>OW026523.1:41484957-42812457 GCA_932274085.1 Protocalliphora azurea
CTAAATAAGGAGGAATTATTTTTGAGCCGCAGACACAGCCGAGAGTTCGGAATAATGGTATGGGGTGCCATTTCGTGTTATGGTACCCATAGAATTGGTTTTTGTATCCAACAAAGTGACTGCAACGACTTACAAAAACATTCTGATTTCTTTGGATCCATACCTTGAACGTACCAACACGACAACGCTCCGATTCATACCGCCAGAGCAGTAAAACAATGGATTAATGAACAAGGTGTTCAACTTTTGAATTGGCCCACTTGAATATAATGGAAAATGTCTGGGGTTGGCTTGCAAGAAAAGTTTATGAAGCAGGAAAACAATTTGATGCAATAACAGAAGCATGGAGTTCAATTTCGCTAAATTACTTAGAGTCATTATACAAGTCGATGCCAAATCGCATTTTTGAGGTTATTTCTAAAAATGGTGGCAGTACTCATTACTAATTGAATGCTAGAAGATAATAACTTTCATTTTTATAACTTAAAACTTAAAAATAAATTACAGTTTGCATAGTTTTAAAATATTCCTTATTCAAGTGACACACGAAAAAGTACCACAGAAATACATGTCTTTAAATAAATGCATAATTTTAGTATAACAGGATATGTATATTTTTTATTTCTTCAGAAAGCTAAAGCCAACGCCTTGAAATTTGGTTGCGCAAAAAATTATTTTTTTCTGAACTTTAGTTTAGGAGATATACTTAATTAAAAATAAAAAAATTTGATTACTTATTCAATTGGCAGGCAGTGTAAGTGGCCTAACTTACTGTCCCTTGATTTTTATAAGTATATTTTTACAAAGTAAAGTCTTTAAGTACATTTTTAGTTCAATACTCAATCTTGGCTGCAATGAATTTATAACATTATGGTCAATATATTGAATAGAAAACATTAAAGCCAAAAAAAAAAAATTCATGTCAGATGAGCTAAAATTGTGACCACCACTGTATATATACATATGTATGTATTAATACACAATCTTACATACATATAAATAGTATTATAGTAGTTTGCATACAAAGTAAATAAAGAGAATTACATAAAATTTTAATATGCAACGTTATGAATTCATGTACGGACGTAAATTGAAAAAACGTCTGAGTGTTTTTCATTCCCTCAGCCATTGCACAGTAGTTCAATATGTCACAAATTTTGTAATTAAAGTGATTAACACAAAAATTATTTTGAAAATTCCTATTTACTTGAATTCTGAGGAGCATGTGTGAGGCATTTAAGTTACATTAAATTTCGTTAAACTGATAAAAGTTTGTAGTTTGTAAAATCCTTCATATAAAGCATATTCATGTTGTTTTTTGGGCAAACTTTTTACGCATAAAATAACACTGTTTTGAGTTTAAAACATTGCATTGAATTTATTTGATATGTTCATTTGTGATTAGTTGTATGATTTGTAAATCCAAAAAATATATCTTCTAAAACACTGTGCCTGGATGCAACTACTAGCTAACGACAATTTTAAAAACTGGCCATAAAATAAGCACTTAAAATATATAAGCAATAAACTAACTGAAAACGCTACCCATCTTCGACATCATCTTCATCTCATTTAGAAAATGTAATCATCAACTATTGCCAACCATCTTAAAAATGACATATAAAACACACTTACTTACACAGCCAATTATAAGTAGAGTTCAGAAGAATGTGTGTGTGTGTGTGTCTTAATGTACTGGAACGTTATAGTAGGAGAGTTTTGGGTAACTTGTAAAACTACTCAAGATACTTGCAGTCAAAGCAAGTTTACTGTCTTTTATGAAGAGTTAAGTGTACAAACTGAGAATTTTTAAAAGCATCTCCACACAGATGAGTACTTATGAAATGAAATAATTTTATTACCTTCTATTACATTTTCTACCCAAGCATATATTGCAAGTAACTTGTAGAAGGGCTTCACAAATTTCACAAAAATTAAGAAAAAAATGTGTAATTTTCGAAATAAAAAATAATTGTAGTTTCAATCAACACTAAATTGTTTATATATTCAGAGTCACTTGAATTACATTTTTAGAACTACCCATCCAAAATTTTAAGTTAAATTTTATTTCTATAAGAAAAGCGTTTATATTGTTGGATACTGGCACTTTATTCCTTGATAACTATTTAAATAACTATGACCAACTTAATATTCAAATTTGCAGTTAGGTACTTCATCTCTTGCGAGATTTCTCGAATTAACGACGAAAACTTTCTCTCCTTAACGTGAGTGAATTTATTTCGTTCACGTGAGTTGGACCAAAAATATGGTTTTCGAGAAACAGTGTACATAACTTTTAACCTTCTGTCAAAAAAATTGTAACATATGATAGACAAATAATATCTAATACATAATGATTAAGAAATTTTTTAAAATTAGTTTTCATTCTCGTGAAATTAAAATTTTAAATTTAAAATTTTATCTTAAATACTATTTTATTAAAGTTTGAATATTTTGGACATTTTCTATCGTAATTTATATTTTAGGGCATCATTGGAAAGGTCTCATTCTATACTATTGATATATGTATAAATTTAGCCCTTTAGTTACATAAGTAATATTTTGGTATTCCTGGTCCATAATTCGTTAAGTTAATTTTTATGTCAAATAAATGTCACCAAAATGTGTGCTTATCATAAAAATTATAAATTCCTGTCAAATAGTGACTAAATTTCAAAAATTTCTTTAATTTAATTATTATAAAATATGCTGAAAACTATCCGAAATATATAAAATTATATGTTTGAAAAAATAAAATATAATAAAAAATATTCCGCGACTGAAAAGGACATAACAATTATTTAAATGCATATTTCAGTCTTTATTTCCTAAATTTAAAGATTCCGATGTAATATTTTGAAAATCATATAAAAACAGACCAATCTTCATTTCTAGAAGGGTACATTTACAACTTTTTTTCGTGAAGCTCTTTAATATACATATATATATGTATATGGGTTTTCTTTTTTGGTAATGAATTAATAGATTACTAGAAAAAAGTAAACTAAAAGTATTTTGTTTTTTTTTTTTTTTTTTTTTTTTTTTTGTTTTGTAACTGGTGAAGAAAAAAGAAAAATAAGATTTCAAGAAACAACTATAATATTAATACATTTTCTGATTTTTTTCAAACTCATAAATGCATTTCTCATTCAACGCAGTTTTTACAAATATGTATATAGATTTTAGCGTCCTCTAGTGGCCTATGTAATAGCTGAAACAATTTTTATTCGCTACACCACCATAGGTGGTTGAGATATTATGCGTTTTGCTGATATTTGTAACGCACAGAAAAAAATCTGTGGACCCCGACCATAAAATATACCGTTTGACTCAAAATCTTTCTTTGAATTGATTTAACTATGTCCGTCCTATCGGCTGGCTGTCAATGTAAACTTTCTGAACAAAGTATAGATCGCAATCTGAAGGATATCTTGATTAAATTTGACCTGTTTAATTTGGTTATGATCGGTTCATTATTTCACCTAGCCCGATACAAATGTCTTCACAGAACAGCCTTAACTGTAGCAATATTTAAATAAAATTCCACGTAAGAAAGTTTCACATAAGTATCAGTCTTTGTGTAGAGGTGTAGGCGAGTCTAAGTTTCGAGCTATGACGATATAGACATGACGGTGGCGGGTCCATAGGGTTCCAAAGTTGGATACCTCGGGTATTAAAAATATTAAAAATGATCCTGATTCGTCATATTTTAACCGATTTAAAATAATTTTATATGAGTAGATTTTGCTACTTTGGTGAAGTTTTTTCGCTATAGCGGGCCTAAATTTCACGTGATTTTTTGAAAATTTGTTTTATTTTATTAACAACAAATAAAAAAATTTATTTTTGAAAAAAAATCGGAATCAAAAATTGTATGCATTAGAATGTAAATTTTGAACAAAAAAAGTAGATTTTTCGCCGTTTTTTTTCATTTATTTTCTATATATAATTTCCAATTAGAATTTTATTACTGTTGATGCTGTGACGTCTTTTTTTATAGTAAGTAAAAAGGTTCACAAAAAAATAAAAATCAACGTGAAGTTGTTTGTAGTTTATTATAAACTTTATTTGCAAAATTTATTAATTAAATTAAAAAAATGTTTACACATTTAGTAATTAATAACATTAGTAGTTAACAATACTAGCCGCCAACAGGTGACGTCTTGGTGAACTACTGTTATCAATGTTATGACATGAACAACTGGTCCAGTTAAGTTCTTCATAATGAGTAAAATCCGAACGTAGTGACTTAGGTTATGATAATCGCCAATTAATCTTTTATTTTGAGACCTGGGAATTTTATTAACAAATATTTTGCAATAGATAGATGACAGGCACCGGCAAAGCTTTATACTTAAGAAGTTCCCGACAAATTTAAAACTATGTTAAAAAAGAAAAACCAGCCTTTTGAGGTTGTAAAAATCGCTAATATTCTTCCAATTGCATCACCAAAATGCCCTAAAAGAATTGTTAAGAGCATACCTACACCAACATTATCAGTTTTTACCGAAAAATTATATAACTTTAAGAAGATCACTCCTAGGAAAAGGTGCAGACGTTTTGCCATCTTGTAAACCATTATATGAAAAAAAGAAGAGTATTATACCATCTCCTATTGAAATTACTAATCGGAAAGCCGGAATTGGAGCTTCTGCACTACTTAAAAATACAGCATCAATGATTGTTTTGGACTTTTCCGCTGAGCATATTAAAAAAAGTAAACGATTCCGATCTGCAATTAATCTGCAAATGGAGATGTGATGGCTTATCATAACTTTTATAATATATGCAAACAAGACAAGAATCTATAGAATATAAAAGTGTATATATTTCATCATTTGTTTCTTCAAGAAACCGGAAATATGCTAACAATGATCCCCATCAACCAGTTTTGAGGACGTCTGAACAAATTCAACACCTGAATGAAAGTACTTTTGTAGGTCAATTTCCTTTCAATTAACAACTGCAATACAGGAATTAATAAAAAGTATTGAATCAGATATTAGAAGCTTCGAACCGATTTCAATTGAAGTAGCGGAATATGCATTCAACATATCGTTTGATATGAAACTTACAACGATTGATGGAAAAGCTAGCAACACCATTTTCGAATTTATCCAAAAAGAGAAGTGTCAATGAAGATGTTATTAAATTCGTAATATCTTCTTTGCATGCCCGTATAAGTTTTTTGGAATCTTTTAAACATCTGGCATGGGATTTGAAGTATACCAGGAAACGAAAGTAAATCATTAAATGAAAATGAGGAGCTGACAAACATGAGAGCGAATGAGGAGGAGAGTATTAAATTCAAATTTAAACATCAAACTGGACTGAACATCGATAAACCACTCGTAGGATACGGGAGTACGAACGATGGGAATACTACTTGACGCGTTTTCAAATATTATGAAACCACCTCACAAATCACAGGAATTGATATGGGTATACTAGGAAGAGTCAACATAATTTTAGTGACAATAAATAGTAAACACAAAGTTAATTCAAAGAAATTTGGCGAGTATTCCGATGAAATTTCAAAATTAGTTATTAAATTATATTCTTGAAAATTATTGTTACCAACAATACATCAGATATTATGCCATGAAGAAATGATTATTTAGCATAACATACTTCTCTTAGGAGAACTTACAAAAGAGGCCCAAGAATCGAGAAATCGGGATTTTAAATATGTTCACTAGTTCAGCTCAAGGGAATATTCCAGAAAGTCGCAAAATGAAGATATTTTTAATAATCGTATACTATAATCTGGTCCAGTCTTATTATCTATGAGAAAACATTGTATTTGTGACAGGTTTATCACATGAAAACATTCATGAATATAAAGATTTCTTTAACATATAGGTTTCTGTGAATCCGATTATTTTACTGAATTAAGCTACTATATTGATTTACCTTAAACTTTGGATATACATTACTATGACTAACATTATTTTATTAAACCAAGCTATTCTTGTTAAATAATAAGTAAATATTGTTATAAAAAAATATATAAGTATAAAAAATTCTATATCTTTTTTAATTGTTCGTATAGAATATTTTACTCACATCCAATACTTATAACACCAATATCATAGGTCGAAAGTACATCTAGGAAATCACCTGTCATCTATTTGTACTGATAATATAGCATCTGAAATAGAAATCCCGTAAATCCCTAAAAAAATCAAAAATGTCCAAAAATGGTATTTTTTACTCTTTTTGCTACATCTTCCCAACCGATATCGGGGAGCAAAAATTTCTATTACCAAAAAGTTAAAAAGACATCAAGCTATGTAAAAGATATATTTTTTTTAATTCCAGCTTAATTAAAGCAAAAGTTGAAAAACCATGAAAAAATGGGTAGAATTTGAAAGACCCTTGTTTCTCGCAGGATCAAAGTTTTTACAATTTCTTTTCTTCATGCAATTTTCTATCTTATCTTTTAGCTTAACAAAAGCAAAAGTTGAAAAACCATGATAAAATGGGTAGGGTACAATTTCTTTTCTTCATGAAATTTTCTATCCTATATTTCAGAAAACTATAAATACTCTATATGTTATATATGTAGCTCTATATGTTACTTAAAAAAATTGTCTATAAATGAAAAAGAATGTAACTACTTTTTTGCTAAAAAAAAACGGCGATTAATCGATTTTTTTCAAAATTCAAATGCATATAACTTTTAATTACGAAAGATTTTTTCAAAAACATTTATTTTTTAAATACTGAAATTTGCACCAGTTATCGCGAAAAAACTTCACCAAAAAGTAAAAAATTTTAATATTTGAAGCCCAATGTATCTTATATTAAAGGAGATGTTTTTTGTAAACCACGACTAACAGAATCGACACATATAAAGATCTTTTAAATCGTGTAAGATATAACGAATCACGATCGTTTTTCATGTTTTTAATACCAGAGATGTCCAACTTTGGGACCCAGTGCACTTGCCCCCGTTAAGTTTATATCTCGCCTATACCTCTACAATCACTGTGTGAACTTTAATTGGAATCGGACCAGCCGTTCGGAAAGTCGAGATTTATTTCCATTTAATTTTTTGAATGGGACACTGTGGATCGGTCCATAATATAGATCCCATATAAACCCTCTTCCGAAAATCAATTTAAAGTGTATAAATCACATAAAAATGTTAGTATCAATTGACCACAGGTGTAATATAAGATCCCTCCACGAATTTTGATGCACATACAAAATTGTGTAAGATATCATATGGTTGGGCTTAATTGGCTATATCTTTTTTACTTAATTTACTTATTTTTTCAAAGCACATGTTATTGAGCGTGAACACAATTAGTTTCAATCTATTCTGATTTTTTTATGAAACGAATCACTGTGGCCCACTTACATTTAATGTAACATGAAATTTAGAAAACATATCCAGGGAGTCGATACTGGCACTGTGAAACGGTGATATGAAAAGTTTTTTCTTACTTTCATAGAGTTTCTAATTCTAGTTTAGTGAAAAAATGATAAATAAATTCAAATGTTTTCATATGAAAAGAACAAGTGGAATGAAAAAAATATTTTCACAATTTCACAGTAATATGATTCTTGTTCTCTGTAACAGTGTAAACAAGTGTCAAAAAGTTTCCATTTATGACATATTTTTACACTTTCATTTTAACGGCACAGAAATGGAGAAAGCATCAAGAAGCAAGCGCGCAAGCGAAAACCAAGAAGAAGATTTAATAAATTATTTAGAGGAAAATGTGGACATTACCAACGATAAGATAAGATGATTTAAAAAATTAATAACAATAATCTTCTAAAAAGATGCATATTTATAGATTTATAACTGCGGATGGTGCTAGGCATAGAGACGAAAAGTGGAACAAACTAGCGGCGAGTCTTAACGCTCTTGGTGGTACTCAAAATGATGGTCCAAAGTGGAAGAAATATTAGAGTGATTTGAAGCAAGTATAGTTTTTGCACATTTGCGTTTAAATTAATATAACTTTTAAATAAACACTGTGTAATAAAACACCTCAACTAAGGAAGAATTCAAGTTTATATGTAACACAAAGGAAGCAATTGTAAAGCTAGATACCAGAAGGACGGTGGGAGCTAGCTTCAGCCGGTTGGGGTGGTTCTTGTCCTTCTATACCTAATCTCAAGATTTTTAGATCCTATTTATTTTTATATAGACTCCCTTAACAAATTACATTATCACTATTACTTTACGAGGGCCAGATAACTATATTACAAAACAAAATCCTCAATAGAGTTAGATTTAAAAAAAAAAGAAGACAAGTTAGTTGTGATTTACTTAAAGTTAGTAATATTTCCTAGATGTTGTTAGAGAACTACGCCTCATAACCCGCACCTGCCTATATTCCGATGGCATCTATAGATTTGAATCAGAATCCCTCACATAATCCCTACTAACCTCAACTTAATTTACCATGAAACATTGAAAACATAAGACAAAATTTAGCAATTCATGTTGAATTTATTAATTAATTTCATTTTTCACCCCATATTTGTATGTAAGAATAATTTAGGTATTATAAAAGCAGAAAAAAATATAACAGAATAAATAATAATTATACAAAAGTACTATAATACAATATCTATAGTTTTAATTTTAACAATAAATAAATTTGCAAATAACAAAAAAAAATGTAATTTTTACGAATGTGACATTACGTTAACGTAAAAAAAATATAGTAATAATAAATAACAAACAAAATTAATCTTCAATTTAAGAGTACAGAGCTGTTAATAAGATGCAACAATAGCCATATAAGTGAAAAATATAAGAGTTTTGACCAATTACATGGGATAAAACAATCAATGAGAATAATGTAAATCTATTTTTTGTCTTTGTTTATTGCTTACAATACCTCATTCTTATTGCTTTTTGTTTTGGTTTTTGATTTATTTTTGTTAAAAGTGTTTAATATTTTATGCTTGTATATTTGTTGTTTTTGTTATTTGAAGTTTCTTATGATTTATTATTCTACTTTTTCTTTAATTTGTTTTTTCTTTGCATTACATATGCAAGAGAGTTAATTCAATTTATTTTTTCATTTATAAATAATCTATTTTGTTAATTGCGACTCACCGACTTTAATGACGACGAAGAGGCCCTCAATATTCATGTGTGTTGTACCAAATGATGTTGTTTTGATTTAGAATCGCTATTAAGATTACAATTTTAGATTTAGTTTCTATGATTTTTTTTCTTTTAAGTTTCTTTAGTAATTAGTTAATTTCTAAAAGTATAATTGAAAAATATTAAATTTAGGATTTAAATAGTGCATAATTTATAATTTTTAATAACCGTTTCAAAAAAAAAATTGATTTTTGGAAAAATATATTTCGCTGATCATTTTATTGTTTGCGGTCGTTCAAACTATATTGACTGCCGCTGTTCTTCATAGAAGTAATGAATGTAAGGTGAGCTTCTTTTTATGATCTATTTTTTTATGCGTTTTCGGTATTTATAGCTAAGAACAATTGTGATTGTTGTGTATAAGCAAGATTTTAATTTATTTTAATTTATTATTCATTGACTGATTATCTTTTGGTATATATATATATATATATATATATATATATATATATATATATATATATATATATTTGAGCAGACCGTTGATAAACCTGTACAATATAATTATTATTATTATTTTTCGTAAAAAAATAAAAATTCTTACCAGTCAATATCTTGCAAATAAATTAAGTGAATTTTTTTATATTTCGGGATTAAAAACCACAAAGACCATGGAAATGTGAGTGTACCCCCAATTTTTGGTGAGTAACATCTAATTTTGTTTGAGCCCAAAATTTTTTTGATAGTTAGTTTGTTATCTAATTGAATAATTTGGAGATTTGGAAAACAACAAGATAGAGGAATGTGTTTACTATAAAATAATGTAATATTATATGATTTTTTAAGATGAACTTTTAATTGTGACTTTGTTGATAGGCAGCCAGCGGAAAAAGAAAGATTTGAATGTTTTTCTTCACGTCAAAGGTACCTTGGCCTTTTAAGTTTGCTTATTTACCGACTATTACACTATGCGACAGTCGAAATCGGGATGGGATGAAACCAACGGGAAATGTTATATCGGTAAAAAAAAAGAAGTTATACGTGTCCCGGCGTTTCGCTGGGTCACGTCTAGGAATCGAGATATATCAATTTGAAGTTAGTAACTATCATATAGGGGAAATTGTGACCTTTGGTGGTCTTTTTTTTGACATAACTCGAGAAACACCAGTCCGATTTTGCTGAAACAAATTTAAAAGAATTAGGAATTACAATTCCTTTAATCTGTTCATACAATGTTTCGCTACATAAGCAACAGTTTCGCAGTTATAAATAAATGTATGAAAAAAAACTATGTTTTGCCTAAAAAATTTAATTTTTTTATTTTTAATTCATAAAAAATCCAAAACGGTAAAAAAAGTGTCAAGTCCTATTACTTTCACGTAAAGTCATATAACCTTTAAACAAAATGAGACATAGATCATGAAAATCGATGGACGCGTTTCGCTTTTATTCACAATTAAGTGAAGGTATGAATTTCAAAAATTTGCTCGAGATATGCTCAAAATTCCTTTGAAAAAACATTGATGACTTTTTTTTATGATTGTCAGAATTAAAAAAAAGTAATAAACAAAAGGTTATTTGATTTTTATGGTAGCGGTAACAAACTAAAAAACGGTCATAAATGTGCGTGGACAATTAAAAGGAAAAAAAGGAAAGTGAACTTTTTTAATTATTTGGGTTTTTTCTGTTGGCTATTTGCATGATTTTTTTACACAAATTGCACCCACATTTATGAGTGGTCATGTTTTAGAACGTTTCGAAAAATTTAAAACGCACACGAATCAGGTTTATAGCCACCCTTAAACCTTGCGCGAATTCATAAGTACCTCTCAATAAAATATTGAAACTTACGTAGTATTCCGAACGCGAAAAGTACGGTTTTTTTTAAAGTGACGAAAAAGTAATAAAAGTATAAAACCGAAATGAGTGCAAATTGTCCAGAAAATATCAATTTATTTTGCTACTTTTGTGGCAAAAGAGCTTTTTCAACAAATGCTGCATTACTCACTGAGCAAGTGGAGCGCGCTTTTAAACTTTATTTTGATTGCGAAATAATTCGCGGCGTTTCGTGGGTCCCAGACAAAATTTGTAAAACGTGCTACAATGGTCTTAACATGTGGATCCAAGGGAAACGCAGTTCACTTCGTTTTGGTGTACCAATGATTTGGACTGATCCAGGGGAGCACAATTCCGACAACTGTTATGCTTGCGCAAACAAAATATGTGGAGTAAATCGTAAAGGCCTTAAACGAAGAGTTTACATATCTGTTAAAAGTGCACAAATACCTCTACCGCATACGGATGAAATACCAATTCCACCACTTCCAAGTCCTGACAGAGAAACTTCTTTTTCTATTGAAACAATGGATCAATCGGATTTCACCTATAAACCAACATCAGAAGCCGGCCCATCGAAAAAAATAATTCCAATATCACAAGCAAGAATGGACAAGATTGTTGCAGAATTAAACCTTTCTCAACGTGAAGCAGAAAAACTTGCCCAGCTTTTGAAAGAAGGCAACAATTTGGAGCCTAATGTCAAAGTCACCGGATATCGAAGACGACAATTGCTATTCCAACGGTACTACACACTCAACGAAGGGAACACATTTGTTTACTGCCACGATATAAAGGGACTGATGGAGGCGATGGCCATTAATTATGTCGCAGCTGATTGGCGAATGTTCATCGATTCTTCGAAATCAAGCCTGAAAGTCGTTTTGCTACATAAATATAATAAAAAACCAATTATTCCCATTGGCTACAGCACAGACATGAGCGAAACATACGATTCCATGAAAATAATTTTGGATAAAGTTTGCTACACTGATCACATGTGGCGGATCAGTTGTGATCTGAAAGTCGTGGCGATGCTAAGAGGTCTCCAAGGAGGCTATACGAAAAACATGTGTTTCTTGTGTCTTTGGGATACCCGATTTAAAGGAAACCAATACGAAACGCATGAGTGGCTTGCTCGAGATCCAACGGAGAAAGGACACAACTGCGTAAATGATCCACTGGTGCCAATGGAGAACGTCCTGAGAATCATAAAAAACTTCATCAAGGCCATTGTGAAGCAACCTTAAATTCTTGATTGTTTGGAAAATATTTTCCCACGAATCAGCGAAGCAAAATTGAAGGAAGGTGTTCTGAATGGGCCGGATATACGAAAGCTCATGCAATCAAAGGAATTTAAAGGTGCTTTAGACGGTAATGATTACTTTGCGTGTAGGGCAGTGAAGAAAGTCATACGATATTTTTTGGGAAGTACGCGAGCACACAATTACCTCGCTCTTGTAACCAAGATGTTGCACTACTTCCAGAAAATTGGAGTGAATATGTCCCTCAAAATTCACTTCTTGCATCACCATCTCGAATACTTCAGCAACAAGCAGCTAGCCTCAGAGTCTGATGAACATGTCGAGCGCTTCCATCAAGTGGCAATGCCAATGGAAACGCGACATAAAGGCAAAAGGCTCGATTCGCTGGTGGCTGAAATTTGTTGGTGGTCACAAAAGACGTATGATTCCGACAATGAAGATGAAGAATATACAATGGGAGTTTCCTCCGAGGGTAAGTCACAAAAATGAAGTTAACTGACTGATTAAAAACAAATGATTTTTTCCAGATGAAGACAGATCCTCATCCGATACAGACTCTGAACAAGTGGGCGAACCACCACGCAAGAAAGTAAAGGGCGCAAACAAACAAAAATAAGTTTTGCGTTCATCGATTTTTATAACCTATATTTTTATGTAATAACTTAATAATTACCTGTAATAATTTTTAATTTTACGTGTTAATAATTATAATAAATAATATATAATAAATATTATCCAAATTCATTGAAACATAAAATCAATAAACTTGTCAAAATGAGATACCTTCACTTAATTGTGAATAAAAGCGAAACGCGACTATCGTTTTTCATGATCTATGTCTCATTTTGTTTAAAGGTTATGTGACTTTACGTGAAAGTAATAGCACTTGACACTTTTTTTCACCGTTTTGGATTTTTTATGAATTAAAAATAAAAAAATTCAATTTTTTAGGCAAAAAATAGTTTTTTTTCTTCATACATTTATTTATAACTGCGAAACTGTTGATTATGTAGCGAAACGTTGTATGAACAGATTAAAGGAATTGTAATTCCTAATTTTTTTAAATTTGTTTCAGCAAAATCGGACTGGTGTTTCTCGAGTTATGTCAAAAAAAAGACCACCAAAGGTCACAATTTCCCCTATATGATAGTTACTAACTTCAAATTGATATATCTCGATTCCTAGACGTGACCCAGCGAAACGCCGGGACACGTATAACTTCTTTTTTACCGATATAACATTTCCCGTTGGTTTCATCCCATCCCGATTTTGACTGTCGCATAGTGTAATATGTTAAGACGAATATATATTAATAGACATTTTTTTAAACAATAAATCTGGTGAAATTAATTAAAAAAATAAAAAATTGCTAAATGAAAGGGTCGTAAAACAAGTAGAATTATTTAATAAATTAACAACTCCATTGAAAAATTCTATGTGTTTAACCTTTTTCACTTTGATGTAAATTGAAAGTCGTTTGAAATACATTTTTGTAGTATGAGGTTAAAGACTTTAATGGACAAATGTGTAAATATTTTCATTCTTTTTCATAAATTGTCGCCAAAAATAAGACAGAAGTGGCCGATTTGTATAAAATTTTGTTGCAGCCAAATATTACAAACACTTGTTTTATTTAAAATATACGACTACGAGTTTAGTTAAAAAGGCCGTTAGTCAGTTAGTTGTTATACATAAATTCAATACTCTTGTTACCACTGAAACGTTACTCTATGTTTTGCACACAGCCGCACTGACACATGCACCGCATCTAATCCTTTACGTAGTGTTTATATTAGACAAATTTTTATCAAAACAAACACCGAAATCTGCGTCAATGTATACAAGGTAACCTCAGTTAAACAGCTGATAATTATTTTTGATTGTTACAGCTGTTAAACTGCATATATAAAAAACATTCGCCTTATTGCTGTTTTTGTGCAACTGTTGCCACCTTCCATAACCTAGTGTCTACATTAGGCAAGTTTTTATCAAAACAAAATCAGTGCGAATATATACAAGATAATCTTAGTTAAACAGCTGACTATTATTTTGGTTGTTACAGTTGTCAATCTGTATATATAAAAAGACAATAATGAATACGCCATATTGTTGTTTTTATGCAGCTGTTGCCACCTTCCACAAATTCACGTTAAGTTTGACATTTGTCTTGATAAAAAAATCTCTAATGTAGACACTATGTAAATTCGTTTTAATTTGATAAAAAATTGCCTAATATAGACACTAGGTTATTTGGAGCTGCAAGTAAAAACTTGCAACGTAAGCGAATAGTTTGCACAGCGGCTAGTAAACGAAAAATGTGGAGAAGAACGAAATAAACGGTATTTTCTTCTTTTTAAAATGAAATGAAAAAGAATAAAGAAAAAAAATTTACAGGAAATAAATTACGTCGCCAGTAGAAATATTTAAATGATTTGAACATAAATTACAAAAAGAATTGTGACACATTTCCAGGGCACAAACGAACAAGACGTATAACACACTAGTTAAAAAAGTTGGATTTATAAAAACAATGGAAAGGGAAAAATTTTACTTAAATCTTTAAAACAAAAATTGCTATTTCCATTTAGTAAATTCTGCACAAATTGTTCCACTTAATCTGTATATAATTTTTCCATGTTTGTGATACATTGCACAGTGCGGCAGAATCAAAATTTTTTGGAAATAAATATTTAACTTCTGATCGGCTGGTTGGCATTTCATGAAATTTGGTATAGGAGTAGAAAAGGAGTATACAATGTTAAGCTTGGAAGGGGAGTACAACAAACCCTTCAGGGGCGGAGCTATGGGGGCTCAAAGTTAAGTACCTCTGACATGCGTGACCTAAAGCCTTACAAAATTACAAAAAAAATCATGTGTGTCTTATATACCTTGAAAATAACCAAAAATATAAAAAATGTGTTTTGTAATGCTTTGATCTTATAGATCTAAAGATGTTAAAGCACTAAATCTCTGTACACTCCCACTTATGGTTTTCCTTAAGGGCCAGATGAAAATTTAATGAAAAATCCTTAATACACATTTTCCTTTTCCTTAAGACCTGGAAGCTTTATATGAAAATATTACACTAAACCATATTTAATTTATTTCTAATTTATTACAATTCAAATTTATATTTATGACAAAAAAGATAATATTTCTTAAAGTAATATGAAAATATTTTGTTGCAGCTGCCAGGTTAAACAAACAAAATTCTGATTACAAATCATGAATATTGAGTTTCAGCTTCGTTGTGCTTGGAATGTCAGAATATGCTTGCCGGAGTGGGTGGGTTCCTAAATTCGTTGAAATTACAAGCAACTACAAAAGAGATAAAAAACTACATTTAGAATAAATGTACAAACATTTAGAATGAATGTACAAACATTTATTCTAAATGTCACTTTATTAATCAATAATATTAAAAAAAATGCAACACAAGTATTGAGAAACTATAAAGTATATTGGAAGATATTAATTTGTCTAGCGATGGTTGTTGGTATCGCCATGGACAGTTACACACAAATACCACCCCTGTAGCCTGTTGACCTTGCGTCCAGATCTTTAATAAATCGTTTTCTTATATTCTTTTACCTTATCTGTGCATAGGATTCTAACATTCCCTTATGTTAAAACCTTAGTCTCTCATCTCAAATTATAATTGTCTATTTATTCACGAAAAGGTTTCTCAATTTAGAGTCTGGATACTGTATAAAAAAGTATAAATTTTAATCATATGAAAGTAATAAAAACAAAAAAATAAATAAATATAATTTAATATAAAGGATAATTTAATATAAAGGATAAAAAAATGATGAATAGAAATAATCATTATCAATTAAATAAAATAAAATAAGTTGGCTATTTTAAATTTTGCTTAGTAGATAACTAAACTTTAAATATATTGTTAATTCGACCGCATGTGCGTAATGAACTTACAGTTTATGTTCCTTATTAGGGATGACAATATTTATTATTTATTATAATTTCATAAAATGCTGTATAATTATACTACGTTATCTTGAATCGAGTGGTGAATTAAGCTTAATGCATCAGGTTCGTTTTGTAATAAAAAAATTTAGTTGAATACATCATAAACTAGTGTAAGGAAAATCTTTACGCTTCAATTTTCTCTAACAAAAAAATTTATGAATACTCGTAGAAGAAACCAGCTATGTAAAGAATTTACTTTAGAAATTCACACATGCCTACATTTAATTATTTGTAAAAATATTCTGATATATAAAGAACTAATGCAATGATGAAAAGTAATCGTTAAATCTGAGATGGTAGTTTTTTCATTCAATGTTAAGCGAAAGCTTTAAAAACTCAAAAAAAAAAATTAATTTTTATATTTATAACATTTTTGATGACGTATATACAATAACTGTAATACTTTTTTTAAGAATTTTATTATTTTTTTTTTGTCGTTGTTATCCACGTTGGTGAAGAATTGTCAGTTAGGATGACGTCGTGAGTTATATGTTCAAGCATTAAGATTCACAATTGCTTATAAATTATAGTACTTTATTTTTGAATTCTAGGCTAATAGAGGGATGTTATATTGTCACTATATCGGTTTTTAAATCCATGGATATAACTGGCGTAACTAGATGTTTATTCTCTTCTATATGTTCTCCACAAATAATTCTTTCTTATTGAAATGGGACTCCAGATTCTTATAAAAAGGTATTAAATTATTGTCTGGGTTAACTCTAGAGATATTTAAACCCTATTATTATTTGAACTAGTTTTTATTTGGAAAAATTTAAGAATTTTTCTTTATTCTTCCTTTATTCTTTATTATTATATTTAAATTTAAGTTTTTTTTTATATTTAATTTATTCAACTTTGTCGATCAGTCGATTTTTGACAATTCTAAATAAAATTCACATTCTCCGCTCTTTCTCTCGCTGTACAGATATGTAATTTTAGGTATATAAAAAAAAATAATTAATTCACAATGACAATCGAATGATGTGTATAACACTTTTCAAATAAGGCTTTCAAGTTTGATATTTATTTGTTAAAAAAAAGCTTTTAGGTTTGAGATGCATTTATTCATGAAAAGTGTTCATGTACTGTATAAAATACTACCTTAGAAGTACAGAAACTTAAACTGATTAATTCCTAAAACAAAATGTAAATCTGCCACAATTTATATAAAGACTCCAGGGTTAATTTTAACTGAAGAATCAAGATAGAAAAAAAAAAAATAACTTAAGAAAACAAAGAAAAAAACTAGTAAAGAAAAAAAAAAAATTAACATCGTCGGTGTGCTGACGAAAAGTGTTATGTGTTTTTTTACTACTTTTTAGGAGAACAAAAAAACCGTTTTAAATTCGCAACAGTTTTTCCATGTTTGATTTATGTATTTTTCGTTAAGATATTTGAAAATTTTATGCTTTGAAAAAAATCTAAATCTTTTGCTGTTCGCGAATGGCAAGAGAAATTAAAAAAGTCTGCACATAGGGTTTTTTCTATAAGAAACTTTTTTTATTTTATTGTGGTGGTTTTTATAAAATTATAGTATAGATCGTACGTAAGTTATTTATACTACCGATTTTGTTTCTTTTTTTAATATGAAATTAAATTTAGTAGTAGGAAATTAAATGTGTTATTAAATATGTTATTATTCGTAAGAACAAATTGTGGATATTAAATCGAAATATAGAAAATAGTGTTATATTGTTAATATTTGCTTAGGTTTTCATTATAAGTATTTTATAAATAAGTATGTAAAAAAATTAATAAATATATTATGATTTTATAATTACTTTGTCAAATAAGTTATAATATATGTATATTAAAATTGCCAAAAATAGAAAATATTTTTAGGTACTTCTAGGTAGAAGGAGAACATTAGTTATTTAAGGTTTTATAATATTTTCCGAAAAGTTGTTTAATGTTTAAGTAAGTTTTAGAATCTTTAGGCAAGTTATGGAATAATTAGGTAAGTTTTAGGGCTTTGAATAAGTTGTAGAATAACTAAGTAAGATTAGTGGACTAGTGTATATCTAATTTTTAGCAGTGTTGTTGGACATAATTTGGTAATTGGAAAATGATGAAAGTAGTTGTAATTTAAACTGAATGAAAGCATGTAATTCTCACAGTAATTTTCTATATATGTACCGTATAAATCATGTAGCACTTAATGACTCAAAACTGCCCTAGGCTTAATATTCAAAATTAGTGTTCCCAAAAAATCTTCTCACTTGCCTAGTCAAATAAATTAAATTATATTATAGAATCTAATTTCCAATATTTCTAAAATATATGCATCTATCTCTTATATAACTTTTTAGATAGTTCTTCTTGAGAAGAAACTAGTTTCTTCTTTATTTTCTTAATTTCTGGTAAACTATTTTTATCACCGATTCGATTATGAATACAATTGTTCAATTTTATGGTTTTATAAATTTAATCACATTGATTAAAGAACACAACTTTATTAAATTTTAAATTTATGCATATATGTATGTATGTGTGTATGTATGTATGTTTGTATGTATGTATGTATGTATGTATGTATGTATGTATGTACGTATGTATGTCACGTTTCTATCACTTTTTATTAATTAGTATATAAGTATTTTATGGTATGTATGGCTATCACAAAATTTTAAAAAAGAACGCAATTTAAAAATTTCAGGTAATTGTTACCGCTCACTACCTTTTTTTATTTATTATATACTTATATATATAATTCGAGTATCGAAACTGTAAATTGATTTCATTCGTCATATATATCGTATACATGAAAAATTGTTACGTGATGGTTATAAATTTCACATAAAAAAAATCTTTAACACTTCTTGAACTTCAAAACACGTCAACCGCATAAAATACAATAGTTAATTCATATAGAAATGGTGACCAGCTAGCTCTATTCTCAGTATTTTTGGTTCTTGAACCCGTGTTTTGCTACGTAACACATAAGACGCTCTCACACCCTTAAAGTGTGTAAAAGTTCATGAAAACAAAAGTAACTATTGAATGGAAATAAAAAAAAAAAAAAAAATTTAAATCAAATATTAAAACGGTCTAGTGTTTTGACCTATAGGGTACAATTTTTCTTCCCAATCTGTTTAAAACTAACGCCTAAAACATACTGAATACCTTTAATTTTAATCTGTCGCTAATGACATATTTTTTTATATTGTACTTACATATTCTTTACAGATATTATTTAATTTTTTCCACTCCAATTGATGATGGGCCCATCAGTCAATGAGTTTCGATGGTCGTTTTTTTTTTTGATTAGTAATAAAATTTAGATTTTAGAAAATAACATATGAGTTCGAAAAAAATAAATAAATAAAAAATAAAATAATTTATACACTAAAAAAAAATAGTGTGTCTAATAGTAAATAAATCAATTATGAAGTTAGATATAAACTAAAATTAATTTATTTAAGAGAATAAAATTATGGAAAGCTGTGTTATAAATGGTGGTATATAATTAGGAAATATGAAATTAATTCATAGCAATGAAATTTACTTTTGGTAAATTTTAATAGATAATAATATGATAGTAATAATGCTATTTTAATTTAAGATATACATAAATTTCAATGTGAAATAATTTGTTGCTATTTTAAAATAACTAAATTGTAGTTAGTTTTGCTTTATGTATTTAATTAGATATTTTTTAAACATAATATGTAATATTAACTATTGTAATTAGGTCAAAGTTAAATAATATTAGTTATATGATATAATGGATTCATTACATTATATATGTAAGTTATATCTGAGTTTTATTTGTTTTTTAGTATATAAAAAATATAGTTAACAATTTAGAGAATTGTAGGCTAGGCTATATTCGTGAGACCTTCCTTAAAATTGCAGGTTATTTTGATATCCTTTTATAATTGATAATGGTTATTGAAGCTCCACTGCGTGGATTTTAATACGTGTGACTAATAAATTTCTTTTGCACGTGGCTTTTTCGGTGATGTAATATAGTGAACACTACTTTGTGCGGAGAGCAAGTTGGCTTAAAAATTCTTTATTTTGTTCCTTTCCTCCTTTTCATCAAAGACATCACTTCACAAAATAGTTTTAAATTTGTCCTTTAGATTTAATTTAAATTTAATTTTAAATCACTTATGACAAAGAATATTCACTTCTTTATTGTACCGTACTTTATTTGGAAATGATCGGAATTTGAAGAATGCAATTATTAATAAACATATTAATTACGCAGTCTTATTCTGAAGGTGGTTTCATGACAATCAAAATACTAAGACATATTTCTTTTCATATAAATGATGTTTTTCTAGGGTTTAGAACTCTCAGCATAGACGTACGTATATATGAATATGAGTATATAAATATGTCAAAAGTGCTTAATAACATAGTTAAAGAATACCACGATATTGAGATGAGACCGTAGATAGATTGGTATACCCAACGAACATTTTTACAGTAATTTCAATATTTGTAAAGTAATATAAAATATTAATCATTTATCCAAAACATTATTATGAATATAAAATTAAATAATTGTCTCATATTTCATTTAAAAAATAATAACACGTTTTCATAATATTTAAGAAAATATTATAAAATTTTTAGGTATTTATATTTAAGGCTGATCTTATGTACACAAGAATAACATTAAAAGTTGAAAAAATTTCAACAAAATACATGATGTAAATATGACTAAAGCAGTTAATATATGATTGCCAAAAATACTCATTAAAAGTCAGATACGGATCTACTAACATATTGGTTGAATGCTAATGGTATGGATTTTTATGTTATGACTATGAATTTGATAAATATGAGGCGTTAACAATAATTATGACAACATGTAGGTACTAATTAAATGATTTTAGTTTGATTAAACGTACATAAGAATAATAAATCGATTTTATTCTTTTTTTAAGGTAAAAATTAAAAATTAACAAAAATAAAAAAATAAAAAAATATTAGGCGTCTGATGCAGTTATTAAAAATTTTTCTACTCTTTATCATTTCAAACGATCGCCGAAAATTTCGTTGGGATATCTCAACAAACAAAGATTTTATTAGAGATAAAATATTTGTAGTTTCTCCAAAAATCAATGTTTTACAAAAATTTTACTTTAATTTCAAAAATTCGAAAAAAATGTGGACTCCACTTTTTCATCTAACTATCTTGTCCAGCAGACATAATACTTAATTATATAAAAAATATCTTTTATAGAATCACAACTACACTACTTTAAAAATTATATGTCACGAAAAATTGGATAAGAAGCAAAAAAACTTAACTTTTAGACTCTTCTGCTACGCCTATGTGGAATCCAACCAGCTGACTAGAAGTTACAGATTTATTTCTAAAAAGTTTAAAATCTGCCAAACTGTGTAAAAAGGTAAAAAATCGTATATTTATTTTTTTGTGAGGAATTTAGTAAATTTCTGTTAAAAATGTAAAAAATTCCTAGTTTCGAATTAATCTATATAGACGTAAAATGTCATTAAAAAGTATCAACAAAAATTTGTTGTGTAGTTAAAAGTGAGTAATATACACAAAACCCAAATCAAATAGTTGTTATTTTCTTTTTGTAGATCTCAGCAAGATTATTCTATTTATAATGTTATGCTCAAAAAAGTAGACTTTTTGATTTTCATTAAATATTCTAAAACCTACAGATTTATTGGACCGCACACTGAGCGTACGAATTTATTAGTGCATAGCTTACAACAAGCTACAGCGCATAGTTTCTATTTTAATGTATATCTATACATAACAAAGAACAAGCAAGAATATGATACCATACACCAAGGTTTCCAAACTGGAGGTCCGTAGCAACATCCCAGGGGTACGCGAGAGAGTCCGAAAATGTTTATGGAATTATTGTACATGATATATTTTTATTTTACGGCATATATACACCCAGAAAAAAATCGATACAATTCAGTGTCAACAACACTGTGCGTTCAAATCATTTACGAAAATTGGTACCAATTCATTACCGAAATAATAAATTACATTATGTTTCCTATTTTGTGAATTCAAAACAAACGGTATCAAAAAACCAATACCGTAAATTGTCAATGTGATCACAAACGCCAAATTTGGATACTACAGGTAACTTTCATTTGGATGGGGAAATCTGTTGAAGCTTCGTACAGTTTATCAAAAGCAAAGAAACTACACAAAATTGGTGAATTTTTAATTAGACCTTGCTTTCCTGTCGTTTGGCATATAATGTTACATAAGCAAACAAAAGAAAAAGTCATGAGAATCCATCCGTCATATAACTTTGAAAAAAAAAAAGAAATGATGGGCTGTAGTGTAATGAAACAAATGATGTTTCTAATTTAAACCAACTTTTATTTTATTGCAGAAAGTGAAATAAAGGAAGAATTGTTATTTACTAAACTTTCGTCTACGAGTTCTAAAGGTATACAGATGTAGCCGCATCAATGGTCTTACTCTGTAATATAGCGACAAGTACTTGCTGCGAAAACCTTACCTGATATGTTTAAAATTGCTCCTCAAACTACTATAGATGTAGTAAATTTTATAAAAATGATAAAATTTAAGAAATATAATTCTTAAAGTTTTATGTGTGGACTTAAATGCAGAACATAAGAAATTACTACTTTATACCGATGTCCATTGAATTTCGAAGGGAAATATATGAAGAGATTATACGAATTAAGGACATATTCCTTTTATACAAAAACGAAGATTTTTATAAAAAAATTTACAGAAAACAGTTTTTATATATTACTTTGATTACATCTCTAAATTTTTCGAGGCGTTAAACAATATTAACATTAAACTACAAGGCAGACAAGTAAATACTGTTACGTTTTTCATTTTAAAAATGCTGGTTTATTTCCTTTAAATAACCCGTATGCTTTGATTGCAAATTAAAGCAGTTTAGTGGTTTAAAAGTTGTAACGAATCTTTATTTTATTTTAAAATGTACAACAATAACAGTTTAAATAGTCACTTTGTGTTCTAATATACACACACACACTTAAATTACTATAATTACTATACTATATAATAATGTACAAGAATATACAACCAAGGCAGTTAATTTGTCTTTACTTAACGATGCCTTCAATTAGCCTGACTCAATATTGATCTCACGGCCTATTTATATACACTGTATTACATTCTAGAGGTTTCTTTCGATGTTAATGTTAGCAGCTTAAACATTTTGTGTTGCCATACTTACAAACAATGCCGAAAGCTCTTCATTCAATGTTGTATGTTTACAGCTATGTTAATAATTTCTACAGATATGTTAACTGCTGTTAACATAGACAGAAAGGTTGAGAAGCATTATTTAACTTTAAACCAGCCGTTAAAACCGTTATATTTGAATTCAAATACAATTTCTTTTATGTGCAAGATTTCATTATGGAAATAATTTTCAAGAATAAACAATAGAACGTGAGTCAAAGCTGACTCTATGTTGAATGAATATTTTTGATTACAAAAAGTTTACATGATGGTTGGGAAACTTTTGCTACAGTTTATATCTACATACTTATGCAAATTAGTTTGTCAGAAATTTCTCAAAATATTAAAAAATTAATAAAAACAAAGACATTTTATTACATTTACCGCCTTATTTATAACAAAAATTTTAATAGAAAAAATTTTCGTACACATTTGATTGATAAAAAGTTAATAGATTTAAAATTTGTATTTGTTAATTGTTAATGAGCTGAAAGATTCATAGTTTTTATATTTAATAAATTAATTAATTAATAATTAAACCTTTTGAGCTTTTACTATGTATGTATGTGCCTCAAAATTCGGGAAGGATGGAGTGTTATATGAGACCTGTGGTCAATTGTGCATCGATACTAGTATTAGGTGTAATGCATATTTCTATAAAACATATGTATGCATCACATTATTTTAATTCTAAAATGTATGAGATAAACTTAAGGGTGATTCACGGAGGTGGGGTTTATATGGGAGCTATGGTCAATTAAGGTCCGATCCTCATTAAATTTGACACTATAATTTCTACTTCTATAACATTTATTTGTGTCGAAATATTAACTAATTATGCACGTAAAAGTGATTTTCGGAAGAGGGAGCTATGGTCAATTATGGATCGACCTTCATAAAATTTGCACATGACTTTATGCTTACAAAGAATTTATTTTTGCTAAATTTCATTAAAATATTGCTATACAGAAGACACATATGATCATTAAACCCCTATTACGGGAGGACATTTTAACTTATTGTTTTCTTATTATTACATATTCTAATATTTAATGAATATTATTTTTTAATTTCTTGTTATATAATACTTTCCTAGCTTATAATTTATTACATTTCATACTGTTATTTTTAAATCATCAAATATTTCCTATGTTTAGTATATATTAAATTATTTTTATTTTATCCTGCTACCTTATACATTATTATTTTATTACCTTAAATAAATATGTAACTCTTAATAAAAATCATTATTCAAGTAGATATTGTTCAAATCAGTTTAAAGTTTTGTTAAATAAATAATAAAAATTAATATTAAAATAAGAAATGGAATTTGTTGTTGTTTTTACATTCTTTTACCTATGGTATAATATAATAAATTTAAAGTATAATACATTTAAAAAGAAAATAAAAAAAAATATGTACTCAAATCGAATTAGTGCATATTTTATAATTCGAAATATTGGCAGTCTACTAAACTATCGTAAACATCTCTATAATAATTTAAAAGCCTTAAATTTTGTAGGTGGTATAAGTTTTTCATGGATCTAACATGACGAGTAATGTCGCTTATTGTTTGTTTTGTTTGCTTTTTAATCACAGCTTATTATTATCTCTAGATGTAGTCGTCGTATTATTATATGTACATGTTCTGTCTGTGTGTCTTTATTATTAACATTTTACTTTGGAAAAGTAACCAAAACTAATTTAATTTTCTATGTTTTTTCCATTTAAAGTTCACAATTATTGCGAGTTTGCACATTTAAAATAGCTGCCATACTTTGTGCTTACAATCAGCCGTTCACTGTGTATATGACCGCAACATGGTGGAATTTTCATATATGTATATGTATGTGTGTGTTTGTATATATTTCTGTAAATGAAACCATATGTATATGTATGTGTGTGTTTGTATATATTTCTGTAAATGAAACCACAATTATATACTGAAGTATCTGACGAATTAATACCTACATAACTTTCAATGGAAATTTCAATTTAATTTTTAAAACTACAGGGTAAAAATTTTATATACATATATATATGTATGTATTTATGTGTGTATGTATGTATGTATATATGCATATATGTACATTTCATTACGTAGTCTATAAAATGTTGCGTGCAGCAGCAATAACACCTCGCCTACTCTGTGTTTCCTCTTTTCCCTGGGCCTGTTGTTTGTAATTGTAATTCTAGTCTTTAACTAACTAAAGCTTCATCATACATATTTAAAGAAGCAACATTTTGCATTCACTAGATATTAGATACAATTTCTTTTGTATTGTTTTTGTTGTTGGTGTTTATATTGTTTTATGTTGAACTTTTTGCTTTTTAAACACAACAACACATTGAACGTCTGAGTGAGTGGGCAAGAAAGTTAGTGAGCGAGCAAGAAAGCAAACGACATTCCAGACATTAAAACTAATTTTTGGCATATTCTACATATTTTACCATTGTTGATGTTGCCCCTCGTTCATTTTGATGTTCTTGATCTTTTTATGCTGCTGCTGTTGTTGCTTTTTTTTTTTTGTTCTATTTTCCTTTTTAGCTGTTTCCATTGTTAAGAATGAATAATGAGTCTTGGTTTTGCATCTCTCTTTGTTTGTATATTGGTGTAAGACTTTTTAGGCGAGTTTTTATGTTTGTGAAAAAAGGAAGTTTGTGTGAATGTATGCATCTACGTGTTATTGCCTTGTCCTGTGATACTTGTCGTAACATTGTTTCCCTAGTATTGAAAAATGAAATTAAAATAATTAATTCAGTGGAAAATGCAAGCGGTTTTTTGTGCACAATTCATAATAATACGAATTAGATGGAATTAAATTTAAGAACCAAAAACTATTTTTTCTTTTCTGTTTTTTAAGTTCATAAAAATTCTTAGTTGACCAACTTAGGATATTACATTCGGTCATATGACATTCGCCTCTCAAGATTGCTTCTAGTCTCCCAATTATTGTATGTTTGTAGCAATACCGTGTCATAACGAATATCAGATATTGGAATCAATAAAAAATTAATTTAAATCATATGTTTGTGGTAGAAAAAGCATGCAAAGAAGATTTCAATCGATGTTATTATGTATATATGTTATATATTCGGAAAAATGGGATAATAATGTCAAATACTTAGAAGTGAGTATTTTCATTACCTTGGTTTATATACATATTCATGATTCATTAACTGAACTGAATGATTTCATTTACCAAGATAATTAGCTGATCGGATCATGGTTGCAGTAGTAAAAAGTATTTGATACTCTAAAAACGACAATGTAAAAGGACCAAAAATTTAATTTTCTTTTAAATTCTCAAGATAAGGATTGCATATACTTCAGTGATGAAGTCAATCATTTAATTGATTTTAAAAATACACCGTTCGATATTATTTGAGCGGATCTCCTTTTCAAAGAATACTTCTAAGCCGCCTCTTCACACAGAACTTTACCTTGTTAAGATAGTCTTCGAAAATTTCGCTTTGAAAAAATGAATATTTTGATACAAAACTACTACATGATTGGAGCTTGAATATCTTTTAAATTTAATTTTAAAACTTTGAAAACACCAAGGATTTTAGGACGAGGGCATGATGAGTTCCTAATGTTGGTCTCTAATGCGTGAAGTAGATTTCGAATGATTAAAACGACTCAGTATGGCTCAGTATGAACATATTTCTTATTAGATTTTTTTTAATATCTCGAAATCTTAAACTAGTTTTGAAGAAAGCAGTAAAAGCAGTAAAAATTCAGCTCGGTAAATAAATTTAAAAATCATTTTTGGGTGCTCAAGTCTTGTAAAATTGTTTAATTTAAAATTTTTAATAGTAGTTAATTAAATTTTTTAAAAATGTCTAAATCGATAATTTTTTAACAAGATTCGAATTATTTTCAATTTTTCAGCTATATAAGTAAATAACAAAATGTATTTTATATAATCTTTAATCTACTACTAAATATAAAAAATGCTGAAAATAAACCAAATTGGACAAAGGTTTTGTTAAATTGTAAAATTACAAATTTTCTATAAGAATAACTGGATAAAAATAAAATATCAAAAGTGGAGCAGGAGATATGAATATGAATAAAATTCTGTTGAGAGTGTTAGTAATGACCACAGCTACAGAAATTGTATATTTTACCAATTTTTCTATTCAAAACACCTTTATTAAGGAATTCATAAAGAATCAAGAAAATATGTTTATTATTTCTATTAAAAAATTAAAACGAATTCCAAAAGGTCATAGTCATTACCTATTATCTATTTAAGGGTTAATACTTGAACTTAAAACCAAATATTTAATCAAAAACATGCGATAAATTGCTGCTATCGTGGCTCGGTAGTAGGAGAAAATTTTAAATGTTCCTTAAATCCATATCTTCTCCAAAAATATGTAAGAATCATAATTATAATATATAGCATTTCATCCATTCCATGAAAGAACAACCAAAATTTTTTCTTATGTCTTCGGATTTTGTTAATATTTGGCATACGTACACCCTATGGAACTATTTGAATATTTTTAATTTGAAAAATACGCTATTTTGTTCATGAATTTTGTAATTTAAAAAGTCAAAAAATCTAAAAATCTAATCTAAAAACTTTAAACAGCAATATCTCTGTACTGCATAAACAGATTTTAATGATTTAAATTAAATATAGAAGATCAATATATCCTCCCTAAAAGCAATAATCTAAAAATAATATTATCACTTAAAAATTTAAGATGCATTTTTGTTACACTAGTTTCTAATCAAATAAAAAAATGGACAGTTTGAAAAATGAAAATATTACGAAAATATTCAATTTTGTACGAAAAAACTATTGGGCTTTCTTTCTAAAAAAATATAATAAGTAAAAATGTTATATTCGGCTTTTCACAAATCTATTATATCCACCATTTTCAACTGTTTAGCATCACCCTAATTTAAAGAACACCTAATATGGAAAGTAGGCGTTAAAGTGGGCGAGTGACGCTCACTTTTTACGAAACAATAAACTCAATATACCCGACATTTTTGGATGGTGGGTATAAAAATAGTCCCAGAACAAATAACATTGCAATTCCTAGTAAATGTATTAGTTAACTAAAATCGAAGGGGTAGAAATTTCATTACGAGTGCATTTTTAAATAAATATTTTATCTTTGAATTACTACCTTTGAAGAGGTCTTAATTGGCTTTCACTAGAACCTTTAACCAATAAAATCGGTCTACAACTTAGAGGTATATAAACATTTAATTTTGCGTACTTTGTTGGTTTTCTTATCTTTAAAAAAATTAAATCGCGTATCAAATATAAACAAAATCTAATGACCTTCTGTCAAAAATTGCCCTTTTTAATATGTTTTGACGATACGCACGAATTTCCGATAAGTTAAATTAATTAATTTTGACCTTTTTACTATATAGACCGGTAAGTGAAGGAAAGGTGAGGTGGGAAGAAAAATTAATTGGACATTTTCGCGACTAGGTTGGGAGAGCAACTAATGAGACTAACGCCAGTCCCATATCAATAAAAAATAATATCGTAAAAGATATTTAAATGGTATAAAAACGAAGATTTTAAAGTTTCACATTCACAAGCGTTAAACCATAAAAAGTCACAAACACCAATTAGTTGAAATCAGAAACATAAACAAAGGATAAATTTAACAGCCACAATGAATGACAAATAAAAACAATAAAAGTAAAAACAGAGTAAAAAGTATAATACAATAGCTATTCAACATTTTCTAAAAAAAAAAAAAATAATAAAATGCACCACTGCAGCAACAGTTTAAATGAAAAACACAAAATACCCATTATAATAAAATAACTGCAATATTTATTTGTTAAACAAATTCTGAAATTATTTGATTTCTAAAATAGTTAAAAAAAAATAACAAGTGGAAATACTGCAGCAACTCATAAGCTATCTGCCACATAAGCACTAACACATTCATTTAAACACGCACTAATTCATACGAAATCCATAACGAAACTAAAAAGATATAAACGAAAAGCAGAAATAACAACAAAAATTATCAGCAAAAGAACACTGAACACTGCGGAACTTCATCAAAGCAAGTACAGAATGATGTTAAGAGAATGTAGTAAACAAAAAATGCAATAGGAGTAATAAGATTTTTTCAATGCATTAGAAGAATAAACGGTCTAGTACGATATATGAAAACTATAAAACCACCAATGAAAGAAAAAACAGATTCTTTAAATCAGGGCTAGGCGAATTGGGAACACACTTTATACGTACATGTATTTGTGAGTCCTTACTCTTTAAGAGAATAAATTGCTACGATTGCGCTATAATAAATATAAAAAATAAATAACATAAAAAGAAACGATTCGTGTTACAATATTTTAAAAAAAAAAAAAAAAATTATTTAAAATAAAATCTTTTTATAGATGAAAAACATTTACAAAACAAAAATTTAAAGTTTATTTATGTAATATTTGTTTTTATAAACTGAAACAAATAAATATACGCAAATACATAGTTTCTGTTATTGTTAAATTTTCTCAGTGTACCATTATTTTTATTTATTTATTATTTTTTTAACAGTGCTACTCGTAAGTGTTTAATTTGTTGTCTAACGAGTGACTGAATGAAATTCTTTCTTGTTATGAACTTCGAGTCATGTACGTGTAAATAGCCGATAATATTCGTATTCTGAAAATTATAAACCCCTGGCACTGCTTTAAATGTATTGAGATTAATTTATACATTCAAATATATTTCTTTACCAGCAATTGTACCCTGCAATTCTTGAAACTAGTGGCACTCCAAAAAAGTCGTAATGAACTTGAAAGAGATCAGTAACTATGCAGATCTCAACATAAACAAGACACCTGGGCCGGATGGCATATCAGCCGTGCTCTTCGACGTTAGCATCCTCATTAGCAAACCCAATGTCAATACCTTTACCTAGGTATTGGAAGGTTGCTAATGTAGTGTCAATTTCTAAAACAGGAGAGTCTAATAATCCTGCAAATTACTAGCCAATTGCAATTTCTTATACGCTTTCCAAAATCACCGAGAGCATGGTGGATCATATTCTTTTTAAATATTTGGAGTCCAACAACTTTCTAAGTGACCGGCAGTATGGATTTCATAGAGGCCGTTCTACGGGAGATTTGTTTGCTTTCTTATCGGAAAGATGTTGTCGTTCGATGCACCGTTTAGGTGAAAGTAAAGTGGTGGCTTTAGATATTTTTAAGGCGTTTGATAGAATGTGGCTTAATTCACTTTTGTCTAAACTTAAAGCTTTTGGTATCTGTATTCATTTCTCTCAGTTTATATCAAACTTTCTCAGACATCGCACTATACGAGTTGTAATAGATGAGGTCTCATCAAAAAAAGTAAAAGATCAATTCAGGAGTACCGCAAAGCTCTATACTTTTTCCTGCTCTATTTCTTACGTTTTAATGATCCTCGAAACTTGGGGTAATGAGGCAAAATATGATTAATTAGCTTAACCGAGATATCGTTTCATTCTCTGAATGGAATCGTGCTAATAGAGTCGATTTTAACGTTCGTAAAACTCAATGTTGTATGTTAACACATAAACGCATGACGGATCATGATGTTTTATCTATATTTATGGGTGGAATAAATATTAAGGAATCGCAAACTACTGATGTTCTGATGAAAATGCAATTTGATGTTCGTTGGACTGAAAACATCTTGCAAGTGTCGAAAGAAGCATTCAAATGCCACGGTTTTTTTTAAACAGTGCAAGGATACTTCACTCTACCGAATCTTCTTACTATTTATACCACCTATATCCAAACAAAAATGAAATATACGGGTGCCTCAAAATTTGTTTTAGAGCTTCTCGACCGCGTACAGTGAAGGGGGAAGGTCGGACAGTAGGGTATTCAACACAATTGATTCATTGGAGCATAAAATAGGTAAAATTTATGCGTAAAAATTGTTGATGATGGTTAATGATGCAAATTTTTTATTTAACTTTATACATTATAAATAGTACAAAAAAAGTTAATACTCAAATGTTTACAATATTTTTTTTTTGTCATTTTGTAGACTTGTGTAATTAAGAGAGAAATGTGAAAAATGTTTATACATTTCGGACGTTTTGCACTGTATACGTACGTAAAGGAATAACCTTTTTGTACGTATGTAGTGGAGAATTATTTAATCAATAATCGATCAAATTAATCAATTAAAAGTTTAAATAAATTATAAATATAAATTCTCGAATAACGAATTTAACTCTAATAACTTATTAAAATTGTACCTTAGTGTTAGATAAAAAGCATAAAAAACAAATAGGGAAGATAAAGTCGGCCAAGCGCAAAAATATTGTTACGAAAATTAGTTTTATGAGTTTAAAATAACGATTTTGGAATTTTTTAGTTTCTTATTAGAATTTTCCAGTTTAAAATATCTGTTTATTTAAATGTAAATTAAATCTCTTCATTTTGATTTATCTTAATTATCGAAGAGAATTCCACTTACTATAATGATAGAAAAATCTTTTTGTTAACGTGCTTATGTATTAGTGAGAAACTTATATTATATAAGCTGATATAAGTTATTGCTTATGTGTTAGTGAATAGCTAGAATTGTTATAAATAAGCTGTTATGTTGTTCTTGAAATGACTAGAAGATTGTAGAGAACTTAGTCAATAGTAATAGTATATAAGCAGGTATAGTTTGTAGATTTAGTCAGTTGTAGTAGTAAAGTTTGACAGTCGTTACAGTTCAGTTGTGTAATATAACTTCTGCGTTTTAAAGGGTAAATAAAGAGCTATTTCGATTTAAAAAGATTGTACTAACGTCTTATTATTAGAAGTTAAAGTAGTAGAAGTACCTAATGGAAATAAATTTCTGAAACGGCAAAAACTTTTTGTATGTGCATCAAAATTCGGGGAGTGGTCTTATACGGGAACTGTTGCCAATTATAGAACGAGGCTTATATTTCTATAAATTTCTATTATATAATGCATGTGTTTATTTCTATAAATAAACGCATGCATTATATTATTTTATGCACTTTAGAGTGATGGGAGCTATGTTTAATTATGGGTCATACCTTTACATAAAAGTTTATATATGGAGCCATTAAAAATGTTTAACCTGGTTGAAACTGTCTTTAGTTCTTAAAAACTTTTGTCGTAATACTATTTTAAATAAACCTGTTACAGATCTGAACTCACAAGACTTCAAACTAATAAAGTACAAAATTTAATCAACATATATTTCATTTTATAATCATGATTGTTGTTCAAAGTTTAAAAACTTAGAAAAAGGCCTTAAAATTACTTAACTTTTTCCCATTCTTCTACACTTTTTCGTTTTCGCGAGGCAGAAGATGTGTTAAAAATAAATTTAATGAAAAAATTTTATGGACTTTTTGAAAATTACGCAAAAACTGAACTTTTTGTTTTGTATGTATAAGTTTGTCATTTCCACAATTTTCGTCGGAGAGCAAAAAAGTTTATAATTTCCAAATCCTTGGAAGCAATGATCTCGATAGGACGTTGTCCGTCAGTTTGTCGGTTAAAATGGCGTTTATGAAGCCCACCGATAACTGCTATATATAAAATATATGTCAAACGATCGGACATAAGTATTTTTAATGCATTTTTGCATGCCTAACATTAAATTTTTTAATATTGTCATATAAAGATGTAGTTCACATTGCTCCAACTTCATATTAAAACATTAATAGTAAAGAAATTGACGGTTATTAATTACCAAACAACTTATTTCCATAAATTCTTTCCTTTGTATTTTGTCCCTTTGCATTCTCAGCAATGACTAAATGAAAGAGCAAAGAATACGTGTGAACTCAGCTACCATTGATATCCCTAGTATATACATACAAAAATATATAAATATATGTTTTTTTTTAAGCACAAAAGTATGTGTTATATAACAAATTGCAATTTTTTATAAATTTTGGATATACATATATAAGAACGGCAACAAATATAATTGACCAGGACCATAAATTTAAGTCAAATGTCGTTGATAGTTGAAAACGGGACACTTTTTTTAAAACAGATTTTGCTAAGGCAAATCTCATGGGCAGCACGAAATTGACTATAATTGATATAATTAGGTGGTATTTATAATGCTTAATGGCAATGTAGAAGCGAAGAAAAAGATTTCTAAATTTTATGGACCAAAGACATTTACTTGGGTCAAAAAAGGATTACAATATTAAATAGCATTTCTTTGTAATAAATTCTAATTTTTAGATTCGAACCCCATTTTTTACAAAATTTTAAAAAATCTCGAAGGAAATTTTTTTTTAATTTTAATATGAAACTCCAAAATATGCTACAGTAATTCAGTAGGTTTTTATATTACGCGCAATTTTTACCACAATTATACATAAACTTCTAGTTTCTAAAAATTTATATATTTATATATATATATTTATATATATATATATATATATATAAATATATATAAATTGGACTTTTTGAAAATTACGCAAAAACTGAACTTTTTGCATAATTTTTATATGTATATAAAACTTACATGTGGCAAATTTTAATAAAATATTAATGTATTTAGGCATTTATTATCCTTAAACGCTTTTTAAAGTAAATGTTGTAGGGTATAAAAATTACACGGTGCTACAAAATTTAAAAAATCTACAATTGATAGTTATTGAATTATTTGAAAAAAAAAAAACAGATTTTTGAATTTAATCCAACTTCTAACATTTTTAGGTGTGTACTTTTGTGATTGAAAAAATTATTTTATAGTTATATAGTTAATATATGCAACATTTTATTTATTAACACTATTTAAAGATTTTTTGTGGTTATATATAGAAAATACTTCAGCGAATTAAATGAAATTAAAACAAGTTAGAGCGCTATATTTGTCTATGCCGTATATTTTATACCCTTCAGCACCTTACCAACAAATAATAATATTTACGCCTTAAATAATGCTTTCTTTTCACATTTACACTATATATATATATATATATACGTATATATACGTGTTGAATAAAATTCTTCAATTTGAATAAATATCTTAAAATTGCATAAAGGCGTGTAAAATTGAAGAAATTTCTTAAAGTTTTTTAAGACCCAATTTAGGTTTAGATTATTTAATGAAAACAATTACAGTCTTTAATCATATTAAAGAAACATATTTACATAAATGTTTTATAATTTTTATTAATTATTTAGTTTTTACTAGACATTGTTCAATATATGTATGTACGTACGTATTTGACTAAAGGCATGTTAAGTTGAAAACTTTTTTTAAAATCAGCTATTTTATTTTAGTAAATTTAATCAAATTCTCTATTTGACTAAATATCTTCAAATTTACTAAAGGCGTATATAATTGAAGAAATTTCGTTGAAATTAACTAATTTATTTTAGTCAAATTGAAAAATGACATGTAGAATTGAAGAAATTTCTTTAATATAGAAATATATATATTTATATAATATAGAAAAATATTAAAGAAGATCAGTTAAACTACTAATACCAAAGTGTGTGAAAGTGTTTTGGTGTGTATTATATATACTCGTTCATTTATCTATTTTGTGTTTAAAAAATTTATAATCAAAAATACTCCAATAAGAAATTAATTGTGAAAAATATGTGTGATTTTGTGTTGTATCAATAACAAACCAGTATGTGTCCATGAATAATAGTCATGCAGGAAATGTTAATTTATGTACAAACATCTGGATGAAACAAACTGCAATCAGTGAACAAAAATAACTGTTAGACGCATAGTATTTTGAACGCATTTTTTCTATTTTTTCCAGTAATGTTAAAACTGTATAACTATTAATATGCATTCATATGTAAATATATTTATTTTATAATACATTTCCATAGCAACTATAAATAATTTTTTTTACAAATGAACTGCTAGTGCCACGATCATTATCATCTCAAAGACGAGATTATGGAAACTGTACTACAAATATTTCAATATATTTAGAAAACAGTGTTCTACAAAAAGGCCATATGTGTATGAAGAAACCTACTACGAGTGACCACAAAATATTTTTATATGCAACTATATGTTATATTTACTTTATATACATTAAAGAGCCTCACGAAAAAAATTGCAAATGTAGCCATCTAGAAATAAAGATTGGTCTGCTCTTATATGATTCCCAAAATATTACATCTGAATGTTTAAATTTATGTGAGCTGGTCCATTTTCAAAACACCTTCAAAAATAAGTATTCCTTTTAATATCATTATCAAAATTTTCGTTAAAAGAAAACTAAGTTCAAATGGTAATATAGGCAAATCAAGGCCTGGAATATTCTTTTAAATAATTGTTATGTCTCTTTTCAGTCACAGAATATTAAGTTTTTTGTCACATTTACTTTATTCAAACATATAATTTTATATATTTCTGATATTTTTTAATATATATTGGGTTTTAATGCACCATAAGAATGGCTTATCTTGATACTATTGAAGATTACACGTAATTAACCTTTTAACAGCAAGATGATCACTTTTATGCATATTATTTTTGCAAATAAGTCACATAGAGGTATTTATTATGCTTAAATATAGATGAATTTATGAATAATATAAGAAGTTCCTTTAAAACTGCTATAATAATCGAATTAAAGAGATTTTTGAAATTTAGACACTATTTTACACGAATTTATAGTTTTTATGATAAATATCTGCATCTAATGATATTTATTTTCTTAACTAATCATTTATTTCAGATAAAAATAAACTTAACCAATTATGGAACGGAAATGCCTAAATATTACTTGTATAGTATTGAATGAGACCTTTCCAATGATGCCTCAAAATATAAATTACGATGGAAAATGTCCAAAATATTCAAACTTTAAAAAAATAGTATATAAAAAAAAATCATAGAAAATTTTACTTAAATTAAAAAAAAAACTTTGTGCTGATTACGTGTTAGCCGACATGTGTCTATTGCATATTGTTTTTTTTTTTTTTTTTTTTTTTTTTTTTTTTTGAAAAAAAATTAAAAATTGTATACACAGTTTATCGGAAACCATATTTCTAGAGGTATTTTAAAAATTGTCCAGCTCACATGGACGAAATAATTGAACCGATTACTTTAAATTACTTTAAAACATATCAACATTTGACTTTATGAGGGTACATTTGCAACATTTTTTGTCTCCATACAAATCAATGCACTTTAATATACATATTCGTTTTCTTTACATATTTTTTTTTTTTTACATTGCTATAGATCATCCAGGAATAAAAGGTGAAAATAATATTGAGACAACATTGAGTGAAATTGCATGCGCTAAATGCATAGATATCAGATGTACTCAACAAAAAGCCGCCAAGATTTAAATTGGTATGGAAATAGTTTACTTACTTAAATATTTGTTTTTCATTTTCCCAGATAGATATCGATTTTAAACATTTGTACCCACATTCGCGTTGTTTCCATATCAATTACGAAACATTTTCGTAAAAAAACATCTCCGTATTTAATGATCGTTTCAAGGATGCAGTAAACAAACATTTATTTCAAAATATGAATCAAACATACCTGAGAGTAATATATTATTAATTATTAAATACTTCTTCTACACAAATATTTCAGATGGTTGATTTTGGTTTATTTTTATTTTATTTTTGGTTTATTATTTATAAACAAAGCCTCCGCAACATAAGTTATCTAGATATTTAAACTAAGTTTAATTGAAATATTAATCATGGTGTTTTATACTAATTATTTAGATATATTTAATTTATTTTTACTTTTTATAAGCACTGACGGGTTTGTTATGCATATATTAATTTAAATATACTAATTTCTTTTACAAAAATAATTTCTTATTGTTTATATATTTAAATCATTTACTTATTTCTAATATTAAATATATTTTTTATACATTACCTAAATATTATTAAATTATTTCTTATTCCTTTTACTTTTAATGATAGTAAATAGTCGTTTATATAGTAATGGAATAAAATACAAAAGTTAAAATAAATGAAAATTCTTCAATTTGAAGAAGAAAAAAATAGTTAAATTATTCAACTCAACTAAAGTTTAGTAGAACTAAATAAAATATTGTAGCCAAATTGAACACCAATTCAATACGAAGAAAAATTTAGTTAATTTGTATAATATTTTATTCAACTTGACTAAACATTTGTCAAATAAACTAATTTTTAATTAACCAAGTCAATTAGTCGTGTTGAAGATTTTTCGTCAAATTAACTAATTTATCAAAAATTAACTAAAATTTCTGCTGAATTGAATTATGATTGTGTTGGTTGATATTTAACTTACTTTTCTTTAATTCTACTACCCTTTTTCGATGATTGTAACGACATTCGCTAAAATCCACTCACGCGAACAAATTTATGTTTCATTAAATCCAGCTAATATTGGTACTAATAATGTTGATGTGCAATTAAAAAAATTTCATGATGTATTGCATATTGAAACGCAAAATCATTTCCTACCAATTTCATATAAAATTAGTTTCTAGCTAAATTTTTATATTTTATTCTATAGCCGATGAGTCTTAAGTGATTTTCTTTTAAATGTTTGACCATAACACAAATTTTTTCTAACTAAAATAAAATACGCATATAAAATAAAAGATTATAATTCAATCGTTCTACTAATTACATTTTTAAAATTGAATATAAAAATTACACAAATAAAAAAAATTATAAAAGCAGTCTAGAAATCCCGTTTGGTGCATAGTTTTTTTTTTTTTTTTTTGCTTAATCGACTTAAAAGTTCGATTTTTATTATCAGATAAATATAGTATATACCTTGGTGCTATAGTATTTTTAGGTATATATATATTTAGTCATAACTTGAGTTTGGAAATTCCCGGAATTTTCAAGTACTTGGGAATACAAAACTAGGGTGAAAATTTTAAAATATCTTAAACTACAAGTTTGTTTAAAAAACAAATTAGAGCTCTGTATTCGGTTGTGCCGAATATTTTATACCCTTCACCAATTTATCAATAAATGAAAAATAATAATATGCTTTAATATTTTCACATTTAAAAAAATTATACATACATTTGTTCCACAAGCAAAACTTGCTCAAACAAAAACGCAACACAACTTATAAGTTTAAGCATATAATTAAATATTTTTGTATGTATACAAAAACAAACTGACTGCATATACAAAAAACAACAACATCAACAATCATTTAATACTGCTGTTGTCAACTAGTTGTCAATACTTTTTATTTTGGGTACTCGATACTTAATGGATTTTTAAATTTGAAATATAATTTCTAATAAAGATTCTTTTATTTAAAAATAAAACAAATATCCGATTAGCACGAAATTTTATAAAATTATTTATATGAAACATAAAATAAATAAATACGTTCAACGTTAACAAAAGTTAATAAAATTATTTTTATATATTTAAAAATTAATTTGTATCTTTATATACAGTTGTGTTTTATCAGTTATATTTTTAATACGATATCATTAAAAAATTTAACTCTAAAAGTATTGAGTAACTACTTTATAGTGTTTAATACCCAAAAAAATAAAAAATAAAAATAAAAAGATGTTCAAATAATCGGTACTCGATACTTAATACTCAATACTTGCACAGCATTGTTGTCATCTAAACTGCTTATTTATACAAAAAACAACAACAATAATAATCATTCCAATACATAATAGAAATGTATATGTGTGTATATTATTAACAGATTTTTTAAGTTTTTGTCTTTTGATTCAAAATACCGAAATTTTATGAAAACATGACTGATCTATATAAAAACGAACTCCATAGCTTAAACTAGGGCTTCAAAAAATCAAAAATGCGTTTTAACCGATATTTCGGTTATTATTGGACCGGTTGACTTAATTTCTTCAGCATAAAAATTCATAAAAAAATTCAAAACTTAAAAAACTGGTTGTTTTCACATATCTTCGCCATTTATGAATTGATTTTGCTCAATTTCAATAGCAAAATTCTCGAAAGATCTCCAATCGTTATCGCTATATATTATATCGCTATATATTATATATATATTAGATATGTCAGCTATCAGTGGGCTTTATAAACGCCACTTCAAATGACAAACGGACGGATGGACGGTTATAGCCTTATCGACATCATTTCTTAAAATGATCCAGAAAATATAAATTACAAACGGAATGACAAACTTATATATACTCTTTACACTTGTGGTGAAGGGGATACAAATATACACAGTTTTGATATAGTGTTATATAAAAAAATAGTACAAAATGCATATGTATAACTAATAAGATCAAAAGTAAAGTTTCGATTGGAAACATTTTTAAGGTCTTCTACATTTGAAATGTAGTCCACAGAATTAATTGTAAAATTCTTTTTCTCGTCATGTGAATTTATTTCCTAAAACATTTAAATAAGATGTCATGGAATTTATCCAAAATGATGTAAATATTACTAGTGCATAATTTATTGTAAAGAATAAATTGAAACCAATTTTCAGAAAAAAGTGATTTAATTTGGAATAATCAGCTTTGTTAAATCAAAATCTATCTCTTCATTTACATTGGATTTTAATGATAGTTTTGTTTCGACGTATATGCTTATCTCAAGAATGGGACAATATGCATCTTTATGTATTAAAATAATGGATTAATGTGAGGAATATTAAATTCTTCAGGTTGATCAACAAATACAAGATTAAATAATTTGCCAAGCTTGTTTACTATGTTATATATTTGGAAAAGCAACAGCTTCCAGTAATTCAATTTCCGATCTTATTCATGTGCTTAAAAAGCATGAATCAGGAGTTTCGCAACATTTAATGTTTGGAATATTAAAGAACAATTATGGAGTCACAAAGTTTGGATTGATTAGATTTTATCGCGTTATCGTTCATAAATTTGAATGTTTGACGCAGGAGGAATATAAAAGCAAGTTATAAGAATTGTTTTAAATTTGACTTTAAAATATACGTCGATAAATTCAATAAAAGCATTATTTCTTCTGAAGAAAAACGAGTTGTGACAGAAATCAAAACTCCACCACCTTCTTTACACACTCTATCACGTCTATAAATTTGAAATTTTTGCACATTATTTCAGAATTAATAATTTCTTTATCAGAGTCATTTCGGAGCCACGTTGCAGTGAGTACAATGATATGTTCAATATCGAAGCTCGCTTAATAAAGGGATTTTAACTTTGTGTTCATATGCGATGGAGATAGCTGAGGAGTTGTATCTAACGGATTATTTAATTCAATTAAGTTTTTTTGGTCAAAACTGTGAATTAACAAACAGACTGTCAAAAATACTTCCTGAGAAAATTATCTAAAATGAAGCTCTATTGCGCGCATTTGTCTTATAAATTTGGACATCATTATAATCATCAATGGCAAGGTTCGTGTTAATATAGAATTCAATATCACTTATTGTTGTATCTACTGAAAAACGCAAATATGGTTTTCCTTGGAGCTACAAGGGAGTTAATAAAATAAGATCTGTAGGCTCACTGGTAGCAGGATTCGCAATCATGGGTAAGTTTGCTGATTTAATAAACAAACTATTGTAGGAGTAACTAAAGTCGACCCTGACGGAATTACATTATAATTGCATTTGAAGCATCATAAGATGGAATAAAATTATTTGAATTAGGAATTTCAACAGGATCATGACCACTAGTTGGATTTGCGGTTGTTACCGGGATAGAATAATTAGGAGTAATAACCATTGTATTTGCCTTTGTATTTCCAGGGGTGTGTTGATGATGACCTAGTAGTTCTTTTACGGTGAATTTGTCAATTTAGAAAAAAGTTCACCGTATTTAGTTAGCTTTCCTTGTAGAGAAGAAAAGTCTTTTTTAATTCCATCGAACTCAGTTTTATAATTTTTGAAGAAATTGTAAAATTCAATACATTGTCGGATAATGCATCAGCATCACAATCTTTGAGGCCACTACATTTTAAGTGGTAAATTCCCAAACACAACCAACGTTGTTCACCGAAAATACTGCAGTTTTTATTCATACAGTCCATATCGAACTATTATTAAGAACACACACTAATATAAATGTCATCTAGGATTAAAACCAGTAACACGAAATTGAATGTCAACACGGCAGATAATTAGCAAGGACACTAATTATAATATTGATCTTAGTAATAGAAAACGGAATATTAAGAAAAATATAAAGGGGAGTTCTTTTTAAAAATTAGAATTATACCAAAATATATATCCACAAACACACAAAAACAATTTCATGTAAAATAAGTCCTAAAGTATATACATATTCATATTGTTGTTCAAAACAATAAGTAAAATAAATTTAATTCAGTCTTAATGGTAAATCCAATTCAATAAACTTCAGTATGCACTAATTAAGATACATATGTGGACCACTTGTCTGAAATAAGATAAATTATAATATATATAAATTAAATTAAAATGGTGTTTTAAATTAAAAAAAGTTTTATAACATCGTAACACAAGAATTTTCACAGCCAAACTTTACAAGGTTTTATCAAAATTGTATGTTAAAAAGCTTATTTAAGGTATTATTAATGGGATTTTGACTTTTGTGTTACCTTGAACAAAAGTATTTAACATGCTACACTAGAATTATTTAATTCTTTTTAATTTAAATTTGGGAATATAAAGCCATGAATATACCGCTAAAAGAATGAATACTAAGCCACTCAAACATCGTATAATTGAGGATAAAGTAACAGATTGTAAAAATGTTAATGTGTATACATTATTTTTATTTTGAAAATAAACCCTAAATTGAAATCGTTTTCTTTCTTCTATTTCAATTAATATATCAATGAAAATATAATTCGTTTTAAATTAAAAAAAACTCGGAGTTTTTTAAAACAAATCGCTCAAAAAGAGAGAACGGCTATATCCATAGATTAATAAATTTAATTTTACTTTTCCAAATATTTTGTACAATTGAAATATTTTTATAAATTTTAAAGCATAAAAAATTTATATCCACCTCGTAACTATTAAAAATTTACTAACGAGCACACTTTTCTACCTTAGACAGCTTTTGTACATAGAAAATTACCGTTCGACATCAACAGATGTGATGGATATTTAAACTGCCTCACGGTGGGGCCAAACGTAAATTTTTTGGTAATAAATCTGAATCTCCTAAACTACTGGTTGGATCAAATTGAAATGTATGGAAGAGTTGTAGAGGAGGACCTAAGCTTTCAGAAAAATCATCTTGTAGTCACCCTGTGATAACACAAGATAAGCTACAGGGTGTCAAAGTTGACTACCTCGAGTATGTAAAAGTTAAAAAAAATCGTAACTTGTCCGATTTTAAAGATTTTTATATTTCTGGAAAGTGCTTGGCAAGATAAAGAAAAAATAAGCTTACTTATCTAAGTTATCTCTTACAGTTAAAAAGATATTTACGCTTGAATTTTGAATTTTTGATTTTTTGGCTCGACTTTCTTTCGTTTTTTGGGAATAAGTCCGGAGATATATGAGGTAAAAATTTTTTAAAAATATTCTGTAATTTGCTACATATTTCAAAATAATATGCTGAAAGAATTTTTGGATTATCTCAATTCGTCTAGACGTGAAAAATATTTAAAGTCAGCACTCTGAAATTTTCATGAAAAATGGCTATTTTTTACAAAAATATAGCACAATTCATTCACTTTTTTCTCAAAGTTCCGTTAATAAAAAAATTTTTTCCTTATTAATTTCAAAAGATAAGGCTTCATAAATGGTTAATAAAGAAATTTTGAATTGATTTAAGTTTGCACCCTACATCCAGCATTGGCCGAAAATTGTCAATGTTAAAAAATAGTTTCATTTTTATCGATTAATAAAAAAAATGTCACGCGAACTTTTTTAAATTTGGTACCCATATTTTTTATAGAAATAGATTTAGAATGATTTAACACTAAACTGCTTCCCGCCCGGCCAAAAACGAATGCAGGAGTGGAGATTGTATGTTAAAAGTCAGTTTTTTTAACGACTATTTTTAAAAGCATATAAAAAGCATATTAGCATAATATTTTTAATATTATTTCTTATGTAATGTATAAAACACAAATCAAGCTTTCATTCCTAAAAAAATCAAAAAAAGAGCTCCAATAACCTATTTTTGGTAATTTTTCAAAAATAATTTTTTTTTTTTAAAATAGCTGAAAATCCAAAAAAATTTAATTTTTTTAATACATCTCCACTAATTTTGCAAATACTTTAAAAATGTTAAAAGAATATAAAAATAGACTTATTTACCAATTCAGCGATATATAAAATATTTATATAGGTCATTTAATAATAGTAATATAATGGCCTCAAAACTACCAAGTCACGTCAAAAGTTGCAAAATTCACTATTTTGTTCCGTATTTCCATATGTGTGTATACATAACACTCAACTGCATTGCTTATTTTTGTTACGAGATAATAATATTTATTAATGAATTTATTTAAAGTGTTCATAATTTTTTTCTACTGAAAAGGTTTTTAAAATTACCTAAGTACATAAATAAGTATATTTTCCTTCGTTTTTTATTACATTTTTTAAAGTTTTTAAATAATTTACCTAGCTACTTAATTAATATATTATAACAAAAATGATTTTTTTACAATTTTTTGACGTACCTGTTTAACATTACAGGTCATAAAAATAAACTGAATGAAATTGGGGGTTTTGAGCAAAAATTTAAATTTTTTAATTCATTTTTGCCTGTCACCATTTACCTGATATAATTATTCTTTTTCTATATATAAGTATCCTTATAAATATGCAGATTTATTAGTGAATTTGCCATTTTGGAGATTACATTAAAACACTTTTCTATTTGCAAAGTAATCTGGGATAATCTATCTGATATTATAAATCGTCCAAAAAAATAAGAAAACTCATTGATACAGTAGTATCTTTTGGTTTAACTCTTACTGCAGAAAACAGTTTAAAGCTCGAAAATTTTTATAAATCATACGAAAAAAGGATGCATGCTTCAGATTGGTCAATACCAAAATTCAAGAAGAAAAATGAAGAGTGGTTGGAGGGAGAAATACCAATTTTCATCGGAAAGCAGAAAAAGGGTCGACCAAAAAAAGTTACGATAAAGTTCAGCTAAGAACAAAGAGGACCAAACAGGAATCTATTCTAAATTCACATACGAATGCCGAAATAAAAGATACATTTAAAGCTTTAGTAACACGTACGCAACCAAAGGAAGTAGAAAAAGTTATAGATGTGTTACCAACAGCTTCTCCCAATCGATTACATCGGATAATCGAAAGCATAGTGACACCGAAATCAACATCGTTCTTTACCTCTGAAGATGCTTTAGCTCTAATATTAAATTTAGGATTATCAAGAAACCAATACGAGATTTCACAATTTCAGGATAATTCTGAAGTCTTTGTTAATAAAAATTCTTTAAAATTTGGAATATCACCATTCCACGCAAGGATAAGATTTTTGGAGTTCTGCTTACATCTTGCATATGATATGAAGTATAGAAATATTCCCGGGCAGGAAAATGGTACAGTAAAAAACAATTTGGAACTTCACGAATTACGAAAAGAGGAGAAGAAAAGAATTCAATTAGAATTCAAAGAACAACTCGGATTAATAATTGATAAAGCTCTACATGGCTATGGAAGCTCAAATAATGAAAATACGGCAAGACGTTTCTTTGAAAATCCGGAACTCACATCTTCAAGCACAGGCATTGACTTAAATATTTTGAAGCGTTTTAAGATTATATTGGCAGCCATTAGTAGCAAAAAACAAATTAATGTGGACAAATTTAAAATTTACGAAACTAAAGAACTACTTAACAATCAATGACTCCAACAACTCACAAAGTATTGGCTCATGGTAAAGAAATAATAGAAAATAGTATTTTGCCATTGGAAGAGCTAACAGAGGAAGTACAGTACGCCCGAAATAAAGATCTTAAACATTTCCGACTCTTCAATACCCGAAAATGTTCGAAAATAGCGCAAAATATGGACTTAATGGAATATTTATTAATATCATCAGATCCAGTTATATATTCAATAAGAACACGATGGCTACCAAAAATCACTCTTGAAATAGAAAAAGGAAGTTAAAAATTTGCTAACGTTTGATGTTTCTGATTATTTTCAAGAAAATATCTAATAATATCTTCGATAATATATTCTTAATAAAATAAATATACGGGATATATGTATAATAAGTATGTAAATATATAGAACAAATTAAATAAACATTACTCAAATAAAGAATTTACTACTTTATAATAACAAATATATACCTACATAATACATTAGAAAACTAAAATGTTACGTATACACACATATGGAAATACGGAACAAAATAGTGAATTTTGCAACTTTTGACGTGACTTGGTAGTTTTGAGGCCATTATATTACTATTACTAAATGACCTATATCAACATTTTATATATCTTTGAATTGGTAAATAAGTCTATTTTTATATTCTTTTAACATTTTTAAAGTATTTGCAAAATTAGTGGAGTTGTATTAAAAAAATTAAATTTTTTTGGATTTTCAAATATTTTAAAAAAAAAAATTTATTTTTGAAAAATTACCAAAAATAGGTTATTGGAGCTATTTTATTGATTTTTTTTTTAGGAATGGAAGCTTGATTTGTGTTTTATACATTACATAAGAAATAATATTAAAAATATTATGCAAATATGCTTTTAAAAATAGTCGTTAAAAAAACTGACTTTTAACATAAAATCTCCACTCCTGCATTCGTTTTTGGCCGGGCGGGAAGCAGTTTAATGTTAAATCATTCTAAATCTATTTCTATAAAAAATATGGGTACCAAATTTAAAAAAGCTCGCGTGACATTTTTTTTATTAATTGATAAAAATGAAACTATTTTTTAAAATTGACAATTTTCGGCCAATGCTGGTTGTAGGGTGCAAACTTAAATCAATTCAAAATTTCTTTATTAACCATTTACGAAGCCTTATCTTTTGAAATTAATAAGGAAAAAATATTTTTTATTAACGGAACTTTGAGAAAAAAGTGAATGAATTGTACTATATTTTTGCAAAAAATAGCCATTTTTCATGCCAATTTCAGAGTGAGGACTTTGAATATTTTTCACGTCTAGACGAATTGAGATAATCCAAAAGTTCTTTCAGCATGTTATGTTGAAATATGTAGCAAATTACAGAATATTTTTAAAAAATTTTTACCTCATATATCTCCGGATTTATTCCCAAAAAACGAAAGAAAGTCGAGCCAAAAAATCAAAAATTCAAAATTCAAGCGTAAATATCTTTTTAACTGTAAGAGATAACTTAGATAAGTAAGCTTATTTTTTCTTTATCTTGCCAAGCACTTTCCAGAAATATAAAAATCTTTAAAATCGGACTTCATTTGTACAAGTTACGATTTTTTTTAACTTTTACATACTCGAGGTAGTCAACTTTGACACCCTGTAGCTTATCTTGTGTTATCACAGGGTGACTACAAGATGATTTTTCGGAAAGCTTAGGTCCTCCTCTGCACAAGAGTGTTGAATTCGCTGCTTTTGAGGGCAACGAAAGCGAACGAAATTTTGATGTTTGAATGCATCCCGTAAAAAAGGGATCACAATGGGCCGTTTGGCCTCTGGGTGTAGGCGTGAATGCGCCGCCCTTTCCAACCTAACCTAACCTAGGTCCTCCTCTACAACTCTTCCATACATTTCAATTTGATCCAACCAGTAGTTTAGGAGATTCAGATTTATTACCAAAAAATTTGCGTTTGACCCCACTGTGTGCCTGCCACTTAAATAAGGAATCACATTTTTTAACTTTAATTAAGTATATCTCCTAAAGTTCAGAAAAAAATAATTTTTGCGCATCCAAATTTCAAAGTGTTGGCTTTAGTTTCCTGAAGAAATAAAAAATATACATATTTTGTTATACTAAAATTATGCATTTATTTAAAGACATGTATTTCTGTGGTACTTTTCGTGTTTTAATATTAATCAGGAAGGCTATGATTTGAATTTCTTTCAATATAAGCGGCTAGAGAATTTTTAATTTGATAGTTTTTAAATAGTTTTTATTCAAAATGGGACGTGGTAAGGCTCTTAATAACTCTGGAAAAGAAAAAATTCTGATTTTGAAAGCTCAGGGTCAGAATCCGGTTCAAATAGCCGAAAACATTAATAGAGGAAAACAGTTGTGTACAATTATTTAAATAATATGGAAAGAAATGGAAAAAATATGAAAGAAAGGAAGTAAATGGCAATAACTCCAAAAGAAAGACGAAAAATTCTTAGAATTGCATCAAATTCTACCATGTCAGTATCAAAAATATGTAAAAAAAGTGGAGTCAGCGCCAGTTTAAGAACAGTGTACCCTATTTTAAAGTCGTGCACATACATGGTCCGATGAAAACTGCAAAAAAAAACACCACTTAATGAAAAATGCAAATCACAACGTCTACAGTTTGCCAAAAATACAATGACATGGTCCGACAAATGGTTTAAAGTTGTATTTTCCGATGAAAAAGAGTTTAATATTTATGGTCCCGACGAGTATAACTATTACTTCCATGATCTAAATAAGGAGGAATTATTTTTGAGCCGCAGACACAGCCGAGAGGGCGGAATAATGGTATGGGGTGCCATTTCGTATTATGGTACCATAGAATTGTTTTTTTTTATCCAACAAAATGACTGCAACGACTTATAAAAACATTCTGGAGGAAGCATTTCCAAAATTTAATGATTTCATTGGACCCATACCTTGGACGTACCAACACGAAAAATGGTGGCAGTACTCATTACTAATTGAATGCTAGAAGATAATGGTGTCTATTCTTGAAAATGCGTCGAAGAAGGGAAAATTTCCATTAAAACAACAACAAAGTTTAAAAAATTGTTTTTGTTCACCGTACGTTTCTAAAACGGAATTTACCGTTTTTAAAAGAGAGGGAAAGGCGTTAAAATTCTCGCTTTTATTACATTTTAAAAATGTATGGTAAACAAAAACAATTTTTTTAACTTTGTTTTTGTTTTAATGAAAAATTTCACTTCTTCGACGCATTTTCTAGAATAGACACCAATAACTTTCATTTTTATAACCTAAATTTTAAAAATAAATTACAGTTTGCTTAGTTTTAAAATTTTCCTTATTCAAGTGACACACGAAAAAGTACCACAGAAATACTCGTCTTTAAATAAATGCATAATTTTAGTATAACAAAATATGTATATTTTTTATTTCTTCAGGAAACTAAAGCCAACACTTTGAAATTTGGTTGCGCAAAAAATTATTTTTTTCTGAACTTTAGTTAAAGTTAAAAAAATGTGATTCCTTATTCAAGTGGCAGGCAGTGTATGTGAGAAAAAAACCTGATTCAATTGTCAAAAACCTAATTCATGCAACAACAAAATACATATATTTTGTTTTTATGTTTTGAAATTCGTAATTTTTTTGAAGATTTAGTTCGAAGCGTCTCCCACATAAATTTCTAGTTGTATTGTATAACTCTATCTCTATTCTTTGTATCATGGTCAGTGTTGCCACGCCAAAACAGTTTTTGCAACCAAAATTTTGAAACAAGTAACCCAATTAGAAATAAAATAACCAAAATTAAAAATATTGAAGTTGTTTATGTAAAAGTTGATATATATATATATATATATATATATATATATATATATATATATAGGTTTAAAATATTTTTTAAAATCGGATTTACAGTAAAATTAATCTTAACTTTTTTAAATGAGTCGAAAATGCTCAAAAGAAAAAAATATTTAAAATTTATTTCTTTAAAACAAAAGGTTCGCAGTAAAAAAGTAAATGAAAATGTCCCTACTTAGTACTGAAAAGGAGCTACAGTTGTTCTTTTTTTAACCCATGATTGCCATGGTTGTAGGATGTTCTGTTTTTATGATTCACGTTCATTGCGTTTAAAATTAATAAAAATATTAGTTTAGCTTTGTTAAAACATGATATAAAACACTTTTAAATTTGTGAAATTTTAATTTTCTTAGAAATTCGTAACTTTTTTCCTGCTAAAAGAACTTCATAACACAAAAAACTAGTTTTTTAGAAATCGCATTCAAAGTTTTCAAATGTGATATACATGATATTTTTACAGAAGATAGAGCTTGATATAATGCATATTTTTACTCATTAGCTCAAAAATCTAGTTTCTCGTTTTCACTTTTTTGGAGAAACTTTTTCTTTTTGTCAGAGGGATTTGAATTTAAAAAGATATATTAATTTTGTGTAAAGATTATATCGAACAGAAATTATTCGATTATTTGAGGAACAAATTTATCATTCTTTCGAACGAACAAAATTATTTAATTTAGAATAAAAAATTATTCTGTCAATTTTTAACGATTAATCGAATAAGTTTTCAAATTATTATATCTTTTTGAAATTATAAGTGCTTTGTTAGTTGAAAAACCATATTGAAAATTTCGTTAGAATATATGTGCAGAATGTGTAGACTACGTTTTAATAGACCTCGCATTAAAGCCTTTCACGAACATTTAAATCTCACTATAATTTGAAAATAAAAAATAGAATAACTTCTCTAAAGATTTAATCAAAAGTATTAAAGTTAGAATGAACGAGAGACGTATAAGTTATTATTAAATTCTTAAAACTTTCCATCGCATATTCATTTTTTTAATATTCAACAAAAAGTGAAACAAAAGTATATTCAAAGGATTTATTTTTGAGAATCTTTCATTTATTATTTATTTCAAAATATATTTTATTGATTCAAGTAATGTGGAAATAACGGAAAATTCGAAAATATATAACGATGATTTATTAACTTAACTCAATCAATCAGTATATAATATCAAAATTAAAAAATAGATTTTAGCAATATTGATGATCGTTGTCTTTATTTAGAAAAAAATCTAAAAAGAATAAAAGAAACTACATTTGCTCTTAATGATATGTGTTGCCACCATCAATAGATAGTGAGAGAATTTTTTCCACACATCTGTTTTTATTATATTATATTTTGGATATTTTTTTTGTTCGTTTAGGTTTGTGTTATGTTAATACAAAAATCTAGTCCTTGCATTTATTAAAACTTATAACTAATTATTCTAACAATATGCTTTACTCTTTATTCATTCGATTAATCGAAGAAATTTAAAATTTTATTTGATCACACGAATAATTAAAAAAATTATGAAATTTTATTCGATCAACTTCAATGTCGAATAATTGACAACCCTAATAGATATCGTTCATGTACCAAACCAAAATCATGTTAAACAAGTTGCATTTCGAAATTGTCCCAATAATTGTCTGTTTATCGGAACAAAACTGAGTTTCGGTGCTGCAACACAATTTATTAGCATTTTTGATGTCTTTAAAATTATGTTCTCTTCGTCGTTTTTATCGACATATTATGACAAAATTGTTTTGAATTTTATTTTATTCTTTGCAAATATGTACGATATATACTATCGAATAGTTCATAAAAACTAAATTCTGGTTTGTTAGAAAACAACCAAAATTAAAACAATGTCATCATCTCCACATTGGAAAGTAAAATAACAAGTTTTGGTTAAAAATAACCAAAACGGCAGCACTGATCATAGGTGTTACTTTGTGTCTTTATATCATGATTTGAATTTAATATTATTTTTATATTTTTTCATTTCTTGTCATTTTTATATTCATAATTGTATTTTTGTTAAAAAATTGGGAGAACCTTTATCGACGTTAAAGTTAACATGTATAACTGTACACGTCAACTCCTAACGTATATGGGGAATGTTCTTTTTACGATTACCTTTAAGAAACCGACTTTAAATCTCAAATATTTTTTAATTTAGATTTTTTAAATTAACTTTTGATGCAATTATGTTAGCAACACCTCGAGGAGTAAAACAAGCATTCAAAGTTAAAAAATCGAAAAAAAAGTATTTGAAAAAAAACAAGTTTTTTTTCTGTCTTTTGATTCCTATAATCGCAGATTTTAGCATATATGAACAATTCCTCTAATGTAAACTACAAACACTTGTAGAAATAGGTCAGCTTGTGTCCAATCAGTCTGTCGTTGACGAGTTTTAAATTATATTGTGGACATGTGGTGAAACCAAAATTTGGAGGAGGTTTACTGCTCTTGTAATTGTGAATTGTTTGAGATACATCTCGTTAATATGCCCTCAACAGCAGCGCTATATTGGGTGCCCAAACTTGGACAAGAAACAAAAAAAAAAAAAAAGAAACGTGAAGAAGTGCCTTTTTGTGGGGCATACTTACAGTTTAATTTCAATGAAGCTAAAGTATCGCATGATCAAATAAGGTTTCCAAATTACATTTTAAAAATGTGACGCGATAAAATATTAATTTGCAAAAATGTTATAACTCTTTAAAATCGATCTAAAATTTACATCACATTTTATATGAAATTATATTTATAATAAGTACATCTATTTTGTTTTATTTAAGCGAAAAATAGGTCTCAACAAAAAAATTGCATAAAAAGTAGGTTACATAAGCCCAAATTGCATTAGCGCGTAGTCTGCAGCAGTGTGTGCTGCCACAATCGGCTGATAATTTAGAATTCACTGTTTGTTATGTAGTTGATTACATTTGGCCAGATGCAGTTTGCAATGCTCTATTTTATTTAACCTGTTTCCAGCGTTGCCACTAAAAAACGTTTCACCCTAACAAAATCATTTGAAATATACAAAACTTAAAAAAAAAAGTTTCTTAAATCTAAATCTCTTCAAAGATAACCACTGTTTGATTATAGTGTGGGTCAATATTTCCAAATTGTTTTATGTCCCATTTACACCTTTGGTTTCAATTAATACAATTTAATAAAATTTTTTTTATTTAGCACATTGTTATATTTTAATAGCACACTCCAAAAAAAAAAAAGTAAAAAAATAGTGTTGATTAATAATATTTTTCAAAATCTAATTAGATGAGATTTTGGTAAAATTTTTAATTAACATAATAAGGTATACATTTCATTTCACAAAAAAAAAAAAAAAAAAAAAATAGGATATAAAATTAAATTTCAAGATATCGTATTATTATTTAGTTCTTAAACTATCACTTTCCATTTACCGAATATTCTTGGAGTTTGTTAAGTTCATTTATTCTTATATATGTATATATATATTTAATATTATATACAAATTTATTTTATTAAACCTACCAAAATTCAATTCTGCCAGGTACTTTTTTTGGCCAACCCCAAAATTTAAAAAAAATTTCCCAAAATATCCCCACTCAACAATAACATTTTATTATTCAAAATAATAATGGTAATTGTAATAATAATAATAATAATAATAATAATAATAATTATAATTATAATAATAATTGTTATTATTATTGTTATTATTATTGTTATTATTATTATTATTATTATTATTATTATTATTATTATTATTATCATCATCATCATCATCATCATTATTATTATTATTATTATTATTATTATTATTATTATTATTATTATTATTATTGTTATTATTATTTTGCTTTTAACAACTATTTGTGCTTTCTCTTTATAGCAATAATTTTTGGATTAATATTTTTACATAACTACATATGTATTACAAAAATAAGTACACATAGAAAAAATATTAGTTGGAAAACGGTTACTAATATAGATATTTGATATACTAAAATATTATTATATTGATTAAAAAATAATTAGAGAAGCGGATTGTTTATGTCATTTCATATTAAATCTTCATTATATTAGAATACTAGTTATTAAAATTTTTTTGTTAGTTATTGTAATCAGTTGCAATTGGATGAAATAAATTAAGCAAATTGTGGACAAACAACCGAACTGATTTCATATATTGGCATATAGATTTAAGATTTAAATATTAACTATATTTCCAGTTACTGCAATCAATATCATTTGGTTACAAAAACAAAATATAAAACAATTTGATACTTCCAAACGAGAGGTAATTGTGTTTAAGGAGTAACTTTTATATTTTTTTTTGACATTTTTTATAAATACAAAAAATAAAAAGAACTTAAGAAGGACATATCATAAAATATTAAAAAAACAAATATTTTATTTCATTCTGGATTTATGGGTGAGTATCTTATAAGGAATTATAGCATTTACATAATCTTTGGCATCTTTAGTTGATGTGTGACGATGCCTTTTCCTTATTAAGCTCTCACTTGGTAATTCAACATTTTTCAAAGATTTGCGTTAACAAAACTCCTATTGCGAGTAATAAAAGTAAAGCACTTATAACCAGAGACCGGATTTTAATACTAAAAAAATCAACTTTTTATTTTTATTTCAATCGAAAAACAATCTTTTGTATTCAAAAAATAATAAAACTCCATCAAATTTTTTTATTTTCATCAATAGTTTAATTTTTTTCATTTTGATAGGAATAAAAAATATAAATATCAATTGTTATATTTATCACAAAATTTGAAAATTATTTTTAACTATTTCCTCGGTTGAAAAAAAAAAATCTAAACAACAATGTCATTGAATAAAAAAATATTTAAAATGCATTCACACAGTACATGCAAAATTCCAATAAATAGAATAGTAGAAAATATTTTTTGGAACAAAAACAAAAGCATGAAAAAAAAAAAACAATTATTTGCAAAATTTTTTATACTGATATTTATTTTTAAAGAGATTTTTTTTTCATCATGATGAATATTTATATTAAAAATCCCTCATATATTTTTCAACAAATGAAAAAATATTTTGAACAGTAAAGATATTTATATTGATTGAAAAATAAAAATAAAAAGTTTTCGGGTTCTTGCTTATAACATACAATGTTATTGAACAATTCGTTCAACGCATTTATTGTTTAAAGGTTAAAGAACTAATAATTATCATTAGTGGCATAAGTGCTCCTGTGTCAGATATAAAAAAATATAAAAGTCCGTGAAAGTTGAAAGTATATTTTTATAATAATTAAAATATTTTTTAAAATATCTAACATTTTCCACCTATTTTTCAAAGGATAAATTCGTTGGGTCTCTTCAATCACGTGCATAAACTCAAATGAAACAAATAGAAGATCAAGAAATCCTGCATAAATCAAAGACCACAGTTTAAGACTTTATAAATAACTATAATGTGACTGTTGATACCAATGTCTCTACATGTTTGGAAAAACAATGTCTCAAGAATTCAGCTTAGAAATACTGAATCTAAAATATCAATGCAATTTCCAGAAGATGTCAATGAATTTAATAAATTGTCTTATATATATACGTACATACGTGTATTAAATGATATTTGTATGTATGTGTTAAAAAATAATAAAATAGCTATAAAAAAATTAAAATTAATTATAACATTTTACAATGGATTGAATAAGTTCTGGGAACCGAATTTTATATTATACAAGTATATTTCAGTTGCTAGCACTGATAAGTTTAGCTTTTCGAATTGATTTTCATTGCTTTCTACCACATAATTTACTGTTAATAAACGATTTATTCGGTCTGTGCAATCGAATTTTTGGGTAATACGAATCTGTTTTCTCTGTGTACATGACACGGATGGCAAACATGGTACAATTTTACTTTTTTTGGTACATATTTATAACTGTACCAATCTAATATGATCAATCTAATATATAAAATCTAATATGATCTTAATCATATTTTTACTTAAATAGCAAAAATCAATTTTTTAAATTATAAAACAGATATTTTGAGGCTGCATTCATCGCTAGTGCTTTAAACCACCTATATCATTTAAACTTTCTTTGTATTTATAAAATAATACATGAAAAATAATATTATACGAGTATATAAGATATAGCACAATAAACCTTTACATTAAAAATATTTAGTACAATAAATTTTGTATTATTTAAAAAGGGAAGGTGAACTTTGACAACAAACTTTTGGTTCCGGAATTATTATATTTTTGAAAGAAAATTATTCAATTGTTCCATTTTCGATTTTTTTTTTCAAACAAAAATGAATTTTGAGTTAATAAATATTTAATATGGAGGACTAAACGATGTGAGAGAACAAAATAAAAAAAAAAAATAGTTTCCAAATGTCTCAAAAGTTATTGTAGGAATTCTATCTATTCTATATTCGTTTTCGAACGTGGTTAATTCGAGCATTATTTTGAACTCATACAAGTTTTAGCTAGAACTTTAAAATTGTACTAAAATTATTTAATAAAAAGATGTTTATAATCTATTGAATTTAAATGTAAATTTATGTAATTAAAATATTGGTACCCTTATGGACGAAAAAGTACACTTTATATTTATGGTTGGTATAAAATAAAAATAAGCCATTTTCCATCCCTAGTAAATGATATAGGTATTAAACTTCAGATTAACCATCTTGTAAAACAAAGGAATTGGTACTATACATAATTTTAGAATTAAAATTATTTAGCATGTCGGATTAAATTTTTGCCAACAGATTTTATTAATATTAACATATTAATGGCCTAGGTAATATTCAAGGGACATATTCTTGCAAAACCTTTGTTTCACTACTGTTTATGTTTGATTCAAAAAAATTAAAAATTATTTGTGGTTCTCTTTGTGGGGAGTATATATGAGATTTTCCAGGACAATACTTTTTTTACAAAAATAAGTAAGGAAACATTTATACATCATATATGTATATTTCAACGAAAATGTCGAAAAGATCCACGAGATGGTGTTGGCCGACCGATGAGTAAAAGTGCGTGAGATTGTTGATGCCATAGGCATTTCATATGGCAGTGTGATTTCGATTTTAAATGATCAGCTGGGTTTAAGAAAGTTGTCTACAAGATGGGTGCCGCTTTTGCTCTCAATTGACCATAAACGTAAACGTGTGACAACTTCAAAGGATTGTTTGGAGTTGTTTAACCGCAATCCGAATGAGGATACAAAAACTGGAGAAACGTTGAACTAAGTGAACTGAGTTAAAAGGAGATTATGTTGAAAAATTAATTTTTGTTTTGAAAAAAAAACTGTGTTTCATTCAAAAAGTCACGGACTTGTTGATCCGCCCTCGTATTATAAAAAGTCAAATTCGAAACGAACATAGAGAGAAACGAAACCTTAAAAAATTGACAAATCATATTTTTTTGATTTCTTTTTCATGAAAAAGTAAAAATTCACAATCAACTTTGCGACATTTATCATTAACATCTCCCAAATTTATTATTACTATTAAATTGCTTTTCGACACTTACTTAAATAAGAAAGGAAAAAACTCCAACTTTAAAAATAAAGGTCGATAATTCAGCTGAACTCAATCACATACGATCAGATATTAACGATTTAAAATGCCTCCTGAAGTTCATATTGTGCTATCTTAAATTGTAGTTTTTGTTACACTTATGAACGGAAATATGTATTCTACATATGCGTTGTTTGTAGGGATCTTTATAATAACATGTAAATGTTGCATTTTTAAAATTATATATTTTTCTTCAAAATTCCAATTATATTAACTGAACAAAAGTTTCAATTATTGCATAATTTCCTCGAAAAATCCACAATATATTTTAGATATCCCCAACAAATTTCCCTATCCACAAATCAAAATTTTCATCCTTTTCCATAACAAAAATTACCCAAATAAGGCAGCCCTGAGATGGTCGTTGTAAATTGTCGCTGCCTACTAGGGATGGAAAAGTTGATACTATGTACTTTTTTTGATACTATTTAACATCCAAAAGTACCGAATTACTCCCTCGAGTCATTTGATACTATCAAACAATTAGGTTGATATTCCACAATTCGATTTAAAAATTTTTAAATGAAAATACATTTTGGAGATAAATAATTTTCGAATATAAATCTATGTTTTTAAACCCTTCGCATAAAATTTTGGTTATATATGTTTGTCCTTTTACATGAAAGTCTTAAAATATACCTCTAGGATTTCAAAATGAAAAATATTCGTAATTGTTATGATTAAAAATAAGTTTTAAGAACATTTGTCTTTCTGTTTGTCCGTCTGAGATTTGAAATGGATTTTTGAAAGCCCATAGATCAATAAATATATTTCTCTTTTAACAATTATATGGCATATAGTCTCGAGAATCTTGGTATTGAAATTCAGCGAAATCTATTCAAGAATGGCGGAGTTATAAACGATTTTCTATCGAAAAGTTGTGAGATTGACTAGTCTAGAGGAAGATATCTAGACTACAACTGTTAAGATTGAGTTCTTATCCTCATAACTCTTTGCAATTTTCTATTTTTCTTAAATTTTTTCAATTTTTACATTTTGGCGCAATTATTGCTCATTTGACAATATAAACTATAAAGAGATTATCTTCAAATCGACATTTAATTTCTTAATATATTAAATCAATAAACATTACTTTTATTAAAATTTAAGGTTTTCTTTTACGTTGTATTACCTACAAGGTTACATCTGTAAACTACTTTCCTTTTATTTACATACGCTTACATTACTTTCTTTCAAATTACTTTCAGAGTAACATGTACTTTGAAAAATTATAATTAATAAACTAACAATGTTATTGAATTTGCTAAAACTAATTTGAAATAATAAACATGTTTCATATGTATAATCGTAACACAATTTGCTCTTTTCTTTATATATTATGGGATATTAAACGGTAAAGTGATATTCTCATAACAGCGATTTTTTACGTTGTCTATCATTTGTTATTAACAGGTAATGACGGTAAAGGTACAAGCATTGACGGTGAATTTACGTTTGATTTTATTATTTATTTGACATTTCACAAAGTTTTATTAATTGCATAGCGTGATGACGGTCTAATAGGTGATCGATGCGGGTTTTCAACCGGTTTTTCCTGGCTAGATGCCGTCGGTTTTTTCAAAATTTAATTTTTTCGAATAATCCAGTTATTTTTAAACCAAAATGCGTTTTTTTCGATTTATTTAATTTTCAGTGTTTTTTGTTAATTTCCCATTGCATTTTATTTAATAATTTTTAAGCGACGAAAACAATATTTTTGATTAAGGCAATAATATTTGTTTAAAAAAAATGTAAAAACAATTATAGACCGACTTAAAGCATGTTTAAAACCTTTAACAAATTGCTCGAAAAACATAAAAAGCTACAGGCTTACGTTAAAGAATAGGAAAAGAGGGAACTTAACCTAATTCACGATATGAAACACCGTTGGAATTCCATGGCGAAAATGATTTCTCAATTCTTAAGAATTTATAAGGTTGTAAATCATGCACATTTATACTTAGGACAGTTATCTTTTAATGAAAAGGAGATTAAAATATTGAGAGAAGTAAATAATATTCTGAAGCCTTTAGAAATTGCAGTTAAACAGTTATCTAAAAATTCTACTACCCTTCTAGAAACTGAAGGGATTTTTATATTTCTCTTTGAAAGCCTTTCAGAAATTGAAAACTCATTGACAGAAGATTTACTTGAGTGTTTAAAAAAGCGGATTAACGAACGTCACATAAAAGTTTTAAATACATTATTGCTATATTTAAATACAGGAAAGTTGCCCAAAAGCGATCATTTTCTCAAATACTCTTCTGTGACCGAAACCAAGGAATTTGCTTGTAAATTATGTACGTATGTCTAACCAACACGATAAGTGAAAGATCGTTTTCTATATGTAGTTTTATAAAAGAACAGATACTCTTTAACGAATTTAAATTGTATTTTATTTTTAAGAGATCATTTTAAACAAAATACCTAAATAACAGTATTTAATACATCCTATAAGCGATATAGGTTATTATCCTATTTTAATTATATTTATATACTTTTTTTATTTTATTTAATTTTTTTTTTTTTTTTTTATTTAAATTAATTTTTTAAGTTTGAAATTAATTTTTTCTACCTATACAATATAATTTTATTGTAATTGTTGAGAAGACAGTTGAATTAATTGTTGGTTTAAAAAAAGTAAAACACGTATAATAGCTTTATTTAAACCGGTTAACCGGTTTTGCATAATTTCAAAAAGTGCAACCGGTTTTTTCAAAATACGAACTATTCAAAAATCGGTTTCTCCAAAAAGTCGAATAATCGATCACCCTACGGTCTAACTAAACTTGGACATTTTCTTTCCATTTTGGCATCGAAATAATAAGTTGGAAATTCTTATAAAAATCAAATAGTGAAAAAGATTTTTTTAAATTTACGCAATAATTGGTAATAATAAATTACATAATTTCAATATATTGTTACGAAATTGTACTTCAATTCAAATATAACGGTTTTAACGGCTGGTTTAAATTTAAATAACACTTCTCGACATTTCTGTTTATGTTAACAGCAGTTAACATATCTGCAGAAATTATTAAAATAGCTGTAAACATACAGCATAGAATGAAAAGCTTTGACCACTATTTGTAAGTATGGCAACACTAAATGTTTAAGCTGCTAACATTAACATCGAAAGTTCTAGATATGTCTAGTTTGTCCGTTAGGAACATTGTAGAAATAGAGCTTTCGAGAAACATGTAGATGGTAGTGCAGTGTATATAAATTGGCCTTGAGGACACCATTGAGTCAGTCTAATTGGAAGCATCGTTAAGTAAAGACAAATTAACTGCCTTGGCTGTATATTTTTGTACATTATTAAAGTGTGTAATTTAAGTGTGTGTGTGAATTAGAACACAAAGTGAATATTTAAACTGTTATTGTTGTACATTTTTAAATAAAATAAAGAGTCGTTGCAACTTTTAAACTACTAAACTGCTTTTATTTTCAATCAAAGTACAAAAGCCCCCCGTTGAAGTGTGAATTTATAAGAATTTGCGCGAAGTTCATACGCTTGTACTATCTTCCTTAGGAAACAAGTGAATATTGTCTAAACAGTTTTGGGTTCTACTCCTCCAGGACTTTAATCTGGTGCATCACAACTCCATTCAAGTATGCCCAAAATTAAAATATGGCCCCTGTTTCATAGTTGTTTCTTAGAAACAACTGGATACCTCCTGTGCGGTTTGAGCTTTAGAGCTTTCACGTGAACCCCGTTCAGTTCTATCCAAACTTCTACGCAATGTAACCTGAATATGGATTCTAACAACACAATTTTATTCGGGAGATATATATTTTTTTATATTTTTTGCTTACAATTTCAAATAGTTATGTTTTATTTAATAAAACATTAAAAAATTTTAAAACGCTTTTTTCAGTAAAAAAGTCGTATTTAACTAACGAATTTATCTTCACACCCTTAAGACAAATCCACTACTGCTTTTTTTCTATTTTGATCTGTTTTGTTTTATAAAGAAAAAATTACACAAAGTCCTAAACGAACGGTATTAAATCATTTGCTTTAGATTTTTTTCCGCTGTTGTATTTAATTTATGAAATTAAACTCATTTTTTTCTTATTTGCAAAATATGATCTAAAATTTGATCAAGAATATATCGAAAATTTTTGTTAAGGTAATTTTGTTCATTTAAATTTTAAACTATGCTATTAATAATAATATAATTAGATTTCATATTACTTTTAAAATCATTGAATTACATTGTTATTTAAGTGACTACTATTGAATTTTTATGGGTTGAATAAATATCGTTATAATATAGAATAATTAAAAGTCAGGTGTTTTCTTATATATAATGATGAGATAGTTTCAATAAATTGATATTGTAAATTGAGGGGTTTCAGAAAAATGTTTACCACTGGAACAAAGGTTAGAGATTTGAGTTATGAGGTAATTCTCTCTTACCATCATCTTGGAAATGATTTTATTACGGCGTATTATTTAATATACTTTCGTGTAGCTTTATTTTTTTAGTAACTTATTTGGGGCTACAATTTTTTTTATTAGTTACTTCTGGTTCATTAGTATGGTTAGCTAAAAAAAAGGGAGTCTATAATTTATTATTGTACTTCGAACAGAATTTTTAAGAGTAAGGACGGAACCCCTCAATGCGACTATTGCTAGTTTACAAAGGCTTCCGTAGTCCTAGACCCTTAGATATTTTTGATGAATTGTATTATCGTAATTCAAATATTCGTACTTTCAGAATATAGAAGGTAACCTTTGAGTTACGTTTTAGACTTTTATAAAGATAATAAAATTCAACACATAGATGTGGTATGCACCTAGGATTTGTGACTGAAGGAATGTAGGTCCTGAGTTCGATCCCTGGTGAAGACCTCAAAAAATTGTTTTATAATTTAGCTTAAAAAAATTGATTTACATACTTAAAAAAATTCCCTTTATAAAATAAAAATAACTCTTGTATTCGCCAGGATTCCAACCCAAAAGTACACTTAAAAACTCAAAATCGTCTATTTTTGGACTCGGTAAAGATATCGACTTCAAATTTTCTTCATTCAATAGATAATTTTGTTCTTTAAGTGTTAAGAAAAAAACTAATAAAATCGGTCGGAAATACTAGGATATATATGAAAAAAACTGGACCAAGAACATGCAAAATTATGGTACTTATGGGTTTGTTGTGCCCCCCTTCCAAACTTAATATTGCACACTCCTCTGCTACGCCTATACCAAATTTCATGAAAATCCAACCAGCCGATCAGAAGTTACAGATTTATTTCCAAAAAATTTCGATTCTATCCCACTGTGCATTATAGAAACAGTAGAGAAGCGCTTTTTATCAAAATGATGTACTGCAGAATGCGAGCGGAATTATGCAAATTTCTAAACATTATTTTTTTTGCAGACTTTCCTTGGAATTTTGCCATTTTAAGGCGTTTGTTGTTATTATTTTCATATATAGCTATTTTCATTTACAAACAAATTTAACAAATTTTTTGCAAAATTACTAAAATTTTCATTATGAACAATTTAAAATTTTATTGTTTATGAAAAATGTTCGATTCATAATATTTCTGAAAAAAAATTTCAAATATATGAATTTTTTTCTGCGTAATGAAATTAAATTTCTTTCAAAATTATCATTAATAAAAAACATAATTAAGCATTTTGGCTTTAAAACGATTACTGTTTTTTTTTTAATAAAATCATATGTGTAGAAAAAATCCTTTCACTTTCTATTGATTGATGGTGGCAATACATGTCATTAAGAGCAAATCTAGTTTTTATACCTAACACCACCATAGGTGGTTGGGGTATTATGCGTTTATGTTGATGTTTGTAGCGCACAGAAAAAATCGTCCAACACTCACCTTAAAGTATACCAATCCACTCAGAATCTCTTTTTGAGTCGATTTAACAATGTCCGTCCATCTGGCTGTCCATGTAAACTTTGTGCACAAAGTACAGATCGCAATTTTGAAGATAATTGAAAGTAGTTATGATCGGCCATTATTTCACGTAGCCCCATACAAATGTCCTTAAATATGGCAATGTTTTAATAAAATTCGGTGCGAAGAAGTTTTGTATAAGTATCAGACTTTCATGAAAATCGGTCCATAATTGATCATAGCTACAATATAAAACCCTCTTCCGAAAATCACTTTAGCGTATATAAATTCCATACGAAAGTTACTATCAAGTTTATATTCGACACAAATAAGTTTTAAAGTAGAAATCACAGTAACAAATTTTATGAGGATCGTTCCATAAATATAAGCCCACTTTCGGGAGTCACCCTAAAGTGCATAAATGTTAGTATTAACATAAATAATATTCTGTATTCGTGGGATATGGTGTGGGGTATCATATGGTCTGGCTTGACCGACTTTATCTTTCTTACTTGTTTTTTTGTTGTTCTTTGCAGATTTTTCTAAATAAAGTCAATGATCATCAATATTTTTTTTTTTAATTTTTGATATTATTTATTGACTGATTGAGTTCAGTTAACAAACTCTCATTATATATTAATATGCGCTGGAAAATTTCCGGTAGTTAATAATAACTTATACGTCTCCCGTTTACTTTAAGATGTTTGATTAAATCTTTAGAAAAGCTATTCTACGAGGGCGGATCAATAAGTCCGTGGCTTCCCTCGTAGTTATATGAAATGCAACACTATTCCCATCAAGTACCACCTGTTAATAGACTACTGTCAAATTTTGAGCAAGTGTCGTCATTTACTTTGCGTAAAAAATAGGATTTTTCGAGGTCCTTAAAATAGGCATTTGTTTGGTCAATAATTTCATCGTTGGAGATCTCTTTTGGAGAATCTCTTTCCACCGAGCCATTTCTTTAGGTTTGGAAATAGGAAGTAGTCACTAGGGGCTAAATCCGGAGAATACGGCGGATGAGGTACCAATTCGTAGCCCAATTCATAGAGTTTTACCATTGAGACTGCACACGTGTGCACCCGTGCGTTATCTTGATGAAAAAGAACTTTCCTCTTGGCCATATGGGGTCGATTTCTTTTTCAATTCTCATTAAATCAGTCTAATAAGTTGGCATAATATTCGCCATTTATTGTTTTTCCCTTTTAAAGGTAATCGATGTGGATTATCCCGCATGCATCCCAAAAAACTGTTGCCAATTCTAAGGAAATTTAAATTTTACAAATTTAAAAGTGGTTTATATTATCTTTCAACAAAGCTAAACCAATATTTTTATTAAAAAATTTTATGAGAAGAATTTCAAAAGCAATGAACACGAATCCTAAAAACAGAACATCAATGATAAAACTAGGACTTTTTCATTTATTTGCGCTGGGACCTTTTATTTTAAACAAATAAATTTTAAATATGTTTTTCTTTTCAGCATTTTCGACATTTTTAAAAGAAAGCTAAGATTAATTTTACCGTATTCATATTTTTCAACTTTTACTATTCATTATTATTATTCAACTTTTACATAAATAACTTCAATATTGTTATTTTATTTCTAATTTGGTTACTTTTTTCTCAAAATTGTGGTTGCAAAAAATGCTTTGTCTTGGCAACACTGCTTCTAATCCTCTAACACTCGCACACTGTGTCATGTGTCATGGGAGCCTCCAATTGTAGTTACAAAAGTATTTTAACGAACACTTTGTCTACTCTTTATTATTCTTTCAAAGTAAAACTCAGCTTTCTCTTCAATTTAAATTCATCATATTTATACATTTATTTAGAATATTAAAAGTAGAACATCATTACTAAAATATTAAAACACGTCAACTCTTGTTCAATTAACACACACTGCCTCTTTGATGTCGACTCTATTCAACTCACCATCTAACAGACACAGAACAGCTTAATTGGTCGGTCTTTTATATCTACATGCAGAGAAAAAACATGGCCCCGGCATCATTACTGCAACAATATTATGTTAATTTTCATTAATTTTGATAATATTGTGTTTATGATATGAATGTTTTTGATTCAGTTTTATCATTCAATGTTTACAGTCAATAAAAATTTTAATATAGTTGTCTAAAAAATCTTTTGTTTAACAGAAGCAAAATTTTGTTCATAAGAAAAAATATCATTATTTGAACAATCATTAAATATTACCATTCTTTTTTCTTGTTTTTAAGCCATATTTTGTTTTCAAACCATATTAATATTGTTATTCCTATAACAATAGAATGTTAAAAATTATTATAATACAAATATAGTTGGAAAACACATAACTTGTTTGTTTTTGAATATATTTTGTTTTTAATATTTGTTTTTCAACTTCATTATAATTCTCATTTTTGAATATATTTTGTTTTATATTTGTTTTACAACTTCATTATAATTCTCATTTAGCTTATACATGAATAATTTATTTAAATACAAGATGCTAAATCTCGAATCACCATATGAAATGTTAGATCATTTTATGATTATAATATGTTGCACTTCGATTATGGTTCCCGCAACCATATTTTTTCTCTGCGTGCATATTCCTATTCATTCCCATTCCTCAAATCTAAGTCTTTGTCCTGCAAAAACGTTGAGTGGCTCCTCCATTTTTCTACAGTGCCTACAACCATAATATAGTTATACTTCATGAAAATAAATACGTATAATAATAATATGGTTGCTACATAACCATATTTTAATTGGGTTGTACCATATTCCAGCGATATCATGAACATTAAATCGCACATAAGGTGTGTTATAACTCCAAAATTAATAATGGTATATGAAAGTGTACTTCAACAAAATTGTTAGAACATGGTAAAAATGTTGTACCATGTTCCGGTGATGTCATGAACGTATTAATTATATTAATTTATTTAACCATATTATATTGCTACATTCAAGCATAATATAATGTTCAACAATAAATAAATAAAATAAATCGAGCATTAATGTATAGAGTATTTCATACTTATTAAAAAATAGTTTAAAAAATAGTAACCCATGTTTAATATTGTTTAATAATTTTTTTCACATCAATTATTCATTATTCAAATTTTGATTTTTTAATTGTTTAGTTTAAACTTTGTTCTAATAAACTTTATAAAAAATATAAAAAAATTGTAGACTGTTTCATTAAAATAAAATAAACATATCTACAAATATGACACTGTTCGATTATGGTTCCCCCAACCATATTTTTATAAATATTTACAAATAAATACAAACAATAAATGCACTATATTTTATATGGCTTTATGTCCAAATCGCTGCTTAAGGTGTGAAATTTATTTCATGGGCTCATACAAACTTCAATTTACCCGGAATATCGCAAACTTTATTGTAGAAGCATCAACGTGTTGCAATGCGATTTATGAGCTGTTTTTATTTTTGCGGCTGCATGCCTTTTTCGTTTTAGATGCAAATATTCTGTTTTGTTTTCGAATTTTCTAAGACTTCTTCATGCTATGTCTGTTTTCAGATGAATTGATTGTTAAAAAATTGATTTTATTTAGCTATGTTATTATAGTATGTTATTATAGTAAAAACATAACGTTTTATTTATAACTGAGAATGTACATAATATTAAATCAGTTAATTAACATAGTTGCTTTTGGAGCATATCTTAGGTATTGAAATCTTAATATGTATTAGTTGATATTATCCGGAAATAAGGTATTAATGTATTTATATTTTAATATACGGATTGGACTGTTTCAAATTAAAAAAAATGTTTAAATAATTTAAAAATTATAAAAATCAGTTAAAACTCTCTAAATCCGATATACTTATATTTTATTAGCGATATAAAATTTGTCACAAACTGTAACTGTAAAAGTGTGGCATTTTAACTCTCTTGCATAACTCTCTTGCACAATGATGTAGGGTATAAGTAAGGCGAATATGTTTTATTTTTAAGTTCTTCGAAAAATGTTCAACCTTAGTGGTGAAAATGAATTATTTGCATCTCTTCTAAAGAACTTAAATACCTACTTTACTAGACAACAAAAAACTAAATAAAACAATTTTTTTTATTAAATGTTGAACATAAGTATTTTCAAATAACTTAGTTTTAAATTAATATAAATGAAATCAATTCTATACTTTTATTTAATTTCTAAAAATATAAAAATATAAGGAGAAAACATTTCTCAACCTCGGAATTTGAAGGCGTATATAAAGCTCCTTCTCGATGTCTTATACAAACTGTCAAAATTCTGTTAAAAGTCAAAGATCATGTTATTCCCCGTTAAAGGTCCCAATAATCAGTTTTCGAGTGATTCTATGTTCGATTTTAATGAAATTCACTACAGATATTGGCTATTGGAAGTGTTTCCCAAAATATAAATTTCTAGATTTATGGCCATTTCCGGTCAAAAAATATGACGTTTTGAAAATCTAAAAGAAAGCTAAAAACTTCTCAAAAACTTATTAAACTTATTAAAAACTAAGATATTACATTTGCAATTATATGTATAAATTTTAATTACATCAAAAGTTCAATGATCGAAGTTCGACATATAAAAATCAAACCATTATATCTCAAAAAATGGTATTTTTCAAATACTTAAAAAAATACGTAATATTGACACAACTCTCCTCCGCACATATGTAAAAGTTCAAGGTGAACACTAATTTAGTTTAGAAGTTATGGACCAAAATATAATCTAATTACTAGTAACTTTTGAAACGCAATAAAATTTTTATTTTAGTTCCATTATAAAGATAAACATACTTTTAAATAATATGTAGTAAGTTAATTTAATGCGAAAGGTTATAGGTCAAAATCAGACTTTTAAAAATTAAACTATTATATCTCCAAAAACGATATTTTTGAAATTCTTGTATAATTACTTTAGTTTAAAAGTCACGTAGCAAAATATAATATAAAGTTAAATTTTTGTAATTATATAAAATAGCATTTATTTTAAATATGAGCTCATAAAAATATGCTTTGATATTAACTTTTTTTAATATTTTAAATTTTACATACAAAAAAATTTGCTTTTTGCTATATTTTGCTTCAAAGCTTTTAAACTAAATAAGTGTTCACCTTGAACTTTTGTACATGTACGGAGAAGAATTATATCAACATTTTTTTTAAGAATTTTAAAAATGATGTATTTTGAGATATAATGGTTTAATTATTGTATGCCCAACATTGACCTTTTTACTTTTGTTATAAATAAACTTTGTACATATAGTTTTAAAGGTAATATTTTTGTCTTTAATGTGAAACTAAAACTAGAGATCCACAATGTATAATTTTGAAGTTATTAGCAACTTAACAAGTGAAGCACTTTTGTGAATTTTTAACTTTTCGTTTTTCAAAACATCATATTTTTGGAGCAAAAAGGGCGCCCTGATTATAAACGTTTTTGATTTGAGAAACACTTCTAATAGTCAATGTTTGTGTAAAATTTGATTGAAATCGGAGATGTCAAATCCGAAAATGGCTGTTTTCTGTCCGTTTTGATACGAAATTACCCTTTTAGCATATATCTCTCTTTTTATACATCGTACTTGTTTTGATGCTATTACAGCCTTTATAGAGCATAAAATTTCCAACAATTTTGCTGAAGCACATTTTCATGTACCATCATTAGTTTTGGAGTATAGCAAATCATATCTGCGATTTAATGTTTTTAATATTCCCTATATTTCAGACACATAATTTACCAACTGAGAGGACTATCCCTACAATTTTTGTTAAAATAGGACCATATTTTCAACTACCACCCATATAAATTTTATAACGGGAACACAGAAAAATTATGATTTCCGTCGACCATTTATATGCGTCCTAGGTCTAAACGTGGTCCGATTTTAGGCACAGTGCTCTTACTAGGTGTATTGTACGCCTGAAGTCTTTTTAGCTTACGGTTTTAATTTTAGCTTGCAAACTCTAACATAGACCAAAAAAAAAAAATTCCCGACAATCTGTGTAGCGGATACAAAAAGCACTGAATAACACATATGATGTACTATAACTCCAAAACTAATGACGGTATATAAAAATATACTTCAATAAAATTGTTGGAAATGCATAATAAGCTAGATATATTCCCAAACAGATTTTTGGGATCTTTAACCGCGAATAACTCGCGTGATTTTTTAGCAGCGTGTATAAGACGCCAAGACGAAGCTATATGCCAAAATTCGCTTCCCTTCATCAAATTTCGAAGTGAAACTCTGATCTCTACGAACCCACTCCAATTTGAAATTAAACACAAACACTTCCATTGTTTGTTGCCAGTAAATTTTAAATTATGAAAATTGTTTGTTATTGTTATTTAAATTCTGTTATTGTTGTTATATTTTTGTTTTTAATACCAAATTATGCTGTACTCTTATCGTACAAGGTATGAGTTTAGTTTAGTTTAATATATATATATATATATATATATATATATATATATATATATATATATATATGTCTACTTAAAATAGACTTGAGTTTTTTTTTAATGGAATAAAATTTATTCATAATTCAGTGCTCCTAGTACTTTTTCTTTAAATAATATGTCGATTTCTCTTCTACGAAATTATCCACATAAATACAAAAATGCAGTTTAACGCAATTGAATTTTAAAAGTTTTACATGTTATACCAAATATTTTTTTTTTTTTTTAACTTTTCACATTAATGAAATAAATTGAGCTTTTTAACAGTATAAATTTCATTATCTACAAATCAAATATTTAAATCCAGTTTTTCCCGGAGCACTTCGCTACCCCATTTGATGCGATAAGTAATATTTGCTTTATATGGGGGCTACTACTCCCAAAATTTTCAAATTTAATCTGAAAATTACTCCTACAAATTTTTAAGACTTTCACTCTAAATTTATATTTTTTTACATGGGGGATTCTTCTTGCGCTGGACCTATCCGCCCTTACTTCATTTTATCAATGCGATATGCTAATCTAGATATTCTCACGTAGTTTGACGGCTCTCACCATAATAATTCCTTAGATATACCATAATTAATATTTGCTTTGTATGGAGGCTACTACTCCCCTGCTTCGATCGATGTTGTGAAAATTTTAAGCAATCTGTTCAGCCGTTGAGAGTTTTAAAAATTGGTCGTAAAATGTGGGCGTGGCATCCGGTCAATATCTAACACAGCCTATAAGCACTATCTCTGTTCTCCAGTGTAAACGCTGAAAAAATCATTTTTTTAAGTAGACGTAAAATGTAGGCGTAACAACCAATCGAGATCTAACATAGCCTTCAACAACCTCCGGTACTGGTTTCTCTGTGTAACAAACTTCGTAGAAATCCGTTAAGTCGTTTGAAGGTTTTGAAAAGTAGGCGTGGCGACCGATCAAGATCCAACATAGCCTAAAAATTCTCCAGTGGAAGCACTATCTGTGTGTCAAATTTCATGTAAATAGCTTCATTGATAACGTGTTAAATATATAATTCTAAAAGTAGGCGTAAAATGTGGGTGTGACATCCAATCGAGATCTAACATAGTCTATAACCACCACTTTAACCGTTTAGACGTGATAGATACACAAATAAACTTACACTTCATTTTTATAATACGTATGTATAAGGATTAATTTTGTAGATATTGTAAATTCATTTTTTCACAACATTTTACCAGTGTTTGAAAAACTAGACTCCAAATAGGCGTAGCAGCAAAAAATAAATAAATTTGTAGCTTAAAAAATATAAATGTAGTTTTCTTTCATTTAAAATTTTCTACATATTAACATCTTTTATTTTAAATTTAATTAATATTTATTAATGTCATATAAGTTTAAATTCTATAATAAAATTCCAATTAAATAAAATTCCATAAAATTAATTTTAAAATATATCTTAAAATTAAAGAATTATTAGCGTTTTTTATTTTTTTTATTTTTTTATATCTCCTTATTTATAAAGAGATTTTATAAAGAGTTTGTTTTTTGTTAAATATGTTGCCAGATTTTTCACATTCTTCAATATGTCACTACATGTTGTAGAAAAGCTGCGACAGTTTTCTTTAATATTCTGATTTTTCTTACAGCATCATTTTTAAATGAAAAGAATTATTTAGTCTTTTAAAATTTAGGTATGATGATATTCACTTACAAAAATTAAAGCAACATTGGTAACATTGTTATACAACTTTAATTTTAAATTTAAAAAAAATGCAAATTATTGTTGTGAAAGTAATAAAAGTTTATTGTCAATAAAAAAAACTACAGTGTACAAATCACAAATGAAATAAAACTTGGTTCCTATTCTTTACTTACAAAATGTACAATTCAAAACATGATGTTTACATAATTTCTTTATAAAAATATTAATTTTACTTTGGTAAAAGTAAATAAAATGCATTGATAAATGTTATCAATTTGTAATTGTAATTTCTTAAATGTATTGATTTTTTATAAGAAATTATTAACAACTTGCAAAAAAAGAGTTTAATATGCACTTAATTATATTTTCGAAGAAGTGAAAATGCCCATATTTAAGAAGAACTTGGTTTTATTTTTCTGTGTAATTTTCATAATATTCAGGAATCCTATTTTTAGCAGTTTGTTTATTTTATATATTTTTTTTCTACACACAGAAAAAAGATTTCGGTATTTTTTATTGAATTTTAATACTCGTAATATGAACCGACATTTTATTATAATTATTAAAAAAACTAAAACTTTTATTCCATATGTTTAGATAATCTTAAAATATTTTGTGTTATTTGGTTTTCCTTAATTAAATCTCCAAAATTTTGTTCTCTTTATATGGGCATACAAAATTTATAAAGACTAGCAGCTGTGTTCAGAAAAACTTAATACAGCTTTATTAACCATTGTTAAGCAAAATTCCTTGAAGTTGTATTAAAAAACGATAATTCCCTTAATGTACCCAAGGTACATTGTTTGCACTTTATTAAATCTAAAATGAAAGTTGTATAACAATGTTAGCAATCTTAAGCTAAATAATGATTTATTTTTAAATTAAAAACTCATTTATCAACGAAAACGTCTTTGCGCTAATTCGAAGATGATATTTATGGAAAATCTATATTCTTATGTACTAAACACAACACGGATGCTATTGTGCAGAAAATGGTAAGTACAATATACCAATAGAAATGTATGTGCCCATATATACACTTTATATATATATATATAAAGTGTAGACAAAGTATGTCCACAGATTGATCTCAAAGCATTTTCTAAAGAACGAAGTGGGCAAGTAATATTTTCTATTGCCAATATCGCATTATTTTTTATGAGTCAGTTGTGCGTACCGTAAATTCAGCAATCGAATAGTATTTGCAATCGAATTCGAGTTAGTACTTGGAAGCGACAAAATTCAATTGACGAAAAATTCGGGTACCACAGCGAATCTGTTTTCTCTGTGTAAAAATACGACTTTAGTATTTTAAACTTTAAATGTGTCTGAAGAAGTAAAAATATTCAGCTGAAATTAATAACATATAAGGTTTAGTACCTTCTTTGGCAGAACACAAAATCAAACAAGAGATGTTTTAATTTTTTAGAATATAAAATTTCTTGTCTGATTTATAAAATATTTAAATACAATAAGAAAAACATATTAGAAAATCCATATAAGTTTTTATGATAATACTTATTATATATAGATATACGTCTGGATGATCATTAAGTTTTTAAACAAGTTTTTTCCCTGATTTGGGAATTTGGGTACGAAAAGGTGGGAGTTTTTTAATTTCCCAGTTTTGAACAAGTCTATTTGTATCGTGCCAAAATTTCATTGGAATACCTCCACTCGTTTAAATTTTATTTGGGTCGAAATGTCAACATTATTTTTCAAAAATATACTTAGTCTTAATTTTAAGTTTATCGGGCTGTGGTCTACAGAAATTTCACCGCATTTAATTGTTATTATTATTATTATTATTATTATTATTATTATTATTATTATTATTATTATTATTTGAGACACTAAATATAAAAAATATAATTTTTTAACTAATATATTTTACACTTTCAATTACAAAAATGTCAATGTATTTAGTGTTGATAGATTTTGCGATTTTGAAAATTGTTGTAAATATAAATGCACTTCATGTTTTAGTTTTAATTTTAACAAACAAATATTTTTATAAGAATAGCAAAATTTTTTATATTGAAATGTAATTATTTTAATCCCCGTAAGCAGTATTTTTTTAATAGAATACTTTTCTAAATCTGGGAACTCTGAGTATTATAAAAAAAATAAGTCTAAGTTCACACACAGCAATTTTTCTTCCTTAATTTTCTTTTTCTTTTGAACTTACATTTACGTTTTACTTCAGCAATTCTTGCTATGCCTTGATTTGTGTTTGTTTGTTTTGAAGTACGAAAATAAAAAGTTATTTTACAATTTTAAAAGAAAACATATGTTCTACAAATATCATCTGATTTTATCAAGCGATAGCTAATTAAAAAAAATTTAGCTGAGCGCAATGTAATTAATGAAAAAATCGAAACAAAACTATAAGACACATGAACTTAAAGAGAGTAACGGACTAAAATAGATATTATTTAAGTTCAAGTAACTGTTATAATCTCAAAATAACCCAAAAAACGGAAATGTGTTTATAATTCAAATAATAAATAAATATTAAAAAAAAAAATACAAAAAAAAGTATAAGAAATAAATATAATAAAGGACAAAAAAACACAGAGTTTTACTTTAAAAAATATTTTTGGAAATCTGCCTTTATTGAATATAAGTTCTGGATATGTTCTGTTGCTTTTACCAATATAACACACTTTCGATTTGTTCTAGTAGATTTTCCTATAAATATTCAAGACATTGGTGTTTAAATCAATAAGAAATGCAACTGTCTATTCTACACTATATTTTCGGTAAGATTGCGAAAAATGGATGAGAAATTTGTTGAATTTTAATCCAATATTATTTCTCAATGTTTACGTTAAGAAGAGGTCGTAAAATACATTATTGAGCGATTTAAAAATGGTATTGATTTGGATCTCTTCCTCAGAAACATCACATCTAAAAAGCTTTTTTAATATATTTTATTTGCTTGCGTTCGAATAAAAGCCGAGGTTAGCAAATCAGTACTTATTTTCATAAAATAAATAAATAAACTTTCTGCATTGCTTCATATGCCAGAATACGCCACTTAACCCTAAACTTTCTGAGTCTTCTGAAGTTTTACACCATTTCATTGCAAATTCTTTGATTCGGATGTGTTTTTAAATTACTGGTAGTAAACACATATTTGCATGAAAGTATTAGCACTGATTATTATTTTATTGTTCCTATAAATGGCTTTTTAAAATTTTGGTTTTAACTTATATAATTAAATAACTTTTTTATTTAAAAATAATTTTGTAAAAACGCAATAATTTTGTAAATAATTAGGTGGTCGCACAATTAGGTGAAAGTGAAATGGAAATAAATCTGAAGTTTCCGGACGGAAGATCCGATTTCAATAATTTTTTTTACAGTGATAGAAGCAGTGCAGTGGATCTTAATTTTTGGACTTCGACTAGATAGATATAATGGCGGCAGGTCCACAGCATCCCAAAGTTGGGCACTTCGGGTTGACAAACATTTTAAAGTATCCTGATTCGTTATATCTAAGTCGATTTGAAAGATTTATATATGAGTGGTTTCTGCTAGCAAAATCTTCAAAAAATATTGTAGCATGTATATATTTCTCCTGTAGTTTACGAGATATTGAGATTCAAAATAAAAATGTTATCTTTTGGATATACTTTAGTGAAGTTTTTTCCCCTATAGCGGGTCCAAATTTTATTGAAAACAAATAACAAAATCGTGTACGGAAAAAAATTGTAAAAATTTTTGCGGTATCAAAAGTTGTATGCGGGCACAAATTTCAACTTATTTTTTCGAAATACTTTTTATTTTATTAAAAACAAATAACAAAATCGTGTAAAGGAAAAAGTTTTAAAAAATCTTTATGGAATCAAAGCTAATATGCATTTGAATTTGAACTTTGAAAAAAGTCGATTTTCCCCGTTTATTTCGCCAAAAAGGTACACCCTTTTTATACCTAATACAAAATAGTGTGAAGAGAAAAAAAAAATAAAAAATTTATTCCTGCGAGGACCAAGGTCTCTAGAATTATTTTCTCAAATTACAAAGTTGTAATCAGAAAATTTTAATATTTTTTATAAGATATATGTTTCTAATTTTTTGGAAATAAAAAATTTTGCTACCCAATATTGGTTGGGAAAATGTAGTAAAAAATCCCATTTTTGGAAATTTTGGAAAGCTTTTTGAGAATTGCGGAATTTCTGTTGATAAATATAACAAAATAATTTCAGTTTCGAATAAAGCGTTAGAAACTCTACACAGCTGTGTTATTAGAAAATATCTATTAATAAAAATGTTATTGCATAATTACCAAGTAAGAAAGATATAGTCTGTCGAGCCCGACTATATGATACCCCACACCATTGTGTATATCCATCAAAATTCGTGGAGGCGTCTTATATTGGACGTGTGGACAATTGTGGAGATTCACGAATGTGGGATTATATGGAAACTATGGGAAATTATGGAGCGATCCTCATAAAATTTGTCACTGTGATTTCTACTTATGTAAAACTTATTTGAATCGAATGTAAACTTGATACTAACATGTTTATGTGATTTATGCACGTTAAAGTGATTTCGGAAGAGAGTTTTATATGGGAGCTATGGTCAATTATAGATCGATCTTCATGAAATTTGGCACAAAGATTGATACTTATACAAAACTTCCTAATACTGAATTTCATTAAAATATTTCCATATGATCGTTAAAAACCTATTCCGAGAGGACATTTGTATGGAGGCTAGGTGAAATAATGGACCGATTATAACCAATTTCATACCTGTATCATGAAAGTCCAACGTTCGAAATTCCATTGAATTATCTTCAAAATTGCGACCTGTACTTTGTGCACAAAGTTTACATAGACAGCCAGCCAGATGGACGGACGGAAATCGTTAGATCGACTCAAAAATTGATTCTGAGTGGATTGGTATACTTTAAGGTAGGTGTTGGATGATTTTTTCTATGCGTTACAAACATCAGCACAAACGCATAGTACCCCAACCACCTATGGTGGAGGGTATAAAAAAAATAATAGCACAAAATCTCAACTCAATCCTTTTCCAGTATCTTTTTGCAAAAACTTTTCAAAAATTTTTGAGTTATAAAAATTTTTTTATATGATTGAAAAGAAGACAAAATTTTATAAACAATGATATATAATGTGTGTTTCTTATCTCTCTGTCGGATCTAACTAAAGGTTATTAATTTATTAATATGCTAAAAAAAAAAAAATCGTGAGGTTTATTAAATATTTCTTGTTACGGCATTATCAGGAACGGTTGATTGGTAAATATAAAAATGAAGCAAAATTAACCACATTACTTGAAATTATTAAATTTGAATCCTTTAACTGCACACGCAAAAATGACGATGTAGACGTATTCAACAGCAATTTTTAGGACATTTTTTCTTCTTATAAAGTATATATAAAATATCTATAATAGGAAAATTCACTAAAGAGTTTTTGCAAAAAGATATCGGAAAAGGATTGATTTGAGATTTTGTGAATATTATTCATTTTTATACTCTAACAAACCATAGGTGATTTTCCCAACACCCACCTTAAAGTATACCAATCGACACAGAATCAGTTTTTAGATCGATTTAACAATGTCCGTCTCCGTGCGTCGTTGTGCACAAAGTACGGGTCGCAATTTTAAACATAATTCAATGAAATTTGTCATGATACTAGGACGAAGCCTATTGAAATTGGTTCTGATCGGTCTATTATTTTACCTAGCCCCATACAAATGTCTCTCCGGAATAGAGTTTAAACACTCAAAAAATGCCTTAAAAATAAGAATATTTTAATGAAATTTGGGGCAAAGAAGTTTCGTGCAAGTATCAATCTTTTTACCAAATTTTATGAAGATACGTCGACAATTCACCAAAGCTTTCATATAAACCCCTCTTCCGAAAATCACTTTAACGTGCATAAGTCCCATACGAATGTTAGTATCAAGTTAATATTCGACACAAATAAGTTTTATGTATGTATAGCTAAATTTTATGAGAATCGGTCCATAATTTACCACAGCTCCAATGCAAACCCACTTCCAGAAATCGCCCTAAAGTGCATAAAATCATCCAGATGTTAGTATCAACGCATTATTCTGTAATTGTATATTTTATTTTAAATTTAGTAAAATTGGACACAGGTATAATATAAGTCCCCTTCCTGAATTTTTATGCTCGTAAATAATGGTAATATAGTCGATCTTGTCCAACTATATCTTACTCGTTAATAATGCAATAAAATTATTAATAAATATTTTCTAGTGAAATTTTACAGATGTAAAGATTTTTTGACGCTTTATTTGAAACTAAAGTTATTTTGATTTATCAACAGAAAACCCCCAGTTTTTAAAAAAACTTTCCAAAATTTCCAAAAATGAAATTTGTTAGCTTTTTTTGCTATTGCTTTCCAACCTATATCGGGGAGCAAAAATTTCTATTACCAAAAAATTAGAAACATATATCTTATAACAAATATTAAAATTTTCTGATTGCAACTTTACAATTTGAGAAATTAAGAAAAATTTTGAAAATTTAAGCAAAAAATAGGTTCCACATAGTTCTAGTTTTTTTCTTAATTTTTTTCTTCAAACTATTTTATATAAAGCTATGGTTGGAAGAAAGAAAAATGTTATATAAAAACATTTTCATATGACTGATAAAATGTACTTCTTTGGCAAAAAAAAGGGAAAAATCGACTTTTTTCAAAGTTCAAATTTAAACACATATAACCTTTGATTCTGTAAAGATTTTTAGAAAATTTTTTCTGTACATGATTTTTTTTTGTTTGTTTTCAATAAAATAAAAAATATTTTAGATATAACGAATCAAGATTGTTTAAAATATTTGTTATACCAGAGGTGTCCAACTTTAGGATCCTGTGGACCCGCTCCTTTACATCTGTATAGTTCAAGCTTAAAACTTTAGCTCCACTAGGATCTGCCGTTCGGAGACTGCAGATTTATTTCCATTTCATTTCTTAAATAGGACACTGCGCGCATTCAAATTCATAATATTTTTGAAGTTTTTAACCACAGTAGTAAAAACTAAAAATTTGTTTTTTTCGAGTTTATGTTTCTGCATTTTACTTCATAAAAAGTACTCTTTTTAAAATGGAGTTGTTAAGTTTAGGAATTTAGCAACATATTTACGTATTTTTCTTAAAGTCATTGTTTAAAAAATAATTTTAATATTTTTTTCTAAAAATAGGTCCCAAAAAAAAAAACGATAATTTTTTACATTTATATAGAAATTCAAAGAAGTTTTTCGAAAAAAATATGCTTGCTTCTGTAAAAAAAAAAAAAACAAAATAAAATGGAAGTATTATATATTTTAAAAACTTTGATTTTTATTATTTGTGTTAGGACATCCGATCACTAATATTTTGGAAACTATATTTTTACATAAAAAAGAGCAGTCCTATAGGGAGTTGGAGTGAAAATTCGAAAGTCTAATATAGAATCATTTCTCGTTAATCATTTCGTATGGCGGAGTTATTCAAATAAAATTTATGACATATTCAATGTTTGATGGCATTAATGTGGCATATTTTAGGGTTTCCTAATAAAATTAAAAAAAATTTCTTTGAACTAAAAATCGCGATTTTTTTAAATTTTGCGAAAAATGGAGATCGAATCTGAGTTATTTCTCCAAATATTATGTGATTAAAAAAAAGAAAAAAAAAAACTAAGTTCATGCAGTATTCCGTGCATTCCTATATGAAACTGTAAGTGTGCTTCGCGAAAAACGGATTTTTTTTAAGAATTTTCGATCTTGTTTAGCAAACTTTGAGATTATCTACTTCATTGACTATTGCAACGAGTAATCTCTATTTGAAAATTTGAATTAAGTTCGGGAGCGCAGAAACACTGTCAAAAAAAAAACAACAAATTAAAAAATGAAGAAATTTTGGCACCAAAACTTTACTACCTTCTATGAACAGGTGAAAGTTGACACAATAACAAAGAAGGTGTAGAATGTATCTACAAAATAAAAGTATGGGAAAAAGTTAAGTAATGGGAGCTATCGTCAATTATGGACCGATCATCATGACATTTAATGGTACGACATATATATATATATATATATATATATATATATATATATATATATATATATATATATTTAGGCCTTTTATAAACGTTTGATCTATTTCGCAAAAAAATTTTATATGGGGGCTTAGTCAAAGATTTAAATATGTAATATTTTTGGCCAAAAAAATATCATATACGAAATTTTACCAAGTTATCCTAAAAACGGTGACCTACATATTAGCTGAAATGTTGACTTTTGATGCACGGACAGCCAGACAGGCAGTATTGTAGGCTAAAAAAATGTTTTAAATTAAATTAAAAAGATTATTTTTTAATGTACTTTTAAGCTAATTGTAACAACAAAATAATATATAAAGCGCTATATCGCTTCCCTGAATTAAGCTCAATTTTTGACGTTCTATCCCACTCTGTGTATTTTGTTTTATCTGTTTGCGATTTATCTCTTTTTTTGTAAATTTTTCTTTTCAAGGAGTTATCTCTCGTTAATTTTTTTCTTTTCTTTTGGTAGAATAAACTACTTTTTACTTTTTTCTTTAAGTTATTAAGTATTATTTTACACTATAAAATTCAAAAACCATTTATGAAAAATTTTCAAAAATATTTCCTTTTCTACTTAATATAAATCCTTCTCATGAATAGTTTTTGTTATAATTTAATGAGTTACTAGGATATTTTAATAGAATAGAACAAAATAAAGAAATAAAAATAAAACAGAAAGAATGTTATATTTCGACTGGCGAATCTATTATACGCACCATCTGTAACTTTTTTGTGTCTCCATAATTTGGTAGGTGAGATCACGCCCATTTTGGTTTCTGATCCTTGAACTATTTGTATGAAATTCCATTGTCGTACGTTTGTTTAAGATATATGAACGGGAATTACGGAGTTCAATAGTATTTGGTCCATAACGTTGTTTATGAATCAAATTTGCCCATTTTCAATTCCAAACAAGCGTTATCAAAAGAAAATAACTGATTCAAATTTTCTTCTCTTATGTGTCCTGAGCCCTATCCTTCTTTCAAAAAAAAAAAAACACAGATGGACAGACGGACGAAAACAGCTATATCTACTATATGGGATCTTAGATGAATATTTCGATATGTTACACACGGAATAACAAATTCGATATACATAACATCTTTTTTTGGTGGTGTTTTAAAAATGTATTTATAATATTTTCATACGTTTGTTCCATTTTTTAAACAAAATCTGAAAATATTCAGGAATGATCATTTCAAAGCTAAATTTTCTTTTATTGTTAATTCTGCTGCTGGTTATAATATTGTTACAAATTAGTCGTTTTACCAAAAAAATATTTAAGAAACAAAGAACATTTAAGGCAGTACACCGCATTTTGAAAATCAAAAAAAAAAAAAAAAAAAATTAAGGTTTAAAAAAAGAAATATATTTTGTCTCTAGAATTTTCAATTTAATAAATATCTTCAACGTATAACTACATATTAGTAATAGTCATTGCAGTACTACATTTTAATTGCCGTATAAAATAGGCATTAAAATGATTTAATAATATGTAGTAAGCAAAAAGGAAAAACTTCTGAAGAGGTTTTACAAATTGTAAAATAAAGCATTTCATATAAACTTGCCTACGTTTAAGTATCTATTAATATTTTCTTTTTTTGTCCGTTGGGTACAAAAATTGCAAAATAATCGTAAGGATAAATATACAATCTCTTTTAATTTACCTTTTTTTAAAAAACCAAAAAATTAATGCGTCACTGCAATATGCTTTGGTCGAATATGGTTTGTAGGCAGTGAAAATATGAAATTATCATGGGATTTATGTGTCCAACGACACACAGTTGAAGCCTGTGTAACCAATTGAACAGTGATAATGATGCGGCTTACAACAATGTCAGAAATCATAAAACCGACTGATTTTATTACACGCAGAAAAGAACTACACAACACTGGTACACATTTCAAAAATGTCTGGTTGGTTGGATGGTTGGCAGGATGGTGGCAACGCGTATCACTTTAATCTTTTGTATTTTAATATTATTCGTACATGTATGAGTGAGAGTGGTTGGCAGTAATTATAACTTGATATTTAAAAGTTAACAAAAAATTACAAAACACATATACATATATTTGGCCACATTTACTCATACTCCTATATGAACACAAAGTTATATACATTATATATAAACATATTTGCTTACACTAGTGAACGCGCTTATTTAATTTTTTTGCTTTTTTATTTCGACCGAGATAAAACAGACTGGAGTAGAGAATAGAAATATGATAATGAAATGAAAATCACAAACACCCACAACAGTACTACACAAACGAGGTGGTCAACCAAAGACCGTCAGATACAACATATACACATAGCCACAATGAATGCACGTTGTACTTGTACGTTTTAAAAAGGACACACTGACTAACTCGCTCACTTTTATCGTATAATTTAAATGCCAAAATGGTTTTTAGTCGTTTTAAGTTTATATTTTTTTTTTTTTTATTATCTTTATTTGTTCAATTTAACACGAGGTGAAAGAATACAACTTAATTTTTTTTTTTTTCGAAATGTTCAAATGATATTTCAACAAGCATTCAAACAATAAAACGACCTACCGACTATATTGATGGCACACTTGAGCACAGGTTGGAAAAGTTGAAAACACTTTTAGCAGCTGATGCATTTGACAACGAATTGTTAGTTACGAGCAAATGGCAACAACGATAAAGACTCAATAATAACACTTGATTTTTTGATATAAATTTTCGAATTGATGTAATATGTGATGATGGTTGGCTGAAGACGACGGATGTAGCGGAAATTGTGGTGAAAAACTATTAAATTTCGACCGTTGTTGCATGACAGAACGTATGGTTCATCCGCATCCGGTGCCGGTATCAACAAGATTCAATTCGCAACTAATTTAAAATCTTTCTAAAGGATTATAAGCTCCGTCAACTAACTGAGCACCTTCGACGAACATCGTGTACGGCGTTAAAGCAAAATTCATTCATTCGTATAGCTTCGTTTACTACAAACTTTCCATGTAGCGGGAAACAGAGTTAACGAACTCTTTTTGTTTCACAATGTTTCAGTGGAATGTTCAAAGTAAAACAGAGTTATGCATCGTTCGGTTTTGTACGAGTTGATTGTAAAAAAAAAACTACACAAACACCATTAAAAAGGAAGATGAAGTAAAAGCTTTTTATACTCATAGACTTTATTTATTTTTCTCTTATTCTCTTCAAATTGTGCTGAGTTTTATTATTTCTCTTTAAGTGTTTCAATTTCATGTTTGTATATTTCCAGTTAGTTTGTTTAGTACACACAGAAAAAAGATTAGTTGGAAATCGATTGTAATTATAAAATTTTAATAAAATACCTTATATTGGATTGGAAACATCAAAAATGTATAATTATTATTTAATAGTTTTAATATTTAAATTGTTATTATGATGGAATTGATACTTATACAATTGTAAATTTAGTTCAATATAACAATTCGTATAATTGTTTGAATTTATTTTTAAAGACTTAAATCAGAAACTAAAGTCATAATATATCTTAGTATTTGAAATTATAAAATTCGGTTATAATAGAAGAAAATCAAATTCGGTTTTTGCAACTGAATATTTCTTTTATAAATTTGTTGACATTTTAAAATTATTTATTCCTATATGAAATTCTAAACAAAAAAAAAAAATTAAAAATATAAGTTTCAACAAATATTTATAATTTAATTTGCAAAAACTTCCGCTTCTAACACTTTTGAGTGAAGAACAAGGTTTAAAGTTTAGCTTTCAAATACTAGTATCACTTATTATATAAGGATGGATGCTAATAATTTTATTTAAATCTTTGTATTTGTATATATGTATGTAGATAAAACAACTTTTATGACGATGGGACCATACTAAATTCTTCCCCCAAATGTTACTGCAACGACTCAAGTTCGCTATTACATGGTTATTGGTAATAAGGTAAGAAAGAACGCCAAATGATTTTTAAATAGTTCTTTGAAATCATTACTAATTTTTAATTATTTATAAATAATCTTCATTACCATCTAATTTTTGGCTTTATAAATTTATCCCTATCGATATTGTTAAAACTGAATATCGTCAAGTAAAGATATACATATTTACCAGTGTCCATAAAGTTGCTTTCAAAGCATTTACTTCTATAGTATAAGAAGAATGGAATGGAATCAATTGTTAAGTCAAACTTCACCTGGACTGTTTTTCACATGTTTATATATAACTTAGTTGTATTTTGTCATAAAATGTTTCTGTACATAATGTTTTTTGTGTCAAATAAAAAAAAAATAATAAAAGAATAAAATATATTATTTCAATTCACAATAGAGTGACAGATATTTTCAATGCTTTCCATAGTATTGTTTTCGAAATCAGTTGTGAGTAGCATGTATATACAGTTATTGCAACTGAATTATGGATAGTACACAGAACCGATAAAATTCTGTTGCCACAAAGAATCTGTTTTCTCTGTGTAGTATCTGTTGTTTCATTTCATCTATAAACATTTAAATTTTGACCTTTTCTACAATTTTCTCTTATATGTAGCTAAATACTCTGGATGTTAAAAATATATGAGTATGACGAGCACGTGGTGTATTGTATTCAGTAGGGATTCACTTCAACTTTAAAATGCGTATTCTTTGATTAATGCTTTCAGAATTTTACGTTTGTATTACGTTTTCGTAGAACAAAACTATCCGCAGAAAATACAATTAAGAGAATATCAATTCATTTCCACTAAAAGTTACAGGACAGTCTGTAAAATTTGTTTATTTAATACCTATTACTCAACTAAAAACATATTTAATAAAACTAGTAATAGTTTATGAAAAATATTTTACTCAAAAAGCTCATATTGTCACGCATATACTTATCTGCTGAAGTCAATTTCTGTATTGTAATGTGTTTTATACGTTGAAAATATCATTTTCATCATTTTCACTACTTAAAATAAATTAAATAATATATTTTCATTATGGTATATAATGGATATTATTCTAATTTTAATTCGTAAACAAACAAAAAATGTATACTAAGGTTTCCATCAGACCAAGCAACATTAGTTTTGAGGCACCGGACTCTAATCGCTTCACTTCAGCGCTTACCGTAAATGCATGTAAAGAAAATCCGAGGGCATTTAAGAAAACAGTCTCCCCACTAGCCCTATCAGATTTTCGTTAATTTTAATTTTTTTATTTATTTGTGAAGCTCTAAAATATCAAAACTGATATTAAAAAAACACTTTGATTGATTAAAAGCCATGCTTCTGATAACGACAGGGTGACCATTTTACTGAATAAAGTCAATTTTAAAACAAGTTTCCCCGTACTGGGATTTTAGGTATTTCGGAATAAAAAATTGGGAATTTATTTATATTCTTGTTTTAAAGACAACATTTTTTTGATGTTACGCTAAAATTTCATAATGATAAAATTTTATTTTACAAAATAACACTAAACATCAAAATTTTACGGTTATTAATAAATTAAATGAAGAAATGTAGTTCTAATACAATACTATTTTTGACATCAAGTTATAACCTTTCTAACGATACCAAATACTTGCATAAATAGTTTACACATTCGTTTAAAACTAATTGTAAAATGACCTCCTTTTGCAAAATTTGCACATTTTGCTTCATTTCTATGGTAAATTTGTGCTGCAGCATCTTATATACTACAACATAAGTGCACAGGTGTTTCAAAAATTTTTTTTTTTTAATAATTTTGTGTAACTTTTGAACCGTTAAATATAATTCAATGAAATTTCACATATTTTTCAGCTGTTTTGGAGGAGAACAAGTTTCTAGCATATCCAATTTATCTATAATGAGACCAATCAACTGTTTAAATTCAATTTGAATTCGCTTTTTCATCCACTCTCATTTCCATAAGTTCCTTATTTTTCATAACACTTTTTAGTTGGTTTCGAGGCATACTTCTATATTTGAGATCATATATGAGCGCACACGGGCATATGGGAGAAATATACCAAAGTTTAGGGCATCTTTATTAAATTTGTAGAGCTGTTTACAGGAGTTTCTGAAAATTGTGATTTTTTCGTAATGGCATTGCATATCTTTTCATCAATCATTGTTAATTGAAATTCAAAGTGTACGTTGATATAATAGAAACATATTTCAATGCAAACCGGCCTTTAATTTTCAATTGATTATTTGATTGTATCAACCCAGTTTTGTATGCATTGTTTGCTTTTTTTATATACTGAAACCTTATTGGTGTACAATAAATCTTTAAATTAAATCTTTCTTAAGCGCAGTGGAAAAGGCGATGCCATAAGAACAATTTCGTAGTCTGTACTGCTTTCACCTGATGAAGCTTGTTTCTATTCTGATAGCGTTGACAACCCATCATATACCCATTTGCATATTAATTTTATTATTATGTTGGAATACTTTTTATCATTCGCTTAAATCAACTTGGTGATGCCTCTGAAAAGACATCCGCTATTTTTGCTGCTTCAGCTGGTTGTTTATTTTTTCGTAACACAGCCTTAAATGAATCTTTAACTTCAGCCTCGGATTGAGTGAATAGTATTTCCGACAGCCTACTTTTATTTGATTTCTGTCCCAGATTATCATACATAATTTCCATGACGCTTTCCAACTAGGTGCCATACTTCAACTGAAACTTTCGTACGCAATTATTTATTGTCTTCAAATTTATTTCCAATACTCGTAATTTGAAAAAAATTTTAACTTTATCCAATTCGCCAGTAACAATTGTTAAATCCGTTTGCGCTTCAATAAAATGTGTTAATGTAGTTATTTATATATTTAGCTCTATTCCTTTATGCATTTCCCAAAGAACGTAGCTTTATATTTAAATGTTATCGTTATTGTGGTAAAAATGTTAATAATGTGAATAAAACAAAAGAGTTTGCGATATTAATTCTTGAATATAACAGTGTTATATATTTTTTTATTATGAATACTTTATACTTGAATAGAATTTCGGTATTTTTTTTTTTTTTTCTTGAATATCAAGTCAGCATTTTGATTACGTTCAATATATTGAGAATAGACTTTTATTTTTTCTTTAAAATGAGAATTAAAATATAATAATAATATAATAAGAAAAGATAGAAACATAATAAGAGTGTGTTGAAACATTTTTGTTTATTTCGTGGTTAAATAAGAGGATAATATCATAAGCATACGGTATTGGAGAATAGTAAAACAGATTACTGAATATATGGAAATTTGCTAGTGGACGACAAGGAGAAAATTGCAGAATAAATTTAAGAAATAATAGAAAGTGGGGGAAATGGAGTAATTTAAGTTTATGTGACCATTGAATTAGTCTCGAAGATTACAAAGAAAATAACGGAAAATAGATTTAAGTTTGCGCTGAGCAATTGTGCTCCGCAATATCATTTCATCCAAATCTTAAGGAACACAAACTAAACAAAGTAAAATCTTTTCAAAATTCTAAAACAAAATTTTAAAAGAACAAAAAAAATTTAAGATTTTTTTAAATTCAAATATTGACATTTTCTAACTTCTACAAAAATTATTTTTCTATATAAAAAAAAAATTCCTAAGGCATCAAAAAATTTGATGAAAATTGAGTGACCACTTCTTCTGTTTAATAATATAATTAATTCTATCTAACTAATTTATAATCTTATTAACTTTTAACTAATTTATATAAACTTAATTCCATATTTTTTAGTATATAATTTTATGATAAATTAAGTTATATAATTTACTCTAAATTTTTTTATGGTTTTTTTACACAATCGGATAAAAATTATATATTTTTTATGTAAGTTCTTATAAAGAAGTATCAAATCTTTAAATTTTAAATTTTTGTAAAGAAAAAAGTCTCCTGGCGCCTGTGGACAACAAATAAAAATGTAAGTAATTTTTTCTTTGATTTGAACATTTTTTATAGACTTATTTTAACATATCTGATTTACATAATATATATATATATATATATATATATATATAATATACATCTGTATATAAGAATTAATAAAAAATAAAAATTTCTAGGAAAATTATATACAAATAATTTTATGCAAGTGAATAAGGTGACCATAATTATTATAGTTTTCTTATTTTGAAAATATATTTTTTTTTTGTTACGAAAGGTATAGTTTGGTATAGTTTGGATATAGTAATTCTTAGGCTGATATAAGTCATAAATCAGCATGGTAGGTGGGTCAGCAGATTTTTTTTATCTTATTGCTCCATTGTCATCAAAGGTGTTTAATTTTTTTAAAAGTAAAAAATACATTTTTCCAATTTTTTATTTCAAAATAATATAGCTTTTTATTGGACCCACATGGGTATATGATTCTTGTGCGGGGAATATTTAAAATTTTGTACAGAATCCAGAGAATATTTCAAAAAATTTTAGGACTCAAATTACTAAAAATAACTAAAAAAAAGTTGTTTGGTGTGAGAGAGTATTGTCAGGTGGATTTGTGTGTGTTAAGGTTTTGAGGATTGATTTTGTGTGTGATGGAAGAAAACCAGTTTTAGTGTATAGATAGAAAATAGATATCTGTTGTGTTTTTAAAGATCAAGGTGGTTGAAATGTGTGTTTTCCTCGTTCGTGATTGGTGGTTGGTTTTATGTTGGCTATGGCGGAGATAGATATTTATATTTTTGTTGATGTTAATTTTTCTATGATTATTTACTATCTATAGATCTTTGTTTTCTGGGATTTTGTAACCTAAAATATTTGTATTTGGTTCGAGAGAGTATTGTCAGGTGGATTTGTGTGTGTTAAGGTTTTGAGAATTGATTTTGTATGTGATGGAAGAAAACCAGTTTTAGTGTATAGATAGAAAATAGATACCTGTTGTGTTTTTAAAGATCAAGGTGTTTGAAATGCTATGATAGAGATATTTTTATATTTTTGTTGGTGTTTTGGTGTTAATTATTCTACGATTGTTTAGTAGCTATAGATTTTTCTGGATGGGAATTTCCAACTTAAAATATTTTGTTAGAGGAATATTTGTTAAATGGTATTTCAATTGAATTTTCTACTTGTATGTGAAGGTATAATAAGCAGCAGTGAATTTCATTAACTTTGATATTTTTAGGAAATATTTATGAAGTCGTTTGTGAAATGTGTATGCGGTAGATTAGCATCTATGAGTTTCATTGGTTTTAGTTGGTATTTTTCAAAAATTAATGGAAGTAATTTTGATTTTTGATTTTTTTTTTTTTTTTTTTGTGAGAGAAATGAATAGCATTTACAGAAAGAGTTTTGTAACTTTAAAAAAAGACAATGATTTTTAGTTTTATTTATTTATTTTATTGATAAAAAATTTGTAATATGTTTCTATTAGATGTATTACATTATCGTATTTTTTAATTCAAATTTAATACAATCACACAAAATGTTTGATCTACAATCGCAAATGTTGCATATCGTAGGGCAGTTGATAAAATATTTTCCATGAACAGAGGTAATTAACTCCATATTTTCATATTCGTCTGGCATTCCCTTAAAATAGCTTATTATGTATAAACGTTCATCAAATATGCTGCCTTGAAAATCATATAGAAATTTGTCTCTTATATTTCTATATGTCATTTTTTTTAAAAGATATTTCTCCTCTTTATTCTTTCTTGTCTTCTCATTTTCAACTGCTTTTATCCGACTTGTATGCTACTATTTAAACAATATCCTAAAACATGAATGATCATGATTTTTGACTTTATAAAATGAGTAAGTTTATGAGTGGAATAATTAATTCAAAGAGCAAAAAACCATTCTTCTTTGTATTATTATTCTTTGTATTATTTGAAACACGTACATACATACATAAGTATTGATCATATAAAATATGTTGACATGACATTACAAGACAACAAACCAAAAACCTCAAGGTGAAAACAGTTAAATACTATTTTTTACAAGATTTATGAAAATTAAAAAAGGGTTTCATAATTAAAAATTTTATTTTGTATACCATAAAGAGCAAACCAGGAGAAATTTATGACTTCCTTTGGTAAAGAAAGTTTATGTCAACCTGTAGAATTAAAGAATTGAATGTGTGTGAGTTTAATACATTTCTTATGGTTTTGTAAATATCACACTCCTACAAATTGAAATTAGATGAGAAATTTCATACTTTGTCTTGAAAAATAAAAACATATATTTTCTATTTTATTTTAATTTTTATTTTCAGTAAAGAGTACATAAATAAAAAATAGTGCAATAGCAAGTATCCGGTCCTTCTTCGCAATCGTCATAGAACTAAGGACAGCATACAAAATGGCCTCTATTTAATTCTTCTTCACTGTCACCATATCCTATCCCCATTTCTTCATTATCATTTAACTTCCATAACATATTAATCATCACCAAATGATCCACCAAAATAATATCTTTGTAGATGGATAAAAAATTTAAAATAGCTTCCTTGATGCTAGCCATTTTTTCTTATTTTATTTTTATTTTTTTGTTTGTTTACTTTCCCGTCTGGATAAATTATTAGAGTGATAGTTATTTTAAAATTTTTGCTTATTATTTGGATATATCCGAAGTTTGTAATACATGTTTTCCATAATTTATTTATTATAGTTAACATTACTTTCTCTTTCCCTCAATTTTAAATATCCTGCATTAAATATTTGAACTGCCTTTTTTCGTTTTTTTTTTCGCATTATCGATTTGATAATGCGATTGAAGATAGGGTGAAGGGTATATCTATCTATCCTTTATCACTTCATTCTCAAGTAATAGAGCCTAATTAATATTCAATTCTATTTGATATTTAACGTGGAGTAAGGAGAATGGAAATATAGCATATATTTTTTCTTTCATTTCTTTTTATAATGTCAACTTTTTAGAATAATTTTACTTAATACAAAATAATTTTTGATAGTAATTTTGTTAGGGACCTAATAATCATAATGAAATATTGTTATATTCAATTTATTAAAAACACTTAACGAGAGAAATAAAAAATGGATAGCGCTACACTTCTAATCAATAAATTTAACGCTTTGAATCAGAAGTCAGCAATCCATGTGAAAGATTTGAAAAAAGGGAAAAGTATCCAATATTTAAGGAGAAGAGGGTGAACACCAAATTCGGGTCGAATTCATTGAGCTGCAGTTAAACATAATATTTCTACCCAACAGATATAATAACTTGAGCGATGAAGATATAAGCGAATTATCAACTGGTGTATATCGACTGTGCAGAATAGGGGAAAAGAATCTGATTTTAAACATCTTCAATGAAATGGGAGATTTTATACCCAACAGACAATATCCCATCTGGACATTAAGTGAAAATGTTTAGGATAAATATTTATAGTAAATAAAAAAAAATAATAATAATAATAGTTATATTAGTAATAGTAATAGTGTAAACAATATAGAAATAAATAACACATACGAATTTGATCTTGATTTAGAAAAAGACAAAAAAAATGTTCTTTTATTTATTTTTATTTTCAGCTATTTTGTGTAAAAATTTAGTACATAAATGTCCACAATTAAATGAATTATAATTTTGATGTTGAGTATAATTATATTTAATATTTTTTCCAAGATACTTAATTAATTCTATTGGTGGTTGTAAATTTCCAAAACTGTCGAAGTATCCAACTTGTTTATTGTTTTTATAATATGCTACCCAGTGAGTTCCACTTCCCATAGAAGAATCCAAATTTGCTATTCAACTTTTCTTTTTTCTTGAACGTTTTGGCATTTCTACAAGTTTTTTGACTCTTCTTCAAAAATTAATCCATAATCCTTTTCTCATTGCTATAGCTTCCATTGTTTTGTTATGTCTATTTGCCTCATCGAGTTGCTGTTTAACACTTTATGCTGCATTTACTGCTTTTGGAATGGCAGCTCCTCTACTGGATAATGTTCCAATAGTACTTAAAGCTGTTAAAATTGGTATCAAAGGTAAAACTCCATCAATTTGCGGAACATTTAATACACGTGGTACTACAATTTGAGACTTTTTCCTTTAAACGAATTATTGACGATCTTACGCGCGATCTTAATTGCCGAGTTAATATCTTGAGGTTTTTCTTCATTTAAAACTTTTGTTCCCATTTTTATTGTTGTGTTGAAAAGTTTTCTTCCATTAGATTTAGAATTTACATTTTTCTTCTTTTTCTTCTGCAACCCCATACCGAGTTTTCTTTTGGTTTTCATGGCGTTAGAACCAGGCATACAACGGATTTTTCTGAAAGGTCACTTTTTCTTTTGAAATTACTCGTTGCCAAGCTTTATATTCCTATTATATAAGTTTTTACTTTTAGAATAAGCAATATCGTGATCTTTACATGCAGCGTCCGCAGGATTTATTCCTTTATCTCCTCGTTCTAAACGTTTTCGTAATTTTGTTTCAGGACCGCAAAATTGATAACCAAGAAGATGTAGTTCAATTGGCAGGGAGTTAATTATTTTATTTAGCAAACCTCTTCCATTGTCATCTCTTTGATGAATAACTTTTTTATTGTACTGTATTACCATCTTAGTTTACTATATAATAAAAAGCAATATTAAATTATTATTTTCAGTTAGAAAAATGCGTTTAATAAAACAACATAAAAATAATTTAATTCGCAATATTGATTCTTACAAATACGAAAATGAGGCCCAGTTCTTTATTACCGAATTCTATTCGAGCGCTTGTTGTAGGTCCATCAAATTGTGGAAAGACTAACGTTATGATTGGATTGTTAGAAAGTCCTAGTGGACTAAAATATGAAAACGTCTATTTATACTCAAAATTCTTATATCAACCAAAATATGAATACTTGAAGAGTCTGTTATCATCGATTAAAGCAATGGGCTATTATATTTTTTCAGATAATGAATCTGTTATATCTCCAGAAGAAACCAAAAACCATTCAATTATGATTTTCGATGATGTTGCATGTGAAAAACAAAATAATATACGCGCATATTTTTGTATGGTACACATATTAATGTTGATTCTTTCTATTTATGCCAAACTTATACAAGAATCCCAAAACATTTAGTAAGATATAATGCTAATAAGATTATTGTATTTAAGCAAGATGAAATGAATTTGAGACATATATATGGAGATCATGTTGGCAGTGATATGAGTTATGAAAAGTTTCATGAAATTTGTCGAGAATGTTGGAAAGACAAGTATGGATTTTTGGTTATAAGTAAAGCTGATGACTTAAACAAAGGACGGTACAGAAAGCTATTTGATTATTTCATAACAATATAAATTGTTATCATATTATGTTTAATTATCAGTATACTATCAGATATTCAACGTATTAGATCAGTATACACTTTATCTATTACAAAAATTACCTGATACCAGACCTGATAACTAATAACCGATCTGATAGCTGAAACCAGACCTGATAGCTGATATCCAACCTGATAGCTGATATCAGACCTGATAATAGATCCTGTTGTTGTTGTTACAAAACCAAATCTAACTAAAATGAATGAGAAAATGTTAAAAGATTTGGTGAAGGCAAGAAATGTTTTAAAGAAAAAAATACGTAGTATAAAAATTGGTAAATCTGATGCACGTGAGCAACTGAAGGATACATTTAAACCTATAACAGAACCTTTGAAAGATTTTATTAATAGAACAAAAAATAACAAACAAATTGGAAAATATGAAGCTAAATTAGAAATCGAAGTTAATAGTTTTACGAACAACCCACCGAAGAATTTAGAAGCCAGCACTCTTAAGAAGCTTGTAGAAGAAACATTGTTTAACAAAAACAAATCATTTCACGATGATGAAGATGGTGGTTTTTACTCTCAGTCAGATACTCTAGAGAATTTTAATAGTAATGAAAGTTATCCTAACTTATCAATTTTGGAAATTAAAAATGAATTAGATACTCTGTATGGTCCACATAAAGATTCCAATAATGAATGGAAGTTTGGAAATAGCAACACTAAATTCTATGAAGATAAGATTCTTATTGGAAACCAAATATGGGCCCTAACACCAGGTCTATTCTCACTGATGTTTCATAAAATACCAAAGAACTATGCTAAATCAGAATTAAAAATTTATAAAAACATTCTCATTAACACAAATGCGTACAAAAGAGATTATAAATCTGATGGTCAAGTGAAGGGAACCAGAGCATATAAATATAGAAACATTATTGAAAAAAATTAAAAATCTCAAACAAATTCCGCAATATTAGCAACATCATCTCCAAATACTGAAAAAAATAATTATATTGGTAGTGGAGTGATGAATTTAAACTTTAATAAACCAAACTATATATATTGGGATGATCTAAATGAGTTGGTAGATCGACTTAGGCTCGCATCACAAGCTGCTGGTCATACCAACCATAATAACGAGATTGTATCAATTATTAAAGAATTACATGAAGCTAATATAGAATAATATCAATCAAAACGATGTCTGTTGATAAACTTGGCCACTATCTTAACGATACAAGTGGTATAATTTCAATAAAAAATGCATCTAAATTGTTGGGCTTCTTTATGGATGGAGATAACTACATTGACGTCCAGAACAAGATAACCAGAAATGTTTCAAATGCTTTGAAACCGAGTGAAGTTGTCAATAAAATGTTTTCGCAATCTTAAATTGAGAAATCAAAGAAGGAGATAATAGATTTTTTTAAAGAGAATATTAAAGAAATTCGTGAAATATTAACAAATATGAAAATAATATTTGAAGAAGAAATAAATTTATAAATTTGAACATTTCAATGTAGTAACAATAGATGAAAGTGCTTCAACTGTTAACATTCAGCGGAAGTGATCATAAAAATTAATAATAATGACAACAAAAAGAGACTTATTAAATGAACTACATAAGCAAGCCAGAAAAAATTTCAATCGTAGAAGAGTTGTAATGAAAGGAGTCGATGACCTTTGGCAAGCAGATTTGGTTGAGATGGGAAATTATTAAAAATCTAATAAAAATTACAGATATAATTGACACATTTTCTAAGTTTGCTTGGGCTGTAGCACTTAAAAATAGAACTGCACTTGAAGTTGCAAAAGCAATGGATAGCATTTTAAAATTGGGTAGAGTTCCCAAAAATTTACAAACTGACGATGGCAAAGAATTTTTTAAAAATATTTTGAAAACCCAATGCAGAAATATAGTATCAATCATTACTCAACTTATAGTAGAATGAAGGCATTTATAGTAGAACGTTTCAATCGAACTTTAAAAGGGATGATGTGGAAAGAATTTAGCTTGAATGGTTCATATCGCTGGCTGAATATTTACAAAGATCTTGTTGATTCATATAATAGAAAAGTTCATCGTACAATAAAATTATTAAATACAGTTTATAGTCATTTGAAAATATATAAAGTATCTAAATTTAATGTTGTAGATTATGTACGTATAAGGAAATATAAACACATATTTGAGAAAGGATATGCTCCTAATTGGACAACAGAGATTTTTAAAATCAAAACCGTAAAAAATACCTATCCTACAACGTACACATTGGAGGACTATCTCGGCAATCCAATTAAAGGTGGATTCTATGATGAAGAACTCTCCAAAACTAAATTTCCTAATATATACCTGGTTGAAAAAATCTTAAAAACCAAAGGAGAGAGGGCATTTGTAAAATGGCTAGGATTTCCTAATCAACATAATTCTTGGATTAACAAAAGTGAAATATTATAGATTTTAAGATACTAGAATAATTTTGTCTATATACTAAAAATAATAAATAAAACATTTTTAATATACAACACAAGCCAAAATTATTTTATTTATAATCCAACAACCAAAATGTCAATAACACTAACATTAAGTTCTAACTCATCAGATTTGTCAGCAAATTATTTTCCCCCTATCGAAATAAATGGAGAATATGAATGTGCTCTAATAGATTTTCATACATACAATAGCATACCCAATGTAGATGTATATAATAATATATTTCATATTGGGGATTATATAATTGAAATTCCAATTGGATCTTATGAATTATATCATTTAAGTTGATTATATAAAGAACAGTATAAACGGTATAGTTCAAAAAATAAAATTATTATAGAATCAAATAATAATATAATGCAAGTAAAAATATATAGCTCAAAAAATCATATACATTTTAATAGGGAGAATACAATTGGAAAATTATTAGCATTTAATAAAAAGACCCTATCTCCTAATGAAGATCACTACTCCGACCTTCCAGTAAATATTTTTAAAGTAAATATCTTGCGTGTTGAAGGTAATATTGCGGTCAACAATTACATGAATAATTCTCAGCCACACACTTGCAATTAATGTCCCTCCTGGGTATAAAATTGATGAGATTCCCAGGAATCTCATATATTTGCCAATCAACTGTCGAGAGATAAGTTCTCTCACTCTAAGAGTAGTTGACCAGCACGGAGATTTAATCAATTTCCGAGGAGAGGAAATTACAATTCGAATACATTTGAAAACCGTCCAAATAATGATAATTTATAGCAATAATATATCTAAAAATAAAATATCACATAATTCCAACACATCGGAGAAAATTAAAGTAAACAAGAGTAAAACGTTTCAACATTTAAAATTAACACCAGCAAATAAAGAATTTCTAAAATCATTGAATTTTAAATTGAAGAGACCATGAGTTCAATAATAGATGTTCTAGAAAAACCTGTATCAGATGAGAATATAATTAAAAAAGATTTCCACACATACACTCCATATCTACAATCCTACAACAACAACGATGAAATTCGAATTTCAATACAAAACTAGGATTTGTATGTATTACCCGCTGAAAGTTTCATTTATGTTGAAGGATTCATGAAAGATGCCAATAACACAAAATTAGTTCCTTCTACATCCAACTTCAAATTAAAAAATAATTTTGTTGCATACCTATTTGATGAAATTCGTTATGAACTAAATGGCATTGAAATTGATCATACAAGACACTTAGGAATCTCAAGTACAATAAAAAAAATTTTATTTCTTTATCACCAACTGACAGTAGTGTAATGCAAAATGCCGGTTAGCACAAAATTGATGACATAGATCTCGTGAATGGTTATTTTAACTTTTATGTACCACCTAAAATATTTTTGGGATTTGCTGAGGACTATAATAAAATCATATTAAATGGAAAACATGAGCTGATACTGTTGCGCAATAAGTATGATGAAAATCTTGTTTATTCAACTGTTTCTACTGAAAAGGCGAAAATGACAATTTCCAATATATCTTGGAGAATTCCTCATGTCCAACTATCTGATTTTAGTAAATTGAATATGATAAAAATAATAAGCAGTGGTGCTTCTATAACAATAGCATTTCGAAGTTGGGTTTGTCATATTAATCCACAACTAAATACAGGAAGTAATCATGTATGGAATGTTAAACTAGCTACAAATCGAGAGCGCCCTCGTTTCGTTTTAATTGCTTTTCAAAATGAAAAGAAATTTGTTCATTGTGATCTAACTAATTTGAAAGTGCATTTAAACTCAGAATATTATCCATATGACGACCTTAATATTAAATTCAAAAATGAACGTTATGCTATTCTATATGATATGTATATAAGATTTCAATAAAACTATTATATGAAAGATCCTCAACCTCTTCTCAATGCACAAGAGTTTAAAAATAATGCTCCCATAATAGTAGTTGATGTTAGTCATCAAAACGAAAGTGTCAATAGCGGACCAATTGATATAAAAATTGAATTTGAAACTGCTACAAATATTCCAGCAAACACATCAGCTTATTGTATTCTTATTCATGATAGAATAATTGAATACAAACCACTTCGAGGAGAAATTCGAAAATTCATATAAAATATAAATAATGCCAAACACAATTTTCATTGACTTGCAAGGATTCAAATTCAATTCTAACAATTTTATTGCAAAAGAAATTGCAATGGTTTTCAATTCTACGGAGTACATTAATTTCATTATAAAACCGCCATTCCCTTTTAAGTCTCTCTCACCGCAGAAACAAAAGCAAGCTAACTGGTTAATGAAGCATTTCCAGCATCTTAATTGGAATGATGCATTCATATCATTTAAAAGTGTTCGTAATTTTTTAAGATCGAATGCAAAATATTCTGATGTATATGTTAAAGGTGCTGAAAAGAAAATCTGGTTGGAAAAAGTACTAGAGCAAGAAGTATTTAACATTGAAGATTACGGATGTATTAATTTTCGACAATTGGAGATGAAATACCCCGAAACCATTTGTTATAGTTATCATAACCATGGAGTTTGTGCATTAAGAAATGCTATTTTACTTGAAAAAGAAAATCCTGTTTGAAAGAATAAAAATAAAATCCTTCTTGAAATAATAAAATATTTTTTTTATTTTTTTATTTTATTAATAATTTTCTTATTACATATATCACATTGTTTTTTTTTTTCTAATACTTAAAAATAAATTAAAATATATATACTAGGTATTTTATCTTATGTTTAATTAGATGTATTACAAAATTTCTTAAATTTAAAAAATTTATGAAATAAAATAAGCAAAATTTTATATCAATATTTACAAATTGTTTTTCTTTCATTTATATTCTCGACCACTGTCATCTCACATACAACTACCAATATCATTTTTTTTAGCTATTCAATTTCCAAATCAGAATTAATTCTATCTCTGTAATGACCCCAAGCAAGAGTTTGTACTCGATCTACCATAATATTTCTTTTATCATCTGTATGGGTGAGTACTACCTTATGTAATTTTTGTGTGTACAACTGATGAGCTTTTGATCTAAACAATACCATTTCATCTGTAACAGTTTTTTGTTCAAATAAACAATCTTTATAATCGTTTAATGTAAGTCTTTTTATAAAAGATTTTTTAACACCTTTTGATTTTTTAATCTCTGCCGCATTAATAGTCGAAAGTGAGTACATTTTAGAGCGTAAACCTAAAAATTCTGTCATGATGCCCCCCTTATTTTCATCCTTCATTATTCCCAACACTTTTTTATTCACCTGTGGTAAATTAAATTCATTATTAGGAGAATACTCTGAAGTATCAAAATTTGAATCAATGTCACCGCGAATGTCAGCATAAAAATCGTCAGTTATAATAGAATAAATAAATGAATCTGTGTCCATATAGTTGAGGGAGAGGTTTTTCCTAAATTTGGGTTTCATGTAGCTGTAATGGAAATCATGCATCTTCCATTTTGATAGCTCTAACACTGTAAATCCAATTTAAATGGGTTTATTATAATAAGGATTCATTTTCTTCAACTCAACAGCGTACATTGTATCATTAAATTTTGATAAACTTAGAAAATTTGGTTTGGATATTAATGATCGAAGGCCTAAATGATTTTTATTTGTATTTTCCCACTCTGTAGCAATACGAATATCTTTTCTTTTGTCTACACACTCCATTGTCTTCCCGTAAACAGCATTGTTTAATAATTTGAAAAAATCTTTCTCAAAATTATTTTTAGCATTTGTTCTATGGATAGTGTTCAAATCTATATCTGTCTTTAACCATGCAGATTGCCTAAATTGTAAAATTCTATGAATCTTTTTTAAAACTAGACCATTTGCAATGCATTGCTTTAAAACTCTATAGTGCATCGCATAATTATACTTATTATATAAATCTGCAATTAATTTTTTACACTTGGAATTATTTGGAGTTTTATTTTGTGGACAAAATGGAAGGTCATTGTGTAAATCGTGGAGTGAGTCAGGATATTCTAAATCTACTTCTAAAATGTGTCCATATTTTGATGAATCTGATATATTTTATACATCAAACTTATCAAAGTTCTCAAAATGTACCCATTGAAAATCTCCATAAGGAAGGTATTCGGACATTGCCCAGCTACACAAATTATTCGCGTCTAAATACATTAAATATTCTGATGGTTTCTGCTCATCAAAATTGTCCATATATTTATGGTTTGATTTAGATTACTTTTTTGAACATTGAACTAAACCACCTTTTATTCCATTTTGTATAAAAAGATACATTTCCCTATCTGAAAATAATTCTAGTGAGATTTTTGTTGTTTTGAGCATTGCATCCCAAAATAAACCTGGTGCAGTATAATAATTGCAAGGATCTAAATTATAAATGCTTTTACAAATCTTTCTAAAATTTTTAAAAATATCTGTCAGAAGAAGTACATCTGATTTCAGATAAAGCTCGGTGTAGTCAAGAAGAGTCTTACAATTAAATTCTCTCCATACTCTTTGCGAATGCTCATATTCAACCTCACTACATTCTTCATTATTTAAAATATTAAAGAAGTGTTCTCTGCTAGGCAATTGGCTTTCATTGAATTTAGCAAAAGAATCCATATATGAATATTTAAATACCCCCTTTCTTCTAATGAGATTAAATTTATCCTCGTTATTGAAATGTTCTCTAACACTCTTAAAATCTTTTGTATCGAGATTTTTAGATAAAGTGTCTAAACTGGAAGCCTTAAACCTAACAGAATCAAAAATCTTATCTCAAAGCTTCTCTGACTATCTATTTTAACAAATACAAATAGGGAAATGTATCTTTCTTTATTTTGTGGAATAACTTTTATAGTCACATTTTTTATTGTGGAAAGATCTTTACAAAACAGGTGCATATCATATGCAGAAAGGCTATGAAAAATTACTGGTATAAATTTTGGAGTCTTATACTTTAAATTACACTCATTATGAGCAGCTCCTTGAAATTACCAGTGAGACGACAGTGGTCTTTAATTTTATCATTATTTAAAAGCTTTTGACAAATATGATACATTATTGACTCATTGAAAACGTCAATTTAATCTGGTGTCATTATCATCAGCTTTACTTTTGTCAAATGATTAATATAAATGTCAGTTGAATCTTTAACTATTTGTTCAACAAAATTTCTAGAGGCATTTTTTTCCTAAATAATACCTCATCTTATTATCTTCCTTCTTAAAACTACACTTAATATTATAACTAAAGGCATATGGAATGTGCTTTTGTATATTTACTATATTTCTACTCACTATATCATTTCTTTTGTCCAAAATGAAGTTGAAATCAGCATAAATGACGAATGGGACATCGATTTGTTTTTGGTAGTTTGTGAATTTTATTTCGGCATTCTCAGGCTTGGGCATTTCCACAACTTTTTCGAATGTAATATAAACACATATTGCAAATTAAAATTTTGTTGCCATGCAATGTTATAATGGATCGAATAAGTCTAAAAGGAAAAAAGTAATAATAAATATTTTATGGTTCTAATCATAAAAAATTAAAAAAACTTACTTTGAGAGATCAGTTATGAGAACATAATGATATTTCTCATCAGAGTGAAGCAAGAGCATGTTAACATGTGTAGATTTTTCCTCTATTGTTGTATAATATGGTCCCACAATGGCTGCGTCATCGAAGCCGAAAACATTGACGCTCACCGATTTTTTTTTCCAAATTTTTGTAATATTTTTTAAAGATAGTGGGAATTCTAATCCCTCAAAATTTAGTATGTTCTCACCAATAGATATTATGGAGCTCTCAATATTAATGCTGAACGCACTGCAATTTTTCCTTTGCCTCATATTTAATCCCTCATATAAAGCTGCAACCAAAGTCCATTTGAAACAGTAAACATTCCTGTTTTCTACATTAATGCATGCTCCCTTTTTACTTTATTTGTGTTGATTTCCAGAGAATTTAGTTTTATTAGTGTCCATCCACTATCTCTCTTGGAATTCCCCTTTTTTTGTGACAATTTCCTTTGAATGCTTTGCAAATATTTCTGTGATGTCATCGGCCATAGCTACCAAAGTCATTTTTGAGATATGAGCCATTGGTGCTATTATTATGTCATCATTAATTGTCTTCATGTAGTCACATAATAACCCCATATTACTTTTAAAGATAGTATGTTTTGCAATACATTCCCTCATTTGATCAGAAGTTCCTCCTTTCTGTTTAAGAAAGAATATGATTCAATACGTCCATTGAAAGCACTATTTCTCACAGTTAACTTTTCGTTAATGGTCATTGCCTCACAATTTTCTTTATGTTGATTTGATCTTATGTGAGAGCTGTAAGAGGAAATTTGAATCATTTCATTACATTCTTTGCAATGTCTATGTGTTGATGATGTAGAAGGAGTGGGGTTGTTGTGGGTATCTTTATGCTCAATAAGTTTTCTTGTACTCATGAACACAAATGGGACAATGTAGGTTAATGTGGGTCTTCAAAATTGTTTTTTAATACTTTTACCGTAAATTGGACATGCTTCATGCTGATCGGTAATGGAATTTTCTATTGAGGTTCGGTGTTCCACATTCATATGTTCCTTCAGTTTTAAATGGGACATGAACAACTTTCTGCATATGTCACAATGAAGGGAGCGATGAGCCTTGAGCATATTGGCGTTGCTGGATTTGATTCCACAAATTGAGCAAGCTACTGGAGCCATTATTATTTCTTGTTTTTTATTATTATTATTTTTATTAAAATTTCAATTATTTTTCGTATAATTCACTAAGACTTTTTTTCACTTTGGTTTAATATTTGAATGCGCAATGAAATAAAACTTCGGGCTTAAATTTTTTTTTAATTTTTGGACATATATTGACACTACGGAATGGTATAATATACTAATTGGGGGAAAATAGTAATATTCTTAACTAGGTTAGAAAATGTTTACATAGGGCGCTTAAATAATACTACAAATGACTAAAATACTAAAATACATTTCTTCACTTTTAACAGTATGACATTAAGGGAAGTGTTAGAAAATAAACTAAAGTTAATCAAACTGTATTTTTTAATTCTACAGGTTGACATAGACTTTTTTTAAGAAAGGAAGTCATAAATGTCTTCTGGTTTGCTTTTTATGGTATACAAGATAAAAATTTTAATTATGAAACCCCTTTGTAATTTTCATAAATCTTGTAAAAAAAATAGTATTTAACTGCTTTCACCTTGAGGTTTTTGGTTTGGTGTCTTGTGATGTCATGACAATATATTTTATATGATCACATAAGTATTGATGTATGTACGTGTTTCAAATAATACAAAGAATAATAATACAAAGAAGAATGGTTTTTTGCTCTTTGAATTAATTATTCCACTCATAAACTTACTCATTTTATAAAGTAAAAAATCATGATCATTCATGTTTTAGGATATTGTTTAAATAGTAGCATACAAGTCGGATGAAAGCAGTTGAAAATGAGAAGACAAGAAATAATAAAGAGGAGGAACACCTTTTTAAAGAAAATGACATATAGAAATATAATATAGAAATTTTTATATGATTTTCAAGGCAGCATATTTGATGAACATTTATACATGATAAGCTATTTTAAGGGAATGCCAGACGAATATGAAAATATGGACTTAATTACCTCTGTTCATGGAAAATATTTTATCAACTGCCCTACGATATGCAACATTTGCGATTGTAGATCAAACATTTTGTGTAATTGTATTAAATTTGAATTAAAAAATACGATAATGTAATACATCTAATAGAAACATATTACAAATTTTTTATCAATAAAATAAATAAATAAAACTAAAAATCATTGTCTTTTTTTAAGTTACAAAACTCTTTCTGTAAATGCTATTCATTTCCCTCACAAAAAAAATCAAAAATCAAAATTACTTCCATTAATTTTTGAAAAATACCAACTAAAACCAATGAAACTCAAAGATGCTAATCTACCGCATACACATTTCACAAACGACTTCATAAATATTTCCTAAAAATATCAAAGTTAATGAAATTCACTGCTGCTTATTATACCTTCACAAACAAGTAGAAAATTCAATTGGAATACCATTTAACAAATATTCCTCTAACAAAATATTTTTAGTTGGAAATTCCCATCCAGAAAAATCTATAGCTACTAAACAATCGTAGAATAATTAACACCAAAACACCAACAAAAATATAAAAATATCTCTATCATAGCGTTTCAAACATCTTAATCTTTAAAAACACAACAGGTATATATTTTCTATCTATTCACTAAAACTGGTTTTCTTCCATCACATACAAAATCAATCCTCAAAACCTTAACACACACAAATCCACCTGACAATACTCTCTCGCACCAAATACAAATATTTTAGGTTACAAAATCATAGAAAAATTAACACCAACACACCAACAAAAATATAAAAATCTATCTCTGCCATAGCCAACATAAAACCAACCACCAATCACGAACGAGGAAAACACACATTTTAACCACCTTGATCTTTAAAAACACAACAGATATCTATTTTCTATCTATACACTAAAACTGGTTTTCTTCCATCACACACAAAATCAATCCTCAAAACCTTAACACACACAAATCCACCAGACAATACTCTCCAACACCAAATAACTATTCTCTCTCACTCTCACAACACACACATTCCAATTGGAAATGCCTATTACAAGTATACTTACTATGTCATCGATACTCGCACATTCCAATTGGAAACGCGTCGGCGGCATCCTTTGATGTCGTGCTTCACCATTACCCATCTACTGTCCTCCCCTGTCCCCCAGACCCGCTAAGAATCTGTGCTCCTCCATATCAATTGGAATACACGTCATGTGAAATTTCATTAAAATACATCTGGTATTTCTAAAGTTACAGAATTATTTCCAAAAAATTTGTTATAAATTTCTGATTGCTGAACATTTTTTAAAACAAAAAATTTAAAAAAAAATATTTTTTTATCGAAGTATTAATAATTGGAGCATTTAGCAGCAAGTACCAATCGCATATATTAAAAAAAACTGAGATTCATTGCAAAGATGGGAAATTGGATGCAATACGAAAATTAATCCAAGAGGCATTTAAAAGTTAAATTTTGAATGTCTGCAATACAGATTCAGTATCATAAACAATGTTGTTTCTGTGAGAGGATCCAATTTGATAATCTCAAGCGTAAAAAGTCGTATATAAAACTTGCAAAATTACTGCCAAAGCGGAATATCATTACACATTGGGGAAAAAAAGAGGATTTTTCGGCATTAACTAAACCTTAAGTTTTTATAACAGGGTATTGATATTGTTGAAAAGAGAAAGATTGAAATCTCGAAATAAAAAGATAAATATATTAAGATTTTTTTTTAATCATAACTTGTGTCCTTGTAAAATGGACAGTTTTATAGCATTTTCAAGTGATTAATTCGGCACTAAGTTATTTTCTAAACCAATTTAGCGGTGTCCGCCAGTCCGTCCACCCAACAATTATTAATGTAGACGTTCTAATCAAACTATAGTTTACAATTTGAAAGATATCTTAAAGAAATTTGAGACATACCTTCCTTACCAAGAGGAAAAGTGAATTTCGTGGAAATCTTGTTAAAAATGCTTTTCCGGTATATGTACGTTTTTATTGTTTTAATTAAAGTGAAAATTGTGGTACCAAATTTTGTGAATATCAGTCAAAATTAGCACCCACATATGGCTCCCCATTGAAAATAATTTTTAGAAAGCCAAACGTGCATACATTTTATATCAATAGTATTATCGAGATAAAATTTGGTAAGTTATATAAATCCGTTGCTCTATATACTAATTATAAAATTTTAAATGGTCATTTACACGACATTAGTGGCTCAGTTGTTTTTGACATTATTAAATAGTTTTTAGAAATAATTTTGCACAGAAATATGTATACAAATTTCATTATAAATTATATATATATATATATATATATATATATATATGTATATGTAGGTATGTGTGTATGTATGTATATATATATATATATATATATAAAATAAATAAATCAAATATATGTAGGTATGTGTGTATGTATGTATATACATATATATATATATATATATATATATATATATATATATATATATATATATATATATATATGTATGTATATATATATATATATATATATATACATACATACACACATACCTACATATATTTGATTTATTTATTTTTTTTGTTACGCCAAGTTATGAAATTAAAATTAAAATAAAAAAAAACAGGGCAGGCCAGGGTAGAACGATTTTATTACATTTTTAGTCCTTGGAATACTGGCTATAAACTGCATGAATTTATGCTCTCCAAGTAGGGAGAAAGTCCTACCTTTTGATTTCCCGGGAAAATTTTTTCGACTTCCCGGGATTCCAGATTAAAAACTATAATTACCACTACTCTCACTAGTTGTACAATTGAGACTAACTAAGGCATATGAATCGTTGCATTGGCAGATTTAAAACAGGATAGTAAATGCACTGAGAAAAAAAATTTGATCAATTGCTTAATCTGCTGGTTAATCAACTCGAATAAAAACAAATATGTTGTGTGTGTCGTAAAAGAGCTACGTGGGTATCGACACAATACTTGTATTAAGCAATTAAAAAAATGCACCTGAAATTATGATGCAGGATGTTTCACGGTCACTTATGTTGTTGGTATTTTTCTGAACTTTTTTGTCTTTAATATTAATGATATATAAATAAAATGATAGCTAAATAAAAATCCCGTAGTCCGTGAATTTTCCAAAAAAAGTTTAAGTGGACAAAAATAATAATAATAAATATTATTAACACATCGATCATGTTAAAAATGCGAAGAATCTTTGCATAATATTTAATGATACTTTATCATGGAGCGACCGTATTAAGTAGGCATGTAGGAAAGTGTTTGGAATCGTTCACTATGGCATTCTTATTACTATACTCCACAGAATATTAGACTCTTGCTTGTCAAATCATATTACCAATATTCCTTTTCGTATATAAAATATTTAGCAGCTGTGATAATGTTTCTAAAACTAAACTACTAAGGGCATTTTAATGTTATTGTAAGATATGTGTTTGGCTTAAGAAAATATGATCGTTTATCCATGTATACTAATCGATCTCGTTTGAAAATTATTTAAAATTTAGAACATCATTATTATTGATTCATAAAATTATTTTTTATAATGAACCTGATTTAGAAAGATAAAATTTACCAGAGTTGTACTTAACAACTCAATTGTACCTTTGCTATATTCTAGCTTATTATCTGACAGACAATTTCTCATCAATGTTACAAGACTTTGGAAATCTTTCTTTTATTATCATTTTATTTCTAAAGCAACATCTATTAAGAATAAACTTTTTAATTCAAAACATAATTGTATTCTACTTACTGTCACGAAAATTTAAATTTTTAAAGTCTTATTTATATTTAAAAAATTGTTAATTATGTTGCTATTAGTTTGTTAATTGTATAAATATATATGCTTTTTTATATTATTTTTATTAAATTTCTGTAGTTTCTGTTTATAATGACTAATGTTGTAACCATAAGATTTTACATCTAGTACAATTGTGATTATCAATAATTTTAAAAAATTATTAAATATGATTACATTAGTTTTTACTTAAATAATGGTTAATGTATATATATATATATATATATATATATATATATATATATATATATTCCCAGACAGCTTACTATCGTTGAGTACTCCCACACAGTGCTTTTAAAAACCCAGTTTTCAGCTTAAAGGCTTAGCCCTGCACCAAGTAATAAACAATGTTCTTTATAACAAGCGACTGATTTATATCGAAAGTTGATGATACGTTTTTTCAGATTAGTTTTTTTAATAAATTGAATTACTGAATGATATTGCTGATTTAGGACTCTTCGAAATAAATAACATAGAAAATAAATAACACAGTATTACATATAATTGAACAATGTTATTATTTTATAATACCACATTTTCATATTATGATTCTATTTTATCATATTATTACCTCATGTTATCATATACTTATCCAATCTTAACATATTATTTCATTTTTTCATATTATATATATATATATATATATATATATATATATATATATATATATTATACATATATGAAAAAACAAACCATAAACTCAGTTACAATATGACAAAGTGAAAGCATTATAATCATTTCTATTTTCTGCTGTGATCATATGTTTCTTAGATTATTGTCTCCACAACTATATTTTTTCTGTGCGTGTATTCTGATAAAGAATGGCATCAACTTTCCAGTTATCCATATCCAATTACTGATGCAACTCTAGTAAATAATCCAGCATTCGATAAATCGATGGTATTGGCAGCTGTAAATAATCTGAAATATTCTGAAAAATGTATTTCAAGCTACGTTCTTATAGAATGCTTACATTCTCTTACATCTCCAATAACCTACTTACTCAACATATTAGTATTTAGTGTTTAATTTCCTGAAGTTTGAAGAAAATTTTATCTTACACCTTTGTTTGCATCCGGAAGCTAATCCAACTTTTCCAATTATAGAGGTATTGCTGAGCTAAGTGTTATTCCAAAACTTTGCGAAATGATAGTTACTGAAATCCTTTCGCATCATGTTGTTTGTTATCTTTCTCCATTTCAGCTTGGATTTGAAAAAGATGTTCAACTACTACTAATCTTTTGGAGTTCACAACCTCAGTTATAACTGCATTTGATTCCGGTTTACAGACAGACACAATGTACACAGATTTCATTAAAGGTTTCGATAAAGTAAATCTCAATATCCGATTGTTCAAATTGGATAAAATCGGATTTTCTTCTGTTTCCTTAAATGGATTTGAGACTCACCATTCATTATTCCAGCACGCTGTGGAGAAAATATAGCGGCCGTAGCTGAGAGAGTACACGAAGACCGTGGAGAGTCGATTCGGCGCCGTTCGCAGCAACTCGGACTGACGTATGGAACGACTTGGCACATTTTGCGTGGAGATCTTAAATTGTAAGCGTACAAAATACAGCTTGTGCAACAACTGAAGCCGCTGGTTGTAGTGACTATAATCTAAGAGCAACATATTATGATTGGAACATAAAATATATATGATTTTAAATACCAATTATTATGATTCCATTTTATTATATTATGTCTGATTTAATTATTCGTTTTTTTTCGAGGTTCGAGTTATTATCCAATCTTATCATATTATTATTCCGTTTTATCATAATATTATTCCATCTTAACACATATACCTTTTGTGAGATAATACAAGATAGCTTTTACTACCTACAACTCTAAAAGTAGTTAATAAATATCTTATATTGCTTGAATCACACATAATATATCAGAACCTTGTCTACTTATATTAATCCATGTATAAACTAAATGAGAATTTTTCAACCACATTCGTAAAAAGCATATTTATTTGTAACATTTTATTGTTATGGGAATAGTAATAATATGGTTTCAAAACAAAATATGGTTTAACAACAAGGAAAAAGATTGGTAATATTTGTTTATGGTAGAAATATTGATATTTTTTTTACTAACAAAATTTTGTTTCTGGTAAAAATATTCAAAAACATAACATTTTTATAGTCAACTATATTAGAATTTTAATTGAATGTAAACATTTAATAATAAAGCTGAAACAAAAGCATTGTTATTATGAACACAGTATTATTAAAATTATTGAAAATTATCAGTGAAAAAATTATATTTTCGCAGTGACAGTGCCGTAACCATGTTTTTTCTCTGCGTGTATCTAAACTGATTTGAAAGATCCTATGCTGGTTGGGATCTATAAAAACATTGTTGTATGCATATTTTAAAAATTTTCACTTTTGGACGTACCTTGATGAAGTTTTTTCCCCATAGAGTGTCTAAATTTCACCCGATTTTATTGAAATATTTATTATTTTATTAACAGCATAAGCACAATCGTGTAAATAAAGAATCTTGTCTTCTTTGAAAATATTTATAATAGGAAAATTGATTGATTTGGGATTTTTTGCACATTACTCATTACACTATGCGACAGTCAAAATCGGGATGGGATGAAACCAACGAGAAATGTTATATCGGTAAAAAAGAAGTTATACGTGTCCCGGCGTTTCGCTGGGTCAGCATAGGAATTGAGATATATCGATTTGAAGTTAATAACTATCATATAGGGGAACTTGTGACCTTTGGTGGTCTTTTTTTTGACATAACTCGAGAACCACCAGTCCGATTTTGCTGAAACAAATTTAAAAAAATTAGGAATTACAATTCCTTTAATCTATTCATACAACGTTTCGCTACATAAGCAACAGTTTCGCAGTTATAAATAAATGTATGAAGAAAAAGACTATTTTTTGCCTAAAAAATTGAATTTTTTTTAATTTTTAATTCATAAAAAATCCAAAACGGTAAAAGTCACATAATCTTTAAATAAAATGAGACATAGATCATGAAAATCAAGAAAATCGATGTGAGTGGACAATTAAAAGGAAAAAAGGAAAGTGCACTTTTTTAATTATTTGAGTTTTTTTCCGTTGGCTACCTGCATGATTTTTTTACACAAATTGCACCCACATTTATCAGTGGTCATGTTTTAGAACGTTTCGAAAAATTTAAAATACACACGAATCAGGTTTATAGCCTTAAAACCCTTAAAAGATGCGCGAATCATAAGTACCTCTCAGTAAAATATTAAAACTTACGTAGTGTTTATAAGTGTTCACTGATCGATTTTTGTCATTCAACAAGTGTCTCCGAACGCGTAAAGTACGGTTTTTTAAAGTGACGAAAAAGTAATAAAAGTATAAAACCAAAATGAGTGCAAATTGTCCAGAAAATACCAATTTATTTAGTTACGTTTGTGGCAAAAGAGCTTTTTCAAAAAATGCTGCATTACTCACTGAGCAAGTGGATCGCGCTTTTAAATTTTATTTTGATTGCGAAATAACTCGCAGCGTTTCGTGGGTCCCAGACAAAATTTGTAAAACGTGCTACAATGGTCTTAACATGTGGATCCAAGGGAAACGCAGTTCACTTCGTTTTGGTGTACCAATGATTTGAACTGATCCAGGAGAGCACAATTCCGACAACTGTTACGCTTGCGCAAACAAAATATGTGGAGTAAATCGTAAAGGCCTTAAACGAAGAGTTTACATATCTGTTAAAAGTGCACAAATACCTCTACCGCATACGGATGGAATACCAATTCCACCACTTCCAAGTCCTGACAGAGAAACTTCTTTTCCTATTGAAACAATGGATCAATTGGATTTCACCTATAAACCAACATCAGAAGCCGGCCCATCGAACAAAATAATTCCAATATCACAAGCAAGAATGGACAAGATTGTTACAGAATTAAACCTTTCTCAACGTGAAGCAGAAAAACTTGCCCAGCTTTTGAAAGAAGGCAACAATTTGGAGCCAAATGTCAAAGTCAACGGATATCGAAGACGACAATTGCTATTCCAACGGTACTACACACTCAACGAAGGAACACATTTGTTTACTGCCACGACATAAAGGGACCGATGGAGGCGATGGCCATTAATTATGTCGCAGCTGATTGGCAAATGTTCATCGATTCTTCGAAATCAAGCCTGAAAGTCGTTTTGCTACATAAATATAATAAAAAACCAAGCATTCCCATTGGCTACAGTACAGACATGAGCGAAACATACGATTCCATGAAAATAATTTTGGGTAAAGTTTGCTACACTGATCACATGTGGCGGATCAGTTGTGATCTGAAAGTCGTGGCGATGCTAAGAGGTCTCCAAGGAGGCTATACGAAAAACATGTGTTTCTTGTGTCTTTGGGATACCCGATTTAAAGGAAACCAATACGAAACGCATGAGTGGCTTGCTCGAGATCCAACGGAGAAAGGACACAACTGCGTAAATGATCCACTGATGCCAATGGAGAACGTCCTCGTGCCCCCTCTCCATATCAAACTGGGAATCGTAAAAAACTTCATCAAGGCCATTGTGAAGCAACCGAAAATTCCTGATTGTTTGGAAAATATTTTCCCACGAATCAGCGAAGCAAAATTGAAGGAAGGTGTTCTGAATGGGCCGGATATACGAAAGCTCATGAAATCAATGGAATTTAAAGGTGCTTAAACGGTAATGATTACTTTGCATGGAGGACAGTGAAGAAAGTCATGCGATATTTTTTGGGAAGTACGCGAGCACACAATTACCCCGCTCTTGTGACCAAGATGTTGCACTACTTCCAGAAAATTGGAGTGAATATGTCCCTCAAATTGGAATGAATAATTCCCTCAAATACTTCAGCAAGCAGCTAGCCTCAGAGTCGGATGAACATGGCGAACGCTTCCATCAAGTGGCAATGCCAATGGAAACGCGACATAAAGGCAAAAGGCTCGATTCGCTGGTGGCTGAAATTTGTTGGTGATCGCAAAAGACGTACGATTCCGACAATGAAGATGAAGAAGAAGAATATACAATGGGAGTTTCCTCCGAGGATAAGTCACAAAAATGAAGTTAACTGACTGATTAAAAACAATTGATTTTTTCCAGATGAAGACAGATCCTCATCCGATACAGACTCTGAACAAGTGGGCGAACCACCACGCAAGAAAGTAAAGGGCGCAAACAAACGAAAATAAGTTTTGCGTTCATCGATTTTTATAACCTATGTATCTATGTAATAACCTAATAATTACCTGTAATAATTTTTAATTTTACGTGTTAATAATTATAATAAATAATATATAATAAATATTATCCAAATTCATTGAAACATAAAATCAATATTCTTGTCAAAATGAGATACCTTCACTTAATTGTGAATAAAAGCGAAACGCGTCCATCGATTTTCATGTCTCATTTTGTTTAAAGGTTATGTGACTTTACGTGAAAGTAATAGGACTTGACACTTTTTTACAGTTTTGGATTTTTTATGAATTAAAGTAAAAAAATTCAATTTTTTAGGCAAAAAATAGTTTTTTTTTTTCATACATTTATTTATAACTGCGAAACTGTTGCTTATGTAGCGAAACGTTGTATGAACAGATTAAAGGAATTGTAATTTCCAATTTTTTTAAATTTGTTTCAGCAAAAGCGGACTGGTGGTTCTCGAGTTATGTTAAAAAAAAAAGATCACCAAAGGTCACAATTTCCCCTATATGATAGTTACTAACTTCAAATCGATATATCTCGATTCCTAGACGTGACCCAGCGAAACGCCGGGACACGTATAACTTCTTTTTTACCGGTAGTTTGAACCCTTCCCGATCACTGACCCCTACCATTTGTCGCACAGTGTTATTAATAATGCATTAAAACTATTAATAGATATTTTCTAGTGACATTTTACAACTGTATAAACTTTTAGACTCTTAATTCGAAATTAGTTGTGTTTTTAGGTTTATGAACAGAAATCCCGCAATTCTTAAAAAACTTTAAAAAATTTCAAAAATTGAGATTCTTACTTTTGTAATGCTATATGTCCCAATTGATAACAGGGAGAAAAATTTTCTATTATCCAAAAATTGAAAAGTTAAAGTATAAAAAATATTAAAATTTGCTGATTAAGGTTTTGAGATTTAATAAATTAAGGCGAAAATTTAAAATTTATATAAAGAAATGGATCTACTCGTAGTTTGAGAGACCCTGGTCCTAGCAGAAATAAATTTTTTACATTTTTATTCCTCCGCACTATTTTTTATCGTTATCTTTTAGAAAAAATATAAATAATGTATATGTTACATAAAAAAATTTGCATATAACTGAAAAAGAATATGAGTTTTTTTTCTTTTGGCAAAAAAAAAAAATAAAGAACATTAAAAAAAATGGTTCAAATTTGGACCCGCTATAGCGCAAATACTTACCAAGGCACATCCAAAAGTAAACATTTTAACCTTTGAAGTCAAATATCTCGTGAACTACAATCGACAACCTATACATACGGCAGTGTTTTTTTTTGGAGATCTCGACAAGGAGAAAATCTTTCAAATCGGTTAAGATATATTCAGATTCGTTTAAAATATTTGTCAGATCTGAATTGTCAAACTTTAGGACCCCGTTGCTTCGCCCTCGTTAAGTCTATATATTCCAAATTCAAAGCTTAAGAACTGTTACACTTTTTCTATAACTGTGTAAAATTTCATTGAAATCGGATTAATTGTTCGGAAACTGCTGATTTAATTTCATATCATTTCTTGAATAGTACACTGTGCGACACACAGTGGGACAGAATAAAAATTTTTTGGAAATAAATATGTAACTTCTAATCGGCTGATTGGATTTACATAAGCATAGCAGAGGTGTGTACCATTTTAATTCTAGAAGGGAGGCCCCACATACCCTTCAAGAGCGGAGCTATTGGGGCTCCATACAGGGTACCACTGACATAGCAAATTTTTCATTGCTTGCCAAATTTTTGTTTCTTATTCGATTACAAATATTTTTACACCTACTTAAAGCTCTAGATAAGGTCTAAGAAAAACATGCTTGCATGTCCTCTTTGTCTCTTATAATTTTTAAGATAGTTGCATTTGAAATTTCAACTATCTTGATTTAAAAAGATCTTGGTTCACTTTTTCCAATATATTATAATGTTGTTTATCGTTGGCTGAGGTAATTTAGTCGCTTCCAGAATCTACTTACGTATCGACAAACAAGACAAAAAAGTAACAAGATGTGTGATTTTCCCTTTCTGGAGGTTAAAATAATTTTTATATTTATTGAGTATGTATGTAATTATTTATTTGTTTATTTCAAATATAAAATATTCAGTAGGAGAGAATAACTACGATAACGCTGAATCGGATCGGTTTCAACTAGAACGTTCGGCTTTGATACACTCGGCTGTCAAACAGGTTCAGGTTTACTGCGGAATCGCCTTCTGGTTCAAGTGGCAGCTTCGGGAATCTAAGATCATATATTTTTTACAATACGTACAATGGTTTCTTAAAGCTAATGTCTACCATGCACTTAAACAGGCTACACGAAGTCACTTGTGGGAACAGCTAACCGAACTCAGTTGTCAGAACGAGCATCCGAAATCACTCGTGAGAGCAGCAACCGAAGTCAGCTGTGAGAACGAGCAACAGAATTCACTCGTGGAAAGGAGCAGCACGAAGCTACCCGTGAGAACGGGACACCGAAGTTACACGTAAGAACTGCTAACCGAAGTCAACCGTGAGAACGAGCAGAACGAAATCACTTGTGAAAATGAGCAACTGAAACCACTCGTGAGAACAGCTAACCGTTCTCACCAGTGACTTCGACTGTAAGCATTGTTGAGCTATATATATATAAATATTAACAAAATTCTTTGGGTGCAGTATTAAAATTTTAATATAGATTGCTTTGATTTTTATTTTAAGAAAAATGTTCAAAATTTCACATTTTTTTATTCTGTGTATAAAATTTGTTGGCTGCATTTCAAGTGTTTAGAGCAAAATATTTTTTTATACAAAAACGGAAACACAAATATTAAATTTTGTTTTGGTAAGGATACTGAAATATAATCGGATTTTATTAAAAGTTTTAAAAGAAATATTAATTTTTTTAACAAATTTCGAATTGCGATTTGTTATTAATTTGAAGCCTATTCTTGAATTTCGATATTATTTTGAACCCAAAACACTTGGAACATTTGAGGAATTAGTAAAGTTGTTTAAGTCATATTATTGTTTGGAGGTGACCAGTCTATTTTCCTGTTTAACAAATAGGAAAAAAGTAGGCAATTATATTATTCAAAGAAGTCAACCAATATCGAACAGTGCATCATTATAGAGACTTACAACACAGTGCATAATTACAGAGACTTACAACCTAAACTTATTCTAAATTAGTAATTTGATAAAGTCGCTTTAAAATTTAATAATTGTCCTGGTCTAAACTGTTAAGTATCCCATTTCCAAAATTTTTCCGATCGAGCTTTTTAAATTAAATCGCCCTTTTATTTTGCCCTGGTGCAACATTTTATATTGTCAAGATTTTCACTTTACTTATAATTAACTTTGATCAGCATACTTGCAATTACGAAAAGGTGTTACAAGATTCCATAATTCTCGTTTGTTTCATATTACTTAATTTTCATTTGTATAATTTAAATTTTTGTTATAAAAAAACTAGTTTCACTTAATTAATTAATTTTCGTATTAAATATAGTAAATGTAATTAAGAAAATATATTTTTTTATTTTATTTAATTTTGAATACCAAAACGTAAAATCATGTTCAACACTTAAAATAATTTTATTCAAAAATTAAAAATTTCAAAATGCACTAACAAATAATTGGATATACATACGTATAATTTATATTGAATATTTAAAAAAAAAATATTAATCCACAGCCATCTACGAGCCTTTGCAAACTCCGTGGGATAAATTATGTATGTACGTATAATCATTATTACTATCTATATATATATATATATATATATATATATATATATATATATATATATATATATATATATATATATATATATATATAGATAGTAATAATAGTAATAGTAATAATACATATACATATTTGAGAATTTGGTTATTGTTTAAGAGGAATATTCATGCTTATTAACATTTCAACGTCGTTTATTTATTTTGGTTTTCATATTGATAATGTTTTTTTTTATGAATTAGAGTGACCATATAAACACTTTATTTATTTTTTATGTTTACTAATTTATGTTTATTATTAAATTATTATTTTATTTCTTTAATAATACATAATAAAATTTGTTAAAATAAATATTTGCAAAAATGAAATATTGAACTTTAAGTTGCAATTATTACGAAAGGTGAAGTCATGTGAGTAGTTTTAGTAGAACAAATAGAGCTGGAATTTATATTGCTTTTAACCAGTATGGAGTGTGGGTTAAAAAAGGAATGGGTGTAATACCTTAAACCTTTTGTGCATATTATCAACAATATTCTCTTCTTTCTAAAAATCGCATCACTAATATGAGTTTAGCTACCTAAAGTAAAGTTCACTGTATCGTCTTTTAATTCTTAATTTCTAAGGGACAAGAAAACACCCCAACGACGAGCACAGCCGAATTCGTAACGATAAATCGTTACAAATTTTATTTGATTTTTTAAAGAAAAAATAAAAGGTTAACAAAAAAGTTTTAGTGTCGTATAATTTTTAGCGATTAAAATTTTGTATAATTTATATACTTAAATTCAGTTCCAACAAAATCAATGATAATTGCAGTATCGAATAGTAAACTTTTTGGTTTTCGGTAATAAAAACTACTTATTAAAGTAGTTTCTTGGTAATGAGGCGTCATTATTATTTGCCTACTCTGTATTACATTAATAAGTACTCAATAGTATAATAGCACTGTAATACTGCAATCACGTGGATGAGATTGCTAGAGCGCCGGATTAACAACCAGAAGGTTGCTGGTTCAACCTCATTCGAAGCTGTTAGTTTTTTATAACAAAATATCTAAAAAGATATTTTAAACTAAATAGAGTTTTTGTCGTTTAGGATGCTATGTGCGAGATGGTGTACTGAGTAAGACGTTAGTCAATAAAAACGAATGGTTAGTGTGTGTCCAAGTTCGAGTCCCACTGAATAACTAGTTATTCGGGCAGAAAATAAGTAATTTATTTTTGTTTCCAATTATACCTGCTAGCTTACCAGGAAAGCAAAGTTTTTGCTGGGAATTTAACAGAATATTAAATTATAATTTAAAACAATCAGTGTTGCCGTTTTTCTTATTTTTAACCAAAGTTTGTTATTTTATTTTCCAACGCGAAGATGATGACTTTTTTCCATTTTGGTTATTTTTTTGTTAAATCAAAAATGTATTTTTATTAGTTTCAAAATGCTATTTACTCTGTTAATCATGCCGGCAATAAAAAACAATAAAAATAATGTGTGCTAAAAACTCATCACACATTTAAAAACTAAAATTTCCTATAAATTCTCATTCCAATTCTAACTGACAAATGAAGGAAACAATGTAAACTAACAGAAAATATAAAAACTTTTTAATATTTAACCAAAAATTAAATGGACTGGGAAAATTTTGTGAGAAATTTCTAACGATGTAACAAACAACATAATATTTGTAATTACAAAATAAATTACTATTAAAAAAGAAATGTATATTGTGTATATTCCTTAAAATAATCATTATATGCTATGGTTAAACTTATTTAAACCAAATTTTATTAACAAACGAACATTTATGAGGAATTTAAGTACTTTTAACTGATTTTCGGGATTGTACCCTATATAGAAGATACAATTCATTTTAAATCGATCCTTTTGAAATTAATTGCCATAATATAAGGTACATATAAATTTGTTTGTTTTATTTTTGCAGACTTAGTCCTAGCAATTCTTCTTACACTGTCTGACTAGAATAGCGGTAGTTTTGGGTGATTTGAGCGATAGTATTGCCGCTTGACTGTCGACAAATAAACCAATACTCCCTTGACTATTTCTATCGCGAATTAGTTTGCACGCTTCCCTGACCGCTAGTATTTCCGCTTGGAATACGCTTGCCTCGTCAGGGAGTCTATATGAGTGTCTAATTCCAAGATCGTTAGAGAAGACACCAGAGCCGACACCATAGTTCATCTTCGAGCCATCAGTGTATATTTTTTACTTTAAATCTTTAGATTTTGAAATTCATATTACCAAATGAGATTGGCTAAGTCCCTATAAAAAATAACTCTTGTTTGCATTCTTTTTCTACAAACACATAATTGTAAAAGTCAACCTTATTTTCTATTACAACTAGACCCAGCTGCTTTGCAAATTTATTGCAATCTTGTTTGCTTTCGACATCGTATCAAAAGGACGTGAGTAATTAAATTTTTATTATTAAACTTTATATCCGGACCCCCTATAAAATTGTATCAGGGACCACATTTTGATACACATAAAGACTAATTAAAGTATATGGTTAATATGCAAAGTATTTAAAATCTGACTACACATATTAAGATTAAATTAATTTTTATACAATAACTTTGAATTTTTTATTTTGGTTATTTTTCTAAAATTTTAGTGAGAATAAATTTTTTGCCGTGGCAACACTGGTAACAACTTTAAAAATTTATGTAAAAAAATTCTAACACTGTTTAATAACACTTTTATACTCTACACCACCTTAGGTGGTATAAGAAAGTTTTTATAAGTATAAAATTTCATGAAGATCGGTCCATAATTGACCATAGCTCCCATATAAAGCCCTCTTCCGAAAATCACTTTAACGTGTATAAATTACGTACATATGTTAGTATCAAGTTTATATTCGACATAAATAAGTTGTATATAAGTAGAAATCACAGTGACAGACTTTATGAGGATCGCTTCATAATTTACCATAGCTGCCATATAAAGCCACTTCCGGAAATCACACTAAAGTGCATAAATTCATATAAATATTAGTACTAATGTAATATTCCGTATTCGTATATTTTATTTTACACTTAGCAAAAGTATCGTTTCACAATTTTCCACATGTCTAATATAACACCCCTCCACGAATGTTGATGTACAAACGCAATGGTGTGGGTATCATATGGTCGGGCTTGACCGACTATATCTTTCTTACTTGTTTCTCTTATACAATGCTTGCACCTAAAAGTGTCACCACTGTCTTAACTTGTTTTTGCATTATTGAAATTTCGAACGAAATCCTGATATTTCCTAGGTTGAGATTGAATTTCTAAATTAAGGGCCTTCGTTTTGTTAGATAGGCAAATATTGAAAATAGTCAATTGCTAGTAAAAATACATAATCGAATTTCTCCGTAAATACCTATTTATAGATTTTTTAAAATTAGCCATTTTATAAATTGCCAAAAAATTCACCGTGTCGGAATTTTAGTCGCCAAAAGCAATTAAAAATCGCCACATTTAACAGCCCTGGTGCGAACAGTTAACCAAAGTCAATTGTTAAATTTATTTAGGGACCCAACCGAAATCGAGCGTTAAAAAATACCATTTAATTTTACTTTCGCAACTAACCAAACCTTGTGTACTTATACTTATTCATGTATTAACTGAATGAGATTTATATTACTTGTTGGCTACTAAGCTACATCAACTGAACAACCATAACAACATATATATATATATATATATATATATATATGTGTGTGTGTGTGTATGCAGAATTTACAGTAGGGGGTTCAATGTAACTACGTATTACTAATAGGGAATTCAATATATTAGTATGTAGATGAAAATAATTAATAATATTAAAGATACATAAATAAATATCATAGTGAAATTATGATAAATAAAAGAGAAACTAATAGTAATTTCATAAATAAATATTAAGTAATATGTACGGGAAAATATCAATATTGAGTGCACTATTTCCTCGTTACAATATATTCCAATATTTTTATTCTATTTGGTAATTTTTTTTACCCAGTTGATTAAGAAACAAACTTATCAATCGAATAAAAAAACAAGGAGTCAATATCTCTTCTGAGTCAGAAAGTAAACGATTTTGATATTTAAAAAATTATGATTTTTTTTTTTTGCCGAAAAAATGTCTACACTCTTTTTTCTTTAAAATAATAATTTATTTAGAAACATATAATAATTTAACATTTTTCTGAAAGGCGTCCTCACAATGATAGCTCTTTATTCGATAGATAATTTTGTTCTTTAACCAAATGGTTAAAAAATTTACAACATTGGGATATATATTGAAAAAACTGAACCAAGATTTTGTAAAATTAAGATATTTGAAATTTCAAATGGAAATAACTTAAACACAATAAGAGATAAATAGTACATACGAGCACGTTCTTCATAGGTCTTATCGAGAAATCGGATAAAAAACAAAAATCTGGAAAGCGATGAAAAATTTTCTGTCAGAAGTACCCTATTTTGAGCCCCATAGCTCCGCTCCTGAAAGAGAGTATGTGAGGCCCCCATTCTAAACTTAAAAAGGTGCATTCCTCCGCTACGCCGTTGTGAATACAACCAGCCGATTGGAAGTTACAGATTTATTTCTAAAAAATTTGGATTCTTCCCCACTGTACCATATAAGTCGCCTATCTAAATGAATACAAAGGTATGTGACACAGTCAGACTGGGGAATATAATAGCTGAGTTTTTTTTTTAAATTTTCAGTACAAATTTAAGTGGGTATAAGTATCATAAGTACTCGTAGTTATAGCTATAACTGCTTAAAAATTAAGTAGGGATAAAAATGCTACCAACTCTAAGAAATATATAATTTGTGATTTTGATAGCTAACATACAATTTCCAGATTTTCAATTTTAAAATTTTATGAATTAAAAAACGAAAATATTTTCGTTAAAAAAAAATGTGATGGCATCATACTTTCTATTTTATTTTAAATGATAACAAAAAAAAAATATATATAAATGAAATTCTTAAACTCACCATTATCCTACGTCGACAGCAGGCCTGTTGTCCAAGATAATTTGTGTTGCTGGATTAATATTAAATTTTCGCTCAATAATGCTTTGTTAGATTTAATTTAATTAGAATTAAGTTGAAATATATGTGAGATATGTATTTTAAATAACAAAGTTACATAATATACGATAAACGAAGTCCTTGTTGAATTTGAAAATCCAGTTGAATTCCAACACAGAGTTGAGGAATTTTTTGATTCATTTGATGTTTTTTTTAAGATAAGAATTTTAGCAAGGAAATGAACGTGTCTTGGTTCAACCACCCAATAAACTTTCCCGTTGATTTGTATAACAATATCCTGCAAAACTATAACCAGTACACTTTGACATAGAACTACAATCGCAAATTTTGTCTTAAATCGAATTGAGTAATAATTTGTGGCCAACAGGCCAGTATAAAGCCCAGTTAGGTAACGTATGCGTTCCTGTTCCTTTCCTCAGTACTTTTCTGCCAAGAAATTCTAACAGTTTAGAAATATTGGAATATCCAAAACAAAAGAAATAAAGGTTTTCCCTATTAATATTCGTCCTTCGAAATATAGGTTTCGAAATAATCGGGTCACCAAAGAAAAATCGTTAGAAGCAATTAGCAATGAGATTTCCCTTTTCACATCTAGCTGCAATATGGCCAACACAACTACAAAATAAATTATTATAAGATTCTTAAAACCCAAAAGTTGCGTATATATTAAAAATACTTACCCCAAAATTCCGAATTCTTGGAATATACAATTAAAATTGGCGAAAAGCTTATGATTATAATTTTATAAAATTTTCCTTTTTGGCAATGTCAAAATATTTTTTTTCCTTTTTAACATATATACGACACAAAATTATTTATTTTTTATTGTTTTTTTTTTTCCTTTCTATCAACAACTCAATTCAACAAATTTTTCAATAATGAAGAAAATAATTTTAAAATCTTTTATGAAAAAATTTTGTAAGCGTCTGATAAAATAAAAAAAAAAATTATAATTTGTGACGTAAATTTTTTTTAAAGTGGCCTAAATCAAACTAAAGCTTCACAAGTATCAAGATAAACCATTCCAATTGTACATTAAAACCCAACATAGGTTGAAAAATTCCAGAAATATATAAATTTATATGTTTGAATAAAGAAAATATGACAAAAAACGTTAGTAAAATCTTAATATTCCGCGACTGAAGAGAGACATAAAAATTATTTAAATTAATATTCCAGGACTTAATTTATTTGCCTCTATTGCCATTTGAACTTAATTTTCTTTTAACGTAAAATTTGATATTGATATTGAAAGAAATAAGTATTTTAGGGGTATTTTGAAAATGGTCCAGCTCACGTAAATTTAAACATTCAGATGTAATATTTTGGGAATCATATAAGAACAGAGCAGTAGTACGTATATATATATATATATATATATATATATATATATATATGGGTTAAGTTTTCTAAGGACATTCAAATATTTGTAGTACAGTTTCTATAATCTAAAACTGCTCGTCCTTAAGATGATAATGGCGGCTTTTTTTACTTTGACCATTTATTGAGTTTCTCAGATAGATATGTATTTAGCGCATGCAATTAAACGATAATTTTTGGTTATCGACCAAAGGATTTAAATTTCTTTCCATGAAGAGTTATTATCCAATATTGCCTCAATACTATTTTCAGCGTTTTTTTTTCCTGGATGATCTATAGCAACGTAAAAAAAGAAAAAATGTGGAAAGAAAACGAATATGTATATTATTTTATATATTATTTATATATTTTATTAAATTTGAATAAAATAAATTAGTTTATTTTATATTTTTATATTTATTTTTTATATTTATTTTATTCAAATATATTTGTCTTTAATCAATTTAAATAGTTTTAGTCAGGTTGAATAATTTTGTTAAAATTGACTAAAATGTTTTAATTAATTTTAAAAGTGACAAAAAAAAATCGGTAAAATAACACATAATTAATTCAAATTAACTTCTTTTAAGGATGTTAACTTGCTGTTTTACTTATGAAGAGCTACTGTCAATTTAACTAATTTAACAGATTTTTCGCTATCTTTTAATGTAATTTTATTCAAATCAACCTATTTTCAGTTGATTTGAAGAACATTTTTTGTTTGATTAAAAATTTATATTGGTTTGAAGAAAAAATCTCTAAATTATTTATTTATTTTATTTATTTATTTGTTTTTTTTTTTTCATTAAAATTTTACGAATAAATTTCGTTAATATTACCTACGCGATTTTTTTCAGTGCAGTGTTATGGAGGTTTAAGATAAAAAGTTATAAAAAATTGCCAAAATTCTATTTTCAACAACATTTAAAAAATTACAACACGTATATAATCAAAATCAATATGCCTAAAATACAAATTAAAAATGATGTGATATTGTTGATAACACAGAGCATAATCACGAACATGATAACAACCAGCCAGATGGACGGACGGAAGAACATTGTTAAATCGAAAATAAAAATGATACTTAGTCGGTTTAAGGTGATGCACAGTGGGGTCAAACGCAAATTTTTTGGTAATAAATCTGAATCTCCTAAACTACTGGTCGGATCAAATTGAAATGTATGGAAGAGTTGTAGAGGAGGACCTAAGCTTTCAAAAAAATCATCTTGAAGTCACCCTGTGATAACACGAGATAAGCTACAGGGTGTCAAAGTTGACTACCTCGAGTATGTAAAAGTTAAAAAAAATCGTAACTTGTACAAATGAAGTCCGATTTTAAAGATTTTTATATTTCTGGAAAGTGCTTGGCAAGATAAAGAAAAAATAAGCTTACTCATCTAAGTTATCTCTTACAGTTAAAAAGATATTTACGCTTGAATTTTGAATTTTTGATTTTTTGGCTCGACTTTCTTTCGTTTTTCGGGAATAAGTCCGGAGATATATGAGGCAAAAATTTTTTTAAAATATTCTGTAATTTGCTACATATTTCAAAATAATATGCTGAAAGAATTTTTGGATTATCTCAATTCGTCTAGACGTGAAAAATATTCAAAGTCAGCACTCTGAAATTGGCATGAAAAATGGCTATTTTTTTACAAAAATATAGTACAATTCATTCACTTTTATCTCAAAGTTCCGTTAATAAAAAAATTTTTTCCTTATTAATTTCAAAAGATAAGGCTTCATAAATGGTTAATAAAGAAATTTTGAATTGATTTAAGTTTGCACCCTACATCCAGCATTGGCCGAAAATTGTCAATGTTAAAAAATAGTTTCATTTTTATCGATTAATAAAAAAAAATGTCACGCGAATGTTTTTAAATTTGGTACCCATATTTTTTATAGAAATAGATTTAGAATGATTTAACATTAAACTGCTTCCCGCCCGGCCAAAAACGAATGCAGGAGTGGAGATTTTATGTTAAAAGTCAGTTTTTTTAACGACTATTTTTAAAAGCATATTAAAAGCATATTAGCATGATATTTTTAATATTATTTCTTATGTAATGTATAAAACACAAATCAAGCTTTCATTCCTAAAAAAATCAATAAAATAGCTCCAATAACCTATTTTTGGTAATTTTTCAAAAATAAATTTTTTTTCCAAAAATAGCTGAAAATCCAAAAAAATTTTATTTTTTTAATACAACTACATTAATTTTGCAAACACTTTAAAAATGTTAAAAGAATATAAAAATAGACTTATTTACCAAATAAAATGTTGATATAGGTCATTTAATAATAGTAATATAATGGCCTAAAAACTACCAAGTCACGTCAAAAGTTGCAAAATTCACTATTTTGTTCCGTATTTCCATATGTGTGTATACGTAACATTTTAGTTTTCTAATGTATTATGTAGGTATATATTTGTTATTATAAAGTAGTAAATTCTTTATTTGAGTAATGTTTATTTAATTTGTTCTACATATTTACATACTTATTATACATATATCCCGTATATTTATTTTATTAAGAATATATTATCGAAGATATTATTAGACATTTTATTGAAAATAATCAGAAACATCAAACGTTAGCAAATTTTTAACTTCCTTAGCTTCGGAATCCTCTTTTTCTATTTCAAGAGTGATTTTTGGTAGCCATCGTGTTCTTATAGAATATATAACTGGATCTGATGATATTAATAAATATTCCATTAAGTCCATATTTTGCGCTATTTTCGAACATTTTCGGGTATTGAAGAGTCGGAAATGTTTAACATCTTTATTTCGGGCTTACTGTACTTCCTCTGTTAGCTCTTCCAATGGCAAAATACTATTTTCTATTATTTCTTTACCATGAGCCAATACTTTGTGAATTGTTGGAGTCATTGATTTCCAGGGGTATGTAATGTTAAGTAGTTCTTTAGTTTCGTAAGCAAAAATTTTAAATTTGTCCGCATTAATTTGTTTTTTGCTATTAATGGCTGCCAATATAATCTTAAAACGCTTCAAAATATTTAAGTCAATGCCTGTGATTAAAAATGTGAGTTCCGGATTTTTAAAGAAACGTCTTGCTGTATTTCCATCATTTGATCAATTATTAATCCGAGTTGTTCTTTGAATTCTAATTGAATTCTTTTCTTCTCCTCTTTTCGTAATTCGTGAATTTCCAAATTGTTTTTTACTGTAGCATTTTCCTGCCCGGGAATATTTCTGTACTTCATATCATATGCAAGATGTAAGCAGAACTCCAAAAATCTTATCCTTGCGTGGAGTGGTGATATTCCATATTTTAAAGAATTTTTATTAACAAGGACTTCAGAATTATCCTGAAATTTGTGAACGTATTTTTCCACATATATTACATTTCCATGTAGATGTTGTATCTGTTATAGCGTTTGCAACTTTTTCATCAATCATCGTTAATTGTTGTTGAAATGTAACTTTAATAGTTCTGTTTGATACTTTTACATATATTGGGGGCAATACTTTAATTTCTTCTTCCAATTGGTTGACAATGCTGTTTATTGTAACCGTGGTTTCTTTTGTGTAATCAAAAAGGATTGGACGGCACAAAAATTTGGAACCTGGAGTTAAATTTATCCATATATCATCAAAAAGCGAGTCATTTCTTGTCGATGAGGAAGGCTTATTTAAGCGCATTCGAAGTGGTACCAGAGACGCTATAAACAGCGAGGAATAATTATTTCCAGAATTACTTCCATCAAGTTGTTTGTATTCCGAAAATCCTGATGTTCCATCGCAGCCCCATTTGAATATTAAAATAAGTTCAGAGTCTTTGTATTTTTCAATGTTATCATTGCTGAAGGTAGATATAATATTAGAGGCAGTATTTTCAAGTAATTGCAATATATTAACTTTAGCACTTTTAACAGAAGCATTAACCGGGTGCTCCATAGGCTGTAAAATATTACTTTTCGCTTCTCTCACTGATTTGCTACTGGGAAAGATATCATATCCTTTTTCGCTAACAGATTTCCTCAAAATCTCGTATTGGTTTCTTGATAATCCTAAATTTAATATTAGAGCTAAAGCATCTTCAGAGGTAAAGGACGATGTTGATTTCGGTGTCACTATGCTTTCGATTATCCGATGTAATCGATTGGGAGAAGCTGTTGGTAACACATCTATAACTTTTTCTACTTCCTTTGGTTGCGTACGTGTTACTAAAGCTTTAAATGTATCTTTTATTTCGACATTCGTATGTGAATTTAGAATAGATTCCTGTTTGGTCCTCTTTGTTCTTAGCTGAACTTCATCGTAACTTCTTTTTGGTCGACCCTTTTTCTGCTTTCCGATGAAAATTGGTATTTCTCCCTCCAACCACTCTTCATTTTTCTTCTTGAACTTTGGTATTGACCAATCTGAAGCTTGCATCCTTTTTTCGTATGATTTATAAAAATTTTCGAGCTTTAAACTGTCTTCTGCAGTAAGAGTTAAACCAAAAGATACTACTGTATCAATGAGTTTTCTTATTTTTTTGGACGATTTATAATATCAGATAGATTATCCCAGATTACTTTGCAAATAGAAAAGTGTTTTAATGTAATCTCCATAATGGCAAATTCACTAATAAATCTGCATATTTATAAGGATACTTATATATAGAAAAAGAATATTTATATCAGGTAAATGGTGACAAGCAAAAATGAATTAAAAAATTTAAATTTTTGCTCAAAACCACCAATTTCATTCAGTTTATTTTTATGACCTGTAGTGTTAAACAGGTACGTCAAAAAATGTACCTATGCGATTGTAAAAAAAATCATTTTTGTTATAATACATTAATTAAGTAGCTAGGTAAATTATTTAAAAACTTAAAAAAATGTAATAAAAAACGAAGGAAAATATACTTATTTATGTACTTAGGTAATTTTAAAAACCTTTTCAGTAGAAAAAAATTATGAACACTTTAAATAAATTCATTAATAAATATTATTATCTCGTAACAAAAATAAGCAATGCAGTTGAGTGTTACGTATACACACATATAGAAATACGGAACAAAATAGTGAATTTTGCAACTTTTGACGTGACTTGGTAGTTTTGAGGCCATTATATTACTATTATTAAATGACCCATATCAACATTTTATATATCGTTGAATTGGTAAATAAGTCTATTTTTATATTCTTTTAACATTTTTAAAGTGTTTGCAAAATTAATGGAGTTGTATTAAAAAAATTAAATTTTTTTGGATTTTCAGCTATTTTTGGAAAAAAAATTTATTTTTGAAAAATTACCAAAAATAGGTTATTGGAGCTATTTTATTGATTTTTTTAGGAATGAAAGCTTGATTTGTGTTTTATACATTACATAAGAAATAATATTAAAAATATTATGCTAATATGCTTTTAATATGCTTTTAAAAATAGTCGTTAAAAAAACTGACTTTTAACATAAAATCTCCACTCCTGCATTCGTTTTTGGCCGGGCGGGAAGCAGTTTAGTGTTAGATCATTCTAAATCTATTTCTATAAAAAATGTGGGTACCAAATTTAAAAACATTCGCGTGACATTTTTTTTATTAATAGATAAAAATGAAACTATTTTTTAACATTGACAATTTTCGGCCAATGCTGGATGTAGGGTGCAAACTTAAATCAATTCAAAATTTCTTTATTAACCATTTATGAAGCCTTATCTTTTGAAATTAATAAGGAAAAAATTTTTTTATTAACGGAACTTTGAGAAAAAAGTGAATGAATTGTACTATATTTTTGTAAAAAAATAGCCATTTTTCATGCCAATTTCAGAGTGCTGACTTTGAATATTTTTCACGTCTAGACGAATTGAGATAATCCAAAAATTCTTTCAGCATATTATTTTGAAATATGTAGCAAATTACAGAATATTTTAAAAAAATTTTTGCCTCATATATCTCCGGACTTATTCCCGAAAAACGAAAAAAAGTCGAGCCAAAAAATCAAAAATTCAAAATTCAAGCGTAAATATCTTTTTAACTGCAAGAGATAACTTAGATGAGTAAGATTATTTTTTCTTTATCTTGCCAAGCACTTTCCAGAAATATAAAAATCTTTAAAATCGGACTTCATTTGTACAAGTTACGATTTTTTTTAACTTTTACATACTCGAGGTAGTCAACTTTGACACCCTGTAGCTTATCTCGTGTTATCACAGGGTGACTACAAGATGATTTTTTTGAAAGCTTAGGTCCTCCTCTACAACTCTTCCATACATTTCAATTTGATCCGACCAGTAGTTCAGGAGATTCAGATTTATTACCAAAAAATTTGCGTTTGACCCCACTGTGTGATGTTGGAATATTTTTTCTGTACACTACAAATGCATATAATGAGGAATCAAATTTCGACACAGTTGAAAATTTTCCGATTTTTATAACGTTAAAATATTAATAAAACGCTTTGTTTTAAAGAAAAACATATTTTTTTTTTTTTTTTTTTTTAAATTATAAACATTTTTTATTTTTTAAGTGCATACTTTCGCGTTTTTAGAGCATACTTTTTTGTTTTTTACTGAAGATTTAGTGCGCATAAAACCCTATAATATGATCATATCATACCTAAAATCCTTAAATATACGTAAATCGATAATTTAAGAAGCATTCTTGCTCATTTAGAATTGAAAAAATCATAATTTTTAATAATAACGGTATAATATCCTAGCAAAGACTTTTAGGACACTCGCTATGCTAGGAATAGTCAAGAAAATTTAAAAAGATAATTATGTCCTTTCATACTATTATTGCATTGTAATTTTAAAGTTTTTGCAAACATACCTATTTTGTTGTCCACAGAAAAATATGGGTTTATTTCATAAAAATCTCTTCCGATCTCCAAACTCCAATGTAGGTAAATTCCAAAGGTATTTTTTATTCCTAAGGTAATTGTATTGATAAATAAAACATAAATATAAGTTTTACATTTTTAAGACATAGAATTTAAAAATTTGTTCATATGAAGAAATTCAGACCTATTTTATTGTCCACGTGTGTGTCTACGTTATAAATTTGTCAATAGTATAAACAACATGCGGAATTTGTCTACCAAGAATTCGAAAAAATATTGAGAAAGTTAAGAGAAAAAGTAAATATCCAGTAAAAACTTTGCTTTCCTGGTAAGCTAGCAGGTATAATTGGAAACAAAAATAAAATACTTATTTTTGTTCGAGTAGTCCACAAATTCATTAACTTATTTTTAGACTCTATGGGTACTCAAAAATATAAGTTAAAACACTACACTTCCAACAATATGTTAGGGCAATGACCCAACATGTCCACGCGCATACTATTAATTACAAGTAAGCAATTCTTATTGGCAAGTGTGTTGCAATGCGAAACCCTTGTATTGCAAAATCGTGGGAATGAATTTGTTTATCCGTTCCCATTAATTTAAGCTAGAATAGACATTTTTATTAAACTTAGAGTAAGCATTTTCGTAAACTGAAATGAAGTTTATTTTATAATTGAATTGACTTTTCAGTTCAGTTCAATTCCAGGCTGAACACAGTGCGGACAAATAAACTGATACCTTAATAATTTGGTGTGTTTTATTTAAAAGGTGAGTTGGGCCCCATTGGTGGCCCAACCTTTAATTTCTTATAGCACGAACTTCGTCGTGTTTAACTTGCGCCCGAGCAGGGACCGCAGAGTTGCGAAAGGATGTGACGTGTCCTTCCTTGGATTGTAACAATTTCGAAAATTTTTGTTAAAAGGAAAATAGTATTGGAATATATTAAGAAATTAAAAAATTAAAATAAAAGAGTGACCTTGTGGAAATGTAAATAAAATTAAATTAAAAGAAATTTAACAAAAAATATTGTATTAAAAGAATTTTTTTTTAAGAAAGTGTGATAATATAAAATAATAGTAATATAACTGGTGAAATAACAGGATAAATTTTTTTCCATTTTCATTTGAAGAAATATGAAAAAATTACACATAGGTATTTTGCTATAACAGTGTAAAAGTGAAAAATATGGAATTCTCAAAAAGATTATAACGCAATGCGATCCTGAACTCCAGGCCCTCCAGTACGTAAACATTTTTTTATGTCACTAAAATAACAAATAAATTTTAGTCCTTCTGAAAAACGTACAACTTTCCTTCAGGATTCCAATCGCCAATTGTAAGGTAGGCTCGAAGATCCTTACAAGTCATAGTAAACTTAGGAACCTAAGATACTCAGTATGGAAGTACTCACCTTCACCGAGTAACCAAAAAATCGTAGTTGGGAAGTTCACGGGGCGAGACAAATCGTTCCTTAGTACGTCAGTTTTTACTGCTCGAAACCGAACCAAACGATCCTCCGCCTTAAGGACCATAACAAAAAGTAAGAAATAACATAATAAATTAGCCACAATAAAATTGATTCAAAATAGCAATTACTGCAATAAAGAAATTTATTCAAATAAAACAAGTGCGTTCATTACCGGTTGCAAAGGGCAAGGGATATCTATGGCTTAAGACAATAGCATTTAGCATTTGGTCGAACATAAAATGATCGAAAATTAAATGAAAAAATGAAATTTAAAAGAAAATATTTTATAAAAGAAATGGTTGAAAATTAAATGGAAATTATTGAATGAAAATTATTATATTAAATTAAGAAATGAAAAATGCTATGAATTCCACAAGAAATAAAGAAAGCTTAAAAAATATTTTAAATTTAGAAAAAAGAGATAAAAATAATGCGAAAGGAAAAATAAGTCAAAATAAAAAATTGTCACATGCCAAGTCGACCGAAGTTTATTTTACACCCGTATTGAGATAAATGGACAGGTAGAAAGATTCCACTCAACTCTTATTGAGATATATATATAGAACCTTGATCCAAAACACAATACACTCGGTCATTAAGAAGAAACCGTCGGATATTTTTTCAACAGAACTCAATGGTTTAATTATCAACAGTTGAAAAATTTTCGCGATTAAGTTAATGAGGATATTCGTGGCCTCATCGAACATAATCAAAGGACGGGGAACGGCCGCCTTAATAGAAATAGGTCGGATCCAGCCGAGTTTAGGAAAAATCAGGATATTTTAATTAGCGATAGACAAATTAAGCCGAAGCACAAACCCCTATACAAAAAGCAGAAAGTGTCAGCCAATAATAGAGTTACTATTCACATCGGGGAAAAAATATCACAAAGCAGTTGCCCTGGAAATGATAGCAAATTAAACATGAATGAAACCATTATTAGAAAATTTTAATCTTTTTAAGAAAAATTCTATATATTTTTTTTTCTGATAATTTGAAAACTATTGAAAAAAATTGTTTCTATATTTTTAATAATCTAATGACAAAGAAAAAATATGAATTTATAAATTCTAAAACTTTATAAAGTTCAACAAAATTCTTATCAAAAAATGTTTTTCAAATTCAATTGGGCTGGCTTTGCATAGCAATAGATGGCAGGAAACCCAGATGCAACTAATTGGAACAAGATTTTGGACAGCCAGCAGAAACTAATTGAAAACAACGAGCAACAATACGTTGTGAATAAAAACTTGTTTAGTACAACATATGAGCTAGTACGGAAAATGAACGGCCTTATCGACCGATTTAACAATCAGATTGATATCGTCCGTAAAGCATTAAGGCAAATAATAGCGATTAAAGAAGATATTCGAGAAATTGTTCGGGCCTGCCAACTTGCAAAATGAGGCAATAGAATATTGGAAGCCTAATATATTCTCGAACGGAACCTCATTACTATACGTTATATCAATACCAAAAGTGGATTCCAGTAAATTTAACAAAATTTCTCTTAGAACGGCTGTATCTCTAAATCGCCGGCTTGATTTAAAATTCAATACTGTTCTTTTAAACCACGGGAAAATGTATGGTATTAAGGATCGCTGTTCATCACTTAATAATGTCACAATTTGTTCATTGGAACAATTGGAAAAGCTGCAAGATGAAGATTGCCTGTCGAGAATTTTAAGGGGAATAAACGCTAATTATACATTCCATTCAAATGAGGAAACTACAATAGAACTACTAGTAGATGATCTCGTATACGTCACTAATTTCAAGGAAATGTTTCTTCTAAGGAGAACACTGTAAGTATAAATGGAACATACTTCATAAGAATTTTTAACGAAACAGTTTTTATCGGTGAGAGGAACTTTACGAATAGAAGAATCACGGGCCTACAGGCGCTTCCTCCGCTATTGACTAACGTGTATGAAAAACAAACAAGCAAAGTTGACACTAATCTTTTGCATGAACTTCAAGAAAGGAATATTAAGCACATTCAAAGTCTAGTGCTTCATGTAAATCTCTCTCTTGGGTCGAATGCTGCAATTTTCTAGTGTATTGTTGCAATAGGAATCATATTAGTCATAATCTGGAACAAATATTCGGTCATATTACCATGCCAGCATTAAACACTACCGATCACTTAAAACCGATCGCAAATTGATCAGCGGGACGCTGATTTTTAAGGAGAGGGGAGTTAACACGCTACACTTCCAACAATATGTTAGGGCAATGACTCAACATGTCTACGCGCATACTATTAACTGCAAGTAAGCAATTCTTATTGGCAAGTGTGTTGCAATGCGAAACCCTTGCATTGCAAAATCATAGAAATGAAGTTGTTTATCCGTTCCCATTAATTTAAGCTAGAACAGAAATTTTTATTAAACTTAGAATAAGCATTTTCATAAATTGAAATGAAATTTATTTTATAATTAAATTGGCTTTTTAGTTAAGTTCAATTCTATGCTGAACATAGTGCAGACAAATAAATTGATACTTTAATAATTTTGTGTGTTTTATTTAAAAGGTGAGTTGGGCCCATTGGTGGCCCAACCCTTAAATGAAAATGAAAAAAGAACATTGCCGATTGTCAGATTTGAACTTGAGCACAAATTAACTATACGTTTTTAATGACTAACATCTTACTCAGTAAATGGCTAAAACTTTTTTAATATAAAATACCTTCTGGTTGTTAATCCAGTCCAGTGTACTTATTTATGTAATATAGAGTAGGCAAATAATAATGACACCTCATTACCAAGAGACTACTTTTTAGGAAGTTGCCATTATGAGAACGAAAAATTTTTTGCTATAACAAATGATTTGTTTGTTGTTAAATTTATTTTTCCTAAATTATATAATATAGTGCCAAAAGTATGCTATATATGTTCTTAATTATATGGATAACTCACAGTGTATCTCTTGAACTACTGCTCATATCGAATTGAAATGTAAGAAATAGATGTAGAGAAGGACCTAAGGTAAGTAGGTAGGTAGGTACAGAAGGGTTGCACAGTATTCAGAGGACTGCCTGTGCATCCACTCGGAGAACTAGAGGTCCATTGTGAGTCCCTTCGTAGAGCATATAGGGAGAATTTAAAGAGGAAATTGTAGAAAAGACAATAGATAAAAGGTGAGACCAAGGAATATATGGAAAAGAATAGAATATCGTTCGCTCTAAGCCACCGACCCCCTCTTAGTCAGTCTATTCCCATGACGGATACTATTATACTGTCCAATTCGTCAACGAATCGACTGCCTAACCATTTCTGCCTACTTAGTTGTAGACATGGACAGTATCATATAATATGTTCCACCGTCTCTAGCTCCTCATTATCTTCGCACATCCTGCAAAGACCGGAGGAACCTCTATCCCAATTCCCAGTCATTCCCCCTATGGGACAATGACTTGTGTGAGTACCTATCATAGTCTTCAGGTTTCCCTTTTCATGCAGACCGTTCTACGATTCCATGCATGATTGGTTCTATCCTGAATCCACTTCCTAATTAACCTGAAGTAAAAGCCTAGAGGTGGTCTCATACCACTTTCACTTACAGCTTATTCAAAGCTGAGCCGTTCCAAACTAATTCATCAGCTACCTCATTGCCAGTTATCTCGCAATGACTCGGTACCCAGCAGAGTCTGATATTATAATTTCCCATCAAGACAAAAGTTTCCTACGACTTCCTATTCTAATTGCCTTCCACCAGACCAGACATCCATATGTCAGAATTGGTCACACCACCGAGGTGTAAATCCAATTTACTACCATCAGTTTGAGGATCCAATTCTTACCTATGGAGTTCCTGCATGCGTTGTAGGCGTTGAGACCTCTTTTAAGCCTTTCCTGAGTGTTCCCCTTCCAAGATAGTTTACTATCAAGAACCACTCCAAGATATTTTGCTTCCCTTGGCAATCTTAGTTCAGTTCCTCCTAGTACCGGTTGCATAAACTGCTTAATCCTGTACCTTCTGGAGAAAAGAACTAGCTCTGTTTTCCCCGGGTTGACCCCTAAACTCTTACTAGTGGCCCATGAGGACAGTTCGTTAAATTCATACTGCATGGCGTCGCTGATCGTGGAAAGAAATTTTCCTGTGATCAGTATAACAACGTCATCAGCATAAGCAACGATTTTCCGCTCTCTTGCATCAAATTGTCTTAAAATGACATTGATGGCTAAAAGCCATAGCAAGGGCAAGAGACCTCCTCCGTGCGGAGTCCCTTTAGTCACCATCTTCCTTATATATGCATCTCCTAAGTTCGAATTAATTATTCGGCTATTCAGCATCAAAATAATCCATGAGTTATCCGCGCGCTGAATATATAGAGGAGCACTAGGATCCTTGGATAAAATTCGCCTGAATCTGGCTAATTCCTCCCGTCTCTGTCCTCCTTTTTTACGACCGTTAGATCTCCATGGCTGAAAGAATGAAAATTTATAAAATTGAACTCATTCCTAGCCAGTATACACGTTCTTACCTTATCCTCAGTGGATGGTACAAAAAGTGTATACCCTTTGACACTTAATCCACATACCCTGGTGTTGTTGATCCAGGGCTCTTGGATTAAGGCCACATCCACTTTGGAGCCAACAAGGTTCATTGCTAATTCGAACAAGGCTGCTTCACAGTGATGCAATTTAATTTGCACCACTTGCAGCCTTGTTGGTATTGTCAGATTTCGGATACCGGAACCTGATAGTGCCCAGACCGAAATTAGCAATTCCCCCCATAGACTCCATTATCTTGGGAGATTCTTGGTCTATAGTAAACCTGAACTCCCTTTTGAGGTTCTCTTTACAAGTCAGAGAAGGTAACAACTTCCACTGACTTGTATCCAAACCCTCGTTCTGGTTGACCAACACTGCAGAATAGTTTCCACCGGTTTTATGGGTGGAGGAATTCACACTGCCACTACCGGCCTCAGGGGCAACTCAGATGCGAGTATCACATCCAGTTTCGCCTCTGGACAAAGGTTGCCACACTTGGCAATCGTGGCCATAAGAAATACAACGATTTCTGATGACTGACCGTTTTCACTCCCTTTGACCAGTCCGCGTCTTTGAAGGACACTTCACCCGGTCTTCCCTTCATTAAAGCGATCTCGTCGATGAGCCTATCTTCAATCGACCTCCATAGATCCGTGCTAATCCTCCCATCTGGGTCAGCACGGTCTATGACTCCTTCGCTTTTTTCGAGGTAGAAGTCTTGTCGTCACCAGATCTAGCTCTCTTAATAACTTCCTTTTGGGGGCCCTTAAGAGATTCAGCCGGTGTGTGACTCGCCTTCTTAGCGGTAGAGATGGTTGGTCATCGCCAGACCTAGCTTTCTTAACGACCTCCTTACGGTGATCCTCAAGAGAGCCGGATGGCTTATGAACAGCCCCACTTCCAGCATTCTTTATCATCTTCTTTTGAAGAAGGATCTTGTTCCTGAGCGTGAACTGAAATCATAGTGATTTCGGACCTAAGCTTTCAGGAAATTTTTTCTTGTAATCGCCCTGTTATAACACGAGATAAGCTACAGGATACAAAAGTTGAGTAACTCGAGTATGTAAAAGTTTCAAAAAAATCGTAACCTATAAATCAAATCCGATTTTTATATTTCTGTAAAGTGATTGGAAAGATAAAAAAATAAGTTTATTCATTTAATTTATCTCTTACAGTTAAAAACATAATTGAATTTTTAATTTTTTGTCTCGACTTTAATTTTTTTTTTTTTCGAGAATAATCATCCCTCATGTACCTAATGTTGTATAATTTATAAAATATATAATATACAAGTCTTTCACTTTTTCCTTAAATTTCTGTTAATAAAAAAATGTTTTCTTTATATATTTCAAAAGAGATAAGGCTTCATAAACGATTAATAAATAAATTTTAAATTGATTTAAATTTGCACTCTACATCCAGGGAAAAATTTTAAATTTATCGGTCAATAAAAAATGTCACGCGAGTGTTTTTAAATTTATTGACGATATTTAATCATAAAATAGATTTAGATAGATCAGGCACTAAATTGCTTCCAGCCCGGCCAAAAACGAGTGAAGGAGTGCAGATTTTACAAAAAAAAAAAAAATCAAATTTGTTTACGATTTTTTCTTAAATTGCACAAAAATATATATTAGCATAACATTTTCACTACCATAATATTTTCACTAGCATTTCCTATGTAATATATAAAATAAATATCAATCTTTCATTCCTAAAAAAAATGTTCAAATAGCTTCAACAACCAATTTTTGGCAATTTTTCAAAAATAATTAATTTAAAAAAAGTTAAAAAAATAATCATTTTTTAGCACAACTTCGTCCACTTTTCAAAAAGGTATAAAATATTAAAAGAAAATAAAAATATACTAATTTGCCAATTCACTATTATGTAACATGTCTATAGCGGTTGTTCTAGTAAACATAATATAATGGCCTCAAAACTACCAACTTTTGTCAAAAGTTTCAAAATTCACTATTTTATTTTGTATTTCCAAATGTGCATATACTATGGTATCCAATCAATTAACCGTCATTCGGTTATCCGATTAATTTTTGCCAATTGAATTATTTAAAATTATCTATTTTCGAATAACGAATAAACCGGATAATTTGTGTTGAATAACAGATTAACCGAAATTTAATTTTTTGGAGTTAAAAATTCAGAAATTTTTTATTTTTAATATAAATTTATGTTTATTATTGCAGAGCAAAATTAAATAAAAGTAATTTTTAGGGAAGTAGTTTTTCATTATTTCCATGGTATCAGTAAGTGTACGTTTTCAAGTGCAAAAAAAAATTTGAAAAATTTAAAATGATAATGATTTTAATATTGTGTTGTCATTGGAAGGAAGTATTTGTGCTTAAAAGAGCTGCAGAAGTTCTTATTTAAAGCCATTATTGTTATTGGCAGGATGTTCTTCTTTTATGCTTCTTTTGAAATACTTCTTTTAAAAATTATGTTTTAGCCGTATTAAAAGATAATAAAAATATTTTTGAATTTGTGAACTTTTTATTTTTTTATAAATAATTAAACTTTTTTCCTGCTAAAAATGCATTTATTTTCACTTTTTTTTTGAAGTAATTATTAATAACTTCCCCAAAAGCATAAAAGCATAGTTCTATTTTTGAAGTGGCGAAAAAGTTCATCTTTGAAAGCACTTGATCGTTTTTGTTTTTTTTTTTTTTTTCTTTGCAGGGAAGTAACTCAAACAACATCAAAATATATTATTGAAAAAATTGAAATGAATTGTTCTGTTATAAAATGTTGATATTCGGTTATTATTTTGCAAATACTTGTTACTAAACACTGTTAAACAAATAAAAAATAATGTTATGCATAATTTTTTTTTATAAAAATATGTTGATTTATATGAAAATTAGAACTAATTTCCTTGTGATGATAAAAAAGAATTTGGACATTCATTGCAATTTTTTATGAAATTGTGAAAACGAGTTCCTTCCTTTGAATAAGCATCAAAAAAGAGAACATCTTCCAATGACAAGACTAAATTAATTCTTTAGAAGTAATCTGGATCTGGATCATAAGTTTAGTATCTTTAAATATTTTTTCTTGGTTGGATTATTTAATAAAATGCGACATGAAAAGATTATAATATTATAATTTAATAAATATTTCAAACTTATGTCAATTTAAAGTTATATAAGTCATAAAAATTTTAATTTTCATCAACAAAATTTACGTAAAAATACCAATATTTACTTTTACTTTTGTGACAAAAAATCGTTATCGCAAAGAAAATAAAGAGAGTTATATTAAAGAGACCGATTTATTAAATAAAGCTGAATTAGGAGAATATTTTGCAGTATTAGGTCGAAAAATGCATTTTTTCAAACAACTAATAAGATAAACTAAACTAATAAGATAAACCCTTTGTGGTGATCTACACTATGTTTCTAAATAACTACTTCAGTAGATTAAATATTATAACTAGTGTTATTTACATATATATTTTATATGTATTACTAATACTATTCGGTTAATGGAATAGTTTGAAATTAATCGATTATTAACCATTATCGAATAATTATATGTCAAATAAATCGATTAATATGAAAACCTGAATAACTGAATACCCTAGTGTACACCTAACATTTTAGTTTTCTGATGTATTGAGTTCATATTATTTGTAACATTTGTATGTATATTATAATAAAATGTAGTAAACTATTTATTTAAACAATATTTATTTTATTTCTTCTACATATTTCCATAGTTATTATACATATGTTTCATATATTTATTTTATTAAGAATATAACGATAATAATATTGGTGATTTTTTTTAAATAATCTGAAGCATCAAACGTTAGTAAATTTTTAATTTCTTTAGCTTCGGAGGCGTCTTTTTCACGACTAACTTTTGGTAGCCATCGTGTTTTTATAGAATATATAGCTGGATCTGATGATATTTATAAATATTCCATTAAGTCTATATTTTTCGCTATTTTTGAAAATTTTCGGGTATTGAAGGGTCTGAAATGTTTAACATTTCCGTCGAAATACTGCTTTGTATTATTTCTTTACCATGAGCCTATACTCGGTGTATTGTTGGAGTCATTGATTTTGAATTTGTCCGCACAGATTTATTTTTTGGTATTAATGGCTACCAATATAATCCTAAAATGCTTCAAAATATTTATGTCAATGTCTGTGATACAAAATGTGGGTTCTAAATTTTCAAAGAAATGGTTTGCTGCATTTCCATCACTTGAACTTCCATAACCATAAAGAGGTTTATCAATTATTAATTCGTCTTTGCATTCTTGTTGAATTCCTTTCTTCTCATCTTTTCGTAATTCATGACGTTCCAAATTGCTTTTGAAATCGTGTTTATGAATATATAATATATATATCAAAATGCCATATATAATATATATATCAAACGATCGAAAATCCTTTTGGGAATTTTGTATTTTTTGAGGTTTTGGTTTAAATAGTGTTTGTGAAGCCTCCCGATAACATAGATATATGATATATATATATATATATATATACATATATGATATATATATATATATATATATATATATATACATATATAGATATATATATATATATATATATATATATATTTGGTTTTTTGAATCAAATCGGTTCATAAACAACCGTTTTATTGGCAAAACTGTTCTTTTATTTTTTTAATGTCTGCTTCCATTATAGTTGTTGTTTTCATGGGTACTGAAAAACAACAACAACAATAAATTAAAGCATATTTGATTTTTTTACTTTCTCTAGCACCTAAACTTCGTTCTTTCACAAAAAAAATGAACTAAGTAGATCCAGCAATAACCGAGTTATAGGCCAAAACGCGCTATTGGAATTTTTGAAGCTCCTATATAAGATATGGGCCTCATTCTTGAACAAATCTATCACAAATATTTTTTTTCGAATTTCAAATCGGTCCATAAATTTTCCTCCATACCTCTTTTTAATTTAATATTGACTTACATTTATAATATATTTGTTCTTCACCGAAGTGATTATATCTTCCTTCAATATGTGCTAGCTTTTGTAAAATTCCAAAGTATAAAGTAAAAGTAAAGTAAATTTGTTATTTACTAGATTTTACCGATACGCTTTGCTACCTTGTTTGATGCCCTAACTTTCATATCATATACAAAATGTAAATATAACTCCAAAAATCTTATCATTTTATTTTCATTAATAAGTACTGCAGAATTCTAATGAAAATATGAACTCATTTTTCAACATATGTTGCATTTCCTGGTACATTTTGTATCTGTTTAAGAGCTTGTAACTTTTCTATCAGTTGTTGCTGAAATGTAACTTTAATAATTCTTTTTGATATTTCAATGTATATTGGGGGCAATGCTTTAATTTCTTCTTCCAATTATTTAATAATGCTGTTTATTGTAATAAGGTAATGTGTATTCAAAAAGGATTGGACGGCACAAAAATGTGGAATCTGGTGTTAAATTTATCCATATATCCTCAAATAGTTGGTCATTTCTTGCCAATGAGAATGGCTTATTTAAACGTATTCGAAGTGGTACCAAAGGCGGTATAAACAACGAGGAATAATTAATTCCAGAAATTCTTTATCCAGTTATTTGTATTCCGAAAGTTTAGAGTCTTTGAATTTTTCAATGTTATCATTGTTAAAGGTAGATATAATTCTGGAGTTTTCAGATAATTGCGATATATTAACTTTAGCACCTTTCAAAGTAGCATCAATCGTAAAATGTAAAATATTAGTTTTCACATCTCTTACTGATTTACTACTAGAAAAGATATCATAAGCGTTTTCGTTTCTTGATAATCCTAAATTTAATATTAGAACTAAAGCATTATCAGTGGTAAAGGACGATGTTAATTTCGGTATTACAATGCTATAGATTATCCGATTTAATCGCTTGGTATCACATAACTTTTTCTGCTTCCTTTGGTTGTATACGTGTTACTAATACTTTAAATGTATCTTTTACAACGCTCGTATGTGAATTTAGAACTTCATCATAATCTCCAATCTCCATCTAATACTAATAATCCACTAATAAATCTGCATATTCATAAGGATAATATTTATATTCCTATCAGGAAAATGCCTGACAGGCAAAAATTAATTAAAACAATTTAATTTTTTGCCTAAAACCTTAAATTTCATGCAGTTTCATTTTATGACCTGTAGTGAAAAAAACATTATTGTTGCAATATATTCATTAAAAAATTGAACGAAAAAAGTGAATTTCACTTATAAGTCATATTAGGTAATTTTTAAAACTCAAATTATGGTCCCTTTGCATTAATTCGCTAATAAATATTCCGACATTGAAAATTTATTTTATTTATTTATTTAAAAATTTAGTTGATGCATTATATTTATAAAAAATGTGTTAAAAAATATATAAGTAGGTTCATAAGTTATTATTTATGACAGAATTTTAACATTTATTATTATAATTAATTTATATTAACATTGTTGATTAAATTTTATATTATAATTTGGTTGTTTTCAAGAAGTTTGTTATTTTTATAATAGAATTATCATTAGGTGATGAGAGGAATGTAAGATTGGTGTGTCCAAAGTATCTAAGCTTGTATGGTACAAGTTTTGGACAATCTGTAAGGATGTGGAAAATATTAAGGGGAGTTTTATGATTACAATTGCACATAGAGGGATTAGTGTTTTCATGATGTAATCATGAGTTATTATGGTATGTCCCAATCGAAGTCTCATAAACCAGCTTTGATTCAAATTCTATTTGAATTTATCGATTTGTACCACTCATTTGTTAGATTCCAAATAGTTGAGTAACATTCAACTATCTGATTCGTGGCATATTTCCTAATATCTGAAAAATGTATATTAATTGTTCCTATTAATGATGAGTTGTAAGCTTGTTTGGCAGTATAATCTGCAAATTCGTTTACTTCTATTGATGAGTGATCAGGTATCCAAATAATTACAAATTTAGAAAAGTGTCCAGTTATGGAATTTCTAATGTTAACTGCATAAAAGTTATTGTTGATATTAGCAGGGTAAGGAATCAGTGCATATAGCGTATTCACCACTCTTATTATAAAATTTAATTGCTTCCTAAATAGCTTCCTAATAGATGTGTATTCTTTCTTATATATAGATAAAGATAGATCAACACAATCCGAATCCGTCATGGGGCTTGTGAAAGACTATTACCTTTTAATATTTCAGTCGAAAGATCATATTCTAATGACGTTTTAATAGTTTTATGTAGTGTCGATTGATTTTCCGATAAGCACTTAATTATATTCGATCCCTTTATTAGATCTACATTTGCAAAATATGCATTCCATCTTAGGGTTTTATTGAAAGTAACACTTAGTATCTTTAATTAATTAACTTGATTGAGTTCAATGTTACCAGTGATCATGTTAGCGGTATTTACATTTATTTCTTGATAAGACCGCACCTGATTCTTTGCACCAGCTTAAAATATTGTGTATTGTGTTTGTAATGTTTATATTAGGATTTTGTTTTTGTTTGATTTTATAACTATGTTGAAATCATCAGCATATGCACAAAAGCTGGTGTTTTTATGTAAAGATATTATTCTGCATATATATTGTAAGCAATGGGAAGAAGCACTACAGAAAGAGGATATCTTTGGGGGATTCCATTATACAAGTTAAAAGTTTGGGAATATTTCTTTCCCAAACTGACTATAAGTTTTCTATTTGTTAAAAAATTGATTACATAATTTATAATTTTATGTCCAAACTTCCATGGAATGAGTTGGTCAACAATCTAATGAATTCCATCTTTGTCGTACGCTTTTTCAAAATCTAACGAAACTGTTGTAATTTGATTTTTTGTTGGTATAATGTACGCAGCTATGTGTTCAAGGAACATATGGGTGTCAACAATAGATTTACCAATTCTAAATCCCATTTGACTATTGTTTAGGAGATCATTGGGCGATATTATCCACCAAATTCTGTTTGTAATAGTTATGTTCACGATTTTTCCAATACATGAACTTAGAGAAATAGACCTCAACATTGATTTAAGGTGAGAATAATAATCGATGCTTTATAATGCTCATGAATGTGGGTTTTAAATTTTAGAATTCCAATAATTTGTTATCATAATATAAGAAACCCTATCTAAACCTGGTGATTTCCCTTTAAGTAGGAATTAATTAGATTTTATTATATCTTGTTCAACGAGTTGAGAACATTTCGGTTGAGCATATTTGGGTTAATGTTTGCTAAATTATTTTTAAAATTTGATTTATTAATTTGAAATTTTCTTGGAAAGAAAAAAATTAGAGGACCGAAATTGACTTAGCTCATTTGCAATTTCAAATTTTGGTTGTTAGTTTATTGTAAGGAGGAGACTCAGTTTGTATACAATGTATATTTAATGAAGATTTGTAACCGCAGAATCTTCTGATATTATTCCATATTTTCTTAGGGGAAGTACTATAGCTTATCTCTGATGCAAAGCTGTAAAGCGAATTACGTTTGGCAGTCTTAGCTTCTTTCTCAAACGGTGGGTTCGCTTTTTTATAGTTTATCATATTAAGGTTGTTGATATTTCCTCTGAAAATATACTATAGTCTGGTTTTTTTCTTGTTTTAAAAGTGTTAATTGATGATTCCACCTTGGGACTGAAATAAGTTTATTTATTGGTCTTGATTGAAGAATAGACTCATTTGAGGATTGGATAAAAATTTTTCTGAGATTTCCAGCCTCTTTATTAATATTGTTGTGAGTCGGTCTATTGGCTTCATAATATGTACAATTTTTGAGTTAGAGATCTCAGTTCGCTACATCAGTGTTGAAGTGAGATTTAATTGTCTGGTTAAAATCCAAATCATTTTTGAATAAGGATATAATAATTGGAAAATTATCACTTCCTCAAAGGTTCGTCTCTATATTCCAGTTGAAGTGTAAATATAATTCAGGAGAACGGAAGGTTAAGTTTATGTGAGTCAGTGTATTTTGAGTGGAGAAATGTGTAAGTGATTTGTTATTTAGAATAATTAAATTATGATTATTTATAAATTTGTTTATAACTGTTATTATTTCTGCTTTAACCCTAATTTTGGTGCCAGCTATTAAAGCCTCCTGTTAGCAGAGTAGGACATTTTAGAAATTAACATAATTGAAGTTAACGTTTGGGGATATATAAGTTGATATGATTTAAAATTTTATTTTTGAATTTATTTCCAGCCAAATTGCCTCAAAATCACTGTAAAATATTTAATCAGAACATGATGGCTTAAAAAATAGTAAAAATAAATGCTATACAATAATTGATATTACAAATAATTTCTATCTTATGTTAAATTAAGTACACTACTATATGCAAAGTGCATCCCGAGGCAGCAGAAAGACAAGAAAAAGAATCTGCTGATACAATGCGCCAGAACTCCATTAATTTCCATGTCCCAGCCAATGTGCAAATAATAGAGTACGCATTGAAAATAATATTTGCATTATAATATTATCTCTTTCTATTCATTATCTTGTGACATTGATTCTGTTGAGTCGACTTCATCTGCGTTACCTTTTGGTTTTTGTTGTTTTTGTTTCTTTCCAATATTTTTATTATTTTTCCTTTTTAACATTTGTTTATTCCTATTGAAGTATTTCTATGCAGTTTTAGGTTTCGGGGAGATTTGTCTTGATTCCATGTTGGAGCTTCATCATTTTAATCCACTATTTCTCTTGATGTCAAATTAGTAGCATTTACGTTATGTTTAGAGATGGAGTTGATTTTACTACTGAAGAGAAAGTATGTTGTCTGTTTTGGTGTCGCATTTTATAGATTTCTACAGCTTTCTTTCTATCTAATGTTTCCAAAGAGACAATGGCCTGTATTTCCTTTTCTCTTAAGAATACTTGGCAAATAGTATCTAGTGCATTATGTTTGTTGTCTTCATTGTTATTGTTAATAAAATTCACGCATGTTGTGAAGTTATTGCAAGAGGGCAATTTGGACAGACTTTATTATTGGAGAATGAATTTTTTGTATGACCCAAGCTAAGACACGGCATTTAAGTGGGCAGGGAATGTAGAAGCGCAGTTTTACTTTTTCATAATCAACGTTTATATGTTCTGGCAAGTTCAGCGAAGCAAGGGTAATAATTATAAGTCCAGTTTCGACAAGATCGTTTCCTACTTTTTTAATTTTTTTAACGTAAGACATGTTTTGACTTTTCAATTTTTTTACAATTTAATTTTCATCTATCCTCTTAAGACATTTGAGTAGATTACACCTTTCGAGAAGTTAAGTTTAGGGTGTTTGCATACTCCTACTTGTATAGTTGGGGATAGGGAAGTCAAAGTAATAATTTTCTTATTTTTTATTTTGCAAATTTCAACTTCACTATCACAAATACCGTCAACAATTTTTTTTTTGAGAAAAGGGGAAATATTTGATAGAGTTTCGTTTGTTGTATTCCTAGAATTTGGTGAATCATTTTTGTTAAACTTTTTTCTAAGATTCAACATTTTCAACCATTGCTGGATGTAGGGTGCAAGCTTAAATCTATTTAAAATTTCCTTTATTTACCATTTATGAAGCTTTATCTTGAAATGTGTAAAGAAAGAAATTTTATTTATTTTATTTTATTAACAAAACTTTGAGAAAAAAGTGAAAGAATTGTATTATATTTTTGTAAAAAAATAGACATTTTCATACTAATTCCATAGTGCTGAATTTGAACATTTTTCAGGTCTAGATGAATTGAAATAATCAAAAAGTTTTTTCTGTATATTATTTCGGAATAGATTACAAGTCAGAGAATATTTAAAAAAAATTTCCTCATAAACATCCGAATTTATTTCCGAAAAACGAAATAAAGTTGGGGAAAAAAATCAAAAATTCAAGCCTAAATATCTTTTTAACTATAAGAGATAACTTAAGTGAGTAAGATATATCTTGCCAAGTACTTCACAGAAATATAAAAATCTTTGAAATCGGACTTGATTTGTAGAAGTTATGATTTTTTTTTTTTTGAAACTTTTACATACTCGAGGTAATCAATTTAGACACCCTGTAGCTTATCTCGTGTTATCTCGGGGTGACTACAAGAAGATTTTTCTGAAAGCTTAAGTCTTCCTCTACTACTCTTCCGTATATTTCAATTCGGTCCTACCATTAGTTTAAGAGATACAGATTTCTTACCAAAATTTTGCGTTTGGCCCTACTGTGCAACTGTTTAGAGTACATATACTTATTATACAAAATACGACATTTATATCATACGCTTGGTATTAATTATTATTATATTATATATTATTATACTACATATATATTTATAAAGGTTGTGAATTATTCGACGTTAAAGTTGAAAATTAAATTTCTTTTAAAATTAACATTCATAAAGGATAAATAAAGTCAATTATCATCAATGTTGTCTGAATCTATTTTTTAATATTACTTATTGATCGATTGAGTTCAGTTAATTATCAATCGTTACACATTTCAGAATCTCCGGTTATTTTCACAACACTTAAATTATTAAAATAATTTTGGAATAAATAAGAAATGAATAAGTCTCAAAAATAAAGCGTTTTCATACACTTTTGCTTAATTTTTTGTTGAATATTTAAGAAAATTATTATGCGCTTGTAAATTTACAGAATATAATAATAACTTATAAGTCTCTCATTTATATGGAACTTCAGTGTCCATGAAAGGCTTCTATTAAAGAATTTTTAACTATTTTCAACAGGGGTTTTTAACTAACTTATAATTTCAAAAATTCATAATAATTTAATAAAAATTTGCTTTGAAAAATTATTGGATTAATCGTTAAAACCAGATCGAATAATTTTTTTCTTTTAAATTTAAAAATTTTGTTCGTTCGAATGACAACCCTAATATGTATACATATCAAACATTACATTCGGCTATATCGAATTTTATGTACCATATACTGCACAGTGGGGCAGAATCGAAATTTTTTGCAAATAAATCTGTAACTTCTGATCGGCTGGTTGGATTTTCATGAAATTTTGTACAGGCGTAGCGGAGGAGTATACAATATTAAGTTTGGAAAGGGCGCACAACAAACCCCTAAGGAGCGGAGCTAAGGGGGCTCAAAATTAGGTACCTCTGACATAAAAAATTTTTAATCACTTGCCAAATTTTTGTTTCTCGTCCGTCAAATATTTTTATATATTGTTGTAGGCCCTGATAAGACCTATAAAAAAACATGCTTACATGTCCTATTTATCTCTTATAGTTTTCAAGTTATTTGCGTTTGAATTTTTAAGCACCATAATTTTGTATGTTCTTGGTCCAGTTTTTATCATGTATATCCTAGTATTTCCGACCGATTTTATTAGTTTTTTTCCTATCTAATTAAAGAACAAAATTATCTATTGAATAAAAACAATTGAAATCGATATCTTTACCGAGTTCAAAAATTAACGATTTTGAATTTGAAAATTCCAAAAAAGACGACTTTTTGTGTTCTTTTAGCCGAAAAAGTATCTACACTCTTTTTTATATGAAATAAAATTTTCTTTAGCAACATATAATAATCTTGTACTTTTCTGAAAGGTAACTTCAAAGAGATGACTTTAAGATAAAAAACGAGCCCAATAACTCAACTGGTCATGGTACATAGCCTCCCGAATTCGACCCATTTATATGAAAGTTTTGACTTTAGACCATATTTTCTCAAATCCCAAAGCACGAATCGACAAGCGGAATATATTTTAAGAATCTTCAATATGTTGTTAAAAGTTTTAAATCAAAATCTACAGGTCTTCGGAAAAATGTAAAAAATCCCATTTTTGGGAATTTTGATTAGTTTTTTGGGAATTCAGGAAAACCCTGATTGAAATTTGGTTAACGCGCTTTTATTTACATTAATAAGATCCATATTTCTTGCAAATTTCATTAAGATATCTTTATAAACAAATATGTTATTACATTTAAAAAATTTGTATTTTCTCCAAAAACCCCAAATTGGTCCTTTTGTTTGGTTTATTTCTAAATAGCGAAAGAAATTTTAAAAATGTGTATTCCAAATTAAGCTTATCCTTTAGCATATATAATTTCCGATCTTTCACAAAAAGATTCAAGTCAATATCATGCCTCATTTCAGAAATATGTGCGTTTAAACTTTCATATTTCCAATTAATTGTATATATGACTATATTTTTACAAACTTGCAACTTTTGCCTTTACCTTTGCGTGAATAATGACTTAGAAAATTATGAATATTTCTGTATATTTTAATAATATCTATACACAAAATATTTTTATAAAAATAATTAATAAAAATTTTTTATTTTTAATAGCGTTGCCACATTTCCCAAATTTAAGTAAATCTTTATCCTTTTCTAAGTATTTATATATTTCTATTAATGAATTTAAAATAAAAAACAAACAAAAAATATCTATTTAAACTTAACTAATATTATTATTTTTGGTATTTATCATTTTCCTTAATAAATATTATATTTCTAATACGATTTTTTATTACTTATTTACATTAAATTTATGTAGACAATTTTTCTAATATTTAGACTTATACTACTTATTTTCTATAAAATAATCTGTTGTATCTGTATACATATCTAAAAGATAATAAAGGTCCTTCAAGTCTTCAGTTTTTTGAGTTGATAAAGGCTCATAATAAATCCAACGTTATCTCATTGATGATAGTACAGGGTCTGATGATAACATATAATTCAAATTATCATATGAATTATATGTTATCATCCTATTGAGAATTGGGAATAATGCTTAATTTTTGGTTCCATTTACAATGACGCACACTGTCTCGATTGCATATAAATGTTGACCAAAAATAAAAGGAGTTGTCATAGGTAAATGAAAATTTGTATACATAGCTTTTGTATTTAGGAAAGAAAAGAAATTGTAATTTAAATTAAACAAAATTTAGTAGAATTTATTTTTGATAATATGTTAAGTAATGCTTGAAATACAATATTTTTTCAAAGGACATGTCCAATACTTACATATCACAATATTTTTAAATTTATAGAAATTTGTTGTAGGAAAATTAATTATTTAATATAGAAAAATAATATTTTCAACTGAAAAATAATTAATAAATTTAAATTTTTGTTACACCATTACGATTTTATATTTAATGCTAACGAAAGAACATAAAATAATCTAGAAGTCCTTACCAAAAGATAACTTAATAACGTTTTAATATATAATTAAACTTTTCAACAGAATACTTTTATATTTTAAATATTTCGGAATTTACACCTCAAATTTTGTTTTAATTTTAAAAGTACAAAATTTAATTTGTTCACTTCTGCAACTAGTAGCAGTCTTTGTAAGCGATTATCATCAAATTGTTTTATATTTTGTGTTACAGTACTAGTTATACTCTGTTTTAACTCCAGCCACAGCTTAAAAGCATCACGAATCTGCAGTGATGTCGACACTAAAAATTTTTTACTAATCAAAATATGAAAACTTGTGCATCTAAAATTTAATATATATTAAAACACTACAGGTATAATATATCAAAAAACTGGAGAGATATTTTTTGGTATATATATATTTTTATTCTCTTCTAAAATTTTAGATGCTTACAATTAGGTCGCCGTTACAAAAAAAATGAATTTTTAAATATTAAAAGCACAAGCGCAATTTCAGCAGTTTTCTTTGAATTTATCAATTTGCATGCAATCTTCAATTTTGACCCATAATGACTCAAAAACTAATTGGGATTTTGAACTAATATTTTACACATGATCTAATTGATGTGTTTTTTTTATTAATAAATATAAAAAAATATTAAAATTCTGGCATCAACTTTAATCATTTTTGGCCCAGCTAGTGACACTGTGTGTTAGTGTGTCTGTTAGAGTGTCAAATCATGATGTGATCAACTCTAGTAATTATTTTTGTTAATTAAAATCATGAGTCATATTATTATGTTTAGTTAGTGGAACATATACATAAAACAAGGAAATTAATATACTTACTTTTAACCATGTGACATCAGTTTGTCAATTTTCCCGATTATATAACATCCATGCGCATAACAAAAACTCTTGAAATCCTCTTTATAATGCTTTTTCTATATTTATACATTATCGGGAATAAACTTCAACATTTAGAATATGATTGGATGAATCTTTTATCGATGGCGCCAAAAAATTCTTATATTGGCACATTGCTTCAATACGCGAGAACTCATAAACTAGAACCAATCTTGAGAAAAGAATACCAAATTTCAATTCAGAATCCAAATTAAATTAAAATAAGTTCACATCTGCTCAGGTCCTAAAGTTGAACGAAGATATACGTATCTTGATGAACATTCTTTTCAGAATATAGATGATCTTTGGAATTACCATTGAGCCATCTGAATAGAAAATTGAACGTAGGGAATCATAATGGGCCATATGGACTAAGTGTGAAATCACTTCCTTCGGAAACTAAATTTCTTACAATTTTGCCATAGTTATATAAAAATTCGCATATAATTAAAAGTTTTTAAAAAATTTTTCAACATAAGAAAGTGTTATCGAGCAAGTTGTTACTAATTGTCATTTAGATAGTAAACAATGAAATGGGAAACTTACACCCTGTTGGGACATTCATATTAAGATGTTTCACCAAAATCTTTAATTAAGAAAACTTTAAATTCTTAAAGCAGAATATAAATCCAAATGACACATGTTGCATTAAAAATATTTTATTATAATAAAAATGTTTCCCAAAATAGTGATTAAGAAAGAAAACTAATTTCTGTTTAACTGAATAACCTGAATGCTATATTGGGAATATTAAATATATGTGTGTATGAATAATAGGAGCCTTAAATACATCCCTGCCAGCAATTAGGTGATAGTTTTATCCACTATCAGAAAAACGACTCTTTCTAGTATTCCCAAGATGTTATTTACCTGTTAGTAAACAATTTTACAAAAACAAATAACATTAACTTCGATTATTGATCTAATTATTCTACATTTCTTACTAACTAAAATGTCGAAAAAGTCACCTCAAAGTTAGTTTTTGGATAAATATAAAGTTACCAAAAACTGTCTCCCATTAGTGTTCCCAAGATGTTATTTTCCTGACAATAAAAAATGTTACAAAAACAAATAACATTAATTTCGATTTTCGACCTTCTGAATTGTTTCTAAATTAAAAACAAAAAATGAAGAAGACGATGGTACTTAGTTGGCGAGTTACTTCCAAAGGCAAGCAATCGATTTTTTAAAAATTTTAAGAAAGCTTCGTAAAATTGAAATAAACCTAAAAAAAAGAGTGATAAAGTGAGGTAAAACTAAAAAGGAAATATATATATATATATATATATATATATATATATATATATATATATATATATATATATATATATTCGATTTCGATTCTTTAAAAATTTTAAGAAAATTGAAATAAACAAAAAAAAAAAAGAGTGATAAAGTGAAAAAAAATGTTATTCCGTAAAACGAAGGGAAAATTAATTTTAACAATTTTCTTTGAAAACATCAAATAAATTTGGACTTATTTCTTGTTTTTAATAATATAAAATTTCGAAATAAATTTGCGTTTCGCTCATAAAAATATGTATATTTTTTAGTGAAAGTGAACCCATATATGTATGTTCATCAAACCTTTCAACTAAATTTTTAAAGTTGGTAGGCTCTTTGAAATCAATTCCAATTAATAAAATATATCTATAATTTTTTTTACTTAGGTAAGTTGTTTTACTTTTCTTGTTTCTCATAAATTATTATTTAATACCTAGCGTAAAAAATTCTGCTCGTCCACCACGTTTTCACACAATAATTTTTTCTTTTTTTTCAATTTTTTTTTTTTTTTTTAAATCTTTAACTTCTAATCGGCTGGCTGGATTTACACAAGATTTCTCATAGAAGTAGCAGAGGAGCGTATAATTTGGATGGGAGTTCCATATGCCTTTCAGGAGCATAATGAGCATATAGGGCTCCAAATAAGTTACCCCTGACATAGAAAATATTTCATCGCTTTCCAATTTTTTGTTTCCTATCCGATTTCATATATTTTACATCTTATTAAACTTTAAATTATTGTAATTTCTGTTTTGTAAAAGATATTGACTTAAATTTTTATCTACATAATGAAGAATTATGTTAGCTAAGTAACGTAATTTATTTGAGAAAAAAACATGGTTTTTGGAGAAACTATAAATATTATATCTGTAATAACATCTTTGTTAGTTAGGATATCTTAACGGAATTTTTATTGATAGTTTAAAATGAGAAATTGTAAAAAACTTTAAGATTTTTGTAGAAAGAATCCCACATTTCACAAAAAAAAAAAAACTGAAAATCCCAAAAATTGGGTTTTTCACATTTTCGCCCATAAATTCACATTTTTCTGAAGATTACGATTCAAAACCCTTAAGAACATATTGTGGATTCCTATATTGCAAGGAGGCCTATAACGTATGCTATGACATTTCTCGAGTGATTTTTCGTTGTAGCAGAGTGTATTATTTCCTAATTATGAAAATTTTAAGTATAGGTTTGTTGTGATATGGTTTTTTGTGGTAAATTTCCTATACCACCCCTACCCCCATGCATTCGCGCCTGATTTCAATACTTATTTTTTATCACCAATTTGGTGTAATTTTATATTTAAAAATTCTTTTCTTAAATATTTAAAGTCAGATTTTCCTAAGCACAACTAAAACCGATTTTGAATAACCCTAAATGACTCTAATCCGTCACACAAAAAAAGCACTTAATAGTGTCATTAAAAAGTATCAAAACTGCGATACAGTTTTGCCCAAACGATGACTCTTTTTCGATAGAAAAATAACTACTTTATCTTTTACTATTTTAAAATAAATATGGATAATATTTAGTCAAAGTTTGAATAGTAATGTTGATAGTATTAAGTTAGAATTTCGACAGAAATAGTGACTTTTTCTGTTCCTCAAAATGACTCTAATTTGACACATAAAAAAAGCACTTAATAGTGCCATTAAAGAAGTATTATAACTGCTGCACACTTCTTCCCGCACGGTGACTCTTCTTGGATAAGAAAATGATATCATATTCGACTGTTAAAAACGACTTGAGGTTACTCTTTAGTGCAAATTTGGATAGAAAATGTTGGCAGGGATTCTATAAATTAAGTATTTTTCAATACATATGTACATATCTACCATAATATGTATGTATGTATGAGTGAGTATTCACTATAATGCATTGTAGGAATATTTATTCATTTTGTTTATATTCCGCAATAATATGAAAAGTTAAATTACAAAGAATAAACTATGATTGATTATAAAGAACGCGTATCCATGGTCATTTTTAATTTAATATACATTTCAATGGCTTCATTTCTATTTTATTTATGGTAAAGTAACTAAATTAAAACAAAATGCATCCAAAAAACCTATGAAATCACGTTTTATTTAACAAAATCAGTTGTAAAAAACGGAATTTCGTTTTTAATTAGTAAAACCAAAAGTTATTTTAATTTTTAGGTTTTAATTGAAAAACAGTTTCCATCAATTTGTGCAAAATTTCCGTTTGAGTTTTAGTCATTTGTTGTTCTTGTTTAAATCCTTTTTTATAAATTTACTCAAATAAATTTGTGCATATGTTTCAATTAAATTCAATTTATAAACCATTATTTGCTTTTTTTGTTGTTATTTCTCTTTTTTTCACTGTACTTTTATTTGTTCTTTTATTTTTTATTTCCATTTCATTTTCTATGTTTTTTCTTTTATATTTTTTTGTTTAAAAAATTAATATGTTGTATTTGCATGAAGAGGGCAAAAGACAAAAGTAAATGTTGAAATATTTGTTTGTAAGTGGTAAATCATTTAAAATATAAACAAATACACAATACTCATAGATACATACATTAAGGTCACTCATTCAAAAAAGTGTTACTGTTACCCTTCTGAAAATTAACCTTGCTATATTTTATGATGTTTCGGGTCCACAAATATCCTATTTTTCAAGGGTTTTGTTTCACAATATTGTTTATTATTTTTAATGAAAATTAAAATTTTTTAACTTTTACTTGCTTTAAGATATAAAAAGCTGATGCCTGATAAATTTATTTATTACTTATTTCAATATCCATGTAATTTCGCGGTTTATCAGACAGTCAAGACATAAACATAGTCAATATGGGTATCAAAATTTTTATTTTTATAATAACTACCAGTCTGAATTAAAATATGTCATAAAAATACAATATTTCTTTAAATTCTCTTTATATTCACTTCTCTGTGAAGTTAATAAAATTTATCCAACTTTTGTTTAAAAAAATCAAGACGTTTTTTTCGCGCTTAAAATTATAAAAAAAAAATTAACAAAATCGAAAAAAGTATGGTATTTTAGAAAACGATATTTTCCATATTTCTTACTAGATTTTCATTATTTAAAATGCATTGGAATTCTACATTTAGCGTTCTTTTAACATAATTTTATTAAATAATGTTAGTTTTCGCAAGTGCATTTTTCAAATGTATTTTTGAATATGTTCTCCCCTATGATTTTTAATATTTTTATTTCATATTAAAAATTGATTTTTTGGTGAAACAGTTCAATTTAAATTTTTTTGTGTCGGAAAAATTTTCAATTTTTAATTATTTTTAGAAAAAAATACCAGCACTTTTTTGCATAAGAAAATTTACTTTTTTAAATATTTTAGTGTTTTTTACGTTTTATGCAAAGAGTGCACAACATTTAATTGATTCAAAAAACAATTTAACCGTATTTATATTTGCTTTAAGTTAAATAATTCAAAAATAAAATTTTACATATAAATTGCATTAGATGCATAAATGCATTTGCAATTTCATTTTTTATAAAATTTCATCAACAAAAATTTTTTTAAAAGATATTTTATTAATATATGAGAATTTTACTAATTATTCATACATAACTTTATTTGGACACATATTTGCTCAAATTTGTGTAAATAAACTAAAAAACTTTGTTAAAAAATTGTATGCTTTTAGTCCAAAATACAAAAGTATTTAAATAAAAAAGCTTTTGTATGGGTTTTTGTATGGGAAATTTTTTGATGTTTTTTTAGAAAAAAAAAGATCAAAATACTACAGCTTTTCGTCACAAAAAAAATTAAATTGTATTGTACAGTCAATATATCAAGTTTTACGCTTATTTAAGAAAATAAAAAATAGAAGGAGGAGAAAGTTTTCAAAAATGGGATAAAAATGATATTGACAGATCAATTTCTTTTCTAATGACTTTTAAATCTGTTTTCATTGACTTAAACTTTGAAAGATGTGTATAATTAAAATTGCATAAAAAGTGATATTTTTTTCGAAATTAAAAACGGGAATCAAATCGCGATTTTTTTAAATTTTAAAAAATAAAATAGATACGTCACTGTGGTTTTACAAAATTTGCAAGAAATCTGGTGGTGGTTGGGATATTATGCGTTTGTGCTGATATTTGAAACACATAGAAAAACTTATCCAACACACATCTTAAAGTATATCAATCGACTCAGAATCAATTTTTAAATCGATCTAATGATGTCCGTCCGTCTGGCTGGATTCAATGAAATTTGGCACGTGAAACTTTTATGATACAAGGACGAAGCCTATTGACATTAATTGTGATCCGTCCATTATTTCACCTAGCCCCCATAAAAATATCCCCCGGAAAACAGTTTAAACACTTCAAAATACCTTAAAAATAAGAATATGAATGAAATTCGGCGCAAAGAAGTTCTGTACAAGTATCAATATTTGTACCAAATTTTATGAAGAGCGTTCCACAATTGACCATAGCTCCCATATAAACCCCTCTTCTGCAAATCACTTTAACGTGCATAAATCCCATACGAATATAGTATGAAGATAATATTCGACACAAATAAGATTTATGTAAGTAGAAACAACATTGCCATAGCTCCCATATAAACCCACTTCCAGGAATTGTTCTAAAGTGCATAAAATCATCTAGATGTTAGTATCAAAGCATTATTCTGTATTTGTATATTTTATTTTAAATTTAGTACTATAAGTCCCCTTCCCGAATTTTTATACTCGTACACAATGGTGTAGGGTATCATATAGTCAGTTTTGATGTCCCATGGAATTCATGATATACAAAAAGTGCAAAAAAAACTAGCAAAGACAATAAATAACATTAACAATGTTTGTAAAAAATACAGAAAATAATTAAAATGTGAATAAAACTCGAACGTTTGTGACCGTACTGGGGTCATATCTGCCTCGATGTAGAACATGCGGACTCGTTTGTCCATTTTTGTTGAGCTATTCTCGACAAGTACTGCAGTATCATAGGTCTGCAAGATTACAGCGGTATGCCAACTAATTGGTGCGTTTCCTCACTTTGAAGAAGGGAAGAAGGAATATTTCCCGGGGTACTTGTGTAACCCCTTACCCATTACATGTAAGGTCTCTTGGCCGCTTGTCGTCCAGCTGCCACAAGGTTTTTGAATGTAACTTGGGACAGTAGGTGAGGAAGCCAGGATTTTGCGCAAGTGACTATTCTCGGAATGGCTTTCCGCGCCAATATATACGACCTTTCAAGATTTGCGTTTCGCATTCCTGATCAGGTTTTTAAACCTGTTTACTGAGGATTTGTAAGCTAGGCCATTTTCCCAGTCTCTTTGCTATCAATTCCACAGAGGACTCAATGTCCCGCCGGTTACAAATATCCGGGGGTTCGGCAGGAGTTATAACAGAATGTCATATTGTTCCGTTCAGTTCGTTTTCCTCCTGTTTTGAATCGGGGTTATCCCGGGTAAAGGAACTTCTATAAGGAAGACAATGTATAAGTGATCAGAGAATGAGCAATCAGTGAGACTCCCCATTCACTGATCATGTTCGAATACCTAGTATTTACTAGCGTAATATCGAAAACTTCCGTTCTATTAGAAACTACAAAAGTTGGTTCCTTACCGTTGTTTAAAACAGCTAAACTACTACAAAGGATAAAATCGAAAGGAGACACACTCCTTGTATTGGTATCCGAGCTTCTCCAAACAATATGATTGGCGTTAGCGTCAGCTCATATCACGAGCGGTATGTTCTTTTCATTTGTCGCCTTGGTTATTGCGCGAACTTGTGGTGTTGTTTCGCTGATATCATAGACCATAGAGCTGGGGACGATATAAATGGTGCCACCAGTTGTCTCTTAGGCCGCTACAACCGTATCACTAAAATCAGAGAGAGAGAATGAAGATACTAAGTTTTCTGCTTGCTACTATACACGATGGTATCCTACCTGACCCCGCAGCATGTAGCAGCATATATTTATTCGCAGGAAGTCCGCAAATTCTTTCACTTACGATCCAGAGTTCTTAGACAAGTGCAATCTCCTCGCCTCTTTCAGCCGAAACTGCTTTGAGTAGTGCAGATTAACTTGCATTATCTTTACCATTGTCATTTATTGTGAAGTTGACATCATCTTGGCCCGAATCCAAGAGGGCGTCTTCGTCAACTACTTCGTCCAGCCGTTCAAAAAACTCACCCACGAATTCAGAGTTTGAGTGGGTGTCTTGTTGAGCGAGAGAACAAATAGTCTCCTTACATGACATTGCATCTGGAGTCGGATCAACATTGTCCTGAATTGATCTTTCTCAGTCGTCTCCTCGATAGACCTGTTGAAAGATAGACTCGAAACCACTTTTCTCTCGAAGAGACGGCAGGGACTCCTTATTCAAAGCGATGACTATCCTCCTGGATGCTCCGTAGGATTCGAATACTCTGTTCACCTTTCAATTATTTGTAGGGATCTCGGAGTTACCGAACCGAATGAGTTCCAGAATTTCCTCTGATTTGAACGGATCATCCGGTGTGCAGGTCATGGTTCTAGGCCGACGTGGAATCTCGCCAATAGAGACCACGTCTAGTCTAGCTCCTTCCTATAGACCTTCTAAAAGAGCAAATGCTCTAAATCCTAAAATTTTTCTTAGACATTCCCTGGATACAAAGTTCTAAATAATTTTTGTGCATGAAACATATACCTATGTAGTACCGCTAAAAAGTTATATTATTTTGAAGTAGAAAATTAAAAAAAAAAATTGTGATTTTTCTCAAAAAAATTCTTTCACTATAAAATCCATTATTTAGGTGGTTGGGGTATTGTGCGTTTGTCATGATGTTTGTAACGCCAAAAAAAAAGTTATCCAACACCCAATTTAAAGTATACCAATCAACTCAGAATCACTTTTTAAATCGTTTTAACAATGTCCGTCCATCCGTCTGACTGGCTGTGCATGTAAACATCACGTGGGACTTTTATGATATAAGGACGAAGCCTATTGAAATTGGTTGTAATCGCCCCATTATTTCAACAAGTTCATATACAAATGTCCCCCCGGAATAGAGTGTAAACATTAAAAAATGCCTTAAAAATAAGGATATTGTAATGAAATTCGGTGCAAAGAATTTCTGTATGAAATCAATCATTGTACCAAAACACTGCAAAATTTTATGACAAATTTTATTTTACCATAGCTCCTATATAAACCCACCTTCAGGAATTGCCCTAAAGTGCATAAAATCATCTAGATGTTAGTATCAACGCATTATTCTGTTATTATATATTTTATTTTACATTTAGTAAAATTGACCACGGGTGTAATATAAATCCTCCTTCTGAATTTTTATGCCCATACAGAATGGTGTAGTGTATCATATAGGCGGTCTTAACCGACTATATCTTTCTCGTTTTTAAATAATTTCGTTTAATTTTTGAACCGTTATATATATTTCAGTGAAATTATACAGTTATTGCTGGGGTATTTTCGAAATGTTTTGTAGGAGCACAAGTTTCTAGTTGGTCTCGAGGCAGGGGGAAGATCTCCGAAATTGGTCTCCTCTTTTAATAATTTCTAATTTTACTTTATTTATTATAAAAAATAAATTAATATAATTATTGTTTATTAGAAACTGAATGAAGTTCTGTGAAAATATTTGGATTTCGTTAATGACTTTTTTATCCTTTATTAAAATAAATATAATATAATATAATATATATATATATATATATATATATATATATATATATATTATTTTCATTAGTGACACTTTTACCTCAATGGCGATAACATTGTGCTGCGTTCTGTGGGAAGTGCCTAAAAGGAATAGATCTGAATATATAACTACTTACCACATTTTATTGAGAGCAATTAGAAGCAAACATTATATAAATGCAGAAAAATTTGAGTAATTCACCATAAATACTTTAAGGCTTATACTTATATAGATAGAAGGAATTAACACCCACTGTTCACAAAGTCAGGTTTTGGAATCAAACACGCCACTACTAGTGAATTATGAGAAGAGGCACAACAGGCCAGAAACTCAGACTTCAAGCACATTCAACTATTTAATGCAAGGAAAAGTTCTGAAAACCTTGTAAAGTTCGACTGTGAAAATTCTTGTGTTGCGACTTTATAAAACTTTTTTAATTTAAAAACCCAATATTTTTATTAAAAAATTTTATAAACATTGTTTTAAGAAAATAACTTCAAATGTTCATAATAAAGATTATTTACACACATTAGCATTTTTATAATCTGTTACTTTATCCTCCATTATACGATGTTTGAGTGACTTAGTATTCATTCTTTTCTGTCTTTATATTCCCAAATTTAAATTAATAAAATTAAATACTGCTAGTGTAGCATGTTAAATACTTTTCATAATACTTTAAATAAACTTTTTAATATATATTTTCTATAAAACCTTCTAAAGTTCGGCTGTGAAAATTCTTCTGTTGCGATTTTATAAAACTTTTTAAAATTAAGACACCATCAATAATTGACCTTTCCTTAATATTACCACTCCGTTTTGCATTATTAATGTAGTGTTCCTATTATAATGAAATACACTATACTCATTGTAACAATTAACATTCAATAATTTTGTATTAATTTCTTTGAAATTTAAAACCTTCAGACAACAAAAAGCATTCACAATAAATTAGACCACAAGTGTAACAAAACCCTTAGCTAACAACCTAAAGACATTTTTTATGTTATTTTGTAATACAAATATTTATGAATCACAAAAAAATTTTGCAAATCACAACTGAAGAAATTTTGTATAAATACGATAAGAAAAATCTAAATAAATCAGAACAAATTTTGAATTATAAACCAAAGCATTATTCGTTCTCAAATATTTTGACTGAGCACTTTAACCAGTGCTTAGGTGAATCAAAACTGCTGCAGCCAAATGCAGCATTATAATCTAATTGGCAACCTTATTTTTTTTTAATTCCCATTAACAAAAACTATGAACTTAAATAAGGCCTTAATATGGTGCTATCAGGACTTAATATTAAGATCAATATTATAATTAGTGTCCTTGCTAATTATCCGTTGTATTGCCATTCAATTATATATTACTGGTTTTAATCCTAGATGATATTTGTATTGATGTGTGTCCTTAATAATAGTTCGATATGAACTGTATGAATAAAAACTGCAGTATTTCTGGGGAAGAACGTATGGTTTCCTGTTGGTTATATTTAGGAAATTACCTCTTAAAATCTAGTGGCTTCAAAGCTCGTAATGCTGATGCATTATCCGACAATGCCAAAAACTTCCAAAGTAATTGACATTGGATTTTAAAATTTCTTCAAAAATTATAAATCTGACTTCGATGGAACTAAAAAGGACTTTTCTTCTCTACAAGGAAAACTAAATATATGGTGAACTTTCTTCTAAATTCACCATAAAAGAACTGCTAGATCATCATCAACACACTCTTGTATTGCTAAAAATACAAGGTTTATTCTATCCCGTTACAAACCACAAATCCAAGTAGTAGTTATGCTCAGGTTGTAACTCCTAATTCAAATAATTCCAACTTATCATGCTTCAAATGCTTCCAATTATAATGTAATTCCGTCAGAGTCTACTTTAGTTACTCCCACGATATTTAGTTCGAAAAACATGCCCATAATTCCAAATCCTGCTACCAGTAATAATATAAATAAAGAACTTATTTTAATAATTCCTTCATCTTCAAACATCCCAACATCCCACTTATAAATCGGTTTATAACAGTAAATGGTTTAAAAATGATAGCTCCAAGGAAAACCATATTTGCTAGCCGTATTTTTGATCGTCTTGTTAATCCACAACTTCAATACAATTATTTGACGATTTGTCTAACGTGATGATAATAACGTAGTTCTTCCAAGGGCTTCTGATCCAAATCCAAAAAACTAACTGAGTTAAATAATACTTTAAATATTAATATCTTTCCGAAAAATTATTACAACTCCTCAGCTATCAACATCTCATACCAAAATCTTTGAGGTATGAACAGGAAGTCAAAATTCCTTTATTTAGAGAGAGTAATATCATTGTGCTCACTGAAACGTGGCTCGGAATAAACTCTGATAAAGAAATTCATAATTCTGAAATAATGTGCATTACGCTGCAAATTTATAGACGTGATCTTTTCACTTTTTTGCCTTCGGAAGAAATAATTTTTAACAATGATCAAAATATCAAATTTATTGCCGTATGTGTTAAAATCAAATTTAGAAAAATTTCTTCTGCGTCAAACATTCAAACTTATGAATAACACGGAAACACAATCAAATTTGTAGCTAATCAATCCAAACCTGGTGACTCCATAATTCTTCTTGGTGATTTTAATATTCCAAACATTAAATGGTGTGAACCTCCTGATTTATCTTCTTAAGTCCATCAATAAGATTGAAAACATCTATTGAATTACATGATGCTAATACTGATTTAGGACTCTTCCAAATAAATAACATAGTAAACAAGCTTGGCAAATTAAATGATCTTATATTTGTTGATCAACCTGAAGAATTTAATATTCTTCACATTAATCCATTATTAACACCTGAATTTGCTTATCACTATACTCCTGAAATATGCATATATGTTGAAACAAAACTAGCATTACAATCCAATGTAAATGTTTTTTTGATTTTAGTAAATCAACCATTTTGTTCTGAAAATTAGTTTGAATATATTACTTACAATAAAGTATGCCCTCGTAATATTGACATCATTTTGAATAAATTCTATGATGGCTTATTTAAATGAATTTTAAATGGACCGATTTGGAATTCAAAGCAGCTCAATGATTTGAATAATTTGAGAAACAAACATTATAGAAAATACAAAAAAGTGCGATTTATATATTTATTGTATGAGATACTCCACATAAAGGTCAGTTTACGATACAGAAAATATCCAGTGTTAAGGTGAAAAGTAATTTTAAAAATAATCCAAAATATGTTTACCAGTTTGTAAATTCTAAAAGTGCATCTCTGGATATCCGACCATGATGAAATTTTGAGATAAAGAATCCTCAAACGATGCAGATACTTGTGATATTATTGCTGCTTTATTCTCATCCGCTTATTCTAGTTATCCATATCTAATTCCTGCTGCAACCCTAATAAATCGTTCAACATTAGATAAATCGATGGTGCTGACAGCTGTACAGAATCTAAAATATTCTGATAAACCTGACAGTGTATACAAGTTGTATTCTTATAAATTGTTTACATTGTCTTTTATCTCCAATAATCTACTTATTCAACATATCAATAGTTAGTGGTTATTTTGCTGAATTACACCTTTGTTTAAATCCGGAAACAGATCCAACATTTCGAATTATAGAGGAATTACTAAATTAGGTTTCATTCCAAAGCTTTTCCACAAGATTCTTTCGCATCAAGTTGTTTGTTATCTTTGCCCATTTCATCATGAGTTTGAAAAGGGAGTTCCACTACTACTAACCTTTTGGAGTTCACAACCTCAGTTATAACTGCATTTGATTTCGGTTTACAGACAGACATAATATACACAGATTTCAGTAAAGCTTTCGATAAAGTAAATCACGATCTCCTATTATTCAAATTGGATATACTTGGACTTTCTACTGTTTTCCTTAAATGGATTTCTACATACCTTAAAAATAGATACCAATGTGTATTATTTAGAGAATGTACATCGTAAACCATTCCTGTTTTATCCGGTGTTCCGCAAGGTAGTCATCTCGGCCCCTTATTATTACTCATATTTATAAATGCATACTGATGATGTAAAGTTGCTCCAAAGCTTTAACTATTCCTATCAATGTTCCATACTCCAATTTGATCTTCACAGTCTTTATGTTTGGTGTAGGATGAATCTAATGGATCTGAATTCAAGAAAGTGTAAACATGTGATGTTCTACAGAAGAAGTCCAGTACTCTGTTGATATACAATAAATGAATAACAAATCGATCTAGTCGAAGAATTTTTTGATCTGGGTGTGTTGCTCGATTGTAAACTATCCTTTAATTCCTACGTTTCCCAAATCGCTAATAAGGCAAAAGAAATTCTAGCATTCCTCAAGCGCTGGGGAAGAGAGTTTAATGATCCTTACGTTTTCAAGCAATTGTTCACATCTCTCGTAAGATCACTTCTGGAATATGCTTCTGTGGTCTGAGATCCTCAATTCGAAGTTCATATAACGAAAATTGAATCGTTCCAGAAACAATTTCTCTTATTCTGTCTACGTAATCTTTCATGGAATCCTAAAAATATTATTATATATATATATATATATATATATATATATATATTAATATTTTTTGCGTGGTTAGCGAACGTATGTAATAATCAAGGCTTTTTTATTTCAGCTTTGACATTTTTGTGCTCTAAAAATAAACATAAAAAATTAAATAAAAGTAACGAATTTCTGATAGGGCTAGTGGAGAGACTGTTACCCCAAGTGCCCCCAGATTTGTTTTACATGTATTTATGTTAAGCATTCTTTTAGAAACATAAAAAAGTTGTATGGATTTTATCACCACTTTTTTGAGAAAAATCAAAATTTTTTTAAATTTTCTAATTCCAAAAAATATAAGTTTTTATCGAAATTATTTAGGTATATAATTCTTGCACTAAAATTTTTTAGAATTTAAGGACACAAATTGAGCCCGACAAGTTATAAGAAACATATCCAAAAATAGGTCAAAATTTACTACGGTTTAAATATCTCTTAAAGTAAAAGAGATATCCCACACACGTAAGCGTATTTTTTGTAGAGAATTAATAGGACTATCTATAGCATAAAGCACAAAAACATTATTTGTAAAAAATACTTATATTTTTATACTTCCTGTCAATATTTTTTGTTTTTATATTAATATTTTTGTAATTTTCATAAATATTTGGGTTCAATCGATTAGTTATTATCAAAAGAAGAATTCTGATACGCATATTGACTATGTTTATGTAAAAATTTGTATCAGATTGACTGTATAATGAATTGCGAAATTGTAAAAATATTGAAAGAAAAATTAGTCAGACATCAACAACTTATATCTTAAGGCAAGTAAAAATACCAAACAATATTGTGAAAAAACCTTAGAAAATAGGATATTTTGTGAAGCCACCCTAGAATATGAGCGCGGCTTCCAGGTGCATTTTCGTTTCTTTGGGAGAAAATACAAACAATTTCTAGAATCTAAAAAAAAAATTTTCGAAAATGGTCCAGATCACGAACGGTCATCAATAGAACCGAAATATTTTGGAAAACGTTATAAAATATACCGAGCTTTATTTACAGTGAGATAACAAAAACACTTTTTTCCCTCCCATATGGAGTGAGTCGCCTTAATATACGTGTATAGAATGAATATTGTATTTCATAAGCTCACCTTTTTGTGAACTCAGTGTACGTATATATACGGTGGCTATGAATTTCTGAATAAAAAATATATATTTTTTTTCAACACTTCTGGTAGATTTTTTTTTATCTCGTTTATTTAAATTTGATTTATTTGAGTCCAAAATTAGAAAGAAAATTATCTCTGGGTCGGAGAGTTGCACCTTTGAAATTTTGGCCAATTTTTAAAGTCACTATTCAGCGCCCCGTTGAGTTAGGCGTATATGTCCATTTAAAAACCAGATTGTAGGATAAATTGTTACTCCTATATATGTATATTCTAATTCAGGGGTTCTCACAAGCAACAGCTTCACGACCCCCTTAAGACATTGCAATAATATACTTTTTACTTTTGTAAAAGGCAGGCACAAAATTTAAATACAGTATTATATTAAATTAAAAATAAATATACAGTGAATATAAGAATTAATTAAAATTTGTATTTACATAGGTAAACAGAGTTTGCTTTTATTTAGAAATGTAAAATTTTGTCTATTTGACCTTGGAAAGTTTTTCTACATACTATAGAAAATTGCCACGTTCCTTTTGGGAAAAGCGTTTAATGTTTCTTCATCTGAATCTAAAATTGCACCAATTGTATTCGCAAAAAACTTCTTCCGATGGCTATTGCTTCAATGATAGATTGATTTTTATAAAATTATATTACGGATGATAGTTCTATACAGCTTCTGTGCTCTCAGATGGAATACTCTCATTGTAGCTTCTTTATAAAAATTTATTAGTTCTTGGTTGTATTATAAAAACGGATGGCCTCCGAAAAAATGTTTCATAGTACATAATTCGACATTAAACGAACTTATTCTGCCTTCAGATGAATGATTGGGATTTATACTATAAGAAGCTGTTTTATATCTATGTTTTAGGCAATCCTAATGCGATTTAATAAAAACTTTTAAATGGTATTGTTTTGTCGAATATTTTACAGGACATTGCTTCTCCATCCATTTTAAAACTTTCCTTATTTTTCGATACGTATTTGATATTTTCATTAAAAATAAATACATGTAAAATTTATTATTATTTATTAATTTCTACTAAAAGAACAATTACTATATGTACGTTACATTAAAAATAAAGATAAATAAATAAAGATAAATAAGACGACTTGTTACCTTGCTTTATGATAAAAAGTTAAAAACCGTAATTTATATTTTTTTAATAATTTTCCCAATTTTGCATTAAAAATTTATATTTTCGCCACTAATTTCTGAATAACTACAAGTCTATTGAGCGTATAAAAAAATAATTTAACCTTCAGGGTTTCTGTTCTAAAGTATACAGAACCACAATATGTATTTTCTGAGGCATCGTAAAAGCCATGCATCTGGATATGATATGAAAGTGAGATGGGTGGCATCTAGGTATGTTTATATTTAAAATAAATGGCAAATTCTTTAAATTTAATTCCATTCCGTAAGTAAGAGTAGAGGAACTCTTTTACCCTGATCAGATTTTTCTTCCTATAACTCTTGCGTTAGAATTTTTGCGATAATCACTATTAAGCCAATTTAACCAAATAATCTTGTGATCACCTATAAAATTTTCCTTTTTGTAGTGGAGGTGGTTGCTTCTGTTGGTTCAACAACGTAATAGAATGAGCCTAGTTGGGCATTGCAGCGGGTTTCTTAAATTTTGATAGTGCTGGAATCGTCAAATTTCTTGAAATCTTCATTTAGAAGATCCATCCAGGGCAATTTTCAAAAAGGGCTTTATCATTAGGTGTCATTTTTTTTCAAAGGAAATTTAGCAGAATTTATAGCCTTGATTATTAGTTCATTTTGTTCAATTTTTAATCGCTTGCCAAATTTTTGTTTCTCGTCCGATTTCAAATATTTTTATATATTGTTGTAGGCCCTGATAAGACCTATAAAAAAGCATGCTTACATGTCCTATTTATCTCTTATAGTTTTCAAGTAATTTGCGTTTGAATTTTTAAACACCATAATTTTGTATGGTCGAGTTATTTTCATATATATCCTAGTATTTCCGACCGATTTTATTAGTTTTTTTCCTATCTAGTTAAAGAACAAAATTATCTATTGAATAAAAAAAATTGAAGTCAATGTCTTTACCGAGTCCAAAAATAAACGATTTTAAATTTAAAAATTGCAAAAAAGACGACTTTTTGTGTTTTTTTAGCCGAAAAAGTATCTACACTCTTTTTTATCTCAAATAAAATTTTCTTTAGCAACATATAATAATTTTACACTTCTCTGGAAGGTAACTTCACAGACATGACTCTAAGATAAAAAACAAGTACAATAACTCAATTGGTCGTGGTACACACCCTACCGAATTCGACCCATTTTATATGAAAGTTTTGATTTTAGACCATATTTTCTCAAATTCCAAAACACGAATCGACAAGCGGAATATATTTTAAGAAGCCTCAGTATGTTGTTAAAAGTTTTAAATCAAAAACTACGGGCCTTCGGAAAAATATGGATTCTATAGCCATAAATGTAAAAAATCCCATTTCTGGGAATTTTGATTCGTTTTTTTTTTGGGAATTCAGGAAAACCCTAAACCTGATTGAAATGTGGTTAACGCGCTTTTATTTACATTAATAAGGTCCACATTTCTTTCAAATTTCATTAAGATATCTTTATAAACAAATATGTTATTACAATTAAAAAATTTATATTTTCTCCAAAAACCCCAAATTGGGCCTTTTGTTTGGTTTATTTCTAAATAGCGAAAGAAATTTTAAAAATATGTATTCCAAATTAAGCTTATACTTTAGCATATATAATTTCCGATCTTTTGCAAAAAGATTCAAGTCAATATCATGCCTCATTTCAGAAATATGCGCGTTTAAACTTTTATATTTCCAATTTATTGTATATATGACTATATTTTTACAAACTTGCAACTTTTGCGTTTAGTTTTGCGTGAATAATTACTTAGAAAATTATGAATATTTCTGTATACTTTTAATAATATCTATACACAAAATATTTTTATAAAAATAATTAATAACTATTTTTTTTTTAAAGGGTTGCCACATTTCACAAATTTAAGTAAATCTTTATCCTTTTCTAAGCATTCACATATTTCTATTAATCAATTTAAAATAACAAAACAAACAAAAAATGTCTATTTTAACTTAATCAATAAGTATTTTATTAGTTTACATTTATGTTGTTTACCTAAATTTAACAAATGTATTTATCTATTCGCGATGGTTAAAAATTTATATATTTATGATCTAGTGGCAATGTACAGGTATGCTTTCTGGTGATACCTAACAGCAACATATAATATCAATGAATTCGGTATAGGTACTCTTCCAAATTGACTCTTTCAGATATTTTACCTAATGAAAATTCACAGAATACCTGTAGATATATATACCTGTGCGATATATCTAATAGATATATATATATAAATGCGCAGCTAATCCTTATCAAAATCATAACGAAGTTGATTACCATGGTAATTACATTGAAATATTAACAATTGTGTTGTGTTCTGTGGAGTTTATCTAAAAATAATCTTAATCGTTTAGAAGCTATAGTGGAATTCATAAAAACTACATATCATGCAAAAGTCGACGTCATTGGTAAATCTCAGATAGAAAGATTGTTAAAGTTGTATGACGTAAAAATGAAGTCCTTGAATCAGCGTACTAACAGATTAAAAATTAAACATTCTGATTGGATGGATACTGATATAGAAATATCGGCGTGCAAAATATCAACTGGAGCACCCTGCAAGACATATGATAATTTAAGTATAAGATCTAAAAAGAAAAGACTGGCCCATAAGGATTTAGTGGAATATATTAAAGATGAAATAAATGATTTACAACATATTCATAATAACCATAAACCAATATATATGTCGAATATATATCCTTTCAACTTAGTCTAACAATGATTGATGAAAAGGTTAGTAATGCCATTACAGAAACATCTTCTTTTTGGAAATGCTCAATATGTGAAGAGACGAAATCACAATTTTCGGATTTTGGTAAAGCAAGGAGTATTAATGAAGAATTTCTGTCTTTCGGAATATCTCCACTTCATGCCAGAATACGGTTCATGGAGCATTTTCTGCACATAGCATATGATTTAAAGTATAGAAGTGTGACAAAAAATTTAACAAAACCTACCAGAAACAACGAGGATTTAAAAACTCTTAGAATATCTGAGAAAAGTAGAATCCAGGATGAATTGATAGAAGAGACGGGATTAAACATCGACAAACCTCTGCCAACTGGTGGTAGTACAAATGATGGAAACACAGCAAGAAGATTTTTCGGAAATTTCTAACATAGTATTAATGGCAATTAATAGTAAGCATAAAATTAACTCTGCTCGATTTGGAGAATATGCAACAGAAATATCTAAACTACTTGTTTCTCTATATCCATGGAAAGAAATGACACCAACAGTACATAAAGTATTGTGCCATTGCGAAATTATAATTGAACGAAATATTCTTCCACTTGGAGAGCTTACAGAAGAGGCTCAAGAAGTAAGAAACAGAGATTTTAAGCACGTTCAATTATTCAGCTCCAGGAAATGCTCCAGAACTTCACAAAACAAGGATATTTTTAATAGCCTATTGTTATCATCAGACCCTGTACTATCATCAATGAGAAAACGTTGGATTTATTATGAGCCTTTATCAACTCAAAAAACTGAAAACTTGAAGGACCTTTATCATCTTTTAGATATGTATACAGATACAACAGATTATTTTATAGGAAATAAGTAGTATAAGTTTAAATATTAGAAAAATTGTCTACATAAATTTAATGTAAATAGTAATAAAAAATCGTATTAGAAATATAATATTTATTAAGGAAAATGATAAATACCAAAAATAATAATATTAGTTAAGTTTAAATAGATATTTTTTGTTTGTTTTTTATTTTAAATTCATTAATAGAAATATATAAATACTTAGAAAAGGATAAAGATTTACTTAAATTTGGGAAATGTGGCAACGCTATTAAAAATAAAAAACTTTTATTAATTATTTTTATAAAAATATTTTGTGTATAGATATTATTAAAATATACAGAAATATTCATAATTTTCTAAGTAATTATTCACGCAAAGGTAAAGGCAAAAGTTGCAAGTTTGTAAAAATATAGTCATATATACAATTAATTGGAAATATGAAAGTTTAAACGCACATATTTCTGAAATGAGGCATGATATTGACTTGAATCTTTTTGTGAAAGATCGGAAATTATATATGCTAAAGGATAAGCTTAATTTGGAATACACATTTTTAAAATTTCTTTCGCTATTTAGAAATAAACCAAACAAAAGGACCAATTTGGGGTTTTTGGAGAAAATACAAATTTTTTAATTGTAATAATATATTTGTTTATAAAGATGATCTCTTAATGAAATTTGCAAGAAATGTGGGGTTTTCCTGAATTCCCAAAAGAACTAATCAAAATTCAAGTTGGATTTTTTACATTTATGGCTATAGAATCCACTTTTTTCCGAAGGCCCATAGATTTTGATTTAAAACTTTTAACAAAATATTGAGGATTCTTAAAATATATTCCGCTTGTTGATTCGTGCTTTGGGATTTGGGAAAAAATTGTCTAAATTCAAAACTTTCATATAAAATGGGTTGAATTCGGGAGGGTGTGTACCACCCACCAATTGAGCTATTGGGCTTTTTTTATCTTAAAGTCATCTCTGTGAAGTTGCCTTTCAGAAAAGTGTAAAATTATAATATGTTGCTAAAGAAAATTTTATTTTAAATAAAAAAGAGTGTAGATACTTTTTCGGCTAAAAAAACACAAAAAGTCGTCTTTTTTCCAATTTTCAAATTCAAAATCGTTAATTTTTGAACTCGGCAAAGATATCGACTTCAAATTTTTATGTTCCATAGATAATTTTGTTCTTTAACTAGTTAACAAAAAAACTAATAAAATCGGTCGGAAATACTGGGTTATATATTGAAAAAACTGGACAAAGAACATGAAAAATTATGGTGCTTAGAAATTTAAACGCAAATAACTCGAAAACTATAAGAGATAAATAGGGCATGTAAGCATGTTTTTTCATAGGTCTTATCAGGGCCTACAACAATATATAAAAATATTTGAAATCGGACGAGAAACAAAAATTTGACAAGCGATTAAAAATTTTTTATGTCAGAGGTACCTAATTTTGAGCCCCCTTAGCTCCGCTCCTTAGGGGTTTGTTGTGCGCCCTTTCCAAAGTTAATATTGTATACTCCTCCGCTACGCCTGTACCAAATTTCATGAAAATCCAACCAGCCGATCAGAAGTTACAGATTTATTTCCCAAAAATTTCGATTCTGCCCCACTGTGCATTGTACGTAGGTTGTATCAAAGGAATTTATTTTTGTTTCATTGAGGTTGTTTTTTTGTTTTTTTTTATTGCTTGTAACATCACAATAAGTCATAGTAGGCCAAAAAATTATATCCCAAAAATTTATAATTTTTATTCTGAATAAAAAGCTTATATCGTTTTTTTTTTCACAAAATGTTAAATTAAAGAGTTATTTATAGCGCAATAAATAATTTAATTACTTTTAAGACCTTTTTTAGGACAAAAGTCAAAGTCGACTGGCCGATTTACGACCGATCGACCCAATTTTTGCATATATATAATTTTTTAACCCCGTCTACCAGAAACTACCGGTGGAGCATGCAAAATCAAAAATTTTGTATTCATGGGTAGTCTACTGTGTACGGATTTCTTTAATTCTAAAGTAAGTACAATTTTTAATGTTTACCAATATTGCTAATTGTTTCGTTATTATTATAGATATTCCAGCGATTTATAAATCGAGGTTTACCGTTATACATATGTATATACAAAGATATAATAAATATATGTTTTACAAATTTATGTCCATTTCATTAAATGCATGCATGTATTTTTTAAATATGTATTTATAATTTTCCAATAAATAATTATTAGAAATTTGTGACTTTTTATTTGGGGGATAATTTGTGTACGATCTTGAATAGAACCAATCCATATGACATTTAGTTTTAAGCAAATTTTTAATCATAAATATAATTCGTGTAATAAAAAATAATTTAAATTCATTGAAAATGTCAATTTCTCTTAATTAATATTATTATGTTGATGATTGGAGCAAATTCAAACAAAAAATTAATTTATATAACAAATTTCTAGAGCTAGATAATGAACCCAATAACAGTTGGAAGTTAGTAAAGAATATGTACTTTAAGCTCCAATTCATCCCGGATCCAAATCCTATAGGGAATTTGTGGAATGATTTCAAAAAAACACTTTTGAAAGATGAGATAATGTACGAGATTCTGTTGGAAACTTGTCAGAAGTAGATGCCTACATGCAGAGAAAAAACATGGTTACGATATTGTCCCTACAACAATATTATGTTCCCATTGTTAATTTTCATTAATTTTAATAATACTGTGTTCATGATAAAAGTATTTTGGTTTCAGTTTTATCATTCAGTGTTTACATTCAATAAAAATTTTAATATAGTTGACTATAAAAATTATATGTTTTTGAAAATTTTTACCAGAAACAAAATTGTATTAATATGAATATGAAGAGATCATTATTTCTACAACTATTATATATTATGAATCGTTTTCCATTTTCTGCAACCATATCTTGTTTTCAAACCGTATTAATGTTATTATTCCCATAACAATAAAATGTTGCAAAAAATATGCCTTTTACAAATATGGTTGAAAAATTCATAATTTGTTTGTTTTTGAATATGTTTTGTTTTTAAGGTTTTATTGAATATATATAAATAGACAAAGTTATTTATTATATTTGATGTGATTCAATAGTATAATATATTGATTAGGTACTGTATTGGGGTTTAGTTATTAAAAACATATCTTGTATCTTGCATATCATATGATGGTAAAAATAAATAAAATTAATTAATGAACAAATAATATGTAAATAATTGTTTATGGTTAATAAACACTTTTATCCATTATAAGATAAGATGGAATAATAATATGATGAAATGGAGTAATAATATGTTAGAATGTGATAATAATATGAGAGAATGGGTTAATACTATGATAGGATTGTATAATAATATGAAAAATTCGAATTGCTATTAGATTATGGTCACTACAACTATATTTTTTCTCTGCGTGTAGTATGCCTATACTAATGCAGAAAGTTGTACAAAATAAAAATGGATATACAGGATTTTAGTCTTTGTTTAACATTATCCAATACTTTTTAATAAAAACTTAACTAGTTTTTCTTTTAAATGTATCTATTATTATGAGCATCAAAATTACTTACATAGTAATGCAATTTTCAAGTTAAAACAATGAAATATTATTTATGTTTTAGCTTTCTTTTTACTTTTTTAATTGATAAAAATAAGTATGGCCTGATTTTTTTTATATTTTAATGAACGAAAACGTGCTTTCTTTATATAATGCGAACATAGGTGTATCTATTATATTGAGAAGATGTGTATACATCTACATCAAACACGGGCGACCATAGCACTCCGGTGCTTAATGTTTTCATCATTTGAGAGCGAATAAAAACAAAAAATCATTTAGTTTTGTTCTAGCTTTCAACAAGGCAGGTTCATTTCACGTGGGTTAGTGAAAACAAAAACAAAACACATAACGAAGAGCGTAAAAATAATATTTTTTTGCATGCTACATACATGTAATAAACAAAGAGCGTAAGCAAAGCAAATACACTAACACATTTATATTTTTACGTCCTCTCTTTGTGCCTCTCGTTGATCTAGATATTCTGTGGCTTTGCATAACCCAGCCACGCTTGAATTTTTATAGGAAACATTACATTTCTTACATCACAATCATATTTACTTGCGATAAATTCGTGCGCCAAATACTTGTACAAAATTTGAGTGGATATACATACATATACCCTGCAAGTTTTTTCATCAAGCTCGATGTTCAAAAGTATAAAATTCAAAAATTTGCAATAATAACACATTAGTATCGAATCTCTTGATCTTGACGACTGTTTACTTTCCAGATCAAAGAAAAAGAACAAGCCCGACATAATTTCGCTCAGTAAATGTATAACTTTTAAAGTCATCAATGTTGTTGTTTATGGTGTTGATTAAAAAATGTGTTAATATAAACTATTTTTAGTTTTAAATTAAGGATTTTTGTTTTTAAATATTTTATATTTAATTTAAATTTATAATGAGTTTAAATATAAGGTAAGCACGTAGCTCAATTATAATTCATAATATTTACTAGAAATATTATAATTGCATTAAAAACATGATTATTATACAAAAGCTATTATATTTCGATATTTTCTTGCTGTACTTTTTTACACTTCCAAATGATAATATTTCGACATCCAAAGAATGCACTAAATAGTGTCATCTAAAAACAAATTTCTTCTCCGATGTTATAAACTACACAGAGAAAACTGATTCGTTGCCACAACTGAATTTTTTTCCAATCGAATTCAATCAGTTCTGACAACTATCACATAATTGCATTAAAAATATTGGAATACTGTTTTAAAAAATATATCGGTTGAAATTACTGAAACTGTACATACACATATACATACATATTAACTATTTGCAAAAATTTTTTAACGTTATAATTTTGTACCTCTTTCTTCATTTAGAACGTCCAAATTTTAGATTCTTGTATCGCAGTTATTAAAAAATGTATACCGTGGTAAAAAAAAAAAAAACAAAACATTTAGTTGGGAGCACAGAATTGGTTAGTTTTCATTCTTAACCGAATTTTACAATTCTTTGTATTAATTTTTGTTTGCAGTTGCAACGATTTATTAGTAAAATTCGGCTGTATTTAAAATTTTATTAAAACACATTTTTAAAATACAAAAAAAGAAATTTACAATTGTTGAAATCGAAGTTTCATTATAATTAATCCTGAAGTATATCAAACGTAGACAAACTTTTGTTTTGGATATTTTTAATAATTAGAATAAAATTACTACAAATGCAACCACTTTCAAATCAATATTTTTACAGTGTATATATAAAGTGTCGCTTTAGTTAAAATTTCGATAGAAAATATTGGCAGTGTATTTGTGTATATATGAAGTCACAATGACTGACTTACCAACAATTACCTACAAATAAATAGACTCTTTTATACACAGAACTTTCCACTTGGTTGCCTATTTAACATACATATGTCTCTATGTATGAGTAATGATTTTGCATGTACGTATATATGTATATTATGCATTTATTTGTAATACTCTGCAAACATTTGAAAAATAATATTGTTGCCGATCATCAGAGTTGTCACGTCATAGTCACTTCTGGATGAAATAATTTGGAAATACTTAATTAAAAAATAATTATTTAAATAATTTTAAAAACATACGAGTACATAGATCGACTGAGCGTTAATTTTTGTAAGAAATACTTAAAATAGACAAAAGCATTTCCAAGAGTGTATTTCAAAATAACAAATGTTTGGAGGGCACAGAGCATATATGTATGTACAAAACAGTTATTTGTTGGTAGTTATACTTATATGTGTAACAATTGAAATTGTGAATTTGTGACTCACGTCGCATTACAAATTCAATTACATGCTTAGGTTCATTTTCAATAAAGTAAATTTTCTTTCTTCTTTTTTTTGCACTTTTTATTTTGTCAGTTCACAAATGTAAAATGAACAGAATACAAAAAAAAGTGCAAAGGGAAATATTATATTTTGTGAAAATAATCTAAAATTTAATGATAAAATAACAAAATGCCACATCAATTTCCATACAAGTATAGAAACAGTTGAGAGCACAGAAATACAGTCCCACATAACTCTCATTTAACTCACAAAAAGCAATTAAAGCTGGAGTTTCATACAAATTTAAAATATTATTGCCATTGAATTAAAAAATTACATTTAAAACAATTATTTTCTTATTATATTTATGCTGATGATCAACCCTAAGAAGTGCAAAGGCATCTGTTTCATAAAGATGGTAAAATTATATGACCATATTTCACAACAAATGAAGCTTTCTAGTGATGTTATTATAATAAAAATATTTTTTTCTTTGTGAAAAATGTAAAACTTTCTTTTAATGATGCGGAACAATAACTGTAAATTTACATATATACTCGTATGATCTTAAGGAATTGTTATTTTATACTGAATTATTATTAGTATAATTTACAATTAATTGAATTTTTGTTGTCCTGCTATATTGAGTAACATAACTGTAATAATAAATATTTGTGTACTTAAATATAATATTTAAACCCGAAGAACATACATACATACATATGTACTTATATATTTATAAAACTTGTTTATTTTGGTAAATTCTTTAAATTGAATACTCATACTCTTTTCCTAATTTTTGTTTTATTTTCTTTAGAAACTCTCTTTGGTTCCTTAATTCAAAAAGGGGAAAGGAGGGCTTGAATAATCATATTTATACAAATAGATGGTATCACTATCAATCATTATTCAATCAATTTATTATTCACATACGAGTTCAATAATAAATAGATAAAACAATTGATAACAATCATCATTCTGCTACATACATATTTGCAAATTTTTGAGGTCATTATTTTTCTATGATGTTTGTTTGACAAAATGAATTTCATATTTATGTATATCAATTTCGGCATGTTTAAATTCAGTAATATTTTATTGAAGATACCAGATATAAAATAAAACAAATAAGAAAGATATAGTCGATCAACCCCGACCATATGATTCCCTACACCATTATGAATGTGCACCAAAATTCGGGGAGGTGTCTTATATTATACTAAAATAAAAAATACAGAATATTACATTGTTACTAATATTTATTTGAATTCTTGCATTTTAGAGTGATTCGCGAAAGTGGGCCTTATATGAGAACTATAGTATGTTATGGACCGATCCTTAAAAAATTTTCAACTTATATAAAACTTATTTATATAATAGCCGATCAGACAGCCAGCGAGTGGTTCTGAGTCGAATGGTATACTTAAAGGTGGGTTTACGACCAATACTTTTATACGTTACACAAACGCATAAAATCCCAACCAGTAGGTTTTAATTAAATAAAACCTATTTTGCAAACAAATTTTATTTCATTTAATTTGAATAAAAATAAAATTCTTTTTTAAAAAATTATACAAAATACTTCTATAATAATAGCAACCAACCCGCAACAATTGAATCTTTCCTCCGGAATGACCCAAATTCCATTCCACCAAAGATTTCAACTCAGCAAATACTTTATCATCCGGAAGTTATTTCTTAGAAAAAAAACTTTCGGCAATAGCCGAACTGTTACAAGAACCAATAATCAGTCTTATTAAAAAACAAAAACTTAACACAGCTTTACTATCCATTGTTAAGCAAAATTCCTTAAAGTGGTACTCAAAAACGATGATTGGCTTAATGTTCCTTTAGTATATCATTGATAACGTTAAATACTTTAAAGTGGGCTCGACTCTGCTTTAAGATTATTTTCGTTACATACATATTTCAAGAAAAAACATTTTTTGTATTTATGCGAAAAGTTTTTTTTTTTAATTTCTGGATGTTAAGATTCGTTCAGACAAAACCAAATATAAAATAGTGATGTTGATTTTATCACAGAATATTCGTTACTCGGTTACCAAAAAAAAAATAAACAAATAAAAGTATTTCATTTAAACGTAATTATATTTACATAAGTAATAATTAAAAAAAAAACTATTTACCATAAAAAACGTACTAGAACATCAAAAATATTAACAGAATAAAACATTTAATATAATTCATTCTAACTATTCACAACACTGTCAATATAAATAAATGACGGAGAAACTGAGAAGGGTTGCCTACAAGAACAAAAACCAGTTAATTAGTTAATATGGACGACAAACAGTTTTTTAAATACGATTTTCTTAATAAAAATACTTTAAGGGCTAAATTGTGTATTAGCTAGTACGTGTTTTAAATAAAAATTAATTTTTTTTAAATACGGCTGAATGTCTTTATCATTTATATAAATAGTTTTTATAAATATTAGAATCTATGTACGTATCTGAAGTACATTTTTAACTCGAAACATATTTAACTTATGTAGTCATTCAAAGCTTTAAGAAGTTTGGTCTCACATTTTCAGGATGGGAAATAAATTAAAATTGACTGTATTTATCGGAATACATATACATTTATATTAAAATTTTATACATATTTATTTTTATGTCTATTAATACATAAATAGCTAAATATCGTATTTACTTAAATTTAAATTCTAACTGCAATGACTCTAAATACGTGATCTCAATTTCAGGCATTTAAAATAATAAAAACCAAAATGACGTACTCATATTAAGCGGCTTTTTTATTAAAACAATTCTCACATCATCTCAAATATTAATAAATATAAGAGCAGGATAATAAAAAAAAGTAACAAAAATGATGTACGAGAATTATAGGATCTATAAAAAACAGCTTGAAACTTGCCAATTTTTCCTTCAATAATAAATTGCAAAAGAGAATCACAAGGGGCGGGGTATATGCTAAATAAACGAGTGAAGAGAAAATATTTATGAATACGTGTCAACAGCAGGTAAGAGTTGACAATTTTTGTTAGAAATCTACGTGCTTTTTATTATAAGATTATACGAGCTCTAACTGTATACAAACATATAAGCGAATATGTTTACATGTAAATTATCATACAGTGCTTTAACGTAGAATTATAACCAAATACAAAACAAATAATAACATGTAAGAAAGATATAGTTCGTCTAGCCCTACCGTAAAATACCCTACAACATTGCATGTGTGTATCAAAATTCGCTGAGGGGTTTTATATGGGTCCTGTGGCCATTTGTGGAATGATAATTGTATTAAGTGTAATGCATATTTCTATAAAATATACGTATGTATTGCAATATGTTGACACTTAAATTTTTATGGTTTTTATGCAGGTGATTCCCGGAAATTGGTTTTATATGAGATCTATGGTCAGTTATAGTCAGATACTCAGAGTGTTTGGCACTTTAATTTCTAAGTATATGAAACTTTTTTCTGTCAAATATTAACTTAATACTAAAGGTACGTAAATGGCGTAACCACTATATAAAATATTTCCTAATTTTTCTTTTTTAATGGGAAAGCATTTTTTACTTTTCTCTAATCATAGCTAACATTTTATCGAATTACAAAACATTTGCAATATCAAACAATGGCAAACAATGTTTTTGTAAAACTAGTGGTCACGCAATTTTGATCAAGTATTTGCCAAATGTGAACATAGTTTAATACCTTTATATATTTATTCACTTAAAGTGTTTTTCAGAAGGGTGTTTATATGGGAGATATAGTCAATTATAGACCGATCTTCATTAAATTTGGCATAAAGATTTACACTTATTCACATGGTTTACATTGACAGCTAGCAGGGTGACCATATAAATGGACATCGTTAAATTGACTCCGAGTTGAACGTTATACTTTAAAGTGGAAGTCTGAAGATTGATTCTGTGCATTACATGACAACCCAACCAACTGTGGTGGTGTAGTAAATGCATTCGGTAAAGAAAGTAAATACATACGGTAGAAGGAGAATAAGTTTCAAAATTTCTTTCATATTAGTTTTTTTTCTTTTTTTGTTGAATATAAATTTATTTATTAATTTGGAAGTGATTCTATACAATATACCTACACTTATGTAGTGTCTATCTTTATCAAGACAAACTTGAAAACTAACGCGAATTAATGGATGGTAGCAACAATTGCACAAAAATGGTCATAATTCATTCTTCTCTGTACTGTAATTTTTTACAATCATCTTAGAGTGCGTACTTCATATGTATGTGTGTATCTTATTTGAATGTGTGTATTGATAACAATTTCAGTTTCCTTTATTGACACCATGCTTTGTTAACTTTGTTTCATTGAATTCATCATACTCATCGATTGAATACATTTCATTATTCGTTTCGTTTGTATCTTTAGCTATATGTGTAAATACGTTTGAATAAATGTTTGAATATAGGTAGTGTGAATATTTATATATGTGTGTTATTTCTTTTTTACATTGAAAAATGAATAAAACTGAGTTTTAGCGCCTTTTTTCATTACCTTCGTTGCCTGTTAAAGAAGGGAAAAAATTGCATTTTATTTACGTTGAATCAATAAAAAATAGTATACAATAAAATGCCTGCGAAAGTATGATTGTAGATTCAAATGTATATGTATATGTATTTATATACATGTATACGAACAGATGTCATGTGCTTCTTTCTACTTAATAATTTTAACTTTTTTGTATATCCATTTTGCAACAAAACGTGACACTTTAGTTGACGAAGCGTCAATCGTATCCAGTATAAACCTTGTGCTGCTGAAATGTCATGAAATTTACAATATTCACAAAACAGTATATACAATAGGTTTATACAAGCTTTTTCATACCACCCGTTGGGATATTCCAAAATAATTGCTCTTCTCTGCTCATCAACAATAAAATGTATCGTTTTTATTACTATATTATTTTATAACACTTACACATACAGAAGATGAATGCTGTGAGTTTAAGTGATGTAAATAACTGTAGCACTATTTTACATGCTGTGTTCCAACCTGAAAACTATTTTTTTATTTCTTTCCAGCTAGATTTGCATTCATTAAATGTAATTGTTCAATAACTCCAAACAAAATTATTAGTCTAAAAGGAAAAGAAACGTAAAATAAAACACAGACAATCTAAATCAGTTAGATTAATTACCCAGCGGTTCTAAAAGTGTCAATTTTCCCTTTAGCTCTAGATATATAACTACTTAGACGAATCACTAGTTACTTCTGATAGTGCTAGTGGTTACTAAACGATCACCTTTTGCATTATATTTAGTTAGCGATATACATAAGTAATAGATAATGTTAAATGTTTTTATTAGAAAATGTAATATCATAAAGCAAATTCACTTCTATGTTTACTTGTATTATACAGAATTTCCATTGAGAGTTTAAAAGTGTCAATTTAAAAATTTGCTCTCGTGTTATATATGAATTTTCTTACATGCACTTATTTTAGTGATTTTACTATTGAAATATACTACTAATTCACTAATGAACACTAATGTATGCGAATTCTTTACAACTTTTTAATTTAGTGAATTCATTATTGAAATGTAATGCAGTTACTGACCATTTCGCAACAAATTATTGAATTTGTCTCTAAAAATTCCTTAATTATAAACGAATTCATTACAACTATTATGTACTTCAGAAATTTGTATGAATGTATGCGAATTAGTTACAATTGTTAATTTATTTTATTACTCAAATGTAATGCAATAACTGGCCTTTCCGTGGTCTTTAAATGTATTTAAAACATCTTTTATTCTTGTTGTAATGTATTCGAACAGGGATATTTATGGAAGATAGCCTGTTTTATATTTTTAAAATTCTTTTACTTTAAGTACCTATATACATATATAATTTCTCAAGTACATTAGTCGGTATATTATGTTATTTTGCTAAATCTATAAGAGATATTTTTAAAAATCAGATATGAAATCGAACTAAAATAGCTAATTAATTAAATAAAAATATTTATATATGTACTTTGTTAATAATAAAATTTAAAATTAGTCAAAAATTATTGGAAATTTGATCAATTTATTTAGAAGTTTAAATGAAACTATTTCTGATTTAAATATTAAAACATTTATAACAAAAATAGGTGTGTGACATTTTAAAGCATTTAAATGTAAAGCAAAAAACAAGAAAGAAAGCTATATTCGGCCTAGCCCAACCATAACCTACACCTTATGTATATGTGTACAAGTAATTTTCTGGGAATGTCTTTTAAGGGAGCTATGGTCAATTATGCACCAATATTACCCATAATTGACTTAATTGATAATATTATCATGATGCGAACGGTTATGTGATTTATGTACGTTAAATAATGTCAATTGTCAATTATGAACTGAATACTGATTGAAGCTTCCATCAATCTTATTTGTGTCGAATTTTATTGAAATAATGACCTGTCATAACTAAATTCAATAGACTTCGTCGTTATGCCAAAATAATATGCACCAAATTTCATAAAATTACCTTTAAAATTGCGGTTAGTACTTTGTTTACAGGTTCACATGCACAGTCAGCTAGACGAACATCGTTAAATCGATTCATAAAGTGATTCTGAATCAATTGGTATACGTAAACGATAATTTTATGCGTTACAAACATCGACATAAACGCATAATACCCCATATAATAAAGACTACTAAAATGATTTTGGATAATATTGAATATTTTTCTTATTAAATAAATTAATATTATGATTATTTATAAATTAATATTATGATTATTTAGCCAAACCTAATCATTAGCATTTAAAAATATTTTTTTACAAATTTAGAAAAATCATAAACATACATATGTGCCGACCACTTTATATGGTATAAATATTAATTTTTTTGTTTCTTAAAAAAATGTATATGTCCTTTAGTTAAAAAAAATATATTTTGTTTTATTTTTCTTTCATAAAAATTTACTATGTTTAGGACGATTTTACACTTAAAACACTTAAAATATAATGAGTTACACTAGTTACTTTATGCAAATAATTCAACTTCAACCCACTCGCAATGTTTTTAACTGGTGAATTTAACATGGGGATATCATTGGAGGTAACTAATTGGCAACACTTTTCATTACTATTCACTAGAACTTTCTGAAGCTAAATATATCGTCATAAATAATAAACTGCCACCATTGCATAACAATTCACTAATTATTTCGAATGTAATATGATGCTAACAAGTCACTAGTATTTTCAGTAGTGAGAAGACTACTATTTTAGGCAAAAAAAAAAAATTATTTTTACTATTATTTTGTATTTATTAAGTTTTGATTTTCCTTACAATTATTTTTTATTTCAGATGTTTTAGTTTTATATTTTTCGCCATCGATTTCTTCAGCTGGCTTGAACTTCTAACCTCCTGGTTTGTAGGTAGCTATTGATCTCATTATTTAACATTCTACAATGTGCTGTTTTCAATTTCATGTGAATATTTGTTGTAATTTATGTACCATTTGTGTCAAAAATTTATACTAAAAATTGACGGCGAATTTCCGGATTACACTTGTTTAGCGATATGGTTAAATATGGTTTTGTTTATGATTTTAGGGAAAACATATCATTTAACTAAATACTAACGGCGAATTTAGACATTACATGTAGCTGGCGAATTGGTAATTTAAATTATATTACTGTGTGATCATTTAACAACCAGTTGAATTATCAAAAGTAACTAGTGTAATTCATTAACGTATGAGGAATAAAACTGCAACAAAACTTTCGACGCTAGTTAAAAATAGTGTACTTATGGCAAAGGCTTTTTGTCATTAATTTTCGATGATCATATGTCTTCTCATAATGTTGTGAAAATTTCATGAATATCTGACTTCCAGTTTCTTCAAAATGTTAATACCTTGAAGAAATATTTGCGAATTTAGAGATTACTTCTTTTTTATATATTTTTTTTTTAATTTTTTTTAATAACATTGTATTTATGATAAAGACATTTTATCACTAATTTTGGATGGCTACATGTTTTCTTATTACAATGTGAAAATTTGCATGAAAATATAGTTTCTTAAAAATGTTAACCTAACATGAAATGATTTATATTTTAACTCAAATTGATTTGAGCGTAAGAAGAAAATATTTTTTCGATTGATGTAAATCGATTGAAAGAAGTAGTATAAAAATTAAAGCTATGTTTTTAGTTTTTAGCATTTAATTTTTTTTTAATATATTAAGCTGATTATATAACGCAGAGGTGGTGTATTTCATAAAGAAAAATATCGAGGTATATTATGTTATATGTTTTAAACTACTTTAATATGCAGATGATATAACGACAGGATGATTTTGAGAGGTTAGAAAAATCTTTAAGTTAAATCAAACTTTACAAATTAAAAATCTGAAAATAATTCTAAATTAAAATAATTTAATATATTGTATTTAAACAGAGGAGTGTTTGTAGAATCTTCTCGAAAAAAACTTCGAAGATTAATTACGATATAATAACCGAATAACAAATACTGAAATTTGAAACATAGAATTTTTAAACTCATGTCCTTCAGAACTGCTCTAAAAGTGCATAAAGGTGATCTAAATTTTGGAAATATAAAAATAACATAACAAGTAATCTTTTGAAAAATAATACACGATTTGAGTTAATATTTTTAAGAAATTTGAACATTTTTGGTTATGTTGCAATTTTATTCCGCATACTTTAAAGTTGTCCTAATATTTTTTTCTACTTTTTTTATTAAAAGAAGTATTAATTTTTTTAATAATAATAATAATAATAATGTTTATTCCATATACAGTGGTCGGCATATATGGTTACGATTTTACTAAATTTATAAAAAAATATTTTTAAAAACTAATAATTAGGTAATGAAATAAGACTAAAATAGCAAAATAATCATAATATTAATTTATAAAGAATGCTAACAAAAACCATTTTAGTAGTCATTAGTAGAAGGTATTATGCGTTTGTGCTGATGTTTGTAACGGACAAAAATATCGTTTATGTATGCCAATCGATTCAAAATCTCTTTATTGGCACATATAATTATTTTGGCATAACGACGAAGCCTATTGAAATTAGTTATGATTGGTCAATTATTGAATATGGAATAGAGTTTTAACGCTTATAATTTCCTCAGTCAAAATTTCAATAAAATTCCACATAAACAAGATTGATAAAAGATTCAATCAGTATTTCAAATTTTATGAAGATCAGTCCATAATTGGCAATTGCTACCATACAGGACCCATTTCTCAAAATCACTTCAATGTACATAAATCACATAAATGTTTGAATCACGATAAACGGAGGCAGATTTTATGAGGACCGGTATAATAATAAGATATTCCCAGAAATTTACTTGTATGGTGTAATGGTGTAGGGTATATTCGGGCTAGGCCCACTATAGCTTTCTTACTTGTTTTTACTTTACATTTATTGGGGTCCTAATCTAAGTATTAAGAACAACGTTTTTAATTAAAAAAACTTTTTAACATATAACACACCTAGTTTCGTTATATATATATATATATATATATATATATATATATGCATTGAAATGATCTTTGATTAATATTAAATATTTTTGCTAATAAATGAGTAGTTAGCAACTTTAAATCGATTTCATACCTGTTTTTTAAAAATATCGCTTATAAATTTATTTTATTGTCAAATTGTACTTGGTGCTTAAAGTAAAATATTTTTAAAAACATAATAAAGAAAAAGATATCTTTCTTAAATATCCCTATTCGAGAGTAAAAAAAATATTTCGAACACATTTAAACAGTACTTTTGGTTCTTTTCTAACTTCTGGCGGGTCACTTATTGCATTACATTTGTGTAATTAAATAAATAAACAATTGTAACGAATCTATCACAATAGTTGCAACGAATTCGTTTATAATGTAGGTAAATTCTAGAGACAAATTCAATAATTCTTTGCCAGTTGGCCACTAACTGCATTACATAGTAGTAATTAAAATTAAAAAGTTGTAACGAATTCACACACAATAATGTGAATTTCTGAGACCAATTGCACTACATTTCAATAGTGTATTCTCTAAAAAAATGGCAGTAACAAATTCATATATAACACGAGACCAAATCTTTGCATTGATACTTTTAAAATTCTCAACGGCAATTCTATGCATTACATGTAAGCGCAGAAGTGGAAGTTTGATTTATGGAATTATATTTTCTAATTAAAATATTTAATATTCTTTATTACTTATTTCGATAGCGAAATGTAGTGCAGAATGTAATCGTTTAGCAACCACTTTCACTACTAAAAGTAACTAGTGAATCGTCTAAGTAGTTATATATCTAGTGCTAAAGGAGAAATTGACAGCTTTAGAACCTCTGGACAACTGAAGACATCGCTGGAGAAAAAAAAATTAATTAAAAAAAATCATCAGTATTAAAAATATTTCTGATTATTAAATAAAAATTTCTGATAAATTAAATAAATACTAAATAATAAATTAAAAAAATACTAAAAATTATTTATTTTTATTTTTTAACTTTTTTGTTCTAAATACTAGAGTTTTCGTACTACTGAAAAAACTAGTAACTTATTATGCTGTTAGTGCTAGTTTCTTACGAACAGTGTGTAGCATTATATTACATTCCAAGTTACTAGTGAATTGCTATGGAGATTGTGTCAGTTGCGAGTGGTTTGAAGAATAACTAATTGTAGTTATTAGTGGCTAATGAATTAGGCGTTACGGAACTAGTTCAGCGAACCGTTGGGTACTTTATCGCAAACATATGTATATAAAATTCTTTAAAGTGTATGTTTTAAATATTTATGCTTAAACGCACCCAAGAATCTTAGAACAAACAATAAAGAAATTTAAAGGTAATAATCTTTCTCTCCAGAAACAATTTATGTTTACGTTAAAAGACCGTTTATAAATAAATTATTTAAAATAGAACTCAGCACAATCTATATATGCTGCAATTGCAAACCATGTTTAAAATTTTTTATTGAAGTTTTTCTTATTAGAAAATGATCTATTAATTTTAAATGCGTACATACACATGCTTATTTATTTACTTATTTATTTATTTATTTACTTCTATTAAAAAGAAGAATACTTAACTTTGATGTATAAATATTTACTTACATATATAATAATTTTAGCTAAGGATTTTTTACGATATTTCCTAAATAAAAAAGCGGAAAACTGTTTCTAGATCTTAAAAATCCCAACATATTAATTGTTATCAAATATTTTTGGTTTATAGGTCAATTATTCCAAAAACTTTTCATTATATCTGAACTTTCGATATATTTTTATGCATCGCTGTAATTTTAGTTTGCTGGTATATACATTGAGTAAATAAATATATATGAAGAGAAAGTGATTGTATTGCGTTATTTCGATAAGTTTTTTTCACTTGTTCTGTTTTGGGACAATTGTGTCATAAAGATTTTCCATCTTTTATTGTAAGTTTGCTATTTACCTTTAATAACTACACGCGGTAGCTTACACTTCGATTATGTCATTTTGTTCTACTTCAAGAGAATATGTACATATACTTATGTATATTAGACTGCTCCAAAAAAAAAGACTCCCTCGACCAATAACGTGTTTTCGACAACCTGTGTAAACAACGTACACACAAAACCTTAATTTTTTTAGAAATGTTAAAATACAATAACCTTTTCAGTTACATTTGAACTATAATTACTGAAAAACAAGCTTTGACTCCTCTTGGACAACATAATTTCCTTCTAATGCTTTATTAAAAACGTTGATTTTTATTATGGCTCTTTCAAAACTCCAATTTTAATTTTTTGAAAATTTTCTTTCACAAATTGTCATAATACAATGCTGTTTCAAATATTATATCACAAAAAGTAAAATTATGAAAGAATTAGGTCAATATCTATTATAAATTCGCCGTACTTCAGATTTAATTTTTGCAGATTTCGGCAAAAAGCCATTTTTGTTTTGCTGTAGTCATTCTTTTTTGTACTAGAATACAGATTAATGATAATAATATATATATAACTTTAACTAGATTTTAATGTAATTTAACAAAAATATAACTTAAAACCAATAGATGATATCTGCAATCAAAAACATATATTTAACTCTCAAGTCGTTTTTTTTAATTTCCCGACCTTTTCCAATAACCCGAAATCTGGGTTTTATTTAAGATATTCCCGAAAATCCCCGGGTATTCGGGAAACTAAAACCAAAACTAAGAAAAGAAAACTATATTTTACATATAATTTGCACCCAAATATATGTGAATCTTTTTTTAAATAAAAATATATGCTAAAAACTAGTTTTTTTTTTTAAATATTGTATTAAAGAAATTATCATAGTATTGAAGATAATTTTTAATAAATATATATTTCTGACAGATAACAAATTGGATATTCATTGATATATTGAAAAATATTCATACCTACATCTATTTTTAAAAAAGCTAAAATTGTTTTATTTTTTAAGTACCGGGTAATTTAGTAACGACAATAAAAACTTAAAGAATTAGTCCTCTATAGCGTTCATAATGTTCTATAGCGTTCATAATGTTCATAATATACTTTCTGTACTACAAGAGATATACTTTCTATAATACAAAATTCTTCACACAACTTTTGAGGTTTGTTTGAAATAGTTTTTCTTGTTTTAATAAAATGTTGCTATGTTGTTTTTATATACAGAAGAAAATCGAGTTGATTTATTGACGAGGATTTTCAGAAGTTATGGGCCCAGACAGAAGGTTTGGGAAAGCTATTTGCTGAAATTTTAAAACCGAATTGAGAAGAAGTGTGCGAGATTCTTGAGATGGCATCGTCGTCATTGTACCAAATAGAAAAACTGGACGAGAAGAATTAGGAGACGTGAAGCATGCAAATGCGTAGTGTTTTTGAAAATATGTGAATGACGATGAACAAATAGATTCAACTCAAAAGTTATTTATTTTAAATAAAATTGCGTTACCAAAATTCATTTATTTATTAAATATGAAAACTATGAATCTTCTAAAGCTCATAAAGAATTAAAAAATATTAAACGCCTTAAATATTAATGATAAAAATATTAAATTTATAAACTTTTTATTAATCAAATTTGTATGGAAATTGCTTCTATTAAGCTATGTAGATACAAACTGTAGCAAACGTTTTAACGCTTCATTCAGACTTTTCATATAATTCTATGAATTTTCATTAAGAATATGCTTGTATTTATTTTTAAATCCAAAAACAAAAGGCAATATGACTCCTACATAAATATTATATAATAAAAATGTTTCATATGATATATTCGGGCTTTATAATAGGAACAAAATTGCAGGTGTTATATTTGATTTCTCAGTTTTTGGTGAAATTAATGGATTTTATGATATTAATAGTCTATGAAGCGATGCAGCGGACATATCGAGACTTAGCCTTAGCCGTCTTCACCGATAACATTTTTAAAAATCGTTTTTTGATAAAAATATAAAACTCAAAATCATTTACGTCATCTGTCAAAATTTCATCAACGCATTCAGTACAGTTTCAGATTTATAGCTAAAGCGTTTTTATCGTAAGTTATATTTTCCATACATACAATAATGTTAAATTATCAAAAAATGCTTCTCTTGTGAAGTTTTGCAATCGCGGTTAAGGCTCGGTATAATATCAACTATGTATGTGTTGACAACAATTGCAGTAGATGAACGTTTTCCTGGGGAGCGCATTTGTATTTCGGCTACCATAACTACCTAATAGGGATTAGTAGTTTTTAGAAGATCTCTGGCATTGCCTTTTCTTGGTACAACTGAAAAACCTTCGAAATGTTTATTGGTCCTTCCACGAGTGTTTAGTGGATGAACATTTTTTCAGTAACAAATATTAAATCAATTTCTTAATCAATTTCTATTTGAATCCAAAAAACCTAGGTTTTATTCTTCTCTCTAACATCATGAATTTATTTTATTAACAATTTTGTAAAAAACTTAATCAAACAACACATCCTTTTTGCCGAGAAATACGTTCAAAGGAGTTGGAAAGGAGCAACTTGTAGCAAAATTTTATTACTGATTTTGAAAGACCACCTATCAGCAATTACAGAAGTACTATTCGAATTGGATAACTTTGTGGGACGTTTTAGTTTTTCCCAATGAAAATTAATATAAAAAAATACGAAAAAGTTGAAGCCTGAAAAATGCCCAAGATTTTTTCTTGATCATGTTTATTTTAAACAAGATGAAAATATTCAAAATCTAACTTCCCATCAAAATTTATACTATATTTGTCTTAAACTACAGTGCTATTTAAGGTGTCATTGCCTTATAACGAGTAACAGTTTTTTTTTAATTTTTTTTCTTATATTTCATATTATTTTTCTTATTAATAAGTTTAACTATTTTTTTGTTTTTCAAAACTCGAAAAAAAATTTTAGGTGTTTTGATAAGCGAAATTGTTAAAATCACACACTGTTCATCGGTATGAAGCAGTAATTTCTTATGTTTTGCTTTTAAATCGACACACAGAGCTTTAAGAATTCTATTTCTTAAGACACTGGTTTTTATAAAATTTACTAAGTTTATAGTAGTTTGAATAGCACTTTTAAATATTTCATCTGTACACCTATGGAAGTCCTATACAAAGGTTTAGTAAACAATAATTCTTTCTTCCAGTAATAAATCTGCAATAAAATAGAAGTTGGCTTAAATTAGAAATATCATGACTTTTTATTTTGAGGACTTGTGTAACGTTATATACCCAACGACATCAAAACAAGGCTCAATTAAAAATTCCTCAATTGTGTGTCGTTTCTTTGATTTTACTACTAGTATTGATATATTGTACGAAGCTTCAATAGATTTTTCTCCATCCAAATGAAAGGCACCTGTAGAATCCAACTTTGGCATAATTATGTGCATATGCTGAAAAAAAAACAAAAAAAAATGATTATTTTTAATTATGCCAAAGTTGGATTCTGGCCAATGTTGGAATAGGAATACAAGATGAACGCTGGAATCAACAAAAACAATAAAACTAAAGAAACCAAGACAGTAATAAAAGGAAATTGCTTCAAATGTGGTAAAAAGGATCTTTATGCAAATAAGTGTAATTCAAAACGTGACAATGCAATGATGCTCAGAGTAATTACACCAATATCCTAGTACAGCATTAATAGTGGAGCTACGGGTCATATGTGTGTAAATCGCAATTTATTCCCAAAATTAGAAAAATGCCGAAGAATTGGAACTGTGAATATTTTTGTTAATAATACAATTGAATTAAAAGACGTTTTGTGATCTCCAATTTTTTTTAATCCGTCGGCAAGGTCGTTCAATATGGTGGAATTATCAAGTTTAATTTTTACGGATCGTAGTGGCGAATTTGTTTTGAAAACTAAACTTCAAGGAATCGAAGGAGAAAGTATGCACAGTAAATTCAAATAGTAAAGTCTGGCATCGCGGATATGGGCATCTAAACTACTAAAGCCTGCATTGTTTATCAAAAAAAAAAAAAAAACATGGTAAATGGAATGAATATGCAAGAGAAGGCAGATAGTCTATGCTAAATTTGTATGGTTAGCAAAATTCCTTAAAAAATTCCTAAAGAAAACATAAAGTAAATCTGGTGAGTATTATATTTAGTGCACTCGAAATAATGTGGTCCAATGAATATAGCTTCAATTGGAGGATCAAAGTAATTCTCGACGTTTATAAATGACAAGTCAAGAAAAATATTTATTTATTTTCGAAAATACAAAAGCGAAGCTTTTGAAAATTTCAAAGAATCGCAAAATCGTAAAATTCAAACAAAATCTGTGGGCTGAAGCGTAATAGATCTCCCTTAAAAAGCCTAGACAGTAAAGCAAAATATGAAATATAGAGTAGTCGAAAACAAAATGTAAATCATTTGAAAGCTTTTCGTTCTAATGTGGTCATCCTAAACAAAAAGAAAGGTAAATTTGATGCCAAAAGTTCAAATATGTGATGGTATGATATTCTAAAGCACTCCGTTTGTAAGACCAGAAAAAATTGTAGTTATATAACGATGCAAAGTTTTGTTTTTCCGATGGTAAATTTAGTGACAATAATGAAAATTTTATTAATTTTGAAGAGATTTCAAATGTAGACAAAACTATAGAAATAAGACAACAAGCTCAAAATTTGGAAGAAGTTTATGTTAGACGTTGTTACAGCATATTTGAATGGAAATCTACAGGATGTTATTTGTATGCAACAACCAAAGGATTCAAAGATAAACAACATCCAAATAAAGTTTTACATTTCCATAAATACCTACACAAATTAAAGCAAGCTGATAGAGAATGGAAATTTAATTTAAATGAAGTTTTATGTGAAATCGGATTTAAAAGTTGTCAGAGCGAACCCTGTTTATATCTAATATAAACCCTGTTTATATATAATAATAGTTGCAGTTTAAGTAGATGATATAATTTGGGATGTAAAGATAAGAACGAAATCTGAAAACTTAAGTCAGAAATAGCTAAAGTTTTTGATGTGATTGATAAAGATTTATTGGAACATTTTTTGGGGATAATTTTAACATTTTTTTTTTTGGGTTAAAGGTGAGACTGGAAACATTGAAATCAGACAAGTATCAGTATCATTAGATGCAAATTATCATATTAAATGTGACGAAAAGTATGAAAAAGCTGATAGTACACTATTGGCACTTATTACAAGTCCAGATACGTTCTGTATCGAAGTTGGTTCAATGAAATGTAGATCCTCATACAGAACATTTTAAAGCTGTTAAAAATGTACTACGATACCTCAAAGGAACTCGAAATCTGAAGATAAAATTTTGCAAAGGTAGTAATCAACAACTAATAGAAAATCGTATATATTTTATATTGGAAATTGTGAAATATCTTGTGAATCGAAAAAACAATACATAATAAGTTTGTTACTAAATTTGTTAATATGTTAAATCTGAAAGAGCAAAATTATATACTTTCTATTGTCATCATTATTTTTTCTAATTAAAATTGTAGCTAAAATATGGTGTTTTTTGCAATCGTAACTAATGCGTACTTTAAAGAGTGTGCTATAATTCCTTTTTTATAAAAAATAATTACGATAAAATAACTTATTAACTTTTAAGCATACAAGTAAACTACAAGTTAGTTGTAAACGTAACTGAGTCGATGTCATAAATTAAAATAAAACAAAATTTTAAATAATTTTAAACCTTCTTGAAAATTAAAATATTTATACATAATTAAACAATTTATTATCTAATTAAAAACTCCGTTATTATTTTATTTTTTTAAATATTATATGAAGAAACAATTTTTAAAAGAGTATTAGGTTTACTTTACCGTTAGTCGGTAGTTTAACTTGTTTTCTTAACTTTAAGTTATCTGTCTGCGAATGTGAATATAGTTTTTGAATGCAAAATAGGTATTGTAACTCAGAAAAGGATGTTAATTCAAATGTACCTAGATCTTTGCTCAAAAAGTGTTGCTAAAAGAAGAGTTTTGAGATTTATATTGAATTATGTCTCAATAAATTCTTAATTTGGAGGTGTTACGGAAAACCTAATTTTAAGTTTTTTCTGACGACTACGGACCAAAAGAGAATTTTTATTCATTAAAGGAAAAAAGTATGAAATTTCGTCAACCTTTTTGCAAAAAAATATTGAAAATATTTGCCTACGGTGTATTCAAAAGTAAGAATCCGAAATTCTAAATAATTTTTGTAACAAGTTTAAAATTAACGAATTTTTGAAACCAATCTTGAGAAGATAATGTGAAGCATTTTTGCCAAATATACAAGACTCATAATTTTCAATCGCTAGTAAGAAAATAAAGATAACAAGATGGGTTCGCTTTCAATAACATCTTCCAAAATTTGTGGCTGTAGCGCTCGAATTTCTGCAACAATATTGGCCTTGAGCTCAATGATATTCTCGGGCTTGTTTACATATACTCGCTCCTTCAAATAACCAAAACAAAAAAAAAATAGTCAGGTGCTGACAAATCTGGCGAACGCGCTAGTCAATAAATTTCAGAATTTCTGGAGATTATTCGCTCTTCAAGAATTAGACTTAAAAATTCCATTGTGTCTCGGGCGGTATGAGCAGTAGCTCATTCCTGTCACACATCTCAGGTCTGTTTTCAAGAGAAGGACGTAAAAAATGTTCTATCATAAACCGATACCGCTCTCCATTTACGGTTACAGCACTTCTATATTCATTTTCGAATGATATTTTCATATGAAATGCCACACCATATTGCACACCTAATGGGGTGCAATTGGCGTTGATTAATGGCTTCAGGATTTTCAGAACCCCAGAACTTCCACTTCCGCTTATTAACAAAGCCATTCAAATGAAAATGAGCTCCATCTTTAAAATAATTGATCGGTGATTTAAATAATAAAATTCTATTATTCTGGTACTTTTTTCAGTTATGAATCTCTCCATTATTATTCACCAGGTATTGTTTATATAATCTGAAAAAAAAAAAACAAAAGATATAAACGAAAAAGTTATTAAATTTTTAAACCCCATGGTAACTTTTGGCCTACCCTGTACTACAATAATGCATTGCAGAGAATTTCTAAATTTCGAGTTTTAATAATAGTGTCTACAAATGTAGATAATTTTATGCTGTTAAAAACGTCTTAAAAACGTACTTCTTACATCTCCAAAACTGTTAATTTTAAGAACAAAATTTAAATAGTTTTTTTTTTCTACCCAAAAAATAGTTTACAATTTTATGAAATTCGATTTTTTTAATTGGGTGATATATATATATATATATATACTATACTACGATTTTTTGTACCCTTTGTTATTTAATAACGAACTAATAAAGTGGTACGTTTTTGGATATTGCTTATTTAAAAATAAACCTGCAGGTTTGAAATGTTTGTTATTAATTTTCTGAAGACCTCAATATTATAATTGTTCCCACGGGAGTTAGTTTAATTTTACCGGTTTTTTTCACTCTTGTTATAACATTTTGTTTTTCTAAATAAAAAAAAAAAAATACTACAAAGTTTATATCTGGTCTATATAGAAGTCCAGCAAGCCCGTTAAACCAGTAGCGGTTTAAATGCTAGTTTAGTCATATATTTGCTTGATTATGATCAATCAAGGTTTTTTTGTAGAATTTTTGTGTTTTAAAAATGGTAATAATGCCTATTTTTGCTTGTTTTTTTTTTTTTTTTTTTTAAATACGTGAATCGGAAAGTAAAAATTTTGTAAAATTCTTACAAAACAAAATTTATTATAGAAATAATTGCTTTTCAATGCAGACAAAAGTAAATAATTTTGAGATATTTTATCGTTACAATTTCTAAAATTTCCACAATTTTACCTTCAACTTTTAAGGATTAGCATTGTTCGAATTCGTTAAAAATTTCGGAATATATTTTCTATAACATAGATAATCTTTTTATATTATAATTTTAATTAATATGTATATTAGTACAAAAAAAAAATAAAATCTAAGGTACGGCGAATTCAGAACAGATATTGACCTAATTCTATCTCGTTTTATTTTCCGTGAAGTTGTCTATAAAAAAACATAGTTCTATTCTAACTTTTTTGAAATTTGTTTAACAAAATTGTTTAAAAATTGAAAGTGGAGACTTTAAACAGCCATAATAAAAATCAAGGGTTTTTAATAAAGCATTAGAAGGTTCGAATTTAACTGAAAGTAGCGTTTTATTTCAACATTTCTAAAAAAATTAAAAAATTTTCTGAACATTGCTTACATAAGTGTTCGAAATTTCTAATAACTTTAATATTTTCTAACCGACTTTAACTTTTTTATCTAGAGGGAGTTACGGTCGAAATTCGGAAGTCGGCTTTTTTTGGAGCAGTCTAATCTACATATGTACATATTTTCTTTCATTTCAATTCTACCTACAAGTAAGAGTGTAGACAATTACAAGGAGAAATAAAAAAAAAAAAATATCATTCATTCATTAGGGAAATTGTTTAAAAGTTTAAAAATACCTAAATTTTGTTCTAATAAATGTTCAAGGATAAATCTTATATTAATCAATGGATAATTTAAAAATGTCTTTGAAATGGAGAAAAGAATTATTTAAAAATAAGCACTTTTCATTTATTTTCAACTAAATTTCGTATTACTATATTATATCATATTTAATATTGATTTGTATTAAAATTTATATTAGTCAAAGTGTATGTATGATTTTAATACCTTAATTTCGAAATTTTATGGCTGGCAGAATATCAAGATTTTCTAATTTTGGGTGTTCCAACTAAATAAGTATTTAAATAAAAAGTACCAAATCTATTCTTTATATATAAGTTTTTTATGATGTACTTTACTTTTTCTTCCAATAAATATCTAAATAATATATTTCTTCTTTACTATTAAAAAGGTTTATTGACCTAACAATTTACTATCAATAAATTGTATTGTATTTTGTCGTGGCCAAAAGTTTTTCATTTACATTTGACGTGTATTTGCGTATACTTCTTGTTTGCGTTTAATGCGACTTTAGTAATGTTGTGTCTAGGCCTTGGTCACCAAAACCACAATTAGGCAAATAAAATGAAATGACACATTCGTTTACAGTTTTTAGTTCATACATACAATGTATTTGAGAGTATTTCGCAACTCGTAGAAAAATTTAAGTGATATGTGTATGTAAATGGACTGAAATTATATTTCCTAAAAAATTGACAACGAATTTCCTAAGGAAACTAATAACAAATGATTTTTTAATTATCTAAGGTAGTTGAAAATACAAGCAATTAATCTTTAAACATTTTATAATAAAATAGTTTAATTCTGAAGAAAATTAATTTTCGAATGCACCTATTATTGACTTTGGGTTGAATGTAAATATTATTTGTGGTTTTCTAAAATGTAAGCCAATTGGCAATTCAATAATATTATACCCTACACCACTATATGTGGTTGGAATATTATGGAGTTGTGCTGATTCTTGTAACTTACAAAAATATTTGTCGTATACCCATATTTAATCAATTGATTCAGAATGTCTGACTGGCAGGCTGGCTAGTTATCTTTGCAAAGCTTGTGAACAAAGTCGTAATTTTGAAGACTATGAAATTTGGAACATATAATTATTTTTTAATAATGACGAAACCTATTGAAATTATAATCTGTCAATTATTTCATTTAGCCGCTATATCAATGTTCTCCCAGAACACAAGTTTGTATAAATATAAATCGGGGTGCCGAATTTCACGAAGATCGGTCCATAATCCCCCATATACTTATATCCCTTATCAGAGAATACTTTTATCCTATACAAATTTAAGTATCAAATTAATCTTTGACACAAAAAAGTTGTATATAAGTAAAAACTAAATTGCCAAATCTTATGAAGATCAGACCATTATTGACCATTGTTCTCATATAATGCTTGCTCCTAGGAATCACCCTAAGGTGTATAAATTTGAAATAAATGTTTGTATCATAATGCATACATAAACATATTTTATAGAAATATATAGTATACTTAATACAATTATTGTATAACAATTGGCCTCAAGCCCTATATAAGACCGTGAATTTTGATGTACAAGCACGTTGGTGGAAATATTATATGATCGGACTTGACCGAATGTATCTTTCGCACTTATTGATCATACATAGAGAAAACAGATTCGTAATGGCAACTATCCTACAATTCATTCATAGCTTCAGATAATTTCGTTTCTTAACACCATATATTTGAGGACACTAATTGAGTTTTAGTAACCATTTAGTTGCAGATATTATTAGTTAGGTATAACGATATTTAAAAAAAATACTATGCTTGCAGCCAAATCTATGATTCATGCATATGTAATAAAAAAGGAATTGGTAGTCCAAAGTGAAAAAATTAATTACCTTTTTTATTTAAATCGGTACTCCCAAAATTAAAAAATAAAATAAAAACAATATTTATTTGTTCAAAATTGTTTGTTTTTTTTAACATTTATAATTCAATAATATACATGTACATAAAAACATGTTTTAAATTAAATGTAGAATACTTATCAATATACACATAAGTGAATGCATTATGTATGCAGTATGTAAAGTATAAATTCAACTTATTATATAATTTACAATATATGTATATTATTTTATAATAAAATAAAAACATACGTATTTGATATAATTTGTTTTAAAATGTTACAAATTGGAACTATTATATTAATGTGTAACTATTCAGTTGTAATACACAGACAACATTCAAACACTTATATATATTTAAAATTAACTTTCCACAGTTTCTAAAGGATGATCAAAATTGTAAATTTTATCAGAGTGTGAATAGATCAAAAAAAAAAAAAAAAAAAAAAAATACTATTTTTGGCTGCAGCTCAAAAGAATTCCTTCCTTCAATATCCACTTTTTCTAACGTCTCAATTTAAAAACAAGTTGTTAAATAGTAAAAAAAGCCTTAATTACATCAAAATGTTTAATGAATTTTTCTTGAACTTGAATTTTGGTTTGTTTAGTAGTTTGAGTTTTGAGAAACGCTACTGCCATTTTGGACTCTGTAATTACATATCTTACAATGTCCGGTTCGAAATATTAAATGGAAATTAATTTGCAGTTTCCGAAGAGCTGATACGATTTCAATGAAATTTCGCTTAGTGACCTCTTACCATATAGACATAATGAAGACGGCTCTAAAGGGTCCCATAGTGGGACGCCTTTTGCACTGATGGTCCAATAAAAATACTGGTAAATTAAATTTATCGAAATATCTAAATTATAAATAAGAAATTAATAGCTTAACTTCTTCTTTTATTTCCGCAGATTTATTATTAATAATTGAACTTCTTTTGTTTCATTTAATTTTTCACAAAATTTTATTTTTAATTATTTTCACTTTTTTAATCAATTTTGTGTATTCTTTATGTTCGCTTGTTGAACGTTTTTTCACAAATGATACAAAAATCATTTATGTTTAAGAAATAGAAGCCATAATTATGATAAAATATTGCTACGATTAACTTTATTTTTGATTGTGAAATTCAATTGGGTGTTTAAAGTAAAATTTCGTTTTCTGCAATCGAATTTTTATTGTACGCCTTAATAACAATTAACAAACATAACCGAAAGAATATTTTTAATTTGAAAGTTAATTATAAAAACTAAGTTTTAGGTGCATGAACCAAAGATTAACACTTGATTTAATACACACAGATTTGATTGTGATTAATACGATTTCAAAATAATGCTCAATTTAGTTACGTAAACTAAAAAAAATTAATATGGGAATCGTATTTTCATTATAACTATGATACTTCATTCATAAATATTAAACAATATTTTAATTCATAATTTATTTTATAGTCTGAATAGTATATTGCACTATTTGCATAAAATTTTGTTATTATAAGTGTTTTCCAACCAATTCTTTTTCTGTGTGTAGCTTTCATATAAGGCCCATTTCCGAAAAACACTTTAATCTTCATAAATCTCACATAAATATTAGTATCACGATAATATTTATCACATATAAGTGTCATAAAGTGTATAAATCGCACTTCCAAATTTCTTGAGTATATCGGTTCAAAATTGACCACAGGTCCCATTTAAGACCCTTCTAGAAATTGACTTTTATGCATATACATGGTGGTATATAGTATCATATGGTCGTACTTGACCGACTATTGCTTTCTTACTTGTTTTGTATTTATTTATGTTTGCAAATAACTAATAAATATATTTTTAACATTTAAGTTTAGATTTAGTTTGTTTAGTTTGTTTTTAGCAATTGGTTAAGTTTCTATGTATTTATACAAGTTTTAACCATCTACCTTTACATCGTCAGCATACATTAATATTCTAGAATTCTTAATGCAAGCTGGTAAATCATTTATAAATATAAGGAATAATAAGGGACCGAGATGACTACCTTTAGAAACACTGGATAAAACGGGAATGGTTTTCGATGTACATTTTCTAAATCATACACATTTATATCTATTTTTAAGATATGTAGAAATTTCAGAGTTTATCCAATTTGAACAAGGATATCGAAAGCTTTACTGAAATCTGTATATATTGTGTCTGTGTGTAAACACGAATCAAATGCAGTTATAACTAAGGTTAGTAGTAGTGGAACATCCTCTTCTAAATCCATGCCGAAATGGGGAAAGATAACGAACAACTTTATGCCAAAGAATTTCAGTAACTATCTTTTTGAAAAGCTTTGGAATGACACCTAAATAGTAATACCTCTATAACTGGAAATATTGGATCTGTTTCCGGATTGAAACAAGATATCCTTCAAACTTCAGGAAAATAATCACTAAATATTGATATGTCGAATAAGTAGGATATTGGAGATATAAGAGATTGTAAACATTTTGTGAGAAGGCAGCTTGGAACTCCGTCAGGTCCACATTTATCAGAATATTTTAGATTATGTACAGCTGTCATTAATATTCATTACGGTTTCGTCAGGAATTGTATATGGACAATTGAAAAGTTGATGTAATTCTTTATCAGAGTAGGCGGATGAAAAGAAAGTAGCAAATATAACGCAAATATCTGCATTGTTTGAAGATTTTCTATCTCCAAATTGCATCATGGATGGATATTCAGAGACTAGACGCTTAGAATTTACACACTGATAGAACTATTTTGGATTATTTTTAAGTTTTCTTTTTACCTTAAAAAGATAATTATTGTAATTTTCTGAATTGTTTGAATTGTAAATTGATGTTGATAGGGAATATCTCATATAATAAATAGATAAACTGGACTTCTTGTATTTTTTACAATATTTGTTTTTTTTTTAACCAATCTGACTCACGAATAAAAGATCTGATCAGTCTAACATCAATTGCAGAGAGATCAGATAGTGCGTGCATATATGGACTACTAAATTCAATAGTCCTTATATTCGCAAGAGTAGAAGAATGACAAAGAAATTGTTCTACTGTCTCTTCCTCCTCCTCATTAAAGCAACTTCTACAATAGTCGTCTTAGTCTCCTAGCATGTACACCAGCAATCCAGTGCCCTATAATAATGGCTACAAGTGTTCGTAGCTGACACCTGGGCAATCCCAAAATGAAACTCGACGGTTTATGATCGTACTGGGGCTATATCTGTCTCGAGATAGAACGTGCGGACTCGTTTGGCCATCTTTGTTGAGCTATTCTTGACAAGTACTGCAGTATCATTGATCTGCAAGATGACAGTGATATGCCAACTAATTGGTCCATTTCTTCTCTTTGATGAAAGGAACCAGTTCTGGCTAATTCATCCGGAATAATATTTCCCGGGGTGCTTGAATGACCCCTTACCCAGACCAATTCCAGGTTTGAATGTCTCGCCATCTCATTTAAAGATGTCCGGCATTCCCTCACCAGTCTGGATGTCGAATAGACATCCCAAAGAGACTTATTCGCGGGTTGACTATCGGGAAAAATTTGAATATCTACTCCGAATACTCTATAGTATATTAGCCAATTTACCGCTCTCCTAATGGCTGAGATCTCCGCTTGAAGAGCAGTGCAGTGAGACCTCCCCCAACCCGTACATAAGATTTGGATACATCAGTGTAAACCTCAATTGATCCGTCTTTTATAGTGGGATCGGCTGAGATTGAAACTGAGAAGCTTCTGTCCAGAAAGGGTTTGGGAATACAATAATCAATATTGTCAGGGATATCATCCGAGATTCCTAAAATGGTCGCATACCCATAGCTTCTATCGTTCCATGCACCTATAGTATTTAGCCTAGTCGACGACATGATAGCTATTTGTTTTGCCATTAGATCTACTGGCAGCCAGTTCATCAGAACGAATAATTACTTGGATGGTGTTGTACGTAGCGAACCTGTAATTAGTAGCGCAGAGCTAAGAGATTTATGTATCATTGCTTTCACCATGCTATCGCTCCATACATAAGTATGGGCTTGATCACCATGTCGAAGAGCCATTTTGTATTCTTAGGATTTAATCCCCAAGATTTTCCTATGGCCTTCCTACACATATAAAGGGCTTTGAAGCCCTAGCCTGGGAGTTCTGGAGCTAGGACAATTTGGGGTGCAGTGTTATACCCAGATAGTTCGCACTGTCTGACACATTTAATTCAACTGCATTTAGACAAGGTAGTGGTTAAAATTGTATTTTGTATTTCCTTGAAAATAACTAGTTCCGTCTTTGCAATATTCACGCTAAGGCCACTAATTGTACTCCATTTACTAAATAGGCCAGTGCATTTTGAAGGCGGTGAGATATGGTATCCAAATATTTTCCAGATACGGCCACCGCTGCATAGTCCGCATACGCGACGGTTTTGAATCTCAGGGAATCAAGTACCCAGAGCATTGTGTTGACGGCAATAATCCAAAATAGCTTAGATAGAACTGCCCCCTGAAGAGTGCCTCTATTTGCTACCCTATATATGGTAGTCAACCCATAGCTGGTTAGAAGTTTCTATATGATGCCAATAATAGACTGATGTATATTCATCACATATCACATAATTGAAGGCTCCTTCTATATCACGAAAAGCCACTAATGCATATTACTTGTGCTCGAGAGCATTGCAACACCGTCTCAACTGACCTGCCTTTCACTTTGGCGTGTTGGGACGATGACAAAACGTTAGGGTTGATTGTCTTGAGAAGGTGCAGGTCAATCAGACTTTCCACAGTTTTCAAAAGGAAGAACGATAGACTAATAGGTCTGAAGTCCCTCGGTCTTGTATGGGAGGTCTTACCTGATTTTGGGATAAAGCCCCTTTACATCTAGTCCATGAGTCAGGGATATAAGAGCATGATTAACAAGCCGAGTATATCCGAATCAACCATGGAACTCTAATACCAGCATCATACTGCTGGTATAATGCCATTTGGGCCCGAGTATTTAAACGGGGCAAAGCTGTTCAGAGCCCATCTCAGTTCATCTTCAGTTATTCGAATCTGAATGTATTTTAGGTCTGAAACTGTCGCAGAGATGTCTGCTATAGGGAGGCTGCAAGAAAGATGCGTATCCATTAAGACATCTAAGATCTCATGGCTGCTTGTTTTCCAGCTGCCACAAAATTTCTGAATGTAACTTGGGACAGTAGGTGAGGAATCCAGGATTTTGCGTATGCGACTAGTCTCGGAATAGCCTTCCACGACGGCACATAAGATCTTCCATTATTTGCGTTTCATATTCCTGATCAGGTTTTTAAACCTGGTTACTGAGGATTTGTTAGCTGTCCACTTTCTCAGCCTCTTAGCCTCACTCTTTGCGGGTGTCACCTATTTCGGAGTTCCACCAATGTGGTTTACACTTTCCTTTGCAGACCTCCGGTCTGCATGCTGGAAAGTTTGCTCTGTCAAATGCATTTGTTGAACACAGTTTATTAAAATGCAATTCCATCAGGCGCACAGGTTGAAGATGACTTGAATTTTTTGATGTTGGAAGTAATACCAGATGAGTCCACTAGAGAAAATGCAATTGTTTGGTGTTCATGAATGGGAAGCGGGTACAGGTTAGAGGTATTGAATTTATAGTCAGTATATGTAGAAGCGAAAAAATCTGCAAGCATGTTGCTAATAGTGAATGTATCTGATGTTTCTCTGGTATTCTTTTATTTTCGAACCATTGACATTTTAAAAGAATCAAGTTTTCGTATTAAAAAAGTACTGTCGGTCTGGCTGTCCTATTTCCCTTTTGGAGCTAGGAGGATGTAACAATTTTAAAGTTTATTTATTAATTGATTCATTAATATCCAATTCTAAAATGACTTTAAAGTATGTATGTAAATTTCATAGAATATTTATACTGGCTAAGTTTTGTCGTTGCTGAGAGAAAAGCCCACTTGGGTCCAATAAGTTTCTCCTGGAATATGTCAGTTTTGTACAAATAGAAATCATATTACCAAAATAGTGGGGATCGCCTGAAAACTCTCTCTAAAGGTTTATATTGGAAAATCGATTGAAAAATAAAGCTTTTATTCCAACTAATATTGTCAAATTTTACAAATTTGGAATGGTTCACAAATTATTCTTAAAGCTTACCTTTTCTACTTTCGTTCAAAATGTTGTAAAGCTCGACCTAGATAATTCGAAAGTCGGATATAATAACAGCCTTACTTACTTTCGATCCCTATATGAAAATTCATTGAAATTTTTACTAAACTTCAAAATATTTTATAAGAACATATACGCAGAAGAAAATATATGGTTTCGGGAACCATAATCGAGAGCAATTTATTATGATTTGACTACATGGTCATAAATAATAATAAATATGAACATTTTAATCATAAAATGATCTAATTTTTCATATTATGACCCGAGTTTTTGTATCTTGTATTTAAATATTTTGTAATGTTATGATCCAATTTTATAAAATTTTGCTATGATTTTTTCATATTATGATTCAGCTTTATCATATTATTAATCATAAAAAATATTATAACATATTCAAAATTACCCATGACATGTTTTATATTAACCTCAGTATGACCAATCATATGTTCATTAACTAATATTATTTATTTAATTTACATACGTTGTGTAGGATAATACAAGATACTTTTTATTAACTAATAGTAGTTAATCAATATCTTATACTGTTTGAATCACACCAAATATAACAATATCTTGTCTACTTATATTTATTCAACTATAAACTAAATGAGAATTATAATGAAGTTGCAAAACAAACATAAAAACAAAAAATATTCAAAAACAAACAAGTTGTGTGTTTTCCGATCATATTTGTAAGAAGCATACGTATTATAATTATTTGTAACATTCTATAGTTATGGCAATAATAATTTTAATATGGTTTAAGAACAATGTATATATTATTTAATGGTTGTAGAAATAATGATATTTTTCATATTAATAAAATTATGTTTCTGGTAAAAATATTCAAAAGCATAATATTTTTGTAGGCAACTATATTAAAATTTTTGCTGAATGTAAACATTGAATGATAAATCTGAAACAAATACATTCTTATCATAAACACAGTATTATCAAAATTAATGAAAAATTAACAATAAAAACATAATATTGTTGTAGTGACAATGCCGTAACTATGTTTTTTCTCTGCGTGTTAAATGTTAAATGAAGCCAACTTGCTTGTTTTGTTTTAATACTAAAAAGGCATTAAATTATTTTGATACGTAAATAGTCTTCGCAACCACCTAAAATGTTCGTATGGTCCCCTTGTGGGTTGCAGACCCCTCTTTGAGAACCGTTGCACAAACGGGTAGGAAAGCCAAAAATGGCGCTTAATATTGTTGTAATAACTCGGTCATTAGTACATCAAATAAATACTTTACAAATATTTTTTTGCATTAATTTTCAACATTTGAGATAAAAATAACCAAGTAATAGGTCAAACGCTTATAAATGTCTTAAATATATCTGCACCTGATTTTGTCTAAGCAAAAGTCATACCACTAGCTTTCGTGAGATCGGTCCAAAATTCATCATAGCTCCCATATAAGACCCCCTACTGAAAATTAATTTTCCGGGCATAACTCGTTTATAAATGTTCGTATAAAGATAAAAGTACAAATACAATTTATTTAAGTATTAGTCATACAGTCAATTTTCAAAATGATCTGTCCATAATTGACCATAGCTTCGATGTTACGCCAAAGCCAATTTAAAATTATTTTTGTGCATTAAATCGATTTAATAAGGCAAAAATTGCTTGACTACAACTTTCTTACTCGTTTTTAATATTTTCGTAAAATTCTATATAAATTCCCTTTTAAATAAAGCAAATAAATAATTAAAATAATTTTTAATTTTAATATATAAAGTTTTAATTTTATTTTGTTTTTGTTCAGAAAACAAGCACATTTTATTGGATTTTTTTTCCAAATCGAAAAAAAACTTTTAGTGATTTTCATTCTATACATGTTACATAAAAATGCAAAATTTTTATTTTCACCCAAGTTCGCCCAAAACTTTTTGAATTTCTATATGAAATTAAAAAATTATCATTTTTAGACCGATTTAAAAAAAATATCAAATATATTTCTACAGCATTAACTTTAACAAAAGATATGTTTCTAGACACCTATGCTTAACAACTCTATTGTAAAAAAAACTAATTGTGATAAAATAAAACCCAAAAATATAAACAGGAAAAGGTTCGATTTTCAGTTTTTACCACTGTGATTAAAAATTGCACAAAAAAAAAGATCTGTGGCTTTGACGGTACACGGTGGCTCAGAGATTAATTTTATTTGCCAAAAGTCTAATTTTTTGTTAATACCGATTTTAGAAATATTAATGCCATTCAATAAAAAACGTATTGAGACTAAAGTGCCAAAAGATTAGAACAAAGTATTGGTAATTGTGTTAAAGACATATATTTTATGCTATTTTATAAAAAAAAAATCATTTTTGTAAATTATTATCGATAATAAGCTGCACTTTTTTATGTTACGTTGGTAGGATAATAGTCTTTAAGAAATGGTACGGTGTTTCACCGTACCGTATACTAAATATATTAATTTTGCATAAATTCTATGAATTGCTAACAAATGTATTTGACAGAGCGACATCGGCAGTATACAGACCGAAAAATGTTAGTACTTCAACAACGAAGAAAATAATTTCTTGTTTGCTATTTTATTTTGACAGAATCATCCACTATATCATTTTTGTGTATTTGTTAGCAAATAATCTCGATTATTTAACTTTAACAAAAATTTTCGACTGTAGCGATTCATTATCTAAATCAAAGATAACAACTAATTTATGGACTTATCAAATCGACTACTATAATTATTTTTTAATAAACTATAGTAACCATATAAACCATTTATAAACATTATTAAAAAGTCTTATATAACGAAAAATCACCCAAAAATTAGGAAATGTTTCATCAAAATGGAATTATAGTTAAAAAATGACTTCAAAATCACTTCAAAACATTGAGTAATTTTTCATATGAAATATGTATAACTCAAATTTGAATGGGAATTTTTTGGACGATTTTTCATTGGGTAACTTTTCTGCCAGCCGTTATTATTTTATTAAGAAACTTATTACAATATTTTTAAAAGATATTAAAACTATTAAAAAGGAGGAAAAAATAATTTTTTCCTGGCTCTTTTTTGGAGCATTAGCCTATTTGATCTTTTTTTTAAAGTTCAATTTAGTCTCTATTTTTCTCACCTTCAGGCAATAATGCTCTTAATTGTAATTTCTCTGAATTACCTAAGAGAGTTTTACTCATTATAATGAAAAAAGTAAGCTTTTTCTTAAATTGTTTATTTGTTAGTCAGAAACATCCCAGCAGTTATTTTGGTGACAATTGATCCCTTTTTCGAAATAATTTTCACTAACATCTATGTACCTGACTCACTTCTTATTGCCTGCCACTTGCCATTTTACGGAAAATTTGGTAAACTGGAAGAAGTCGAAAAAGAAGACAACAAAAGCCTTTTTTCTGATTTTTTTTTATCCAGAAAATGCAGCAATAGACTACGATCGACTACACAGAGGAGTAAAATTGAGAAAAATGGCGATTAATTGAATATTAATATATTAAAAAAGTAATTGATGAGTAGATAAAATGAGACATCATTATCTGTTAAAAAGAATTCAATTTTTTCACTCCCCGTGTAGGGCTCCGAGGCGCCCTATTTTCTAAGGTAACATAAATAACTACAATAAAAAGGTGATAAAAAAAACTTAAAAGGGGTAAAAATAGGTAATATACGCTAAAAAAAATAAAATGTTGGCAATTAATACAAAAACTTATTTATTAAGTATTTATTTGACGTAGTAATGACCTAATTATTACAACAATATTAAAAAAAAAGCTTCTCTGAATTAAAAAGTATCATTATTTCTACAACCATTAAATATTAATAATATATACCTTGTTCTTAAGCCATATTAAAATTATTATTGCCATAACTATAGAATGTTACAAATAATTATAATACGTATTACAAATATGATAGGAAAACATACAACTTGTTTGTTTTTGAATATATTTTGTTTTTAAGTTTGTTTTGCAACTTTATTTTAATTACCATTTAGTTTATAGTTGAATAAATATAAGTAGACAAGGTATTGTTATATTTGGTGTGATTCAAGCAGTATATTTTAATGAAATTCCGTACAAATAAATTTTATTTAATCCTATATATAAAATATACTATTTGCTTACTTGTTTGTTATTCTTTCACGGCAAAACTAACGAACCCATTTGTAGATAGTTCGTTCCCCGAATGGAACTTTAGGCTATACCATATCCTGATTTGACGCTGCACCCCTTTTTATGCCAACTTTTTATAAAAATGATATTTAATTTAATTTAATTTAATTTAATTTTTGACACTTTCGTTAAATCAATTTACAACAAATTTGGCAAACTTATAGCTTAGAAAGAACTTAATCTTATATGACCTATTTGTTGAATGCCAGAAACAGAGACCCATTTACTTTTACGCCCATTTTTTGTAACAAATTATTCTATTTAATTTTGCTAATTTTTTTGGGTCTACCACTGAGTAGATTCACATTAAATTTGGCACACATATAGTTCTAAATAAACTTTACGATTAATTTATTAGGTGCCCTTCTTACCACTTTATCTATCAAATTATTTGACTTCATTCCCATTTTTTTACGCATAAACTGGATTCACATAAAATTTTGCACACATATGGTTCAGAAGAACAAACTAATAAGACCTATTTATTTACTGGATACCACACCCATTTTTATGCCCACTGTATAACAAATTACTTTACTTAATTTTTCTAATATTTTGCTTCAACCTCCATTGAATTGGTGCACTATGTCTTATATGACCTATTTTATATGACCCCTTTTTCGCCCACTTTTTGTAACAAATTATTAAGTTCGTTTACAATAAGTTGATTATCAGGCTATGTGATTTTGTGGTTATATTATAAACAACAAAATTCATTAAAAATAACTAACCAACTTTGTTGAAAAATAATTAAAGTTTAAATAAGTAATGTTTTGTATAAAACTATATAATAAAACTATATAATCACATAAACTGATAACCAACTTATCATTAACAACCTTATTTTACATTAACTTTTTTAATTTTTTGACTCAATCACTAAATCGGTTCTTATACACATGTAGTACGGAAGTAACTAATGCTGTTACGTCCTTTTCATTAAATGTCTGCGCCCACTTTGGCACGTAAAGTTTTGATATTTATTTGCATAACACATATTTGTGACAACATCATGTGAAAAGTATTGAACCGTTGCACATATTTGACAGAAAGATATTACATTTTCCGAAAGGAAATATTTTATTTAATTTTTCATGCAATCTCTGCTTTAATTCACATAATTAGCTTTTGGTTCATCCATATGTTTATACTTTAGAAAGAAAAAAAAATGTTTTTGTTACTTTTTAAGAATTAAAAAAAAGTTTTTTGTGGATATCTTCAGATGTTGATTGTGTATTGGATTGAGTATTGGTGTATATTAGGTTTACGAGTTACACTTGGTCATTTAAAAAGTATATTTTCTTTGTCACATAGTGTCCATTCTCATTTTGCCACATTTCAAGCGCATATTTTTGTTTCCGTATGCAAAATTTTTATTGAAATTTTGAATATGGATACATTCATTTTATATCATATCAGATACTGACTAAATATATAAATGATTAAGTTTTAACGCTTTTATCTATATTTTCTACATGCCCTTATAAGCGTCCATGCTTAACATGTCTGTTATTGACTACAAAAGTTGAAACAGGTGATAAATATATTTTCAAAAGGCTCAAGCAACCAAAAAATGAAAAGCAGGTTTTTGTTATTGATAATGGTATATTGCATTAAAATAAATATATAATATCAAAAATTTTAGGCCTCTCTTCTCAAAAATACTGACTATTAAAGAAACTCAAAAGGGAGCAACAACAAATTAGTTTTATTTTTCACAAGTAAAAAGTCGTAAGCAAAGATTATTCCACATTAAACTTTAAATACACTTTCCAGAACTCTCAATTTCAAATATGTTTTTCTTTTTGTATTGAGAAGTAACATAATCGTTTTTTAAAACCATAAAAGCTTAATAAGTTATTTATCTCTTCTCTAAAATTTTAAGAAGTGTTAACTGGGCATTTTGTATTTTAGTTGACGATATATTCATTGAAAATAAATCAGTAAATCTTTTTAAAATAAAGATTCTCACAACAGTATCCCATTGACCCCTCAGGAACGAATCTATGACCTCTCACACATTCGACATGAACGCTTCTAAGATGCTTATTAATTTTCTGTTTCTCATCCGATTTCACTATATATTTTTATTAAAAAATGTTTAATAGCTCATGTTCTACTAAATAAAAACTTAAACTTCTTTAAGAAAACGTAAATATTCTTTACGTTTATGGCGATTAGTCCTAAGAAGAAATCAAGTCTAATTTTTTTAATAGAATTTAGATCTTTCCATTTTTTACCTATTTGATATAAAAATTATGAGTTTATTCCATATGTTCTAAAATTTCAAAGCTGGGATTAACAAAAAAATATGTAATATGTATGTAAAATATGTATTGTAAGCGTTTTTTATCTGGCGAATGATAAATGTAAGAAAAATAAAAAAAATTCAATTTTGAGAATTGCTTTTATCACAGCTTAAAATTTTTTGCACTTCATTATCACAAATAATAAATACGAGTAATAACGATAGGATAACTGTACTATCAAATAATATATGACAGATACAATATTTAGTTTTTCTTAAAATCAACTTTTTACCGAAAATTTGACATTTTACAACATAACGTTTTTTTTGTCAGATGCGGCTTAAAATTGCATATAATGAAGAAAGATATATTTTCAGTAATAGGCACTACTTCTGTTTAAGTCGAACAGTAATTAGCTAACATTTTTGATGGCATTTTCCTTAATACCGTTTTTCTGCATACGTATTGACGGAAACTCTAATTATATTTTCACATTTTTTATTTTCATATTTTTTATATATATCGGACAACCCGTTCAAGAAATAGAAATAGCTAATTATAAATATGTATGTCAAATTTAATGGATTTAATCGGTTTATAAATAATCATATTTCTCATATAAAACCTTCAGCCAAAATTTATTTTAACAGTAGTGTAACAAAACCTCCAAAGTGTTTTTAAAAGTTAGTGCAAATTTCATTTTTATGGCCTCTTAAAGTTCGAATTTTTGAAGCCCTTTTTCAATTCAATTGGAAATAAAATAATATTTAGATTATTTAATCCAAAAGTAATTATGTGTCTTTGTTATTCTACAGAGTACTACCATTATTAAACTAAATTTTTGCTGGATGTCACACCCTTTTTACGACCTTTTTTGTCATAATTTTTTCGGTCAAAATGAAACATGGCGCATATGTATTTCCTTGAAGGGAGAGCTGAATAGATGCTAAACCCACTTTTTTTTAAAAAGATTATTTTGCTTCTTAGAAAAAAAAAAAAAATCAAAATTCAATAAATTTTTTAATGACAATGGTAAAAAATATCATAGTGTGATAAAAGTGGGCAAAAAAGGAGCGTTGTACCCATGCACGCTTTCAGAATTTTATAATGTACGGTGTTTTCTATTACTTGTGTTTGTCAAATTTGATGTGAATTATCTTATTAGTATCAAGAATGTATTAACATTGATTTTTATTGAAAGTAAGCTAAATAAACATTGGGCGTGACATGTAACTTATTTTTTAGTTCATAGCTTTCTGGTAAGTTTAATTTGAACTTAAAAAAATAATTGTTTAGAAGGATTTTTTTTAACATTTTTTAACATTATATACTATACATTAGCTTCCGAATAATGCACGTTATATCTACATATGTACTAAAGATTACCTAAACGGGTTGAATTATGTGACTTCTCATATATTGCAAAATTGGACATAAAAAGGGATATTAAATAAAAATCTTGCATAATATTTAAGAGAAGCTTTGCATTACATAAAACAGTAATTACCCATAAATATATCGGAAATTATATGGCAACTTACTGATTGCGTCATAGTAAAGAAACCATTTTAATTATATAAAATATCTTCTGTTATAAAAATTTTATGTAATTCGCTTCATCGGTTATTTGAAGCATAACTGTTTTTATAAAGAATTCATATTGTTTGATGTTTTTCTTGGTATGTCATCCTAGGTCATAAAGGCACTAAGATAGAATAATATGAAAATCTTTAATATGACGTTCCGCAGAAATGAAGTATATATATATTATATATTAAAATTTATTTAGAAAGTACTCTTACAGAAACATTACACACATGAGTACATTATATACGGGTAAAATACCAAAATTTGATGGAGGGAACGACATATAGTTTCGTCTTGGCATTTGAGTTACATGCGACAAGAATTACAATTACAAAAATTGGATTTATATGTAATTATCGGTGATTTTGACATGGTGTATATGATGCTAAGATGAAACTATATACCAACTTTCCCAAACAAATTTGGAGTTTTCGTAATTTTACTTGTAATGTTTTATTTAAATATTTTAAAAAACCATATAAATAATTATATTAGAATCCGTGCGTTTTTATTGAAGGAAGCATTTATTAAAATGTAGAATTGAATTACTACAAATCTTAGTTGATTTTAGGCAAACATGTAATCTAATTAATTTTATCAAAAACATTAATTGAAATCAAAGCCAAAATCAATTATTCAAGTTAATTAATATTATTATTTTGGTGATTGGAGTAAAATCAAAAAAAAAAAAAAAATTAATTAATAGAAGCAATTTCATAATTGAAGTCTATTTCTATTTTTCTCTGTGAATAAATGATTGGCTTGCAATGGTATTTTCACGAAATTTATTAATTCAAGGAGAATCTCCAGCGATTTAAATACTGAATATTTTGGTACTACTGAATGCCGTTCTTGAACTGGATTATTTTTTAAAATGGTATTTTTTTTTAAATTTTTGTAGTTTAACGTGTATTCGGAATTCACCTCCGTTGGTATATAAAACATATCCAAGGGTAACCTCAGTATATACATAAATATATTACATAATTGTCATACTTTTAAATCCTTTTCGTATTTTTTACATCCACTGTTAATATTATTTGTTATTTTTAATAATATTTTTGCAATTTTCGTAAATATTTTAATTCAAACGGTTAGATCTTATCAAAAGAAGCATTTTGATACCCATATTGACTATGTATATCTAAAATTGAAATAAAACTTAATCAGACACCAGCTACTTATATCTTCAGGCAAATAATGTTACATCTAAGTTTGGTACAAATGATACGCTAGTTTTTCTTGTTGATTTTAATTTACCAACATTAAGTTGATCTTATTGCGATGATGTCGGCCGCCTAATGCCTTTTTCATCATCAGGTTGTTTAAATGATTTTCTCGGTATTTTATTCGAATTGTGTCTTGTACAGTATAACAGTATACCCAATGTGAGTGTTAGATACATGGATTTGGTATTTTCTAATACCCATAAATTATCGCTCTGCCGTTTACTGCCTATCATTAGGACTAATAAGCATTTCTAAAAACATTCTCTGACAAATATTGCTTGGCAGAATTCTAATGATCTTGATTTGAATATCACAACTTCCTATGATTCATTGTTCAAAGGGTTTGATCTTGCTGTTCCTATCTTAAATACATGCAATATAAATTCTGGTGCCGTTTGGTACATAAATGGACTTGAAGATTTCGGAGTGTTAAAAGTAGATTAATATAAGCAATACATGGAGAATAGTACAGCGGTAACGTATATGAATTATTCTGGTGCTAGGACTAGATTTAATACTTTAAATTGTAGGTGTTACACCGATTATTTCTCAAAAATGAGGAATAAATTTAGTAATAATGATATATGTATATATATATATAAAATTTTTAAAAAACTAAAATAAAAAAGTTCCAGCTCAGGAACGATTATTAATAGATCCGAAGTATTTTGGGAAACATAATAAAACATACCAATGTTAATTTTCAGGGGGGTAACAGAAACACTCTTTGAGTGAGTCGCCCTAATGGTATACATAATTTAATATCATTCGGCCTGATTTTCAGTTACATACAAATGAACAAGAAAAAGCAAATGAATAAATATCTACTAAACATTATAGTTTTGTTATGGAATTATTGTATAGTTTTTAAATCCTCAACTACTGCCTAAAACAAATGGTTCCAGAAATCTGTGCAAAAAAAAAGGGAAAAATAAGAAAAATATAAAAACATCTGCTACATATTTATCTAAATACAACTGAAATATCTAAACAGTTATACCTAAGTAATCTACCATATATATTAGACTGCTCCAAAACTTACCGACTTTTGAATTTTGACCGCACCCCTCCATGCCGCATCGAACCTGAATTTTCTATGGTGCGTTTGTATGTGGAAAGTTTGGCTTGTTTACAGTTTTTAGAAAAATTTAGCTATTAAATACTTTGCTTTGTAAAAAAATGTAAAAAATCGTAATATATAAATAATTATCTGTCCAACATGATATAAAAAGCAAAAAAAAATTACATTTAAAATATGTGCAGTTTTTTTAGAATTGATATTCAGACTAAACACAATTATTCCACAATAAGATAAAAAATAAATTTATCAAATGTACATTCTGAAGTTTTTACGATAATTTAACAATGATAATATTTATAAATCGAAAGTCAAACGTCTAAATTTGGAATATTTGAAAGTTTTAAGGAACACGTAATGAAAACTTATTTATTTTTAATTTGATTTCAATGAAATTTTATGGAAATATAACGGAAAGACCCTCGTTGATATGAGAAGTAAAAAAGTCAAATTTAACCCTTAAGTGAGCTTAAGATCAGCATTTTTTTAACTCAACTTTTCTTAAATAACAAATAAAAGGATAATTACCCCATTCCAACAAGTATAATTTTACTAAACTATCAAAAAAATCATTACATCCAAATCCAGGTAAAAGCAAATTTTTCATGATGTTTTCCTTAAAAATTTGTGCAAGCTCGATTTTCGCTACTAATTAAAAACTAGACCTGTTGCGAAAATTGAATTTTCGCAATAACAGATGCCAAAATTTTATTGAAAAATTTTATGTATTTTTTAAAATTAGAGACTGCAAATATTTAATGTTTGTAGAAGTAGAAGTTTCATATTAACAAAATTTTGCTTCTGGTTTTATTGTTATCATGAACACAGACCTATTAAAGTTCAATAAAGTTAACAATGAGAACATAATATTGTTGTAGTGATAATGCTGTAACCATGTTTTTTCTCTGCATGTATTTTCTGAAGTATGGTTTATCCTACATTCTAATAATCTTGTTTAGTCTGAATATCAGTTTAAGAAAAAATTGCTTTATAACTAGAAAATTAAAAAAAAACCTTTTTGCCGACCATTGAACTAGCTTTTTTTAATTTATTGCCTGCGATGTTGTCTATATATGCATAGTTGTTCTCCGACTTTTTTGAAATTAGTTTAACATAATTTTTTAAAGCTTGAAATTGGAATTTTGAAATAGTCTTAAAAAAATCCAAATTTTCAAATGTAGGTAAATTTTCGTGCTGTCTAATGTATATAAAAATACATACATACATACATATGCACAAAAATCCATATGTATGGATAATGTACATATCTATGCATGTATGGACATTCAGTCGAACCACCACAAATACATTGACAAACATTTTTATATAAAACCAAAAGGACCTTTTACTTAAACTAAAAAAAGAGCTGAAAAAACCTAAAACGAGGACATTTTTATTGCAATGTGTTTTGGTTATTTCCGCATCAATGTTTATTTCAGAACATTTGTTCTAATTTTTTGTCATCTTTTTTTATGAAAGTTTATTTTTGCATTGTTTTTATATGACAATTGGCACCAATAAATACTTTAAAGTGATAAAAATAACACCAACTACGGAAATTCCATTTTTTATTTAAAATTCGCAAATAAAACTTTATTTATTTTATTGTAAACAAAATGTTTGATTATCAAGCCAAATCTATTAAATACAGAAAATTACATTTCAATAGTTTAACAATGTGTTTAATACCCTTTTAATAGCAACAAATTATTAAAATATTTGTGAAGCTTCAACTTTTTACTAAGTAGTTAGAAGGGGAAGAATTCACCATAGAGTATATTTATGAACACTACCCTAATAACACTTCCAAACTTATGTATATTCTCTTTCCTAATTAAATCATATTATTAATTTTAATACTTATTGTTTTTCATTTCTATTCATCCAATATTTTCCTAAATATTAGTTTATTAATTCCTTCTTATTATCATAAAATTATCAAGTATTTTTCTAAACACTGTTTCTTATATTTTGTCTTTTTCTTATTATTCCCGCTAACTTAATCATTATTATTTTGTGACCTTGAATAAATACGTAACTCTTAATAAAAATTATTATTCAAGTTGATGTTGTTGAAAGAAGTTTAAAATTTTCTTAAAAAAATAAAAATAAACTTTTTTGTGAAAAATTGAAATTGTTGTTGTGTTTTGCATTCTTTTACTATAGGGGCACATCTGCCAGTGCCAAATAACTTGAAATCGAAGTAATAATTTTTTATAGCACTGAATGATTTTCTTTTTCTATATCAGGGATCTTCTGTCATATCATCAAAATGACTTCTAGCCAATACCTCCTTTACCAGGATATCCACGGTGCAATTGTTTCATTATCCTGTCCCTTAAACATTTAGAAATTACAATTTTGTCGTTATATATTAAACAATCTTGAATAACACCTAAACTTTCTCTTGTAGAATAGAACTGAGCCAATTCTGGATTTCGATTTTGCTTCCATCCATTTTGGGCGAGTGAATAACTGATTGAAGTACTTAAAACCTTAGATTTTATTGTTTTACCATTTATTCATTCGTTATTTATTTATTTAATGCAACTATAGATTCTATAATAGCTGAGAACAAATTACAATTCGGGTGAGATGTGTCCCAAAGGCAACTCGCACTTGTCAGAAAGGCCTTCTTAAAACGGTGTGCAGCCGAACGATTTCTGGATCGGTTGGGTAAAAAGCCTACCGAGACCCTTACTTCTGAGGAACTTGTTTTTCATTGTTGGCCGAATTGTAGTGTAACCCTTCCCCTACGTAGAAGGACGGTTCTAAACGGCAACGTTCAGAGGAGAAGGTTCAGTCGCAAAACCAACTGCCCAGGACCAAGCCTGCAAAGCCCTATAACCCGATGAACAAATTGTATAGTGAAATTGCCAAAGGTCATCTTATACGTGCTGTCATCGATAGAAATGATTGGGATTGCTCTATATCGCACACAAACTGGGATATAGTGAGCAGGAAGCTGATGAGACTATTCTGGAAAGTTCTGAAAGAGAACCCGGGACCCTCCACCTACTGCGATGATGCGGGTCGGTATCGTAACCGCCTGCTTGCTCAAATGAGAGATCACCACTGCTCTTAAAGCAGGCGACCGCTCTTTTGGATGGCCTATGGGAAGGCGCTAGAATGGACGTGGTTTCCATTGAATTGATGCCACGTTGGTCTAGGGCCATGACCCGAGTACCGGACGGACCATACAAAAAAGAGGAGATTCTGGAAGGTGAACAGGGTTTCCGTATCCGATGAAGAATTCAGAAAGACTGTGATCGTTATGAACAAGGAGACAATGTCGCCCCTTGGTGAGAAAAGTGGGAGGATTTACTATGGTTTTGAGTCAATCTTCTTACAGGTTTATCGAGGGAATGATGATCGGTCTAGATCGATGATAATCAAACTCCGGAAGTAATGTCTTGTAAAGAGATTGCTAGTTCTCTTGCTCAAGAGGACACTCACTCAAATTCCGGGTTTGTGGGTGAATTTTTTGAGCGATTGGAAAAAGTAGTTGACGAGGATGCCCTCTTGGATTCCGATCAAGATGACGTCAACGTCACAATCACCTAAAGGACATACATGGTGAAGATAAGATAACTGTGGATCGTTGGTGAAAGAGTTTGCAGACTACGTGCGAAAAACTTTAAGCTGCTACACGCTGTGGGATCAGGTAGAAAACCATCTTGTATAGTAGCAAACAGTAGACTCAGTATCTTCATTCTATCTGCTTTTAGCGATGAGGACACTGTAATAGCGGCCTAGGAGGCAAGCTCTGGCACCATTTACATTGTCTCCAGTTACATCTCTGCGAAATTGCCAAGGCGGCTAGAGCAAACAACATACCGCTCGTAGTTGGAGCTGACACTAATGCCCATCATGTCGTAGTAGTTTGGATATTCTAAACATTGGCAGGGAACCAACCTTTGTAGTAGCTAATAGAAGTGAGGTTCTCGATACTACGCTAGTTAGTACTAGGTACTCTAATATAATTAGGGATTGGAGGGTCTCCAATGGCTGCTCATTCTCTGATCACTTATGTATTGACTCCAAAATAGAAGTCTGTTTACACTGGGTTAAATCCTCTTAAAACAGGAGGAAGACAATTTGAATAGTACAATATGATATTTTCACCCAAATCTACCCACCATAAACGGTCGTGGTGATATTGATTCCTGTGTCAAAACGCTAACAAACGCTTTCGACACAGCGAGTTCTGTTGCATGCGGACCCAAAATCTGAAGGGTAGGAGTAAACCACATTGGTGGAACTCAGAGATAGGCGAAACTCGTAAAGAATGTCGCTGTCTATTCAGTGAGGCTAAGAGACTAGTAGACTGGTCTACTTATAAGTCCAAAGTTAACATGTTTAAAAACCAGAATAAGAAACGCAAATCCTGGAGGGCTTTCTGTAGCGGCGTAGAAAGCCGCTCTGAGGACAATCAGTTTCGTAAAATTTTGGTATCATTACCTACTGTTCCGAGTTTCATTCAGAAACCCTGTGGCAGTTGGACAATAAGCGGTCGAGAAGTCTTATATGTCTTAATGGAAACGCACTCTCCAGGTAGCCTCCCTTAAACGAAGAGCTCTGTGATATCTTTAGAGGTCATCAATGATGTTCCCATTCCCACAGCGGATAGTGAACTGAAAGCTTTGCCTCATTTAAATCTCCGGGCCCTGATGGTATTATACCTGTTACAGTGCGGATACAATAGTTCCACGGCTAATTCGGATTATACCTGCTATAATGCGGATATAATAGTTCCCCGGCTAATTCGGCATGCTTGTCATGTTTTTATATCCCTGAGTCACGGACTAGATGTACAGTCGTCTTTATCAATAAAGGGGGTAAGACCTCACATACAAGACCGAAGAACTTCAGACCTATCAGTCTGTCGTCTTCCTCTTGAAGACGCTGGAATTGTCGATCAACTTATACCTTCGTAGAACGATCAACCCTAACATATTACCAACACCTCAATATGCCTATATGAAAGGCAAATCTGTTGAGACTGCATTATATTCGCTAATAGTTTATATTGAAAAAGCTCTTGAGATAAGGAATATGCATTAGTGGCCTTCCTTGATATAGAGGGGGCCTTTAATAATGTGACTCCGGAGGAAATCATAATGTCAACTGGACATACATCAGTCGATCATCATCCTCATATGGAGATTTCTAACCAATAGGGGAAGATACCAACTGGTTGGAATACCGCTTTCGGTTGGAGTACCGCTTTCGGCCTGCAGATCAATAATTCTGCAGCACTTATCGAGAATTGCAATAGATACATGGATCCGCATTTTCAACCTCGAGACAGATATGGCCCCGTTATGACGAATCTCGATCTAATTTCATCATGGGATTACCGAGACATCCGATGTCACAGGCTACTTGATTACTTGGAGACTAGGGCTCCCTTTTAACGACTTTTGTAGAAGTTGTCGAGATGAGATTAGGACTGCTAATTTTGGCAGTCCGTATGTGCATGTATTACACTATGCAACAGTCAATATTGGGATGGGATGAAACCAACGGGAAATGTTATATCGCTAAAAAAGAAGTTATACGTGTCCCGACGTTTCGCTGGGTCAGCCTAGGAATCGAGATATATAGATTTGAAGTTAGTACCTATCATATAGGGGAAATTGTGACCTTTGGTGTTTTTTTTTTGACATAACTCGAGAACCACCAGTCCGATTTTGCTGAAACAAATTTAAAAAAATTAGGAATTACAATTCCTTTAATCGCTACATAAGTAACAGTTTCGCAGTTATAAATAAATGTATGAAAAAAAACTATTTTTTGCCTAAAAAATTTAATTTTTTTATTTTTAATTCATAAAAAATCCAAAACGGTACAAAAAGTGTCAAGTCCTATTACTTTCACGTAAAGTCACATAACCTTTAAACAAAATAAGACCTAGAACATGAAAATCGATGGACGCGTTTCGCTTTTATTCACAATTAAGTGAAGGTATGAATTCCAAAAATTTGCTCGAGATATGCTCTATTAACAATATTAAAGAAAAATGTGATGTTAGCAGCGACCCTTCTACTTTTTAAAGGTAATAAATAGCTAGTTAATTGATATGATACATAAGTGTTGCCGAACAATTTTCTTCCAGCGTTGTCAAGCAATGACAATTTCTTCATCTGGTTTTAACTTGGTACCGATAACTCTAGAAAGCGTATCGACACAACGAAAGTCTTTGGTGTTTGCTTACTGAATATTGAAATTGTACATCATTAAAATAAATGCCCACACTTGTAGCCTATTTGTAGCATATACGGGAATACATTTTTTATTGCCAAAAATAGATAAAAGTGGTTTATGTTCTGTGTTTCCATAAATGTACTCATGGAATATTTTCACAGCATCGTTTCTATTTGCGAGAAGCATCTTCAATTGCCTTTTCTGTCCTGATGAGAAAAATACGACAGATATAGGATCAAATGCCCTTTCCAGAGGCGTCTGCTGCGACCTTCATTGGAAGATCAGGATTGTAATGAGTTAAGAGTGAATACGAATTTAAAATGTCTTTAAACTTTTCAAAAGCTTGGATGAAGACTGGGGCACATATAGGCTGAGTTTTAATAAGTACAAAAAGGACATTAGAAGAGCTAAAACGTCCTCGTGGATTAGGTTCAGCGAGACCATTGACTCTATCAATGAACTATACACATTCAGGAAGATGCTGTCGAAGAATCCTAGTGTTTCGGGTAGAATCTAGAGATCAGATGGTTCATGGACGGAGTCTAGCTCTGAGTCACTTAAAGTGCTTTTGCAAAGTCATTTTCCGGGTTGTAAGAATCCATTGATAGAAGGATCAGGTGATTAAGAGCGCTTCTTTACAGAGTCTGTCATCAGGATGGTTGAAACGGTAGTGAGAGATCTGATTACGGTTAAGAAAGTAGCATGGGCGGTAAATTCATTAGAGACTTCAATTCACTTGGCCCGGATGGTATTTTCCGGCTATGTTACAGAACGCACCATTGGCGGTTCGTCTACTACTAGTGGATATTTTTGAGGGGTGTCTGCTATATAGACACATATCAAGGGGGTTGAGAGAGGTAAGAGTCATATTCATACCTAAAGGTGGTTCAGCATGTCACTCGAAACCCAAGGCACCAACAGCATGTGTAGTAGTCAATATATTTACCTAAAGGGTAAAACTGTTAAGAGTGCGCTTAATGAGGTGGTGGGCTATATAGAACAAGGACTTCGTTCAGAGAATTTACCATGGCCGCGTTCTTGGATATTGAGGGAGCGTTAAATAATATCAAGATTGACGCTATTAAGTAGTCGCCGGTGGATCGTAAAGTACATGACTTCTTGATCGATTGGATAATCCTTACGCTGAGCAACAGGATTACCAACTCGAGCTTAGGTGGAGTATGTTTAAGGAAACTGCTGACTAGGGGAACACCCCAAGGGGATTGCTCTCACCCCTGTTGTGGGTATTGGCTGTCGATGTGATTCTGCGTCAATTTGACAGCAGGGGACGAAAGATAGTGGCATATGCTGATGATGTAGTCATACTGGTAACAGGAAAATTTCTTTCCATCAGTGAGATCATGCAGTCCGCGCTGAGTGAATTGTCCTCTTGGGCCACTGATAAAGAGTTGGGAGTGAATCTAGAAAAGACAGAGTTTGTTCTGTTTACTAGAAAGTACAAGGTAGAGAATTTGAGATTACCGGTACTGTGTGAAACGGAACTGAGATTTTCCGACTCAGCGAAATATCTTGGAGTATTCTTCGATAGTAAGCTGATCTGGAAGAGACTCAAACGTTTCCTTAATGTCTACTACACCTGTAGAAACTCCATAGGTAAGAGCTGGGGACTCAAACCGTAGGTTGTAAATTGGATCTATACCTCGGTGATGAGAATAATTCTTAAATACGGTTGTTCTGTTTGGTTTCAGGCATTACAGGTGCAATGAGTAGTACACCACAGGCGGCTCTGGACGTCATAATTCATCTCTTACCCATTAAAGAGTTTATGAGGGGTATAGCGGAAAGGATTCTACTGAGACTTAAGGATTATTAGGTTCATCAAGAGCTGGTCACTCCCGGAGCGTATTCCAAGTCAGTTATGGTGAGGTTAATCTGAACTCTACTAGGGCATCAGCCGCTGAATCAGATTTTGGGGTAAATCCTGTCGTGGTGATACCTGATAGGGAGGTCTGGTCCGGCACTGAGAGACTGTACGAAGGTTGCGCAGTATTCACAAATGGATCAAAGATGAATATAGGTACTGGTGCGGAAGTTTATATTATGGACGCGGATTTGAGAGGATCTTTTAGACTCCCTGATGAGACTGAGATTCTCGGCATTTTGAAGGCCGCAGAATTAATCAGACAGAACGTTGAGAGGGGTAATGAGGTTACTCTCTATGTGGACAGTCGGGCGGCTCTGAAGGCCTTGGGGCCACATCTGGTGAAATCCTGAAAACTGCAATATATCTAGTAATGAATTAGAGGTTGAACTAGTAATGAATTAGAGGTTGAATTAGAGGTAATGAATTAGAGGTTGGGTTTCTTCTTTGGGAAGATCAACGATTGGATCTTGGTCAGACCAAATTCGGCTTGGGAGAGTAGAGTGGAATGTAAGGTGTCGAGGGCGATATGGCCGGCACTCGACAGGCACAGGTATTTTCTTAAGTAGGAAAAGTTTAAGGATCATGATAGGTGTTTGATATGGAAGATAAGGTCTTAATGGGACGCTGGCAATTCCGACTTTTGTAGAATATGTGGGGACGTCGACGAGACCGAGTCTATTAAGCACATTATGTACTACGTAGGATGAAATGGCTGGGCAGTCAATTTCTCGACGGGCTATGTTACGTTCGGGACATGGAGCTTGTAGACATCATAGGCTTCGTCATGGGAATAGACTGTCTAAGGGGGAGTTAGGGGTACATACCTAGGAAAATTCTTAATATTGCTGTTACTCTTCTTATGATTCTTGTTATTCTTCGCTCTTTTCATTTCTTCTTCCTATTCTATCATGTATTCAAATGAAGGGATTCACAATGGACCGAGATCGGTCTCTGGGTGGAAATGTGGTACAGCGGGTATCACGACAACCTTCTCTATCTATCTATCCCTCCCAAGTAGCACAGAGTTGTCAACTTGGAAACAATTTTGTTGACCCTTCGTTTTTAAACTTTAGAGCCCGTGGCTAATATACCCACCACATTTATTCATCCTAATAATTCTACTAATAAATTCTCTCAGTCTAAGTTTTTCCGATCAAAAGAAAGTTAAGTGCTACCGTACTACAGTTTCTAATGATAAAACAGGTCCTTTTTCACGGTGTCCTGAAGTACACCCCTTTAAGCTTTGTCCTACATTTCTCGGAATGTCAGTTACATGCACGAATTGTATTGTCAAACGAGTAAACAAAAACACCATTCACAGAACATGCATCGAGTATAAACCCCTCTAATCCCCAAGCAAGCGCTAGATCAGCGGCTTCGAATCAGAATATAACACCCAACAATTCTTGTACTAATCACCCCCTCCCCAAAATTGTCGTTTTTAAACACGAACCCCTCTACCCCTTGCTGAAACCGTTTTATCAGAACTGCTCTGGTATAAAAGTTTCTGCTTTGGAAGAAACTTTTTTCTCGAAAAAATTTCAGAACAAGCTTTTGTTAGATACTCGATCCTCAAAAAGTGAAATCCATGGCCTGAACAATGCATTAACTGTCTCCTCAACTCAGCTGCGTTACATTTGAATTGGTTCTTTTATTGACAGTTCTTTTGAAACTTATACCGATGCCTTGGATGGAGATGGACCATATATATAGGATTGATACCATAAATAAATGATTATCACGTCATATTGGTCTTAATCAGTTTATACGAAACGAGTCTAGATTACAAAAAATCTCCAATTAAAGTCGGAAGACGGTAAAGTCATTTCAGAATATTCGACGATGAAACAAGCGACTAATGTAACCCCTTCTAGCACAAACAACGTGTACTATTTACCACACCATGCAGTTCTGAAACCCAATAGTACTACTACGAAGTTGCATGTAGTATTTAATGCATCTAGTGCTTCGTCAAACGGAAATAGTCTCAATGACTTACTGTATCCCGGACCAATTATACAAGATGATCTTACTGTGCTTATTCTGCGCTGGAGACTCTTTAGATATGTATTCAATTTCGATATCGAAAAGATGTATCGTCAGATATTGGTCAATCCCTCCCATACCTTTTTCCAAAGGATAATATTTCGAAGTTCTCTCCAAGAACCCCCTCAAGATTTCGAACTAAAAACCGTAGCTTTTCGCGTAAATTGCTCCTCTTATCTGGCGATACGAACACTGCTCGAATAAGCTAAACTCCATGAACACGCAAATCTGGAAGAATGAAACAAACTGGGAAGACGATCTTATACCATCAATATTCAATGACATGCTTTCTTAGAAGATTACCTAAATACTGAGCAAATCAAGATTCCCTATTCGTCGATTTTAACCCTTCATATTCCATCGAGTTGCATTTCTTTTGTGCCGCCTCAGAGAAGGCATACGCCGCTACATTATACATACGAACGGAAAATTCAGGTTCAGTCTCGTCTCATCTGTTAGTCGCCGAAACTAAAGTTAAGTTTGTTTCATTACCCCGAAAAGAACTCTGTGGAGCAGAATTAATGGGCGCCATGGTCGATTCCATTCAGTCTCAACTAAACCATCGAAATCATAAATTATTTCTATGGACCAATTCAACAATGATCTTGGCATGGCTACAGAAACCTCCAAGTAAATGGAAAACTTTTGTAGAGAATAGAGTTTCTTCCATAGGTTGGGAAGAAATCTTCGTTTCATCTTGACTCGAAAAGTAACCCCGTGGACTCACAGTTTCTCAACTAACGTCTAGTGAGTTATGGTGACACGGACCTACATGGCTCAGATGTCCTCCGAGTGCATGGCCCCACAATATTTCTAGTTTCTCCACTGAAGAAGAGGCCGAACTAGTTCGCGTTTACTTAAAGATAACGATATTTTAAAGGAATTTTGAAGATTTTCCGAATTAATATTACATCTGTAATGTATATCGATTCTATTACAAATGTAATATTGCAGATATAATAGAATGCAGTCACATATGGTCATCGCGTGTCAAAAGTTATACTGCGCCAATGAATATAACTTAGTTTAACGACGTCTTCCGTTTACCAATACAGGTGTCGTTTTCGTTGGTTCCTTTTATAACGTGGTTTTGTGGTCGGCTGAGGTAACTTAGTGGCCTACAGGGTATACTTACGAGTGTCGAAGCCGAACGTACGACGCCGACCTTAATTCTACTACCGAGCCAAGAATCTTCGGACCCGACGCTGCCACCTGAACCAGAAACCGATCCTGCCGTAAACCTGAATCAGTTTGACAGCCGAGAGTGTTGAAGCCGAAAGCTCAAAGCCAATTCTACTACCGAACCGATCCTAATATAAGCCGAAGTGTCGAAGCCGAACATAGGACGCCGATCTTAATTCTACTGCTGAACCCAGAATCTTCGATCCCCGAAGCTGCCATCTGTACCAGAAACCGATCCCGCCGTTAACCCGAACCAGTTTGACAGCTGAGTGTGTCGAAGCCGATAGTTCAAAGTCGAAGTTAAGAGTGTCAAAGCCGAAAGCTCAAAGTCGAATACCTGAGCCGAGCCTTTTACAAGCCAATTAACCGAGCCGAGCTTCTATAAGCTGAATGACCAAAACAAACATAATCTACCAATATCAACATACGCCGAAGAGCCGAAATAAGCCTTGCTGAAGAAGGAAATGCAGAAACATTTATTAAGCCGGTGGTATCCGAATTGGAGTTATAGAAATTATTTTCTCGTAATATCTTTATATTTTGTACTTGAAATATTCTTGACGTATTCAATAAAGAAACTATTATTATTTTAACACCCCAGAAAGGGGAAAAAAACGTTTTATTACTTAAGGTTTGTGGATCCGTAAGTAGATCCTGGAGGCCACTAAGTTACCTCAGCCGACGACAAAACCACGTAATAAATGGCGCCCGAGCCATTGATGTAACGTGGAAATAGTACACTCAATACTACTATTTTTCCTTTTCTTTACTATTTTATTTATGTATTTTTAATTATTTTTTCCTTTTCATACTAATATTTTGAATATTTTTTTAGTAGTAGGTAATTACTAATTATTAGTAATAGGTAATTACATTGAGCGCCCCAAATGTGTAACAACTGCTTTAGTTGTGCAGTTGATATTGCTTAATGGTCAACAAGCAATATAATTCTCATTTAGTTGATACATGACTAAGTATAAGTAAACAAAGTTTGATTACGGTCGGGGCGATTCAAACAAGACGAGAATCCGCCGCATAAGTCTCTGATATTATTCTAGATAAATTGAAGAGCCGATTAGATTTTGCGAAAGTAGAATATAATCGTATATTTGCACGCTCAACTTCGGTTGGGTCCTTAAATAAATTTTACACGAGTGACTTCGGTTGCTGCGTTCTCACGAGTGACTTCGATTGTTCGTTCCCATGAGTGACTTCGGTTGTTCGTTCTCACGAGTGACTTCGGTTGTTCGTTCCCACGAGTGACTTCGATTGTTCGTTCTCACGAGTAGAATATTAACCCGTAGAATTGCATGGTAATAGTAGTAGAGAAGTAGCTAGCTATTAGCTTTAAGAAACCATTGTACGTATCATAAAAAAAGATACGATCTTCGATTCCCGAAGCTACCACCTGTACCAGAAACCAATCCAGCCGAATAACCGAACCCGATTGACAGCTGAGAGTGTCGAAGCCGAACGTACGACGTCGACCTTAATTCTACTCCTGAACTCAGAATCTTCGATCCCAGAAGCTGCCACCTGTACCAAAACCGATCCCGCCGTAAACCCGAACCAGTTTGGCAGCCGAGAGTGTCGAAGCCGAAAGCTCAAAGCCGATTCTACAATCGAACCGATTCTAAGATAAGCCGAAGTGTCGAAGCCGAACATACGACGCCAATCTTAATTCTACTACCGAACCAAGGACCTTCGATTTCCGAAGCTGCCACCTGAACCAAAAACCGATCCCGCCGTTAACCCGAACCAGTTTGACAGCCGAGTGTGTCGAAGCCGAAAGTTCAAAGTCGAATAGCTGAGCCGAGCCTTTTACAAGCCAATTAACCGAGCCGAGCTTCTATAAGTTGAATGACCGAAACAAACATAATCTAAGCCGATCAACCGTACCGATATTAACATACGCCGAAGAGCCGAAATAAGCCTGGTCAAAGAAGAAGGAAGTGAAGAAAACATTTATTAAGCCGGTGGTATCCGAATTGGAGTTATAGAAATTATTCTCTCGTAATATCTTATATTTTGTACTTGAAATACGTTTGGAGTATTCAATAAAGAAATTATTATTATAACCCCCAGAAAGGGTAAGACAAACGTCTTATTACTTAAGGTTTGTGGATCCGTAAGTAGACCCTGGAGGCGACTAAGTCACCTCAGCCGACGACAAAACCACGTTACACTTTGGTCTTAAATCATATGTGAGTCTTGGTTGTAAAATCACCAAAGGATAAGGGTTAGTTTTTGATGCTTTGTAACAAAAGCTATACATCTCGAGCCAGCATGAGAAACTTCCACCTTTTTAGCTGGGTTTGCACTTTTTTCGGCGAGGGACTCCCAGTGCTTTATATTCAGACAATGGCCTAGCTTTTGTTGACGCTTCACATGTATTAAACGCTGAGGAGACCGATTTTGTGTCACTGGTTCGATGGCAATTAATTTATGAACATAGTTTTACTTTGCTAGAATGGCATTTCATCCCACCAGGAGCGCCACATATATGAGGACGCTGGGAAGCAGGAGTCAAAAGCTTTACCTTCGAAGAGTTTTGTATGGTTTTTGCGCAAATTCAAACTTGTTTAAACTCAAGATCTCGTAGCCCCATGAGCGATAACCCTTTAGATCTATGTTCACTTACCATCTTTCACTTTCTTATAGGGAAGTCTTTACTATATCCCCCAGAACCTATTTTTTCTGGGCATTCCTTAAGTTACGATGATTTCTTGCAAAAATTGCAAATTTTTTTATTACCATTTTGCCCGCAGATGGAAGGAAAATTATCTGAAGAAACTCCACAAACTCCTCAAATGGAAATATCCCCAGCGTGACTTTGTTATCGGTGATCTTGTCATTGTAAGACAAGACAACTTACCACCAAATCAATGGCAGCTTGGCCGCATTGAAAACGTTATACGTGGCAATGATAGTAGAGTTAGAGTCGCTGAAGTACGAAATGCTAATGGTAACTTTACTAGACCAATTGTCAAATTAATTCTATTCTCGAATCCCAAATAAAACGAACATCGTAAATTTATCTATTTACAGCAATCACCATGCCACGTACCCACCGCAGAAGTCTATCACCCTTAGAAGAAAGGGGCCGCCACAGCTACCAACGTAGTTCCGGTTATCACCAATCTTCCAATTGCCGCTTGTGTCGTAAGGACCACCTCCTTCGAAAATGCCTTAAGTTCAAACCAATAAACGTCTCATAGAAGCTAAAAGTGGTAAAATGATTTCGATACATTGAAAAATGCTTAGGACACTCCCAATACATTAATAAATTCTGCAACACCGATCGGTACCGCCAACGTGGCAGCAGGCACCACACTCTCTTGCATCGAAATGAACGTATAAGTTCATCGAAGCCAAAAACTAACACCTCTACGAGATCCAGTACCCACACTGTAACGCTACTCCCCACCGTTATCGTAAAAATGGAACTTGGAGATGAATTGTGTAACGTCACAGGACTACTTAAGCTTTGCGAAGAAGTAAGTTCGATTGCAGAGTTTTTGGTAGAGCACTACAAATTAACTACCAAAAAAAGGGTTCTGATCGTTGGTGTAAAATACGTGTACGTCCACGCCATGAAGAAGCTCCAATTCTGACTGTGCTGGTGATCAGCCCCGCAAACAACCGAAGAAGAAAAGAGTGGCAGAGTTATACACCAACTTACGTTTATCAGACCCCCATTTCTATAAATATGAAGGCATTAACTTCGTCCTTGGGGCCGATGTTTATCCACGGTTCATCAAATCCGCAATTCAACCGAAATCGATTGGTACCCCAATGGCCCAGGACACTATCCTAGGATGGACTATTACCGGAAAACTTGGTGTTTAAATGCTCACGACTTTATTATACTTGCAGCTGTATCCATGCACATACTTTAAATTTGTATACCCATGTTTTTAGAATATTAAATCTCCTTATTTAGTGTAGAGTATTCTTTAATGAATTTACCTCCATATTTCATATACTTTTAGAATAATTAACTTTATAATGAACAGAATTAAAAATTGAATTTAACCGTACTTTTCTGGTATCAGTTCTTTCCTGTGTCCTTTTGCAATATAGCAAGGGGCCGGGATGTTAAGGTGTAATAATAAGAACATAAAGATCTAATGAACCCTTATTTAAATATCCCTAACTGTATGAAATTTTTTCTCTTATATTTAAGAAAGTAGTTTCTCATAACATGCTTTATCTTCAGTGCTTATTAATGTGAGACATAAGTAAAGAAAAAAAAAATTATTATTAAAAAATAAACAAATCAGACATCAACATTAATGGTGTATTTATTTTCTGGAAATATCTTCACTTTACCCCCAACACTAACATTTTAGCCCTTTTAGGGCAATTTTAAAAACCAAAAAATGCTTTCTAGCTTTTTTGAGGCTAAAAGCAAAATAAAAAGGCTAGATTTAGCCTTAAAAGGGCCAAACTGGTAACACTGCAAACTAGAAAGAATTCGGATATTTTTATGTCGAATATTCGAATAAAACTAATAGTTTTATATTTTTGTAATTCAGGTAATTTTATGGGAATTTTCATAAAAAATATATCTTTATGTTAAATTTAAACAAATTCACCTTTTAGAATTACAGTAACGTTAATGACTAGCAAAATAACTCTTTCCAAATTAAATTAAAAAAAACGAAATCGACTTTCTTTAAGATTTCGACTGTTAAACTATTTTGCAGGTTTTATAGTCATAAAAGATTCTATTGAAGATGGATCGTTAACAGTAATCGGCTTCATTTTACGTTTGTAAGCTTTGGAGGTATAGATTACAGAAAATTGGCTTTAAATTTTTTAAACAGTTTAGCTGTTCTAGTAAATTTTAAAGTTAGACTTAATTGTCAAATGAAGTAGCAGAAAAACTATGTAAAAAAAAATCCTAACCAAAACTTTGTAGAAAAATTTCAATTTAATAGCATTTTGCCATGTGCTTCAGCAAAACAATAATAACTTTTTTTCGTTTCGTTAAAGAAAGTTATTAAAATAAGCGAGTAAGAATGCTATATTTGGCTTGGCCAAATCCATATATCCACCATCTGCAACTTTTTGTGCGGTGAGGTGGACATATTTCTTAAACTATTTGTACAAAATTCTTTATAAGAGATATCGGTGAAAAGTATGAACTGGAGTTACCATGGACACCTTGTTTTTCTAGTATTTGGTCAATAACTTTTAGGTTTATAAACTGATTTTCCTTATTTTCAATACCAAATTAACCATATAATTATAAGAGATATATTTGAGCAAAATTTCGCTCACAAGGTGGTTTGAACCGAGGCCTATCTTACTTTCAAAAGACAGACATACCTAGATCTTCTCAGATTTTCACGAGGACCCAGAATATATATACTTTATGTTTATATTGTTAAAGAATTTAAGATTTTAATTTTGATTGCATTTATGTATATTAAGACTATTTTTTTTAATATATGTATTCTAAATTAATTATTAATTTTTCAGTTATTATTGTTATTTTTTTATAATCAAGATTTTAATGAAACTTATACAGACGTATTCAAAATGAAAATGTGTATGCTAAGTTTTTGTGTGTAAATATCCATAAGAAAATGTTAGCCACTCGTTAGCAACCATACATTTTTTCATTTTGAATAACGGGGATAAAATCCTAAATAATTTGCTATATTTTATATCAAATATTCGAATAATGGGGTCGAATAAATCGAACAAATAAGCTTTCAGAAAAATCGTCTTGTAATAATACGAAAGTTTACCATCTAGAACATGAAAAAGTTTTAAGAGCTCATAACTTCTACAAATAAAAGGCTATTCCGATAATTTTGAAATTTCTATAAAGTATTTGGCGAAGTTAAGAAGTGCTTAAATGTTATCACTTAGCCTCGACTTTTGTTTATTTTTCGGGAAATTTTCCAAGATTTATGTATCCTGTACACAATATTTGAATTAATTTGTTATTTACATTTATATTAAATTTTAATTAAATTTCTAATTGTTTTAATAAAATATTTTAAATGGTTTTTAAATGCATTTTTATATTTTGATGTCTTGTAAATAGTTTTGGTGTGTAGATGTCCCTATTTTTATGATGGAAAAAGTTACATCATACAAATTACCTTTTTCAACAAGCTATTAATGTATTTATTGATGTCTTGAACTGTAGATTGCGGAGGTTGAAACGGAAGTATTTTATTTCTTTGTTTTTTGGAGCGTGCATGTAAGATGACTGATGAATGTGTCAAGTTTAGCCAAACAATTAACTAAATATGTGTTTATGCGTTGAACAACTCCCAGAGATGGGTGCATGTCATAACGTCAAATTCCATAATGTCCATCAACGTTGACAGTAAAAAATGTAGAGTACATGGACATACATAAAACTTTTGAAAATAACTTAATGAAAATTTCTGTTGTGAATATTATTACATTATGTGATAAAGATTCTGGATACAATCAGAATTCTTCGGAAAGAAAATAGTTTTAACTGGTCTGGGTAAGAAAAGTTTATGACATTTTTATCTTGAACATTATAATACTTTCCAAATTGTCTTTATATCCATGGACACTATGACACGTTACATACACGCACACTTTAGTGCGTTCGAATAAAACGTAACACATATTTTTGTTCATAACTTTGTCTGCTGATAACTTATTTTTCTTTCTGTGATCAATATATCTTTGCAAAATACCCCAGATTTTACAGCGACATGAATTTTCGAAATAGTTTGAGTATTTGCTTCACAATGCACAGTCGGACAGAATCGAAATTTTTTGGAAATAAATCTGTAACTGCTGATCGGCTGGATGGATTTTCATTAAATTTGGTATAGGTGTAGCATAATGTTAAATTTAGAAGAGAGGCACAACAAACCCCTTAGGGGCGAAGCTAAGGGGGCTCAAAGTTAGGTACCTCTTACATAAAAAATTTTAATCGCTTGCAAAATTTTTGTTTCTCGTCCCATTTCAAATATTTTTATATATTGTTGTAGGCCCTGATAAGATATATAAAAAACATGCTTACGTGTCCTATTTATCTCTTATAGTTTTCGAGTTATTTGCGTTTGAATTTTTAAGATTTATAATTTTGCATGTTCTTGGTACAGTTATTTTCATATATATCCTAGTATTTCCGACCGATTTTATTACTTTTTTTCTTAACTAGTTAGAGAACAAAATTATCTATTGAACGAAAAAAACTGAAGTCGATACCTTTACCTAGTCCAAAAATAAACGATTTTGAATTTGAAAATTGCAAAAAAGACGACTTTTTGTGTTTTTTTAGCCGAAAAAGTATCTACACTCTTTTTTATCTAAAATAAAATTTTCTTTAGCAACATATAATAATTTTGCACTTTTCTGAATGGCAACTTCACAGAGATGACTTTAAGATAAAAAACAAGTCCAATAACTCAATTAGTCATGGTACATACCCTCCCGAATTCGACCCATTTTATATGAAAGTTTTGATTTTAGACCATATTTTCTCAAATCCCAAAGCACGAATCGACAAGCGGAATATATTTTAAGAATCTCCAATATGTTGTTAAAAGTTTTAAATCAAAATCTACGGGACTTCGGAAAAATGTGGATTCTATAGCCAAAAATGTAAAAAATCCCATTTTTTGGAATTTTTAATAGTTTATTTGGGAATTCAGGTAAACCCTACCCGTGATTGAAATTTGGTTAACGCGCTTTTATGTATATTTATTTACCTTAATAAACAAATATGTTATTACCATTAAAAAATTTGTATTTTCTCCAAAAACCCCAAATTGGGTCTTTTGTTTGGTTTATTTCTAAATAGTGAAAGAAATTTTAAAAATATGTATTCCAAATTAAGCTTGTCCTTTAGCATATATAATTTCCGATCTTTTGCAAAATGGTTCAAGTCAATATTATGGCTCATTTCGGAAATATGCGCCTTTAAACTTTTATATTCCCAGTTTATGTTATATATGACTATATTTTTACAAACTTGCAACTTTTGCCTTTAACCTTAGAAAATTATGAATATTTCTGTATACTTTTACTAATATCTATACATAAAATATTTTTATAAAAATAATTAATAAATATTTTTTATTTTTAATAGGGTTGCCACATTTCTCAAATTTAAGTAAATCTTTATCCTTTTCTAAGCATTCATATATTTCCATTAATGAATTTAAAATGACAAAACAAACAAAAATGTCTATTTTAACTTAATTAATATTATTATTTTTTGGTATTTATGATCTTCCTTAATAAATATTCTATTTCTAATATGATTTTTTTTTTTACTTATTTACATTAAATTTATGTAAACAATTTTTCTAATATTTTAAACTTATACTACTTATTTTCTATAAAATAATATCTTGTATCTGTATACGTATCTAAAAGATAATAAAGGTCCTTAAGTCTTTAATATTTTGAGTTGATACTCATAATTTTCAAAATAATAACTTTCAAATTTTTTTTATTCAATAGATAATTTTGTTCTTTAACTAGTTAAGAAAAAAAACGAATAAAATCGGTCGGATATACTAGGATATATATGAAAAAAACTGGACCAAGAAAGTACAAAATTATGGTGCTTAAAAATTAAAACGCAAATAACTCGAAAACTATGTTTTTTATAGGTCTTATCAGGGCCTACAACAATATATAAAAATATTTGAAATCGGACGAGAAACAAACATTTGGCAAGTGATTAAAAATTTTTTATGTCAGAGGTACCTAACTTTGAGCCCCCTTAGCTCCGCCGCTGAGTTGGTTTGTAGTGCCCCCTTCCAAATTTAACATTGTGCTACGTCTGTACCAAATTTTATGAAAATCCAACCAGCCGATCAGAAGTTACAGATTTATTTCCAAAAATTTTCGATTCTGCCCCACTGTGCAATGGAGAGCCAAGCGAAACATATAAAAAAATTTGTGAAACTATTAAAACTCATCTAAATTGGACTTTCAAAAACAAAAATAAATAAATTGGCAAAGAGCAACGTGTCAGCAAACTCATATTTCTTGAAAGATAAACAATGACCTTACAATTGATCGGAAACATAGAACATGAAAAAATAAAAGACCACGAAACAAACACAAAGTCAAACAGGTGGAGCAGTTCTTAAGAACGCGAAGTGGCTAGACGTGTCAAATGTTCTGAACGCTATATACATATTTAAAGTGCAAAAAGTACCAGATAGGAACGCAAAGAAGATTGTTGAAGTAAAGAGTGAGCAAAGCTCCTAAAAAATTGTACAAAATGTTTAAATGTATTACACAACATGATGAAACGTACGTCGTTTCTGACATTTCACAGCTTCCTAGATAACAATTTTATGTAGCAGATATTAGAGAAAATATTCCAGAAGAGTACCGTACCAAAAATTTTGTAAAAAGCTTCTTGTTTTGCACGCTATATGTAGCTGTGGTAAAAGAAGTGAATCGCATGTATCATCGAAAAAGACTGTTTCCAATTATAAGAAAACATGGAGAATCAACATTCCTTTGGCAAGATTTGTCATCGTTCCATTATAGCAGCGTTAGCGTTGTGAATTTTTAAAAAGTGTCCAAAAAAGAGGATTTCAAAAAATAAAGTCGCCAAATAAGGGAACTTTTTATACCCTACACCATCATAGGTGGTTGGAGTGCTATGCGTTTGTGCTGATGTTTATAAAGCATAGAAGAAGTTATCCAACACCCACCTTAAAGTATACCAATCGACTCAGAATCACTTTTTAAATCGATTTAACGATGTCCGTACGTTTGGCTGGACGGCTGACGGTCCATGTAAACTTCGCGCATAAAGTACGCGTCTCAATTATAAAGATAATACAATGAAATTTGGTACAAGAGACTTTTATGATATAAGAACATAGCTTATTGAAATTGCTTGTGATCGGTCCATTATTTAACCAAGCCCCCATACAAATGTCCCCCCGAAATAGAGTTTAAATACTCAAAAATGTCTGAAAAATAGGAATATTTTAATGAAATTCGGTGCAAAGAATTCCTGTACAAGTATCAGTCTCTGTACCAAATTTTATGAAAGTCAGTCCACAATTGACCATAGCTCCCATATGCACCCCTCTCCGGAAAATCACTTTACCGTGCATAAATCCCATACACAGAAAAAATAAAAATGGATTTTAATAACGAAATTAATAATATTAATAATATTATTATAATATTAAAAAATTAAAACTGTTAATTGGAAAAAATCTTTTTTTTTTTCAATTAAAAAAATATTTCGTTAATTAAAAAAATTTATTAAAAATTTTAGAAATATCAATTAAAATTTTTTTTGGATTAATTGAATTTCTTTTTTGATATTTTAATAAAAAATTGATTAAAAGTAATATTAATTCAACAACAGTTAATAATTATTTTTTTCGACAAATCTAATTTAAAAATTAACTTATTTAATTGACGTTTTAATTGAATAAAATCATGCAATCAATCGAATAATTTCAGCAATCATGAATATGATTTTAATTATAGTAAACATCAAATAAGACATTAACTGGTTCAATTATGTAGGCAATTGATTGGTTTGGATTAATTAATTGGATTCTGTGGTTTAATTAAAAAATCAATTGAACTAAATGGCTAATTGTGAAAGAATAATTAAAACTCATTGAAATTTCTTTTACATATTTATTTACAAAAATAATAAAGAATAAGTTAATTATTTTGCAAAGGAAAAATTATTAAGTATAAATTGTACTATTAACACATTAAATATTTTTTGATTTTTAATTACATAAGTAAATTATTTTTAAATATTAAAAAAAAAACAAATTATTTTAATTTAAAGAAAAAATATTCGATGTAAACAAATTAATATTATATGTTTTTTAATTATATTTTTTGAAGCAGAAAATACGATACCGAATAATATATTCTAAAGCTAATAACAACAATATATAATATTTATAACAAATTTTAACATATGTATTAATATATAAAAACATCTGCTTTTAATTGTTAAATTTTATTTAATTTTATTTTATATATTTTGCAAAATAACTTACTCTTTCTAAAGATTATAATATTTATTAATATTAAAAATATTTTAGAAAAGTAATAAAGTGCAATTCTGCATATAACTATTCCACGAAACAAAATCTCATATGCATTAAGTTTAATAATTACCTAAAATATTATAAACTTCATATTTGTTATAAGCTTTAGTGTGTTATTTTTTATCTGGTTATAAAATATAATTAAAAATAAAAAAAAAACATTTAAAAAAAATTGTATCATATTAAATTATTTTATAGTACAATACTTTTTTTCCAAATGGACATGATAACTAAAATCATTTTTTTATAAACTTTTTAAGATTTGCAAATCATATATGATTAAATAATTTAATATTTAGATAATAATTTATTATTTATATAGTAAATAATTTAATAATTATATACAATTAAATAAATTTAATTTCACAAAATATGTAATAAAACTAAATATTAAAAAATTTGTAAACTCATGTCCATTTGGAAAAAAATTGTACTAATTTTACTAAAAAATAATACAATATTTTACATTTTTTAATTATATTTTATAACAAGATAAAATAAATTACATATTCTAAAGCTTATAAAAAAATATTTAAGTTCAAAACAAATTTTACAATATCTGTTAATATGTACCAAAAAAAAAAAAAATCTTAGTTATATGCATTTCTTAAAAAATACTTGACTATAAAGTATTTACAATTTGAATAACTTTATTTTTGTAAAGCTAATATATCATGACTAATAATAATCAATGACTAATGTTTATTATTTAAAAAAATTTTGAGATGAAATGTTGTAAAAAAAATGTTTGAAAAAAAGTTTAAAAAATTTCGCTCTATTCTGGGTATTTTAGATCAGAAACGAAAAAAACTTTTAAAAACGGTGTCGAAAGCTTTGCAATTTTAAGAAATGGATACCTATTCTTATTAAAATATATGCATATTGATTTTATTTCGGAAAAGTCCCCTAATATCAAAAGGAGTGGTTGGATATTTCGTCCTTGCAGTTCCAAAAGTTTTATCTTTGTTTCCATTTCTTCCTCTGATTCCGCTAAAATTGCAAATGCTTTCTGGGAATCTAAGATTGAGAATTTTTTCCGTCCACTTTAATGGTGAATATGCCACAATATGGTAAGTGTTCTGGATTCTAAAAAAAGAAATAAATTCAAATTAGTGATATATTTTTTAAGAATTTAATTATTACCTTCGTATTTTGTGTCAACGTCGACCAATTGTTTTAATACAAAAGAAGATGGAGCTTTGCTTTTTAAAAGTTGAAGTGTTGTATCTTCAAACTGCTACCATCTTTCCAAAAAATCTTTAGCCATTGAAAACTTTAAAGAAAAATCTATGTCGATCTATAACAATAAACCAAGATTTTAGATATCAATTTTATGTATATATATATATAAATGAACAAATTTTAAAAATATACTTACTAGCTGACTAACAGATCGTTTCGTATATTCGGGCCACAAATGGAAAATATTCGTACTTTGTTGGGCGTCTTTTATTTGTTGAAATCGCAATAATTCACATTTTCGTCAATAAATGTCATATTCATTGGATGTTATTGAGTCCGATCTCAAGCATTGTATATAAAAGGCAACATTTTCTTCGGGCTCTAAAAATTAATGTTTTTTGTTATAAGTATAAATTCAGATTATAAATAATCTTTATATATTATAAAAATGAGGTGTAAGATTGTTTGTGTATCCATCACGTCTTCAAGACATTTGACACATAGATAGTAATAGTGGTGAAGGAAGTTATAAGCTGTTTTAAATCTAGATTCGATTTCATGACCACATTTTACGGCTGCTTCAAAGTAAATATTATTTATCGCACTGGAAAAAACTAGTGTTGAAAAAATATGCAATTTCTAATCGGCTTACCAATTTTTTCTGATCTAAATGCTTACCTGGAATTATATTTTCAGCAGGCTTATTTTCGCTTCTGGATAAAATTGATTTTGCAATTCTCTTGTTGTATGGAAGTTTGTTGTAAATTTTCCCACTTTTACCATTTGTATAATAATCCTGGAAATACAATTGTATATTAAATTTATGGATTAAATTGAATTCTTACCAATTTTTCTGTTGGGAAAATCGTACAAATTTGTTTTTCTATTTCCCAACAGTCGGAAATTTTGCATTCAATTTCAATCGTTTCCATATATTTGGTTAAAACATTTACTATAAGACTTCTTTGCTCTTCATATAAAACTTCATGTTTTTGAAAGAATTTTGAACTGTCGTCACATTGCATTTCATGAGACTCATTTAGCTCAAAATTTGAATTTGAATAATTTGTACAAAAATTTTCCTTTTTTGACTTGAAATAATTAAGAACATGACTTTTACATGAACATCTTTTATGAAAATGTTGACTGCAATTTTTATAAGTGCACTGATATTCAAAATTTGGTGGAATAACATATTGACTTTTGACAAAAAAAAAAGAACAATTAATTTGCATTTTATTTTTTTTTTACGCAAAGAAAATCTATCGCTTGAGTAATAAAATAAATAAAATTTTAATAATTAATGTTTATCCTAAAGTAATGTTTATCCTCGGAAAAAACAACTTTTCAGAAGAGCGAAAAATCTGTTTATTTTTCTTATTTCGCAAATATTACCAAAATTTTCTTCTGCAATACTTATTTAAAAGTACGGCTAAATCTTAAATATAATTTGCTTTTAATATTTTAGAATATTGGCAATTTTAAAGAGAGATAGTATTTTCCACTTTTAAAATATAAAATGTTTATAAATAACAATATAAAGGGTTTAACTTTATAAAAAAAAAAAAATACATTTAAAGTTTTTTAATTTGTTATTAATTTAAGAAAGCAATATGACTCAAACAGGCTATTTTATTTTTGGTGCAGAGAGAATGGTGATGCTACAATATAACACTTTTTATATTCACTCGAAAAACGATCTAATGTGGGCTGTAAACCTTCTTGAGAACATCACAAAACATTTTTCAAAAATTTCGAAACATCCTCAAATTTCAAGACATTAAGAAAGAACAGTTTCTAGGGTAGTTTCGGCACTATAGATCTTGTAGCTTAAAAATTTTAAGCCAATTTAAGATGTTGAAATTCAGTTAGAAAGCAGAAGGAAGGAAGGAAGGATACATATTTATTTGCAAAATATGAAATGCTATATTATTTAAAATAAACAAGATATCCCTTTATAAAATCGATTTAAAACCCAAAAAGTTATTAAACATGTTTTAAAATTCATAAACTTTTTTTTTAGAATACTTTAGGACTTTATATTTTTTAGTTTTTGAGGATAAAATAAATTAAAAGTTTTAGTTATTACAGAAATCGAATAAATTCTACAGTTTTTGTCTAATTTGAAAATAAAAAAATTTTGTTATTTAAAACATACAAGCGAAATTATTAAAGAATGTCAAACAATTTTGTATATGTTAAAACTACAAATATTTTTGAAATGGAAAATGTCTCTCATTTTTAGAAGAATGAAATGGGCTTTCATTATAAATATTGACATTTTAATGATATACGTAAATTTTGTTAATAAATAATACTTATAATAATTTTAAGCATACAAATGTTCAAAACAATTTTCATAATATTAATCCATCCCTGATCTGCATAACATACGTACTTTGCGCCGACCTTGACCTATACGCGTTTATACAAGTCCAGCTGATAATATTTTAACAGCCCGGCTGTCAAACTACATTCATAAAAAGTTACAAAATTCTTTAATAATTATCTTCTTAATGATCCTTCACCATTTTTTTTTTTTTTTTTTTTAATGTATACATAATATTTATTGATCGGTACATTTTTATATAATTTTATTTTGAGGGGGACATTTTTTAAATAAATATGGTTTATTTGCAGAAAACTTTCATTCTTTATACTTACTGCATTCATGTAAGGTACTTCATGTGCTGAATGTTTGTAGAAGTATATGTAGATAATCTTGTTCTTTTACTTGCAAAATGTTTGTATACACCTATAAATAAATGCATTAAAGAATAAAATACAAAAAAATGTTTTAAAGACACTAATTTTAATTAAAAAATGAAATCTCAGGATACAATGAAAAATTAGACAAAGCAAATAAGTGTGGTCTACTTGGATTTTCGGCATACTACGATTTCACATCTTTATACGTAACAAGTGGTACTTGTTTTTCGGCCTACTAAGATTTGAATTTTGTATGAGTGCAAGTGGTTGAGCTGAGTAAAGTTTTAACGTTTAAATCTTATGAAGATTTAATATAATGATAAACTAAACACTGAAGTCCCAAAATTTTCACTCTTAACTTAACACGTAAATACTCGTATGTATATATTTCATGTAACATTAACATCATGATTATAGTAAATTAAACAGGTGTCAATGTTTATTGTTTAAACATGAATCTTATCTACCAGTTTTCGTTAGATATAAGATGGTGTTAAAATATCATGGTTAATTTTTTGTTAAAATTTGCATTTATGTTAATTTTATGCATTTATGTTAATTTCCTATTTTCTAATTGTTTTGTTATTTATTTCTAGTACATAAAATCATTTCTTAGTCTCGGTTTTTAACTCGCGTTTCTCATCTAACACAAAACATTTAATATTAACACCAACATCATGTTAATGAAGACCATTTAACTTGATGCTAAGTTTTTGGACACACATGAATACGTGCAATATGTAAAAATATTGAAGTTCGAATTGAAAATTTTAACATGATGTTTTAACATCATCTCATCTCTAACACTACGTCTATATGATCATTTTTCTTGTTCGCACAAGAATAAAACGTCGGCAAAGTAACTCTCACAATTTTTTTGCATTTTGTGGTGAGTAGGCATATCAATTGTCGAACAAATCATAATTTATTGTTTGTCGTCAGAGTCGCTTCGATACTTTTACATGCAGTGTCTCTTTTTTCCCCATAAAAAAAAAAAAATGTTGGCATGATTTGATGGCAGACGTCGTTGCTCGAACAATTGTGCGCAAAACAATTCTGTTTTATTTACCTAGTGTCTACATTAGGCACATTTTTATCAAAATAAACGTCAAAACCAGTGCGAATATATGCAAGGTAACCTTAGTTAAACAGCTGATTATTATTTTGGTTGTTACAGTTGTCAAACTACATATATAAAAAACATTAATGATTACGTCATATTGATGTGTTTGAGCAACTGTTGCCACCTCCAACAAATTCGCGTTAAATTTGACATTCGTCTTGATAAAAAAATTGCCTAATGTAGACACTACGTTAGCCCTGTTTCTAAATGTACTGCGCTGCATTCAGATTGAGAATGAGACAAAGAGAGCAAGTAAAGAAATGGGAGACTCAAGTACACAAGTAGAATAAAACAAGATAGTAGTCCTTCTAACAGTGAACAGATTATCATTTTTGCTGATACTGTTAGTGACTGCGCGTTAGTGTAAGTTGGGCTTTAATGTTTATGTTAAGTGAGGACCGCGGTCATTCAGTACACTCTGGTGGTGGTAAATACATATTATATTACAGCAGTAAAAATCAAAGCATCTTTTAAATTACTCTTTTTTGAACAAAGAGGTAAACGTCATTAAATGTACACTAACTATCTCTTTTAAATTCAATATATTTATTATACTTTGAAGAACAACTCTAAAATATAACAACTTTAATTATGTAAATGTTTTTATTTTGTCAGTTTTTATTTATATAAAAGGTCATTTAAAACCAAAATTTCAAACTCAATAAAAAAATAATTATATTAATTAATAAATTTTATTGAATACGAATATAACTTTAATTAACATTTTAATTGGATAAATATTTACAATAATTTTTTTCAAGTTAATATTCTACACAAATAAGTTTTATGTAAGTGGAAACAACATTACCAAATTTTATGAGAATCGGTCCATAATTTACCATAGCTCCCATATAAACCCACTTCCAGGAATCGCTGATACTAACATCATTTAGATGTTAGTATCAACGCATTATTCTGTATTTGTATATTTTATTTTATATTTGTTACATTACATTTTTTTTACAGGTGTAATATAAGTCTCCTTCCCGAAATTTTATGCTCGTACACAATGGTGTGGGATATAATATAACCGGTCTTGCCCTACTATATTTTTCTTTCTCGTTTTTTTTTTAACTCCTCAAAATTTGTTTATTTGATCAAAACAAAAACAAAAATATTGTATTTTATGAAAAACTACTAAATTAATAAACAAAATAATTTATTTATAATAATTTTTATTATTGCCATTATAAGGATTTATTCATATAATTTCTCTTTTTATTAATTAAACTTCTATACTTTTGCACGAGGTCTTCACTCGGATTGCAGTCCGGACTACAAATCCCCGCCTAACAAATTTAGGACTGAAAATATAGACTCACAAAAGCTGACCTTAAGTCTGTTGGACAATTTATTTTCCATTAGTGATAATTTAGAAAGAAACGTTCGTCCGAGGTACTGCTATAAATCAAAGTAAAAATAAATAATTCATCAAATCTACTTTTTAATTTTCACAGTCCGGTCGAAACAGATTCGGTATTTGATATTTTAAATAAATAGTTGTTCATAAACTTTATCACTAGCTTTAGTTTTTAATAGTTTCAGTTCATTTATAGATTTTTAGGGGTCTTTTTTACATCACTACATTCTGAAATAATTTCAAAATAATTAATTTATTCATTGGAGTTAATGTCTAATGGGTCGCGCATTTTACGTCGAGATCTTAAATTGAAAGCGTATAAAATACAGCTTGTGCAACAACTGAAGCCGCTCGACCTTCCCAAGCGACATCGCTTCGCTCTATGGGCTCTTGAAAATTTCCAAGAAGATCCGACGTTTTCGAGACAAATTTTGATCAGCGATGAGGCCCTTTAAAAATGATGCCGGTGCGAACGTAACCGTCAATGGCGACCGTTATCGTGCCATGATAACCGACTATTTGATGCCTGAAATTGAAGCTCGTGATCTCGGCGACATTTGGTTTCAGCAGGACGGCGCCACTTCCCACACATCGCATCAATCAATGGATTTATTGAGAGAACACTTCGGTTAGCACATAATTTCACGTTTTGGGCCGGTCGATTGGTGTGATATCACACCGTTAGACTTTTTCCTGTGGGGCTATGTAATGTCTAAAGTTTATGCGGACAAACCCGCTTCGATTCAGTCCCTGGAGGAAAACATCACGCGTGTCATTCGCCAATTACCAGTCGAAATGCTCGAACGAGTCATCGAAAATTAGACTCAACGGAACCATCTGCGACGTAGCAACGGCCAACACTTGATAGACATAATCTTCAAAAAATAAATGCCAAAGAATTTTCTTTCAAGTGATAATAAACATTCCGCATTAAATTAGAATTTTCTGTTTTTTTTCTTTAAAAACGTAGGGAACCTCGAAATGGATCACGCTTTATAAACAATTCTTACACTTTTTTTCAAAATTTTGTTAACTAAATAATTTTTTCAAGTTACGACCAGTATTGTTCGAAAATTGTGAAACTTTTAATAACGACATATAATATATAGATTGATTTGACACTAAATTGGTAAAAAAAGTCAAATTTTCAGAATCATATTTTTTTTAGTGTATTAGCAAGAAATTTTTTATAAATTCCTAAATCTAAACAACCAGATTTTTCTTAAAAGTAATAAATACTAAAATTTGCAACTTTTTTTTTAGCAAAACTCTTTTCATTTTTTAAGTAAGTACAAAATATAAACATTATATCAAAAATAATTAAATTTAGTTAATTAAAAAAGAATTATATTATGCAATTTGTTAGAAGGACTTAGTTAGGATGTATTATTAACTGTACACGGCTTCGTAAACAAGATCTATGAACATATCATTAAAATTATAAATTACACAGTTTTACAAAATGATCATTTTTTATGAGGCATGGGATATCTTAGTTTGATACATGTTTTTTGAAATACTAAGCCTTTTTTTTAATTGAATCGTTGTTTGCAAATTTATCGAGGTTGCAGCACGTGTAAAAATAAAACTTAAATTTTGTACAAAATTGGCAAAAACAAAATTGTTTTGAAAGAGTCATAAAAATTCGTAAATTTTTATCCTTTAATGATAGAGATAAATTTGTTGCAAATAAGCCATATTTCTTTAGTACAAATTTTTATTTTATTCACAAATTAGCTAAGGTACTCATATACAAATAATATAGAAAAATTTGCATTTTTGATATTTAGCAATTTTTATGATTTTTTGAAAACAATTTTTTGGAAAATTTTTGTAAGAAATTTAATTTTTTTCACAAAGTATGCTTAATATCTCCATAACTAATAATATGAGAATAACTTGAAGGCAATTTTAATTCGAATTTTTTGATATTTTATTTAACTAAATTAGATAAGTCGTTTTCGAGATATGCTTCAATATATGATACAACAATTCCAATACCCTACAAGCAAAATATTACGAAAGTAAAGAAAAATATTATTACCGCAATAATCATATTCGTATTGCGCAAGTTTCCCCAATCGGGAGAGATTGTGCGTCACAGGCGATACATCGAAGCAATAAGAAATCAATACGACTGGGATAAAAATAGACAATATTGCTAGATAATCATCTAGTTGAAAAAAAGAAGATATCGCCAGATAATCTTTTGGAAGATTAATAAATATTTAGAAAAATTATTACTAAATAAATCTTGAAATAATGTAATAAAGAAAACTTTTATATCTTCTAAAGCATGCATGTACATAAATCTTATATTTTTTGTTGTTTATTGCCCAATTTTCTTTAAATTGATAAGAATACAATATTAGAAAAATATTGCTTTGATGATTTTCATCCAAATTATAAAAAGAAGATATAGCGTAAAATTCTTCTAGGAAGATATCTTCCAAATGTTTGTAGAGTATGTGCTTTAAATTTCACCAACATTTTAATTTTAAAAGAATAAGAACTGCATCTAAAGTAGTGTATTCGAGATATTCGAAAAATAGCTTTAAAAATTTGGAGTACGGCTCTACTTAAAAAAACGGTTTTTTTTAAAAATACAATTACTTTAGAAATGTTTATTATTTTTACTAAAGAAAGTACACTTATAATAGATGTCATTTATAATAACAAGTAATATAATAATAAAAAGTCATATCGCTCATTTGCAGCTAAAGAATCATGCTCAAACTTTAAATTTTTTTTTATTGAATTCTAATAATACTTCTTCTGATCCAACTCTATCAACATGTGTGCCTATTTACTGAAATTCGCCTTATTTTGGGTGGGGTAAAGATTTCTTGTGGCAAGCAATTAAAACTAAAGTTGAATTTTTATCCAGATTTTACTAATAAAAAATATACAGTTAAAAAATATACAAAAAATTCTCAGTAGACTGGTGTTATTAAAATCTATGATAATAAATTTTAAAAAACTTAACTTAAGGCTTTCATAATCATAATCATAATGTAAACGAGAAATACTTTTAAATAATAATGGGCTTGATTCAATACAAGCGAATTTTTTAAAAATAAAATTTGTATGAGAACTACTAAAAAGTGTTAATTTTCATACAAATTTTATTTTCAAACAATTTGGTTGTTTTAATGCATCGGAGTTGATTTAGCAAAAATATAAAAAAGAACGTTTCATAAAAAACCAGACTGAAAATAAAAATTATTCGAAACCGGTCGGTTTTTAAGAAGCAAAAGCCGGTTTATAGGATATCGAAGATGCGTATTAATGAATGAAATAACTTATAGATATTTATGTCATTGCTAAATGCAGAAAAGTAACAAAAAATTTAAAGTGTTATACTTTTATATAGTTGCACTGGTAGAACTAGTTAAAAAAAAGTTCTAAAAAATAATTGAGTACGCAATACTATCTTAAAAACTCCCTGGATTTGTGCGTATTTGAAATAAAAAAAATTTACATTGATAATTTTTGTGAAATACATTTTAAAACAAGTGAGAAAGATATAGTCGGAATTACAATTCCTTTAATCTGTTGATACAACGTTTCGCTACATAAGCAACAGTTTCGCAGTTGTAAACAAATGTATGAAGAAAAAAACTATTTTTTGCCTAAAAAATTGAATTTTTTTATTTTTAATTCATAAAAAATCCAAAACGGTAAAAAAAGTGTCAAGTCCTATTACTTTCACGTAAAGTCACATAACCTTTAAACAAAATGAAACATAGATCATGAAAATCGATGGCGTTTCGCTTTTATTCACAATTAAGTGAAGGTATCTCATTTTGACAAGAATATTAATTTTATGTTTCAATGAATTTGGATAATATTTATTATATATTATTTATTATAATTATTAACACGTAAAATTAAAAATTATTACAGGTAATTATTAGGTTATTACATAGATACATAGGTTATAAAAATCGATGAACGCAAAACTTATTTTCGTTTGTTTGCGCCCTTTACTTTCTTGCATGGTGGTTTGCCCACTTGTTCAGACTCTGTATCGGATGAGGATCTGTCTTCATCTGGAAAACATCAATTGTTTTTAATCAGTCAGTTAACTTCATTTTTGTGACTTACCCTCGGAGGAAACTCCCATTGTATATTCTTCTTCTTCATCTTCATTGTCGGGATCGTACGTCTTTTGCGACCACCAAAAAATTTCAGCCACCAGCGAATCGAGCATTTTGCCTTTATGTCGCGTTTCCATTGGCATTGCCACTTGATGGAAGCGCTCGCCATGTTCATCCGACTCTGAGGCTAGCTGCTTGCTGAAGTATTCGAGATGGTGATGCAAGAAGTGAATTTTGAGGGACATATTCACTCCAATTTTCTGGAAGTAGTGCAACATCTTGGTCACAAGAGCGGGGTAATTGTGTGCTCGCGTACTTCCCAAAAAATATCGTATGACTTTCTTCACTGCCCTCCACGCAAAGTAATCATTACCCTCTAAAGCACCTTTAAATTCCTTTGATTTCATGAGCTTTCGTACATCCGGCCCATTCAGAACACCTTCCTTCAATTTTGCTTCGCTGATTCGTGGGAAAATATTTTCCAAACAATCAAAAATTTTCGGTTGCTTCACAATGGCCTTGATGAAATTTTTTTACGATTCCCAGTTTGATATGGAGAGGGGGCATGAGGACGCTCTCCGTTGGCACCAGTGGATCATTTACGCAGTTGTGACCTTTCTCCGTTGGATCTCGAGCAAGGCACTCATGCGTTTCGTATTGGTTTCCTTTAAATCGGGTATCCCAAAGACACAAGAAACACTTGTTGTTCGTATAGCCTCCTTGGAGACCTCTTAGCATCGCCACGACTTTCAGATCACAACTGATCCGCCACATGTGATCAGTGTAGCAAATTTTATCCAAAATTATTTTCATGTCTGTGCTGTAGCCAATGGGAATGCTTGGTTTTTTATTATATTTATGTAGCAAAACGACTTTCAGGCTTGATTTCGAAGAATCGATGAACATTCGCCAATCAGCTGCGACATAATTAATGGCCATCGCCTCCATCAGTCCCTTTATATCGTGGCAGTAAACAAATGTGTTCCCTTCGTTGAGTGTGTAGTACCGTTGGAATAGCAATTGTCGTCTTCGATATCCGGTGACTTTGACATTGGGCTCCAAATTGTTGCCTTCTTTCAAAAGCTGGGCAAGTTTTTCTGCTTCACGTTGAGAAAGGTTTAATTCTGCAACAATCTTGTCCATTCTTGCTTGTGATATTGGAATTATTTTGTTCGACGGGCCGGCTTCTGGTGTTGGTTTATAGGTGAAATCCGATTGATCCATTGTTTCAATAGAAAAAGAAGTTTCTCTGTCAGGACTTGGAAGCGGTGGAATTGGTATTTCATCCGAATGCGGTAGAGGTATTTGTGCACTTTTAACAGATATGTAAACTCTTCGTTTAAGGCCTTTACGATTTACTCCACATATTTTGTTTGCGCAAGCATAACAGTTGTCGGAATTGTGCTCCCCTGGATCAGTCCAAATCATTGGTACACCAAAACGAAGTGAACTGCGTTTCCCTTGTATCCACATGTTAAGACCATTGTAGCACGTTTTACAAATTTTTTCTGGGACTCACGAAACGCCGCGAATTATTTCGCAATCAAAATAAAGTTTAAAAGCGCGGCATTTGTTAAAAAAGCTCTTTTGCCACAAACGTAACAAAATAAATTGATATTTTCTGGACAATTTGCACTCATTTCGGCTTTATACTTTTATTACTTTTTCGTCACTTTAAAAAAACCGTACTTTACGCGTTCGGAGACACTTGTTGAATGACAAAAATCGATCAGTGAACACCTATAAATACTACGTAAGTTTCAATATTTTACTGAGAGGTACTTATGAATTCGCGCATCTTTTAAGGGTGGCTATAAACCTGATTCGTGTGCGTTTTAAATTTTTTGAAACCTTCTAAAACATGACCACTCATAAATGTGCGTGCAATTTGTGTAAAAAAATCATGCAAGTAGCCAACGGAAAAAACTCAAATAATTAAAAAAGTGCACTTTCCTTGTTTCCTTTTAATTGTCCACGCACATTTATGACCGTTTTTTAGTTTGTTACCGCTATCATAAAAATCAAATAACCTTTTGTTTATTACTTTTTTTTTAATTCTGACTTGGATGCTATAACAACTGATGGAATCAATAGATCGCGCATTTATAATTCATGAGCTTTGTTCGATATGAGCCACCTAGAAGCAATAAAAATGGATTTTAATGCTTCGGATGGTACGGAAGAGTGTCTTTTGCACTCAGCCAATGACTTATTCTATTGCATTCTGGGAAGGTTTAAGGAAGCTCTATGCAATTAGTAAGCAAACTATTGCCTCCATCACCTGTTATTGCTTCTAAATATTGAAAATTTTTTTGCTGGGTTTTTTATATTTAAAACTTTTTTGTAAAAAGTTCGGATAAAATAGTACTTTTAATAACACATACATGATTCATCTACAAAGACATTAAAAATATGATTGGAAATTACAAAACACAAAAGCTAAAAATAATGCGTGAATAGTCATCTTTATGCAGAAATATTTTTTATTAATAGGTCCATTATTTTTTCGTTATCAATGACTGTAACTCCTACAATAATACAGCATGTGCTTTGGCAGGACATTTCATCAGATTAGAATAAACATTCTACAAATTTCCAATTCTTCCTATAAGAGAAATTTTAAATGATATATCTTGTAAATATTTTTGTTTTCAGATTGAGTTTTTTATTTTACTTTAATTTTCTTTATTTTCATTTTCCAAATATAGATTCTCAATAAAATAATTATATTAATTAATAGTTTTTATTAAATTTGAAAGTGTAACTAAAAAAATAAATTTATTAACAAATTTTTATTATATAATTTTTTCTGTGACAGCCCTTTAAAAATTTCAAAGAAAATATTTTAAAACAGAACAACGATTTTCAGTTGTTTTGTTTTTATTTGTGGTCCATTAGAAAATAAAAACATGATCATTATTAAATTATTTGTATTGTATTTTTTCGGCGTCATACTTGATACATGTAACTATTGGGTAAGTTGAACTTTTTGAATTTTTGAGAAAATCATTAATTATTCTGATGTTATAGTCGTTGGTGTTAGAGCGTATTGGAGTTTTTATTACTATAGGCTGCTCTTTGGATGAATTTATAGATATGTAGTTGGTAAGTACATATATAAATTGTTTTCAACCATTTATTGCTTAAGGTCTTAATTTATATGTCGTTCCTTAGGTTGTAGAATCTACTTCAGTCCCTCATCGGAACGTCCAACTTAGATGACTGCTATTATGATAAGCTCTCCCGGGAATTAACAATAAGTACGCACTTAATGTATAAAACGCAATCCTCCAAAAATAGTATGTAACAAAATATAATATACACTATCGCATATTTAAACGAACCTAAATTGTGAAAGGGGAGATCATTTGTAAAATCTATAACAAATTTAAACTTTCAACGATAATTATCCAATCTCAATTATAATTGAAACAGACAATTTTTTTTTTTTTAATTTCTTCTGGAATCATCAACATAGCAACCTGTTCCAATCATCTTAGGAAGTTGAAATTTGGCCAAGATGTTCTAAATAACATTCACTATTAAAAAAAGAAATTTTTGAACACCCTAATACACGTTATGCTCATTATAATCAACAAAATATCTATATTGCATTCTGCATTACATAGATTTTTGTAAAACATATTATGTATTATGTAAATTTGTAATTATAATAAGCCAATAAAACATTTATTTGAAAATTGATTATTTTTATAATTAATTTTAGAATCGGGCTAATAAAAATGTTGATTGATTTAAATGAAAATTCCAATAATAATTCTAATTAATTTTGTTAAAAAATGAATTGAAATTTAAATGAATTATAATTATTTTCAGTTAATAGTGGCATTAGAGCAAACTCAATAAAACATTTTGTTAATGTAAATAATTTCTTAACTGAGGTCCATTTTTATTTTTTTATTTGTGTATTAAGTTTTAAATTAAACATACGAATACAGAATATTACGTTAATACCAACATTTATATGAATTTATGCTCTTTAGTGTGACTTCCGAAAGTGGGCTTACATGAAAGCTATGGTAAATTAGGGACCGATCCTCATAAAAATTTCCAATGTGATTTCCACTTATACAAAACTTTGTGTCGAATATTAACTTGATACTAACATTTATACACGTTAAAATGATTCTCAGAAGAGGTGTTTATATGGGAGCTATGGTCATTTATATAATAATCTTCATAAAATTTGACAAAAAGATTAATACTTATACAAAACTTCTTTGCACCGAATTTCATTGAAATATTGCTATATTTAAGGCATTTATGATCTTTAAACCCCTATACCGGTAGCATATTTGTAAGGGGGCTAGGTAAAATAATGAACTTATCATAACCAATTTCAATATTCTTCAAATTTCATCAAGATATTCGTGTCTTTAAAAATGCTACTTGCATTTTGTTCACAAGGTTTACATAATCACAACCAGACAGCCCACAGTGGGGTCAAACGCAAATTTTTTGGTAATAAATCTGAATCTCCTAAACTACTGGTCGGATCAAATTGAAATGTATGGAAGAGTTGTAGAGGAGGACCTAGGCTTTCAGAAAAATCATATTGTAGTCACCCTGTGATAACACGAGATAAGCTACAGGGTGTAAAAGTTGACTACCTCGAGTATGTAAAAGTTAAAAAATGAAGTCCGATTTTAAAGACTTTTATATTTCTGGAAAGTGCTTGGCAAGATAAAGAAAAAATAAGCTTACTTATCTAAGTTATCTCTTACAGTTAAAAAGATATTTACGCTTGAATTTTGAATTTTTGATTTTTTGGCTCGACTTTCTTTCGTTTTTTGGGAATAAGTTCGGAGATATATGAGGTAAAAATTTTTTAAAAATATTTATTTCAAAATAATATGCTGAAAGAATTTTTGGATTATCTCAATTCGTCTAGACGTGAAAAATATTCAAAGTCAGCACTCTGAAATTGGCATGAAAAATGGCTATTTTTTTACAAAAATATAGTAAAATTCATTCACTTTTTTCTCAAAGCTCCGTTAATAAAAAAATTGTTTCCTTATTAATTACAAAAGATAAGGCCTCATAAATGGTTAATAAAGAAATTTTGAATTGATTTAAGTTTGCACCCTACATCCAGCATTGGCCGAAAATTGTCAATTTTAAAAAATAGTTTCATTTTTGTCGATTAATAAAAAAAATATCACGCGAGCGTTTTTAAATTTGGTACCTATATTTTTTATAGAAATAGATTTAGAATTATTTAACACTAAACTGCTTCCCGCCTGGCCAAAAACGAATGCAGGAGTGGAGATTTTATGTTAAAAGTCAGTTTTTTTAACGACTATTTTAAAAAGCATATTAAAAGCATATTAGCATAATATTTTTAATATTTTTTTATGTAATGTATAAAACACAAATCAAGCTTACATTCCTAAAAAAATCAATAAAATAGCTCCAATAACCTATTTTTGGTAATTTTTCAAAAATAATTTTTTTTTTTTTTAAATAGCTGAAAATCCAAAAAAATTTAATTTTTTTGATACAACTCCACTAATTTTGCAAATACTTTAAAAATGTTAAAAGAATATAAAAATAGACTTATTTGCCAATTCAACGATATATAAAATGTTGATATAGGTCATTTAATAATAGTTATATAATGGCCTCAAAACTACCACTTCAAAATTCACTATTTTGTTCCGTATTTCCATATGTGTGTATACGTAACACTCAACTGCATTGCTTATTTTTGTTACGAGATAATAATATTTATTAATGAATTTATTTAAAGTGTTCATAATTTTTTTCTACTGAAAAGGTTTTTAAAATTACCTAAGTACATAAATAAGTATATTTTCCTTCGTTTTTTATTACATTTTTTTAAGTTTTTAAATAATTTACCTAGCTACTTAATTAATGTATTATAACAAAAATGATTTTTTTACAATCGCATAAGTACATTTTTTGACGTACCTGTTTAACACTACAGGCCATAAAAATGAACTGAATGAAATTGGGGGTTTTGAGCAAAAATTTAAATTTTTTAATTCATTTTTGCCTGTCACCATTTACCTGATATAAATATTCTTTTTCTATATATAAGTATCCTTATAAATATGCAGATTTATTAGTGAATTCGCTATTATGGAGATTACATTAAAACACTTTTCTATTTGCAAAGTAATCTGGGATAATCTATCTGATATTATAAATCGTCCAGAAAAAATAAGAAAACTCATTGATACAGTAGTATCTTTTGATTTAACTCTTACTGCAGAAGACAGTTTAAAGCTCGAAAATTTTTATAAATCATACGAAAAAAGGATGCAAGCTTCAGATTGGTCAATACCAAAGTTCAAGAAGAAAAATGAAGAGTGGTTGGAGGGAGAAATACCAATTTTCATCGGAAAGCAGAAAAAGGGTCGACCAAAAAAAGTTACGATGAAGTTCAGCGAAGAACAAAGAGGACCAAACAGGAATCTATTCTAAATTCACATACGAATGCCGAAATAAAAGATACATTTAAAGCTTTAGTAACACGTACGCAACCAAAGGAAGTAGAAAAAGTTATAGATGTGTTACCAACAGCTTCTCCCAATCGATTACATCGGATAATCCAAAGCATAGTGACACCGAAATCAACATCGTCCTTTACCTCTGAAGATGCTTTAGCTCTAATATTAAATTTAGGATTATCAAGAAACCAATACGAGATTTTGAGGAAATCTGTTAGCGAAAAAGGATATGATATCTTTCCCAGTAGCAAATCAGTGAGAGAAGCGAAAAGTAATATTTTACAGCCTATGGAGCATCCGGTTAATGCTTCTGTTAAAAGTGCTAAAGTTAATATATTGCAATTACTTGAAAATACTGCCTCTAGTATTATATCTACCTTCAGCAATGATAACATTGAAAAATGCAAAGACTCTGAACTTATTTTAATATTCAAATGGGGCTGCGATGGAACATCAGGATTTTCGGAATACAAACAACTGGATGGAAGTAATTCTGGAAATAATTATTCCTCGCTGTTTATAGCGTCTCTGGTACCACTTCGAATGCGCTTAAATAAGCATTCCTCATCGACAAGAAATGACTCGCTTTTTGATGATATATGGATAAATTTAACTCCAGGTTCCAAATTTTTGTGCCGTCCAATCCTTTTTGATTACACAAAAGAAACCACGGTTACAATAAACAGCATTGTCAACCAATTGGAAGAAGAAATTAAAGCATTGCCCCCAATATATGTAAAAGTATCAAACAGAACTATTAAAGTTACATTTCAACAACAATTAACGATGATTGATGAAAAAGTTGCAAACGCTATAACAGATACAACATCTACATGGAAATGTAATATATGTGGAAAAATAAGTTCACAATTTCAGGATAATTCTGAAGTCCTTGTTAATAAAAATTCTTTAAAATTTGGAATATCACCACTCCACGCAAGGATAAGATTTTTGGAGTTCTGCTTACATCTTGCATATGATATGAAGTACAGAAATATTCCCGGGCAGGAAAATGCTACAGTAAAAAACAATTTGGAACTTCACGAATTACGAAAAGAGGAGAAGAAAAGAATTCAATTAGAATTCAAAGAACAACTCGGATTAATAATTGATAAACCTCTACATGGCTATGGAAGCTCAAATGATGGAAATACAGCAAGACGTTTCTTTGAAAATCCGAAACTCACATCTTCAATCACAGGCATTGACTTAAATATTTTGAAGCGTTTTAAGATTATATTGGCAGCCATTAATAGCAAAAAACAAATTAATGCGGACAAATTTAAAATTTTTGCTTACGAAACTAAAGAACTACTTAACATTACATACCCCTGGAAATCAATGACTCCAACAATTCACAAAGTATTGGCTCATGGTAAAGAAATAATAGAAAATAGTATTTTGCCATTGGAAGAGCTAACAGAGGAAGTACAGTAAGCCCGAAATAAAGATGTTAAACATTTCCGACTCTTCAATACCCAAAAATGTTCGAAAATAGCGCAAAATATGGACTTAATGGAATATTTATTAATATCATCAGATCCAGTTATATATTCTATAAGAACACGATGGCTACCAAAAATCACTCTTGAAATAGAAAAAGAGGATTCCGAAGCTAAGGAAGTTAAAAATTTGCTAACGTTTGATGTTTCTGATTATTTTCAAGAAAATCTCTAATAATATCTTTGATAATATATTCTTAATAAAATAAATATACGGGATATATGTATAATAAGTATGTAAATATGTAGAACAAATTAAATAAACATTACTCAAATAAAGAATTTACTACTTTATAATAACAAATATATACCTACAAATACATTAGAAAACTAAAATGTTACGCATACACACATATAGAAATACGGAACAAAATAGTGAATTTTGCAACTTTTGACTTGACTTTTAGTTTTGAGGCCATTATATTACTATTATTAAATGACCTATATCAACATTTTATATATCGTTGAATTGGCAAATAAGTCTATTTTTATATTCTTTTAACATTTTTAAAGTATTTGCAAAATTAGTGGAGTTGTATTAAAAAAATTAAATTTTTTTGGATTTTCAGCTATTTTAAAAAAAAAAAAATATTTTTGAAAATATACCATAAATAGATTATTGGAGCTATTTTATTGATTTTTTTAGGAATGAAAGCTTGATTTGTGTTTTATACATTACATAAGAAATAATATTAAAACTATTATGCTAATATGCTTTTAATGTGCTTTTAAAAATAGTCGTTAAAAAAACTGACTTTTAACATAAAATCTCCACTCCTGCATTCGTTTTTGGCCGGGCGGGAAGCACTTTAGTGCTAAATCATTTTAAATCTATTTCTATAAAAAATTTGGGTACCAAATTTAAAAAAGCTTGCGTGACATTTTTTTTATTAATCGATAAAAATGAAACTATTTTTTAATTTTCGGCCAATGCTGGATGTAGGGTGCAAACTTAAATCAATTCAAAATTTCTTTATTAACCATTTATGAAGCCTTATCTTTTGTAATTAATAAGGAAAAAAATTTTTTATTAACGGAACTTTGAGAAAAAAGTGAATGAATTGTACTATATTTTTGTAAAAAAATAGCCATTTTTCATGCCAATTTCAGAGTGCTGACTTTGAATATTTTTCACGTCTAGACGAATTGAGATAATCCAAAAATTCTTTCAGTATATTATTTTGAAATATGTAGCAAATTACAAAATATTTTTAAAAAATTTTTACCTCATATATCTCCGGACTTATTCCCAAAAAACGAAAGAAAGTCGAGCCAAAAAATCAAAAATTCAAAATTCAAGCGTAAATATCTTTTTAACTGTAAGAGATAACTTAGATAAGTAAGCTTATTTTTTCTTTATCTTGCACTTTCCAGAAATATAAAAATCTTTAAAATCGGACTTCATTTGTACAAGTTACGATTTTTTTTAACTTTTACATACTCGAGGTAGTCAACTTTGACACCCTGTAGCTTATCTCGTGTTATCACAGGGTGACTACAGGATGATTTTTCTGAAAGCTTAGGTCCTCCTCTACATCTCTTCCATACATGACAATTTGATCCGACCAGTAGTTTAGGAAATTCAGATTTATTACCAAAAAATTTGCGTTTGACCCCACTGTGCAGCCGACCACACGGACGGATGGACATCGTTAACAGGTATGTGATCGTTTTCAATCGATTTCAAAGGCTCGATCGATCGAAAAATAATTTTTGCAACAATTATTTATTCTTTTAGAATAGCCCATGTGAAAAATAAAAAAATATTTTTAAAGAAATATAAAAAAATATGTACGAGAAAAAAATCGAGCAGAAAGTAATTTAAATCTAATTTTCATCAATAAAGAAAATGACAAAATAAATACATCACATATTTTTTTCGATTTCAAATCGATTTAGTTTCAAAATCGTTTTTTATTACATAACTGAAAATCAACTTAGAAAATTATTCCGAGTTGAACGGTATACTTTAAGATGGAGCACAAACGCATAATACCCCAATCAACCACCTATGTTGGTGTAGGGTATAAATAAATACATATTTGAATAGTTTGCATCATATGTGGCACTTATATATGTTTAAACTAGAACTACTAAATAATAAAAATTTTCATACTTGTCGAAACATTCATTTTGCAAGTTCAATATGCACTTATAATTTATACAAGATATTTTAATGCAATTATGCCTTATTTTGGATTTTACTTCTTCAGTTAGCAAAAAAAAAAAAAAAAAACTTATCAATGTACCAGTATGTGTTGAATAACATATGAAAATAATCAAAAATTGTCACATCATTCATTAACAATGGCTACAATGAGGTATTCATTAAAAGATTCGTTTATTTTAGGTGCATTTGCCTTTAGCACTAATTTGTATTTCTATCAATTTTCCCTTTAAAGATCTTCTGTTACTTGACCACATTTTGATATGGTCAACATAACACATATATACATATGTACATATCTACATTCAGACTCATTTGTATCTGCATCTGCATGAGAAATTGTAACCACGATAACTTATGAATAAATGCGAACAATTTGAGGAAGATAGGTATAGTAGAATGAATATACATACTAGACTGCATCAGAATTTACCGCAAAAAGATATTGTGTAAAATATTAGCGAAACCTATGCCACATCAGAGCTGAAGTTTATAAGGTGCGTTTATATTGTGAAAATTTTTGCCTTTTTACAGATTTTAGAAAATGTAGCTTTTAATTACATTTTTTTGTAACTGAATGTTAAAAAATCGTAATCTAGACATAATTGTCTATCAAAAAATATATAAAAAGAAAAAATCGGTAAAAAAATGTTAAAGTTATTACGAATTCCCCAGACCATTAATATGTGTTTGACCACTTGTGTAAGGAGCGTACAAACATATTTTTAATTTTTTGAGAATAAAATGATATTTTTATTAAATTTGAACCATAATTACTGAAAAATAAGTTTTTGTTTTTGCAGGATAATTTAACTACCTTTCCATGCTTGGTTAAAAAATGTTGATTTCTTAAGGCTAATTCAAAACTACAATTTCAAACTTTTACAAATTTTGTTAAACAAATTTCAGAAAAGTTTCAATAGAACTATGTGGGTTTATATACTACACCACAGAATATAAAATCAAAGAAGAATTAGGGCAATACCTTATATAACTAAGTCATACCTGCGATATGAATTCTGCGTATTTCGGAAAAAAAAGATATTTTTTGTAGTTTTTTTTAGTTATAAAGTGAATTTATTTTAAATTATATTTGGATTAAAAAAAAAAAAATACAAAACAAGATAAATAATATCTCAGGAAATACATTCAGAAGTTTGTAAGAAAATTGAACAAGGGTCCTCTTTAAAGTATGAAGATCAAAGGTAAAACCTTGAAATATTTAAAATTTTTAAGGAAAACATAATGAAAATGTACTTTTTTTATCTTAATTTGAATGCAATGATTTCTGTAGTGAATTTCGATGGTTTAACATGACTTTACTTGTCAGAATGTGTTAATTATCATTTTGTTTGTTCATGATATTAATTAATAAAATTTACATTTCAAATATTTAAAAAAATACAGACCCCAAACTCAGTTGAGTATTAAGTTTGGATCCTTTGCTGCTAATATAAACAAAGGCCTTTCAGTTATATTTATATTAAATTTTATCAAAGTCATGATAAAAATAAATAAGATTCGTTATGTCTTCGGTAAAACTAGATTTTGATTTTTGACCTTCGTATTTTAAAGGTTGCCCTTGTCCAATTTTCTTAAAAGCTTCAGAATGTATTTTATCTGATATTATTTATCTATATGTTCAATAATAACTTTGTTTAGTCTGAACATTAAAATTGATCTAAAACACATTAGTGACCTAGGAAATTCTTAATAACTTTGAATATTTTTACCGTTTTTTACTTTTGATATTTATTTGCAGATAATTATGTATAGATTACGATTTTTTAACATTTAATTACAAAATAATGTATTTAGTAGCTAAATTTTTCTAAAACTCTAAAATGCAAAATTTTCGCGGCATGGCATGGGTTTCTTTAATATTTCACACAATATCCTTTTACAACCCAAAAAAAAAAAAACGATGCTAAAGTCAAAATCCAAATCTCGGTAAATTCTGGTGCAGTCTAATATATACAGATGAATCTATATACATTTGAATATTGTTCAAGTTTTTATACATTAGGGTAAATATAAATCTGGGGAATAATAAAATAAAATTTAAATTCAATATTCAATAAGCATAATTATAGTTGATTTGAAAATTTAAAGCTCTTAAAGGATAAATATATAGATATACACACGCACATACCTTAATTGTAGGAGTGTTTATCTAAAATTATATATTTTACAAGCAAATTTTATTAATAATTAAATTCCTCATGTTCTTTTCAAATACTTTTTTTATGTATAACATAACTTATATTATATGCATATATGTATGTATTCGTTTATGAATATAAGTCTAAAGAATTTTTGAAAATTAGAGAATGCATTCTGTAAAAATTTACTAAATCTAAATATAAGTCACCACCCTAATCTAACTTTTCAAACTATATAAACCTCTTTTAAGAATTATTCTTTCTTTATATCTATGACTGCGTTTTTATATTATACACTACTATAGCTTTGGAGAGTGTAAAGTGTTTGTGTTGATGACTGTAATGCACAGTAGTAATAACCTCATATTCTCCCCAAACAATGCCCTCATATATTCTTTTTAATATATATCTACTAAATTTTGAAGGCATTGATCCATTTATGGCCCCATACAAATGTATCACAATACCTTCGTGACTTCATGTTGTTCGATCCAAAATTTACCATATCATTTTCATTAGGTCTCCTATAACTTATTTTTTATGAACCGCTACTTATTCACATTTACATTTACTCAGAAATGTATATATGGATGTTCACTTTTTTGGATATGCATATGTAAAAGAGCAAACATTTTGGTTTTTATGTAAGTATGAATATTCTTTTATGTATGTATACATAGTATTTCTATATAAATACATGCAAAATTAAAGAACAATTTCCATTGTAAATTCATTCATATTTTCGTACATTTGTTTATATTTGTGTAAAAAGTACACATATTAGGATGTCCCAATAGATATATATATATATATATATATATACATATATATAAATTGATGCTAGAAATTTTGGTGATTATGCGAAGCAAACAGCACGAATATATACAACCAAATACTCCTGGAGAAATATGTAAGAAACAGTTCACAAAATTCTAGCATTCGAAGTCAATTGAAAGTAGAATATCGGGACTTAGAAGAAGAGGCAAAAGGGCTGCTAGAGGACAGAAATAATATAGAACTAAATATGGAATATTTGCAGGCTATTTGCCAACCTTTTTTTTATTACAACAAATAAAAATTTTTGTCCTTAATGTTATTTAAACAAAAAGGCAAAATAAACATTAAAAAAATCGTCATTTTTATGTCCAAAAACAACCGGTTCTAGTGGGACCTGTTCTAGAGTTGGTAAACTGGGAACTTATTCATAAAATTATCCTTGGTATTATTAAAATGTTTTTTTTTTTATCTGCTTATACCTTTTTTTTATAAGAAAAGCTGATTCAAAAAATAAAAATCCGCATTTTCATACTAAATGCTATAAAAAATTAAAAGTTCAAATTTAGCCTTAAATTTCTCAACAAGTGCTGAACCGATTTTAATGAAATTAAAACTGGAGAAGAATTCAAGAAAATATTTTTCCATAAAAAAAAAACAAAAAGAAAAAATTAAAAATATCTATCGATTCAAAAGTTACAGAGTTTTGGTCGATGAAAAACGATTCTGAGCCACTGTGTCTTATGGAAAAAGGAAGTCATTTTTGAGCACAGTGTTATTTTTGCTAGTTTTTTATAAAATAGATAATATTTTCTGGAATACGTTTCATAAGAGCTTTTAGTGCGATATCAGTTACTTATTTATTGGAATGAATCCTATTTTTCTTAAACTATATTTTATTTTTTGCTGAGCCTTTAGTGTCCTTTAAATGTTTTTTACTAAAGGCCAATATCTTTCAAATGGACAGGAATATGGACAGTTAAGTGGATTGGCCTTCTTTAGTATATTTCAACGAAATTTGTTTTATAACATTCAATTGCTTATTTTCTGTAACGACGAGCGAGATCTGTAGTAACATGTTCTTACGACAACACCGTGTTACAAAGTTAGACTTTTTCTCTTACGCATAAAAGAAACTATATACATCTAAAACTCTCTTTTAAATATAGTGATACTGCGTACTCAGTTTTTCATTTTCTGATCTTTTCTTTTAAAGGGCTTTTAAAGACATAAAATTAAAAAAAAAATGTTATTTGTGCACCATATTTTTGAGCAATATGGATAGCAAATGAAACAAAACAATCCGTAGAAGCTAAAATTGTTTTTTGTTTTTATTCATCAGGACAAAAAATTTAGAAAAAATGTCTTTTAAAAATTTTATCCTTTTATATCCTTAAAAAATTTAACAAATTTATGTCAAAAACGTATAAATAAACTTTGTACTTTGCTCTCTTATTCACAGAAAAAATAATTACCTTATATTTTTCAATTAACACAGTTGTTTCATTTTACGTCAAAATTTAAATTAACTAAATTTCAAGCAAAAATAAAATAAAAGAAATAGTAAAAATAAAATCCAGTTAACTTTTCTTCTCATTTAACTTTTTAATTCATTCAATCATCTACTTGATTGACTTAATAAATTTTTTAATTGAAAAAATTTTTCTGATATTCCTTTTTTACACTGATTAGTAACTGATATAAAAATTTTGGTGAGAGGTAAAATTTAAACAATTTTTAATTGAATGAATTAATTTGTCGATTGGTGACTTTTTGCTTTCTGACAGCTATAGCGAAGTCTAAATGACGTTAATATTGATGTCAAATAAAAGCATTTTATTTGCTTAATAATAAAATTTAGTTGGCGTCAAAATATTTTAAGAACTTATCTTATGGAACAAAAAAATGTTATTAACCTGAAAAAATGGCCCCATAAATTTCGTATTATTGTTCGAGTTTTAAAATAATAATAACTATGTAAATCTTATTACTAATAAGATGTTTAAAATTTTTCGAAAATTCACTTTTTAAAAAACTAAAATCGTTATCTTCTTAACCTGGCTGATAGTGAATTTATTCCTTAATAAGTTTTATACTAATGGGTTATGGATTTGAGCTCTCAAGTCTTGAAGCTAATAGGGTGCAAAAAACCATAGGTTTAATTTTCAATCACGGTTGTCGCTTAAAATTCAAAAACATAGAAGAAGGGCTTAAGTTACTTAACTTTTTCCCATTCTTTTACACTTTTTGTTCATTCGTTTATACTTTTTGATCTAATTCGATCTTATATAAACTAGTCGGACTTTTTGGATAAATTCTGCACCATCTTTGTTATTATGCAGACTTTCAACAGTTAAATACAGGGTAGTAGAGTTTTGATGACAATTTTTTTTTAAATTTTTATTTTATTATTATTATTTTTTTTTGGTTTTTTGAACCCTTCAACGGAAAACAAATTTTAAAACAACAACTGATACTTCTTGTAATTTTGCGATATATTTCGTGCCCGAAATTGTCAATGCAGTAGATGGACTCAAAGTTTGGAAAACAAGAGCGAAAATAGCAGTTTTTCGTGAAGCACATTCATAGTTTCATACAGAATAGCATGGATTACTGCGTGAACTTAGTTTTTTGTTATTTTACACAATAAAATCGGAGGAGCTTTAAAAATAAATTGTATGGACTTTTTGAATATTACGCAAAAATTGCACTTTTTGTTCTTGTTTTTTTATATAGCAAACCTTGTATATACAGATATAAGAACGGCGATAAATATAATTGATCGGGACCATAAATTTAAGTCAAATGGTGTTAATAGTGGAAAACGGGATACTTTTGTCAAAACACATTTTGCTAAGGCCCATCGTGTGAACAGTACAAAATTAAGTAAAATTGGCATAATTAGATGATGTTTGTAATGCTTAACGGAAATGTAGATCGGCATGAAAAATTTTTGAAAGATACAAATTTTATGGAACAATAAAATGTTCTTGGGTTAAAAAAGGATCCCAATATTAAATAGCATTTCTTTGTGTTAAAATCTAATAAAATATATTTTCGTATTATATACATATGGGGAAATAACTTCAATTCGCTTCACATTTTTCGTAACATTTTTAAGAATCGCTATTTTTATTATAAAGAAAATTTTTTAAATTTTACTAGGGAACACTAAAATATACCGCACTACCACAATGAAAATATCATAAATTTTATTTGGATAACACAGTAGGTTTTTATATTGCGTGTAATTTTTACCAGAATTACACATAAAGTTCTACTTTGTAAAAATTTTTATATTCGAGTCACTTTATATTTATAAAAATGGATTTTAATGTGGAAAAAATAGTAAATTAATTTTTTAAACTTGCTAATCGATCATTATATATTATATATTTCTTTTTAATAATCAATAAAACATGGTTATTTATTAATCATGATTATTTATGAATATCATTTAAAGAAATTCTTCACGCTTGTAAAAATTAAAAACATAAAAGCGAACTCACCCAAAAATTTTGAAACTTTTAATCAGAAAGCAATTATAGTTCAAAAATTACGAAAAATCACTTCAGCACATTGGGTAATTTTTCATATGAAATATAACCCAAAACTGTACGGAATATTTTGGACCATTTTTTTGTTTGGTTGCTTTGGTCATTTTGCTGGCAGCCGTTCTATGTTCTTTTTTGCTGCTGTTTGTAACGGACCTCTACGTTTGACTCAGAATCACTTTCTGAGCTCGTCCGTCCGGCCGGCACGAATAGTTAATTTTGGTACAAGCATGATGCCTATTGGTTATGATCGGTCCATTATTTCACCTAGCCCTATACAAATGTCCTCCCGGAGTAGGGGTTTAACAATCATAATGTCTTCAATTCTATTAATGAAATTTATTCATTCGCAAATATGTTTTATATAAGTAGACTATAATGCATGTTAATACAAGTATCAGTTCACAATTGGCAACAGTTCCTATAAAAGATTCCTCAACAAATTTTTATGCATATATCCATTGGAATCGGTTACCATATGGTCAGGCTTGGCCAACTATACCTTTCTTACTTGTTTATACACAAATTTATTACATTAATTGGAACGAGAAAGAATTAAAAAAAAATAAATTTTTTCCTTAATTTATATTTTTTTTTTTTTTTTTTTTATGACACTACAAAATCTTATAAAAAATCTTGAATTTAATTGATTTAAGGGAAATATTACATTTTATTTTTATTATTATTTTTTTTAACTCTTCCCTTTGTACTATTTACTGTAATTTTGTAGGTATAGAAAAATGGCACTTTTTATTTTCACTCGGAAAACGATCTAATGTGAGATGTGTACCTTTTTGAGGATATCACAAAATAATTATAAAAAATTTCGAAATCTCGCCTAAATTTCGAGATATTGCGTAGTTCCTGCACTGTAGAAATTGTAGTTTCATCAATTTTAAGTCAATTTAACTATTTTAAACTCTATTATCATCTTTTACATACACTCAAATTAAATAATGAATTATTTACCAATTTTTAATTTATTTCCCTTTTCTTTTTCCAGTTTGTTTAGAAGTTTGTCTCTAAACTTTATTAAAAAATTGTTCATATATTTTAATTCATGGAAAATATATGTTTTTTTTACTTTGTGATGATAAAATTAAAAATGTATGGAAAGTTATTACAGATAAAATCGAATAAGTTCTACAGTTTTTGTACAATTAAAAATATTAAATTTAGTAATGTTCAAAAACCTATCCAAAAACAGTTTTTTGCGAATAATTCGAAATTTGGTGGGTGTATTGCAAATTTTATTTATTGATTTATTATATCCTCAAAAAGGCCTATAACCTACATTATGTCATTTCTCGTGTGACTCTTCACTGTAAGCGTGTAACAGTAATTTTTCTTGATGCAATTCCGAGTTAGTTGAAGAGAGAGGAGAATGGAATACGAAGCTATTATATTCTCTTTACCCCTCTGGCCCACGAAGTCAGAATTGCAGAAAGAAATATTGCTATGTGTGAACCCCGACTAAGGTTCATAGCCAATTTCATGCAAAATTTAAATTTATATACGTTAGGTGTTAACCTACAGAATTATAAATGTTCACTTTAACGTCGATAAATGTGCTGCCAATTTATGAACAATAATACAATTATGGATATTTGAGTGTCAATAAATGATAAATATATAAAAATACAAATAAATAGAATGAAAACAAATTCACGTTCAGTTTTTTTTTTAATAAAATATGAATTTTGTGAGTATCTTTTTTTGCTAACTATCAATGTTAACATTCAACGGCAGCAACAAAACACAGCTATTATTATTATTATTATTATTATTTTTTTTTTTATAAAAAATAGAAATTGAACTGAAACTAATTTTATTCAAAACTTATAACATGTACATTAGGGAAAATTTCTTTTCTGCGAGCTACATTTAAACGAACTTAAATCTAGGTATCAGTGTAGGAAGTTGAAATTCGGCCAAGGTGTTTTAAATGATGTCCCCTTTAATAATTTTAAGTACGTTTAAATGTGCAATACTATCCTAATGTACAATACATTAAAAAAGCCACCAGAGAGTTTTAAAATCTATATATTTGTCAAATTGCGTTTAGTGAAAATGTGTCTATGATGTTGAAAATACGTTCGTTTGTTAATAAATCAATGTATTATTTGTTAATTTTCCAAAAGAGGCAATGTTTGAGGTAAAAAAAAGAAGAAAATGTTTTAAAATATTTTTAGTTTTTATTCATAACCAAAAAAGAACAGATGTCAGTTTTTTTTAAGTAAATCATTTCGAAATTTTATTAAGAAAATTCAGTGTGAAATTTTTATTTGAAGTAATTTTGTATTTTTTTTTTAACGTCATGCCGTCGTTATCTCTTAAGACAACTTACAAAAAACTTAATTGTATTTGTATATATAACAGAATGCAATCAATACCTCCTAGGGCTGCTAAATCATAATCAAAAAACAATAGCTGCCTGTTTTTAGCTAAGTTAGAGAAAAACTATCCTTTGCAGGTCTTCCTATTTTTTTTAGTTTTAAGGATTCTACTCGATATAATGATGCGTTTGTTTATAGTCAAAAATTAGCTTTTTTGTGATAATTGTTTCAAATAGACAAACTTTGAGATGATGAAAAGAGAAATACGTTTTCTTTTTTTATTTTTACTTAGTATAGTATTATATTAATTTTCACCAAAAAAGAAAACCCGCCAGAATGTTGTGCAAAAATATGTAATATTTTTATATGCTTAATCCATTTTCGACCACTGCTGCGTTTTCGCATCAGTAACTTTACCTATCTAAACTTTACCCTATCGAAATAATATAAGGTTAATAATAATGTTTACATATATGGGCCATTAAAAAAAAAAATAACTTTACACCTTACAATTTTTATTAATTTTTTTATGGCACATTAAAATCTATTTCTCTAAATATAAAATGACTCAAATATATGTGGAATCAGTTATTCATTTCGTGCAGGGGCGCGAAAATTATATCGGTTTTAAGTTGAACATATACAAATTTTTGCAAACTAGAAGTTTATACATATATAATTCTGGTAAAAATTACAAAACCTCTGAGTTATTTAAACAAAATTTTTGATAGTTGCAATGCTTGATTGTATTATTGAGGCATATTTTACGATTTTCTAGTAAATTATAAAAAAAATTCTTTGTACTGAAAGTCGCGATTTTTAAAAATTTTTCGAAAATGGTTTCGAACCTAAGTTATTTCTCAATGTATTATATGAAAATATATTTTATTAGAGTTTATCACAAAGTAAAAATCAAGTAAAGATGTTTTGGTCCATAAAATTTTTATATTTTGAAGTTCTTTGATGCTGTACATTTCCATCAAGCATTACAAACACCAACTAATTATAACAACTACGGTCAATTTCGTGCTGCCCATGTGATGTGCCTTAGCAAAATGTTTTAACAAAAGTGTCTCGTTTTCAATTACCATCATCATTTAGCTTAAATTTATGGTCCCGATCAATTATATTTATTGCCCTTCTTATATTTATATATCTAAGATTTTTTCAAATTGCAATTTGCTATATAAAATTTTTACAATTTTTTACTTAAAGGCCCCTAACTTGAGTGTTTAGATCATGGGCACGGTTTGGTTGTAAGCTTTAGCCTAGTCGGCGCACGCCGTCACAGCGCGAGATGGTTCTCCTTTTGCTGGCATACACGTGAGACATAATAGACAATTCAAATTTAAATTCAATTCGGACAGATTACAAACGGTTACAAGGCGACAAGACAGACACAGACGACGATTTAGTGTTGATTGGGGTCCAACGGGACATTCTAGAAAAAGAAAGTCAGTTGTTGGGCCTACTATCAGAGACGGATGAGTTTCTGGGCATCTCGAGGGATTCCTTTCCTGGGACCAGTGCCACACAGAAGCACTGTGATCTCAGCTCGCGCTCAGAGCCAAAAGATGAACCGGAGCGTCGAGGCGGGGTCTGAGAGACGGAATATTTCGACTGTCTCAGGAGGTCATGCGGCTCACGGCAACTTACTTCGCAGGACGCGAGAAGCGCGAAACGATATCACAAGTCGAACTAAGGCGTAAAAGCTTCCCTTATCTATCTGCATAAGATAGCTAAGAGAGGCTCGACGCCAATTGCAGGCAAGGATAAGTACGTTATCAGAAAGCACAGGAGGAATGTTAAAAGATTCGAACGGATATACGGGCCTGTCTGTGACTCTCTGGGAATGTCTTATCCTGAGAATGTGGACAGCACTCCAGAGGTGTCTCATAAGAGCACAGGAGGAAAGTTAACATCCTCAACAATCCGCGCCGGAGAGGAGGATAAGGGTAATGGCAAACCAGCCAAACGTGCAACCATTCTGGACCAGCAGGTAAGGACTGGCAAGCCAAAGACTACCGATGGTATAGCTGTTCATGCACCGGTCAGCAAAACTGGCAAGCCGCAAAAGATTGTCAGGGATGCTAGGCCTGAACATGATCAGCCATCAACAAGTAAGAAGGCAGTAGGTCAAAGGCCGACCAGCTCAACCAGTGGAAACCACAAGGTCATCGATGGAGGGGTGGCTAAGATCTCTGGCAAGCGATCTTTTCTTCGAGCGCTGTTGGTCAAATCCCACACGGTTCATCTAAGCGTCACCAAAAGGGGATCTCTGAAAGGGCCAGATCTGAGGATGACCAGCAAACTTCAATGGCTAAGAAGGCTGCTCGCATACCTTCCAACTTCGCTAAGGGCCCCAATAAGCAGGTTATTAAAAGACCAGGAAGCGAACAGCTCTCAACATCTTAAAAGGCAAAGGAATCAGTGCTGCAGAACTGTGTTCAAGCTGCTGTCACAAAGTTGAACCAGATGAGAGGATCAGCATTGAGCAATGGCGACAGATTGAACATAAGCTCATTGAAGAGATCGCCGTTGTAAAAGGAAGGCCGGACGAGGTATCCTTCAAAGGTGCGGACTAGATGAAGGGAGTTAAAACTATTAAATGCGGTAATGAGAAATCTTTTGAATTTCTTAAAAATACAGTTGCTAAGTGAAAACGGCATGGTTTTCTCCACCCATTAAAGAGGTTGAAACCATTCTGACAATATTGGAAAATCAGATTAAAGGTCTTGTTATTATGAATTGTATTATGATTATGAACTCCATGACCTGTAACGAGAACCAAGGCAGAGACTTCAGATTCGCTGTGGATCAGGAGTCTCTGAAGAAGGTGGAGTCACTGGGAGGAGTTGACAATTTTGGTTTTGGGGTTATTACATTTAGATATGATAGATCGAGTAAGCCCAAAAGGTCTGCCAGTTTTGCAAATTAATTTACAACTCTGCGAAGCAGCCTCAACAGAATTGACAAAGCTCCTTATTGACTCCAAAGTGAACGTGGCCCTTATCCAGGAAACTTGGATTACCAACACCAGGGTATGTGGTTTAAGGGCCATGGGGTATAACCTGTTCATACCATCCACATTGGAGAAGGTACGAACATGTACAGACCTTACAGCTGTCCAATGGAAAGCCACTGGAGGCCGTAGGCTTATACTGGCATCCGTGTACATGTCATAAAAGGCGGCCGATCCACCGGGCATCATTCTGCAGCATTTGGCGGGCACTGCAGGAGGAGGGAAGTGAACATGGTTCTTACATGTGATGCGAATACTCACCACTACCAAAGGGGAAGCAGTGACATCAACAAGAGGGGTGAGTTAGAATTTGAATTTATAACTAGTTATAATCTTTATATCTGCAATATTGGTAATGATCCCACATTCAGAAAGAAAGATAGGGAAACGGTTATAAATGTGACACTAGCGAACCGAGCGGATGAATTTGTCAAGGACTGGAGGCAGCTATGGATTATTCCTTTTCGGATCATAGCATGATATCCTTCAGTATTGACTTTATAAAACCGAGGGGAAGGCCTTTTAGGAACTCCAGAAGGACATATTGGAAGTCCTTCGGTGAGTAGTTGATAGGGATTTAAGGGATACTGAGGGCCGCAGAAATTCAGCTGAGAGTATCGAGGGAGTCGTGAATAAACGGATGTACTTAAAAAAAGCTTCGAGCTCAGATGCCTGGTGATTTATCCTGGCAAAAGGGGGAAGCCGAAATAGTGGACCAGTGAACTTAGGGTCCAACGGTCTAGAAGGCTGTTTAATAGAGCCAAGCCAACGAAGAGAGAGACTGACTTGGACAGCTATAGGGAAAGCTTCATTAAGTATAAGAAGGATATAAGACGGGTATCAGCGGCGCTCAACACGCTTATCTTAAGAGTACTCTGTATGGTGTGTTCTGCTGCGCAAGGAATACACCTTGGCAGCATTCCTGGATATATAAGGGGCCTTTAACAATATTATAGAGGCGATTAAGGAATCACTCGCTTTGTTAGGTATTGGTGTATTCCTAATCGAGTGGATCACCCTGATGCTAAGCAGCAGGGTTATCAACTCGAGCATGGGAGACACTTTCATAAAGAAGCTTGTCACAAGAGGCATACTGCAAGGGGGTTCCTTCTCCATTATTGTGGCTTTTGGCAACGAACGTCATATTGAGACAGATCGATGCCAGGGGAAGGAAGATCGTAGCCTATGCTGACGATGTAGTATTGTTGGTCTCGAGTAAATTTCTACCCACGATCAGAGAGATCATGCTTTCTTGTCTGCAATCTAAGGTTCATAGTTGGCATGATTATTGGTCACCTTGCAGTAGAGAATATGACCAGTAAGTGGAACACTAGAGCGTTAGACTTTTGCAGGACGTGCGATGATGTGGAGCAGCTAGAGGCAGTATAGGGCTTCAGCGAAGTAGATGAGGTGGTTTGGGAGCCATAATCTGCACGATTACGGGTTACGGGTGAAGATCTCGGCAACCTTATAGGGTTCGTAATGGGAATAAAGTGGCTTATAGGCTTAGACTTGATTTGATGGGTCTTAGGTTCAACACCTTTCTTATTTTTCTTATATTTAGCTATCTTTCTTTTCAATCTTTTGCTATATTCTACTAGGATTTTTCTCTTTCTTCATCTATCAGCTTTCTCTATTATTTATAAAGAGAATGGACCTGGGTGGACGCCGCTCTTCTTAACCATATGGACCGAATGGTCTCTGGGTGGATGCCGTTCTTTTTAACCTAACCTAGTTCCAAGTCTTGTGAGTTCAGATCTGTAACCCATTTGATGAAAATAGTATTACCGCAAAACTTATTAAAGATTAAATTTGGGATAATGGACCATGTGCATATATTTAGTTTAGAATCAAATCAGTTAATCAAATGCAATGTTTTTGAGGTTTCAAATAATTCGATGTATAACATATCTCAAAACGAATAATTATTTGTTATACATTATAAGACATAATTTGGTCTTACACCGTCAAATTTTTTGAAGCTTTTACTGCACTATTTAAAAGGCTTAAATTTCCGTTGGAATGGTCCATCTCCAATTTTGCTGTTTCACATTAGATATATTTAATATTTTACATTTAATATAAAAGTTTTAAAACATAAAACTAATTTTTCCTACAAAATTTGTTTCAATGTGTGCTTCTATATGAACGTAGCAACACACCCCTGCGAAAACGCAATAACCGACATACTGGAAACTAAAATAGCTAAGTCCAAAATCTTTCCACTTTATAATAACTATTTTCGCTGATTTTGGTATGAGAAAGAATCAATGTGTACAAATTGCATTCAAAGTACTTTCGCTTAAATTACTACATATTTTCTTACAATAATTACAATTCTTTACTGTACCTTCAACATGATTCTTATTACTGATTTCATGAAATGTTTTTGCCTATTATTTTTGAATTCAGCTCACTAATTAACATTTGCCATCTTGTAGCACATTATTTACTAAGAAAAAGTTGTTCATTGGAACATCCTAATGTATATACATATGTATGTATATGGAAAAATGCAAATTTACACACATGCCCAAATACATATGCATTTAAAATACGGAAATAAATTTGTGTGTGTGCGAATTCTTAAGTGTATGTAGATAAATTTATATTGCGAATATACATGATGGTCTACACAACTGTGTGGCTACAAACAAATTATCTTTTCTTGACCATTTCCATTCATCTGTGTAACAGGAGAAATAAAATAAAAAATTGAATTTTTATGAGGTACAACGATAAAAAAAAAACACAAAATACACACTAACTTTACTGCCTCAACTATGCCATCATTCTTAAAACACACATACACATATATACTTACTATATATATCCCCTGTAATTCTTTCAGTGGCAATGTCAATTTAGAACATTACTATAGCAAAATGTTGTACTGCTAGGAAAGTCCATTTGTTCACTATCTCACAAACTACAGGGTCTTTATTGTTACTCAGTTAAGTAGTAAAAATTGTACGAATGTATGTATGTAGGTATGTATGTACGTATGTTTGCACTCATATGTGAGAAAATTATGTTTCTATCCATCTGTATTAAATTAGTTTAAGCTTGTTGATGCTAAATGAACTTATTTCCTTTTGTTGTATTTTATACTTTTTATTTGTTTAAATGATTTATTTTCATTTTTTGGTATTTTCGTCGCTTATATACATATATTTTTTTTTTTTTTGTTTGCTCGTCTATCTATCCGCTTTATTTGTTTAAAAAACTTTTGCACGACTGAAGTTCACTTGAAAATTTTTCTAAATATGAATTTAATATCTATCTATTCAATATGTTGTAAACTTTAATACCTATTAATTCTGTATAAAAATGTCTAATATTCCATAAATATGTTTTAGTTTCTGTTACAGCTCATGCTTTATAAATATAAATTTAATAAAATTGAAATAGATTTAAAGCTTACACCAACAAACAAATAAATATATAAATGAAGAAAAAAGTATTTGGATTTATATTTAAACTATTTATATTAATTCATGAATATTTTAATGCAGTTCTGAATTGAAATTTTGTATTCTTAATGGCGTACAGTAATTCGTTTCATAGGCAAAAATAAGAAAATCTGAATGGATTGAAAGTTAGTTTGTTGAAAGCGAATAACAGTGTGGGTATTCTACTTGTTTCAATTTTATACTTTTAGTTTATAAATATTATAAATCAGATTTTCTTTTATTTTTCATTTTACAAAATAATTTTGCAAAAAAGTTTGTCATTTTCTACTTTTCCATTTTTGAGCGAATAAAATCGTTTTTATAAAAAATAAAATATAAATGGAGTTACTTCATTGGTAAACCGACGATTTTTTCAATATGTCGTTATCAGAGGATGAATTTGTATCTCCACCAACGTGTCCATTATCAGGAATTTCACGCGTTTCTGTAAAAATTCTTCCATTTTGAAAGGCTAATCCAAAATTGTGGTTTAGACAAATTGAAAGTAATTTTTTAATTCCGTTATTTCACAACACGCCACGAAATACCATGCATAAGTTTGATCTGCAGAAAGTGATGTTCTTAACGCTGTAAGCCATATTATTGAAAGTCCTCCAACACAAAATATGTATGATACTCTTAAATCTGCCTTACTTGCTGAATTTCAGGATTCCGAAGAAGAACGGCTGAAGAAATTGTTAGAAAACATACAATTAGGTGATAAACGCCCCTCTTTACTATTGTGTGAAATGAGGCAATTTTCATCAGGTAAGATGTCTAACGATGTACTCAAATCTTTGGTTTCAACGTTTTCCATCAATCTTAGAAGCGGTGTTATTTATAAGTTCTGATAGTTTGGAAAAACTTGAAGTCATGGCTGACAAAATAAATGGTCAAATCGTTTTCAACAATTGGAAAACCAAATAAGTGTACTAAGAAGAAGTAAAACCACTAATTGTAGTCCATCATGCACCCATCAATCGGAAAACTAAAAACTCCTTCGCTTAAGGTGACTGGTGCGGTAGATTTGAAGACAAGTGTATCCAATCATAAATTTTTAATTAACACAAGTGCAGACGTGTCAGTAATTCCCATCACAACTCAATATTAACGTAATAAACCTGAATCGCTAGAGCTTTAAGCTGTAAACAATACCGTTATTAATACTTTCGGTGAAAATTTTTCCATTTAAGTCTTGGATTAAAAAGAGACTTTGTTTGAAAGTTCATAATAGCAAATGTTCCACAAGAAATTATTGCTTTTGACTTTATTGATCACTACGACTTATTAGTATATGCAAAAAAACGAGGTCTTATCGACAAAAAACTCATTTGTATTCAAACAGATTAACGAACTCAATTAAATGTGGCTCTATTTCTCAAGAGTCTCCTTTTTATCAACTACTAATAGAATTTAAAAATATTTCAAAACCATCGAAAAAAAATTACCACCGGTAAAACATTCAGCTACTCATCATATAACAAACAAAGAACCACCTGTCCACTACAAATCTAGAAGATTGATACCTGGAACGCTCAAAATCGTTAAAAAAGAGTTTGAATATAAGATGCATGGATATTTGCCGTCCATCCAAAAGTAGTTGGTCAAGCCCTCTTCATTTAGTACCAAAAGCTAACAATGAATGGAGGCCGTGCTGTGATTACCGATGTTTAAATAATGTTACTTTTCCAGATCGATGCCCAGTGTCTCATATACACGATTTTGCGTTAAATCTTCATGGTAAGAATATATTTTCAAAAGTTGATATGGTAAAAGGATACTTCCAAATTGTTGTTGAAGAAGCTGATATTTCAAAAACAGCAATCGTTACACTAATAGGCCTTTTTGAATTTACGCGGATGACATTTGGTTTATGCAACTTTGCACAAACCTTCCATCAGTTCATCAACGAAGTAGTAAGGAGATTAGATTTCTGCTATGCATATATCGACGACGTGCTTATAGCTCCAAAAAACTGAGATTGAAAAAAACGAAATAGGTATTAATATTTTTTTCAGATTTTGAAATTCTGTTAATTTTTATAATTCACTAATTCAAAAAAATAAATAAATAAACAAATCTGACAATATCCACCAAAAATTCAAAAAGACGATTTGTATTTTTTACTTTGAGGTAAAAGAGGGGAAAATGTATTAAATGTTTAAGTTTGTTTTTATTATTGGAACTTAATAAATGGTAATTAAAAGTTTTTTGTTATAAAAAGAAAAACGCTATTTTAAAAAAGCGGTATTTTCTTAAAAACTCTAGCTTTTTTGAGCTCAAAAAAAGAGGAACATATATTTTTCTTTTTACTTTTTTTTTTTTTTTTTTGTTTCATTATTGGAATCCAACAAATGATAATCAAGAAAGAACAGCTACCAGTTTTTTGTTGAAGTCGAGAAAACCGCTCTTTGGTAAAGTTGATTTTTGTTAGAAATTTAAGGTATTCTATGTTAATTTTTCAAAAAAATCAAACTTTGACATAAAAAAAGAGGAAAATGTATTATTTTTTTTTAATTTTTAAGACTTTATTCGACATGCTCTTATCATAACCAAAAAAGAACTGCTACCACTTTTTTATAAAAGTAGCATTAGTGCTCTTTTGCAAAGGCGTTTGCTGCTTAAGGAATCAGTGTTTTTCATTTACTCACAGAAATGGGCAAATCTTTGTGTTAGAAAAGAGAATGAAACTGTATTATTGATAATTTTTAAATATTATAATGACCTTAAATAACACAAAAAAAGAAAAACTTGCCAGAATTTTATGAAATTGCTTTGTTCATCTCGCGGATTCTCTCAGGAATTTTCAGTTTTCCGCGGACCCCCAGTATAATTTTATTAAAAATAATTATTTTTTTTATACATTTTTCAATCTTTATTTATTTCCAAAATCATTGAACTAAACATTTCTACTGTTGCTTAAGAACTAACTTATACATTTTACTGTGAAATCTTGCTTGATATAGAATGAACAAAAATAATAATAGTTTAATGTAATTTAAAGAAATTGATAAATTATATAATTAAAAGAAAATATTTGATAATTGGATAATTAAAGAGTAAACGGAAATATTTATTAAAAAAAATAACATAAAAATAAGAACAATATATTAGTTAAAAGCAAATATATTTCATTTATTAAGGGCATTCTTAGAATGTATAACTCCCTCACCCTTTGAACATACATTACTCCCGGAATGTGAAAATATACCCATAGTTTTAATTTCAAATATTATCAAAAGTAAGTGTATATTATTTTAAATAAAAAAAAATTACAAATATTTTAATAAATAATTAACAACAATTTCCTAATTCCTTAATTATATATCGTTTAATAATAATTTTTCTTTTGTTTTAAAGTTTTCGTCTACATATTTCATTTTTGTTGTATGAATAGATATATTTTTATTTTCTCTTCAAATTACTCTTTCAGTGTTACTGCGAGCCTAACTTTCTTCTCATATACTACTTGTCTCTTATATTTATATTTGTTTCCCAATTTCACTACAAGTTCATATAAAAATTAATCTGATATAAAAATATGATTATTTAAATTTTCTACTCCACTATGAATTGTAGCTTTGTCTGATTCAACTGTTTCTTTATCCTCTTCTAAATGATTGACATCTAAACGACTAAGAAAGTCTGCCACTTGATTTGTTCTTCCCTTAATGTATTCAATATCAAAGTCGTATTCATTTAATTGTATTTATCTTCCACCGGTGTAATTTTATATTAGGTTCCTTTAAGGAATTTAGCCACACAAGTGGTCTATGATCAGTTTGTGTTTTATATTTTCGACCGAACAAATGAGGTCTAAAATATTTAACTGCCCACACAATCGCCAACAGTTCCTTCTCAATTGTACTATAATTACGTTCGTGTTGATTCAAAGTTCTGGACGAAAATGCGATTGGGTGTCCATTTTACGATGAAACTGCGTCTAAAGCTTCATTGCTGGCATCTGTAGTTAAAACAAACAATCTGTCAAATTTTGGATACGCCAAAACTGGGGCTGTACAAAAAATTGTCTTTGATTTATTAAAAGAATCAATGTAACTAGAATTATTCAAATTTATACGTGAAACTTTTTCTATATATGAAATGATTGGTAGTGCAATTTGGTTACAGTCTTTTATAAATTTCCTATAGAAACCAGCTAAGCCCAGGAAAGACCTTATTTCTTTAACAGTCTTTGGTAATGAAATTTTCTGTATAACAGAAATCTTACCAGGATTTGGCTTAATGTCATCTGATGTTATAATATGGCCTAGATATTTCGATTCACGTCTGAAAAAATTGCATTTGTCCACTTGGAATTTTAGATTATACTCTTCTAATCTTTGGAAAATTTTTGTTAAGAACAATATATGCTCTTAAAGAGAGGTGGAAAATACCAATATATCGTCTAAATAAACCACGCAAATATTATTAATGAAATCCTGTAATTCTTCATTCATCATTCTCTGAAATTATGTTAGGGCATTCTTCAGACCAAAGGGCATTCTATTGAATTTTAGTGCCCAGTCGAAGTTGAAAATGCTGTCTTATCTTCATCTTAATATGGGAATTTGATGAAAGCATTTAGCTAAATCTATAGTACTAAGGTACTACGAGTTTTCTAACTTTGAAAAAAGATCTTCAATTCTTGTTATAGGAAATTCGTCGCCTATAGTCATGTCATTCAGTTTCCTATAATCTACAACTACCCTCCATTTTCCCTTTCAGAATTTTAAATTTTTTTAAGAACAACCCAAATTGGTCCGTTATACGGACTACGCGATTTAGAAATAATTCCTGACTAACATTTCCTTTATTTGCTTTTCCAATTCATCTTCACGGATTTCCTGAAATCTATAAGTTATGGAAAATATAGGAATTTCATTAATTATGGGTATCTTATGCCTATATTTAATAACTGCTATTAAATTTGCACCTTCTATATAGAAAACATTCCTAAAATTTTTAATTAATTTTGTCAATTCGTTAATCTCTTCAGTATTTAAAATTTCAGTCCTCAATTTATTAGTTCATTTCTGGGCTCGTTAAAATTTACATCTATTATTATGGATTCTAAATACGACTTGTCAGTAACGTCGTGTTCTATGGAAGAATTATTAAATATAAGCGGAATTTTCGCATTTGTAATTAATAATAAATTATCTTTAAAATCAATTTTCGCTCCCAAAGGTTTTAAGATATTACACCCAAAAATGTAATTGAAATCACTAAATATTTCAGTCTCAAATATTTTAATTCTTGCTTTATGTAAAGCAGTTTTCGAAGATATTTAGTATGATAGAATTTTCTAATTCTGTTCGAAATGAGCTGTGAAACAAACCTCTATTAATAAGTATAGTTCCAGATCCTGTATCTATTAATAATTTGATAGGTATTGTTCTGGTCTTCGCTACTATGCAGGGAAGAGCAAATTTGAAACCTTAATATTGTCCACTTTCATTCTACTTGAGCTATTAATGCTCGATTGCTGGGATTATTGTATATTGACATTTTCCTTATTGAACATTGTGTTATTAATATTACAAAATTTTCCCGGTGAATTCTGATTCTGAAAATTTCCATACATATTATGCCTAATACGAGAATTTGAAAATTGGATTCCAGATTGCAAATGGTTAAAATTATTTGGTTGAAATTGATTAGGAAAAGTTGCTGAATATTGTTATTGTAATTATTATTATTTTGAAATATTAGGAATATTGCTTTGCGAAAATTTATTAGAACTAGAATTAAATGATTGAATCTTGTTAAAATTTTTATTATAATTATTTATATTTGAATTAAATGAAAAAATTTGAAAATTTTTTTCTCTTTGAATAAAAGAATTCATTCTCTATCAATATTTCGTAAGCTTTTAACAGCGAGTGAGGATTTTTTGAATTTAGTACTAATTTTGTTCGGTTAGGAACACCACTGTTAATTTTCCCTATCTATGCTAGTTATCAAATTTAACTTAGTTAACAATTTTAACATGTATCCACATAAGTCACTAACATCATTTCTAAACTCTGCCGTTTTTATATTATTTACAATACTTTCTAAACTTTTTGTTATGTTGAAATTTACTCTTAAAATTATCTTCATCTCCTTGCATTTACTTGGATTATTATTATTGATAAGAGTAATACGAGTATTAGCTCTAGAAATAATTTTGTTTCTTATTCTTAAATTGAATAACGTAAAAAAAGATGCGTCAACATGTTTTCGCATTTCGTCTACATGTTTCGCAAACATTTCTAACTCTTCCGCCTTCCCATCAAATTCTTGTACACCATCCAGAAGGCTGAACTCATTGAGAGTCATACTTCAATAATGATTGATGTTGTTGTTTTGCTGATCAATTGATTAACCTGATGATGAGTGCTTCACTTAAAAATTATTGTTTTTAATATTGTTTGCTTCTTCTAATGCTGTTCTTATTGCTTTGTATGACTTTGTTGTTTTAGTTTTCTTCAAATTTTTGTAATTTATAACACTAATATTGAAAACCGGTCTTTGGCATAGAATATGTGTAAATCAATATATTAATGTTGTTTTTTCAAATATTTTACAAATTTTGTATTGTTGTTTTTATAATAAGAAGAATATTTGCCATTACTTGTCCTTAAAAATGTCTTCTTTCTATTTACTTATGATTGGAGTTATGATCTTAATTGACCTTGAAATTATTTGTTGATGATATGATATTTTTATGTATTTAAATTGGGATATTTTTGTTAATTTTACTTATAACTTTTATATATTTAAATTTTTGTAATGTTTTATTTTCTAATTTATAAAACAGAACATAGTTTTTTTGGTTTTGATATTAAATCCACCAATTAGTTTCGTTTAAAATAAAATGTTTTGTTCTATTTTATTCACCTTAGATTAAATAACAAATATTTTTGGTTTAGTGACAAATTTTTACAAATTTATCACGATTTTTTTGTTTTATCGATTTAAAGTTTTTATTTTTGGTTTTTTATTCCATGATTAATTCTTATTAATTTTTTCTTAACGACAAATTATTAAAATTGTCAAAGTTTTTTATATTTATGGAAGCGATTTAAAGCTTTCTTTAAAGAATTAAAAAAAAATTTAATTATAATATTAAAACTAATTATTAGGTTTTTTTAATGAATTTTTCAATGTTTATTTTTTTCGAAAATCATTGAACTAAACATTTCTACTGTTGCTTAAGAACTGACTTTTACATTTTATTATGAGATCTTGCTTAGCATAGATTGAACAAAAACTACTAGTTTAATGTAATTTAAAAAATTCTCGAGAAATTTTGTAATTAAAAGAAAATATTTGATAATTGGATAATTAAAGAGTAAATGGAAATAGTCATTTAAAATATAAGAACATAAAAATAATATAATAATAAATAAGTTAAAAGAAAATGTATTTAATTTGTTATGGGTATTCACAGAATATGTAACTCCATGCATTCTGAATTCATTAATAATAAAAATGCAAAATAAGTAAGAAAATGTTAGAAAGGCCGCCAAGAAAATGTAATGCATATACAACATTAATCGTTTTTTAATAAAAAATTAATGTTAATTTCTAGCTGATGGTGTAATGTATTTTATTCAAAGTATTTCCGATCGGGATCTATGACCTTTCCCATCATTCTAGCCATCTATGGATTCTATCCCAAATCCGATTCTTAACTTCTAAGGCAAGAAACAAGTCAACCCAAGCTTTAATATCTTGTTATGAAGTTAATCATATTTTTTCATAGGCATTCTGAATCGAACAAAAAAATAAATAATTAAATTAATAAATAAATAGGTAAATGCCAGAAGGAACAATATCCGGGCGTAGAATAGCCCGGCAATCACTTTATTCAAATAGTCTTTAACAAGTGCCAAGAATGGTCATGATGAAAAGTTATAAACTCCTGTCTAGTCATATATTCTGGCTCTTTGTCGTTCAAAGTATGTTTTATACAGATTAGTTGTATTCGGCACAGGTAGCGCATAATAGATAAAACCCATTATATACAGAGCTTTACTTGGACGCCATGGTTTTTCGGTTTTGGTGTTTGGACTATCATAGACCCCCTTTTCATCGCGAGTAATAATTAGAAGCAGAAACGATTTCGTTTTGTCGCACTGAAACAGCATTTCAGACATTGACGTCTTTTTTCTTCAGTTCATGTTGTACCCACTTTCCTTGCTTTTGGAATCTAAGTGATATTAAAAATCAAAATAGTAAATTTAAACTTCCCAATCAGGAATTATTCACGAATACTAGTCAATACACACAAAACTTGATGACTTTATTAAATATTTTAATACAATAATTGGTTCTTTGATCGGCTTCGATCTCTTATTCCGAAAAAATAAAAATTTATACATTCTTTTAGACCTCTCCGCAGCCCTCTTAAAACATTACTATGAACCCCTATTTGGGAACCCCTGTCTTAGAAGGATTAATTATAATTTTGTTTTAAATGTTTTAAATAGGCAAACATTGAGATAATAAAAATTGAAAAACGTGTTAATTTCTCTTTTTAGATTTCGTTATTCTAGAAGTTTATTAATTTGTTACCAAAAAAGGAAATCCACTAGAATGTTTAAAAAACAAATTTAATATTTTTATTTGCTTAATATTCAATATGACAACCTGATCGTATTAGTAATAGCATATATACGCCTCAATAACTAACTCTGCTTAAAAAAGTTCATATTTTTTTACTTTTGACTTGCTTAGCCAATTTCAACGAAATTTTGCACAAATATCTGCGGTACAATTTTAGGAAAAAGATATATGAGAGGTGCTAGTCACCTTGCTCCGATTCCGAAAACCTATAGAAGGCATAAATAGTTTTAAATATATTTTATTGAAATGTATATACATTGAAAATTTTGTACGATGAAAAATTTATATAATGATATAAAATATATATATAGAAAATAAAAAGGAAACATCAAAAGGATAAATAGGTAAGGTATGCATTTGCATTATTATATAATAGATACAACAATCAGCTGGAAATTCAATTCAATACCAATAATAAACAATTCATTTTGATCTCTGTTTGCTAAATAAAAGGCTAATTTGTTAAAAGGACGTTACGATACTACAATAAATTAAAAAATTAAATTGAAAATGGGACATTTTGGGTAGTGAAAACTACTAATACATAAAATTTTCAACAAATTTATCTTAAACAAACGATAGTTCTACAATTTTAAAATTACATCCTAAATTGACCTTAAATACAGGATTTAAATATCGAATTTATCTTAAATCTGTCAGGAAACATTTAAATAATTAATAAAACTCATCTAATTGAAATCTATGAACCTAAATTTTATTATAATCAATTTTAAATCTAACTCGTCTATCACAAATATAATCTAATATAGATTTTAACCTAATGTTTTTAACTTAACTGAAATCTAGTTTAATTTTTTTTCTTTTCTTAATTTAATGTAAATACCATTAAAACATTAAAACACATTTACACTTATTACACTTACATACATATACACTACATAATTTCTACATCATTACATTTAACAAAATTTTGAATATTTAAATATTTAATCTAACTATGGATGACAAGTATTAAAATTTCCAAATCATCGAATCAAATTACAAAAATTCAAGATTACATCAGGCCTGCTATAATCGTTGGATAATGCTTGGTGAGTTCTGTTTTCCAAAATTTGTTGTTTTATATTATATAAAATAAAAAGGTACATAAAATAAATATTTTAAATTGAAATTTGAAAATTTATATATTATTAACATTATTTGAAAACATCCGATATTTTAGTATTTCAATTTAAAATACACAAAATTTAATAACATAAATATACTACACTACATAACAAAAATAATTTTATATTTTAACAATACAATACTTTTTTTATTATGATATTAAAAACATATATTATGTTTAATTTAAATAAATATTTTTAATTTGAAATTTATATAATGGTGAACTAAACTTTATTTTATTATTTCCAAGAAAGGTTAATTGACAAATATTTAGGGTAGTATTGGACTATCAAAAATTCATTAGAATATGATAGCATGGTTAAGATCCAAAGGATGTGTTACCATCTTCTTCCTCGTTTAAAATTTTAGACCGAAATTCTGTTCTCTTTTATTTATTTATTTTTTATTTCATTAGTTAACATTGGTTATAGTTACCTTTTTAAATATAATTTTGAACGGTTCTTAATCATTTTCGAGGAAGACAAAAACACCATCCCATTGCCCAGATCACGGCCGGATTGAGGGATAGCTTCCATCTTCTGAGAGAACATTGACCAATTTTTAGAATTTTTGTCAAAAATTTGTAGAAGATATTGCAATTATTAAATTCAGAACATATGGGAGGTACGTAAAATCTAGCACCGATTTTTTCTAAACTTTGGTTGCTTCTTAATTTTTGATATAAATACCTGTACACCAAATTTCATAATTTCTCCTATTTTTGCCGATTTTTATATGAGAACGAATCACTGTGCAGTGAGTCTTTATAAAACGCTTTCAAGTAGAATTCTTAGTATTTATCATACTTAACGTCTCATAGTACTTTGCCCCATAGGCAAAAATCAGAAATAAAAGTACATCATGAATGCTAGTAAATTATATATTTTTGGAAAGCTAACACAATAGCTTTACTAACCATGAATGAAAAAGTTTAAGTTTTCTCCATTTGTTAAGACAAATTCGAACAAATTTAGGTGCGATTTGTGTACGTAAAAATGTTGCTTTTATGTTTTTAGAAAAAAATTCGCTGGAATTCTATTTTTCATGATATTTTTTGGGTTTAAAGCTAAATATTTAAAAAAGAAGAGTGATTTTTTATTATCTCTATTTTTTAATTACATCCAAATTCACGTATTTTTTTAACCAAAAATTCAATTTCGATTGATTTTAATGAAGAATAAAATTTTTTAGGAAAAACATGTTATTTTTGTTTTTAACAGAAAATTTTTTATAAAAAGCTGCTTAAAAATATGCCCAAAATTTTGAATGCATATTTAAAATTCATATGTTGGCGTGAATGCCTAATTTAGCCATTTATCAAAAATTAATATATATAAAATAAAATGTCCAATTAAAAAGTTCAGAATTTAATAAAAATACATTTACATTTTTCACCAGTCTAGCAAATTTTTAAAAATGGTCGCTATATTTAAGAAATTTCAGATTATTTTATTCGTTTTTTTTTTTTGTAATATTTACTGAAAAAACGTATTTTTTGGCTAATTGAAAAAATATATATGAAAAACGTATTATTTTTTAATGATTTCATAAGCTTAGTTGATATTCTAATAGACTATAGAAGAAAAATTTTAAACTTTTGACCGCAAATTTGAAAAAACACAGAAAATTAAAATTTAATGGAGAATGTTTATTATCATTTGAAAGAACATTCTTTGGCATTTATTTTTTGAAGATTATGTCTATCAAATGTTGGCCGTTTCTATGTCGCAGAGTACAATTTTCGATGACTCGTTCGAGCATTTCGACTGGTAACTGGCGAATGACACGCGTGATGTTTTCCTCCAAGGCCTGAATCGAAGCGGGTTTGTCCGCATAAACCTTAGACTTTACAAATCCCCACAGGAAAAAGTCTAACGGTGTGATAACACACGATCTTGGTGGCCAATCTAACGGTCCAATACGTGAAATTATGTGCTCTCCGAAGTGTTCTCCCAATAAATCCACTGATTGATGCGATGTGTGGGAAGTAGCGCCGTCTTGCTGAAACCAAATGTCGCCGAGATCACGAGCTTCCATTTCAGGCATCAAATAGTCGGTTATCAAGACACAATAACGGTCGACATTGACGGTTACGTTTGAACCGGCATCATTTTTAAAGAAATATGGACCGATGATTACACCGGCCAACAAACCACACCAAGCCGTTGTTTTTTCTGGATGAAATGGCAGTTCTTGAATCTCTTCAGGTTGCTCTTCGTCCCAATGCGGCAATTGTGTTTGTTTACATACCCATTGAGCCAAAAATGGGCCTAATCGCTGGACAAAATTTGCCTCGAAAACGTCGGATATTCTTGGAACTTTTCAAGAGCCCTTAAAGCGAAACGATGTCGCTTGGGAAGGTCGAGCGGCGTAAAATGCGCCAAGTCGTTCCATACGTCAGTCCGAGTTGCTGTGAACGGCACCGAATCGACTCTCCACGGTCTTCGTGTACACTCTCAGCTACGGCTGCTATATTTTCTTCACAGCGTGCTGGACGTGGTCTATTCGGTCAAATATTATCCAATAATGAATGCTGGGTCTCAAAATGGGTGATGGTGTTGCGAATAGTACGCTCAGTAGGCCGATTATCTTGACCATAAGTTGAGCGCAGTGCACGAAACACATTCCTCACAGAACGTGAATTTTCGTAATAAAGTTGAACGATTTGTAAACGTTGTTCAGGCGTAAGTCTTTCCATTATGAAATGCCAAACAATACTAAACAAAAATAATAAAAAGGCTATTGAATCATCCATTATAAAAAAATAAAATTTATAATTTCAGCTTAAAATATTTGAAATTGTAGAACTTAATATTAATTTTAGAAATAAATACATAAATATTTAAGCAATATTCAGCAGAACGAAAATGAAAATGATGAAATTAAAAAATCTGCATTTTATAAAAGAACAAAACCAAAAAGTAATAAAATACTTCAAAATTTAAAAAATGTTTATAACAATTAAATTAATTTTATTATATTACTTGTAAAATAACAATTTCTTGTATTTTCTGCTTAAAAATTAAATAAACAAGAAAAAATTAACAAAAAAAAAAAAAAAAAAAACACCAGTAAGAAGGCTATAGTCGGTCAAGCCCGGGCATATGACAAATATGCACATATATGCATAAAATTTTCGGAGAGGGACTTATATGGAAACTAAGGTAAATTGTAAACCTATTCTTTCTAAGTTTGGGAGAGTAATTTATACAGCTATACAATTTGTTATTGTCAAATATTATTTCGATACAAATATTAAATGAGATATTTTCACTTTTAAGTGATTTTCGGAAGTGGGTCTTATATGGGAGCTATTGTTTGTTATGAACCAATCCTAATAAAATTCGGTGCAGTACTTTCAGCTTTTATAAGTCTTCATTGCGTTAAAATGTTATCTTGATACCTACATTTATGTGAGATTTATGCACGTTTAAATTGTTTTTAGCAGTGGAGTTATGTGGGAGCTATTGCAAGCAATCACATCAAAATCACGTTAGAATTCCAACCTGTGCCACGCAAAGCAAATAGAGGGAATTGTTTCTGAATCAATTCTATACTATCTGTATAACAACAATTGTTGGGGGACCAGACTACCGACGCATAAGTATAAGTTCCTAGAAATATAAGGATTATTGAATTCCATAGACCATCCATTTATAAAACCTAGTGACGATTTAGCCTTATTTACAAATGAAGACACCAGCATATTAAAATTTAACTTACAATCGAAGATGATACCTAAAGCATTAAAGGATGAAACATTTTCCAATTTATTTGTATTTTGTACCTATATGTAATAAAACTCGATCTGTAAAATGACATCAACATATTATAAAAAAATTACAGCAGATGGAAGATCATTAAGACAAAGAACAAATAAAATTGGACCAAGATGACTTCCCTGAGGAACACCAGATGTGACAAAAATCTTCTTAGATCTAAAACCATTAAAAACCACCCCTCGAGGAAAAACAATTAAATCAAGTCTAAGTAAAAGCAAGTCATGACTAACAATATCAAATGATTTGCTAAAATCAGAATGTATAAAATCTGTTTGATGACGTCTATAAAAAGCATGAAGAACGAAATTTGTCAATTCAAGTAAGTTCGTTGACGTTGATCTAACCTTAAAAAAGCCATGTTGGTAAGGTGAGACAAGATTGTAAACCATTTGTTTCAGTCTATTTGTCACTATCTGCTCAAACAGTGTAGGAATTGTACCAAGATTAGAAATTCCTCTATAGTTTGCAACTTAATTAATACTAATAACAAATTAAAAAATAACCTAATACTAATAACAAACTAATAACAAATTAAAACAAATTAAATTAGTAATAATAATTCATTAAAACACACTCAGAGTGTTGAAGCAGGACTCCATCAGAACGAGGACAATTTTAATGTTTCAAGTTCTTTAAGCCATATAAAACTTCATCCTCAGTAATTATAAAATCAGAAACAACATTACAAGTTTTTATATCATAAGAATAATTTCATCTCTAAGCCGAAGAGTATAAATTTGCTGAAAAAAAATCTGCAAAAAGATTAGAGGTTTAAGCATCATCTGACGATACAACACCTTTAAAAATCATTGAAGTAAGATGACCACAAATCCTTTTCTTGGATTTTACAAACTATAAAAACTTTTAGGACCAATCTTTAATTTATTCCTCACAACAGAATAATTCATGTACGCTACCGTTGTACGATTCTCCATGTATTTCTTATATTATCAACTTTTAATATTCCGAAATCTTCTAAGTTCATAAATTCAAACGGGACCAGAATTTATATTACTTGTAATTAAGACAGCAAGATCATACCCTTTGAACAATAAATCATAAAAAGTTGGCATATTCAAATCAAGATCATCGGAATTCTTCCAAGTACTATTTGTCCGAAAATGTTTTAAGAAATATAATATCAAGGTATAGAAGAAGAGTTGAATGAAACTTATCCTTAGGGCAAACGAAAGGCAGTAAACGGCAGAGTGATAAATTAGGGGCATTAGAGAATACCAAATCCAGGTACCTACCACTCACATTGGGTACACAATTGAAATAGAATACCAAGAAAATCATTTAAACAACCAGATGATGAAAAAGGCAATAGTCGGTCGACATCATTACAAAAAGGCCAAGTTAATGTTGGTAAATTGAAATCACCAAGAACAACTAGCGTATCATTTGTACCAAGCTTGAATGCAACATTACTTATTAATTAGTAGATGTATTCGAAGGAATATAGGAACAAATAACATATACTATGCTATTTGCAAAAATTGTATGAACACATATTATTTTAACAGAAACCTGATTAGAATATTCAAATTTATCAGAAGATATTGAGTTGCGGGCTGTAATTAAAACACCCCCTCCTTTTCTCCTAATCAATTCAATTCCAGAGTACCTATCATTTCTATAAATCTGATAATCGCTTCAGAAAATTTCGCTATCAGTAATATCAGGGCTCAACCACAATTCGGTAAAAACAATAGCGATAAATTCACAATCTATACTTGAATTATAAACTCCGGCAATTTTGTTTCCAGACCGCTGCCATTTTGGTATGATAGATAGAGAATTTAATATTCAATTTTTTGACAAAGTTGTTACCCTATTCATTCCCTGCCTGTCCCTAACAAGAATACTATCTTGCCTGGAAGGCTTTTTTTTACCATAATATCAAATAATTTCAGCAAACAATAATCTTAAGAGAGGAGATACTCCTAGGCTGTGAAAATTTGAATTTTTGTACTATAACGTCCGATTCATCGAGTTCTTTGCAATGAGATCTCTTAAATTTCGGTAAAGTATCAACAGATGTATCAGGAGCAAACCTAGAAATGAAAACTGTTTTCTTAGGTGGGACAACAATTTCCGTTAATTCAGTATGATTTATAATGTTTCGTTTATTTAACAAAAAAAAAAAATAATTTTCGTTCTAAGAAATCATGGTCTTTTATATATCTAAAGTTTTAAAAAAATCCCGGGAAATTGATTTTTTCGTTCCCTTTTCCAGGGAAAAGAAATATTGCGGGAAACCCCAAACCCCAATTACACCTCCAAAATTTTGTGTTATGCTCAAAAAAATTGTTTTTGGTTATTTTCCTAACTCTGATAACCTTTTGTTATTTTTTCTTTTTAAACTTTTTGGAAAGTATATAAATCAGGCTTTCCAACCGTATATTAACAGCAAATTTTTGAAAAACACTAATATAATACCATTTTTCCAAAATTTTTTAGATTTACTTACGATTTAGCAACGATACATAGATTTTTAAAGACATTTTTGTTATAAACATTACAAGATTTAGTATTTTCAAATGGGAAGAAACTGTAAAACTTATTCGAATTCATCTAGAATAACTTACTAAATTTTCATCTAATATTGTGGATCCTTATTGATAGGGAAGTCGATATAACGATGTCCGTCTGTCCCTCTATATGTTGAAATCAGTTTTTAGAAAGCCCCAGTTATCCGATATATATGTTTTATACATCAAATTATAGGGAAAATTCCTTAGAATGATGCTAATAAAAATCATCAAAATTGGCAGTATTTATTGATTGTTATAGACACAATCATTTTTGTATGTCTGTTTGGACATTTTTTAGTATCTACATACAAACTTATGTATATAAATTTAGTAGTTATCTGAAACAAACTGTAGATTATTTTTTCTAAGAATAAATGTGAAAATATGAAAGCATCTTTAACGCATGGGTTTTATTATTTGTTGGTAAGGTGATGAAGGGTATAAAAGATTCATCACAGGCGAATTATAATTATTATTATTTTTTTCAAAAAGTAAGCACCAATTAAAAAAGATAATAAAATAATAATAATAATAAAAAATTCTTTGCCGTAATATATATGAAGAATTTTTTAATAAAGTTTAGAAAATATTTAATAACTTTTTGGGGTTTTATACATTTTATATATAAATAACTTTAAAATTTATATGAATTGTATTTAGATTTTCCATTTCTGATGTAAAACTGTGAAGTATATATTTTACATTATTATAATTTTATAACGTTTCTTTTTTCGTTGTTCTTATCGATTTGCTTTAATGAAGTGTTATATTTGATTGATTAGATATTTTGAATTATTCTGGCTCTAGTTTTAATTGAAGTAAGACTCCTGCAAATCATTCAGTCTTTTTTTTTAATTCTTATATTATATAAAATAATATCCCTATGTAAGTACTTATTTTGGAAAGTGTTCGTGTTTTTTATTATAATAACCAATTCAGGTATCCCATCCTGTACCCTTTATTGCATTTTAATAATATCATTCCTAACTTTTCCCACCCATCACCAAGCGATTAGTTTTATTGGCATACACATATCTCCATACATCTTGCTCTTAATATTTTTAATAGCAAAATATTATTTTTAGTTACATGTTATCAGCCTCTTCGGGAGAAAAATCGGGAGAATGCAGCAAGAAATGTTTCCGTCGATATATCACCGGTCGCCTCTAAATGAATTGCCTTTGTTGCAAAACAAACAAACACAAGGACATAGTCCTTGGTAATTCGACAAGCCCTACCAATGTAAGACTTAATATCGAATGGACCAGCGAAATCTAAGCCGGTGTGGGTAAACGGTCTCGAAAAAGACGCTCGTTCAGGGGGTAATGCAGCCATTATCTGCTGACAGGATTTTTTCCTGTAAATTGTACATTCCTTGCAATTATGAATCACAGTACGAATTAAGTTCTTTAATTTCGGGACCCAAAACTCACTTCTAATTAATCGGAGCATTAGAGAATGTCCGCCATGGGCTGAACATTTGTGGACATGTTCCACATATAAACGGGTAAAACGTGCCGAATAAGGCAAAATCCTTGGGTATCGCTCATCATATGTCAAGCCAGATGATCTTACTAATCGACCATTGATTCTTACGAAACCATTTGAGTCGATAAAGGGGTTCAGTGTGAGCAAATTACTTTTTGCCGGTAAAGGGGTACCTTTTGAAAGAATATTATATTCCGAAATAAAATTCTGTTGACATACGAGCACTAATCGATCACGAGTAAATTTCATTTCTTTTTGGGTTAAATCTAAGGTGTTGTACAAACATTTTCGAGTTTTCAAATATGTTAAACACCTGAACCAATACGAAATAATTCGCATTGCTCGGGGTAAATCTGAAAAGCGCTCAAGTATGTCATAAGATGGTTTTGTCTGAACCAAAAATGATTGAACTTCTAAATGTTGATGATCGGTAACAGAATACTGGGACCAATATTCTTGAGGTTTCGTTAGCCACGAAGGACCATGCCACCACAAGGAATTTTCAATTAAGTCACGAGCTAGAGCTCCGCGACTTGCGAGATCGGCGGGGTTATCTTTGAAGTCAACATGAAACCAATTTTCGTTACCAACCTTCTTCAAAATTAACGCAACTCTATTTTTGACGAAAGTGGGCCAATGGCATGGGGGTTTTTTGAGCCAAGATAAAACTATGGTAGAATCAATCCACAGAAAAATCTTTCTCTTGTCTAGATTTAATTGACTACTCAAGGATTCTACCATTTTTGCCATCAAAGCCGCTCCACAAAGTTCTAAACGGGGTAATGTTTCACACTTTACGGGAGCTACTTTCGTTTTGGACGCGAGTAAGTGCGCCGAGATATTATTTGTTGATGCATTTCGTAGATAAAGCACTGTACCATAAGCTTTTTCTGATGCATCACAAAATGCGTGAAGTTCAATATCGGAATCGGGGTGAAAATTAACCCATCTTGGAATATTAATTTTCTCGATATTGGGGTAATCATTTAAAAAGGTTTGCCACTGAATTAGGGTTAAGGGTTTTAAATTATCATCCCAATCAGTCTTGTCTTTCCAAATTTGCTGCATGATAATTTTTGCTACAATTACCTTTGGGAATAGCCAACCTGCTGGATCGAAAAGCTTAGCAATTTCTGATAAGACAGCACGTTTTGTAATTGTATTTCTACGAGGCTGCGAAACTAGTCTAAAATAAAAGCAATCATTATTTGCATTCCATCGCAAGCCTAAAGTTTTCGTATTGCTAGCATCTGAAATTTTTAAGAAGTCTGCATCAAGCAGATTCTCACGGGGTAAATCTTCTAAGAGACGAATATGATTAGCTGTCCATTTTCTCAAAATGAAACCAGCCGAATTTAGAACATGAGTAAGTTCAACCCGTCTCCTAACAGCCTCTTCTAGCTCATGAGAGCCAGCAAGTACATCATCGACATAAATTTGGGATTTCAAAATTTCAGATGCCGCAGGACTTCAGGGTTCACAATCGTTTGCCAATTGTATGAGAGTTCGAATCGCTAAATAAGGTGCACAGTTCACTCCGAACGTGACCGTATTTAACTCATAGTCCTTTACGTCAACTTCGGGGTTTTCCCGGTACAATATTCGTTGGAATTAGGTTTGATTGGGATGAATCAATATTTGGCGATACATCTTTTCAATGTCCGCGTTAAAGACATATTTGAAAAGTCGCCATTTTAAAATTAGTACCGTAAGGTCTGCCTGCAAAACAGGCCCGGGGTATAAAATATTATTCAAGCTCACGCCATTAGAAGAGGGGTTTGAAGCATTAAATACTACTCTCAGTTTAGTAGTGATGCTATCGGGTTTAAATATGGCGTGATGGGGTAAATAATATGTGGTCGCATTTACACTCGGGAGTTCAACAGCTCTAATATGTCCCAATTCAAAATATTCATTAATCACGCTATCATAGTGTGCTTTTAATTCAGGGTTCTTTAAAAGGCGGGTTTCATTTCGTTTGAATTGAGACAGGGCGCTATATCGAGAATCTCCTAAAGTTAACTCAATTAAGAAATTCTGGACGAAAGGGGAGTGAAACTACATAGCGACCATCGGGGTTTCGATATGTGGTGGACCGATAAAGTTCTTCGCAATATTCGTCGGCTTCTGAAAAACGGGTGGCTAGTGGAACTTCTTCTAGTTCCCAAAACCGAGAAAGTTGACTATTTAAATCAATTTGGGAGCAAAAGTTTGCAACAGAGTGTAGGGGTTCAGATTGAAGAACTTCACCAGTTACTATCCAACCGAAAACTGTTCTCTGGGCGATCAGGTTGCCATTTGGATGTATTTTAACATCCTTAGTTAAAATTTTTGGATAAACATTTCCTCCGAAAAGCATATCCATATGGGTACACATAACATCGGTCATTGTAATATCGGGGAAATTTGAGGTTACAATATCAGTAAGAGAACACGAGGGCAACCGACCGGTAATTTTATCAACAACATATGCGCAAATTTTCAGTTTAAAATTGGGGTCGATCGGAGATCCAACAGTTACAACACACATGGTTGAAGTTTTTCCAGCATAACAATCCATCATGCCAGTAACGTTAGTCGTTGGCACAGAAAATGTAGGAATTGCAAGTTTCCTTTGTAACCTCCTTGAAATAAAGGTACCTTGCGAGCCGGGGTCAACCAGCGCTCGAGCAGCACATCTGATATCTTTAATGTGGACTATACATATATTCGAGCCTAAGAGGACTGTAGAATGGGGGTTTTGGTTCAGATGTGCTGAATAAGTATGGGTATTTTGAGCGGCTGTAGAAGTTGAAGGGTTATAATTAAGAGGGGTTTGTATTTGATTGTTTGCTGGGTTTATACTCTGAGTGGTCTGCTGGGTAATAGCAGAACCAGTAGTTAAAGGTAGTTGGGATGAAACTACACTGGGAATGTGTCCCTGTAGCCTTACATCTCTATGTAACAAGGAGTGATGTCTCTGTTTACAAAGGTAACAAACATGAATACTTTTACAGTTCTTATATTCATGAGAGGTCGAAAGGCAATTTGTGCAACATTTAAGTTTTTTAACGGTCGACATTCTCTCATCAACACTTTGACTCAAAAAGGAAGGACAAAGTCTTAGGGGGTGTGATCCTTGACACATAAAACAACGACAAGTTGTTGGGCTGGAAACAGTTTTTGTAGCGAAACTTTGGACTTTCCTTGAATCATTTGAAGATTTTTTCGAGACATTAAATTGGGATTTTTACGGGGGTTTGCAGTACTCAAATTTTTGTTCGGGTTTTGAACGGATTGCGATTGAGACTGCCTTATGTCTGAAATCGATTCAAGAGTCTTGAAATGAGCAGTCAGAAATGCGTCCCATTTAGGAGTTTTCGTACAAAGTTTCTTTGACTGTTCCCAAAGACTCAGAGTGTTTTCAGGTAACTTTGTAGCACAAATATATACTAACACTACGTGATAAAAAACTTCTGGGGTTACTTCAAGCAATGAAAGATTCGTAATACAATCATTAATAGTCCGCTGTAGATTTTTTATACTTGGACCATTTTCTTGGGATAGGGGTTTACGAAGGGGTGTACGAAGCTGTTCATTAATTAGGGCCCCTTTGTTCTCAAACGTGTCAACCAACTTTTTCCATGCAATTGCATAGCCATCGTTAGTTAACGGGACGGTTTGTATGACATCATGGGCATCTTTGCCAGTTTTTTGTAACAAATAATACAGTTTTTGAACTGGTGTTAATCGGGGGTTATTGCCATACAATGCAGAGAACATGTCTCGGAAAGAGGGCCAGCTCTTATAGTCACCATAGAAAATAGGGGTATCACAAGGGGGTAAATTCATAATGGGTATTGATGTTTCCATTAACTTTTCAGCCTGAGCGGCCGATCTTAAGCGGTCCATATGGGCCGTAATTAATGATATACCACGGGTATATGTACTATAAGAGCCCATATATCGGGACTTAACCTCGACAATTTGCGGGCTCTTCTTTTGTTCAGCCTCAATCAACAAAGTGTCGTATGTTGACCTAACAGCTTCCCATAAACGGTTAAGTTCCTTTTCATGACTAACTAACGAATCTATTCTGTGTTCAGAAGCGGGTATAATGGCAACATAAGCCTCAAAATCTGCTAAACGATCTGTATTACGAATCAAAGCTGATAGATCCATTTTTGATCTTAATCTGTATTGAGTAATTTTGAAAAAAAAAGCAAATAAAAATGTGTAAAAACTAAAAATCGAACTAGTCGTTCAAAAAAAGGGGTAAATTAGCTTTTTTTTCAATAAAAAGTATTATTTCAAAATTAATTGAAAAAAAGCTTGAAAATTATCACGTTAAAACTGAGAATTTATATAAAAGGGGTAAAAATAATAAAAACAAAAAATAAATTTTGCAAAAAACGGGGAAAAATTCGAAAAAGGTCAATAAATGTTCAACAAAGTTGTATAAAATTTAAAAAAAAAATAGAGTAAATGTTTCAAAAAAATAAAGGGTAAATATCAAAAAAGGGTGGATATAAAAAAGTAGAGTTTAATTTCAAAAAAATAAGGGTAAAATAATAATAGCGAAAGCGATTTTATACTTTGTTCACTAATTCAGAACAAATATTCAAATTCTAAGGGGTTTAATTACAATTTTCGTAAAAATTTTGGGTAAAAAATATTTTAAAACAAATAAATTAATTATAAAATCACTTTCGCAGTTACAAATGGTATAAAAATAATAATTACACTAGCACAGATAATAAATAAACACGGTTACTCACTTTCGGGTAAACGAATAAAATAATTTTTGTCAAAAATATATAAATTATTCTTCAAATTTACTTTATCGCGGGTAAAAACAATATTAAATTAATAAAGTGCACAAATTTTTTCACAAATGAGTTAAAATTATGTAAAACACTGAGTAAAAATGCACTTTATCAAATAAAATTTAATAGTAACCGGTTTATTCGTTTATCAAAATTATACTGCACTAGTGTTATGGTAATGTGTAACAAGAGAAACACAAGAAGAAACAACCAACAAGAGGGAGTAATAAACTGTGTTTTTGTTTTTATTAAAATACAAAACACTCTCAGTCACTAGAAACGACACACACAATATTTTTTTGTTTGTTTATTAGTATCAAAACACTATAAGCACAAGAAATATAATTTATTAATTATTCGCGTGTCTGTCTGTTTTTGTTTACAAAAAAACTAACGAGTAAAATTTTGTTTTATTTATTCTCTTTTGTGCTATGTTCTTTAAACTAGCACAGTTGAGTTAAATTGGATTAAACAAAAGCTTTTGTTAACAGAGGAGTTAACAGAGAATAAATAAAATTGGGATCCAAAAAAGAAAACAACAATAATAAAATAAAAGATCACTTTTTAATAAAATAAAATTAAAGCAAAAAAATGAAAAATTAGGGATTAAGACCTTTATTTTATCACTGTAAAAAAAAAAGGAAAAGCACACGCGAATAAAAAAAAAAACACTTTGGGGTAAAATATAAAAAATAACAAAGGGGGGTTTTGCCACTTTTTCTCAATTGTGTTTTGCAGACGGCAATTTGTGTTTCTAGCACTGATCTTGTTTGTTAGTTTTTGTCTTTTTTTTCACTTGTATTTCTTTTGTTTTTTTTTTCACTTTTAAATTCAAACAACTTACCTTTCCAATTGTTTGAGGGAGGGTTTAAAAAATAAAAAAACAAAGCAGGATTTATCCAAAAAAAGGAGTGCGGGTTTCCAACAGGAGGGTTCTGAAAATAAAATATTTTCTTAAAAATATTTCAAGTTCACGGGGGGTTTCTTAAATATCCGGTTAAGGACCAAGAAAATGTTTTGCTTGAAATATTTTTATAGAGAATATATATATATAGAAAAAAAAAACGGGTATTAGAATTTTTTCTATATAATTGGGTTTTATTTTAGTTTTAGTACGGTCGGGGTTTACAAAAGTAAGTGATTTACAAAAATTATGTATAACAACAAGATGGGAAAATGTCAAATAGAAAAAAAAACAGAACAATATTTTATAATTAGTAGCTGTTTACACTGTGCGCGTAAACACATAATATGAAATGATGGTAATGAAAATTGCCTTAAGAATAAACGAAAAATTGAGGTTCACCATGTATTTACTGATGAATTTTTCAAAATGGGATAATGGTATTAGAGGCGTATGTGCTGCAAAATCAATCTAAAACGCCTCTGACCTTTTCTTCCCTAACTCGAAAAATATCTTCTACCAAATCCATTACATCCATGGTATAGAAAATTCCACTTATAAATCATCACGAATTTTGAACATTAATAATCTTATATGAAATCAGAACTTCCGTATAATGAACGACATCCAATTATACTTCCAGAAACTACATTTTTTGTAAATTTTATATAAATTTCTCACATAATCTTCTCATGCATTGCGAAATAAATTTTCTCTATAAAAACGTCAATGGTAAAGGATATGTATGTGTATTTGTTTGTTTTTCTACAAGGTCGTTACATCACGAGTTATGTTCTGAATTGGGCTGTCGAGGTTTACACAAGAAGTTTATGTCTCATAATAGGACAAATTTTGTAAGGGTACAGCTATCCCTTCGTCTCGAATTCGAAGAAATCTTAGGTATATTATCAAAGGATATAATTAAAATAGTTCATAGTTTTCACTGGCATTTTATCCCCCCGAATGCACCACATAAGGGAGGATTGTAGGAAGCGGGCGTTAAATCATTCAAAATGCATTTTAAGAAGGTAGCAAAAACACTAAGTACACATTTGAAGAGTTTTCTACGCTATTAGTTAGATTTGAATCAGTTCTCACTTCAAGACCTTTATTCCCCATATCAGATGATCTCAATGAACACCTCGCACTTACGTTCCGTCATTTTCTTCGCGGTGCTCCTATGCTAGATCTGCCTGAAATACCGTCGGAACCTAATACTCTACGAGATCGCTGTGAAAGACTAAAATGTCTGCATCATCAATTCGCTCAGCGTTAGGAGGATGAATATCTCAAGGAACTCGAAAAGAGGTATAAATGGCAAAACTAGGAAGAAAATATTAATACCGGCCAACTTGTAGTAAAAAAGATGATTTACTTCCACCAAATGAATGGATAATAGGCTGTATAATTAAGTTATATTTTGGCAATGTTAGTTGTGTACGGATTTCTGATCTAAATACTCAATTTGGAATAATAATTATGGCAATAACAGAACCTTTGTCTATTTTAGAGAATAAATAAACATTAGTCATCAATCATTGTATCCCTTTTCCACATATGTAATTAAATACTTATTCCTGAACATATTTAACTAACTCACCTTTTTTCACACTAACATATTTTGTATTTCACATGTCATTTGCATATCAACCATCCACTCGTTTTAATACCCTTCATGTAAATTATTTTTTTGACATTACTAATTTTAGTTTTAATCCACAGGTCTCCCCGAAATCCAGCCTTGCATCAGTGCCTTGTTTGTTCTAATTGTCATCCGTTGAGATTCTGCAAAGTGTTTTTGAACATGGACAAAGCAAACCGCAAACGTCAAGTGCACATCCATGGATATTGTGAAAATTGCATAGCTCGTTCGCATATAACCGAAGAATGTACATCTGACGATGTTTGCCAAAAATGTGGCTAGGCGCACCATGCTCAATTACATCAGCGGCCACAAGGTTCAATAACACGTCATCCCGAACAACAACAACGAACGGTATCGTATATGTCAACGCTAAATCAACATTCATGATCTTTTCGGTCCATACCGTCGGCCATCAATGCAATCACGACAAAGAACTTAACAGGCAACATACTGGTTAGAGATATATAGAGATATCTCGTTTTATTATAATAAAATAAAATATATATAATTTATAGTTTTGTATATAAATATGCTTAGCAAAAAAAAAAAAAAAAAATTAAAAAAATTTACATCAAAGCCAAATTTCGAAAAAGATAAGGAAAATTAATTTAAAAATTTTCAATTACGAAATTGTTTATATCAATTAACTGAAATTAATTGATTGTGATCAAAATTTCAATTATGAAAATTTGCTAAACATCTATTAAAATAATTATTAATTCAGTTCATAAATTAACTATATCTTACCACTGCATATACACGCTTCTCCCAATAATAGGCAAGAATTTAAGTTCAAATATTTATTGCAATATATCAAATGCAAATAGTATTTTAATATACATAAAATAAGTAAAATTTAATAATGAGTATATTAATTTCGAATAACGAATAATTCGAATATTTTTATATCGAATAAAACGAATAAAGTATTTTTTTTTTTTGCAACAGAATTGATTTTATTGAATTATTTATATAAAGAAAGATATCTATAAATGTTTCCTAGTGTTAAATCTAAATAAATGTACTTTTGACAATTTCACCAATAAAATTTTGAGCCTTTTTAAAATACAAATTTTATAACAACAAAGGAACAGAATCGACTTAAATATACTCGTTTAGAATTTATTATTTTTAAAGTAAATTTTTGAAGATTTTTGACAAGTTGCAGTTTTTTTTTTTTATCATAAAAGGGATCTTTTAAGACGGACTGTTTATATCAATCAAGGTCATTCTAAGTTTATTTGCTCTGGAGGTATAGTTCAAAGACTTTTTATAGTATTTGTTGGTTTTTTAAACATCCTTTTAAATTAACCATGTGCAAATGTGGTCCAGGGGGTCATTTGCGGGCCGAGAAGGATTATATGCGGCTACGGAGTATCCAAAGAAACCGTATTAAAAAATTTTTTTAGAAAACAATTATAAAAAAAAAAGTTTAATTAAGCTAAAAAGTTTGTAAACATTTCAAAGAGCGACATACACTTTCCAAACTGAAATAAAAATGGTAGAAATATTGTATCTATTTTTTTAAATGTTTTTTTTTTCATATTTTTAGTTTTAAAGTTTTCTTTTTCAACCTATCAATATATTCTTTTATTGCGTGAACCTTCTCTTTTGTTATAATGATAAACACAAAATAATGTCTAAATGTGTAGTATGAAAATGGGAAGGAACACGTTGTTTATGTTTTCAATGAAGAGAAATTTTTAAAGAGGAATTTGTTTTTATGAAATTGAAAATTGCATTTTATGAATTTGAAAACCAGTGAATTTATTTATATTAATATGTATTTAGTTATGTTAAAGTACATACTAACAATTGAATAGAGAGAAAAAACAATTTTATATTTTTGCACTTTTAATTGTGATGATATTTAAAACTAATGACTTGACTTGGATATAGATTATTTTTGGTTTATTCATCTATATTTATATGGTTATTTTTACTTTTGTGAAATAGAAAAATAGACTAGAAAATTGCTTTTCTTTATATGGAAAAAAGAAGTACCTTGTGTAAGAATTTTGACATTTGTTTGTTGTTTGATTTTGTTAGGTATGGTCATGATTAATTTTGAGTATTCTGTTAACAAATTAAACTAGAATACTTTTTAAATTAGTGTATAACTCAATATTTACATATGGAACATAAATTAAGATTTTCTCAATTTGAAATATTAAAGAGAAATACCCGAATTACATTTCCTTTGGAGTAAAAGAAATAAGGACCGTTTTTTTTATTCTTTATTTTTTTTATAATTTGTAATTGCATAAAATAATTGTATTATGTGAAAATGTAAATATATTTGTTTTAGTAGTTTTTTTATATGTTGTAAGAAGATACATTAAACTGAATGCTGGCTGACTGGAATAGTTTTTTTTTATGAAACTAAAAACCAATGAATTTATTTAGAATAATTTTGAGCAAACTTTTGTGATTTTTCTTATGTTTTAATATTGTTAGTAGATATTTATGTGAGAGAAAAAACTGATTCAATTGTCAAAAAAAAAAAAAAAAAAAAAAAAAAAAAAATTCATGCAACAAATAAATGCATGTAGTCACATACATTTTGTTGTGTTGTTTTGAAAAAAAAAAAATTAGTATTTTTTTAATTTAATTTGAAGTGCCTTTCACATAAACTTCTTGTTGTATTCTATGTTGTTGTGTATGAAGATTGTAATTAGAAGTTTTTTTTTTGTTTCTTGATGAATTTGAGAATTATTTTGTTTTTTTTTTTTCATATTCATAAAATAACTTTCTGCGGTTAATAATTTCATAAATTTGTGAAATTTATTTTATATATCATGAATTCCATGAAGGATGCACTTTTTAATAATATTTTATTGTACTTATATAATTGATTTTTTTTTTATATATTATAATTATTATTATTATTTCATAATTTGCAATTGAATATAAATAAACATAATGCATTTTATTTGGGCTTGCCATTAATACAGTTATTTTTTTTTTTTGAGATTTATTAATTTGTTCTTAAATTGTTCTTAATATATTTTGTATTTGAAAAATATATAAGTATGTGTAAATATATTTTTTACTATGGAACTGAGAAGTTTTTTAACAATTTTGTATAATCAACTTTAACAAAATTTTTGTTTTCTTAATTTTTATTAAAAAAAAGTTTTTTTGCACAATTCTTTTACGTTATAAATGAACGAATTTTGAAGTGTCGTTTTTTGGCCCTTGGTATTGCTTGATACTAGGATTTGAAAATTCAAGTTTGGAGAAAAGTCTCCAAAACTTGAGTTTTTTTTTAATCATACAAAAAAGTAAAATAATTATATTAAATTACCTTAAAATTTCATGATTTTTTATTTAAGTACTTATTAACCTGAGACCCTTTTGTGTAGTTTTCAATTATATATACATATTATTAATAATAAATAAAAAAAAAAAACTCAAAAAAAAAAAGTAATTTTGACTTTGACCGCTTACTATTACTATAAAAATTTATAGATATAAAATCTAAAGTCTCCAGATTTTAAATCTGTATAAATTTTCCCTACAGCCAGATGGAATTTGTTGCCAAAAATATCCCATTTTTTAATGATTTTCAAGCGCATATTTTAATTTTTTTCGTATATATTTAAGCTTGCTCTGGTAATAAGATATCATTGTTTTTATAAACTTTTTAATAAATACTGCGATATATTTGTACAAGAACATTGTTGCTTTAGTGCTAGATTTAACATTTGGAAAGGTTAAAATGGATTGAAATTTCTTAAAAATATGAAATGTCTTTGGCACCTTTTACATTATTTTATAATTTGAATTGAATTCCATAGTAAATATAACGGTATTAGTTGTATTTTTAAAATATTATCACTATTTTTACTTTATTTTCCATCATTATAAATAAATATGAAGAAACACATATTATTTTTAAGCTGTTATAAAAAAAAAACAAGGTCAACGAAAATATTAATTTTCCTGACAAATTTTCCTAAATTTGGAAGGGGGCACAATAAACCCCTCAGGGGCGGAGCTGAGGGGGCTCAAAGTTAGGTACCTCTGACATAAAAAATGTTTAATCACTTGTCAAATTTTTGTTTCTCGTCCGATTTCAAATATTTTTATATATTGTTGTAGGTCCTGATAAAACCTATAAAAGATATGCTATTTACTTCTTTCCTATATATCTCTTATAGTTTTCGAGTTATTTGCGTTAGAATTTTTAAGATTTATAATTTTGCATGTTCTTGGTACAGTTATTTTCATATATATCCTGTATCTCCGAACGATTTTGTTACTTTTTTTCTTAACTAGTTAAAAAACAATATTATCTATTGAATAAAAAAAATTGAAGTCGATGTCCTTACCGAGTCCAAAAATAAACGATTTTGAATTTGAAAATTGCAAAAAAGATTACTTTTTGTGTTTTTTTTTTAGCCGAAAAAGTATCTACACTCTTTTTTATCTAAAATAAAATTATCTTTAGCAACATATAATAATTTTGCACTTTTCTGAAAGGAAACTTCACAGGGATGACTTCAAGATCAAAAACAAGCCCAATAACTCAATTGGTCATGGTACACACCCTCCCGAATTTGACGCATTTTATATGAAAGTTTTGATTTTAGACCATATTTTCTCAAATCCCCAAGCACGAATCGACAAGCGCAATATATTTTAAGAATCTTCAATATGTTGTTAAAAGTTTTAAATCAAAATTTAAGGGACTCCGGAAAAATGTGGATCATGCAGCCAAAAATGTAAAAATTCCCCTTTTTGAGAATTTTCCTTAGTTTTTTTGGGAATTCAGGAAAACCCTACCCCTGCTTGAAATTTGATTAACTGACTTTTATTAATAAGATCCACATTTTCTGCAAATTTCATTAAGATATCTTTATAAACAAATATGTTATTGCAATTAAAAAATTTTTATTTTCTCCATAAACCCTAAATTGGGCCTTTTGTTTGGTATATTTCTAACGAATGAAATTTTAAAAATATGTTCTACAAATTAAGCTTACCCTTTAGCATATATAATTTCCGATCTTCTGCAAAAAGATTCCAGTCAATATCATGCCTCATTTCAGAAATATGCGCCTTTAAACTTTTATATTTCTAATTTATTGTATATATGACTATATTTTTACAAACTTGCAACTTTTGCCTTTAGCTTTGCGTGAATAATTACTTAGAAAATTATGAATATTTCTATATACTTTTACTAATATCTATACATAAAATATTTTTATAAAAATAATTAATAAACATTTCCCAAATTTAAGTAAATCTTTATCCTTTTCTAAGTATTCATATATTTTTATTAATGAATTAAAAAAAAAAAAAAACAAAAACAAACAAAAAATGTATATTTTAACTTAATCAATAAGTATTTTATTGGTTTACATTTATGGTGTTTACCTAATTTTAAAAAATGTATTTATCTATTGGTGATGGTTAAAAATGTATATATTTATGATCTACTGGCAATGTACATGTATCCTTTCCGGTGATACCTAGCTGCAGCATTTATCTGTTACTGATGGTTCAAAATCTATATTTTTATGAGCTAGTGACAATGCACGGGTAATATCATTTCCGGTGATACCAAACAGCAACATGTAATATCAACGAATTCAGTATAGGAACTCTTCCAAATTCAGATATTTTACCTAATGAAAATTGATTACCATGTTGATTACATTGAAACATGAACAATTGTGCTGTGTTATGTGGAGTTTATCTAAAAATGATCTTAATCGTTTTGAAGCTATAGATAGAGAGCTTTTTAAAGTTGTATGACGTAAAAATGAAGTCAATTTTTTTTCAAATGCAAATAGCTCGAAAACTATAAGGGATAAATAGGACATGTAAGCATGTCTTTTATAGTTCTTATCAGGGTCTACAGCAGTATATAAAAATATTTGAAATCGAACGAGAAGCAAAAATTTGGCAAGTGATTAAAATTTTTTTATGTCAGAGGTACCTAACATTGAGCCCCCTTAGCTCCGCCCCTGAGGGATTTGGTGAACCCCCTTCCAAAGTTGACATTGTACACTCCCCTGCTACGCCTACACCAAATTTCATGAAAATCCAACTGGCCGATCAGAAGTTACGGATGTTATTGTCAAGAACATTATATTCTAAAAAAAATACAAATAAAAAATAAAAAAAACCAATCAGCTAACATTCAGTTTAATATTCATACAAAACACAAAAAAGTGCAAATATGTATATTAGTACAATAATAAATAAACCAAAACCAAATTGAATTTTAAATACATTTAAGATATTTTTAGCAATTTTCAATCCATTTTAACCTTTTCAAATGTTAAATCCAACATTCAAACTTCTGAAATGGCAGCACTGTTCTTATGCAAATATATCGCGTTATTCATTAAAAAATGTAAAAAAAAAAGCAATATCTTATTACCAGGGCAAGCTTAAATATACACGAAAAAAATTAAAGTATGCGTTTGAAAACAATTAAAAAAAAAATGGTATATATTTGGCAAAAAATTCCATTTGGCTGGAGGGAAAATTCATACAGATTTGAAATCTAGAGACTTTAAATTTTATATCTATAAATTTTTATAGTAACATTAAGAGGTCGAAGACAAAATACCGTATTTTTGTTGATTTTTTTTATTAATTATTAATAGTATGTACATATAGTTAGAAAATACACAGAAAGGTGTTCAAAAATATTCTAAGGTTAATAAATATCTAAATAAAAAATCATGACATTTTAAGGTAATTTAATATAAAATAGTATTTTTTCCTTTTTTTTAATCAAAAATATGACTTTTCTCAAAAACTTAAATTTTCCTAGTGTCAAGCAGTACCAAGCCATATTTTCATAGCAAGTACCAAAAAAAAAAGGCCCTCAGAACTGATTCATTTACACTGTAAAAAAATGGTCCAATTTTTTTTTGTAAATTAAGAAAAAAAAATTTCATTAAAGATAATTATACAAAATTGTTAAAAACAATCCTTATTCCCGCTTTCATACTTCACAATATTAAAACATAAGAAAAATAAATAAAAAACTCCTCACATTTTACAATTATTTTTAAAAATACAAAATTTATTAAAAAATTCAAGGAAAATTTCATTAGGAACAAATTAAAAAATCAAAATATAAAATCAATATATGAAAAAAATTCATGTCTTGCACACATGCACATGTATCTTATTACAATGTGTGAAAATTAAAAATAACTCATCACTATAATAATGGCAAGCCCAAATAAAATTAATTGTGTTTATTCAATTACAAATTATAAGTAAATAAATAAATAAATAATTAAAAAATATTCCTTATGGAAAAATTACGTTCGGAAGAAAATTTAAAAATAACTAAAAATTTAATTATTTTATATAATAAAAAATTATGAAAAAATTATGCGATTCCTGGAAGTGAGTTTGTATGGGAGCTATGGTAAATTATGGACCGATATGATACTTTAAAGAAAAAATACTGTAAGAAAAATAAAAACTAAATTAAATATAAAATCATTGTATTACCGTCTGAAGTATTCTTTATCAAATCTTTTGACATACTGATAAAATAAGAAATATTTTATTTTTCAAAAGTATTAATACTGCTGTCATATTATGTCTTAAGAATTTAATGAAATTTCAAAACAATTTTCTTTTAGCAAGTTAAATTTTTGAATTTTTAATTGTATTATTGGTTTGTGGAAATGAATATTAAATAAGTTGCTCTTCGAAAATATTCACAAATTATTAGGTTGACAGTTTTTGCTTAAAAAACACAACATGTTTCAGTTCTTTTGAACAGTGTGACCATTTTAGCATTTTTGCAGCTAAATTTAGCATCTCCGATTTAGCCGAAAATTTTTTATTTAGCATTTGGCATATTATTTAACAGTTTTTAATAATATTTTTACCACTTTCTAGCATTTTCAAAATAAGGACAAAATTTAAATATTGAAATTAAAAGTTAATACTATTGTCTGCAAAATATAGACATTAACGAAAGTAATAATTTTAATATCAGCTTCAGCAAAAACTGATCAAATTAAAAAAAGGGACAAGTACTAAGTGATTAATTCAAAATATTATTTTAGTCCGCTTCGTGAACTTAATAAAATGTAATCCTTAATATAATACAAGTATATGGTTTAAAAATATTAAATATATTTTTCCATGTTTTGAAATATATGTATATTTAGTCGATACTTTATTATTTAGTTTTTAAGCAAATACGTTTTGTTATTTTAACATGAACTTGAAGGTAATAAATTAATGGATCATGAACAGAACTGACCTTGCATGGAAAGTAGAACAGTCGGTTTATATATGGTAATCTAACGCATGAACAAAACAAGTTTCACAATTAAAATGGGTATTATCACGGGAGAGGTTACACGAGTATGTTAAGGAACTGTAAGTGGTAGAACACATTGAATTAGATTCCATAGCAGAGGAATCTATTGGGGTTCTAAATAGGGTACATCTGACAGCAAATTTGTAACCGCTTATCTTATTTAAATATTTTTACATCTTCTTAAAGCCCTGGATAACGCCTATGGAAAACACGCTTAAATTATTTATATCTTATAGTTTTCAAGTTATTTGCATTTGAAATTTAAACTATCTCAATTTTGCAAAATCTTGGTTCAGTTTTTTCAATATATAGTCCAATTTTTTATCCGATTTTCTAAAATTTTTTTAGGTAAAGAACAAAATTATCTATCGAAAAATCATTATGTTTTCCAATTTGGAATTGAAAATTTCGTTTCTTTTTTTTTAAAATAAAATTTTCTTTAAGACAAATATAATAATTTTATACTTTTCTGAAAGGTATTTTTACATACATAATTCCAAAATTAAAATCAAACTCCGGAATTTGATCTAAAAAATTCCATTTTTGGTTTTGGAATTTTTTAGAAAAATCTAAAATTTATTTAATCTTTTACATTTCATTTGACAAAATCAAATGTCTGCGAAAAATTCGTTAGAATATCTCAACTAACAAAGATTATATTAGAGATAAAATATTTAAAGTTTCTCCAAAAACTAACTTTTTTACAAACAATTTACTATGTTCAAAAAATCATAAAAAGTATGCACTCCATTCCAAACATAAATTTTACACACCTCTGCAAAGCATAATTGAAATTTTATGTAAATCCGACAAGCAGAGTGAAAGGTACAGATTTATTAAAAAAAATCGTTTCTGCCCCACTCATGTACATCACACGATCACAATTAGGTGCAAAGTGAATAATATTGTAGGCTTTATTATGTGAATTGGATGACTTTTTCTTATTCTTCATTACCTTTACTATTACCTTTCTTCTTCTGTTTATATAATCTGTTTTGTTTACGAAAAATTAAAAAGAAATAAAAATATACCACTGAAAAAGTGATTTATTTTAGCATACTTTTGAGCATTTTTAAATAACTTTTAGCATTTTTTTTGGATTTATTTTAAGCGTGATTTAGCTGAATAATTCTTTCACATCTGGTCACACTGCTTTTGGGACACATGTCTTATACAACAATGAAACTGTAAAGAAATATATATATAAATGTTAAAGCCTCGAAATTATTCCATTTCGAATAATTCAAAAAATGTAAAGTTTTGAAAAGTTTTCAAAAATTTTATTGTGAAACGAATACAAAAATAAATTTAAAGTTCTCTGTAAATATGCTTTGTTTATCTCAAACACAAAAACAAAAAATAAATTAAAAATTCTTTTAATACGCGTACATTAAAAGGAGATCGGCTTGTGTAAGGTAGGTAGGTAAAGTTTGGTTGCACAGTACTCAGAAGAGTACCTATGCATCCACTCGGAGTCCTAGAGGTCCATTGTGAGTCCCTTCGTAAAGCATATAAAGAGAGTTTGTAGAGGAAATTATAGAAAAGATCAGAAAAGGAAAATAATAGAAAAAGCTAAGACCAAGAAAAGTGTAGAAAAGAATAGAAAAAAACTGGAAAGGAAAAGTGCTACCGTCTTATATCGTTCGCTCTAAGCCAACGATACCCTCTTAGCCAGCCTATTCCCATGACGAATCCTATTAATCTATCGAGATCTATCCTCGATACTGTCCAATTCGTCAACGAATCGACTACCTAACCATTTCTGCCTACTTAGTTGTAGACATGGACAGTGACATATAATATGTTCCACCGTCTCTAGCTCCTCATTATCTTCGTACATCCTGCAAAGACCGGAGGAACCTCTATCTCAATTCCCAGTCATTCCCTCTATGGGACAATGACCTGTCAGAATAACTATCTTAGTCTTCAGGTTTTCCCTTTTCATGCCTAAAAGTAGATTTGTGACTGCTATACCAAGTTTAGGACAGAGGACCCTTGATAATCTGCATTTCGTTCTACGATTCCATGCATGATTGGTTCTATCCCGAATCCACTCTCTAATTAACCTGAAGTAAAACCCTAGAGGTGGTCTCATACCACTTTAACTTACAGCCCTATCCAAAGCTGAGGCGTTCCTAGCTAATTCATCACCTACCTTATTGCCAGTTATCTCGCAATGACCCGGTACCCGGCAGAGTCTAATATGATAATTTCTCATCAATCTCCTCAGAGCCTTCTTAAAGTCGTTAACTAACCTAGACTTGACAAAATATCCTTTCAAGGCCTTCAGCTCCGTTTGGCTATCTACATACAGAGTTACCTCTGTATTCTCTTCAATGTTCCCTGCTAACAATTCTGTGGCCCTAAGAATACCCAGAATTTCCGCCTGGAACACACTGCAACTATCCGAGAGTCTATACGTTTCCCTGATGTTCTCCTCAACCAGATACACACCTGCACCAGTGCCTGTAACCATTTTGGATCCATCAGTGAATACCGATATTCCACTGAATAGTTTCTCCCTACCTGACCATTAGTCCCTACTCGGGATAATCAGTATAGGATTTTCCCCGAAATCGACCTCCGTGCACATATAGTCCGTGGATCCAGAGGGAGCCAGGGATTGTCCACCGAGATTGACCTCGTTTAGAAGTTTGAAATGTCCTATTCTGAATGATCCTGTATGTCCTAGTTCACTAAGTCTAAGCAGGCTCCATGCAGCCATTCCCATCACGACCTCCTCAATGGGTAGGAAATGCAGAAAGACGTCAAGTGAAGCCTGAGGTGTGCTTCTTATGGCACCTGTGATGCCAATCGAAGCACATCTCTGGGATTTAGACAAAAGATTCCTATGACTTCCTATTCTCATTGCCACCCACCAGACCAGACATCCATACGTCAGAATTGGTCTCACCACCGAGGTGTGTATCCAATTTACTACCATCGGTTTGAGGCCCCAATTCTTACTTATGGAGTTCCTGCATGTATAGTAGGCGTTGAGACCTTTTTTAAGCCTTTCCTGAGTGTTCCTCTTCCCAGATAGTTTACTATCAAGAAACACCTCAAGATATTTTGCTTCCTTTGCCAGTCTTAGTTCAGTTCCTCCTAGTACCGGTAGCCTAAACTGTTCAATCTTGTACCTTCTGATGAAAAGAACTAGCTCCGCTTTTCCCGGGTTGACCCCTAAACCCTTACTAGTAGCCCATGAGGACAGTTCGTTAACTTCAGACTGCATGACGTCGCTGATCGTGGATAGAAATTTCCCTGTGATCAGTATAACAACGTCATCAGCATAAGCAACGATTTTTCACCCTTTTGCGTCAAATTGTCTTAGAATGACATTGACGGCTAAGAGCCATAGCAAGGGCGAGAGAACTCCTTCTTGCGGAGCCCCTTTAGTCACTATCTTCCTTATGCATGCATCTCCCAAGTTCGAATTAATTATTCGGCTATTCAGCATCAAAATAATCCACTCTATTAGCAAGTCTTGAACGCATAATTATTCTAGTGATTCTATAATAGCCTCAATTTTAATGTTATTAAAAGCTCCTTCTATATCAAGGAACGCTGCCAAGGTATACTCCCTATACTGTAGGCCGCGTTCCATGAAACTCACCACATCATGTAGCGCACTCTCAACAGATTTACCCTTTAGATAAGCGTGCTGAGCCCCACTGATGATATGGTTGTCTATTGTCGTCCTCAGATAAAGATCGATCAATCTCTCTGATGTCTTCAAGAGAAAAGACGATAGGCTGATCGGTCTGAAATCTTTAGGTTTCGAGCGGCTAGCCTTGCTTGCCTTAGGTATGAAAATTACCTTAACCGCTCTCTACCTCCTTCGAATATATCTCCTAATAATACACTAAAAAGCTCTGTAGGAAGTGTTAGTGCCGTGTCACTGATGTTCTGTAGCATGGCTGGAAAAACACCGTCTGGACTAAGTGACTTGTAAGGTTCAAAGGTGTTCACCGCAAATGCCATCTTATCCATCGAGACTATGTCACCGACTACTTCACTCAGCTCCCTATCAGATACACATTCTGAGAATCCCAAGATTCGTTCTGCCTGTGCATCTGCCTCCAAATTCCTACAGCCTGGAAAATGAGTTTCCATAAGTAAATTCAGAGACTCGGAGCAGGACTCCGACCATGAGTTATCCGCGCGCTGAATATATCTAGTAGCACTAGGATCCTTGGATAAAATTCGCCTGAATCTGGATAACTCATTAACAGAGTCGATGAACTCACCGTAGTTCCTCCATGAGTCCCTCTTTGCCCTCTTAATGTGTGCCTTATACCTATTAAAACTTTCCTGTGTCTGTTCCAATCCTCACACTTACGTATCAGTTTCGCCCTGTTAAATAGCTTCCTGACGGTTGACCTTTGGTTCCTAAGTTCTTTGGTCTACCATTTAGGCTCTTTCCCGGAAATATTACGGACAAGTTAGTTTATAACTGTTCCTAACCTTTCCCGTGAAATCCTCCACTAAATTCTCAACTCCCTCTGATGACAGTTGCCATCCTGGAGCGGCGTTTAGTTCCCTATCCATAATGGCCCTAAAAGAGTTCCAGTCGGCTCTCCTGGAGTTCCTATATAGTTATCCCTTTGGCCTCGCGAAATTTAAATTAAAGGATATGCTGTTATGATCCGAAAAGGAACATTCACTATCTACCCTCCATTTCGTAACGTAATCGCTCCTAAAGTTTGTTAGTGTCATATCCATAACTGCTTCTCTGTCCTAAGTTCTGAATGTGGGCATATTGCTCCTGTTACACATAAAAAGATTATTAGTAGTTATAAAATTAAGAACAGAGTCACCTCTCTCATTGATATCAGCGGTGCCCCACTGGGTGTGATGTGCGTTAGCATCTCAACAGAGTACCAAATATACGCCTCTTCTCTTTGCGTACTTTGTTAGTTTGCACACCATATCACCCGGTGGGTTGGCCGCATCGTAGCGCATATAAACGGAGGCGAGTACGAGTTTCCTCCCGTCTCTATCCTCTCTTTTCACGACCGTTAGGTCTCCATTACTGAAAGAATGAAAATTTATAAAATTCAACTCATTCCTAGCCATCATAAACGTTCTTACCTTATCCTCAGTGGATGGTACAAAAAGTGTATACCCTTTGACACTTAATCCACATACCCTGGTGTTGTTGATCCAGGGCTCTTGGATTAAGGCCACATCCACTTTGGAGTCGATAAGGTTCATCGCTAATTCGATTGAGGCTGCTTCACAGTGATACAAGTTAATTTGCATCACTTGCAGCCTTCTTGGTACTGTCAGATTTCGGATACTGGAACCTGATAGTGCTCAGACAGAAATTAGCATTTCCCCCCATAGACTCCATTTTCTTGGGAGATTCCTGGTCTATAGCAAACCTGAAGTCGCTTCCGAGGTTCTCTTTATAAGTCAGAGAAGCTAACAACTTCCACTGACTTGTATCCAAACCCTCGTTCTGGTTGACCAATATTGTCAGTATAGTCTCCACCGGTTTTATGGGTGGTGGAATCCACACTGTCACTACCGGCCTCACGGGCAATTCAAATGCGAGTATCACATCCAATTTCGCCTCTGGACAAAGGTTGCCACATTTGGCAATCGTGGCCTTGAGAAAATCAAACGATTTCTCATTACCACATTTGACAGTTTTGACTCCCTTTGACTAGTCCGCGCCTTTGAAGGACACTTCATCCGGTCTGTCCTTCATCATATCTTCAATCGACCTCCACAGATCCGTGCTAATCCTCCCATCTGGGTCAGCACGGTCTATGACAGCCGCCTGAAGATATGCCGGCTTTGTCGACTCCTTCGCCTTTTTCGCGGTAGAAGGCTTGTCGTCACCAGATCCAGCTCTCTTAATAACTGCCTTTTTGGGCTCTTAAGAGATCCAGCCGGTGTGTGACTCGCCTTCTTAGCGGTTGAGACTGGCTCTCTTAACGACCCCCTTACGGTGATCCTTAAGAGAGCCGGATGGCTTATGACCAGCCCCACTTCCAGCGTTCTTCATCTTCTTTTGAAGACCTTTAAGAGAGCTGGGAGTGTTGTTTGCTGCACCTTTCTTGCTTGTAGAGGGTTGGTCGTCTCCAGGCCTGGCTCCTTTAGTGAATAACTCACCAGAGTTGCCGGATGGTTTACGATCAGCCCCCTGTTTGGCAATGATAGACAGCTTCCCAATTTCAACCGATCGTTCCGAAGATGTGATAGGTTTATTTGGTCGACTGCTATCATTGTCATTATTCTTGGACTTCATTGCGACCCCTTACCCAGTTTCTGTACTCTCTCGAGCACTTTCCGGAACGGTATCAAATATCGCATTTAGTCCCTCGGGTTAAGACATTCCCAAGAGCCATAGTTTTTTTCAAATCTAATTACACTCTTCCTATGCCTCTTGATAAGGTATTTATACCTGTAACTGACTGACGACAGATCCCTCTTGGCCATCTTATTAAGATAGATCAAAGAGGCTCTGACGCCATTCTTTGCTTTTTCTTCTTTTGTTCGGCTGTCGACGACGGCAATTACACTTGGTTTTACCGCGTCTTGCCGAACTAATTTTGAACCCTGTCCACCATCCCTTGCGGATGACACTTCGGATGCTGCAGGATCTTGTTCCTGAGCGTGAACCAAGAGAAAGATCCTCCGATTTCTCCGTAGTGCCCGTCTTCCCGAGAGAATCTCCAAGTAAGCCCAAGAGAGTCTGTTTCGGCCAGTTCACTCAATAACTGTCCCTCCTGAGCAATTATGTCATCGTGAATTCTTAAAGGTCAGAGTTAGTGTCCGGTACTCCTACTGAAACTACCTTATGTTTCTTCACATCCTTTATTTTATTATTTTCTAAGTCAACCATTTCGCGCAGTAGCGGCGTACGCGGACTAGGCTTTTAAAGAAATTACAACCAACCCGTGCCATGGGCTGTTAGCGATTAGTTTATTTAATCACTAACTAACCATACAGATCCTCGGCACAGCTACCTCTCCCCTTGATCTTAAAAGTGCACTTGATTTATTTGATCCGCGAGAACTTTCACGACTTTATAGGTTTAGATGTAATGCATAGGACCCGACTATAGTCAGTACATGGAGATCTGTAACTAATGGTAAGTGATCTCCAGTTTATTGACTACAATCGGATCAGAAACCTTACATCCGAACCCCCCTATCCGCCACCTGGGGACACGTCCGATGGGACTAAACAAGTAAAAACTCCACACGGATCGACTTGTGTTAATAAAACAAAAAATATGTATATCGTTCATTCCACGAGAAATTTATAAAAAAATGACTGCTTTTGTAAAAAGGGCCATCAGATTTTGCCATTTAGTTTTTCTCATTATAATTTTTTTCCCATTTCAAAAAAAAAAAAAAAAAATGCAAATTTATTTACGATTTAAATTTTGATAACAATTTAAAAACTCAATAAAATACGTAACTTTAAATGTTAACATTTCTTTACGATGTAGATGATTCAAAGCTCTAATGAAGGCTAACTGAAACCTCTTTAAAGGCAACCATGCAAATGAAAATTGTTTATTTAAAAATGCACTCGTAATGCAATTGCAGTTTTATGAAGAACTTTTGATAAATTTCTATCCCTTCGATTTTAATTTTCTTTTAATAAGTTTAAAAGCGATATCTATCTTTACTACAAAATGCAATAATAATTGTTCTGGGACAAGATGATCCACTATTTTTAATTTTTTTTAGAAAAATTACCACCAGTTTTTCATACAAAAACGAGACAGAAAGATATAGTCGGTCAAGAACGACCATATGATACCCCACACCACTGTGCACGTCCATCAAAATTCGTGGAAGGGTCTTATATTAGACATGTGGTCAATTGTGGACCCATACTTTTTCTAAGTGTAAAATAAAATATACGAATACGGAACATTACTAATATTTAGATGAATTTATGTACTTTAGGATGATTCCCGAAAGTGGGCTTATATGGGAGCTATGGTAAATTATTGAGCGATCCTCATAAAATTTGTCACTATGATTTCTACTTATATAAAACTTTTTTGTGTCGAATATAAACCTGATACTATCATGTGTATGTGATTTATGCAAGTTAAATTGATTTTCAGAAGAGGGTTTTATATGGAATTTATGATCGTTAAACTCCTATTCCGGGAGGACATTTGTATGGGAGCTAAGTGAAATAATGGACCGATCATAACCAATTTCAATCGGCTGAGTCCTACGTGCAAAATTTCATTAAATTATTTTAAAAATTGCGTATACCTGTACCTTGTGCAAAAGATTTACATGAACAGTCGGCCGTCCCGCCAGCCAAACGGACATCGTTAGATCGACTCAAAAAGTGAGTCGATTGGTATACTTTAAGGTGGGTGTTGAATGATTTTTTCTGTGCGTTACAAACATCAGCACAAACGCATAATACCCCAATTTCCTATGTTGGTATGGGATATAATTAAGTTTCTTCATAATTTCATATTATTTTTTTTTTGTTATTCTCATTCAGTAGTATGTAAACTTACGTATTCATAAATCTTTAACTGTACGTCGGATTTTATTGATTTAAAAACCAGTATAAAGTTTATTATAATAGATATTGCACAGTATAGTTCAAAATTGACGTTATTGCTAAAGATGCACTCATAACAAAAATGCAATTTTCAGATGCATTTTTGAGAAATTTCCTCCCTTTTTATTTTAAACCTTTTTGAAACATTTTTGCTATTGCTATATGTATTATTAGTAGACTTTTTATATATAGTACATATACATTCTTGAATTTGGTCTGATTTTGTAAAACGAAACGAAAATTCGCTTCGACAAATTGTATTGAAAACAAAATTTGAATTTATTTGTAGTTATACCCCACACCATAATAGGTGGTAGGAATATTGTGTATTTGTGTAGAAGTTGTAACGCACAAAAAGAATCTTCGTGCCCCTCTCTTAAAGTATACCGCTCGACACAGAATCACTTTCAAAGTCGATTTAATTATGTCCGTTTCATAGACACCCAGTCGGCTGGCTGGGCGTCTATGAAAGCTTATGAGCAAAGTACAGGTCGCAATTTTGAAGATAATTTTTTATACAAGGACGAAGACTGTTGAGTTTGGTTGTGATCGGTCTGTTATTTCACCTAGACCTCATACAAATGTCCTCCCGGATTAGAGTTTTAACACTCATAAATGCCTTAAAAATAGGAATATTTTAATCAAACTTGGCACAAATAAGTTGCATATAATTGCTGAATTTCATGAATACCATAATTGACCATAGCTGCCATATAAGACCTACTTCCAGGAATTACCCCAAATGCCATATAAATCTTAGTATGAAAACAATATTATGTATATGTGTTTTATAGAAATATTCCTTACACAAGTGTCGGTGGATAATCTGACATATGTCCTACGCAAGACTCCTCCCAAAATTTCAATGCACATATACAATGGTGTAGCGTATAATATGACTTGACCGATTATATTTTCTGACTTGTTTTTCCTATAAATTTTTAAAACGAATTTCCGTTTCGTTTTACAAAATAAAGCTAAAAATTTAGTTAAACTTTCTTTTATTTTAATTATTTAATTTAAATGTGAGACGCTGATTAATGTGGGTAATGTAAAGCTTTTATGTAATTCAGCTTAAGCGGTGGGCTGTAATTGAAGTAGAGGTAAAGGGTATTTATTATGTAACAACTTCCTAGATCTTGCAGTAATGTGTAGAGCGATTTAGCTTACCATATGTATATACAAAAGATCTAAAAGAGATGCGCTGGACAATTATAATTAATTCGAGTAATTATAATTAGTGGATAGTGACAAAATAAAGTAAAAGAACAAACAATTCAGATCAAAGAAATTCACTGCTTATTTTGATAAAGTGTTTTAATGCTCACCGTTTGCTTAGTTCAAGTGGAATGATTTTTATAAATTTTATATTTTTCTTAGAATTAACTTTAAGAGCCACAATTTGTTGTCATAGAAAAAGGCTTTATATTTCGCGTTTTGTAAAATTATAACACTTATGTTAATAACAGTTCATATAGGGATTTCAATAGAATAAATAATATTAATATAATAAATTTCATACAAAAGTTATGAATGTATTCGATATTTGAAATATAAGTATCCAAGTTTGGACATGGCGCCGGGCTTGCAGTACTGCAAAGCTTACAAAATACAAAGTACTTCGGCCAACGATGTGATTGCCTCAGACAGAATTTTCGCATTTAGGGTTGACGTTGGTTTTTGTTGGTTTGATCCTGAGTTGCGGCGACGGCGCAACTGCTACTTGGTTGTTGACCCACATGAAGAAGTTTACGGCGTAGTGCATCGCATGGTTTGCAGGTGTGACATATGAAAGTCATTCGCATTCGTTTTTGACTCACATAAGATTATGATGTTTGTTAATATGTATATTTATGTTTACATGAGTGATCGACACTATAAAAGAAGTCTAACAGAAGACAGATTTATTATTAATATTATCATGCATAAGTATTTTTATTTAGAATTTGAATCAAACAATTTTAGCAGCATTTTTGCAAAATTCGCAAAATTATCATTAAGTACAATTTAAGAATATCTATGAAAAAAATTTTATTTTTTCTGAAAAAAGTTTGGGAAAAAAAGTTATGTTCGATTCATAATATTTATGACAAATAATTCAAATATATGCATTTTTTCTCTGTGAGGACAATTTATTGCATTTCTTTTTCCAGACGGCAATAAAAAATGTTATAATATTATGCAATAAAAACTATTTTGACACTATTCTCTAACTCTATTTTACGATCATTAGCATTTTTCTCTTCTTTGAATTCCATTTTTCTGAAATAATACCATATATTAACATATGATTTTTACCTATAATTAACATATTATTGCCTAAATTATTAAAAAAACATGTGTTTTTTATTTAGTAATGACCAAAACGTAGGAAAATAGTAAGTGGCTGTTTTGGCATTTCAATCGACTTACAGAATAACAAATTTTGTGGGAAATAACGTATTAAGTTGTCATCATCGTAGACATAAACCAAAATAGTCGCAAGAGATATATAGAATATGAAAATAAAAACTCAATAGCGTTTTAGTCGGAAAGCGAAAAAATTGACATGAAGAATTTCTAGTCTAGAATATAGTTTTTAAGGCTAAATCTAGCCTTTTTGTTTTGTATTTAGCCTCAAAATTTTCGTTTTAGCTTCTAACTTTTTTAAGTATTTTTCGATTCTTAAAATTATATTAAAAAGGTTAAAATTTTAGTATTTCAATAAAGAAGAAAATACCTTTTTATTTGCTTTCACTATCTTATTTCTATAGAATCATCCATTGAAGCAGTTCTGTGTATTAATTTGTAGAAAAAAAACTGATATTATTTATATTTAACTAAAATTTTCGCCTGCGGCACTTATATCTCCAAATCAAATATAACTTAACGAATTTTATGAACTTAATTAATTATTATAGGTAACTATTTTTTAATAAACTTCATTAACCACAGAAAATATTTATGAATATAATTAAGAAAAATTCATGTAAAGGCGAAAAATCACTCAAAAATTTGGATCTGATCAATAAAAAAACAACTATAATTTAAAAACTGACGAAAAATTTCTCCAAATCATTAGCCCATTTTTCACAAGAAATATGTATAACCCTGGAACATTTTACTGGCAGCCGTTTCATGATTTATTTATAAATTTCTTAATATCTTTAAAAAATATCAAAAACTAATTTCAACAAAAAAATAAATAATAATAAAAATTAAAAAATAAATAATAAATAAATAGGAAAAAAATATTAGCCTTTTCTGTTCTTTTTTTAACTTCAATTTAGTCTTTTTTCCCCACCTCCTGGCAACGATGGATAAAACCCAAATCAAGATTAAGAGATTCTTTATTAAAATATTAATGTAAACCACTAACTCAAATGCACGATTATTAAAAAGTAGTACTCTTATTTATTTGAGAGAATTTTCAAAGTTTCTTAAATAAATATCGAAGATATGATAATTATGTAAAATAAATTGACAAATAATAATATCCATAACATAGAATAAATACTATTATATTTGTTGTAGTTTAAAGATACATATCTTAGTATTTATATTATTATAATGCAATTACCCTGCCAACATTTTCTATCCAAATCTGCACAAAAGAGTAACCTCAAGTTGTTTTTAACAGTCGAATATGATATCATTTTCTTATTCAAGAAGAGTCACCGTGCTGGAAGAAGTGTGCAGCAGATCTAATACTTTTTTAATGACACTATTAAGTGCTTTTTTTTATGTGTCAAATTGGAGTCATTTTGAGAAACAGAAAATGTGACTATTTTTGTCGAAATTCTAACTTAATACTATCAATCCATATTTATTTTAAAAATCCATATTTATTTTAAAATAGTAAAAAAAAGAAGTTATTTTTATATCGAAGAAGAGTCATCGTTCGGGAAAAAATTTATCGCAGTTTTGATACTTTTTTAATGACACTATTAATTGCTTCTTTTGTGTGACAAATTAAAGTCATTTAGGGTTATTCAAAATCGATTTTAGTAGTGTTTACGAAAATCTGAATTTAAATATTCAATTTAAGAGATTAACATATGCAAGTAAATGTCTTAAAATAGTAAATTTTTAGAAAAATCTTAAAAAAGCTTATTGAAATATTCATAATCTTCATTAAGAAAAGAAAAAACTAGTTGTAACTAAAAATCATAAAAAATTTATCATTTTCGTAAGAAATAAGACTTTTTGTGTAATTTTCCGAACATATTTTATTAGGTCAATTGAAAGCCTTATTGATCGCATATTTTAAATTTGTATCCATTTTAAAATAACTGGATTAATTTGAATTACTATAAGGATTAATATGTAATTTTATATGACTTTCATAACACAAGACTTTTTTTTCATGCACCAGCGAAATATAAATGAAAATTTACAATTTAAAACTTCTTGACTTTATTCCATATAGAATAATTTTTAACTACAATTTTCATATTTAGGAAATAATATTGTAATACACTCTGCTACAACGAAAAATCACTTGAGAAATGACATAGCAAACGTATAGGCCTTCTTGATATATCCCTAATTCCGTAGGAGAATCAAGCTGTTATCCGTATGAATCTATTTGTTTATATTTTGGTCAAATATTAAAAGTAAATTTATAAACAACTTTTAAATAAATATTTTTTTCCAGAACTAATGCATTATAATTTTTTAGAGAAAGCGACATTTTTGCATTAAATCTTTTTTTTAATCCAGACATTTCGACATTTTATATTATTGAAAACAAGAAATAAATCCAAATTTATTTGTTGTTTCCAAATTGTCAAAATGAATTTCGCTTCGTTTTACGGAATAAGGCACTATCAACATTTATCTTTTAAATAATTTAATTTAAAATTTCTTTAAATTATTTTTCAATTTGTTTTTCAACAATATTTTTAACTATTTTATTCAATTTTGTTTTCGTTTTAAACAACATTCACTATATATATATAACACGTACATATTCACTTTATCCCTCTTTTTTCTGGTTTATTTTAATTTTACTAAGCTTTGTTTAAATTTTTAAAAAATCGATTCCTTGCCTTTGAAAGTAACACGCGAACTAAGTACCATCGTCTTTTTTGTTTTTATTTTAAAAACAATGTGTGTTTTTGTAATGTAACGGTTTTTTACTTTCAGATGTTCAAAAATCGAAGTTAATGTTATTTGTTTTTGTAAAATTGTTTACTATCTGGAAAATAACATCTTGAGAACACTAATGGGAGACAGTTTTTGGTAACTTTATATTTATCCAAAAACTAACTTTTAGGTGACTTTTTCGACATTTTAGTTGGTAAGCAATGTAGAATAAGTAGATCAAAAATCGAAATTATTATTTGTTTTTTAAAATTGTTTACTAACAGGAAAATAACATCTTGAGAATACTAGAAAGAGTAATTTTTCTGATAGTGGATAAAACTATCACCTAATTGTTGGCAGGGTAATTTCCTTATAAATACTGCAAAGGCATACAACACATATGTATGTTTGTAACAAAAACTTGTTATTTTCCTTTTTTTAAGTTTTTATTTGAGATAGCAAAATATAAAATTCTAGTGTCACGGTGTTTGTAATTGATTTTTATGAAATTTTGAATGTGTATTTGTTATGTATGAGAACAGGTCGTATAGTATATTTAATATCGCTAGAGGGCGTAAAATAGGCCACAAAGGGTAAAAGCTTCCCCTCCCTGTATCTTCTTCACTAATAAAACGATTTGCTTGAAATTTGTCAGGCAAATAGTTTAATATCTGGAAGGAACTATAGCTTATAATTTTTATTATTTCGGAATGGAAATAGAGCAAGGGAAGTAAAAGCTCCCTCTCCCTATATCTTCTTAACTAATCAACCGGTTTTCTTAAAATTTGGCATGCAGACACTATAACGTTTGAAAGGAACTTAATGATATCCATTTTTTGGAAATTCCAACATTTAGGGCAAAACGGGTAAAAGCTCCACCTATCTATGTCTTCTTAATTAATTATCCGATGATAGTTTCAAGTCTTGAAGGAACTAAAGGCTATAAATTTTAACATTTAGTGCGTAAAATAAAGCAAAAAGGGTAAAAGCACGCCCACCCATGCCCACACACAAGAAAACGAGATTTTTTGTTTTGTTTTTCCTTTGCATTTTTTTATTGGGTGCGGTAAAAAGTATTTCTTTTATTTGTTTCTCAACCGGTTGAAATTTTATGTTTTAAAATTTTCTTCCGTTTTTTTTAATAAACGTACGAAAATTACTAAATATTTATGCAAAGTGTATAGTAATTATTTAATATAGAATTAATAATAGAAAATTATTTTATTTTCAAACAAAAATTGAGATGTATATTTATCATTTATAACTTTGTTTTCTCCATTTGTCATCAGTTTGTTGTTTTTGTTTTAGCGCATAAAATGTACTTATATATATCGAATCGCTTCTACATTTTGTAAAAAAATTAGTTTTGAAACAGTGGCGCTTTTTAATCAGTTCACGTGAGATGACGTGTTTTCTGTTTTCATTACTTCAGCACAATTTTTATATAAATTAACATGAAAAAATTGCGATTTTTTTAGTGTAGGGCTAAAAGCATTTTTGGAATTGACATTTTGCTTGTTGTTTTTCCTGTTCCGACATATAAGAAAATTGTTTTTACAGATAGGGATAGAATTATTGTTTAGGAATTACAATGACGTTTGTAGATCTTTTCTGGCTTGTAAAAGGGCTTTTCTATTTTTCTACTTTCTAGAACAACTTGCTGATCTTTTATCTGCAGATTTTTTAACTTTTGCAAACTAATTTTCTTTTTACACAACACAAAACCCGATTCCTCTTTTAAACCACAGAAATTGATTTTTTCTCCGTTTTTATTGCAATTTGTTATAACAAGCGAATTTTTTTGGTTTTTTTTATGGCATTAAATATAATTTGACCGGCTCACAGTGATTCGTTTCATATGCAAAAATAAAATTAAAAATAAAATTAAAAAATTAAATTGAAAAAGTATGTATATATATTTTCAAAAGCTGATATAATTTCCTATGAAGAAACATACAATTCATTTTTTTTTTTAATTTTTTGGTTTGAGTATGTTTTGCTTTAAAATATTTGTCGTTATATGGTTTTTTCTAAAATAATTCACAAACATAACATATTTCTTTATTTTTTCTTTCGGATACTTATTTTTTAAATTTTGATAACACTTTTGTTTCAAATTAATTTTGAAATTTTCATTTAATTCAAATATAATTTTGACTGAAAATTTTAAAATAAGCCAAGTTTAATGAATTTCTTCATGAAGATTAGTTCATGGATTCAAAATTTTCTTTCATAATAATGGTAAATATCTAGTATATTAAAAACAATAAGAAGGAGAACTACTTTCTGTTCGCAACACATAAATGAATATATTGTTAAAAAATGTTTAAAACGACTTTTTTATATTAAATTATATTATTTAGTATATTATGCAAAATTGCACAACAAAATTATAATTTTATTATATAATTTTTTTGAATTTTTTATTTAATTAATTTTGTATTTAGGCTAATTTTTATTTTAAAGTCATTAAATTAACAAAGTTTGACTTAATGTATGAAGAAGATTAGTTCATGAATTTTAATTTTTTCTTCAGTTTATTACAGATAAATATTAGGAACAATAATGAATGGAACCACTTCTTGTTCACAATACGTTCAATCAAATATGTTGCAAAGGCTTAAAATGCGAGGCTTTCTTGATATTTTTTTAAATATTTTATTAAAAAAAATCTTTAAACGATTTTTTTTTTATTTTTAATTAAATTATCTAATACGTTATGCAAAATTTGACAACAAAATTATGATTTTATTATATAATTTTTTAAATTTATTTTTCTGTTTTAATTAATTTTTTACTTCGACACATTTTTAATTTAAAGTTATTGACAAACAAAGTTGGACTTAATGTATGAAGAAAATTAATGGATTTTTTTCCATTTTATTATTGGCAAATATTAGGTAAATTAGAAACAGTAACGAATGGAATCACTTTTTATTTAAAGCTGTATTTTGTAAATGACAAATATATATATATATATATATATATATATATATTTGTTTAATATTTGTATTCAAAAATTAATCGATTTTTTATTTTTATATATTTTGTGTACTATATTTTATCAATTCTTCTAACATAATTATTCCTTTAATGTTTTATTTTATTTTTATTTATTTTATTTATATTTCGCTACATTTTTATTTAAAAATCCTTAATTTCAGCTTGGTTCAATATAGAAAGAAGATTAGTGAATGAATTTTATTATTTCATTATTATTCTTATTTAAATATTTGGTATATTTGAAACAATTATAAATAGAAGCACTTTGCGTAACCCACATGTACAATAAAATAATTTGTAAATGTCTTCAATGTAATATTTGAGATATGTATGTATATTAATAAATAAAAAATGTTAAGTGAATTTAAAATTATTTTGTTAATTATATGGAATACTGTAATAAGTTGTAACGTGGTTTTGTCGTCGGCTGAGCTAGCTCAGTTGTGTCCAGGGTAGACTTACGGGATCCACGAACCTTAAGTGAGAACACAATTTGTTTACCATTTCCGGGGTTCAAATATACAGTATATCTTTATTTAATAATTCAATGTTTTAGTTATCGATAGTATTTATAAATATTTTGTGTTAGATAAATTACTAGCAGTCTAATGGTAAGCAGGGATTTAGTCGGGTACTTCTCAGGTGAATCGGGTTCTATTACTGGTGGATGCTGGATCGAAGATTCGGCAGCACGATGATACGCAGGGACTCAGTCGGGTACTTCTCAGCTGAATCGGGTTCTATTACTGGTAGATGCTGGATCGAAGATTCGGTTCCCTCGGGTATTACGCAGCACGCCGGATCGTTTATAATACTTAAAGATATCTTACGAATACTAATTTAAATAATACAATTCCTTAAATCTAGGTTACAAAATTCAGACTTAATCTAAGAGAAACAGTCAGCCGAAGCCGCTGTGCCAAAACAGTCAACCGAACTCGCTGTGCCAAAACAGTCAGCCGAAGCCGCTGTGCCAAAACAGTCAGCCGAAGCCGCTGTGCCAAAACAGTCAGCCGAAGCCGCTGTGCCAAAACAGTCAACCGAAGTCGCTGTGCCAAAACAGTCAACCGAAGTCGCTGTGCCAAAACAGTCAACCGAGGTTGCCGTGCCGAAACAGTTAACCGAAGTTGCTGTGCCGAACCCGACAACCGAAGTCGCTGTGCCAAAACAGTCAGCTGAAGCCGCTGTGTCCGAAACAGTCAACCGAAGTCGCTGTGCAAGGTATCGCCCTGACGCTCGGAATTGTTCCGAGTACCAGAGAAACAGTGGCTGATTTCACAATATCAGATGTCTTGGGAACAAGACAGATTATATTGTAAGATCAGCTGTCTTAGTTTTTGGCAAATTCTAGAGCGCTCGAATAGCAACTACTTCAACCAACCTTAGAATACTTATGTGAAAAATCAAACAAACTAAATGAGAATTATTAATTCCCTCTAACATATGATGGTTGGTAGCTAAAGTAAATACGTTAATGTATTGGTGTAAACAAATGTAGTTACAGACGAGCAAAGGAGTGAAATGTTAATGGGGTACAGATATATAAAAGAACATAACAATAAATATAAATATTATAGGTATGTAACAAAGTTTAAATAGCTGTTACTATTAACTTTGTTACAAAGTTCTGTGTCAATTTTTTTTTATTTTAAATATCATTATATCATTGTTAACAACATGATTATGAACACAAATGACAGAACCAATAATTCTTTAAATTCAATTAATACAAATAAGTTATTATTTATTACTTATTTTTATGAATTAGAAATAATTTAACTATTCCTTATACATATATATATATATATATATATATATATATATATATATGCATTTGAAATTTTTTGAGTTAAATATGTATATTATATTTAAAATAAATTTGTCTCTCGTGACTTCATCATCAATAAATAATTTTGCTTCATTGGTTCTAAATTAATAAATAGGATTAAAGTGAACATAAATGGGAACAGTTTTGGATAATTTTTATAAACAATTATTATTATTTTTTTACACAGTGAAAAATAATTCATATATTTGAAATTTTTTTTCATAAATATTGTGAATCGAACATGACTTTATTCCCAAACTTTTTTCATAAAAAATAAAATTTTGTTCATAGATATTATTAAATTGTACTTAATGATAATTTTGAGAATATTGCAAAAATGCTGCTAATATTTTAATTTAGTTTTATTAGATTTGATTCAAATTCTAAATAGAAATACGTATGCATGAAAATATTAACAATTAATTCCTTTAAATGTCAATTTTCCAAATAAAAGCTGTTAAAAAGTAAGGATTAGAAATTTGCTTAAATTTGCTGCCATTCTATATCACATGCATCATTGTAATAAAAAACCCATCTGCTGTGTTCCTCTGCCCCAAACATATGCCTAAAAATCATTAAAAACCAAAAATTCAGTAAAGAAAATTTCAAACACACATTTACAAATTGAAAATATAAATGAAAATTTAAACAATTTGTTTAGTCTTCTTGACTTTTGATTCATTTCAACAAATGTAAAAAGTGTTAATATTTAAGACATTGTTCTTAAATATTATGAACTACAATCAATGAAAGTAAATTCTTAAATTTATGCACAAACTTTTTTCAGTGTAATAAACTAAACTGAAACTTATCAACATATATATATACATGTACAAAAATTTTCAACCTTCTACTAATATATTTTTAAGTCAAAATAAAAAATTTGCTATCCAAAGTCAATATTTTCTCTGTTTCTAATTGTTAATTAATTTCACTTTAACATACTTTAAAAACATAAAATGAACTATTATAAAGAAAATTATCTTAGTTACGTTAATACATTAATACATAATATATTTTAAACGTAACAAGTATATGCAAAATTATGCAAATTTTCTTGAAATTTTGCCATTTTAAGGCATTTATTGCTAATATTTTCATTTATAATTATTTTCATTTACCATTTGCAATCATATCTAATAATACTAGATCAAAGATTTAAAAAAAATTTTCGCAAAAATTTTCATTATGAAAAATTTAATAATATCTTTGAACAAAACTTTATTTTATAATAATAATTAATAATAATAATAATAATAATAATAATAATTATTATTATTATTATTATTATTATTAATTATTATTAATGTCAAAGAAGAACAAGCAAATAAATTATTATACAATAAGACATAAATATGTATATAACTTTCTAATTTTTTTTAGACCATCAAAAAGCTTTATTGTTCATTCCATTACACGGTGTGACAGTGTATATATACTTTTAAAATGACATGGTGTAGGTCGTAGACCTAATGAGTAGATCATTTTGCCATTTTTAGAATTTTCAATACACCCTTGAAAACTGAAGTTAACCACAAAAAAAATTCTTAAAAAGTTACTTTTAAGTGAATTTTAATTTTTAAGGCACTATTGGAAAAACGAATTTTGAGGCTTTCAAAATATGTGAACATGTTATTACATTAATCCTAAATTTTCCGAACTATTATCGAAATTATTTGAAAATTAAAACTTTTTGTGGTTTATTTTTTTACATTTGGCAACACTTTTTTGTATTATTTTGTTAAAAATTATGCAATTTTCTTAGTTTTATAAAACAATTTATTTAATTAAAAATAAAGTAGAAGAAAAATTTTTAAAGTTACAAATTTTTAAACACATTTCGATAAACACATGTTCCATATAAAGTACACGCAACTTACAACGGATACATTTTTTTCTTAAAAAAAAAAAAAAAATAACTTTTTGTGTATCATCCAAATGTATTTAAAAAATAATAACTAACAGTTTTTCTTCAATTTTAATATATTCGTAATTAAATAAGCTTTTTAATAAAAATATAATGATAAATAATTTCTCAAAAACGATACTTTTCTCAAATAATAAATTTTTAATAAATTTTGAACCAAGCATTTAAAAATATGTTTGCAATTCTAGAGATTGAAAAGAGTATCTTGAATAAAGATTGTAAATAAGGAAAATTTGTGAAAAATAGCATTAAATGAAGGAAACGCTATTTCTTACACTAAAAATGTGTAAATTTATTTAGATATATACAAATTTATATTGTAATAAAAATCAAAATATAGGAAATATTTGTTCAGACCAATTTTCATTGCTTTCCGATCTTTTCAAAAAAAATTGCATCGTTTTTTTTTATACAAAAAGCCAAATATATGCTTCATGAATTATGAATTTTTACATAGTAAAAGTTAGGTTTTTCGGTTATTTTGTTATGTGGATAAAAATTAAAATTTAAGTAAATTCCAGACAAAAATCGATAACTCCGTTATTTCTCTGCATAAATAATTTAAATATGGTATACGTATAAAAAATATAATGCTTTATTCTCAAACCCATTTATTTAAGAATATCAAAAGAGGATCGCCGGATAAATGAGGTCAAAGAAGATTTAAGATAAATTCATGTTTGATAAATATCAAAATAATTTAACTGGTTTAAGTATAAGATAAAGTTATAAGCTTATCAATAATATATGTTTCGTAAAAATCGTTCAAGTAGAAGAAGAGACATAGGCGATTTACCTAACATATAACGCATTCAAACGAAATAATTGTTGAGAAATTATCGAAAATATAAGTAATATTTAATACATTTATTAAAATAAAAACCTAAAATTTTAAGAATATATTTAATTAAGTGATAAGTTGACAGTTTTATGTTGTCCACTGTTATTCTTTCTAATGCGGCCAAACCCTGTATGGTTGTTTATCCAGCAGTATTATTAGATGATACATAAAAAAAGTTTTTAATTTAAATTATTGAGATAAATTAATTAATTATATAATTTTGCTTCAAAAATTACATGAAATAGATAAGTGAGTAGTCCAACTTAGTTAGGAAGACCAAAATTTTAAGAAAAGTTAATTACATAAATTAAAATTTTATTTTATGTATTTCATATTAAAAAGTACTCCAAAATTCCAAGAATCCACTCCAAAATTAATATTCCATGCATTAAAATACATAAAATATATTTTTAGCCGACTTTATACTAAATATATCATCACTAATATTACATAATTCATATTTTAAGTGGTTACTAAAAATCTTGTGGTAAGAAGGGTAGTAGGTAGTAGCAGCTGAATTTTACTGATACTAACTCATGACATATAGGAGTATACTATCCTGTTTAGACTCAACCTCTGAAACCTATTGAAAAAATTTATTGTTCATTAAAGTTTGTGTTTAAAAATATATTGATGATTAAAATAACTAACTAAATAACTAACAATACTCTCAAAAAATGTTGCAAATTTTAAAAAACAAGTGGCGGAAATGCTATGCATACTTTTTATATATTAATTTAAACGGTACTTTTTAAAACAATGATTGATGAAAAATATTCAAGTTTTTTATAATCGTTTTATCTGAAGTGTTATCTTTCAAATATAATGACTTTTATCAAAAATTAGATCCTCATTTTGGTATTTTTGGTCGGAACGGTGGTTCCGTGCAGTGGAGCAGAATCGTAACTTTATATAAGGTTTTACATGAGCGTAGCAGAGAAGTGTACACTTTTAAGTTTGGAAGTAGTTTCCTCAGAGTACCTCTGACATAGAAAATTTTTAACCGTGAGCCCAATTTTTGTTTCTTATCCTATTTTTATATCTACTGGAAAAGATATATGAAAAACATGCTTGCATTTGCCATTTATCTCTCGTAGTTTTTGAGTTATTTGCATATGAAATTTTAACCGTCTCAATTTTGCATGATCTTGGTCCAGTTTTTTCCATATACAGTCCAACATTTCCAACCGACTTAGCTGGATTTTTCTGTAATTAGTTAAAAATAAACAAACAACGAAATTATCTACCAAATAAAAGGAATTTGAAGTCTATATTTTCTGAGCCCACAAATAAACGATCTTAAATTTGAAAATTGCAAAAATTAGGATTTTTTTTGACCGAAAAAATGCCTAAACTTTTTCCTCTCAAGTAAAATTTTCCTTAAGAGCACATAATGATTTTATACTTTTCTGAAAGGTATCTCCATGGATATGATTTTAAAATTGAAGCAAACCCTGCAAAAAATTGGCTTATTTTATACCGATATTTTGAATTTTGACTAATATTCTAAAATTCAAAAGAATATATCTACAAACGGAATGCAGTTTTGGAAACGCCGATTTCTTCTAAAGAGTTTGCCACCGGCTTTTTCAAGTCCTGTAATAAATGTAGATTTTACGGGCAAAATTATAGAAAAAAATCATAATTTTGTTATTTTCGCCGGTTTCTTGAGAACTGTGGGATTCCTTTTTCGAAAATCTTTAATTTTTTTCACTTCGTCATTTCAAATGCTAAAGTCAATAATCACAGAGAACTTCATTAGGATGTCTTAACTAACAAAGATTTTATTACAAAAATGTTATTTTAATTCTAAAAATCAGAAAAACTATGGCCTCGTTTTTAAATAAACTCAGTTGTCTAGCTGACGTAATTCTTAATTATATACAAAAAGTCTTCCATGTATTTCATAGGACCAAAACTACTCTGCTTTAAAATTTAATAAGTCACGTAAATATCCAAAAATATTATACAATTGTGGATGACTTTTTTTTTAATTTCTTTGTCGGATTTATTGAAACCGTTATAAAATAATTAATTAACTACATTTTTATGACGATTTACTTAATATTATTACAACAATTTGTGTCCAAATAATTAAATAAGGAAACTGCTAATATCACAGCATTAAGGAAAAGTTGTCAAAAAAAAACCTTGTACATATCCTAGAGGAAAGATAACCGGTTCAAAACTAGTTACGTGACAGGTTCTCAGGGCTAGTGACTGGTTCTAGATCCGGAATTTTATATGGGAGGAACCTGTCACATTTACATGGGGTTGTCATTGGAGGTTGCTAATTAGCAATTTGGGACAGGTCACAGGACTAGTCCAAGAGGACATGTTCAAAGTCGATTAATATAATACAAATTTGATAAAAAAATTTATTTTTCAAATTGTTTTTTTTTTATTTTTACTGAACGCACGTTCTTCTGACGTATCTTACGTTTTATTGTCTTCGTTACTAATCACTCATCCGCAGATTGTTATTGCGTGCAAGTTGCTAATTGCGCACTTGACATGTTAGAAATTGATTCTCAACTGATATTTAGCGAGTGTAGTGGTGTGAACTGGTTCTCAACTAGAACTTTGGTGACGAGTAAGGTGTCATTTATTACTCAAATGGTACTGGTCAGTATCATTACTGCAATTGCCACCAATTTCCCGTAGGGTACTTAAAGAGTATAAGAAATTTGAAAAACAACAATCAATAATTACTCTTAGTGATTGCTTACCAAATTTCTTATAATTTCATACGTAGACGTTCTGCATTTTTCATTAAACGACAGAGTCAGTCCCCCTGCAAATAAATTAAACATTTTATGGTTAAAGTTTCTATGCAGTAGATCAGTAGAATATCTGGTGTGTAGGTTATGAATTATTTTCAGATTTTTATTTTGTATTATCGGTAGTTTTCTTATGTAAGTTTTTAAAACTCCTTATTACACAATTTGTAAATAAAGATTTTGTTTTTTAAATTAAGACTAGATTTTCTGTTGATTAAGGAGTAAAGTGCTCGGCCGCATTTGATTGCTTTCTCACAAATATACATATATGTGTTGTTTTAATGATAGTTTTTTATCTAAAATAATTCCTAGATATCCTGCATATCCCCTGGAATATATATGTTTTGTAGGAATACGATTCTCTGATCTATTATATGTAAATATAATAGCTTGCGTTTTACTAACATTAAATTCTATCTTCCATTTATCAAAGTATTTATGGGTAGATTTTAAACTATCTTCAATTTTTTTTGATTATCGCGTTTACAACTTACTTAAAACTGCATTTTCTTAAAAGTCGTTTTTATTTATGAAATATTCGTATTGAAGCGGACGTTATCACAATTCAAATGCCGTTTAGATCATTGAATTATACAAAGCCTTCCCAGAAATATTGTTGTTTAAAGTCGTATACTTTTGAGATTTTTTAGGATTTTTTGAAAGTGATAAAACGAAATAAAATCGCGAAACTGAAAACAATATAGATATCAGTGGACTATTCGCGTGCTAGATGTTATTAAAATCGAAAGTCAATTTGTAAAATTTTGGGCGATCTTTCATGGAATTGACGATTTTTATTTTGAAGTTTTTTTCCAAATGTTTTTTACTTTATTGGAAACAAATTTTTAGGCACTTTAATATCATAATAATATCGTTTTCTGCAATACAGTGTAACATTATAATCGGCATCTAAGACAACTTGTTGGGGCTACTTCACATTTTTATTTTTTGAAATACAAAAACATAAAATTATATTTTATATATAAATATTTATTGGAAGATTAAATGCAGATCATGAGTAGGGTATTCACTAATAACTATAAAGTTTGTTCGATTAATCGACAAATTAAAATTGAATACTTGTTCGATTTAAATTATTATTAAATTAAATTATTATTCGAGTAAATTATGCCGATTAATCGTTGTAGGTAGTTTTTTTAATTTGTGTTTGGAAAATATAAAAAAATTTTCTTACATTAAATTTTCCACAAGAAAGAAATTGGAAGATTTTGAACTTGGTTTGAAAACCCATATTTTTGGTTCTTCATATGAATGACAGTGTAGCCGAAATGTGTAAGTATGTAATTGATTTACCAATAGAATCTCAGTCAGGTTTAGAGGATATGATATTTTGATATAGAAAGGAAAGAGAAGTAATAAACTTATAATTTATGTAAAGAATCACTGAACTTCTTTGTCTAAAATAATTCAGCTTTTTTCCATCTTCGAATTAAATGTGCTTTACTAGATTTTAATTTACACATTTTACGGATAATGGTATCAGAACATTACCAAGTTTAGGTGATACTATTGATGTAACTATCGTTAAAAGTTATCAAAAAATTAAGTTAATATAGGATATTTATAAAAACGCAAGAAAAAACAAGTCAGAAATATAGTCTGTCCTACACCATTTATATGAGCATCGAAATTTAGGGAGGGGACTTATATGGGGTATGTGCGCCTATACATGTATTAAGTGTATATTTCTATAAATCATACGTATACATAATACTACGTTCATAGTATTATTTATATGATATTTATACATTTAGGGTAATTCCTGGAAGTATACCTTATATGGCAGCTATGATCAATATAAATTATAAAAGTAAATTCACTTGAAAAATATGAAAAAATCTAAAAACAAATTTTCCAATGGACTATTTTACATTATGAATATAAAGGTACAAAACGATAAAGTGTATTTTCAATACGCCCCCTCAACTACAAACGGTTTTGGATTATACGAGTCCTCAACTGCAATCAGTTTTAGACAATAACCCCATTGCTTTTACACAAAACTGGTGTTTGTTTTTCGTTCCTTTTTTATGGTTTCGTCAATACATCAGCAATCATCTTATCAGTTGACAAATATTCGATTTTGACTTATAAAGTGATATCGGTAGTTTATGTGTTTCATTCTAGAATGATGACGACTAAAATTGGCCATATGCTATGCACTTTAAGAGTCACACATAATTGTAGTAGGAACATCGATATTAGAACCAAGTTATTCTAACAAATGTATATTAGTACTAGAAGTTGCAACAACGCTTTGTTTTCTTGATTCCCAGGATATAACCACACCTGCGAAATTAAAACCAAATCCTAATTGAGATTTGGGATCATTGATATCCTGATCCCAAAGCCTTCTTATGTATAAGTACATAATCTTTTGTTGCTTTCAAATATCTAATTATTGCTAACGCTGCATTCCAGTGTTGTTTTCTTGGATCTTGAAAGAACTGAGAAAATTTGTTTACACTACAACAAATATCTGGATGACTATATATTGCGAGGTGTAACAAAAAATCAATAATTTCTTGAAATGTTTTCGTATCTACTCTTTCTCCTTCTTCAGGAATTGTTGCTTTTTTTCAAGGTTTATTTTAGATTGCATTGAAATTTTACTTGTTCTTGCATTAAAAAGACCTATTTGCAAATAGTTAAAGATTCCGACTTCTGATTGATCTCGTATATTGCGACTATAATGGTATCATTTCCTATTTTCATCGAATAAATGCATTGATCATATTTTGATTTAGTTAGATTAAAAACTCTCAAAAATGCATCAATACTTTTATACCATTGACGACTAGCTTGGTGTTAAGTCGTATATAGACCTTTTAAACAAACAAACTTTGTGTCTGTTCTTCTCGTCAATAAAACCTTCGGGTAGTGTCATAGACCATTCATATACCATCGGGTGCGCATTTAATTTTAAATACCCATTTGCATTTTATTGCTATTCTACCTTTGGACAAATATACCAATTCCCAAGTTTTGTTCTTCATTAAGGATCTATATTCCTGCTCAGTTGTATATTTCCATTCTTCTACATTTTCGGACTTAAGCATTTCTTTGTATATTTTCGGTTCATTTTTATTACTGCAGTCAACTCTATAAGTTTCTTCTCTACTTTTGAATAATGCCCACGATCTTAAACATTCTTTAATTGACGGTGCAGGAGTTTAATTTTCAATACTAGTTTCGCTACCTTTATCATCTATCTAAATATTATTATGATCTACTTATTCTAATTGACTTTTACTATTAGAATCTATGAGTCGATTGATTTTGGACTGGAGACTGAAATTGATTTGTTGACTGGACTATTTCTAAATTGTTAGAATTGTTTTGCTTAAGTTCAATTTGATTCCAAAGTTAAAAATTATCTTATATAAATCTAACATCACGATTTTAATAATTTCGTGAGTTCCCCGTTTCAGTAAACGATATACTTTTGCATCTATTGAGTAATTAATACATATTCTGAGCTTCTAGCTTGCCATTTATATTTTCCTGGCTTCTTGTTAAAAACAAAAGCTTTACTTCCTACTTGGCGTAAATGTTTAATAATAGGCTTCTTTCTAGTCCATAACTGTGGAGTTTTTTTTTTTGTTTTTTGTTCTGTTAAGTTTCGTTGGACACCTATTTCTTATATACGATACTGTCATTATTAATTCAGCCCATAAAACTTCTGGCAATTTGGCATCTATCATCATCGCTCTAGTCATTTCAACTAGGGTTATACTCAACGTTAAACTGATGGTAATACCACAATCTTTGAGAAAATTTTCAAATTCGCAACTTGACAATTCCGCAGCGTATTCGGATCTAACAGATTTAATATTCCTGCCTGTTTATAATTCAACTTGTTTCTTAAAATCTTTAGAAGTATCTAAGTTCATTCTTCTTTCTCAAAAAACGAAACGGTATAATAATCAATAAGCTTATCAAAATAAAGTTTTTTACTAATGAACCCTACTCGCAATTTACCACACAAGTCCGTATGTATTAATATAATAATTCGGTAGATGATGTTTCGTTTTTCTTTGGAAAAGCTTGTTTAACTTGCTTTCCGCAGATACAACTTTACAAGGCACATTCTTTATAGGGAACTTTGGCAAACCAAGAACTATTTTATTGGACTGAAACTTCACCAAATCTGCGGGTTTCAAATGGCCATAACGTTTATGCCACAACTCTAATTCGTTTCTGGGATTTTCAACGACATTTGTAGCATTGTTATTGTGCTTACAAATTAACTCGATACAGTATATACCGTCGTTTTTTTTAGATGATAGATAGATAGATTACTTCTCAAATTTGCTATATACAAAGTTTGTAAAAGATTAACAATACTTATTCGCCCATTGATACTAACATTAATTTGAGCTGTGCCAATTCTATTAATTTCCAAATTTTTATCGTCTGCTAATCCGTCATTGCGATTTTAAGTTTTTCATGTGGGAGGACACTCCACTGTCAACTATCCAAGTGATACTATCTTTTGATGAATGAAAATATCTATTAGCTTTTATAGTAGTTACTACAAACCCTGATGTAACATATGTTTCATTTGCTTTATTTAATTTGACTTTACAATTATTGGCCATGTGGCCCCTTTTCATAACTATGACAATTAAAAGATTATTAATTATTAAATTTTTCATACCTTTTTTATCAATGTTATTATAGTTTATACCATTACGTGCTTCTTTTTGCTATTATTTGAAAATTTGTACAGCATTAGAGCATTGTCATGAACACTTATTTCTTCAGGCTTATCTCCAATTTCCAAAGTCATGAGCGTAAAATGTTGAGAGTAGGAAACCCACTGGCAGTGTCAAATGCTGTTTCTATTGCTTTATATTTGTCAGCTACCATTTCACGGAGTTTGGAATTTGCAACATCAAATTCTTCCAAATATTGTGAAATATTCTGACTTTCCACCATCTTATAATTCAACAACTTTCTGTATAACTCAGCCTTCTTTCTTGTAGACCTACGTATATATTCGTATATATAATTAAGATATCACCAAATCTCATGCTATGTCTTCAAATTTTTAACCATTTGAACAATATCCAACTCTAGAGAAATTATAATTTCTGCTCTGGCATCTTGATCAAAATCTTCAAATTCTCTTCTTTAAAAATTCATCATACGCATTCTTTTCTTCTGCTGTAGCATTGCTATTGATAGTAACCTCTTCCGGTTTAGCTATTTTTGGCCCCATAACCTATTGAAGTAAAAATAAAAAGTACGCACAGTTTATAAAAAACAATGTTCGTCTTTACTGACTGAATATAAACTATAAAACTAAAGTCATTCGAAAAATATGAAAAAATCTAAAAACAAATTTTACATTCTAATAGATATGAAGGTACAAAACGATATATACCCGCTTCGTGGTGAACATTACGCAATTTGATATGATAGCAGTTCCCTCAAGTTGCTAAATCTTTTAGTTCTTTAGATATTCCAAAAGTGATATTTACCTTGTGTGGTAGGTTTCGTTCCCCCATCTACTATCCTGAACCTATTCTTTCTGTTTTTCTCTAACCACCACACTGATTTTACCCCTTTTTGCCACCCTAAACATAAAAGTACCAAAAAAGTAATATGTTAGGCTTTATAGTGGGCCGCGTAAGTTTAATTTCATGTTTCTAAGTTAATTGTATACGAAGTACAGAAAGTACCATTAAAAGGATGAAAAAATCCTGTAAATCACACTTTTGTTGATTCTAACTGAAAAATATTTATATAAAAAAGTACGATTACGACTAGACTTCCTTCTTTGGTATCATTAGAGAAAATAAAAGCTAACTATTTAACTTTTACACCGGTAACTTTATTTATTAAAATGATTAGAAAAGTATCACAATAAGCAAAAAAGTACCAAATTCCATTTTCCGCCTAGAACAGAGCCATTAAACTTCGATTTTCAAAATGCCCATTATGTTTAAATTTGCATACTTCTACTACATATATTGAATCAATACAATATATACAAAGAGCACAAGTGTTAATAAGAGTATTTGCATACATTCTTTATGTGTCTCTTAAACGCAAATACTAATGAGAGAAGGATTAGTGTTAATGGCAGAAATGCATATGTGATTTTGAATGTTGATGATAATTTAGTAAATAAAACAAATAAAAAAACAAACAAAAAAATTGATTATAGCTTGTATTTAACCGACAAGCCAGTCAATCGTGCTCGCTCCTGCTCAGCAAAAGAAAGCAAAACAGCTGTTGATAGAAAGTTACCAAAAAACAACAATCTTTTATTTGCACCTGAATTTATGCTAGGTAAATCAACTTCAGAAAAGAAATCATTCACGGCAAGTACATATACAATTAGCCCTTCAACTGGTGCTATACCCAAGATTGGGCACTCTTTAAGTAGTAACAATAAATCCCAAATTCAAGTTGCAATGGATCTATAAATTACAGTTTTAAAACGAGTACGAAACTCTAAGTCTTCGAAAATAGTACCCTCGGCAAAATTATCGAATTATCTCGTTTTTCTATTTTGCAATGTGAGGGCAATGAACCCGCTAATACAATTAGCCCAGCCAAACCACCTTCTATTTATCTAAGAGAAATTAACTCGAACACTTTGGTTCGAAATTTGATCACCTTTGATCCTTTTATGTGATCTCCATTAAAAGAGTTACAATTCATGAGACAAAAATATAGATAAATAGTCAAAACGATTATCGCAAATTTGTGACAGATTTCGAAACCCATAAGAAAAGTTTCTATACTTATCAACTGTAAGGTAGCAAGGGTCTACAGATTGTTATATAGGGTATTGGCTCTAGTATTGAACCTGTTGTAATCAAAAAATGTCTGGAGGGCAAAGGCTTCAAGTTTAAAAATGTTATAAACATTAGAATCGGGAGAAAAATTTTCAACCGCTCTTCCGTGTGGATCTAGAACCCGGTGATATGAAACTGAAAAAAAATGAAACTCATCCTATACATAACATAAAATATTTATTATATCACAAAATTACTGTCCAATGTATAAATTGTCAAGAATATGGTCATACCAAGGCTTATTGTAGATTGCATCCGTTTGCGTTTTTTGTAATAAGTACAATGCAATGTAATAAATCTAAAAATGACTCTAAATTGAAAAAAATGTGGTAATGGATTGCAAAACGTCTTTAAGAACAATCAATCCCTACCGCAGGACTATCAACAGCAGAAGAAATTTAATCACAATATGAACCCAGAGTCAAGAGAGCAAATGTCCGCTTTCAATTTTACACGGCTAGAGGCTATAATCGATTCTCTCGGTAAATCAGTAAATAATTTTACAAATTCAGTGAGAAACATGACGCAAGAAATGCTTAAAATGCAATCTATGTTATTGCAAGCTGTGCTGAACAAACCATGAACTGTCTTTGGAACGACAACGGCATTCACCAACACAAAAATGAACTCGAATATTTTTTTAAAAGTAATCACCTAGATAATATGTTAGTCTCGGAAACCCATTTGACGTTAAGAAGTTTATTTAGGATAAATGGATATGCTTTTTATGACACTAAAGACCCAAGAGGTGGAGCATGTGGAAGCTCTGGAATTTTAATAAAATCTCGTATCAAACACTACTTAATGCGTGATCTTCGTTAAAATTATCTTCGAGCTACAAAAATCTGTATTTATGTTATCTGTATTAACTTAGTGATTTCATCGATATATACACCCCCAGGTTTTCAATTTCAGAAAATCAATATGAAAATTTGTATAAATCACTAGGACGCCGTTTCCTGGAAGCTGGCGATTATAACGCTAAGCATACAATCTGGGAATTACGACTTATAACGCCTAAAGGTCGTGTTTTGTTTAACGCAATTTCTAAAATGGGTTTGAATGTTACTTCGAGCGGAGAACCAACATATTGGCCTACTGACCCAAGTAAAATATCGAATGTTATCGATTTCGCTGTTACGAGGAATTTACCAATGGAATTAATTCATGTTAAATTTTCATTAGAATTATCTTCAGATCATTGACCCAATTTTGTTGCTATATTGAACCCTCGTGAAATTGTGTACCCCACTGGTATCTCAGCGATATCTAGCACAAAAATAAACTGGTTGAAATATAGAAAATATATTAGCACTCATTGCAAGAAAAATATATCGCTGAGAATACCAGAAGATATCGATCTCCCTCTCAATAATTTTGAAAAAAGTTTAAAACTTGCTGCTGAACATGCTACCCTAACCCCCGACAAAACAGATATAATAGAATTAGTTCTGTGAAATTCGAATGGCTCTTGTTAGCAACTCCACAGATCCCCTCAACTCAAATTGAAGCTAAGAGAATGCCAAAAGCGTCTTAATAAGGTACTATAGTATCAAAAAACTGAATCACTGAAAAAATATTTGGAGAACCGAGGTGCTACCCTGTATTCGAATTACTCATTATGGCGAGCTACTAAAAAGTTGAAAGGTCTAGTTACAAGTTGACCTGCTCTACATAATACAAATAAAGACTGGGATGTTAGTAAACTCCAAAAAAGCACCTGGTATTAACAAAATCAGTAACAAGATGCTTTTGGAGCTACCCCGGATAGCAATAAAATAATACTTTTTTATTTTTAATGAAATATTATTATTTTTAATTGAATATTATCCACCATAATGGAAAGTCTCATTTTTTACAATGATACCTAAGCCCGGAATAGATCAAACTAAAGTAGAATCGTGTAGGCCTATTAGTCTGTTGTCTAATATATCAAAGCTGTTTGAGAAGCTATTAATGAAAAAGTTTAAACACATAGTGAATAGTATCGATTGTATTCCAACACATCAAATTGGGATTTAGAGGAAAACATAGCACCATAGAATAAACTCACAGACTTAAAAATGCTATATCTAAGACAATTGAAGAAAGGAAATATTGTTCTGCTCTCTTCATTGACGTTTCTCAAGCCTCTTATAAAGTATGGCACGAAGAATTATTATATAAAATTAAAAAAATATTTACCCACAAATATGCATAAGTTGCTAGAAAGCTATTTAACTCATCGAAAGTTTGTTCTTAAATAGGGAGGCGCTATAAGCAGTACATACAGTATACTGGGTCGCTTTTTATATTTGATATACACTTCTGATATGTCGAATCCATATATCAGCATTTGCAGATGACACAGCTATTCTACGCGTTCATGAAAACCCCCAAGAAGCATCTTACTCTATCTAGAAAAATGGTTGAAGCAATGGAGAATAAAAGTGAATGAACAGAAATTTATACATATTACCTTCGCATTGCGGGCAGATTCGTGCCCCCAATTCTGATAAATAATCAGATTATACCCCAAAAAACTTAAGTAAATATCTTGGTATGCATCTAGATCGAAGTCTTACGTGGAAATCACAAATTAAGCCAAATGAAGTTAAAATCACTTCAAATTAAATGGCTTATTGATAGAAACTTAAAATTAAGTCTAGACTGCAAACTGTTGATCTATAACTCAATTAAAAGCCTCATCTTTTGAAAAATTCAAAGACTCCAAAATAAAATACTACGAATGATAACTGCAGCTCCCTGATATGTGAAGGAGCTTAATGTCAAAGATGAAATAAGAAAACACGCAGAATCGTATATGAAGAAATTTGAAGTACACCCTGACCCACTTGCTCGAAACATAATAAAAAGCAATGGCTACATTCGTTTGAGAAGAAGGAACTCAACACAGCTCCGCCTAAGCTAAACCATTTGATTACATATAGTTTTTCGTCCGACATAGGTTGGACTTAATATAAATTAAGATTTAGAGTTAAGATTTGAATACTTATTTGTTCACTTAGTTTTGTGAAGATTCAATAAATAAATTTAGATGAAAAAAGAAAAAATATATACAGCAATAATATTTTATTTTGTATGAAGAAAGTTTGGGATAAAATGATTTTTTTTATTAAAAAAAAAATTTAACATAAATGCTTTTTGCTCATATTTCATGTTAAAAAAAAAATAGTACAAAATTTTGCGTAGACTCGGAGAATTGTTTGACGTTTTTGTTTAACTAAAGTAATTTTGGAGGAAATCGAATTAAAAAAGCGTCCCATATATTAAAAGAGCTGAACCAAATTTAAAAAAAAAAAACTTTAGGTTTGTCATCAACATTTGCTTCAAGTTACCAAAGCTTCTAAGTTAAATACAGTATTAAGGAGATCCCTCCGAGAAACTACTACTAATATACCAAAAATTTCTCAGTAGCAGAAAGTTTAATTTTCAAGACGTATTAAAACATCTTTTAGGGTAATTTTAATATAATTTAAAAAAAACTACCACTTAAACAAAATTATGAATTATGTATTTTTAATAGGTCTTAAAAATGATGTTCAAATTTATGACTGAATTAAGAATTATTTTCGGAAAACTTGAAAAAACTAATGAAATTACAAAATTGTTCAATATTTAGAAAATCGTACACAGTTAACTAAAAAAAATCTCATGCACAATCTTTTATTAAGAAAGTGCCAACTTTTAAACCTTTTTATTTTCTCTTAATCTTTTAAAATTTTCTCTGTAGTTCTAACGGCTTTCAATTCAATGTTTTTTATGTTATTTATTAGAAATAAAAAATAATTATAAACGCTTTTCGCCTGCAGAGCTTTGACATATCGTATTCTTTTTTTCCATATATATATATTACAAGTTTTAAAAAGATTTTTGAAAACTTTTAATAAAATATCGCTTGATTTTTCGTTATAATTGATCACCTGCGGCGCTGCATCGGTTGTACTTAGTATATTCAACTTCATTAATAGGTAAATTTAAATTTAGGATATCGCTCATATGCTGCACAAATGGAAATTACGTTTGAAATCACTAATGAATTGTAATTAAAGTATTTATTAACTAACAAAGTCTTGTATACTAACATTTTAGATTTTACGCAGGATCACGAAAAAAGTATATTGTTCTATTGCGTATTACTTGAAATAACGTATTATTTAAGCTATGCATCTCACAGAGTGAGATTCAAAAATGAAATGGAAATACTTATGGAATTTCGGAACAGCTGTTCCGATTTCAATGAAGTTTTTCAAAGTGGTAGTAGAGGTATATTTTTAAGTTTAAGTTTGAGCTTGGGCCATACAGGCCTACTGGGTGTGGTTCCACAGGGTCTCAAAGTTGGACACCGCGGGTATAAAATTTTTTAAAAATGATCTTGATTCCTTATATATGAACAGATTTTAAAGCTTTTTATAAAGGAGGACTCTGCTGGTCGAGATCTACAAAAAAAAAAAACATATGCATATCTTATATCTTTTAGTTTAAGAGATATTAGGCTTCAAAGATTTTTTGCCTGCTTTGGTGAATATTTGGAATTTTTTTTATTTTATTAACAATAAATAGCAAAATTGTGTAAAGAATTTTGAAAAAATATTTATGGCATTTAAGTTTGAAATTTGAAAAAAACTCGAAGTTTCCCGTTTATTTATTTATTTATTTTATTTTATATTTTATTTATTTTATTTTATTATATAAAGTTTTCTTAATCAACATATATAATATTTATATTTTTCTGAAAGACAACTAAACAAAAAAATATTTTAAAGGAAAAAAACTATAAGATTGATTTTTGCGAGAACCAGGATTTCTGAAATTGACCCATTTTTCCAACAAATTTCGAATTTTCGCCCTAATTTCTAAAATCGCAAAGCTGGAATCAAAAAAGTTATACTTTTTAAGTAGCCTAATGTGTTTTAAATTTTTTGTGATAGAAATTTTTCTCCCCGATATCGGTTGCAAAGATATAGCATAAAAAATAAAAAAAATACACTTTTGGTAATTTTTAAAAATTTTGGGAACTGCGGGATTTCTGTTCATAAATCAAAAAATGTGAATGGCTTGAAATTAAGCATCAAAAAATCTACTCAGGTGTAAAATTGTATTCCAAAATATTCACTAATAAAAATATTTTTGCATAATTAACGATTTTTCCTATTATAAATATTATTATACATTTTTGAAAATAAGATACTATCACCTACACAATTATGTATAACCTTTAACTTTCCACATGTCACAAGTAGCGATCAAAATTAATAGAAATCGCAGAAAAAATTATTCATATATGTAGTTACTCGTAGCATCTTCACAATTAGTACGTAACGCAATGGCTTAGGTAATGATATTCGACAGTCAATCATTTATGTTAGACCTGAGACTTTCATTAACAAATATTTTGGAACAGATACTATATTTTTATTACAGGTAGATGAAAGTAGTTAATCTACTCGTATATTAGATCTCAGTTATAAATAGGCAATAATAGAAATCTTATTGAAAAATTTAATTTTAAATTAAAAATTTAAAGCATTACTTCCTTTTAATGAAAAGGTGAATCTTTAGCACAATACGTAGAAACTAATTATAAAAATAAATTGGAAAAAGAGGAATCATCGAAGATTGAAAGCTATGTTAAGTTATTCAATGTAAGATGGTAGACGGTATACTAAAAAATTTGAATCAAAGTATTCTTACTGGCTAGATGAAAACATAGAACTTGTACTTTGTACATCAGCTGTTGATGCACATTGTGAGCAATACGGAGATTTGTGCTCAAAATCTAAGAAATAGCGATTGTCTGCAACGCTTTCTACAATGTCTGCTGAAGAAGTTTCCGACACATTTAAAGCTATGTTAAAAAAGGACAAATCAGCCATTTGAGGCTGTAAAAATCACAAATATTATTCCAACTGTATTACTAAAATGTCTTAAACAAATTGTGAAGAGTATACTACACCAACATCATCATCAGATTTCATGGAAAAAGAAACTATAGCCCTAATGCTACAACTGAAACTTAGCTATCAGAATTTTTTAATTTTAAGAAAATCACTATTAGGAAAAGGTGTGAACGTTGTACCATCATATGGAGCATTACAGGAAAAAAAAGCATTACACCATCCCCTATTGAAGTTACTGATCATCTTAAGAAAAAATTGGTTGCAATTAATCTGTAAATGGAGATGTGATGGTTTATCATCACTTTCAGAATATAAAAAAATAAGCCAAGAATTGAAATATAAATATGTATTTATGACATCATTGGTTCTTTTAAGAATTAGGAAATATGCTATATCCCATCAACTAGTTTTGAAGACTTTTGTATAAATTCAACACCTTGAAAAAAAATACTTTTTTATACCAATTTCCTTTAAGTACACAGAAGAATCAATAAATACAACACAAGAATTAATAGTTGGAATTCTTCTACGTGTGAAGAAAAGGGATTAGAGTTTTCAAACATATACAAAATGGGAAATGTTAATGAAGATATTCTTCTGCATGCCAGAATAAGATTTCTGGAATACTTTCTACATCTGGCATGTGATTTGAAGTATAGAAGCATATTAGGAAATGAAAATAAATCTGGAAATAATAATGAGGAATTGAAGAAAATGAGAGCGAGCGAATAGGAGAGAATTCAAGAGGAATTTAAACAACAGACTGGACTAAACATTAATAAACCACTCATAGTATATGGAAGTATGAACAATGGCAACACAGCGTTTTTTTTTTTTATATTTTGAAATAACCTTAAAAATTACAGGAATTGAAGAAGAGTCAATATCATTTTAATTGCAATAAACAGCAAACAGCAAGTTAATTCAACAAAATTTGGCGAATATTCCTATGAAATTTCAAAAACACTTATAAAATAATAAGATATTGTGCCATGGAGAAATAATAATTAAGTACAATATTCTACCATTAGGAGAACTTACGGTAGAGCCCCAAGGATCCAGAAACCGGAAAAAATTTATAACGATACAAAGAATAATGAAATAAAACTTAATTTAAAACCAATACCAAAGACAAAAAATAATTGTTTTACTAAAATTAAATTTTTTTAGCATCCGTCATAATCCCATTTTCAATTTTTTACATGTTGTTACTGATATTATTGTCCACCATGGACAAAAAACTTATGAAAATATGTTTTTTATATGTTTTTTTTAAATATCCTTGAGTTAAGGACTAATTTTGACACCGTTATCCTTTTATTAAAAATAATATTATTAAACAACAACAGTGAGAAACTACAGTTAATAGGCATTCATTTGAGTCAAAGTTTTTTAAAATCTGGTTAAAAAAAAAACTGGTTAAAAAGATATATCAAATTAAAGTTAGGGAATTTTAAAAATTTTTCGAAAAAATCAAACTTTGAACCGCGATAAAATCTAAACGGTGAGCAGCTTTAAAATTTTTGGAGAACTTCAAATTTTGAATTGAGTACTTGTACCAAATTTCATCAAACATGGAGATGGTGAGTTTCAAAATTCATATTTTTTTTCGAAAATTTTTGTCTTTTCCCATATACTAACTTAAATTATTTTTTTAAATTAAGATAATTCTTATAATTAAAAAATTGTTGTTATAAAAAATAAATATCTGAAAATAAATTGCTTATCCTATTAGTTACTTTCTATAATTTTTTTAATGAAGGTCTAATATAATTAACTGGTGAATAATACTACCTAAGCCATTACGTTACGTACTAATTGTAAAGAAGCTAAATATATGAGTAATTTTTTTCCTACGATTTCTATTGATTTCGATCTCTAATTTTGACAAGTGGAAAGGTAAAGGCAGGCATATTATACATCATTGTGTAGGTAATAGTATCTTATTTTGAAAAGTTGAAGACTTTTCGGAAAAGATGCGGAATTTTGTGCACATTATTAATGTTTAACTAAAAAATCTTTGAAGCTTAATGTCTCTTAAAATAAAAGATATAAGACATGTGTACGTTTTTTATAGATCTCATATCCACAAAAAAATTTTATACCCGAACTCGCCGACACCTTTACTATCACTGTGCAAAGTCTCACTGAAATCGAAATAGCCGTTCCGAAATTCCATAATTATTTCTGTTTTATTTTTTCAATCGCACACTGTGCGTAGTCTTTTATGTAGTCATCATCACTGAGATATCCAGAAAGGTGACCAAATTAGACCATAATATTATTTACATTTAAAATCTTTTAAAAATTTATATAATTTTAAAAACTAAACTTTCCGAAATTAATGACTTCTTAAAAGAAATGAAAATATTAGTTTATAAATAAAGTCATAATTAAAAGACTTTCATTCGGAAATTACAGAATTATCACAAACTTAAGATAATGAAATAAATCCCTAAAAAATAAAACAATTTCTTAATGAAATAAGCCCCAAAATAAATTTTTGAAGGATCTTACTTCATTATTTTTTTTTTTAACAAATAGAAAAATTTGTTTATAATTTTTTAGAATTTTCGTATTTCGGCTTAAGTTCATTGAATAATTGTAGAAGAATACATTGTAAAAATTTTATTGGACACTCGGCAGAATGGAATGCATTTTCAAATCCGCCACGACCGTCATCAGCACTCTTCCTCGTCCCACCGTAGTGTTCTGTGTAAACATCATCTATTTAATTTACAACTTTTCGGGAAATGGAATCCGTAACTTATTTTTCCCTATATGTTATTATAGAAAGATGAATGGTTTAGGATAAAGATTTTTAAAATTATTTTGTATTCTTCTTTTTTCAATTATTACTGTTTATATGTTTAAAGCTTCCAGTTAGGTAGTAAATTCAAGCAATGTATAATTGTTATTGTTTAGCCACTTAATAAGTTTGTTCCTCTTATTTGTTTTCTATTTTTTGGAATACTTAACAGTGGAGTTAAGTAACACTTTTTTTACACTGTGCCTTGTGTTTGGGTTAATTTGTTTATAGTTTTCCCTTTCCAAGAGTGCTGACTAGAAAATGCATTCCATTCTGTCGAGTGTCCAAGAAAACTTTTCCAATGTATTCTTCTACAATTATTCAATGAACTTAAGCCGAAAATTCAAAAATTCTAAAAAATTACAAATGAAATAGTTTCATAAGAAGGTTAAGGTATTTTCTAAAAAGAACTTGTAAAATATATGGTATCTTTTGGCACTTATTTCATTTTTGGTTTTGAAAGTTATTTCATTAGGGTCTGTTTCTTAGAGCCGCAGTTTTTAATCTTTTCTATGGGTCAAATTTGAGTTGAGTCTTCACTGAATTTTTTTCGGATCATTCAACCACTTTTTTATGCTATCGAACCACCGAGAATGTTCTTCTGGTAACTTGGCGATATCAGGCACAAGGATAAATTGGCTGAATTATAGAAAATACTTTAGTACTCACTGCACAGAAAACATATCGCTAAGTCCACAGGATCACTCTCAATAATTTTGATATAAATTTAAAGCTGGCGGCTGAAAACAGATATAATATACTATATTCTGTGGATGTCGAACGGCTCGGAGAGAGTGGGAATTTCACAGATGCGCTCAACTTAAATCGAAGTTAAGAGATGCAGAAATCTTGGAATATTGAAAGATTGAATTTTTTAATAAATATCTGGAAAACCTAGATGTAATGCCGCAATATTATTACACACTATGGCGAGGATGGACAAGAAATGATACCATCTGAACCATATGCAACCATGATAACCCCTAAGAAGCATCTTGGCTCTTACAAGATCATATATTAGACATAGAAAGACGACTACGTAAATGGAAAATAAAGGTAAATGAGCAAAATGCATTGACGCAACATTTAAATTGCGTAGGAAAACATGCCCACCTATTCTTATAAACAACCAAGTTATTCCCCAACAATCAGAGTTAAAATACCTCGGTATCTATCTTATTCTACGTCTTACATGAAAATCCCATGTTGATGCAAAGTTGATAGAAATGAAACTGAAAGCATTTCGAATAAACTGGCTTATAGCAAAACTGAACACTTAATTTAGATTTTAAACAAATCCCCTTCCCATTTGATGGTTATAAAATAACGAATCTAATAATAGAACACACAAAGAACTGTCTTAAGAAGCTAGAAATTCACCCAAATCATTTAGTTCGAAACATCCTATTAAGAAAGGGACATACTCGATTGAGAACAAGACACACATCATCTTGAGGAGCTAAAATGTACAAATTAAAATAGATTTTTGTTATACAAATTTATATATTAATATTTAGATTTAAGATTTAAATTCATGTACAATTACTGAAGATTCAGTAAATAAAATATGAAAGAATTGTTTAAGAATGCTTATGGTTAAGAAACAAAAACATTTTTGCCGTTTTCATTTTCTAAAAGAACTTTAAAGAAAAAAAATTAACTTTGCCAAAAATTTTTTTTCGGAAATTAATTTCTAAATAACTCCCAAAATATTGAGCATATTAAAAAAATTATGTTAGAGTGGCTCTTTTGGTGTAACATTATAACAAATCGTATACAACGTTCTTGAGTTATAGTGCGATATACTCGTGTCCTTATTATGGACACGTCCATAAAAAAAAATCCAGACCTGATGGAAAAAAAAACTCAAAATAGTTACAATATTTATCTTTTACTTCAAGTTTTTTATGTATAATTGAGAATTATGTCAGCTAGAAATGAGAATTTATTTGAAAAAAATTGGAGCATATGGTCTTTCTGACTTTTGTAATTAAAATAAAATTTTTATAAATTTTATTTATTTAGTCTTATTTTTTTTTCTTTTTGGAAAAGCTGTAGATATTGTATCTGTATTAAATCTTTGCTAAGTTTAGAAAAGCTTAAGATTTTTGTAAAAGAAATGCCCAAATTCTCAAAAAAAGAACCGGCGAAAATCATAAAAATGGTATTTTTTAGAACACATAAGTGTTTCTGAGACTGCATTCCATTTGTAGATCCATGCTTTGGGATTTTAGAACATATAAGCTAAAATCATAATTTAGATTTAAAAAAATAAAATTTGGCAGGATCTGTATTTAGCCCTACTCGATGGTTTGAATCGCTTTAAATTTTGAAATAATCTCCGTGAAGATACCTTTCGAAAAAGTATAAAGTCATTGTATGTTCACGAAAATTTTATTTTAGAGAAAAAAAACTGTCGACACTTTCTGTGCCAAAATAACACAAAAAATCATAATTTTTGAGATTTTCAATTGCAAAATAGTTTATTTTTGAACTCGGAAGCGATATAGACTTTTTGTCTTCAAAAGATAATTTTGTTCTTTAACCAACTGAGTAAAAGTTTTACAAAATCGGACAAATATATTGGACTATATAGTATATTGAAACAACTGGACCAAGATTTTGCAAAATTGAGATAGTTGAAATTTCGAATGCAAATAACTTCAAATTTATAAGAGATAAACAGCAAATGCAAGCATATCTTTCATGGCTCTTATAACAAAAAATAACAAAAATTTGACAAGCGGTTAAAACTTTCCTATGTTACAGGTACCCTAAATTTGCTCCGCTCCTGAGAAGCACGTGGGACCTCCTTCCATGTTCCATGTTTTATTTATAAATTTATTACAATATATTTAAAAAATATATAACTAATGAGAACGAAAACAAGTTTTTAGATTAAAAAAAAATATGTATGTTTTTTCTGGCTTTATTTTATTGTTGTTTTTTTTTTTGGGACTTTTAGCCTTTTTTTCTAACCTTTTGACAACACTGTTTGAGTGTAACAAATTTTAAACAAATACGCTTCTTAGCACCCTGGAGCGAATCGTCGACACAATGGTAAAGGGAGAAATACCATACGATGCAATTAAATTTAAACATCACGCCTCTATTAAAGCTAGATCGATTGAGACTGCACTTCAGGAAGTTGTACATCATATTGAAAGATCGTTTGATCTGGGCGTATATACTCTGGCTGTATTTATTAATTTAAAAGCAGCCTTTAGTTATGTCATTTTATATGAACCGTGATGTAATTGTTTGGATAGGCCACATATTGTGAAACAGAGATAATAAGAGACAAAGTTAGTTGTGAGACCCCACAAGGGGGTATTCTACTATTATGGGTGACTACTATACACACTCTACAAAGCATTCTATCCGATGAAGGTTTCAAAACCATCTATAATGTTGACGACGTCGCGATATTATAAGAGGATGAAATCCTAAAGGGAGAATGGCTTGCAGATGAGCATAGGACCAGACAGCAACAAATAGTCAATATCCTATCAGCGTGTAATATAACCATGGAAGATAGATAATTAAGATATGTAAATACAAATTGCATAACCGTATTTATGATACTCAAGAGATGAACCCAGGTGTGGCTAAAAGTGGTCAGAAATTATTGCTGGTATTCAAGATTATTAATTTTATTAAAAAGCGATACCTTAGAGCGGCTCCCATTTGAGATTAACTCGAAAACATTATAAGTGGTTCCAAGTAACAATTTCGAAGATTCGTCTTCATTAGAAAATGCCTAACTAATCAGTAAGGATTTCTTATTTTATATAATTTTCTTATTTTATTATAAAAAATTATATCCGATGGTTCCAATAGCCCACCATGCTATGAAAGAGATTTAATCCATGTATTTTTACAATTACCTAGGAGTTTAAGATATGTTTATCATTTGAACGCACTTTTATCACTATTTTTTAACTATAGTCAATTGTCTGGAATATCAGCAATAGTTACCAACTCCTTTATTGCCATTCTATGTGCAATATTTGCAATTTTTGCAAAAAAAAAGGGGTGAAAACCATTAGTAGTAGACATACTCAGACCTGTTTGGAGGATGCTAGAGTGTTTGATTGTCATTTTTAATGTTAATTTTATTTAGCTCACTTTGGAATTGATAGTATACTTTTATCTTGGAAAACAACCGCATAATTCAATGGGATAGGTAAAAGTGATGTAAGTTTTAATTTGAGCTTGGATAACGTTCGTTTATTTAATAATATAAATTCATGTGGTAAAAAAAATCAAAATTCAAAAAATGGTATGTTATTTTTTGTTGGTTTATTAAAATGTAATAACTTTTATTGAGATATTTTACTTATAATATTTAAAGAGGGATGAGATCATTTTAAGTAATTATAGATAATATGTAAGTTTAATGTTTTAGAAATATAAAAATATTTTATTTACTGTAATGTTATTGTATTATTTACTTATGTCTGACGATATGTAGTTAATGTATCCCAAAAATGTACAAATAATGACATACACAAATATACTTTTAAAAACAATTATAAATCATTCTCGTATTTTAAATCTTACAATAATATTTACCAATACAATAACAAGGGTATATTTAAGTTCAAAAATTTTAAAATCCTAAAAAAATTGTTATTGTTAAACAATCCTCGGAACCTTAAATTTCTATTTGTTTGAATATTTGTAATGCTCTTTAGCATTCACCCTTGGTTACAGGAAACTGGAATGATATAAATTGTTTTTAAGTAAATTTAAGTACATTAATGTAAACAAATCTGATTTAGGTATTAAATGAACTTTCGACATCTTAAAAATTTATAAATATATACTCTTACATAAATAAAAACTACACATACATACATACATGCATACATACATACATTCACATTTCTACATTTGTATTAAATGTAAAATATTCATGTAATTAAATACTTTACCTTTAAACTTTAAAACATTTATTTAACATCATTTAACATTAAAATATATTTGCCCAATTTATAACTTCGTTATTGTGTTATTTGTTAAAATATTAGCTTTGTTCCCGTATTGCGGAATCTCAGTGTTACCGAAAACGTTCTCGTACTCGAAAATTGGGCAAATGAGAGCTATTTTAAGAAGATAATGTTATTCTTCTTGCACGAAACAGCCCAAATCAAATAATTAAAAAATAAAAATTTACATTAAAATTTTTGAACGAAAATTAATAAAAAATTTTTTGTTTTTGTTACTAACAGAAAAGTTTAATAAAACAAAATTAAAAACATTCAAATATGCCGAAAAATAAAATTGCATTAACATATGAATTTTTAAAAGTTTGATGTTTTATTTCTGGGTAAACACTGCGTTCCAGCACTTTTTACGTTGTTGTTGTTTGTATGAGAAAAATTAGCTTTTCTGATTTTGCCACACTTTACCCAAAAAGTACGGAAACAAACCTATTATGTAAAAAAAAACATTTTTAGAAAAGTAATACACTTTGTAAATGTGTGGTGAAGGATATCATGTTGTCATATTTTTTGCTTGTTATTATTGATGAATCAACTTTTTTATTTCTTGGTGAAAAATTCGATTTTTAGTGAATCAAATTTCAAGTGAAGAATCAAATTACTAGCGAAAAATCAAATTTTTAGTGAATAATCGGATTTTTACTGAAAAATAAAATTTTCAGTGAATAATAATTTGTAGTGAAAATTTGCATTTTTATTGAATAATCCGAGTTTTAGTAAAAATTTGGATTTTTTGTGAACATCTAGATTTTTGTGAATAATCGGGTTTTTATTGAAAATCGAATTTTTAGTGAATAACCAGTTTTTAATGAATTTGAACTTTTATTAAATAATCGGATTTTTAGTGAAAATTTGAATTTTGGATTTTTTTTGGAAAAGTATAAATTCTTGTAAATAATTGTTTTTTGTAAAAATTTAAATTTTTATTGAAAATTTAAATTTTTTTGTAAAAATTTTAGTTTTCGATGAAAATTTGATATTTTGTGAAAATTTGATTTTTTTATGAAAATTTGAATTTTGTTAAAAATTTTGTAAAAAATTTTTGAATATAAAGAGTAAAATTTTTCTCAAAAAACAAAAAGTTTTTAAACAAAATAATTTTTAACAGAATTAATAAATATAGGTTTAAAAATGTTATAATATTGTTTTAATTTTCCAAATAAATTTTAAATAATGTTTTATTTTAAATAACATATAACATAATAACTCAAATAACATATTTGGTGAATTGGGTAATTAATTGTACTTAACAAATAAAGTTTATTATTTTAGGATTATTTGAGTAACTACATACATACATGCATACATACATACGTACATACATACATACATACATACATACATACTTACATACGTACGTACATACATAAATTAGTTCTTTGAAACATTAGATCGAGCTTAAAATGTGCTATAACTCCAAAACCAATGCCGGCATATAAAAATGATGTAGTCAGTCTATAAATTACTAAAGCACATACGATGCATAATAAGCGAAATATAAAAAAAAAAACTCGTAGCATAACGTTATTAGGAATGACTTTTAACAGCATGTATAAAAAACCAAGACGAAGCTGTGAAAAAAATTCGTATTCCTCCATCGAATTCCGAGGTTGAAACATTTATTCATCTAATTTTGTGGGATTTTATTGCGTGAATTACATCTATGTTTTAAAAACCTTCCGTTTGTTAAAGATTTAAAACTGTTTAAATACTTTTTTAAAAAGCTAAAATGACCCAGCAAAAACTTGGTAATGGCATGTAGTTACAGACGTAATTACATTTCATACTGTCTTGATAAAAAAAAAAATTCTAATATAGACACTACGTGATATGTCGTGCTACATATTTGGCAAAATAAAATAGTTTAGCTTGATAGAAATACATACATTTTACATCATCCAATGTTTTCAAATTCACAGATTTTATTACTTTATGAATGCGCTTATTAATAAAACTGAAAGGTTAACTTATAAAGTCGGGTTTATATTTTGGATTTAGCCTTATATGTTGCTATTTAAATATGTAAATATGGAAATAAGATCAAATTGTAACCAATGAGTCATGGTAGTACCACGGTACCAACAGATGTAAAAATGAATAAAAAAAAAAACAATTGTACCATGTTTGCCATCCGTGCCTAGATGAGTTTCGATATCGTTATATTTATCATTAGGTTTTTTGGGAGAGTACTGAGTTTTTGGAAAAAAAATATTGATAAATTTCACAGTTAAAAATTGTTATATAAAAATAGTAAAAACGAAATGTATCAGTAAAATTATTGAAATTTTAAGAGTATAATTTTCTTATAAAGCTCCTCAATTGAAATGAAAAGAGAGCGGATAGGTCAAGGTGTAGTGGATTACTCTCGTTTTTAAAAAATTTTTATTCTGTTGACTGTTTAAGGAACATCAACGGAACATAGCGCAAAATTGCAATAACTGTCAATTTTTGTTTCAATGTCTGTATTATGGTGTGAAGCACACAGATTCAAAAAAACAAAAATAATAATAATAAAAAAATAAATAATAAATAAATAAAATAAAATAATAAAAAAATAAAATTCAAAAAAAAACTTCAGATCGAATTTCGACTACCTTGTAGGTAACTGTCAAAAGTTTATTTGACAACAAAGAGTAGCTTGAATTTACCAGAACACTCGATTAGTCTATATAGAATCGAATGAAATCAAAAAGTGTAAGTACAATGGACTTATTAAGGATTCAGTACAACATCAAACGAATTAAAATTGTTGATATTGACCCATATCTGCGCCTTCTGAAAACCATAAAAAATCTAGCGGGGTCAAATCTCAAGTTTTTGGTAAGCAATTCACATAACCTCGGCGGGTGATAAATATATCCTCAAATCGTTCTTGCATAATGTACGTCCACACCAGTAATGTCGATTTCTATGCAACTATCTAATTTAATATTTCTTGGATAATTTTTGGAATTTAAAAATAAAAAATTTGTGTAATTTCAGTGGAACTTCAATTCACATATTAAGAAATTAACTCTTCAAAAAAGTCTCTAATGAAAACTTAATTTCAAAGTTGTAAAAAGGGAGAAACAATCTTCCTTTCTATTAGTGTTTTATTATATAGTTTTTTGTTATTTAGTAAATACAAGCCGGGTGATATACGCCTTAGTTGGACTATACTTATTATTACTTTATAATAAGATACAAATCAGGCAATAAAAGTCCTTAAATGTCCTCTTAATATTATTTAATTATAATATTTTAACTTTACATCGAAAAAAACAATCAATAAAAGTAAACCGTTAATCCCTTTTATATTTAAATGAGAATTGAGTGCTTGTAAATCACCCGATCATAATGTAACTTGTATTGATAAGAAAGAGAACAAACATAAGATAATGTAAACAAAAGAATAATGAAAAAAAATTAAGTACATGTAAGTAAATAAACAATCATGATCAAGCAAGAGTAATAATTAAAAATAATAATTGAGTTAAATAATATAATGAGAATAAACAAAACAAAATAAATACACTAATAAATAAACAAAGCAATAATATTAATATCCAAATACAGATCTGTAAGTTAATGAATTCATTACAACTCGAAATAATAATTATGATTTTATAAAATAATAACATAATAAATAAAATAATGTTGTTCTGATACAAAGTTCAAAAATATCATGGTAATCCAATAGAATATTGCTACAAGAACAAAAAAAATCCAAATTATGTAACATATGGTGAACGTAAACAAACTTATAAAATATCTAAAAAAGTCAAATCAGTTCAAATATATATTATGTACACAATTTGAATGTGGATATTAGGGGCATAACTTTTTTGCAATTTTTTCGAATATCAAAATTCACGGAGCATAGCGTTGTACGGCATGAAAAAGATATTAAGAAAGGCGATATTAAATTTTTGCGATCATTAAAAAAGTTTCCGCACCAAACCCATAGAAGTTTAGAATTTAAGGCTTTTTTTTAATTTGTTCATTTAATGTTGCAATTTTTTTTTTTTTTGCTAATCACCCTTGCTCTTAACGACGTCGTCTTGCGACATCTATTGATCACTGTTGAATTATTTTTGGGATTCTGTAAGAAATGAAAACATCGATATTGCATTGAAACGACTCTTATTTTGTCATCGTCAAATTTGGTGACGACTAGAAGAAGAGTATAAAATAATAAAAAATGACAAAAAGAAAAAAAAATGAATAGCGGCTCAGAATCTTTTTTCATCGGCCAAAACTCTGTAACTTTTGAAACGATAGAGATATTTTATCTTTATGGAAAAATATTTTCTTGAATTTTTTCCAGTTTTAATTTTATTAAAATCAGTTGTGCAGTTATTGAGATATTTAAAGCTAAAGTTGAACGTTTAATTTTTTTATAGCATTTAGAATGAAAATGGGGATTTTTTGTTTTTTGAATCAGCTTTACTTACTAATGAAAAAAGTTATACTCAGATAAAAAAAAACATTTCAACAATACCCAGGATAATTGTGTGAACAGGTTAACAGATTCCACTAGAATCGGTTGTTCTTGGACATAAAAATGACGATTTTTTAAATGTTTATTTTGTTTCTTATTTAACTAATATTAAGAACCGAATGTTTTATTTTTTATAATAACTAAAAGTTTTTGAATGTTTATTAATTTTTTACTTAAATAAAAATAAAAGAAAATTATAATTATTATTCATTCGGTTGGAAAATAGCCTGCAAATATTCTATATTTAGTTCTATATTATTTCTGTCCTCTAGCAGCCCTTTTGCTACTTCAGTAGAATATCGAGACTAAGTTCTACTTTCAATTTACTTCGAATGCTATGGATGAGCGGATATAACATTGCCAGTAACATATTAAATAGATCTTCATTTGTAGAATTTCTATAAAATCTGTAATCCTTATTCCTTTTTGCCTGGGCTTCCTCGGATAGATCTACAAGTGGTACTAAATGATACTCAATAACATCTTGAAGTATAAGATAGGGAGAAAATAATTTTTTTATACATGTAATTTTGTTTATGTATAAACAAAAACAAAATGTGTACAAAAAAACCGCCTTCGTCTCCGCCTTCATTTAATTTTGATTTCTCTCTGAAAACTGGAAACAACCACTGGGCTCTAAGTCTGAATGGTGTTTAATATTTTCAATTGATTTTTATAAAGCGAATATTAAATTATATTATTTTCTATGCCAAATTTTTATCTTGCTTAGTTTTAATAATTGTCCATATTGTTCGTTGTGTATTACAAATGAATAATTTTAAGAAATGCATTCTTAAGATATTTTAGGATATCTTTGCAAAACAACCAAGAACAATCTTTATTTTATTAGAAAAATTTGCAGTTTTTAATTCCACTCAATCCTGTAGTTACATTTCATCAAAACATATCAAATCAAAGCCACAGTATTAAAAAATATTAAATACTATACCAGTAATTTCGTATTAAAAGATGATTGCGAATAATCTCTTTTAATAATTTAATCATTCGTAAATTTTTGTAATACTTATGCATCTACACCTATTTTTACAGAAATAAATAACATAAATATAATATTTTGTCCTTAATATAAATAAATTGCATACAAACAAGACATAAAAGTAAAAAAATAAAGTAAATTTAAATATTTTTATTATAATTAATAATCAATATAGCAACGCCGAATAATAAAAAAAGTAAATCAATGTCTACACATATACTAAATTTTATCGTTTTACATAGTTTCATTCTACTTTTTATTCAATTTTAATATAAGCTTAGTTCACTGTAAGACGGCATTTTTTAATTTAAACATTAATGAGATAAATTTTGCATTGAAAGTATATTCCTCTTTCTAGTTGTAGTGATAAATTTACACTAAAATGAGTAACAACAAGAAACACTTTTGTGTAATTAATCATAATAATTTAAGTTATATTTTAAATCCAAAGGGTATTTTTAATGTGGAAAATTTGGTAAAAAATTAATGCATTTCTTATTTTAATAGTTGCCGACCTTAGGAACCAGAAATGTTCACAATTTCCTACCACCGATTAAAGGCAAATTCGATTTTTTCCATCAATCCTAAAGTCGGCATCAATTTTTAATTCTTATTTTATTAAAACTACTAGTTATTAATATATGATGCTATTAAGATATATGATGCTATTTTGGAATGTGTAAAGTTTTTTTGTAATATTTATATGTATATGGTTTGCATAGAATTTTAATTTTAATATCACATGTGTATAATAGTAGTCTGTTGAAAAAAAAAAAAATGGAATACTGGAAAAATATTGCAAAAAATATTAAAATTCGTCTTTATTAGTTCCGTGCAATAACTCCCAAAAATAATAAATTAGTCCCAGCAAAAAGACGAAAAACTCTCAAACTTTTTTACATACAAATTAGGTCTTTAAGTAGCACAAATTATAGAAAATTATAAATAATTATTATGTACACTGCCTGCCATTTGAATAAAGAATCAAATTTTTTTAAATTTAAATAAGTATATCTCATAAACTAAAATTCAGAAAAAATTATTTTTGCGCAACCAAATTTCAAAGTGTTGGCCTTAGTTTCCTGAAGAAATGAAAAATATACATATTTTGTTATACTAAAATTATGAATTTATTTAAAGACATGTATTTCTGTGGTACTATTTCGTGTGTCATCTGAATAAGGAATTCTTTTAATATTAATCACGAAGACTATGATTTGAATTTCTTTCAATATAAACTGCTAGAGAATTTTTAATTTGATAGTCTTTATTCAAAATGGGACGTGGTAAGGCTCTTAATAACTCTGAAACAGAATAATTCTAATTTTGAATTCTCAGGGTCAGAATCCGATCCATATAGTCAAAAAACTTTAATAGAGGAAAGACAGTTATGTACAATTATTTAAATAACGTGAAAACATATGGGAAAAACATGAAAGGGCGGAAGAAAATGGCAACAACTCCAAAAGAAAGACGAAAAATTCTAAGAATTGCATAAAATTCTGCATGTCGGTATCAAAAATACGTGAAAAAAGTGGAGTCAGTGCCAGTCTAAGAACAGTGCACCGTATTTTAAAGTCGCGCCCATACATATTCCGACAAAAACTGCGAAAAAAAACCACCATAACCAAAAATACAATGACATGGCCCGACAAATGGTTTAAAGTTGTATTTTCCGATGAAAAAAGTTTAATAATAATGGTCCCGACGGGTATAACTATTACTTCCATGACCTAAATAAGGAGCAATAATTTTTGAGCCACAGTAACAGCCGAGGGTGCGGAATAATGGTATGGGGTGCCATTTCGTATTATGGTACCATAGAATTGTTTTTTTTTATCCAACAAAATGACTGCAACGACTTATAAAAACATTCTGGAGGAAGCATTTCCAAAATTTAATGATTTCTTTGGTCCCATACCTTGGATGTACCAACACGACAATGCTCCGATTCATACCGCCAGAGCAGTAAAACAATGGATTAATCAACAACGTGTTCAACTTTTGGATTGGCCTCCATATTCACCATACCTGAATCCAATGGAAAATGTCTGGGGTTGGCTTGCAAGAAAAGTTTATGAAGGATGAAAACAATTTGAGACGATAGAATCCGTAAAGGATGCAATAACGGAAGCATGAAGTTCAATTTCGCTAAATTACTTAGAGTCCTTATACAAGTCGATGCCAAATCGCATTTTTGAGGTTATTTCTAAAAATGGTGGCGGTACTTATTATTAAATGAATGCCAGAAGATAATAACTTTCATTTTTATAACCTAAAATTTGAAAATAAATTACATTTTGCTTAGTTTTAAAATATTCCTTATTCAAGTGACACACGAAAAAGTACCACAGAAATACATGCCTATAAATAAATGCATAATTTTAGTATAACAAAATATGTATATTTTTTTATTTTTTATCTTCAGGAAGCTAAAGCCAACACCTTGAAATTTGGTTGCGCAAAAAAATTATTTTTTTCTGAACTTTAGTTTAGGAGATATACTTAATTAAAGTTAAAAAAAATGTGATTCCTTATTCAAGTGGCAAGCAGTGTATGTATATTTAACATTAAATCGATTGAATATATACTACAATCATAAATTAATTCAATTTAATGTATCTATATTTTTGTTTGATTGGTAACACCAGTTAGCTTACTTATGAAATTGTAGTAATATATTTCGTTAGTTTAATGTTTTGCAATTTAGCGTTTAAAATATATTTGATAGAATGAATTCACGATCCTATAATTCAATAGAATATTAATTATTTGTTTTGCTTAAATTTAACAACTAAATTTTTATATTTAGACAAAATAGGGAAAACCTAATATTCTTAATCCCTTTTGCAGCCTTTCAAATTAAATATCTCATCAATTTAGTTTTACCAAATGGGTGCCATCTAGCATTTTTCTTTTGCTAAAATAGACTAATTAATCATAAAACGATAAAAAGGTTCAGCTCTTTTTAAAATTTCGAATTATAACGTTGGTTTTCATATTGTCCTGTGAGTAACTTCCCTTGATCCCTCGACATTTTCACGGAAGTAATTTTTGTTCCTAAGAAAGCCCCAAAAAAGTCATTTTTATTTTTGTGCTAGACAATTAATCCGTAGCTAAGGAAAACCTGAGCGTAAAAATTAATTCACATCATGTTCTGTTCCTGAAAAAACTGGACTCTTTATATTGCGAGGTCTTATGAGTGACATTTTTGTAAGTTATTTATTAGTTTGTATACTATTAGGCCCACATTTTCACTGGTACTTTAAAAATGTGAATTGTTGTTTGAGGATTCCAGTCATTTTATGGAGATTCCTCTTTCAATTTGTATATTTTCAAATCGTTTAATAAATATATCGTTCATTCTATGAAAGAACATTCCAATTGTATTTTTTGAATTTCAAAAACCCGCGAATTTATTTACTATTTTCATTTTATTGAAGTCAAAATAAATAAAAAATGTTTAATTTTAAACACCAATATCTCTATAAATTGTAAACGGATTTTAATTATTTAAATTAGATATAGAAGATGAATATGTCCCTTTTATGTACAATCATTGATAAATAATAATACCACTTAAAAAGATTGCTACCCATCCAATTTTTGTCTTTCTCTGATTATAAGTTTTAAAAAAATTATAATTTTTACTAAAAAATTTCAATACAAATTGTTCAGGGGAAAAATACTTAAAAAAAATCCTTTTTTTATTTTTTTAATTTTTGTGAGTTTGTTTTAAAGCTAGTTTTAGTCAAAACCAGGGCAAGTTTAAATATGCATAAAAATGTGAAAATGTTCGCTTGAAAAAGCACAAAAATAATTAGATTGTATGCATAGAAATATGAACACAAAAACAGATAATTTCATGTGTTTACTAAAATAAGCATTTTACTAACATTAAAATTCTGATATTTTAAAATTTTTTTATAAAAAAATTATTAGTAAATAGACCTTGATAGTCACGTTTGATTTTTTCTATATGAAGTTTAAACAAAAATTTTTCAAATTAAAAAATGATTCAAAAATAGTGTTTTTGTTAAGAAAACTAATTGCTGTATAAATTATTTGCAAATTTATGCAAAGATTTGGAGAAAATTAATTTTTGGAAAAATACATAAGAAACATTCAAAAAGGTTACTTTTTATGCAAAAAGCCTGAAAAACTTGCCCTGGTCATAACATTTCATAATTTGTTATTTGTGGTATAACACCTTTTAATATCAGAATAATTAGTAATGTACTGTATTATAAATATAAACAAAGTATTTCAAATTAAAAGCGTAAAATTTTCTAAAAAAATGCGTCTGAAAAGGGCATTCTTGTTATGAGTGCATCTTTAGCAAACATATTATTTCTGAATTATACAATATCATTTACAATACTTATTGTAAAAATATTTTATACTGGTTATACGTATAGTTAAAGAGTTATAAACACTTAAAGTTACATGTTAGTGAACGAAAATAACATAAAAATTGAAAAATAAGAATATTATGAAAAAATTAAATTTTTGTATTAAAAAACTAGTGATCATCTTGTCACAGAACAATTGTTATTACATTTTGTACAAAAGATATTGCTTTTGAAAATGTTAAAAGAAAATTAAAATCGAAGGGGAAGACATTTTTCAAAAATGAATTGTAAAACAGCAGTTTTTATTTTTCATTATTGCCTGTAAAGTTGCTTTTCATTAGAGCCTCGTATCAGTAACATCCTTCTATATCATAAAGGAATATTGAAATATTTTATACAAATTTAAATCGTGTATAAATTTGCCGTTTTTTCAAATTGGAAAAAATAATAATGAGACAGACTAAATGGATACCAATATAAAAAAATCCTATGAGGTTTCGTAAAAAAATTGCCATTTTTTATAAATCTTTCGAAGAATAAACTATATATACCTTTCAAATGTCGAATTTAACTACTTACTTTTTTTTTTTCTTTTTAAAATATTCCCATAAATATAATTATTTTATTTTCTGTCAATTATACAAAAACGCATGAAAGACAGAAATTATTAAATATATATTGATAATTCCATAAAAACTCTATTTCTCTATTTCTAAACTCGAAATAAAATAAAATAAAATAAAATAGAATAAAATAAATAAAAATGAATGTAAAAACATATTATTTACTAAAATATCCATATAGGAGGTAGAAAATATAAACAATTTGCATATACAAGAAATCCCGGAAACTGCCGCAACGATTGAGGGACTAAAGATTGTGAGGAATTAGCTGGAATGCACGTCTCGGGATTTCCCTAGTAGCAGCCCATCTTGTATAGAAAAATAAGTTTCATTTTCGAGCACCGTGTAATTATGTAAAGTATTTTAATACCCTTCACCATAGGTATATATATATATATATATATATATGGTCTATGAGACTAAATATTATTATATATTATTATATATAAAATAATATAATATATATATTATATATTATATATATATATATATATATATATATATATAATATTCTTCTTGACGAGGCATGAACGATTCTCACTAAGAGAGACGACCCCTATGTCTTAGTCTCTTCTGGAAGATGATTTTGTAGTTTTACTATTTTTTTTTTATTTATAATTAATGTTAGTGCTTTCTTTAATACTTCGTAATTATTTTTATTTCACAATTAAATATATACATTACAAAATATAGTATTCATATAAAAATTAATTTTGGATTTAATAATAAAATTCCGCTATATTTAAAAGTTGAGAAGAAGATTAATATTTTTTAATTAAATTGCAGTTAGATTACACTTTGTGCAAACAATACAGAAGATAATTTTATAAGCAAAGTTTTGGACTTTTTTTAAATATGCAAATACTTTTCTGCTTGATGGACTTTTTAATAAAATAAATTTAAATTGTGATAAAAGTTCGATATTACTAAATAAAAGTTTAAAAAGATTTACTTACTTTTTTGGAATTTCATTTGTTGATAATTTCCATTATATGATTTTATTAACTTAATTATCGGAAACATTTTTCTTCTTATATTTAATATTACAACCAAACTGTACCTAAGGTAAATTATTACTGAAGTACATACATGATTTCACCTGCTTCTCTATTGTGTTGTTTTTTTTTATAAAAAAAACTGACAATCTCCTAACACACGCCAAGAACATTATTGCGCAATTGTAATGTATTTTGTTTTTGTTAAATTCGAATTATTGTCCTATTATCTTCCAGAAATGAATGGAAGATGAAATGACGACTGTATTACATTTTGTTTTTGTAAATTTCGTACACTCTTCTTTGTAGAAGAAATCTAGAAGACACTAAGAAGTGACATCTGGAAGATTGGCAACAAATTTATCCTAAAATTTTTAAAGGTTTAGAATAACTATCAGTGTTGCCAGCAGAACCCCCAAAAAATAAGGCCAGAAAAAAGTTGAAATTTAAAAAAAATATAAGTTTTTGATATTTTTCTAAAGAAATTTAAATTAATTTATAATTAACATCCAGTAAAATGACTCAATGAAAAATCGCCAAAAAATATGCCCATACAAATTTGGGTTATATTACATATGAAAAATTACAATATGTTTTGAAATGATTTTTCATCACTTTTGAAGTACAATTTCTTTTTGACTAAGCATTTCTAAATTTTTGCATGATTTTTCGAATTAATAAACTTTATTTGAATTATTTTCATAACTAGTTTCTATTTTCGATGAAGTACTCATCAAAATTTGTTAAGGTACTAGAAGCTAAAACGAAAATTTTGAGGCTGAAAGCAAAATAATGAAGTTAGCCTTAAAATATGGATGTATATGTACATGGATATACATATTTACATTTGTATGTTTAAACATTGTTTAGTTGACAATGGAAGCACTGAGGTGACTATCAGTGTTGTTGTTTTTCTTAATACAAGCAGTATTTGCTTGGTTTGTATATATACATTATCAATAATTTTTAACTTGGTTGAAACTGACTTTAATCTTTAATAAGTTTTGTGGTAAAACTGTTTTAAAAAGCTGAACTCACAAGACTTGAAATTAATAGAGTGCAAAATTTTAAGACCATATGTTTCATTTTATAATCATGATTGTTGTTCAAAAACTTATAAAAAGGACTTAAAATTATTTAACTTTTTTCCATTATTCTACACTTTCCGTAGCTTAAAGTTTTTGATCTCATTTCATCTTTCGTAAACTAATCGGACTTGGTGGATAAATTCTACACATTCTTTGTTATTGTTCAGATTATCAACACTTAAATACGTAAGGGTAAAATTTTTTAATTTTTAAAAAATTTCAAAAGATAAAAATTTTATGGACCAAAAAATTTTACTTTGATTAAAAAATGATAACAATATTAAATAGCATTTCTTTATAATAAACTCTAAAAAATATGGAAAAACAACTTCGATTTGATCCGCATGAAATTATAATGAAAATTTTTTATTAGGAAACCATAAAATATGCAACACTAATACCATCAAACATTGAAAATGTCATAAATTTTGTTTAAGTAACTCAGTAGATTTTGATATTACACGTAATTTTTGTCAGAATTATGCATAAACTTTTAGTTTATAAAATTTTTTATCTGTTCAACTTAAAACCGCTATAACTTTGGCACCTCTACACGAAATGATTAGCGATAACTGATTCTACATGCATTCGAATTACTTCATATTTACACAAAGGGATTTTAATGTGCCATCAAAAAAAAAAAAAATATATATATATATATATATATATATATATTGCAAAATTTTTTATTTTGACCTTTCACTTTTAACAATCTTTCCATATTATTTTTCTATATTTAACACTAAAAATATTATTATTACTCTTATGTTTTAAAGAAATCGACCGGGATCCAAGTGGGATTTCATAAAAATTATTCTCGAGGACATGCTTATTTATGGTTTCTTAAAAATTTTCTGTTACTGTGACGAGCGATATCCAGGATTCTTTCCTTAAGTTTCTGTAACTTTTTTCAATTAATACTGATATCGTTACTTGAATATATTTATTAAATTTAGATGCAAAATGAAACCAAATATACGGTAATAACTTTTTCTGTGTAAAACAAAGTAAAAACAAAACCAAATTAACTAATTTACAAGCTATATACACAAAAAAAAACACATATTCCCAGGTTGAATAATCTAATAATTTTTCGTATAACCCTTTAAAGGTCAGACTTGTTTATCCAAATAAAGACGACGTCTTTCTTACCGCTACAGATGTTTATCTTGAAGCTAACACTCATAATTTGGGACGCACTATTGGTATTGGTAATAACGTCACTAACTCTTCATTAGTATGTTTATTTTCGAACAATATTAATTTTTATTTATTTATTTGTTTTGAATTATTATTTCAACTTTTATTTTGTTCTTTCATATTTTTTTTAATAATACTATTTCTTTTGCACTTGTTAGTAAATGACATAATTTGTAAACTTTTATTAAATTTTTTATATTTGTTGTATATGATCAATCTCTCATATTAATTATCTCTTAATATTAATATTTTCTTATGTTTGATTACTTTTGTCTCGCTGTGAACTACAAAGTATAAAAATGCATGTATTGTATATAATTGAATGTAATTTTTTTATACTTTCTTTTTTCTGTTTTAATTATATTGATATCTGTACAGTAATGTATTTATCTATAGTAAAAATATTTCTTATTCAATTTCCGTTAATTTAAATAGAGAACCTCAATAAATATGCTTCGATTTTAGTTTTATCAAAAATTTTTTATTTAAATTAAATTATTATTAATTGTATAAATTTATTATTTGAATTGGGGAGATTCTTTTCAACAATTGTTAGAGTTGCATACGTATGACAATGTTATGTAACTAAGTGCAGTTCAGTAAAACTTAATGAAATTAAATATATATTTGATACTCATAATTGTAAATATGACTTGGTTGAAGAGTTATATAACCAGTGCACAGTGGGAGAGAATCGAAATTTTTTGGAAATAAATCTGTAACTTCTGATCGGCTGATTGGATTTTTAATGGTATAGGCATAGCAGAGAAGCGTATAATGTATATTTGGAAGGGAGGCGCAACAAACCCTCAGGGGCGGAGCTAAGGGGGCTCAAAGTTAGGTATATCTGACAGAAAAAATTTCTAATCGCTTGCCAAATTTTTGCTTCTCGTCCGATTTCAAAGATTTTTATATATTGTTGTAGGCCCTGTTAAGACATGTTACGTGTTCTATTTATCTTTTATAGTTTTCGAGTTTGAATTTTTAAGCACCATAATTTTGCTTGTGCTTGGTTTCTTTATATATATCCTAGTATTTCCGACCGATTTTATAAGTTTTTTCCTTAACTGGTTAAAGAACAAAATTATCTATTGAATAAAAAAATTTGAAGTTGATACCTTTACCGCGTATTAAAATAAACGATTTTGAATTTGAAAATTGCAAAAAAGACGACTTATTGTGTTTTTTAGCCGAAAAAGTATCTACACTCTTTTTTATCTAAAATAAAGTTTTCTTTAGCAACATATAATAATTTGGCACTTTTCTGAAAGGTAACTTCACAGAGATGGCTTTAAGATAAAAGTCCAATAACTCAATTAGTCATGGTACACACCCTCCCGAATTCGACCCATTTTATATGAAAGTTTTGATTTTAGACCATATTTTCTCAAATCCCAAAGCACGAATCGACAAGCGGAATATATTTTAAGAATCTTCAATATGTTGTTAAAAGTTTGAAATCAAAATTTACGGAACTTCGCAAAAATGTGGATTCTATAGCCAAAAATGTAAAAAATCCCATTTTTGAGAATTTTCATTAGTTTTTTTGGAAATTCAGGAAAACCCTACACTTGATTAAAATTTCTTTAACACGCTTTTATTTATATTAATAAGATCCACATTTCCTGCAAATTTCATTAAGATATCTTTATAAACAAATATTTTATTACAATTAAAAAATTTATATTTTCTCCAAAAAACCCCAAATTGGGCCTTTTGTTTGGTTTATTTCTAAATAGCGAAAGAAATTTTAAAAACTTGCAACTTTTGCCTTTAGTTTTGCGCGAATAATTACTTAGAAAATTATGAATATTTCTGTATACTTTTAATAATATTTATACACAAAATATTTTTAAAAAAATAATAAATATTTTTTATTTTTAGTAAGTTGCCACATTTACCAAATTTAAGGAAATCTTTATCCTTTTCTAAGTATTCATATATTTCTATTAATGAATTACAAGATCTAAGAAGAAAAGACTGGCCCATAAGCTTTCAATAATTTCGAAGGAAGAAGTTTCTGATACATTCAAAGAAATGTTAAAAAAGGGGAAGCAACCTAAGAGTGCAATTAATATTGCTAAAATACTGCCAACTGCATCACCAAAATCTCTTAAACGGATTGCCGAAAGTGTACCTACTCCAACAACACAATCCAATTTTACAGAGGAAGAAGCAATTGCTTTAATGCTTGAACTGGACCTCAGCCGAAACAAATATATCAAATTTTAAGAAAAGCTCTGCTTGAAAAGAGACACTCAATTCTACCATCACATATGGATATTCAAGAAGAAAGCAAACTATTTTACCATACTTTTCGGTTACCGAAAAGGAAGCATGTGTAGAGCTATCTTCTTTGCTTGAGAATACAGCCACCAGGATAGTTGCAGATTTTTCTGCAGATCAGTTGGAAAAAGTAAATAACAGCGACATTGCATTAAACTGTAAGTGGGGATGTGAGCGACTATCAGCCCTTCCTGAATACAAGCATGCTAGTGGAAGTAAGAAAATGGCGGATTATAAAAGCGTATTTATAGCATCTTTGGTGCCATTAAGAATGCGATTATATTCCCTAAAGCAATCTTCATCAAAGTGTAAAATCTCATTTGAAGATATATGGCTTAACACCACTCCAGGATCAAAACATTTTTGCAGACATATTTTGTTCGAATACACAAGGGAGTCGAAGATAACTACAAAGGATTTAGTGGAATATATTAAAGATGAAATAAATGATTTACAAACTCTTTCAATAACCATAGACCAGTACACATTCGACATATCCTTTCAACATAATCTAACAATGATTGATGGAAAGGTTAGTAATCTGTTTTTGGAAATGCTCACTCTGTGATGAGACGAAATCACAATTTGCGGATATTGGTAAAGCAAGGAGTATTAATGAAGAATTTCTGTCTTTCGGAATATCTCCACTTCAAGCCAGAATACGGTTCATGGAGCATTTTCTGAACATAGCATATGATTTAAAGTATAGAAGTGTGCCAGAAAATTTAACAAAATCTACCAGAAACAACAAGGATTTAAAAACACTTAGAATATCTGAGAAAAGTAGAATCCAGGATGAATTCAGAGAAGAGACGGGATTAAACATCGACAAACCTCTGCCGACTGGTGGTAGTACAAATGATGGAAACACAACAAGAAGGTTTTTCGGAAATTTCGAAGCTACATCTAAAATAAATGGTATTAATAACCAACATACTATTAATGGCAATTAATAGTAAGCACAAAATTAACTCTGCTTGATTTGGAGAATATGCAACAGAAATATCTAAACTACTTGTTTCTCTATATCAATGGAAAGGAATGACACCAACAGTACATAAAGTATTGTGCCATGACGAAATTATAATTGAACGAAATATTCTTCCACTTGGAGAGCTTAAAGAAGAGGCTCAAGAAGCAAGAAACAGAGATTTTAAGCACGTTCAATTATTCAGTTCCAGGAAATGCTCCAGAACGTCACAGAACGAGGATATTTTTAATAGCCTATTGTTATCATCAGACCCTGTACTATCATCAATGAGAAAACGTTGGATTTATTATGAGCCTGTGGCAACTTAAATACTGAAGACTTGAAGGACCTTTATTATCTTTCAGATATCTATACAGATACAACAGATTATTTTATAGAAAACAAGTAGTATAAGTTTAAAATATTAGAAAAATTTTCTACATAAATTTAATGTAAATAAGTAATAAAAAATCGTATTAGAAATATAATATTTATTAAGGAAGATGATAAATACCAAAAATAATAATATTGATTAAGTTAAAATAGACATTTTTTGTTTGTTTTGTTATTTTCATTAATAGAAATATATTATTACTTAGAAAAGGATAAAGATTTACTTAAATTTGGGAAATGTGACAACGCTATTAAAAATAAAAAATTTTTATTAATTATTTTTATAAAAATATTTTTTGTATAGATTTTAGTAAAAGTATACAGAAATATTCATAATTTTCTAAGTAATTATTCACACAAAACTAAAGGCAAAAGTTGCAAGTTTGTAAAAATATAGTCATATATACAATAAATTGGAAATATAAAAGTTTAAAGGCGCATATTTCTGAAATGGTGCATGGTATTGACTTGAATCTTGTTGCAAAAGATCGGAAATTATATATGCTAAAGGATAAGCTTAATTTGGAATACATATTTTTAAAACTTCTTTCGGTATTTAGAAATAAACCAAACAAAAGGCCCAATTTGGGGTTTTTGGAGAAAATACAAATATTTTAATTGTGATAACGTATTTGTTTATAAAGATATCTTAATGAAATTTGCAAGAAATGTGGATCTTATTAATATAAATAAAAGAGCCTTAACCAAAATTTCAATCAGGGGTAGGGTTTTCCTGAATTGCCAAAAAACTGATGAAAATTCCCAAAAATGGGATTTTTTACATTTTTTGCTATAGAATTCACATTTTTCCGAAGTTCCGTAGATTTTGATTCAAACCTTTGTACTTTAATATATTGAAGGTTCTTAGAGTATATTCCGCTTGTCGATTCGTGCTTTGGGATTTGATAAAATATGGTATAAAATCAAAACTTTCATATAAAATGGGTCGAATTCAGGAGGGTGTGTACCATGACCAATTGAGTTATTGGGCGTGTTTTTTATCTTAAAGTCATCTCTGAGAAGTTACCTTTCAGAAAAGTGCAAAAATATTATATGTTACTGAAGAAAATTTTATTTTAGATATAAAAGAGTGTAGATACTTTTTCGGCTAAAAAACACAAAAAGTCGTCTTTTTTTCAATTTTCAAATTCAAAATCGTTTATTTTTGGACTCGGTAAAGATATCAACTTCAATTTTTTTTATTTAATAGATAATATTGTTTTTTAACTAGTTAAGGAAAAAAGTAATAAAATCGGTCTGAAATACTAGGATATATATGAAAAACACTGGACCAAGAACATGAAAAATTATGGTGCTTAAAAATTTAAACGCAAATAACTCGAAAACTGTAAGAGATAAATAGGACACGTACACGTTTTTTATAGTTCTTATCAGGGCCTATAACAATATATAAAAATATTTGAAATCGGAGGAGAAACAAAAATTTGGCAAGCGATTAGAAATTTTTTATGTCAGAGGTACCTAACTTTGAGCCCCCTTAGCTCCGCCCCTGAGGGGTTTGTTGTGCGTCTCTTCTAAACTTAATATTTCACTCTACTTTGCTACTCCTGTATCAAATTTCATGAAAATTCAGCTAGCCGATCAGAAGTTACAGATTTATTTCCAAAAAATTTCGATTCTACCCCACTGTGCAGTGCAGGTATAGGTGTTGAAGGATTTCGAGTTTTTATAAATGACAGAATTTGGATGAGAGGTGGTGGTGTGCCTTTGTGAGGGGAATATCGAAACACTATTCGTGGAACTTTCTTCAAACAGCTTTAACAAAATTTTAGTAGGTTTGATTTATTTTCCGCATGAGAATTTCTCTGCTTGTAATGACTTAATTTCTGATTTATCTGGTAGATATGAAAACTGCATTTTAATGGATAATTTTAATACCGCTTTATATTTTAAATCAAATTTTGTAAGAGGCTTTTGATCCCGTTCTAATCTTATGGTAGTTCACAATAGCACTTCCTCTTTAATTGGTTACTTCTTTGACTCAAGTATAAACTTAGTAATAAGTGTTGCCAGTTTAGCCTTTTTATTTTTCGTTTAGATTCAAAATTTTCTTTTTTGCTTTTAGGTTTTTTCTAGCCTATTTTGACTCTTAAAATTACCTTAAAAACTATAAATGGTAAAAAATCATCCACTTTAGTTTATTTATTCGCACAAAAAACAAAGATTATATGTATTTAGCAAAATATATATATATACATTTATCTGAGACGCTTCCTTTTCCTAATCAAAAAAATAAAAAAATAAATAAATGCGAACTTACTAAAGTTATTATTATAATTATTTTTAAATATTGGCATTTCTACTAATAAAAAAGGAATTATAGTTTGGGTAATTTTGCTGGCAGCCGTTCCATATTTTATTTATAAATTTACAACAATATCTTTTAAAAAATAGCAAATACCATCTGAATGAGAAAGATTTTTAGACTAAATTTATTTTTTAACTTTTTCTTTTTTGACCATTTTTAAAGTTCAATTTGGCCTCTTTTTTCACTTCCTAGCAACACTGTTAGTAATCTAAAAAGCTAAATACCAATTCCATCCGTTGAATTCTGGTCATGCCATTATCTCTTTGTGTTATAAGATGGAAACAGAAACACTAGTTCGGGAACATTGGTATAGGGACTATAAATCAATAAACATTTATCGTTTCAATTCTATTTTAAACGATTTCAATTCTTATAGTTTTTTAGTACATAATCTGTTGATGGTCAACTGAAAATTTTTAATAATATTGTTGGGAGTTGTTTTGAGGAAAGCGTTCCACCTAGGAAATACTACCCATTAGAATGGAAAAATGGTTACAATCTGGAGAGTTAAAAATATCTATATTAAATAGAAATTCAATCTGGAGAGCTTATTGTGAGTGTTACTCAGTTTCTGATAGAAAAATTTATTGCAAATATTACATTTGAAAAGGGTTTACGCTGAGCGTTATTTTGAAATCTGTACTCAGTCTCAATTTTCGAGAAAATTGAGGTCGGAGGAAATATTGGGTGATGAAACTAACTATCGGTGCTTTCTTCAATAAATAGTATCTATAAAAGTAAAAGTAACTGAGTTGAGCCCAATGGTATACCAATAAAATTTTTACATATTTATATAGTTATATATTCCTATATTTCATCGCAATTTTCATTTCTATTGACCACAATTATAGCATCTTCAACTTTTCCAAATTCTAGAAAAACTGGTAGAACTATACCCGTACTTAAGATGAAATCACCTTTTCTAGTTTAGACTATAGGCCAAAAAGTGTATTAAATGATGGCTTTAAGGTTTTGGAAGTATTGTTGAGAAAGCAAATGGAGAATCATCCAAGTATAAGGAGCATGATAAATCCCTTTCAATCGGCTTTTAGAAATAATTAAATTTAGAAAAAATAACGTTAGAAAAAATATCGACAATTCTTAAAATTCATTACTTATTATCCTGGACTTGAGTAAAGCTTTTGACTTTTTAAGTCATGAAATAATGTATCGCAAACTTCAAAGATATTTTATGTTTGATTCTTGTGCTCGCATTTTAGTTTGGTCTTTTCTTACAAAAAGGTTTCAATATGTTGAATCTGTAGGAAGAAAATCATCTACCCTGAAAAATCTTAGAGGATTGCCACAAGGATCTATATTAGGACCACTTTTGTTTGTAATGTATAGAGAATTTTACCTTCTGTATCTATAATCAATGAAACTATTAGTTCTGTACCTCATTACAAATCGCTGGGCATGTATTTAGATACGAAATTGGATTTTAATTTTCATATCAATTACAAAATAACTCAAATTTAATTTATATTAATAAAACTTTATTGTTTTGGTTCTTTTTTTACCATTCCATGTTAAAAAAGGGTTAATTTGTCATTATTTCTACCTTTTTTTACGTATGGAATTGATATATTTTCTGGTATATTACAACAAAATGTAAATTAATTATATCTATGTTTCAATCGTGTTGTTCGTTTTATTATAATCTTGGATATAGAGATCATGTTTCTGCGCAAATTATTGACACATTAGGATCTGATTTTAATAACTTTATTAATCGACGTATATTACTTCAACTTTTTCTCCATACCTTATGGAGAAATTTTATTTTGAAAGGTCTACAGGAAGTAATACCATTACTTGTCCAAGACACACTACGTTTTCTAGATCATATGTTATAGGAATATCTCGCTTCTGGAATAACTATAAATCAATTACAGCTTTTAAAAATATTTCTAAGAATTACTTATGAAACACATAATATGTCTTGTTGCATAAAAAAGGTCCTTAGATATGTGATAAAAAACAATCATATTTAACCCTAATGTTTCTGCAAAAGTTTGGGATTTAAATTAAAAATATTTTAATTGAAGGTTACTAATATTTTTATATCAATTATTTAATATCTATAACTTTATTTGTTATTATTTCATAATAGGATACTTTTTGAATTTTTTTTTTTTTTAATCAAAATATATTTAGATTAAGTAGGCCTATAGGTTTGTAATTGACTTAAAAAATAAATAAATAAATAAATAAATAAACATTCTTGAAGGTCATTTGTGCGAAATCTAAATATTTTTTAAATGTTTTGTATAATTTGTTAGATGCGAAAATATGGCAAACAAAAATCACATGCCTATAAGATTTGTTATACTATTTACTAAAAAAAATAAGCTGGTAATTAGGGTGATCGACTTTTGGGGAAACCGGTTTTCGAATAGTTGGTAGTTTGATATTTCTATCAAAAGCTTACATTTATTAAAAAAGAAATAAATCTTACAATTATTAAATATTTTATTATATTCATACATGTATTATTTTGGGAAATAACTATTACTTAAGGTAAGAAAATAATCATAAAAAATGAGACTAATTTTTATATACATACTAGCTTTTCCCGGTGCTGTTCTCTAACCCTTTTTATGCGATAACTAATATTTGATGTGAAAATTATTTCTACGGCTTTTTCAGGCTTCCACTGTAATACTGTAATAAATTTCCACTGTAATAAATTTAAATATGCGAAAATTAATTTTTGCTTTGTATGACGACTTCTTCTCCACCTGAACCTATCCGCCCTATTTTCATTTCATCAATGCGATATGATAATTTATTGGTTCTTACGAAGTTTAAGGGCTCTGACTATAAAAATTTCTTAGATATGCAATAATGAATATTTGCTTTATATTAGTGGGTACAGCTTCCCTATACTTGTCGCTCTATCTTTATCTCAATTGTGAATCTGGATAAGAATATTATTCCTACAAAATCTTAAAACTTACAATTCTACATTTCTTTAGATATGCAATAATTAAGATTTTTTATGCATGGGGCCACATTTTTGTCTCAATTATGGAATTTAATAATAAATTATTCTTAAGACATTCGATAATTAATATTTGCTTTGTATGGGGGCTGCAATTCTCCCTGCTCCTTTTGGGTATTACAAAATAACACTATGAAAATTTCAAGAAAATCGGTCCAGCGGTTTAGCTCTATATAAAGACCAAACAAACCAACAAACACAGATTCATTTTTATATACTTATAATATATACATATGAAGTATAAACAGAAACTATGGCTTAATGTGAAAAAAGCGTGTCACTATTTTTTTGAAATCGATTTTACAGATAGACCTCTTTCTAACACAACTCCTTAAAAAAAAAAAGAAAAAAAATGAAGTAAACTATTATTACAAATATTTAATTAAAAACCCCTAAAATATTAAAATTGTTTGTAAAAATGTTACATGTATTACATATTTTATGATAATTATTATTTAATTATTCGTTTAGACTAATATAATTAATTTCTTTTAGTCTTAGACTATATTTATAAAACATAGCAAGAAACTAAACTTTGTGAATTTAGTATTTCAAATACAGAATATCTAATTAAACATGTTAATACATTAACATTGATTTATTTCTAAAAATATTTCAATTCGCTCTTAGATTATTTGAGTATTTAACACTTACTTTAATACGCCATATAATCAAATATTATAACTTTTAGAAAAACATGCTTAAATATTTATAATTCGGGAAAATTTGACGAAAAAATGCTTCAAACTACGAATTGATGGAGAGAAGCGAATTTTTGCATTTATCTCTGTTTTTATATCTTATATAACGAAAACACAGAAAAATTATGATTTTAGTCGAAAATTCTACAGCATTTGTATGAATATAACTTTTGGACGAGTTTTTATATAATAAAACGTATTCATTTAATTTTAAAAATGTCATTATTTAAAAAATAACTGAATTACTTTATCGTTTACTATCCTTCATTGAACTGAATTCTTGATCCCCTTACTTACTTACTGAATTATGTGCCCGAGATCTTTTCAATTTGCGATTGTAACTAAAGCATATAACGACATTAAAATTTTGCACATGCGCGCTCCCTCACCTATCCGGAAATATAACTTTCTGGACAATTTTTATAACAAAAGATGAGTAAATATCTATATAGGTATAGGGATGGTATAGATATGCTTGCAATATCGCAATACCGTCTGCAAATATAGCGGATACTAAAAAACATTAAATAGAGCATAAAATGTTCTATAGATAAATATGTACTTCAGAAAGATTGTACCAAATCGCGTAATTCTAAAAATTGCCTTAAAATAGCTAAAATTTTAGTATTTCAACAAAGAAGGACATAATTACTTATTTACTTTTACTAATTTTATTTTTACAGAATCATCCATTTAAGTATTTTTGTGTATTTTGCATTAATATATAAAAACTAAATAAATAATAAAAAAATCTACTTTGTTCATATGTATGTAACAAAATCAAATATCCAAATCAAATATAATTTAATTAATTATATATATATATATAATTACTTTTCAATAAACTTCATTAACCATTGAAACACTTTATGATAATAATTTTAAAAAATTATTAATCAAAAATTAAAAATGACGAAAAATCACTTCAAAACGTTAGGTAATTTTTCATATGAAATATATATAACCCAAATTTGTTCTATGTTTTATTTGTAAATTTATTATAATTTATAAAAAACTAATGAAACATAAAAAAAGTTTTTAAATAAAAGATATAACCTTTTCTGACTTTATTTAAAGTACAATTTAGCCTCTTTTTTTCTCACCTCCTGGCAACTTTGATAATAAGCGAGATACATATTATGTTTATATGCACGATTATTGCAATTAAAAATAATTAGCAAATAAATAAATCTCTATTTATACGCAAATTGCATAAAGATGGAAAAAATTACAAATTAGATTCGTGAGTTACTAACTTGCAAATAAAATATTAACACCGTTTTTATAACAAAATTTTCGTATCGGAATATTTTTAATTGCGATTAAGAGGTGCGTATAAACGCAATAACATTCCATGTCATCAGGTTAGAACAAACAAAACTTAAGGAATTCAGATGCTTTTATGAAGAGATCACTCAGAATAAATTGATTACTTTTTAATAATCAACAAAAGTATATTCCACATACATGTTTAAAATAAAGTAAGAATAAAAGCTTTTTTATGTGTTTCATCAGAATAGAAATTCATTCAGTTTTTTTTTTTTAATCAATTGATGGTTATGAAAAGTCTTTATAAATACTACATAAAAGTAAAATTGAAGTCTGTGACAGTTTCCTCAGAAGAAAAATGGATATAAAATATGTTTTAAATTTATCACAGATGGTAAAAAATTGACAAATATTTTTGTCACAAAATGGCTAGAATAATGGGACGTTGCTATAATTATGTAATGAAATACATTCAAAATTAAGAAATCTACATAAAAATTACAAAAGAAATATATACCTACAAAGCATTAACACCTAATGGCAAACAATAATTTCTAAGCATTTAGGAGGAGTAATTAGAAGCAAATCAAGCTTATCAAGAAATATCCCTCACTTGGTACAATTAGTCAACCTCAACCAATTTAATTTGCTAAACATCAGAAAACATGGATTTTTCAAATCTCTCTATGTGTTAAGGATTGCAAAAATTTCGATTCTTTGATCGAAAATCGGTTCAAATGTGATTATACTGATTATGATTTTTATTTTTACGATATGAGAAAAAATGCAATTTTTGGTATAGGCAGCAATATTGCCTTACGGAGCTATTGACCTTATTGAAAAACGTACCCAAATGTCCAAAAATCTCAACAAAATATTATAGAATAAGTAATTTTCCAAGATTTAATATACTTTCGATTCTATGCAGTGTATTTGTCCCCATGATAATGCAGTTACATATATGACACATCATAAATTTCTAGCCAAAATACTGAAGTCTTAAGTTCGACGCTATGTTATTAGAAATGTTTAGGATTAGATAATCCGTTAGATCTATGAATGACCATATTGTGGACATAAAATCAGAATGGACCAAAAATTCCCAATACGAGTCAATAAAACGTTAAATCTTCGAAGTAAATAAAAAGAAATAGTAAACTTTTATACTTTTAACTTAATATTTAAATGAAACAATAGGAACAAAAAAAATTTTTAATATAAAAATTGTTCCCTCCTGATGAAATAAGAAAAATCGACAAACTTTTCATATATGTAATCACAAATAACAATAGAAAAATACCACTATAAAATATTGTATTTAAAAAGTCAATGTTTCTCCATTCAAAAATTATAGAGATTTTTTATTTAAAGCTGTGCTAGTTCAAGCAGTGTATATACATAAAGCTGATTTTTGTAGCATTTAATCACGAATAACTCGCGTAGCGTACACGTGATTATCGGTGACTTTTAAAAGTATATATGTATAAAACATCAAGACAAAGTTACATATAAAAATTAGCTTCTCTCTATCAAATTTCGAGCTAGAACTCTTATTTGGCTGGAGTATTATATATTGTATTGTATATGTGGATTTACGTTTTGTTAATATTCATAAATATGAGTTTGTTACTTTCCACTGACAAATACCCATCATATGCTTTATTTGTTTTAAATTTATTTTCTTGGTTGGCAGATAAAATTAGTTAATGGAATAAAAATGTAAACGTTCTATAAAATCATTCTATTTGTTTGTTTGTTTCTGAAAACTTTCATTGTTGTTGGTCTTATTTAAAATTTATGTCTCTCTTTATCCGCATGTAGTTATTTACAGTGGCTCCTATAAACGATGACACACGATTACATAATGAAAATTTAATTTATATTTTAATTTAATTAATATACTCTAGGAAAATTAGACAGATAAAAGTCCGAATCTCGGAATTTGATGGAGGGAAGCAAATTTTTGCATATAGCTTCGACTTGGTATTTAATACATGATCTTAAAAGTCATCGATAATCACGTGTCTTATTTTTATAAAAATTTGTAGGGACAGTCCCCTTACTAGCTGACTTATGTGCACGAAGTCTTTTCAGTTTGCGACTGTAATTCATCATGTATCCTCATAGAAATATTTACACTGCGAAAACCCTAATTTGGACCAGGAAGAGATTTCTCGACAACGTAATCAACAAAAGAAAAGTACATATTTTTTTAGGATGGCTGGTATAATTATCTTTACAATTTAACTATATCGTCTAGAAATATAACGCATAAGATGTGCTATAACTAATGATACTACATGAAAGTGTACTTCAGCAAAATTGTTGAAAATTTTATACTTTTTAAATGTTATAATGGCATCAAAACGTATATGCAAAAACTGATTTTTGGGACTTTTAAATGAGATTAACTCGCGTAGCATACACGGTGTTATGGTGACTTTTAATAATATGTATAAATGTGTAAACAAAACAATACAATATTACCATATTTTTAAAAATTTATATGAATTTCGTACACAAAATTGAAAAATATTTAAGTAAAAAAAAAAGAAATGAAAAGAAAATAAATACAATTTTTGTTTACTCTCCGTTGCCGTCTAAGTTTTTGTTTATTTAAAGAATGCGGGCTATGTAAGGCATCCGGACATATTGTGTTTATACATTAAAACTCCAAGACAAAGCTATTTATAACAAAATTCGCTTCCCTCTATCAAATTCCGAAGTGAAACCCTTATTTTCTCGGTCTAATAGTAATATCATTTTAGATCGAAATATTAATCTGCCAAAACATTTAAGCTCAGAGGTAAATATTTTACAATACAAAACCGAAAAACAAGTCCTTATGTCCATGTTCGTATCGGCGGACATCTGTAAAAAAAACTGTTTCAGCATTATTTTAAGCGAGTGTTTAAAAGTAAACATTGGTTCAAATATCAAGGGTATGTTTTAAAATATGGTTATAGGTTAAAAGTGATGTGACTACTTTATAAAATTGATTTACTTATTTATTTTTTATTTATACTAATACATTAAAGAATTTAAGAAACTTTTGTTGAACTTTTTCCATAACCTCTAAAAGATTTAATTTATGTTAAATTATTTTTTAATGTTCAGATTTAAGATGACTTGCCAAATCAGCACATTTTAAAATATCACCAACTACACAGGCAAACACACCTATGTACACACTCTCACTAACACAATTGTATAAATATAGTAAATTGCCTTATACTTATACTGACAAATCCATTCACAAATAATCAAACACACATACGAACATGTGTACATATGTACGCAAAATTCAACCTCAACTATATCAATACTAAATGTGAATGTGGGTTCATAAAAATGTTTTACATTTTCTCGTTAGGGCTGCACTTGTTTGTGAGACAAAATAAATTATACTTTATTTCTTTAAATACATAAATTTACTGAATTACGATAAGATATTTTTATATTTAATCATAATACCTACATTTTCCTTTGTCAATACATTGCATAGTTCCGCCAACGCTCTGAATTCTTGATTGTTATTTCTTTTAGAACTTGGAAGATCTATGAGGTATGCATCCTTTAAGATCATCAGATATATAAAAAAGACAAAGCTATATGTAACAAAAAATAATGGAGTCTCAACACCATAACTTCCTCAAGCATAATCCAGTTTACAAAAAAGGAAAGCAGCACTACTAAGGAATCCATAAAATGGAGCCCATGCAATATATACATCATTTCTTTCATTATTTTAGCTATCTTTTCCGAGGATTTACTACGTATCGACATCGATGGTTTTGTGAACACACACAGTTCTGTGTATCTTAATTTTTTTTTTTTTTGCTTAACCTACATTTTAATAAGATTCATGTCTATCATAGAAATAAAATATTGATAAAATTTCAAAATTTGCTTTTGGAAAAGTGATATTGTAGTTACCCTATTATAATATAGGCTGAGCTACAGTATATCAAAGTTGATCACCTCGAGCATAAAAATGGTTTAAGATCCAATTTTTTTTAAAAGCTTAGATACCCTAAAACTTTCCTACACATTTCAATTCCATCAGACTAGTAGTAGATTAGGATATACAGATTTATTAATAATTTTTTTGCGATAAGTCATATTGTGCTCAAAAATCAGTAATTCTTTAATTTTCGACTACCGTGTGTACATTCATATATATAATATAAAAAAATTGGGCGTAACTAAAATCCTAAGTTTTTAGCTAAAAGGTTTCTCTACAGTAAACATTAGTATCATCTCAAAATTGTTTCTGTTTTAACACCATTTTCAAATAATTTTCAAAAAGTTCATATTTTTTTAATATATCTATTTTAAGTGCGATATAAGATTTCATAGTGTTAAATAAAAAAAAACTAATTCGTGTTATTCCACATAAACCTGCGAATATACCTCGCGAAAAAACTGATTTTCTTTAAATTTATCACTCCTATTTTCCGACTCTCTACCGCATGGACTATTAAGGGCACATCAACGGGATATAGCGCAAAATATGCATAGTTACTACAGGTATTAATCGCTGTTTCGATATTTAAACCTAATATCAGCTAGGTTAAACATTTTTGATAATGACTCATATGTATTGTTTTTTAACCATTTGTAAGCCAAATGAGTATCTCCATAAATAAGTATAACCCAAATACAAATCGATGCTTAAGAATTTTGTATGTAGATGTAAATATATAACCATGCATGTATATACTACTCTTATATACATACATATATGGTGAGGAACATGTATGCTCCTATATATATCCACTACATATCTGATTGTATGTGTAAGTATTAGAAAGAGAAGCAAAGGCGACGGCCTAATCACATGCAGTTCGAGATCATTTATCAAACCAGCTTTATTTGCCATATTGCTAACGCCTTGTGCCACATGAACACAAAGAAAAGCTCAAGCACTACCACGTATTCTACTTTATATCAACAAACACACACGCACATAGATATAATATTAATGTATATGTGTTTAATATTTACACATACATACAACATACATACATACATAGACATACATCCTCCTGACCTGAGTTTCGATATTAGCAAATGTTCGCTAAAAATGAAGATTTTTCGAAACTAATGGCTTGTCCCACGATGTCGAACGAAAAATTCTTTTCGACAATTTATATGGAAAACAAAAAATAAATTTAAAATTTTGTTTTTGTTTCACATATAATTTGTCGAACGAAATTTTCTTTCGACATCATGGGAAATGCCGTAAATGTTCGAGAAAATATCAACAATTATATTAAATATGTATGTTCGTAGCATCAAACTTTTCTCGATACTTTCCCGATTGTAAACATTCGCGTAATATTCGAATGACGATATCATAAAATTCAATTTTTCTAAATAAAATTTTGAAACTAAATTCTTCGAGAAATTATTTATTCTTTTAAATTTTTCGAGGATTTATTACTTAAATAAAAAAAAAAATACTTAAACAAGGAGAATCGAGTGTCATTTTTGAGTCATAGTTTATTGCGTTTGGTTATAAAACACTGCACATTAAAATTTATGATGTTAATTGAATTCTCTGCAATGTTTAATAAAAAATAGAATAATAAAGTTTTAGAAAAAGTGGTAAGTAATGTTGGCACTTATCAAAAGATATTTGCATAACAGAAATTTTATATAAATATCTAATTTATTTTCTTGCAGATTAATTCAGGAAATTTTGTTCTAAAATACGTAGATTTGAGTAACAGAAAAAATAATATTATTTAAAGAAAAAATCATAGATTATAAGTAGATATTTATGTGAGAGAAAAAACCTAATTCAATTGCCAAAAACCTAATTCAATCAAAAACAAAATACATGTAGTTACATATATTTAATTTTTGTATTTTTAAAGAAATGAGTAATTTTTTTTTTGAAAATTTAGTTCGAAATGCCTCCCACATAATCTTCTAGTTGTATTCTAAGGAAAAAAAAAACATTGATGATGACTCCTCTGGGCGAAGTTTAAATTTAGACAAAATGCTTTAATTATTTACCACTCCTGAATTATATATAAAATGAAGTAATATATAACTTTCGCTACAGATAACCGAACCTTCGAAAAGGAAAGATTTACTGCCACAAAGTGAGTGACGGGTTAGCTCAAGGAGCTCGTATTCGAATCGATAACGATAGTCGGTCTCGAATGTTTTGTCAGAGAAATGTTCGTAAAGTGTTCGAAGTCGATATCATTATCGAAGTTTTTGGTCAGCTGGGCATACAAACATACATACATATACGTTCATACATTTTCCCATTTGAGTAAGTATGAATGAATGTACACTTTGTATATTCAGTCTACCGACACACGCATTTACTCTCTCTGACATTTGTGTGGCACAAATTTGTGGCCTCATGAAATTTTAATGTGTTCGATGGTGATAACGTGTTTTTGACAATTGTTCCGGAAGACCCACAAGAATATCAAACATTCTATATACACACAAACACATAACACAAAATTTAAATTTGCAAGTGTGAATGTCACCATGTTTGTGTGTTTGGTGAATGTTGGTTTCTCTGTCTGTCCCCGAGGTTTAATTTGATTTAATCGTTTTGTGAAAATTTATTAACAACAACAATTGTGCCACCCATCATGCACATAAAAGATACGACAAATATTTTCATTTCTTTAAACTCAATGAAACTAAGAAAACGGACAGAGACAAACAAAAAAAAAAAAAAAAAAAATAATAAAAATAATAATAATGATATAAATATGAAGAAAGTGTCGAAATCAATTATCCACACATTTTTTTTTAGTTCTCAGCAACAAAGAGCAAAAAATGTACATAAAATAGAAAAAGAACATGAAAGCACATTTTAAATGTGTGTGCAAAAGTTTCTGCACAAGAGGAGCAATAAAAATTCATTTATTGCTGATTATAAAAAGTCGTAAACTTTCCTCAATACACGTACTAGTTATAGTTTGATACTTTTCTTTAGTCAATCGCACTAAACTTTACAATATTTTTCTTTTTGATCTTTTTTTTTTTCTTTAATTTTGCTCTTTTTTACATTTTATTGCTATTTGTATGTTTTGTTGTTTTATAGAGATCTATGTGCTGCTTGCTTTATGTTCGACGAGATTAAAAACTTTTTTATTGGCATATAACTTTTAGTGTTGCCAATACCAACCAAACCATCTAACAGCCACCAGCTTGTCTTCTTCTCCCTCTAAATACTACTAAAACAACCTCAATTCCTATCGCCGTTTACAAAAGTCAACCAGCCAATAACTCGTACTAGAAGAGCCAATAATAAAGGACAAAATAAAAATCTTTAGAAAGAATATGAAATGGTCGAAGTCGACATTCACTTCAAAAAGAATGAAACATTTTTAAGAATAAGAAATTTTATATATGAATAATTTAATTTCTATACTTTTGATCAAATTTTTTAATTAAAAAGTAAGATGTTTAGTTTTGCAAAACTAGTCATATAAATAAATAAATTAAATACTTTTATGGTATTATTTGAGAGGTCGATCGATACTACTAACTTTAAACATTATAAGTTGAAAAGGTAAGAATTTAACCGAGTGGTGTAGCCAAGACCACTATCTGCTAACTCGCCTACCGGGGTATTCCACTCTTTTATTTCATTTACTTTTTAAATTTCTGAAAATCAAATGGGTTGAAGTATTAATTGTGCCATATTCTTTTTTAAGAATTCAAAAAGTCTAAAAAAATATATACATACATACATACATATAATATTCAATAAAATACGCAGTTGAAAGGTTCTTCTTGTTGCACACGATTTGAGAAAAGTTTAAATCTCGTCTGTTTTGTGATTTCTCTTTCTTTTACTTCAAACGTTTTATATTTTTTTTTTTTGCTCAACATAGCAAATCAATTAAAATCCTTGTGCCTTAACCAGTTTATAAACTTGTACAATAATATGGAAAAGTTTCTTTAAAGTTGTCGTCGTTGCTTTATATTTTTTAATAGAACTTTAAATTGCTTATTTTATTTAACATTATACTCTTATTTAATCTACTTTTAACTATTGTTACTTCTTTCTTTTCGTAAATCAAAATTATAAAAACATTTTAATCAACTGACCACCAGTAGGGCTTAAATTGATTAAATATAAATTAAAATGTTTTTAGCGGTTGTGCTGACGTAGGAGGGAAACTATGTTAAAAGAAGGAGAGAGAGAGTGCCAAAGACACAAAAGTAAAAGCATCATTATCAGTAAATTTAACAAGGTTTTAAGGATAGTTGTTTTACTTTTTAACACCTGTTCATGACATGGAATGCAACTAATACTTTTTATGTAATTTTCTCCTTAAATAATATTCAATATTGTAAAATTAATTTCATTCTTATGTAAAGGATATCGATAACATTTCGAGTTGAACGTTGTCTACAATTTAAATAACAGAAAATGCATTAATTTTAAAACAGATGAAATAATATGACAGCAAACTGTATGATTTCGTTTTTTAGTTGTGTTCTATTATTTTTGTTAAAGTAGCAACAAAAAAATTAAATTCTCGTATCACGGTGTTTGTAATTGAACTTCTCCGAAACGGCTTGACCGATTTTTATGAAATTTTGTATGTGTATTTGCTAAGTATTAGAATAGATCGTAAAGTATATTTCATATTGCTAGAGGGCGCAAAATAGGCCACAAGGGGTAAAAGCTCTCCCTCCGTATATCTTCTTAACTAATAAACGAATTTTCTTAAAATTTGGCAGGCAAATAGTTTAATATCTGGAAGGAACTGTAGCCTATAATTTTTATTATTTAGGGCGTAAAATAGAGCAAAAGCTCCTTCTCCCTATATCTTATTAAATAATCAACCGATTTTCTTGAAATTTGGCAGGCAAATAGTGTAATATCTAGAAGGAACTATAGCCTATAATTTTTAGTATTTAGAACGGGAAGCAGCGCAAGAGGTGTAGGAGCTTCCCCTCCCTATATCTTGTTAACTAATCAACCGGTTTTCTTAAAATTTGGCATACAGACACTATAACATTTGAAATGAACTTAATGATATAAAGTTTTTTGGAAATTCCAACATTTATTGCGTAAAATAGGGCAAAACGTAAAAGCTCCCCCTATCCATGCCTTCATTATTAATTATCTGATGATAGTTTCAAGTCTCGGTGGAACTAAAGGCTATATATTTTAATATTTAGGGCGTAAAATAAAGCAAAAAGGGTAAAAGTACACCCACCAATCCTCACACACTTTCACTATATTCTTTATTTTTGTAATTAAAAACCAAAATATTAATATTAAATAAGTTATAATATTATTATTAAATAAGTTATATTGCAAAACAACGTTTGCCGGGTTAGGTAGTATATATATATATATATATATATATATATATATATATATATATATATATATTCTTTCAATAAAAATATTTTATCTTTGTTAACAGATAATAAAAATAACTTTAAGCTGAGTGAAATTGTAATTATCATAGAAATTATTTACTTGGTACAAACATTTCTGTAGACTTAAAATTAATATAAACGATATTTTGAAAAAATCTGTGTAAGAATCCTGAGATTAAAATTAATTTTCTTCTAGAAAGTTTATTAAAATTTGTGGCAGCCGATATAAATAGATTTATTTAGGAGTTTGCAAATTTATATTTTATTCATTAAAATACTTGTCAGAACTTTATAAAGGAGGTGTCCCAAAAATTTTTATTTTCACACATATTACTATTAACCTTAAATGAGTATATGAAAAGTTTTGAAAAATCCCAAAATTAAAAAAAAATCATTTTTTCCTAAACTAGGCATCAAAACATTATCAAAATTTGCAATAGCTATTGGAAATGTGTTATTTTTATATGTTGGCCAAACTCCTACAAATCCTGTCATTTTCTACTATTACATCACAAAATAATTTAACTTAATAGAATTCTTAGACTTCTGAGTAAGAAAGAAGAAATTGGAGGATTCAGATATTTTTTTTAAGTTGTGGTAAAAATTGGGAATAATTCTTTTTAATACCCTTCACCATAGTTGTAAAGGATACATATAAGCTTGTCATTCTATTTATAATTTCTGCCGCAAAAAGTATATATTTTCTGGATCCTTGTTGATAGGGAAGTCGGTATAAAGATGTCCGTCTCTCTGTTGAAATCAGTTTTTACAAAGCCGCAGTTATCGGATATTCCTTAGAATGACACTAGTTAGAATTATTCAAAATTGGTCCATTAATAACCAAAAAAACCAAAAAACGTATTTGTTTTTCAAGTTTTCTAAGCCCCTATATAAATGACTTCGTGTGTGCACAGAAAATTCGGAATCTTTTTTTGGAATGTTTTTAAGGAAGAAATGAAAAACGGTGCATTACTAGCAGAGATATCGCTCAAAACTCATTCTTGGACCTTATGAAGCTACTATATAAGCTTCAGACTTCATTTTTTTTAAATTTATTGTAAATGTTTTTCTGAATTTTCAATTTTTTTAATTAATCATATTGTTCCATAAACAACTGAGTTACAGACAAAAATCTGAAAAATAATATTTTTAATTATTTTTCACACAACATATATAAAAAGCACTACAATGACTTTCAGTGTTGTTTTTTGTATAAGCAAGCAGTAGTTGTTTATTGTATATACATGCACACAATTATATTTTATTTAGTTGGAAATAGAAGCATTGTAATTACTCAGTGTTGTTGTTTTTTGTATAAGCATGTATCTACATCAAACACCTAACTTTACTACTTTAAGGTTTTCTTTAAGTGATTGAAATTGAATGGAATCGATCACTAGTCCCCATAAAATAGCTCTCCCGGAATAGGGCTTGGTGTTCACAGATTTCACACATTTCTGCAAAATTCATTACAAATAAAATTTTTGTAACCCTTACACCCGAATAAATTTTTCTAGGTTTGGTCCATAATTGACTTTAGCTCCTCTACAAAGACCATTACACAAAAGTGGCTTTATACAGCATTATACAAAAATCATGGATCCCATATAAGGCCCCTTTTCCAAAATCGTATAATCGTGTATAAATATTACAAAATGTTGGTACAAATATAGACAACATTTTAGAAAAATAAGTTGTATATCAACGGAAAGTACACTTTCAAATTTCATGAGGCTCCCTTCCGAAAATCACCTTAAAGTACATAAATTCTTTACAAATTCCAACAACACACGGTGGGGTCAAACGCAAATTTTTTGGTAATAAATCTGAATCTCCTAAACTACTGGTCGGATCAAATTGAAATGTATGGAAGAGTTGTAGAGGAGGACCTAAGCTTTCAGAAAAATCATCTTGTAGTCACCCTGTTATAACACGAGATAACCTACAGGGTGTCAAAGTTGACTACCTCGAGTATGTAAAAGTTAAAAAAAATCGTTACTTGTACAAATGAAGTCCGATTTTAAAGATTTTTATATTTCTGGAAAGTGCTTGGCAAGATAAAGAAAAAATAAGCTTACTCATCTAAGTTATCTCTTACTGTTAAAAAGATATATACGCTTGAATTTTGAATTTTTGATTTTTCGGCTCAACTTTCTTTCGTTTTTCGGGAATAAGTCCGGAGATATATGAGGTAAAAATTTTTTAAAAATATTCTGTAATTTGCTACACATTTCAAAATAATATGCTGAGAGAATTTTTGGATTATCTCAATTCGTCTAGACGTGAAAAATATCCAAATTCAGCACTCTGAAATTGGCATGAAAAATGGCTATTTTTTTACAAAAATATAGTACAATTCATTCACTTTTTTCTCAAAGTTCCGTTAATAAAAAAATTTTTTCCTTATTAATTTCAAAAGATAAGGCTTCATAAATGGTTAATAAAGAAATTTTGAATTGATTTAAGTTTGCACCCTACATCCAGCATTGGCCGAAATTTGTCAATTTTAAAAAAATAGTTTCATTTTTATCGATTAATAAAAAAAATGTCACGCGAGCTTTTTTAAATTTGGTACCTATATTTTTTATAGAAATAGATTTAGAATGATTTAACACTAAATTGCTTCCCGCCCGGCCAAAAACGAATGCAGAAGTGGAGATTTTATGTTAAAAGTCAGTTTTTTTAACGACTATTTTTAAAAGCATATTAAAAGTATATTAGCATAATATTTTTAATATTATTTCTTATGTAATGTATAAAACGCAAATCAAGCTTTCATTCCTAAAAAAATCAATAAAATAGCTCCAATAACCTATTTTTGGTAATTTTTCAAAAATAAATTTTTTTTTTAAAAAATAGCTGAAAATCCAAAAAAATTTAATTTTTTTAATACAACTCCACTAATTTTGCAAATACTTTAAAAATGTTAAAACAATATAAAAATAGACTTATTTACCAATTCAACGATATATAAAATGTTGATATAGGTCATTTAATAATAGTAATATAATGGCCTCAAAACTACCAAGTCAAGTCAAAAGTTGCAAAATTCACTATTTTGTTCCGTATTTCTATATGTATATGTTTCTATATACATATTTCTATATACATATACATATATATATACATATACATATACATATACATATACATATACATATACATATACATATACATATACATATACATATACATATACATATACATATACATATACATATACATATACATATACATATACATATACATATACATATACATATACATATACATATACATATACATATACATATACATATACATATACATATACATATACATATACATATACATATACATATACATATACATATACATATACATATACATATACATATACATATACATATACATATACATATACATATACATATACATATACATATACATATACATATACATATACATATACATATACATATACATATACATATACATATACATATACATATACATATACATATACATATACATATACATATACATATACATATACATATACATATACATATACATATACATATACATATACATATACATATACATATACATATACATATACATATACATATACATATACATATACATATACATATACATATACATATACATATACATATACATATACATATACATATACATATACATATACATATACATATACATATACATATACATATACATATACATATACATATACATATACATATACATATACATATACATATACATATACATATACATATACATATACATATACATATACATATACATATACATATACATATACATATACATATACATATACATATACATATACATATACATATACATATACATATACATATACATATACATATACATATACATATACATATACATATACATATACATATACATATACATATACATATACATATACATATACATATACATATACATATACATATACATATACATATACATATACATATACATATACATATACATATACATATACATATACATATACATATACATATACATATACATATACATATACATATACATATACATATACATATACATATACATATACATATACATATACATATACATATACATATACATATACATATACATATACATATACATATACATATACATATACATATACATATACATATACATATACATATACATATACATATACATATACATATACATATACATATACATATACATATACATATACATATACATATACATATACATATACATATACATATACATATACATATACATATACATATACATATACATATACATATACATATACATATACATATACATATACATATACATATACATATACATATACATATACATATACATATACATATACATATACATATACATATACATATACATATACATATACATATACATATACATATACATATACATATACATATACATATACATATACATATACATATACATATACATATACATATACATATACATATACATATACATATACATATACATATACATATACATATACATATACATATACATATACATATACATATACATATACATATACATATACATATACATATACATATACATATACATATACATATACATATACATATACATATACATATACATATACATATACATATACATATACATATACATATACATATACATATACATATACATATACATATACATATACATATACATATACATATACATACGCGGAATGACAAACCCAATATACCGCTCATAATTTTTTGAGTTTTTTTTTTTGCAAAAATGTAATACAATTCTTCCACTTTCGGTCACAGTTTTGTTATTAAAAATTTTTTTGTATCATATTTCAAAATACAAAGCTTCATAAATGGCTAATACAGAAATTTTAAAATAATTTAGGTTTGAACTTTACATCCAGTATTATCTATTAATAAAAAAAATGTCACGCAAGTTTTTCTCAAAATTTATTGATTCTGTTAAATTGTTTGTGTATCAATCACGGCTAAACCGGTTTTTATGAAATCTGACATACAGCTAGTACCAGTGCGGAGGGGGCTATAGGCTATGATAGATCTCGATTGGATGTAATACCCACATTTTATGCCTATTTCAAAAAAGTCATTATTTAATTTTGAACGTCATTGCTGAAACTATTGACATGAAGTCTGACACAAAGATAGTGCATGCACTGGAGAATATTATAGCCTTTATTGGTCATTGATCGACCACATTTTACGCCCAGTTTGTTAAAACTCCCAAACAGCTGAAACGATTTTCTTACAATTTTAACAGCATCATCCTATATGTACCTTTATTTAAATATGATATTTTTTTCGATAGGGGCAGAGGAGTGGTACCCCTATACAATGCTAATATTCTTAATGACATATTGAAAGAACTATTATAGTTTGCATTGATGAAATGAAAATAGGATAGATAGAGCAAGGGGGAGGGGTAGCCCCCAAATAAAGGAAATATAATTTTCATATAAAAAATATTGAATAGGCAGGAAATGTCGAGGGGGATTAGTAGACCCCATATAAGGTAAATATTTGTTATACCATATAAAGGGGTAACGAAGCGCACCGGAAAAATTTATATTTTATAATATATATAAGAATAAAGATTTCAAGATATGAGTACAAATTGCACGCAATTATACAGGCTGTTTTTGTAACGAGAATTATATCGTAATAATCGATTAAATTTATTAAATTTTGAAAAACTGCCAAAAATTTGTTATTAAAGCTTTTTAAATGTGTTTTTAGAAGAGTGAAAGATTTATATTTATCTTATACAATACATGAGAAATAATAGGAAAATTATAATCTTAATATTTTTTTTCTTTTTGTCCAATTTAAGAAAAAAGTCTTTTGAAAAGGTAACTTTTTCATAAAATCTGCACTCCTCCATTTGTTTTTGAGAACTTAGAGAAAAAAGTGAAAAAATTGCACTATATTTTTGTTAAAAATAATAATTTTTCATAGTAACTTCAGAATACTGAATTTGCAAATTTTTTACGTCTAGACGAATAGACATAACATTTTAGAATATATTAGAAATTACAGAATATTTTTAGAAAAAATTTCGTTCATATACCTCAGGACTTATTCCCGAAAAACGAAATAAAGTCGAGGCCAAAAATCAAAAATTAAAAATTGCAGCATAAATATCTTTTTTAACCGTAAGAGATAACTTCACCTCGCCAAGCACTACAAAAATATAAAAATCTTTAAAATCGGACTTAATTTTAAAAGAAAAGTTTAATTTTTTTTGAGAAACAGGTATAAAATTTTTCTGAATTCTTTTAAAAAAAATATTAATATATTTTTTTTTACAGAAATTTGGATCAAAAAAGAGACTTATGTTTACATCTCGATAAAAAAAAATTTCGATATGTTTTGTAAAAGGTAAAAAATAATATTTATTATCTTTTTATGAATAAAACGCTGAAAAGATATGTTTGTAGAAATTTAAGTCCAACTCAGTTTCTTCTCTGAAAAGATAAAATTTCTTCTACCAAAAATTACATTTTATGTATTTTAAAGAGCTATTCCGCGAAAATACTCAAAATTTTCTTTGGACTAAATATACCAGACTTCACACTTTCAATCACTAGTAGGGAATTGGAAATGTATTTCAAAAAATTTTGTAATAATTATTAGTAATAATTATTATAACACACATACAACAAGAAACAATTTGTAGATCAGATAATCATAATCCCAGAATTTAAAACTTTTAATTGTTAGAAATGATACATAATCAATAAATTATCAAATTTTCAAGGAAGCTTCCCCCTAAATGCGCCTTATGTTAATTACGTTAACGTGTAGAGTCAACAGTACAAGGAAATAAAATTATTATTTAAAATATTTATAAGAATATTATAGAAATCGTAAATAAGGAAATAGAGTTTTTAATAAAAAGCGAGTAAAATACTTTAAGTAGGACCGAAACTTTTAAAAAAAAGAATAATCCTGCCAAAAGCGGGATGTCTGGTCATGTTAATTATACATATCTGTGGTCAAAAGGAAAAACTATATAACTTAAGTTATGTCGTTTTCTTTTTTAATTTTTAGAATAGTTGTATTTCATTATACATTGTGTACATTTTATGCAAAAATATGTACATTACTTTAGGAGACGACATAACAACATAATTCGTTTTATTTTACTTTTTTTCGAAGTGTAAAAATTGTATAAATTGACATATGCTTTTTTTCCGTATTTCCCATATTAAAATTGATAATTGAATTTAGTATACTTGTTTGAAATATGTATGTTTTTAAGATATAAATTTTATTTTCATAGTATTTTGGAAATGGAATAAGTACATAATTCAACATATTCAAGATATATTTTAAAATTTAAACAAAATATAAATTTTGTAAAGAGAAAGATAACATAATTACTTTTTTGCTATATATATATATATATATATATATATACATATATATATATATATATATATATATATATATATATATTTATATATATGTATATATACCGATATATATATTTATATATATATCGGTTTCAAAAATATAACAAATAAGTCTCCTGAAAAGTAATAAAAATCAATTATGTACTTTTTCCTTTTTGCCACAGATATGTATGTACATATGATAGTGCAGATAGAGTTAAAAGAGAAGAAAAAAATCATTTATGTAGTTTGATATGAAAACGAGGTCATGAAGTCATAGACTACAGGTGAATTTAGTTAATAGAAGATCAAAACTGTTAAAAACAGAGTTTAAAAAGAGTTCGACAAGCAGACTGAACAAACGGAATTTTTCCTATGTAAATGTGATACTGCATATCCGTGTATGAGTGCATTTACGTTTGTGGCGGGTTTATTTTTGGTAAAGGAATATGTGTGTAAAAATAAATTGTTTGTTTTAAAAAAGAAAAATATAGAAAATCATAGATAAATGCAATCCTTATATACTATACATTACATCATAATTTGAATACATTCCCCGCAAACATTTAGGGTAGAATAGGTATCATTCGCCATAGTGGCATATTGCCAATTATCGTGAAAATGAAGTTTTGTGGCACTAACTTTATCACAGGTATTTCATCCACCAAATTTTGATATTTTCAATTTACATTTGATCGGAGATATTGTTAATATCTGAATATAGTTTCAGGTGGCCAGAGAGGAGGTGTTTTCGAATTAATTTGGGAGATCACAGATGCCTATCAAGTCATAAGGGGAGTGGATAAACCTCCAAAGTAGAAACCTTGGGATTTTATTTTTTTTTTTTAATTCGTCAAAAATTCATTTATGATTTGACAGAAAAAAAATTATATGTAGATAGTCCTTGTAAATCTCCACGAAAAACACTCTTACATATATACGAGGGCGGATCAATAAGTCCGTGACTTTTCGAACTTCCCTCGTAGTTATTTGAGATGCAACACTGTTCTCATCAAGTACCACCTGTTAATAGATTGCTGTCAAATTTTGAGCAAGTGTCGTAATTTACTTTGCGTTTAACAGCTGTTCAAAACATGCAACCTCGTGTATTTTTCTAAAAATGGAAAAAAGTGAATTTCGACTATTCAATAAACATTATTTTTTTGCAAAAAAAAAACCGTCAATCAAAGCAAGGAAAAGCTCGATAAATACTATGGGGACTCTGCACCATCGATTTCAATGGTAAAAAAGTGGTTTACTGACTTTCGTTGTGGTCGCACAAGTACAAATGACGCTGAACGTTCTGGACGGCCAATTAAGGTCAGTACGCCCGAAAATGTCGAAAAACTCCACGATATGGTGTTGGTCGACCGAAGAATAAAAGTGCGTGAGATTGTTGATGCCATAGGCATTTCATATGACAGTTTGGTTTCGACTTTAAATGATCAGCTGGGTTTAGGAAAGTTGTCTGCAAGATGGGTGCCACGTTTGCTCTCAATTGACCTTAAACGTAAACGTGTGACAACTTCAAATGATTGTTTGGAGCTGTTTAACTGCAATTCGAATGAGTTTTTTCGGCGTTTTGTAACTGTGGATGAAACATGGATCTAAACAATGGGTTTCTCCGAGTGAGGCTGCTCCGAAGAAGGCCAAGGTAAGTTTGTCGGCCTATAAGGTGATGACAACAGTTTTTTGGGATGCACGTGGGATAATCCACATCGATTATCTTCAAAAGGGAAAAACAATAAACAGCGAATATTATGTTAACTTATTAGACCGATTTAATGAGAATTTAAAAAGAAAACGCCCCCTTATGGCCAAGAAAAATGTTCTTCTTCATCAAGATAATGCACTGGTGCACACGTGTGCAGTCTCAACGGCAAAACTCTATGAATTGGGCTACGAATTGGTAGCTAATCCGCCATATTCTCCGGATTTAACCCCTAGTGACGACTTTCTATTTCCACACCTAAAGAAATGGCTCGGTGGAAAGAGATTCAGCTCCAACGATGAAATTATTGACCAAACAAATGCCTATTTTAAGGACCTTGAAAAATCCTATTTTTTATGCAAAGTAAATGACGAGACTTGCTCAAAATTTGACCGTAGTCTATTAACGGGTGGTACTTGATGGGAATAGTGTTGCATTTCATATAACTACGAGGGAAGCTCAAAAAGTTACGGACTTATTGATCCGCCCTCGTAAGTTATCTCTTTTAGTTTAAAAGATGTTTAAGTTGAAATAAATTTTTCTCTCATTTTTATCCTCGTTGTTTAAAGTTTTTCTAACTTGGCGGGTTTAATATTGGCCCTTCAATTTTTATTATTTATTTTAGAATATTCACCAAATTCATTACAAAATTCTTAATAATATTGCTACAGGAATTATATAAATATATAGATAGAGCTTATAAAAGTTTTATATTAATGAAGGTGAAACTTAAACAAAATCTTATTCTTTGGGTTTTTTTTTCAGAAAAAGTGGCAATACTTTTCATTTATAAAATTTGTTTTTTGTTATTGTTTTGGCCTATATAATTTATTTAATGTTTTTAAAAATCATCTTTTAAAAACAAACACGGAGGCGCTTGGAGAAGCGGTCTGCCCATAAACTCTACCCAAACTTTATGAATTTTCTAAAAGCGCAAAGCTAGGATTAAAAAAATTATGTTATTTAAAGTGTTTTATTTTTTTTTTTTTAATTATGAATGTACTTACTTCAAAGTAACATTCTAATATGTTTTTATTTTATTTATGTTTTGCAAATAAAAATGGCTTGACTCTCCAATTTCTAATAGCCTATTTCTTCCTTTTACATCGACTTGTCATTTTCGTTCATTACAGATGTGTATCTTTTATTCTGGACAAATATTTAAAGAAAAATCTATAACAATTCAGTTTTCTTAACAAAAGTTTATTAGCCTTAAATTCTAAATTAAATTAGGTGAACTTAGAAACGAAAGTAAACATTTTTGTGGATACGGCTGTAGGTCTTTAATACACAAAAAAAGTTTACGGATATCGTCTATGGTTCTGAGAAGAGAGCAAAAAAGTGGAAAAGAATTTCAGTTTATAAATTTTCAAAAAAAAGTTGGATACAAATTCGAAAATATTGATATTATATGCAAAATCACAAAATAATCCTTAAGTTTGCAAATGTTTAATTTTGTTTGCTGGTCAATGCAGACACTCATCTATTCGTACATATGCACATTTTAGTATACAAAAACAGACTTATCAAAATTATCTAAATATGAACAAATGAAAAGCATTATTTTACTAACTGATGACTATATTGTACATACACGAATGACAATAAATACAATACATCATCTACACATGTACATAATTTATTAACAAAGTTATTCTAATGGAATATGATAAAAATATTAACAAAACTGGTTTTCTTCTAAAATAACCATAAATACAAAAACTTAAAGAACTTTTAATATCAAACAAAATTTAAATGAACATCTAGAGCAGTCATATCTGTACATTGCACAGTGGGGAAGAATCGAAGTTTTTTGAAAGTAAATTTGTAACTGGTTCGATTTACATAAAATTACTCAAAGGCGCAAGAGAGGAGTGTATAATCTTTACTTTTGGAAGGAGAACCCCGAAATGGGGTACCTCTGACATAGAAAAATTTTAACCTTTTGCCAAATTTTTGTTGCTTATTGCATTTAAAATAAATTTACACCTTCTTAAAGCTCTCAGTAAGGTCTATGAAAGACATGCTTGCATGTGCTATTTTTAAGTTATTTGCATTTTAAGTTTCAACTATCTCAATTTTGGTTCAGTTTTTTAATATATAGTCAAATATATCCTTCCGATTTTGCAAATTTTTTCCAGTTAATTAAAGAACAAAGCTATGTATCGAAAATAAGAAATCTGAATTCAATAACTTTTCCAAGTCCAAAAATAAACGATTTTGAAATTTAAAATTGCAAAAATTAGGATTTTTTGTGTTTCATGGTAGAAAAAGTATATACACACTTTTTTTCTCCAAAATAAATTTTTCTTTAAGAATACAGTTTTATATTTTTCTGAAAGGCATCTTAAAAGAGATCACCCAATAGAGCTTTGTAAAGACCCTCCCGAATTTGACCTATGCAATTTTGACTTTATCCTTTATGTTCTAAAATCCCAAATCATGAACTACAAATAAAGTGCCGTTTCGGAAACCCTGATGTGTTCTTAAGAATTTGCAAGTGTGTTTTACCGGTTTTGCAATAAATGCGGACTTTATAGGCAAAACTTAAGAAAACCCATTTATGAGTTTTTCGCCGATTTTTCGGGAACTGTGGAATAACAATTATATTAAATTTTAAAGTAGGTTCTATGTAAGATATTGGCTCCAAACTTTTTGTATCTAATTAAGTTATATATAGTATATTTAGTACATATGAATGAATGCATGTGTGTATGTACGTATGTATGTAGTGCATTTAGACTCAATCCTGATATAAGTAAATTGAAAAAAAGTGATAACCAAAACAAATAAGAAAAAATAAATCGACAAAATAAAAATGTAAATTGTTTTTTTGTATTTATGTTTTATGTTTTTATTTTTAGTGAATTTAAAAATTAAATATCGAATTTTCATATACAGCTTAATGTGTTATAATTTAAATTTGAGTGGTTTTTTATGCCAACACCAAAAAATTCAGGTATTGAATATGTATTTTAAAGTGATAAATTTTCTGATGCGGTGATTTATAAAATTCTATTTCAGTACATTTTTTTTTTTTGAAATAACGTAACGTCGAGTGTTTCTATCGCGAGCAAACACTTCAACATTGAGGTCAAATAGGAAATACGAAATTCGTAAAAGTGAAGCGTAGTGATTTAAAAAATTAGGGCATTGGATTTCGAACATTCCACAACAATTTTGCAACAGTTATTTTCAAACAAATTATATATATATATATATATATATTAAATTAACTAGTTAAGAAAGGAAAAATAAATAATTTTTACTCGTTTTACTCGATTTTGTTATATTATTCGGTATAATTTACTCGAAAAAAAATTTTTACTCGAAATTATTGACTTTAATACAATCTAACAATTATTTGATTTTAATTTGTCGATTAATCAAACAGACATTATTCGGGTGAATACCCCACTGATTACATATTACAATTTTACTAAATGTAAAATAAAATATACAAATACAGAATAATACGTTGAAACTAATATCCAGATGATTTTATGCACTTTAGGGCGATTCCTGGAAGTGGGTTTATAAGGGAGCTATGATAAATTTTGGACCGATCCTTAAAAAATTTTTTGCAAATATTGATACTTATACAGGAGTTCTTTGCATCGAATTTCATTAAAATATTATTATTTTTATGGCATTTTTGACTGTTTAAACTCTATTCCGGGGGGACATTTGAATGGATGCTAGGTGAAATAATGGACCTATCACAACCAATTTCAATAGACTTCGTCTTTGTATCATAAAAGTCCCACGTCCCATTGAATTTCATTGAATTATCTTTAAAATTGCGGCCCGTACTTTGTGTACAACGTTTGCATGGACAGCCAGCCAGCCGTCCAACCAGCCATTTAAAAAGTGATTCTGAGTCGATTGGTATACTTTAAGGTAGGTGTTGGATAACTTTTTCTATGCATTACAAACATCAGAACAAACGCATAACAACAAACGCATAAAAAGATACATATTATAACGCTTTAAAAAATATCTCATAAATCAATTCACTCCAAAATTTTAGAAACTTGAAATTGTCTTAATATAATAACCACAACTTAACATAGATGTGAAACTCCGTTGTCAAAAACCTAAGTCAGTTATCAAAAGTCTAAGAATGTGTTACTCAAAAATTTCATTGAAAATAAAAACAGTTCCAGAACGTGTGCTTTTTTGAATATATTTTTTTTTTTTTTTTGAGTTTCGTACCTAAAATATGAAGTTGAATAAAGTATTATGGAATAATATTATCAAGATTATTGGTATAAAATTGTGTTCATTTATAATCAAAAGTTAACAAGTTATAGCTTTATGATCAGAAAATGACAAAAACTTGCCCACATTGCAATGCTTAAAAACAGGAAAAATTTACTGGGACAAATCTTTGAAGCAGTAATGCAAATTTTCAGTACTTTTTGAACATAAAAAATTACCTATTTAATACTTTTTGTTTTTTTTTTTTAATTTTTAAGAATACTTTATTCTTAATAAGAAAGAATTAATGTGTTATCTAACAAAACTTCTATTCCTTAGTTCTTAATAACTTTTAATACATCTGCTGACTTATTTGGATTTAATTAGTTTCATTTTCGCAATTTTCCAAATTTAAGAATTAAAATGAGTATTATCACGCGACATTATCAGATCATATCTAGGTTAAGTAGATGGGACAACGACACATCGGTTTTTTTTTTTTTTTAGATTACACGAGTATATTAAGGAATTGTAAGTGTTAAAACTCATTGAATTAGACGTTACCCAATGCCACGACGAACTGGGTGATCCACAGTAGTGCAGAATTTTTGTTTCTTAAGTTATTTCAAATATTTTTACATCTCCTTAAAGCGCTCGATAGGGCCTATGAAAAACGCATATGGCATTTATCTCTTATATTTTTCAAGTTATTCGCATTTGAAAATTTAACTATCTCAATTTAGCTAAATCTTGATTCAGTTTTTTTAATATGTAGCCCAATATTTTTATCCGATTTTCTAAAATTTTTTTAGGTAAAGAGCAAAATTATCTATCGAAAAATCATTATTTTTTCGATTTTGGAATTGAAAAAATAATGTTTTTTTTTTGCAGAAAAAATGTCTATATATTTTTTTCTCTAACATAAAATTTTCTTTAAGAACATAAAGTTCTGAAATGTATTTTCACAGAAATGATTCCAAAATTAAAAGCAAACTAAAACACCTAATAGGATTAAGTACAGACAACCCTCCGGAATATGACATATTTTATATAAAAAATTTTAATTTAGCCTATATGTTCTGAAATCTCAAAGGCCAGTACTGCAAACTGTATGCAGTTTCGAAAACTCTAATGTGTTCCAGAGAGTTTGCCAACTACATTATCTAAACCTTGAACAAATGTGGACTTTACGGGCAAATTCGAAAAAAATCCAATTTTTGAGATTTTCGCCGTTATGGCTTTCTCTTAGAAAAATCTGAAATTTTATAATCTTCACAAAATCAACAGTCACAGAAAATTTCGTTAGGACATCTCAACTAACAAAGATTATATTAAAGATAAAATATTTAAAGTTTCTCCAAAAACAATTTTTTTACAAACAATTTACTTTAAATCCAAAAATCATAAAAAGTATGAATTCTATGTGAAATTTTATGTAAGTCCGATTAGAAGATTAGAAGTTACAGATTTATTTCCAAAAATTCGATTCTGCCCCTTCGTGTGATGTACATAACTAGGTGCAGAGTGAATAATATTGTAGGCTTTATTATGTGAATTGGATGACTTTTTCTTATTCTTCATCTGTAATCTGTTCTGTTTTTGTAATTATATAAAGTCAACATTATGAAAAATTAAAAAGAAATAAAAATATACCACTGAAAAAAGTACTTAATTAATTTATCAGTTTTTAGCTTTATTTTAATTATTGAATAATTTTTCCACATCATGTCACACTGGTGGCAATCACTGATGTGGAATTAGTTCACGTTAATCATTTCGTGCAGGGGGCGAAAGTTATAGCGGTTTTAAGTTGAATATATACAAATTTTTACAAACTAAAAGTGTATATGTAATTCTAGCAAAAATTGCGCGTAATATCAAAACATACTGAGTTACTCAAATAAAGTTTATTATATTTGCATTTTTTAATGGTATTAGTGCGACATATTTTAAGGTTTCCTAATAAAATTAAAAAAAAAAAATTTATACTAAAAATCGCGATTTTTAAAAATTTTGCGAAAAATGGGGATCGAATCTGAGTTATTTCTCAATATATTATACGAAAATATATTTTGTTAGAGCTTATTACAAAGAAGTGCTATTTAATATTGTGACCTTTTTTGGACCCATAAAATTTGTATCTTTCGAAATTTTTTGATAAGCCTCCACATTTCAAAACCACCTTTCGTGCTGTCTACATGATGTGCCTTAGCAAAATCTCTTTTGACAAAAGTGTTCTGTTTTTGCACAAACTGCAAGTTGTTTGATAAAACTATAAAAACACAAAGTGCAATTTTTACGTAATTTTTCAAAAGTCCATAAATTTGTTTTTGTTAAATTTATTTTTAATGCTCCTTCGATTTTATTGCGTATAATAACAAAAAACTAAGTTTACGCAGTAATCCATGCTATTCTATACGAAATTATGAATGTGCTTTGTAATAAAACTGACTTTTGAAAAATTTTCGCTCTTGTTTTCCAAACTTTGAGAATATCTATCGCGTTGACTATTTCGCGCACATTAACGAGATATAGCGCAAAATACTCACAATTGCAACAGGTATCAGTCCTTATTTCAATATTTGTATTTCGTTAGATCCTGTCCAAAAAGAAAAAACAATTAAAAAAATTTAAAAAAAAATTTTGTCAACAAAACTCGACAATCCTGTATGCAACTGTTGAAAGTCTGCACAATAACAAAGGTTATGCAGAATTTATCCACAAAGTCTGATAGTTTATATAACATCGAGTATGATCAAAAATTATAAATGCATGAACAAAGAGTGTAGAACAATGGGAAAAAGTTAAGTAATTTTAACCTTTTTTTTAAATTTTTGAACTTTGAACAACAATTCTGATTATAAAATTAAACCTTTGGTGCTAATATTTTGCAATCTATTAGCTTCAAGTCTTGTGAGTTCAGATCTATAACCCGTTTGTTTAAATTGTATTACTGTAAAACATATTAAGGACTAAGGTCAGTTTCAGTTAGGTTAAGAATTTTTGATAATGGCCCATATATATAAATACTATGCTAAAATTTAAGAAAAAAAAATAATTTAGACTAAAATTGTTTTATATGCATAAAATAAATATTTAATTTTTAATTATTTACTAGTAAAAAAATATTCCTAAATATTTACAGTATTCCTAAATATTCATTATAATAAGATACTTTGAAAAATTGTTATTCATAAAAATAAAATTTAAAAATATTATTGTTGGTTAGAACCTACTTTAACACATTGATAAAACAAATTTTGCGATTTAAATGCATTTTTATCGCAAGTTTGCAAATTTTGGATAAACTATTTTATAACTATGTCTTATAGAATATTTTTAGTAAGATTTATATCTCCATCATTTTTAACGGATGATAATTAAATTCATATAGTATTAAGAATGGTGTACAGAGAATTATAAATAAACACATATGTTTGTAGAGTATCTGCGTAGATATCTAAAATTTGCAAAAGATTTCGGAAAAACAATGTCCAGTATGTCCAGTATGTTTTGAAATACAACAAAAAGTCACTTTTGCTAAAGCGAAAAATTCAAAAAGATGAGCGTTGGATATAATAAAAATACATATGTTATAAAATATATTTACAGTGGTAATGCATAATGGACTCATATATCATTCGATTTTTAAAGTTTTTTACTAGCTATTAACAAAAATATACCGATGATTTACTCCTGCAAAATGTAAATGTTTTCATAATTGCAATCATTGTCCACGTTATTGAAAAATAACTGTACTGAATTGTAGGTCCATTAGTAACGCGATTTGTACATTAAAATTGGTACTTTGTATGGTTCAATCCTTTTCCTTTCAATTTAGTTACATTCGGTGGTACAGTTGTTTTGTTAGGAAAGGCTATTTAAAATAATTCATAAAATACAAAAAATAAAAAATAAAATAAAAAACAAAATAGAAAATTAGTGAAGTACATAAAATCAAAACAATTCCATTATTCCAAAATTAATCTATTAAAATGTCCATTTTTCCCTTTTTTTTTTTTGCCATGTTTCCCTTGTTAGCCGAGCGCTTATGTAAGGCCGTAAAGTACCGAATAAAATTTCAATATTTTGTTTATCACATAATTTAACAATACAAGGTAAAATCACTAAAGAGAGTCGTCAAATTTAATTCTTGTCAAGTCAACAAACTGAAAAATTAAAAACAAAAAATAAAAATCAAGAATGGAAAATATAAAATGTTTCCATTTATTATTTAACCTTCATTAGGTTCATTTCTCCATTTACTTGCAATATATTTTCTTGTTTTCAATAAAATTAAGTTGAACAAATTTTTTCACAGAAAAATATTTGTTTAATATAAAATATATTTTCTTTTTTCTTTTTTACTGAAGTTTTGTGATTCACTTTTTAGGGTAAATAAAATTGAGAACGAACTTTCTAATGATTCTACCTTTAGTAGTTGTATCATGGTTTATCACTAATAGAAAATTCAGAGAAAATAAACAAAGCAAAAACTGTTTAATAGTTATTGAACGGTTTTTAATATAAGTATTTTATAAGAGGTTTAATAACTATTTTGTACATTAAGCGAAAAATAAGAATTTGCTATGAATAAGACTGTTAAAGTTTTTTCTGTTTATAACTGTAATTTTAATTTTTTGTTACTGCATTCGCGGTTGTTAGTTTAGCTTATCAGAAATGAAATTTCTTTTAATACAGCGTTTGGTTCTTAGACCCCATTGTCTATTTGTAAAATAGAATTTGATTTTTATTCTAAACCTGGAGTACAAGTTAAATTACACAAACATTTGTTGTAATTCTTCTCAACAAAAAACAAGCAAAAAAGATATAGTCGGTCAGACCCAACACCATATGATACTCTAGACCATTGTGTAAATGCATTAAATGTGGGGAGGGGTCTTACATGGGACATATGACCAATAGTGGACTGATACTTGTATTAAATGTAAAATAAAACATACGTATATAGAAAATTATATTGATACTAAGATTTATGCACTATAAAGTAATTTTCGAAAGAGAGGTTTATATGGGAGCTATGGTCAAATACACTGGTCAGCAGAAGAAAAATTTGTTTGTCCTGCTTTATACAAGAATAAGTGAACTAGATGAAATTTGACATGTTGAACACGTTTTTTTTTCTAACAGGTGTTTTATTTTTATAGGCATATCTGTTAATAAGGCAATCAAGATCTGCTTGCACGATTTAGATCAGTGGAATACCAACTGAGCAGATAAAAAAATAATGTTAAGATAACTTGAAAATAATTTTAATTGGAATATATTGGAATTTATTTATTTTAATTGGACAAACCAATCTCGAGTTATAATAGTGTGGCCACCAAAAAAGTAGTCATATTAGTCATGCCGATAAAAAGAAAATTAAGTCGTGATAGAAAAAAAATGAAAGCTATTTCTTGTTTAGTGCATTAAATTCCATCTATTCTCCCATTTTTTAAAGAAGATAAACATTTTCTATGATGATTCTATATGTATATCAATTGATATATCAATTCCATACTAATGGATATCGGCTGTACTGTCATACGTACCAACAATAAGATTTTCCAAGTCAAATTCAAAATCTTCCATTTTATTTCTTACGGAAAATTGAATATGTATAAGAAGGTGAATATCTTCAATTACACGTTGTATTTTAGACAAATGTCGAATTATTCGACATAATTTACTCGAAATAAAAGAGTTTTATTTAATCGAACAGTTATTTGATTTTAATTTATCAATTTATCAAACAAACGTTATTCGAGTGAATACTCTAACGTACAGACAGCTAAACGGACGCATATCGTTAAATCTACTCAGGAAGTGATTCCTAGACGAACGGTATGTTTTAAGATAGAGGTCCGAACACTTTTTCGTTAAGAAAATTTTTTCGTTCGTTACAAACATCGGCACAAACACTAAATAATCTAAACACCTATGGTGGTGTAGAGTATAAAAACGAAATACAATTACAGAAGTCCAAGAATGAATAGTATACGATATGACTCACTAACGAATAGAAAATTACATTTATCCGTATATACACAACACCATTCTTATACATATATACATACATATGTACATTTTACCACAATTCGATTGTTTTTAGTTTTGGAAATACATATACAACAGTGTTGCCAATTTAGCTATTTCCGGCTAAATTTAACACTTTCTAGTTTTGTTTATAAAAAAAAATCAATTAAGCTTTAGTCACTTTTGTAGCCATTTTGGTTTTAATTTTTTTAGCCTATTTTTTATTACTTATATTAAAATATAAATGTAATTTTTTCAGAATATAATATCTGCCTGTTTTTATAACACGAGCGCAAAAACGACTCGTCTAACTTACATTTAAAATAAAAACAAATTTTGAAATTTCAGAGAACTTTGAAATTTCGAAATTTTAAAAAACTCATTTAGTAGCTTTTAATATATGTACATGGTTTATCAAGTAAATATGTGTGTAATTTTGATGTTTTTGCCTTATTTGAAACCCATTTTCTGGAAATCTGCTAATCGTTTAGGTTTACGTGGAAGGGATAACGGTGGCTGTGTATATAGGTAGATGGAGTTATGGTTCTAAAAAGAAAAAATTTTTCTGTAAATTTCAACATAATACTTGTATACATTTTTGGAGCAGATTGGTGTAATGACTTCTTAGTTTTAAAGATTTTTTTATAAATAACACTATGGATAACATCATACTAGTTGGTGACATGAATGCTCGCATTGGTAGAATATAACGGGAAATAAACGGTATATACAAAAATAATTTTACCACTGGATTATAACTCGAAGGGGGATGAAGATGGGGAGTTTACGTTTGTGAGTACTGTAGGAGAATCAGTTAATGATATATGTTAAGTATCTAATGACATTTTACAATTTGTTAAACGTTTTGAAATGAATCAAAAAATATGGTCTGATCACATGCCGTTGCAACTTACATTATCTATTAAGTCTATAACAAAAGAAATCAAAATACTAAACTTGCTTCCGAAATTAGTATGGAAAGATGATCAGAAGAAAAAATATCAACAAAACCTAAATTGAAACATAAATTTATGTCAAGGCGAAATTATGGACCTAAAAAAGAAAGATTTATCATTTGCATTAATTAAAATGTCTGGACCACAATATGATAACAATACGACGAAGCCAATGTCCAAAACGAAATGGTTCAATTATAAATGTTTAAAAATCAGAAGGAAATGTTTTGAATTACAAATTTCGGCAGTCCAACCAAGAAGGAGATAAAAATAAATATTTACTAGCTAAACAATGCTATATGAATGAGTGCGATAAAGAAAAAAAAGAGTATTATTCAAAAATCTACAGTAAAATCGACCAAATAACTGATTCTAAACAGTGGTGGAAGCTGGCAAGGGAAATAACAGGAGACACTTTCAAAATCGGTACTTCAATTTCTGCAGAAGACTTTAAGCACTACTTTGTGATGATTCTTAACCAACCACAACTGTCAAATGATATTCAATATGCAGCTATGTGGATCTGGATATGAAAATAACTATTTAGGAAATTAAAAATATTTTAAATAAAACAAAACCCAATAAAGCACCTAGTGAGGATAGAGTTCCTTATGAAATGCTGAAATATGCAACAGATGAATTCCTTTATAAATTGAAAAACGTTTTTAATATAATAAAAAATAAAAAAATAAAATAAACTTAATTGCACGAATAATTATCGCCAAATTACTCGACGGTGGATAATATTTACAATTTAGCAGTAACAGTTTATCTAAAAGTTAATGAATGTGAAAAGGTTTATAAATTTTTGTAGATTTTAAGGCAGTTTTTTATAAAGTGCAAGAAAACTACTTATATATAAGTTACGTCAGAGGAGTATGTCATCAAAAATTGTAAATCTACCAGAAAACATTTATAGTAGCAACAAGTCAGCTATATGGCCTCGCAATTAACTGTCTGAAAGCTTCGTAACTTATATTGGAGTGAAACGATGTTACTTATTGTCACCGCTTTCGTTCACAAATTACTTAAATGATCTGGTATATCTTAATAGCCTAACTCGTTTTTATAAATATTTAAATTATGACATGGCACTTAATTATATTAAATATCTAAAAAATCAAAAAGAAATATTTATGATTTTTAGATCAAGATCGGATTTATTACCTTTAAACTCTAATAACTTTAATAAATCTCAAAGCAAAACTTGTACAATATGTAATACTGGAGAAGACGAAACTCTACAACAATTTATTTCAAAATGTCCAACCATATCGCAATGAATATGAATTCATTGAAGTTTTAGATGTTGTAAGACCCAATGGGTGGAATAGGCTTTACAATTACGTGATCAATACTTTAAAATATAGAAAGTTAGTAATTAAAGAATTCTTTTATAGAACATTACCTAAACATGTTTATGTATACATATATATACATGTTTATGTATACATATAGAATTCATATGTCATATAACAGATGACATAATGTCATTGTTATTCAATTTCTTATTTATTGAAAAAATCTGAACTCAATAAATAAAATAATACATACATACATACATACAGAAGATAAAATATATCACAATTTTACAAATTAGAATCAACTTTTGGACCAGAGTAGATGAGAACTAATCCTGATGTAATTTAAATTTAAATATAAAATCCGTTTCTTAAGATAGGTTATAGTTTTTCAGTTCTTGCATGTGGCTGCACTGTACGATCATTTCTACTCATAGAAGAATGTGTTGCGAATAATTTCATAAAAAAATTTAATTACCGTTTCTTTGAAATAAAAAATGCTAAAATTAAAAACAATCGATTTCTGTTTAAAACCTACATTCCTCAGAAAAATTTTTGTTATTTTACCGTGACATAAAATTGCGTACACTCGCATTAATTAGAAGTTTGATATCATAGAATAAGTCATTAAAAAACAAGTTAGAGCGCAATATTCGGTTGTGCCTAATTCTTTAATCCTTTCACCACTTTACCAACAAATAAAAAGAAATAGTACGCTTTAATATTTTCACATTTATACTTAAAAAAATAATACATACAGGCATCGCTAGCTTGAAAAAACACAAAAACAAAAACTTATAAGCATATACAAACATATATATTTATATGTATATTTTTGTATGTTTATACGAACAAAATGCCTGCATGCAGCGTTACCATTTTTTTGACCTCTTTTTTAAAATGGAGCTAAATGGCGACTTTTTACGACTATGTGCTAAATGATGAGAAACTAAGTTGGTTGATATATCTCGACCCATTATATATTAATTCAAACGAAGGAATTAATTATTTTAAGATTGTTTCATAATATAGTGATGTAAAAAAGACCCCGAAGGGTTTATAAACGAAGTGAAGCTGTTAAAGACTAAAGCTAATTAAAGTTTATGACTGTAGTGGGAAATGAAAAAATTGATTTGATGAATACTTATATTCCGATTTATATTTTTACTTTGGATCACAGTAGTGCTTCGGCGGAACGTCTTTTTCCTAAATTATCACTAATGAAAAATAAATTATGCTACAAACTTAAGGTCAACACTTGTGAATCCATGCTTTCCGTCCTAGATTGGTTAGACGGGGATTTGTAAGACTAAAGTCCGAATGAAGACCTCGTGCAAAAGTATAGAATTTGAATTAATAAAAAGAGAATTTTATGTTAACTATTTTTATGAATAAATCTTTACTTTTGCAATAATTAAAAATGATTATAAATAAATTATTTAGATATTAATAAAATTGAATTTAATAGTTTCTCTTTAAAAATTCTCAATGGTAACGCTGTATGTACTGTATGTACTAAAAACAACAACACTAATAATCATTATAATACTGCTGCTGTTAACTAAACTGCTTGCTCTTGCTCTCAGCAGACCACAAACTTCAATAATGATATACTGTTCGAACATTTTACGAACATTTCTCTGACAAAGCATTCGAGAACAACTATCGTTGGCGATCTACTATGAGCTATTTGAGCTCACTTTGTGGCAGCAAATCAATAATTAAACTTAAAAATATTCGTAATAAAGATTCGTTTTCGTTACCAAAAATTTGTGAAAATTATTCGATATTGATATTACTAACGACTTGTGATTATTATCACAAACAACATTTTGGAAACGATAGTATTCTATTTTGTTTCATTTCATTTTTGTTCCCAATCTAAAATTAAAAGCTGATTTCATTTTTAAAGTTACATATGTTTTATTTCAAACAACACCATATATCAAAAATATTAAGAAAATATACGTAATATTAAGTTACATTTCAAAAATAATAACTAATGTAATGTACAATAAAATTGCTCAAACCCACATCTTTTAGTGCAAAATTTTCAGAATTTTTGCAGGAAAACATATCAGATATTTAGATAAATATGATCTTTTGCAAATCTGTTTAGTAGCGACATTACTAACCATTTTTTTTTAATTATATTATATTATCTTTTTATAAAAATTGCTGAAAGTTTAACTTACATCTTAATATTTGAAATGCAATACAACCGACCGCTATGAACTATGACCATTATCTTTGTTTTAGTTTTTCCATGCAGAAACAAGAAAATGCGTTGCTTATTTATATAGAATTCCTATAGAAATTTGGAAGAAATATGTTGAATATTCGTTATCGATATTTATAAATTCTTGAATGTTTACTATCGAAAATTCTTGGTTTATGGCGAACGTTCACTAACAACGTTAGATGGGCTTATATAAAATAAAAAACAAAAACAAAACACTAATAGCCATTGCAATGTCTGAGTTAATATAAATGTTTGTGTGTGTATATTTTTAACAGATTTTTTTCAGTTTTATGCCAATAGCTCGGTTCTTTATGAAAGAATTTAGTTGATTTGGAAAACCGGAATTTTCAGAAATATTTATGATATAAAAATGAAATCCGTAGCTTAGTTAGTGGCTTCAAAGGTTTAAAACTGTCTTTTGGCAGATATTTCGGTTATTAATGGACCGATTTAGTTCATTGCTTCGGCACAAAAATTTAGGAGAAAACTTTTGAATTTTGTTTGCCAAAATGAAGTTCCTAGCTTATATAGATGTTTCAGAAAATGGAAGTCGGTTTAAAAAATCGTTTTTAGACATATCTCCGACATTTATAAATCGATCTTACTAAGTATCAATATAAAAATTCTCGATCGTTTGATATATATATATATTATATGACAGTTTTCGGTGGGCTTCTTAAACGCCAATTCAACAGACAAAAGGACGGGCATCGTCCGTCCAGAAAATATAAACTTTTTTGCTCTACGACGAAAATTTTGGAAATTACAAACGGAATGACAAGCTTATGTACACTTTACACCTGTGGTGAAGGGCATAAAAACAAACTTTGTTAATTAAGTTTTGGATATATCGCGTTGTGAAGAACATGCATCCGGACATGGTCAACACTTGTCAATGATAATTTCTGATATTTATGTTAGGTAAAATGATTCCCTATCAATATTTTTATATTTGTATATTTGTATATTTTTTATGTGCTTTTTACTCAAAATTTTTTTTACCGTTTTTATGGCACTGTTTCTTAGCTTAGCTTTCTTAGCTTTGTTAGAACTTTTTGAAATGAATTTAGTCATTTTTGGTCACCAAGATATGGCAACACTGATATACCGTATGTATGTACATTAGAGATTCAATGACTAAAAATATAGTTGTGTTAGTGAGCGTGAAAAAAAGCACTCAAAGAAAATTTAGGCTTAGTAAATGAAAAGCATCAGTTATATATGGTGCTTTATTATATAAAAAATATTTTTAATGCATTTTTGATTTCCTTAAACTCAAATTTATTAATATTACCATAAAAAAATATAATTTACATTCTTCCAACTTTATCCTAAACATTTTTATTAAGAAAATTGACAGTTATTATTCCCAAAAAATTATTATTTCCATATTTTTTCCAGTGCATTTTGTACTTATTGCACTCTCAATAATGACTAAATGAAATAGCCAAAAATACGTGTGAACTTAGCCAGCACAATTGTGCTATGAAATTGACATCCCTAATGTACATTCATTTTACTCGACTTTTTCATTATTTGATTAATCAAATAACTCGAAAATGCAGCTCTTAATTTACTCGAATAATCAAGTAAATCTTTTAAATTACTGGAGTTATTCGACTAAATTATACCTTAAAATTTTACTCGTTTTTTAAAAGCTTTTAAAAAATAACACAGGTATTCTGTGTTGTCTTAGTATTTTATTGAAAAAATAAAACAAGAACAATAGTTTGAAACATCAAAAATATGCCTATAGTAATTGAGATGACTTAATTTACAAGAAAGACTTAAATAAACTTTTTGAAATAGTATTTCCAAAATAATATAAAAGGTCAGTTCATATTGATTTTGTTTGACGATTTGTTCATAAATCTGTCATATTCTTGCTAAGTAGTAAAGGGGCTCTCATAGAAACGAGTTCAAAGATTTCAAAAATGTTATTTGTACGTAATTATCGGAGATTTTAACAAGATATATAAAACGCCAAGACAACACCAAGTTTCATTTCCCCCAATCAAATTTGCTTATTGTTATTTTTTTTTCCTTAAATTTTTATTTCTCCTTTGTTTAATTTTACTTGCATTGCATTATTTGATATTTATATAATAATTTAATAAGTGACTATAATAAAATTCATGCGTTTTTATTGACGGAAGGATTTAATTATCTGTAGAATTCAATTAATATAATTTTTTGTTGTTTTTAGACGAACACTCAATCATAATTCTAATTAATTTGATTAAATAAATTAATTGAAATTTTATCCAAAGTGAATTATTTTCAGTTAATTAATATTATTATTTTGGTGACTGGAGCAAAATCAATTAAAAATTTTATTAATATAAACAATTTCGTAATTGAAATCCATTTTTCCTTTTTTCTTTATGTAAATAAATTATAAAAAATAAATTATTTAAATTTTACATTTTTATTTTTTAAGCTAAGTTTATAAATATATATTTGTGATTGAAAACTTACTTTTAACTACGCATTGTAATTTACGCATATTTTCGGTTCCTTTTTTTAATAAAATCCCAAACTATTGTGTTGTATACTGTAAACTTTCTATAAAAATTTTAAACAGTTGCCTTCAAGCAAGGAAATCTTTGAAAAAGGAAGGAAAAGTTTGAACTATATTTTACTCGAATTACTCTATTGATCGGAATAATTTACTCAAATAAATGTTTAATCGAATATAGTTTAATCGAACACTTATTTAATTTTAATTTGTAGATTAATCGTACAAATAATATTCGAGAGAACACCCTAAAATATATACATATGTATTTGTAATAGCATTTTTGTGTCGTTTCTTTGCACTTTATTCTGCTTTTTATTGGTTGCATTAAGTTGATTTGAGAAAATTCCCCAAAAACATTATATTAACTGCTTTTAATTATTTCATTAAATCTATTGCATCACATTTACTTGGTTGACTCTGTTTCTAAACAAAACATCTAATGGTGTAAAAGAAACCTTTGGAATCTACTAATTGCAACTTTTAAATAAATTGGTCGTAATCCTTATTTCAACATTAACAATTCTTAGTCAGGTAATTAAGAAGTTATTTTAAAACAAAGAAATACTAACTTTTTATTAAACTTAAATTAATAATGCACTTTTTACTGTAAAACACTATTACAGCCTTTGTTTATTTATTTAATTCCTTTAATGATTAACATCGATATACCACTCACTATAAAGATAATTGTCTTTCATTAAAATTGATAGTATGGTACTTGGTATTATATTATGTAATTTCATAAGTTTAATAGTTACAGGGTCGATCATATCATTTGAATTATATCCTTTTTTTAAATTTTATATACAACAAATATGTGGTTTTGTCGATTTAATTATATGTATGTATATGCGTTATGTTTATCTACAAAAGCGATAACATTTGTCATTTAATAAACAAACAAATAAACGAATATGAAATTGAATCAACCGATAATAAATTAAAATCTTGTCAATTAATCCCAATAGAATATCACTATTTTTTGGAATCATTTTTTTCTCTCTGCGATTCTATAAATGACTTGAATATATATATATATATATATATATATATATATTGAGCATCAATAAGCTTAAATACTTTCAAATGGAATTTTAAGTTAAAGGGGAAAAATAATTTGAAATATTTATGGCAATAATAAACGTATATGTCGGTTTAAACCAATATGAAAAATAGTGAGCGAATAAAGCGAAGAATGAAAAAAAATGTTGAAAATTTAACAAATGGAAAAGAAAAGTTCCATTACGCTACTTTGACATTGCTGAGGGAATTATTTAATATTCTTAATGGATATTCCGATTAATGAAATTAAAATTGAACAAAAATACAAACACACTGACAACATGTTGAAAAATAGACACATATAAATGTAATTAAAAAATTGAAATATTTAATTCGTTAGAAAATATTTCCAATGGAAATCTTCAACAATAATAACACTGTATTTTTATTTAATTTTTATTTATTTAAAATATTTTTGTATATGAATTAAACACAATAAAAAATATGTTCCAGGAATTATAATCTGATACAGTAAAAAATTATTCGATTCTAAATTTTTAAAAAGAAAAGGAAAATAAATTAAAAAGTATTGCATAAGCTACGACTTATTTGGAACACATCACACATTTGTACCAAAACGATTTTTTATCGGAAATAATTTTGTAACTTTATAACTATTAGATACATTTGAATGAAGTTTAACGCGGTCAATCCTGAGGTGTATTCCAATTGGTTTGGAGGAGCACAGGTTGTCAGCGGATCTCTAAAGTTGGTCACCTCGGGTAATAACAATTTTTAAAAAGTCGCTAAAATTTCTTTTATGATTTGATTGAAAAAAAATTTACACATAGATATTCCTTATAATTCTCTACAAAAAATATGCTTATATATGTGGGATATCTGTTTTGCTTTAAGAGTTATTTAGACCGAAGTAAAATTTTCACCTATTTTTGGACATTTTTTTAATTTTTTTAACTTTGCGGGCTCATTTTGAGCTCTAAAATTCCCTGGATTGTGTATAAAATTCTCAAAAAATTTTGGTGCATGGTCATATACCTATATATATGGTGCCGATAAAGTTATATTAGTAGAAAATTAAAAAATTTTGATTTTTCTCAAAAAGATGGTGATATTTTTTCACTTTAAAATCCATTACTTTCCTCTGAACCATACATTTTTTATAGAGTTCAAAAATGTCAAAGCTGAAATTTTAAAAAAGCACTTTGATTACACACCTGCCACTTCTCTAATAAAGACATGGTGACCATTTTACTGAAAAAAGTACATTTTTGAAACTGGGCTTTTGGGTAGTTAAGAAAAAAATGAGAATCTATTTATGCTCTTGTTTTGAGGAAAAGCTTTCTTATATTATACTAAAATTTCATAATGATAGCTTTATTTATAAGTTTAAATATATATATATTACAATATAACACTGATGCTTTTTCCCTCTTCATACAAATTTTCACAACAGTTTCAACATTTTTTTTTAATAATTTTGTGTAACTTTTGAACCGTTAAATATATTTCAATGAAATTTCACATTGTTATTGCTGAGGTATTTTCCAATTGTTTTGGAGGCCTTCGAAATTGGTCACCTGGGATATTAGTAATTTATTAGCTTTAGGTTTATATTGCTTAAAATAACTATTCTTAATAAAAAAACATAAAAATTATATTACATTTATTTCAGAATATTTCAGTTTATTTCAACATAATATTCATTTACATCGAATATATCAAGAACCTTCTGAATATCAACTTTTTTATATATTACATTATTGTTAGTATTCCACTTGTTTCTTATCGATGTTAGACCAGGATCGGAAAATAATAAAAAATAATTTAATTTATATAATGTTTACTATTCAATATCACATGACATCTTCCACATCAATTGCAGTAACTTGAGACGTAATTTCATAGTTTTCAAAACATTTTCTTGCCGTGTTGCCGTCATTTTTACTCCCATAGCCGACGAGTGGTTTACCTATATTAATACCAGTCATCTGTTTAAATTCAATTTAAATTAATTTTTTTTTTCATCTGCCCCATAAGTTCCTTTTTGTTCCTAACACTTGTTTTTTAGTTTCCATTCATTCTTTTATATTTCAGATCATACGCAAAATGAAGCATGCATTCCAAAAAGCGCAACTTATTCCAAAGTTCAGAGCATTCTGCAGGAGTGTGTGAAAATTGTGATCTTTTCAATCCACAATGGAATTGCATATCTTTAATTGAAGTTCAAAGTGTACCTTGATATAATAGCCGTATATTTCAATGAAAACCGGGCTTAAATTTTGAATTGATTGTTTGATTGTGTCAACCCAGTTTGGTGTATATTGTTTACTTTCTTTAATATATTGAAACCTTATTGGTCTGCAATATACCTTTGATCCTGGAGTTGGGTTTTTCCAAATATATTTAGTAGTATTAGTGGACGTAGATGGTTCATTCGAATCCTTTCTTAAGCTTAGTGGAACAAGCAATGCCATAAAAATACTTTTGTAGTTTGTACAATTTTCCCCTGATTAAGCTTGTTTGTATTCTGATAGTACTGACAATCCATCACATAACCATTTGCATATTAACATCACATCCGATTTATCAAGTTTAAATGCCTCGTTTTTCGAAAATGTTGAGGGAAGCCTTGAAGAGCTATTTTCAAGTAACTACTACTCAATAAATGCTCTTTCATTGTATATGTCTATGGGATAGTATTTCATTTTTTTTTCTCCAGTATATCTTTGTAACATTTCAGAATCGGGTGTCCTTTATCGAAAAAATCCTTTCTCAATTTTATATATTTATTTTTGCTAAGTCTAAACTCCAGCACAATCGCTATCTCCTCATATTTAGAAAACTCAGAAGCTGGTGAAGGTGATGGAATACTTTTTATCATCTGCTTAAATCGACTTGGGGAAGGAAGGACATCCGCTATGTTTCTTACTTCGGCTGGTTACTTATTTCTTCGTATTACAGCCTTAAATGAATCCTTAATTTTAGACTCGGATTGCGTAGATGATATTTGCGAGAGTCTACTTTTTTATCTCTGCCCCAGATAATTCCACTGCTTAAGTAGTGGTCATGCATTAGTGGGTTTAGTTTCCACGGCGTTTTCCAACCAGGTTCCATGCTTCAATTGAAACTTCCGTACGCAATTATTTACTGTCTTGATTTTTGTTTCGAATAACTTGAAAAATTTTCCAACTTTATCCAATTCTCCAGAAATAAATGATGAATCCGTTGGCGCTTTAATAAAATGCGTTAATGTAGTTATATATTCAGCTCTAGGCATTTCATAAAAAACCCAGCACATAGCTTTATATGGCAATGTTAATAAAACTACACAATATTTATATATTTATATATATATATATATATATATATATATATATATATATATATATATATATATATGCTGGATATAGCTGCGTTTTATATTGTATTACCTCTCGTAGAATATATTTGATTAATATGATTGTTTCATTCATTAATATGCTGAATATAATGACTTGAATACACTAAATTTTATTTAAAAAATTACAAAAAAAAACCCTGTAACTCTAGTGTTCTCATAATAACGGATAAAAATTTCATTAAAGAAATCCAAATATTTACACAGAACTTCATTCGGTTTTTAGTAAACAGTAATTACTTCAATTTATTTTTGGAAATAAATAGAGTTAAATAAGAAATAATTAAAAAAGGTGACCAACTTCGAAGGCCATACCCTGCACCGAGACCAGCTAGAAACATGTGAAGTAGAAACGTGTAAAGTATTACTACTAAATTTATCAAAAAACTTAAAATTTGGATGTTTAGTGTTATTTTGTAAAAAAAAAAATATTTCAACTTAAATAAAATAAATAAAGATATAAATAAAGCTATCATTATGAAATTTTAGTATAATATAAAAAAGTTGTCCTTAAACCAAGAGAATAAATAGATTCCCACTCTTTTATTCCGAAATATCAAAAATCCTAGTTCGAGAAAAACTGATTTTAAAAATTTACTTTTTTCAGTAAAATGGTCACCCTCTCTTATGAAATATTTTTTACGTGTTTAGCAAGCATATGTCGATATGTCATCAAGGTGTTTTTTTTTTAATTTCAGCTTTAACATTTTTGAGCTCCACAAACAAATTTAAAAAAAATAAAATTAACGAAATTCAGATAGGGCTATCGGGGAGACTGTTACCCCAAATGCCTTCTAATTTGTTTAACATGCATTTACGTTAAGCATTATTTTAGAAACATAAAAATATGTATAGACTAGAAGATAATAATGAATTTTAAAGTGTAAAAAAATATCACCACCTTGCTAAGAAAAATCACAAAAAAACCCATTTTTTTTTTAAATTCTCTACTTCAAATTAGTATAACTTTTTATCGGAACCATATACATAGGTATATATATGATTCTTGTAAAATAATTTAAAATTTTGTGCAGAATCCAGGTTTTTTTGGAAAAATTTTAGGGCTCAAATTAAGACCGCCAAGTTAAAAAAAAAACTTAAAAAAAATTGTCCAAAAATGGGTCAACATTTTTCTTCGGTCTAAATATCTTTTAAAATACAAGATGTAAGCATATTTTTGTAGAGTATTAATAGGAATATCTATGTATAAAATTTTATTTCAATCAAATCATAAATCAGGATTGAAATTTCATTTAAATACATCCAGTATTTCTAAAGTTACAGAATTTTTTCCAAAAAAAAAGTTTTTGGGATCACTATGCACCAGTGGACTTTTGACAAAATATCAGATTATTTAATTATTAAATTAACATGTAAAAGGCTACTACGTTTGTCCTAATCGGTATTTTTAAACGACTATGAATTTTGGTAACTATATGCCCAAAAATGTATACTTCCATAAAAATTTCTGATTTTTAAAACAGTTTTTTAGCTCTACTGAAAGATTTAAAAATTTGAATTAATTTGTTTTACCAAAAGTATACAGATATATACAAATTTCAATGTATGTAATTAAAAAAAACTTACATAAAAAAAACCTACATCTGCTTTTTGAATCAATTTGAAAATCGAAAATTTCCAAAAAATAGACAGAGAGATATCTATTATTTTAAAAACAATTTATTTTTGTGTTCTTCTTAACTTTCGTAATTTTTATGTCATCTAAACTGAGTATCATCACAGGGTATAAATAATATTAAATATAAGATTTTTATTTAGAATAAAGACATTATTCACATCAGAAGGATATAGTTTATAAGTTGGTGTCTATGCATGGAGTGTGTGTGAATTCCTAATAAATTATATTTATTTATATGTGTTGTTTATCTTTCTAAAGCGCATATACATATGTATAAATAAACGAGCTTTTATTAACATCACGTACATTTAAAGTAAATATGAGTCCATGAATTGTAAGTATGTATGTATTCTTAGTCAAGATAAAACTGTATTAAAACATGTTTTCTTTTCGACTCTACTTTAACATAATAGTACTCACTCATACACAAGAATTATTGAGATCAGTGTTGCCAAAACTTTAAGGCTATGTCCCACCAGATTGTGCTTGAAAAACCGATAGAAATCACCGATTTTTACCGCTAAAACCTCTCTTATATAAGAATCCAATAAATTTTTATGTTTAAAGATATAAACACATTAAAAACAATATTCATCACTTCAAAAACTTCATTTGGAAAACTTGAATGCATTTCAGAGGTTACAATCAAATTGGAAAACTTTTCTGTGATAGAATACTTGCTATGTAGACGTATTACATAACTCAGATTGTAATATATTTTTTGTTTCTATTTTACTATACACAACTTAAAACATTTGCAGGAAAAATCACCTATCCATATAATTCTTCACATTTCAAATCTCAAATATTATATATTTCGATTCGAAGAGAACACCATTCGAAATTGTATTTTAAATATTTTGGTTTCCAAAAATGCTTTCTTTTGAATCAAATTGCACAATAACCCTCCAGTGTTTAACAGATTTTTCCATGTAATTATGTTGAGATAATTTAAAATTTATATATATATATATATATATATATATATATATATATATATATATATATAGAAAAACAGTTGATTTTATATAAAATTTCCGAGTTTCTGGTAACTTGATACTTTAGAAAAATTACAATATTGCAGTCAGAAAAACCACTTAGCTGTCTTTTATAAAAAGTACCCACAGAAGACAACAAAATATCACCCAATCCTAGCGGGAAAACCGCCTTTTTGGCCAACACTGGTTGATATTCTCATACAAGAGAATACATATATGAGGAATTTCAAAAATTTCCGAAACTCTTTGAAACCGACTTTATTTCTAATATATCTAAAGTTTATTTAAAACCAGGAAAACTGTTAATGAATTTTGACAGATCTTATAAAATAATTAAGATGTCCAAAATTTTAAGTCATTCTCCTAAAATGTCAAGAAACAACAGCCATTTGAAGCAAACAAAATATTAATAAAATGGGTCAAAAATTCCAAGGTTTTTTTGATTCATTTTAATTTTACACTTACAACTTACATCTTTTAGACTCCAGTGAGGATACAAGGAATTTTAGATTTTAAGCTAGTAACAATTTTTTTGCTATTTATAAAATCGTATAGATATAGTAATATTTTTAACATTTGCTGTTAACACTCTAGAAGTTCCATGAAATTGCACTGTTTTGGTTTCGATAAAGCAAAACCCCTATTTTCAAGATTTTGTTGAAAATTTTAACTTTAAACCTCAAAAACTTTGCGATCATTAATAAATATTATTGACGCGAACAGACAAAACAACAAATCGCCGTTCTTGTCAGAAGAAAAAAAATTAATATTTATAATTAAAATTTTTGAAATTTCTCATATGTATATATATATATGTATGGATGTATGTATATACGTATGTATGTATGTAGGTGGATATTCCAATTTTGGTTGCTGTTAGACTGGCATTCAAATTCCTTTTGGTATGGTTTGCATGTAAAACACGCATACATTAGCGAGCATATAAATAAAATTTAATATAGTACAATCATAAAACCAAAACACTTGTATGTAGAAACAAATATTTAACAACCCAGTAAACAAGTTTAATCTCAATACAAGAATGATTTGAAAAAAATTAATTTGCTTAAACATTTGACCTTCAAAAATAATTTACATAATTATGAGAAAAATCACATATTCAAGAATTGGTATGTGCTTTTATTTTCTCAATTATAGACAAACGAATATTTAAGGAAAAATTAATTATAAATTCAAACATTTATGTTTGTGTTTGCTAGCTATAAATTCATAAAAAAAAAAATCGAAATAAAACATGTATGTGACTTTACACTTATGTAAATGAGTATATTTTAGATGTAAAATTTAAATGAGTTTAAATACATTGTGTATCGGTATAAAAAAAATAATAAAAACAATTGTTGCTTATTTAAATATAGAAATTTAAATGCATTACAATTTCACTTACACATAAAACACTTAATATGGAACGTGATGCTTTAAACATCTTCTTCTTCTGGTTTTATATGTGAAGGTATTTATGTGCATAGCATCAGTTATCAAGAATAAAAAAAGAAAACTAAGGATCCTGCATTGTATAGGCCTTTTTAAAGGCCTTCGATTTTCATTCCAAAAAATAAAATCTTATATTCTTAAGGCCTTATTCATAATAAAAATTATATATTTATTAAGCTTTAATATATTTAAATTTTTTATCATGAATAAGGCAGTTATACTTTTATTGCTTTAAACACATTTTTGATAATTTGTATAATAAAATTCATATTATTCTTATATACCATTTATACCAAACTACATACATTTCTTTAGTTTTTCAATACAAATGAAAAACCATTTTCGTCTAGTTTTTGTTGAAAACCAAATAAAAACTACCAAAATAATTATTTATGACACAGCCTGTTCAACTGATTTCAGAACAGAAAGCTTCAATATAATAATATTTTTGATTTTCTTGTTTAATTTTATTTGTGATATAAATATTATCCATAAATTATTAATAAAATATTGTTTAAAAGATTTTTAAATATTAAAAATATATCAAAATGTATTTAAATAAAAATTTCCCACAAAATGAAGTATCAACAAAAATCACATGGGAAAAAAACAATGTATGTAAACGATTTGGTTTTTAAATGTTTGTTTTTCAAAAACTAACTAGTTTTTTTTTAGTATAAACGGTATATTAGCAGGAAATTAATAATCTCTTAAACTAAAAAAGGATTTGAATTACCATCTGATGGAATAAATAACAACAAACAAAAATAAAATTTACTAAAAATATCATATTTTTCTGTGAATTTATATGTTATATTAAATTTTAAATCTTATAGAAAATGGGTTAAAAATTGTGTATGCATATATATGCCGAATATTCTATACCCTTCATCATTCTACAAACAAATAAAAATACATAGTATGCTTTAATATCTTCATATTAATACTTAATAAAAGTAATACATACATTTGTTATACAAGCAGCTTTTGCTTACAACTTATAAGCATACATACATTTATATATGTATTTTTGTATGTATATATACAAACAGAGTGACTGCATATACAAAACACAATTGTTCTTACACAATTTCTTTTTAACTTAAACTTTAATTGTAAAAAATACAAAAGCAGCAAAGAAAATGTTCATTATCATATAAAAAACCAAATTTTTAATGTTGATGATTTTTGACGATTTTTTCACATAATTTGATTTTGTCCCAATTTTATCTGGCAACTATCTATAATAAGTACTCAACAGTATAATAACAGAGTAATATTGCAATCTCGTGAATCAGATGGCTAAAGAGCTGAATTAACAACCAGAAGGTTGTTAATTCATAATGCTGCTTTTTTTATTTTAACAAAATGTCTAAAAAGATATTTTATACTAAAAAAAATTTTAGAAAATTAAATGCGAGATGGTATACTGAGTAAGGCGTTATTCATTAAAAACGAATGAGTAATTTGTTCGACGACAAATTTTTTTATTTTGATTTTCGTTTAGGGACACAACTACACGAATTTGTGGACAAAATAACTAGTCACTATAAGAAAGTTTATGGAAAAATTTTTAAAAGTTCATTGTTTGTAAAATACTTTTGAAATATGCAAAGGCTCACTTTTGAAGAGAACCATTTAGGAACCGAATTTCAGTTGCAAAATTCTCGAAAGGATTTCCGATCCTTTGATATATATTATATATGACATTATCGGTAGACTTCATAAACGCCATTTCAATCGACAAAAGTCGTCCTATCGATATCGTTTTTTATGAATGACAAACTTATATATACCCTTTACGTCTGTGGTCAAGGATATAAAAAAACTATTTTTTATTTAAATTATATTGTGGCTTTTAAAATACAATTAAAAGTTCTTTCTCCCAGAATTTCCTTCGTTTTCAGTTAAGTATTGTTCCAAATTTGTTTCAATAAATAAAAATACACACTACTTTTTTATTATAGATAAAGGTAAAATTGATGAAAAAATTTAAAACATAGAACAGTATGCAATAAAAAATATAGGTTTGCAAGTTATAATAAGATACTACATAATCTATATATTTTAACTGTTTTTTTTTTTTAATGCAAATGCCCATAAAAACATTGATAATACGGATTATCAACTTTATATTGTATTCATATGCGAATAACTTATTAACAATAAAAGATGATCAACACATACATATAAACATGTTTTTTGAAATGTTCTTAACATCATATCTGAAATAATGGCAAGCATTTAAATACTCATAACTAGCTCCTGGCGATTTTGATTTTCTTCTGACATAACCTGTGGAATAGGGCATTTCAGAAGGCATTTTTACTACATATTTTCCCGCTGTGTTTTGAATAGTTTATCGCCTACATATGAATAATAATGTGTTCGAGCGATAAACCTTTGTTTTATTGTTCCAGCATTTAAATAAAATCAACTTAATAAAAATAAATAAAAGTATCTTTAAGATTTAATAATAACGAAGTATTGGTCTCTTAAAATATTATTCGCAGGCAAGCCGATAGCGTTACAAATACCGTTACCGGTTAAATACCGTTTAAAATTGGTTACCGTAACGATACCGATACTGAAATTATTGTTCTAAAAAAATACCGCCATTCAAATACCGTTTCCTTCTGTATCAGTATATATTTATATTTTAGTTTCGGTATTTTAAAAATATATTTTCTGTATGATGTGGTGTTGTATAATTTACTTGAGGAAATAAGAAAGATGAAATTATTTAACAATAAGAGTTTATTTAATCTAATATTTATGGAAGTTTATTTTAAAGAGTCCTTTTATGAGTCCCTTTTTCCAAACGACAGAACAAAAAAACAAGTTCTGTCGTTTGCAATAAATATATTTTTTAACCCTGCAAGGCTTCACTTCGTTAAATTAACGACACATTTGGCAGTTTTTTTTTTTATTAATAAATCATTATTTCGAAACATAAATTTATAATATCAAAATAGACAGAAAATATATAGGCATGTTCTAGAAATCGAAATGAATGGATTTAAAAGCAACCAAATTTTAAAAACGACCGCGTAATGAAAGTTCATAAAAATATTCCCTTTTATCTTTTTGTAAAAAATTTAAATAAAAATCTCGATCGATTTCATTTATATAGAAAATAAGTAATTCCAAAAGTTAAATTTTTCCATTTTCAGTAAATTTTCTATGTTATTATTTTAAAACTCACATAGTCGATTCGACGAACTATAGCTTTTTCGTCATACAAATAATTGTAGCCTTTCAGGATTGAATAGGTTTAAATGTCAAACTTTGTGAGTTATTGGCTCTTTGAGGTACTACTCTTATTTGACCAAAATTACACAAAAGATAGTCGAGCACAGCTAATGTAAAGAATTAAATAAAAAATTTCCGTCATGGAAATATTTTATGAGATAAATAACTACCTTTAGTTTTAACCTTTTTTACGCATAAATTGTAACTATTTTAGGCTTAAGTACCACTATTTTTAATTTTTTTTTTTATTATTTTTGTTGAAAATAATAAGGCAATTTAGTCGAGTTTAATTTGGCGTAATATCGTCTCTCAATAACAGCGACATATTGAAGGAATCGTGATCAATCTTAACCGATCATTAGTGTTATTTTTGCATAAAAAGTCTTAGTACCAGAAAATAAAATGTACTATCTAAAATATGTGGCATTTTAACTTATGATATACTTTCAAAAATGTATCATAATGCGGAGTTTTATGGCTTCCTTAAAATTTTTCGGTAACTACGATGAAAGTCCAGACTTCTATTCCTACCTCAATCAATGTTGAAATTAATTATATGTTCTTCGTTAACTGTTTAACATTTGCTTCTACGAATATTCTTTCCTGATAGAATTAAAAATTTCCTTCAGAAAGTTGCAGCTTGGACCACCTTTGATTAAAGCTTACATTTGGAATTTTATATCTGTTTTTTTTTGCCATGATTGTAGCGTGGTAAAAGGAAAGTTTTTAATCCTTTTCAGCATGAAAAATTAAGTTTTTTGAACGAAGAAAATTCATATTTTCATCTGATGTGTGCTTTTAAGTTTTTTTTTTTTATTTTATACATACGTTATTTACTAATTCAGTGCACACTTAAGAAAATAATTATACATGCATAGAAAAAACATGGTTACAGCATTATCACTACAACAATATTATGTTCTCATTGTTAATTTTATTGAACTTTAATAACTCTATGTTCATGATAACAATGATTTCAATTAAATTTTGTCATTTAATGTTTACACTCAATAGGAATTCTAATATAATTGACTGCAAAAATTATATGTTTTTACATACTTTTACCAGAAATAAAATTTTTTTAATATGAAACATATCACTACTTCTACAACCATTAAATATTTGTTGTCTTTTTCTTTGTTCTTAAACAATATTCTGTTTTTAAACCATATTAATATTATTATTTTTATAACAATAAAATATTACAAATCAAATAATTATAATAATAATAAAACTTCAATACTTGTTTGTTTTTATATATATATATATATATATATATATATATATCCGTATATGTATATATAAAATTTTATTAAAATAATAATAATAATTTTTATTAATTATTAATATATGATAAGATAGAATAATAATATGACAAAATGATATAACATGATATATGATAAGATTGCATAAATATGATAACATGAGGTAATAGTATGATAAAATGGAATCATAATATGAAAATATGGTATAATAATATAATAAGATTGTTCAATTGTATGTAAAGCTATAATCATAACATGAAAGAACAAACCATAAAATCGGATACAATATGACAAATTGGAATCATAATAATTATTACTTATAATGATTTCTATTTTGCGCTGTGATCATATGTTAAATTCATAATATGTTACTCTTAGATTCTGGTCGTTACAATTATATTTTTTCTCTGCGTATAAAAACGAAAGATATGCTTTTATAAATATCATTGACACAATTACGGATATAGATTTCATTAATTTTTTTTATTTTAAAAAGTAATTGTAAAGATTGCAAACTGGATTTATTAAGCATCTAAGTTTAACTCCGAACAACAATAAAATTTCAAGTGACATAAATTTAATAAATAAAATATCGTGAATTCTACGAAAGAACACATAAAAAAGTATAATTTTTGACCTCATGTCTTTCAATTTTTTTTTTTTTTCATATTTACTAAATTGTTTTCTTGAAGCTAATAAAATTTATCGAACTTTTGTTTGAAAACAAATAAAAAACCGTTTTATTCTCCCTCAACAATTTTTATTTATTTTTGTTTCATATTAAAAAGGATAAAAAATAAACAATTCAATTTAGACTTCTTGTGTCGGAAATATTTACCATTTTTAATAATTTTTTGAAAAAAAAAATACCTACACTTTTTTAATTTTTTTTTTTTTTTTTTTTTTTTTTTTTGATATATATATTTTAGCGTTTTGTATGTTTTACGCAAAGAGTGTACAAATTAAAATCTATAAAACTACATACGTAAATGACAGATTTAATTAATTTATAAAATATTTTAATAGTATTTCTATTTGCTTTAAATTTTATAACTCGATAATAATATTTTAATTAAAAAATAAAATGCAAAAATTTGTTTGCAATTTTTCAAGTCCATTTTTTATAAAATTTCTTCAAAAAAAATTTTTAAAAAGACTTTTTATTGCAATTTAACAATTTTACTAATTACACAGGTCTAGAGTTTTTAGATTTCTTTAATAGAGCAAATTATTCACTCGTGTTTTATAGACAAGAAGTAGTGCTATAAAAATATATTATAAGTCAAGTCTCCAACTTATCACATATAGCCCCTAGAAGTCTTCAAAGTTATAAAAGAAAAGAATTTAACAATTGGCCCTCTTAAAGCAGGGTTAATTTGTACATGATATAAGTAACACATGACCTTATATCTCAAAAATGGTAAAAGTTTTAATTAGATATATAGATAATATATCTCAAAAATTATAAAGATATTAAATGTTAAAGAAATAAATAAAAATCCAAATTTAAAGTTAAATAAAAAAAGGAAAAATTATATCGTGAATAATTCTCTTCTTGGACCATTTGTAGAGCAGAAAGAATAAATTCCATCACGTCTCAATTTTTAATGTTTTTATTTAAAGTATATATATATATATATATATCTACCAAAGAATTATATAAGCTACAAATTTATTAGAGGTACATATTTCTTTGGTCGTTAATGGGTTAAAAGTGTAATGTGATGGAAATGTTCCTTTCAATTTCTGCACTAAATTTAGTCACGAATTTTTTTCTATTGTTTCTTTATTTTGTTATTTAAATTTGGATTTTTATTTTTTTCTCATAATAATGTTAATGTTTTTTTAAATAATGTTCAATATAGATTGTTATTTTCATATTAAAAATCATTAAAAATATCTGGGCAAATCAATTTTTGATGGCACCCTAATATAGCTTCAAAGATAAATAAGATAATAAACATTTTTATGAATTGTGAAATAATTTAAAAATATAAAGAAATATACAGCTTATGAGCTGCGCATTTAAAAAGGGTTGGGTGCAAAATATATAACCGCACAGAAAAGATAAATTTAAATCATATTTTAAAGGAATTATAAAACTTTACATAATTTTATTACATTTTGTATTTTTACTTATTTTTGTTTGTTTGCAATAAATATGTGGCGTACTTAATTTATAAATCTTAAAAATAAACTTTTTCAAAAAATACTGTGCTTTATAATTATTTTAGAAAAAACTAAAGCGATATAAGAAGACTAATTAACTTTTTAATTAAAAAAACAATTCATAGAACTTAAGTACGATTTCGTTACTAAGTGAGCAGTATAAGACCGGGCCTTATTTTAACTGATTCTCAAACATTTTACTTAAAATTGTGGGACTTGTTGAATACTCTGAATCTTTCAAATAGTAAGAAAATACTGTTTATCTGATTGCAAATATTTAGATCTTTTGAATGCTCTTGATTAAACAAGAGATATTAAAATTTAAATTTTCATAGTTTTAGTTTTAGTTTTAGAAAATATATTAAATTGAGTCTTTTTGTGTATGATCAAGAATTATGTCAGCTATACAATTTAGTTCATATATAGTAAAAAGCTAATATTTTTTGTAGGCCTCATTGAGGATTTTAAGAAAAATTATTTTTTGGCACGCCCCTAAAATAACGCCATTTCTGTTTTTTTTTCGTTTAGCGTCGCCATTTTAAATCCGATCGTAGCATGTGGCATATCGTTTTTAATGGCTTGACTACAGCATCATTTTTTCTCATTGCTAATTTTTTGATACGAAATAAAGTTCTAGACGTTACCAATCAAAAACTTGGCAATAACATATAGTTAAAACGACATACTATTCAACGCTATGCAAACATCGACATCCTGTCTGCATTGCCTAAAAGTTGTTTTATGCGAACGATTACGTGTTACTAGTTGTGTAACTATTGATCCGATTAATATGCATTTATATTAGAGTATTTAATTATATTAGACCCTATTTGGAAGCATATATGGTAACTGAGTTAAGTTGATAAAGTGTATGTAGTGAAGTTTTATTATAATAGCATTTTTATAAATTATTTGGGAATGGAACTTTTTGCTGGTTACTTTGGTTTCTTGCATACTTTCTCCCAAATGTTCAATTATTTTCATATGTTAGGAAAGACATTTATAAACCTACTAACACAAAATATTAAAATATTTCATTTTATGCATAAATAATAAATTTGCAAAAGTTTAAAAAGTTTATATTAAAAAGTAATATTATTACCTATTTTTCTGCTCTAAGAGGGCCAATTGTCATGCTTTAAATATGGTTAATGATTGTAGAAGTTATGAAACAAAGTAAAAAATAAATAATATTTGTCGCAGAAAAGAGTATATTTTTATACCCTTCACCACAGGGGTAAAGGGTACATATAAAATTGTATATACAAACTATCGGAAATCCGCCGAGAATGTTTCTATTGGAATTCAGCAAGATCGGTTCATAAATGGCGTAGATACGTCTCAAAATCCGGTTTTTAAGGGATTTTCGACTTAAATGTCCTATAATAAATATCTTATGGACTTGGTTCTTATATAGATCGGCTACAAACATTTTTCTTCAATTTTGCTTTTTTGAATCAACCAAAATAACCGAGTTATTGGCAAATCTTTCGATACCCTGCACCACATAAGTTCTTGGGGTATTATGCGTTTGTGCTGATGTATGTAGCACACAGAAAAAATCATCCAACACCCATCTTAAAGTGGGCTGGCTCGCTTGACTGCTGGCTGGACGGCTGGTTAGACGGCTGGCTGTCCATGTAAACCTTGTGCACAAAGTACATTCCGCAATTTAGAAGATAATTAAAAGAAATTTGGCACGTAGGACTTTCATGACACGAAGTCGAAGCCTGTAGAAATTTTTTATGATCGGTCTATTATTTCACGTAACCCCATACAAATGTCCTCACGAAATAAGGGTTAACGATTGTAAATGTCTTAAATATGAATTCAGTGCGAGGAAGTTTTGTATAAATATCAATCTTTATGTAAAATTTCATGAGGATCCATCTATAATTGACCATAGTTACCATATAAAACCCTCTTTCGAAAATCACTTTAACGTGCATAAATCACATAAACATGTTAGTATCAAGTTTATATTCGACACAAATAAGTGGAAATCACAGTGACAAATTTTATGAGGATCGCTATATAATTTACCATAGCTCCCATATAAGCCCACTTTCGGGAATCACCCTAAGTGCATAAATTCATATAAATATTAGTATTAACATAATATTCTGTATTCGTATATTTTATTTTACACTTAGTAAAAGTATCGGTCCACAATTGTCAAAATGTCTAATATAATACCCCTCCACGAATTTTGATGGACATACTCAATGGCGTGGGGTATCATATGGTCGGGCCTGGCCGACTATATATTTCTTACTTGTTTTTTATAATATTGAACCAAAAAACATGAAATTAAAGATATATGGTCCTAAGGGAATGAGAATCCATAAGATAATGTGATACTTTTTCGTTTTTGTAATAGTAATTCTTAAATTTTCTGTAATACTGAACCTATAAACATGAAATTAAAGGCACGTGGTCATATGTGGACCAAAACCTAAGTGGAAAAAAGTGCTGCAAAATACTGCTAAGGACGAAAACTGTTTGCATTTATTTTCAGGGTTAAAGCTAAAAGAACATTAAAGAATATAATATGAACACATAAATTTATTCCACTAAACAAAATTTATGAGTGGATTTTTCAAAATTCTAATTTTATCATCTTATCCAAGTATGTTTTATCTGAATTATAGAGTTATACGTATTCCAAATAACATATAGGTTAACATTTGACGAACTAAAATCTTTCTGTTACCGAAAATTTTATTTTTAAAATCTTATTTATAAACTCGAGAATCTGGATAACTATAGCAAAAATAAAATTCTCAAAAAAGTTTTTCTACAAAAAAATGATTAAAATATGTAACAAAATACTCAAAATAATAATAGTTATAAAACATCATATAAAATTTTGAATAAGAGTTAAAGCATAGCCACATAGAAGAAAGTCACCAATCATCAAAATAACTCATTCAATTAAAAATTATTTAAATTTGCACCTCTCACCAAAATGATTATATTAATTACCAATAACTATAAAAAATAAACAGAAAAATTTTTTTATTTTTATTTTCAAAAAGATTCAAAATTAATTAAAATTTTTTTTTATTTTAATTTGCATCGATTCACTTACGTTCACAACTAAATTTCAAACTATATTTAAAAATAAATAAGATATTTTATAGTAATTATTTCTTACAAATTGTCAAAATTTTATTTGATGGGTTAACTGTATGTAATTGTATTGGTTTTTACAGTTTAGTATGCTAAACTCTTAGATACCTTGTGAACTTTCTTTTATATTAAACCTGGAAACATAACCTTGAATATATGTATATTAACATATTTTTTTTTATTATTCAGCAGCATATTGAAAGCACATTATTACAAATATCATATTTTTGGAAAAATAAATTTGCAAAAAGTAGTTTTTATAATTTTTAATTTAACACTAATATGCAAAGAATAGCGAGTAAGCAATCAAATATTATTGGACTGCATCTTCTGAATGTGGTCGTATGTAGTCACTTTATTATATAATCTCAATTTTATACGAACGATATTTTGACAAATTTATACTATTTTTTATAAAGTATGAATTATTTATATGTAGAATTTATAATCCTTTTTTATTGAAAATTAACTTTTGTCTGTTCAAATAATTTTATTCTGGAACCAATTATTAAGAAAACAGTGTAAATACACTGAAAAAATGGACATCAGTTACGAAATTGTTTGTGTTTATTAAATTTTATTTTTTTATTTTAATCAATATCCAAAATTACACTATTAATTAACTAAAAATAATTATTTTTCATTATAATTTCAATTAATTCTTTTAATCGATTCAATGAAAATTATAATTGAAATTTAATTTAAAATCAACTAAAATATTTACTGATCCGATTCTTGTATTAATAAAATCTGTAGAATAGCATAGAAATGGTTACCTTGATAAAAATAAACGAGCTTTATCTAATAAAAACTGACTTACATTAATAACGCCTAATTTCAGGAAAAATTCATAATAAATAATATCGTTCATCACCTCGGTAGTACGCTCCAAAAAACGACTAGAATATTACTGAGGTAGATTTTTTACAACCTAAATAAAACATCAATAAAAAAATTAATCAATAAAAATAAATAAAGTAATCAATATGAAATTACTCTTCATGTGACTATAAAAAAACATATTCCAGAAAGCAGCCTATTGCAGATTTGACAAAAACTTGGACCTTGACGGGAAAATTTAAGTAGAATAACACCGAATGATTAGTAATCTTTAAAATCTTAATATCGTGTACATACTTACTAATTTTTTTTATTCGCGTTATCCTTGGTATTTAAGAAAATCTTCAAAGTACTTGGTACAGATTTTTTCTTTAAATAGGCCACAAAAATTACCAGTCAGTTTGAAATCGTAGTTCTATGACACTAAGCTTCGCTTTACTTAACGAGAACATAAACAACATCATGTTATAAATTGTGTATGGAGTATGTCTGTGTATGTTCACCTTGAATAAGTGTGGTGATTTATAATTTTAATTTTATTTCATCTTTGGTGCAAGTTTAAAGAAAAATATGAATGGTCTTGATATTTTAATAAAAGAACAACGTGACTTGTTCCAATTATTAGTTAAGGTAGAAGTTCGTTTTAAACAGAAAATTAAAAACGAAAAGGCATGTGGTTATTTAACGTCATTGGCCTAAAGAGTGGATGATATGTTCAATAAATTTGATACAAAACGTGACAAAATAGTTCATCAAGTACATAAAGAATCCATAAGCGTGGAAGATGTGCCCTATATAAAGGACGATATATACTTAGATTTTTCAGAAAAATAACTTACATTCAAGGACAAGATAATTGACTCTATTCCAGAGCATTCTCCGATACTAGACTTTCAAAAATATCATTACCCAAATTTTCTGTAAAATATATCCCTTTTCTCTTGTGCACCACAACGTTTAACTGAATAAAGTTCAAAAATTTTATTATTTAAATGGCACGCTCTCTGGAGAAGCTGCTAATCTGATTAAAACTATTTCTGCCACAGAGGTAAATTATAATTCCGCATGGAAAATTCTGGAATGAAGGTATGATAACAAGCGAATACTAGTAGGAAAATTAATATTAAAGCTTTTCAATATTCCAAAGTCCGATGGTGGATTTGAATCAATTAAAACCTTACTAGACTCTACCCAAGAATATTTGTCTTTACAAAAGAATCTTTTTTATATTCAGCTGTGATCCGATTCCTATACATTTACTTATGTAGAAATTAGATATTCAGACCAGAAAGGATTGGTAAAGATCCTTGAAATCGTCTAACGAACTTTTACTTAGGGATGACTTTTTTTCATTTTTGGAAAGAACTTTCGGTACTCTAGAATCCATAAATAACGGAATTTTCTCTTCTTCTACACAAAAACCTGTTAAAGCTGATAAAGATTGTTTTAAAGAAGATTTCTTGTAATTCTAGTAATTTTTCTAAACCCAAAACTATTTCTTGTTCATATTGTGATAAGAATCATTCACTATTAAAGTGCTTAAAATTTTTGGCTCTTTCTTTGCATTCAAAAAATTAATTTTTATCGAATAAAGGCATTTGCTATAATTTTTTTACAATAGGAGATGATCACAATAAATCTGACTCTCCATTTCACAGAATAATTTCTAAACCACTTCAGCAAACAGTTCTCCATTCTGAGGAACCTCGTTCTACTACTACTTCTGCAAGTTCATCTAATTCTGAACGTAATACGTCATCTCAGGTCACAATTCACAATGTAAATTCTTTTCAAACCATTTCATTATACAATACTAGATTGAATATTTGAACAAAACGTGATTACTCTCCTCTACGTACTGTTCTAGACCCCGGATCACTGTGAAATTTAATTTCTGAATCTGCGTACAGATATTAGGTTTGAAGAAGACAAAATCTTATTATAAGATCATCGGTGTTGATAATGGCAATTAAAATTTATGCAAATATTTAATGAATATCAATTTATACTCTAGGAAACAGGTCCAATATTGTCATGTACAGCCCTAATTTTACCCACTATTTCTTCATACACCCCCGATCCTTCAAGTAAATACATTTCTATGCTTGAACTTGGTAATGATAGTTTGGCTGATTCACTTCTTATTTATTTGACCCCATTGAAATAATTTTAGGTTCTGATATTTGTTCTAAAATTAAAATAGCTTCTGAATCATTTATACGTAACAATTTCTTCTTTTAAAATACTCATTTCGGTTGGGTATTTTCAGGTAATAGTAACGACATCAGCTAATAGAATATACATTCATAATGCTAATTTAGAGAGAACATTAAATCTTTCCGGGAACAAGAGGAAGTTGTTATGAAAATAAAATTGACCAATGAAGAATTGGTTTGTGATTTTTTTTTTAAACCACATATCGAACAGGCACTGGATTTACCTAAGATTGAAAACAATATCATGGCAGCTTTTAAACGTTTACGACATTTAGAAATTTCATTTTCAAAACGTTTCCAATTTTCTGAAAATTGTCAAAACTTTATGCAAGCGTATGAATCACTAGGACATATGACAGGAATTGGAAAATATCCTAACGATATTTGAGTAAATTCCTATTTATATGGAATACCGAAAATGATTCATTTTCAATCAAAGCCAGTATTAAAGATAATATTTGTATCACTGAGCGGTCAATTCTCTCTAAAACGGTTACACTTTTTGACCAATTAGAGTGGTTGACACCATCTAATGTAGTTGCCTAGTCCCTCTTTAAGCAACTGTGGGAACATAGTATAGGCTTGGATGAACGAATCCCAGATGATATTGAGCAAAAATAGCTTAAATATAGATCTTCATTATTACAACTTGCTAATTTGAAAATTTTTCGCTGTGTTCGATGGTCAAACTAGACTTAGATAGACTGCGAATGCAGGGGAATTTTGGCTTAAGATTTGATCCAAAATCAAACATGGTGGTTTGGACCATAATTTTTGTATCAACCTTCGTCCTTATGGCCAAAGAGTCTTTCCAATTTACATACCACCGAAGAACAAATAATGTTTAAAGTTTCTACAAATATTTGTCATGAAAAAGTCTACCCTGAAATCCTTTTCAGATTTTATGATTTAAGAACCATACTTCGCATTTCTTCTTTGTGTTTTCGTTTTATCCATAATTACAAAAGATCCAAAATTCAGACAAACAGATATCTACAAAATATGGGAAATCAATGAAACTTTATTTTGTTTAATTAAACTAACACAATCAAAAGTTTTTCCTCACGAAATTAAACTTCTCTCTAAATACCGAGAGATAAAGCATTGTTCTTTGTTCAAATTAATACCATTTCTTGTTGGAAATTTAATTATTCGTGTAGGCGATCGCTTACAAAACTCTTATTTGAGTTACAATGTAAAACACCCAATAATAATAACAAAAACTAATCCACTTCCAAAGCTAATAATCATGGATTCGCATTAGAAAATCTTATATAGAGGTGTTTTCCTTATCATGTCTATTGCGAACCGCAAATTTGGATTGTTTCCGGAAACCAATTAGCTAAAGCCATTACATGGGTAACTTACCATATCTACGCCTGAATGTTACTAGATCTTTAAGCATTGTGGAGGTGACTATGCGGGTCCAATATCTATTAAAACCTCAACTCTAAGATCCACTATAGTTTCCAAAGAGTATATTTGTTTATTTATATTCATGGTCAGTAAAGCTATACACTAACCACGAATTCTTTTCTGCATTCAGACGTTTCATTTACCGTAGAGGAGCATGTACTGACTGATATCTACTCAGATTGCGATACAAATTTTATCCGAAAGAGCTTCAGATACTTTACCACAAAAATATAAAATTGTTGTCTGAAGGTCTTCGCCAAGCGTTAAATTTAATTTGCACGAATTGTTATTTTATTCCACCAGCCTCACCAGATTTTGGTGGCATATGGGAGGCTGGTGAGAAATCTGTCAAACATTACTTAAAAATTATTACAAATGACCGACTTCTAAGAAATGGCTACTCATCTCTGTCAGATTGAAAGCTGCTTTAACTCTCGTCCTCTTTCGTCAGATCCATCCAATTTTTATGCCCTTACAACAGCACACTTCAATTAAACTTCAATTACTGTAAAAACTTTCGTTTTTAAAGGGAGAGAATGTTCTCAAAAAAATATACACTTTTGTTTTTTCATTTAAATTTACATTATTAGGTAACCCATATCTTTTTATACCTATTCGAATTGTCTTGACAATTACGAAGTTATTTAACATATCTACATACTTTCGTATATACATCTTTCCGCTCTTGCATTTAAAATTCTCGTTGAATGATAATGCAGTTACGCCTATAACTAGACTTGCTATACTAAAATGAATATATACAATTAGCACATACATACAAATTCGTTAATATAGTTATTGGTGTAACTGCATTACAAGAGCGGTATCTTGATACCGTCACAAGTTTTACGACTTAATTATTTTCACTCGATGTAAATAATTTGCAAATTCGAATTTTTGTTTATACCAAATTTATTATATTAATAAGCCCTCTTTTTCTTTTAAATTTGGAGCTGTAAAATCTGATAAGTACAAGTGTATTAATAAATGTATATTATTTAAAATCAACTTAACCTCTTTTTCTAAACTTATAGAAGAAATTACTTAACAGCGGGAGTTCTACAGGGCACAGTGGGGCAGAATCGAAATTTTTTGGAAATACATCTGCAACTTCTGATCGACTGGTTGGATTTTCATGAAATTTGGTATAGGCGTATCGGAGGAGTGTATAATATTAAGTTTGGAAGGGAGGTACAACAAACCCCTCAGGGGCGGAGCTAAGGGGGCTCAAAGTTAGGTACCTCTGACAAAAAATTTTTAATCGCTTGCCAAATTTTTGTTTCTCGTCCGATTTCAAATATTTTTATATACTGTTGTAGGCCCTGATAAGACCTATAAAAAACATACTTACATATCCTATTTATCTCTTATAGTTTTCAAGTTATTTGCGTTTGAATTTTTAAGCATCATAGTTTTGTATGTTCTTGGTCCAGTTTTTTTCATATATCCTAGTATTTCCGACCGATTTTATTAGTTTTTTTCCTATCTAGTTAAAGAACAAAATTATATATTGAATAAAAAAAATTAAAGTCGATATCTTTACCGAGTCCAAAAATAAGCGATTTTGAATTTGAAAATTGCAAAAAAGACGACTTTTTGTATTTTTTAAGCCGAAAAAGTATCTACACTCCTTTTTATCTAAAATAAAATTTTCTTTAGCAACATATAATAATTTTACACGCTTCTGAAAGGCAACTTCACAGAAATGACTGTAAGATAAAAAACAAGCCCAATAACTCAAATGGTCGTGGTACATATCCTCCCGAATTCGACCCATTTTATATGAAAGTTTTGAATTTAGATCATTTTTTCTCAAATCCCAATAGAAATATATGAATGTTTAGAAAAGGATAAAGTTTTACTTAAATTTGGGAAATGTGGCAACGCTATTAAAAATAAAAAAAATTTATTAATTATTTTTATAAAAATATTTTGTGTATAGATTTTAGTAAAAGTATACAGAAATATTCATAATTTTCTAAGTAATTATTCACACAAAACTAAAGGCAAAAGTTGCAAGTTTGTAAAAATATAGTCATATATACAATAAATTGGAAATATAAAAGTTTAAAGGCGCATATTTCTGAAATGGTGCATGGTATTGACTTGAATCTTTTTGCAGAAGATCGGAAATTATATATGCTAAAGGATAAGCTTAATTTGGAATACATATTTTTAAAATTTCTTTCGCTATTTAGAAATAAACCGAACAAAAAGCCCAATTTGGTGTTTTTGGAGAAAATAAAAATTTTTTAATTGTAATAACATATTTTTTTATAAAGATACCTTAATGATATTTGCAAGAAATGTGGATCTTATTAATGTAAATAAAAGCGCGTTAACCAAATTTCAACCAGGGGTAGAGTTTTCCCGAATTCCCAACAAAACTAATCAAAATTCCCAAAACTTGGATTTTTTTACATTTCTGGCTATAGAATCCATGTTTTTCCCAAGGCCAGTAGATTTTTATTTAAAACTTTTAACAACATATTGAGGATTCTTAAAATATATTCCGCTTTTCGATTTGTGCTTTGGGATTTGAGAAAAAATGGTCTAAATTCAAAACTTTCATATAAAATGGGTCGAATTAGGGAGGGTATGTACCACGACCATTTGAGTTATTGGGCTTGTTTTTTATCTTACAGTCATTTCTGTGAAGTTGCGTTTCAGAAGTGTGTAAAATTATTATATGTTGCTAAAGAAAATTTTATTTTAGATAAAAAAGAGTGTAGATACTTTTTCGGCTAAAAAAATACAAAAAGTCGTCTTTTTTGCAATTTTCAAATTCAAAATCGCTTATTTTTGGACTCGGTAAAGATATCGACTTCAATTTTTTTTTATTCAATATATAATTTTGTTCTTTAACTAGATAGGAAAAAAACTAATAAAATCGGTCGGAAATACTAGGATATATGAAAAAAACTGGACCAAGAACATACAAAACTATGATGCTTAAAAATTCAAACGCAAATAACTTGAAAACTATAAGAGATAAATAGGATATGTAAGTATGTTTTTTATAGGTCTTATCAGGGCCTACAACAGTATATAAAAATATTTGAAATCGGACGAGAAACAAAAATTTGGCAAGCGATTAAAAATTTTTTGTCAGAGGTACCTAACTTTGAGCCCCCTTAGCTCCGCCCCTGAGGGGTTTGTTGTACCTCCCTTCCAAACTTAATATTATACACTCCTCCGATACGCCTATACCAAATTTCATGAAAATCCAACCAGTCAATCAGAAGTTGCAGATGTATTTCCAAAAAATTTCGATTCTGCCCCACTGTGCACTGTGATGATGGATGTAAATCTACGCATGACACACATACTGTACGTAGGGTACAATAATTTTTAACTAATTTTTAACAACAGCCAAACCTTCGCTACTTTAAGCTAATATGTATAAAGGGTTTTTGTACTATTGTTCAGGTAATGAGAGATTTTTGTGTAACAATCATCAGTGTATACTTCCATTTTTGTCTCTTGTAACTATTTTTGTTATTGTAACAATATGAAAATTGTTTTTTCAAAAAAGTTCAATAAATATTTTAACCAAATTATTGGAGCTGGGCTCACGAAGGTATATTGGTGGGGATTTAAAAGATTTTTGCATAGAATTATCATTTTTTGTCTCTTAGCGGATGTAAAGTTTTCTGGGGGCTTAAAGCATGTGTATTAACAGGCAATGGTTATGTTTTTTTAAATTCCTTGGAGTTGTTGTTGAATTTTTTTATATTTTCTTTTATGTTATGTTTTTAACAATTTTTGGATGGTGATATTGTTTGTGTATTTTCTTCATGTAATTGAATTACGGGCGAGCAAGAGCGAGCTCTCTCAAGTGGTTTTGCGGTTAAATAATTCTTGTCATATTGTGGATCACCAATATTTTTTTTAAACACTCTTCGTTGAGAAATATATAAACATTTCTGCCGTTTATTCCGAGTCGAATTTCATACTGAGAACTCATAGACTCTTTTAAATTAAGTATAACTGTATAACACTTTTTCACACACATTTTATTTGTTTATTTATTTACACAAATTGGTTTTCTTTTATTTAAATTTTCAACGTTTTTTATACTTATACACTGCCTGCAACTTGAATAAGGAATCACATTTTTCTAAATTAAATTAAGTGTATCTCCTAAACTAAAGTTCAGAAAAAAATTATTTTTTGTGCAACCAAATTTTAAAGTGTTGTTGGCATATTTTCCTGAAGAAATAAAAATATACATATTTTGTTATACTAAAATTATTTAAAGACATGTATTTCTCTGGTACTTTTTCGTGTCACTTGAATAAGGAATATTTTAAAACTACGCAAACTGTAATTTATTTTACAATTTTAGGATATAAAAATGAAAGTTATTAACTTCTAGCATTCAATTAGTAATAAGTACTGCCACCATTTTTATAAATAACCTCAAAAATGCGATTTAGCATCGACTTGTATAATGAATCTTAGTAATTTAGCGAAATTGAACTCCGTGCTTCCGTTACTGCATCCTTTAAGGATTCTATCGTCTCAAAATATTTTTCTCCTTCATAAACTCTTCTTGTAAGCCAACCCCAGACATTTTCAGTTGGATTCAGGTCTGGGGGCCAATCCAAAATTTGAACACATTGTTGATTAATACATTGTATGAATCGGAGCGTTGTCGTGTTGGTACGTCCAAGGTATGGGTCCAAAGAAATCATTAAATTTTGGAAATGCTTCCTCCAGAATGTTTTTGTAAGTCGTAGCAGTCATTTTGTTGGATACAAAAACCAATTCTATGGTACCAAAATACGAAATGGCATCCCATACCATTATTCTGCCCATTATTCCTCCTTATTTAGGTCATGAACGTAATAGTTATACCAATCGGGACCATCAATATTAAACTTTTTCCATCGGAAAATACAACTTTAAACCATTTGTCGGACCATGTCATTGTATTTTTGTCAAACTGTAGACGTTGTGATTTGCATTTTTCATTAATTGGTGGTTTTTTTGCAGTTTTCGTCGGACTATGTGCACTGTTCTTAGACTGGCACTGACTTCACTTTTTTCACGTATTTTTGATACCGACATGGCAGAATTTGATGCAATTCTAAGAATTTTTGGTATTTCTTTTGGAGTTGTTGCCATTTTCTTCCGCCCTTTCATGTTTTTCCATATCTTTCCACGTTATTTAAATAATTGTACATAACTGTCTTTCCTCTATTAATGTTTTTGGCTATTTGGATCGGATTCTGACCCTGAGATTTCAAAATCAGAATTTTTTCTTTTTCAGAGTTATTAAGTGCCTTACCACGTCCCATTTTGAATAAAAGCTATTTAAAAAGTATCAAATTAAATTTATATTGAAAGAAATTCTTCCTGATTAATATTAAAAGAATTCCTTATTCAAGTGACACACAAAATAGTACCACAGAAATACATGTCTTTAAATAAATGCATAATTTTAGTATAACAAATTATGTATATTTTTTAATCCTTCAGGAAACTAAAGCCAACACTTTGAAATTTGGTTGCGCAAAAAATTATTTTTTTCTGAACTTTAGTTTATGAGATATACTTAATTAAAGTTAAAAAAATGTGATTCCTTATTCAAGTGGCAGGCAGTGTAAATATTTTTTTTATTTTTAATATTGTTGCCACATTTCCCAAATTTAAGTAAAACTTTATCCTTTTTTAAGGATTCATATATTTCTGTTGATGAATTTAAAATAACAAAATCTAACAAAATAAACCCTGGTAAAATTTAAAATATATAGCGTGCAGTCGCGTATTTTTATTATTTTATTTTCACCAAATCTCGACAAATAATTAAAAATCCACGAAAGTCTTATTCCTGGAACTAGATATAATTTAGAAAGTGAAATGAAAGATTTCCATCACCTCACAATTTTGAGAGATATAAATTTTTTTTCAACTTCATTCAAAAATTTTTACATATTCTTTTATTTAGGAATAGAAAAAACTACTTCTTTCTCATAGTAGAATTCCATTTGCCTTGATATAGTTTATAATAACAGCTATATCTAAATGAAAAATCTCTCCATGTTCCATAGTTTACAGATTCTGATGAAACCGCTCCCGTTGCTCATCGCTACAAGATGCAAGATTATTTGGGAATCGGTCTAGATGACTGTGAAGGTAGTGCAATTTGATAGACATGTTGCATCCCAAGTTTCTAAAGTTATCTAGCTTGAGTTGTAATTTCCAAGAAAGTTTTTAATAACTTCAACAAAAAAAGTCCAAGCTGATCGTTACAAATCATTCAATGAATTTAGGAAACTGGAATCTTTAATTAATATTTTTATTTGTGGACCATCAAAAACTTCCGTTATCTTTTCTAAGCTTAGTCCTGGGCTTTGACAAACTGCTTCATAAGACCTAGTTTAATGTGCAAGGGTGGCAATATAATTTTTTCTTTTGGAACTAAAGGTGGATTTATGATGTGATGATTTCCAACCTCCAACGTCTCACGTACTGGCCAATTTCGTTTTTCCCAGTGTAAGTGCTGGACCCGGCTGTCCCACAGATAATAAAAACATGGATATTTGGTGAATACACTTTGCTGTTCGAATAAGAAATTAGTCATCTTAAGATCAACACAAATAATCCATTGGTGCTCGCTATATTTCATTTTGTCCAACACAAGTGCGATATTTAGGTATTCTTCTTTTAGTCTTGTAGAATGGGTAATTGGCTTCGTTTGCAGCTATCTATAAAGAGGCGCTATTCATAATTATAGTAAGTCTTGCTATCTTTTGCGATAGTATGTGACTTTTGTATGTGATGCCAACAAGTTTCTTTCTTTTAGTCTAGAATCCAATACCTTTGCAGATTTCTTAGGTAATTCAAGAAATCTTACCATATTATTTAATTCTTCTTGTTTAAATGGTTTGGGGTTTGTAGACGGTATTTCTTCAAAATCACTATCGCTACTCATTTTGTCAAGGATTTCTTCAAACAAGGGTTCATTTTTAGAAGATAGTTTTGGAATGTGGTAGAGGTCTTCTGGCTGATTCTACGACTGGATAAATATTTTTTTTCAGATTAATTCCACGTAATTTAATACAGCAAAAGTAGCAGTCATCTAAGTGATTTTTTTTTTGTTCTTTCCACTGCATAGGCTCTCCGAATTTCATACGACGTCTTTGACCATTTATACACTGTCTTAAATATTCACAGCACATTTTACAAACCATTTGAGGAATCCACGGCTTATTTTTATCCTCAATTTCCAAATTAAAATAAGAAAAATAAGCACTTTTTGTAAAATCCGTTATAGGTTTTCTAAACTTTTTAACTTTTTAACCACAAATGTAACAAAACACGTTTGGATCATTGAGTGACATGTTACTAAAATGAATTTATTAAACAAAATTACCGATAGGATTTCAAGCCGGGCCAAAAAAAGTTCGTTGACAGCTACTATTAAAAATTTACATTATATCCAAAACTACACGTAGGAAAAAATTTTTTTCACATTTTTAGTATTACTAGTGTCGGCGTGTTACAGAACCACTAACGGTTTGTCGGCACCATTTAATTTTTTTTAATTTGTTGACTTGTATTACATAACCTAAAATCTCCTTGGAGGTATATATTTCCCTTGGACATTGATTCACTTACGTTTCTACACTACATTTAGTCTAAGAAACAAGAATTATTTAAATTTGGATTATTTATTTTTTATTATTATTATTATTTTTTTAACTTTTGATATCCATGTATTTTCTGCATTTTCAGCGATTTTAATTATTTTATAATTTTTGAGATCACTTTATGTTTCAGTTATATCCAATACAAATTTTCCCTCCCCACCCACTCATTACCTCACATTTTTCCATGGTTTGATTAGGGTTAGTTGAAAAATTCTAGAATTTGACAATTTAAAGACTTATACGAGCTCTGTAAATCAAGTTGGAAACATAACTTGTAATATATTTTTGTAATTATTTTTTTTAATTTGTTTTATCTATTACCTAGAAAATTATATAAACTAAAAACTCCTTAGAGTAATATATTTTCATTGATCATTAATGGGTTAAAATTATGACGTAATTGTAATTGTCTACCGATTCATGATATACAAAATTATTAAAACAAAAAACGTTTTGAAACCAATGTGGATTGTTGATAACCACTTATAGAAGACTATTTATGTTTTTGTTCCATAGATTACACTATGCGACAAATTGTGGGTCATCAAATACTGCCTCAATGATTCCAACACGAAATGAAAGTATACCATCACAGATTAATATGACCTCCAAAGGGTTTTGCAAAGTTAGTTCGAATTTCGTTTTTATGAAATCTTAAATTTTGAATACTTTGAAGCACTTTTTTCATTAGATATGTAAATAAAAACATTTAAATCAGTAAATTTCAATGTATTTATGGCATAGTATACAAAGTGAGTTCTCACGTTATTCAATCGATTTAATTGATATTTTGCTCATAGTTATATTGTGCATCCTCCGAAAGCAAATATAGGATATAATATTAATGAAAATGCCGCGCTCATTTTTTTAAAACAATTATCTTTTTTTTTTTTTTGAAAGTTTAAATGAAATTTAGCACATGCATAAAGTATTCTGTGGAGAAAAGTATGAGCTAAAATTTAACTTGGATTCCATGACCAGTTTTTAGCCCACTTTCAGTAAAAATACTTTCTTGATGCTACTAAGACAAATCACATAAAATTTGACATACACAATGAATATAGAATGTTGTATATACTGAAGTTTAATCTGCGTTTTACCCACAGCCTCTTTTTTGCCCATATTTATTATGCTGAATATTTTTTTTTTTTTACTACTTTCATTCAAATTTTGATTATTTTAAAATTTTGCTCTTTTTTTTAAGTGTACGTGGCACCCAGTAAGTACTTCCTTCAACAATATACATATGTGCCAAGTGTAATCGGTTTAGTAGTATAAATATAAGTTCAAGTTAAATAAATTAAACAATATTCTGACAAAAAAAGGGCGTTAAAAGGGTATGTCATCCAGTAAAAATGTAGTATAATAATGCTAGTAGACTATAAAAACAGCATAATAATATTTAGATAAAATAATTTAAATAATTATTATTTCCAATCATATTGAAAAGGTGTTTCGAAAAATTAGAACTTCAAGAGACCATGAAATCGAAATTCCAACTAAATTTGAAATATACTTTGGACTGTGTTATATAATGGCTAAAATTAATCATTTATGTGGTTGGTACTGCGAATTTCCTACTTGTTAACGGAGTTATGAACTCGACAGTACAAATGTTTAGATCTTTCTAAAACGTTTTAATTTACACAGGCCCACAGAAATTTTAGTTCAGAAGGGGGACTCAAAATTATTTTAATCCCCTTTAATACTAATTGTTAACTTCAAAGGCTTTCAAGCATTTGTTTTAAGTTTTTATTATTTTGGAAATATTTTAGGACAAATTGTTGAAAAAGTAATCGTAAAAGAAATACATACATACTCGTACATTGTACGAGTTTTTATTTATTATTTTACTGTTGGAATTTTTTAACAAGACATGAAGTCATGTGTCCGCAGATAGACTGAAATTTATGTTTATACATTCGTGTGTTTAATGAAGGTAATTTATTTAAAAAAGCCGCAGACACAGAAGAAGATTTCAAAAAAATAAATCAGCACTGCAATAATTCAAATAAAATAGATTTATTGCAAACACTCTCATACATGAACAATTTCATATAAGTACCAGAGCAAATTGTCTGACCTGGCCACTGCAACAGTTTAAAAACCAACTAGGGTTGTCATTCAAACAGAAATTATTTTATTATTCGAGGAACAAATTTGTTTTTATTTTTTCGAACGAACAAAATATTTCAATTTAGAACAAAAGATTATTCGATAAATTTTTAACGAATAATCGATTAATTGAATAATTTTTTAGAACGAATTTTTGTTAAATATATATGTTATATACAAAAACTTTTTTGAAATTATGACTATAAAAAAATTGTTTAGTTAGACATCCATGTCTAAAATGATTGAAAATTTCACTAGGATATAGAAATTTCCTATTATCAAGTTTGAATGAAATATTAAAACCTCTTGACATAGACACTAAAAATTAGAGAAAAAATGCATCTCTAATTGAATTAAAAGCCATTTTATTTTTTTTTTATTATTATTTTTTTCTTTTTTATTTCAAAATTTGGAAATGAAAATAGCATTTCTAATATTTTAATAAAAAATTTTAAAGTTAAAATAATCGGAGACGTATAAAAACATTAAATACTTTGGCGTTATTCTTAAATTTTGGAAATTTTCCAGCGAACAATAGTTTTCTAAAATATTAAACAAAAAGTAAAACAAAGGAATATTAATGCTTTATTTTTGAAATTATTTCATGTAAAAAATTATTCCAATAAATATAGAAATAGCAGAAGATTCTGAAATGTATGACGATATTTTGTTCACTGGACTAAATCAATCAATAAATAATATCAAACATTTTAAAAATTGAGACGATTTATTTTATTTTGAAAAATCTAAAAAAGAAAAAAACAGAAAAACTAGATTTGCTTTTAATTCTAATGCCTCCATGAATAGTAAGTGAAAGATCTTTTTCCAAGTCTGCTTTTATAAAAAAAAATAATTATCATTTCAAAGAATTTAAATTTTATTATATAATTTTTATGTTATTTGAAAATGGTCTCAATTTTTGTATATTTTTTTATTTCATGTAATGAATAATGAATTTTTATTTTTAGGTTGGTTTTATGGTAATAAAACCAAAAATTGTTCAAAAATTCAGGTTTTTTAATTTTTTAACTTTTAATTATATATTCGAACAATATATTTTATTTTTTATATATTCGACTTTTATTCGATCACACGAATAATGAAAAAATTATGAAATTTTATTCGAACTTCAATATCGAATAATTGACAACCCTACAACCAACCCACATCATCATCAGAATCAACGAAAAACACTTTTGGCTAAAATTTTTCTTAGTCCCAACCAACCACCCACACTCAAACGTTAAATTTATTTAAATGCCAACAAAAGCCATCGTAGGTACACAAATCGTGCTATGTCAGCAACACTATTGCATGGTTGCCTACATAATTCACCATATAAAAGTGTGTGTGAGAGTACAAATCTAGTGAATTTAAACATGATGTCACCGTGCAACATTTTATATGAGTACAGTATGTATGAATACGAATAAGTATGTCTGCATCACCATTACCATTTTATCCATATCACCATTATCAGTTAAAAAGCATCACAAAATGTACAAAGTACAACGACTGTTGATATCACTGCTATTGAAAAAAAGTACAATTATCACTACAATATAAGATAAAAATAAAAAAATAACGAATAGTAGCATTTGCAGATTTATTACTTGCAACAATTCAACTTATTTATACATCATATGTATTGAATCATTTTAATAACAACAATAATATATAAGTATAAAAACGTAAGATCGAACCGTCTTGTCACCTAAACATTAATCAAATGGTAAAACTATGCTTTTTAACATAAAAATTTATAAATAACAGTGAAAATAAATACACTATCACGATCACAATTCCCTAGAAAATTAACAAATTACAGGTATTGTGTTATAATTTTGGTTCTTAGCGACAAACGCATTCGTTATCGTGGAACTAGTTTCACGAGGCAGGAGCGACATATTCTAACAAATACATCAACAGTTTGAATGCAAATTTTATGTGAGTTGCACTACATTAAAGCACCGATGACAGTTCTTGTGATAAATGATACGATCTCTACTTTATTATGCACGTTGCAATACATGTTGTTGCATAAAAGCACTTTATAATACACAAACATAGTAACATATACATATTACATCTCTCCCAGTAAACACGAAATTAAACATTTGATAAATGGTTGATTATTACTCATTTATTATTAACTGAAATATAATTTTGTTTTAAATATTCTTTAAAGTAAAACAATTTTTTTTTTTTTTTTTTTTGAAAATGTTCTTGTTTTCAAATTATAAAAGGGTAAGTATTTTTACAACAAATCATTCTCAATTTAAAATCAAATTAGTGTGTTTGGTGGGTATATAAGTAGGTATATATGCATACATATATAGATTTAAACAAAAGCATACGTTTACCTTATTATGTATGTTAAAGACTTATAACATCTGTCTGCAGTAGTGAGCAAAACAAATACAACTAAATAAAACTATTTATTAAACTTAAAACATTGTGTCTTGCACTTAAAATATTGTATTACATATAATTATGAGTACATAGCACTGCAGACCTTTCAATGGATATTTAATAAATGATATACATTTTATATTTTTAAATAAAATTCAACCCTGGAAAGACTCCGATCTTTTTATCTCTTCTGAGGGCTTTAATTAAAAATATTTCAAGACATATTGCTAAAATGCAAGAGATCCTAAATACTGTTCGCATTAAACAAAAACATTAAACAAAAACTGAAAATACCTCAATATTTCGAGGGCCTATATTCAAAACACTCTATCTCACGATTTTATGAAACTTCGTTTTTGATGGCATTACATTCCCTATAATAACCCTCATCTATGATTTAAATTTTAAATGAAAATTCCCAGTTTTTCCCATTTTATTAAACCTTTTGTATCCCTCTATCTTACAAAATGAATATTTTTTAAATAGCTCTTTTGATGTACAATAATAAATAAAGCCATGCTACTATTTTTATATCAGTTGTGGAATTTGACAAGAAAGTTATTCCTACGAGACTTAGATATGAGATGATTAAGATTTATCATTTATGGGAACTAACAATTCCCTTAGAGTTGTCCGCCATATTTTCATATCAGTTATGATTCCTGATAAGAAAATTAATCTCACACAATTTTAAAACTTTTGCTCCAATAATTATTATTTTGTTTATATGGGGGTACCATTTCCTTTGCACCGATCCCAAAATAAAATAGCCTATTATAATTATGTTGGTTTATTAAATTACTAACTAGTTTAACAACTTTAAAAAATCAAATATTAAATAGTAATTAAATATATTTTTTAAAATTCAAAACCCTCTATGTCTTTATTTTATTAATACACATTGAATATTTTAAAAGTGCAAAAACCCTCTATCTCTCTTTAAAATTACCAATGTTGTAAAATATTAAAAACAAATTATATATAAGATTTAGTCGTGGGTTTAAATAAATATTGTAAAAATTTTTTAATACTTGCAAAATAAGAGAAATGAACAGTTTTTTGGCTCTCCTGAAAAGTTATTTTTTTTTTTCTAGATAAAGGGTTTTGAATATAGACACACGATTTGTATTTTTTTAAGGATGATTTTATATTAGTACCTTTTAAACTAATTATTTATAAAATATGGAACAGACTAAAGGGTTGAACTTAGTGTGATCCATTTTCTTATCAAACTTCGCAATTGAGATGGAAAAAGGGCAGATATATGAGGAGGAATTAGTATCTACAGAGCTATTACTGTAAAAGTATTAAAACTTGGTGGAAATATTTTTTTTATCAAACTATTTAGCTGTTATGAATTATTATAATAGATTATTGCACACCAAGAGAACTATTTTAGTGATAGTCTTCATTGCGAACTACATCAAATGGCTTACTTAAATTAAAAATTAGGCGAATACAATCAAATCTAAGAATTATAACGTAATAGCGAAGAGATTTGCTTGTTGATCAAACATCAGTGAGCATTGATAACGTGACTAAAAAATGTCTCTTCAGAAGTTATGATTCCAATTCGAATCTTAAGCCCAGTACTTCAAATAGAGAACATCAAGGATATGAGATAAAATATCTCACTAAGCATAAACTTTTTATATTCACAATTGGATTTTTCCAACAAATTTTCCGTCAATAAGTATGCAGAAAAGCGGTATTAAGGAAAATACCATCTCAAAATGTTATCTAATTATTGTTCGATTTAAAAAGAATAAGTACTGAAAATACTACTGAAAGTATATCTTTCTTCATTAAATGCAATTTTAAGCCGTATTTCATAAGAACACTGTTACAAATTTGTAAATTTTTTAAAAATGTTGGTTTTAGAATAACTAAATATTGTATCTGCCATATATTCTTTGTTAGTTGAGATATCATATCGTTATTATTTATTATAAAAGCTCACATTTATTGTTTGTTAGATAAAAGACGCTTACAAACGATTTTAAACTCATTACCATTTCTGAAAGCGTATTCTGTTAATCCCAGCTTTGAAATTTTAGAACATATGGAATATACTCAAAATTTTTATAGGAAATAGGTAAAACTCAGAAGGATCTAGACTGGCTTCTATTAAAAAATAGACTTGATAGCCATAAACACATAAAATATTTATATTTTCTTATAGAAGTTCTTATTTAGTTAAAAATAAGCTATTAAGCATTTTTAATAAAAATATATAGTGAAATCGGATGAGAAACAAAAAATTAGCAAGCGTTTTAGAAGTGTTCATATTTGGCATGAACATGGTGAGCAATATATCCATTCCTGAAGGGTCTGTGGAATACTGTTGTGAGAATTTATATTTTAATAAAATTTACAAAATTAATTTTCAATAAATATAACGTCGACTAAAATACCAAAGGGCCAATCAACACTTCTTATAATTTTGTAAGAGAGTTAAAGAACTTAATAAGTTTTTTATGGTTCTAAAAAACGATTCTGTTACATCTCAACACAACAAAACACATTCGAAATTAAGAGTTCTGGCAAGAGTATTTAGTTTGATGTGGAATAAACTTAGCTGTTGTTGTTCCACTTTGAGTTTTTTAATAGTCAGTACTTTTGACCATTATCAAAAAAAAAAAAAAAAAAAATCTGTTTTTCATTTTTTGGTTGTTTGACCCTTTTGCATTCCAGGTGAAGATATATTTGTCTGCTGTTTTAACTTTTGTAGTCAATTCTAGACATGCAAATCATGGACGCTTATAAGGGTATATACAAAATACAGGAAATAAAAATTTAAAAACTCAATCATCTTTACATTTTGCTAATATCTGCTATAAAATAAAAAAGAATGTGCATGTTGTAGCGTGGAGTTTTTGGCCTTGGTGGTTTTATCCGTAAGAGTTTTTTTATAAATATTTTTTATCCCTTCTTTTACTTATTTTTTTTTTTTTTTAATAATAATGCTATTATTAATTGTTTTTTTTTATGAATTAAAACTTAAAATGAAAACTTAAACTTGAAAACTAAAATAAAAAGTAAACCTAATTAAATAATACATATCAAATTGAAATAACATGATATATAATACGTACTCGGCAACCCTGAATTGTACATATGCTGAAATATAAAATATAACTGTTCCGCAGAAAAGAAAAAAATAAAAATAATAAATAATAATAAATAAATAGTTACAGTTTGTAATATATATTGTAATGTATAATCAAACCAACAAGTCCTTTTTCTTTATTCGCGCAGTGTTCAAACTTTTTTTTTTTTAATTCACCATTTTTATTTTAATTTTTAAATACACAATTAAAACATTAAGGAAAAACATTTTGGCGCCCGAGTAGGAACCTTTTTTTTAAGTTAAAAAAATTAAATAATTAAAAACAATTTTTACTAATTTATTGCAAAAATTAATTATTAAATAAAATATAAAAAACTTAAATCTGCTAATGTATTACAAATAATAATAAAAGGTGTTGTGCGCGACGTTTTCAAATAAACTCAACTTTTCTCACCAAAAGTGTTTATTGCTGCCTCAGTGCCCCGTCGCTGCCGTAGTTGTCTAAACAGCGATTCTGGATAACCGGAAACAGAGGTAACGAGCGTAAGTAATATTGTAACTTTTTCTATAATCTGTAAATTAATCAGTTCATAGAGTTCTATAAATTAATTATAGTTTTTATTAATCTGCTTATTGCGAGAAATATATTATTTACGCTTCTTTTTATATAATTTTACATATATTTAATATAGTGAACAAAATGCCTGAAGTGAAACAATTTCGATATTGTTTGCTAAATATCAAACCACACAAAAACACACACAAGGGATAAATATATGTTTAATAATTCACTGCCGTAGGGATTTTCATAAATATCTTAAAGTAAAGAATTAATTTTTTCATTTACATTTGCACATTTTTTGCGAGTGATAATTAATTAAAGAAAATATTAATTTATTTCATTGCTTTCATAAAATTTTCTTAATTCGTTTGCATCTTTTTTTCTTTTTGAACTCTAAAAATTTAAATGGCGTAGCTACTCGGCTAACAAAATGCCAGGGTGTCGATTCAAAAGAAGCGTCCTCCGCAAAACTTCTACTCAATCTACCCCTTCGTGTAGGAAGCTAGAGTTCTTGAATTCAGCTCCCTGAGTTTAATGGTCTCCACTAATATCAATCTCAGTTTTATATGGTACTGCACCAAATCCAATCTTATAAAAGTTAGATTAACAAATTCGATTGCCTGTGACAAATGTAAGCTTCGAAGAACCGTAATATGATACATTTATGCGACATCAAACACTTAGTCAATGCGGGGGTGAGGAGAAAAATTCTCAAAGGCCAAACAACAAAATCCGCCTGACTTACTTAAGAAATAATTGCGGTGACATGAGAGTTGTTCCCCAACCTAGAGCTACTTTGCGAATGTTGCTTCTTCTTTGTCACAAATTATTGTTATCGATCATCTGTTGGTTCATTCCATTCGTTCCGTGTTGCCAATACGTACTAAAAGTTAGTGTGGCCACCATTCTCTATAGATTATTACAGCTACCAGATTTCCACACTGCGTTTACAAGCCACACATATTATGACATATTGCATTGCTGTTAGTGAATACTCTTATATGTGAGTGAAAATTAATATTAATATTGTTAATAAATTAACGCGTTGAGTTTTAAAATATATTTTTATTTAACCTTTTAAAATATATATTTTTTTAATATTGCAGAATATTTTCCTTTATAACCAAAGATATAAATTTGAACCAGGTTTTATATACGATTATTAACTGAAATAAATCTATCGACATTTTTTATTTTGAAATTGATCCAAATACTAAGGCAAAAAGAGTCGCTGCATAATAATTTAAATCAATTAAGCGAATTTACTGACGAAATAAAATTTTTAATATTTTATTGTGAACATTCAAATCCGGTATTTGAGTTGAAAGCGCATTTTTTTTAATTTGTAAACTTGTGCGTCGAAGAATATTAATACTATTAAATTTTATCATTTGTTCTATTTTTTATTTCCCAAGAACGATTTATATATTAGGGAAATTTTTCTTTACAGAATATAAATTTCGGTAATTTGTTTCGAATTTATTAATAATTTTGTTTGAGGAATTATATTTTGTGATTTTCTCGATATGGCTGGTGGTATGAAACATCAAATAGCTCCTGTTTCAGAAAGTTTAGAAAAACTGTTACGGAGAAAATCAAAAGTGGTTGAAGATATTGAAAGAATAGAAAAGTCTGTTATTGAGAAGACCGTTTCTATCAATCCCTTTGAGATCGATCGTCGATTGGAAATTTTGAAAGACTATATATGTAGCTCAAGCTATGGAATTTCAGTCTGAAGTAGATATTTTAGATCCTACTAATTACGACTGATCCGAGCTTGAAGATTTACGTCTGACTACGGACCAATGCGCAAACCACACCAATTTCTTTGTCCGCCAGTTTGAGTTCGTATTGATGAGTACCCAACAGAAACTTTGCTTTCCTGGTAAGCTAGCAGGTATAATTGGAAATAATAATAAACTATTTATCTTTTGCCTGAATAATTATTAATTTTATGTTCGAGACTCTAGGCATACCCAAAAATATGTACCTAAACGAAAATAAAAATAAAATAATTTTGCTGTCACTGAGATTTGAACTTGGACACAAACCAACCATTCATTTTTAACGTCTAACGTCGTACTCAGAACATCATCTCGTACTTAATTTTCTAAGTGACAAAAACTTTTAGCATAAAATATCTTTTTAGTCTAATATCATCAGAATGGAGTTGAACCAACAACCTTCTGGTTGTTATTCCAGCGCTCTAGCCAACTCATCCACGTAATTGCAATACTACTGTGCTATTATACTTATTGAGTACTTATATATGTAATACGGAGTAGGCAAATAATACTGATGCCTTATTACCAAGGAACTACTTTAATAAGTAGTAGCCATTACCGAAAACCAAAAAGTTTTTGCTTGGTATTTTTTGTTTTTGTTATTAGGTGGTATTGTTACAAAACGCCCGAAGTGACTGGCTGTGAGTAAATAAAGAGGGAATAAGCGTAACACATTTGTTTTACTATTATTCGCTGAAATAAATAAAGTATTAGAAGTACTTGTTGTATGTTGATAAAAGTGTATGAGTACGTATTACGTAAAACGATAATATTATTAAATTAAAACAAAATGTTTATGTAAAGTTTTTTATTTAAAAAAATAACTCAGTCTGTTAAGTTTTAAAAAAATATTAAAAAAACAAAAAGGGATTTAATCATTAGTATATATATATATATATATATATATATATAAATTTATATATGAATACATTAAAAATACATTCATTCATGCTAACAAAGTAATTCACTTTTTTCAGTTAAATAATAATAATAATAAAACGAAAAACAAAATAGGGATTTAATTCTTACTATGTAGAAACATTAATTTAAGGTATGAATTAATTAATATATTATTCATCCTGTAAAGGATTTCGACAACATATAATTTTTTAAAAACTATAAAAATTTTTAGAACTATTTTTATTATTAATGTTTTGAAATGGTGCAAAAAGTAAGTTCGAATTCGAATAACAGATTGAGAAAAAGTTATTTTTGCCTATTCGGATATATGTTATTATGATGTACAAAGCTTATAAATAATTCTCTTGAATTGTCTCGGTTTCTCGCTTTATATCTTTGTTTGAACAATTAACAAGGTTCCACTATATATATATATATATATATATATCGCATACCTTGAAAAGGCCTTGTGGGATTTGGTTCAGAAAAATATCAATAAGTTAAAATTACTTCCAAGTTTTACACAATATGTTTCTTAATACTCTCAAAATTTAATTTAAGTTAAATTTGGTACAAAATATTCAGTATTAGAAAAAGTTATAAATATTTCAGTTTTTTCCACGAAATGAGCTTAATATTTCCTTCCATAACTGTTGCACGTATTAAAAAAATAATATGAGTTGGAAGCAATCTTAATTAAATATTTTAATAAATCAAATCCGACAAGACGTTTTTGGGATATGCTTCAACATATGGTTGATATCGTTGATATTACCAATAGCGACTTATCGCGTGAACCAGAATTAATTAAAAAAATTAATTTATAGACTCAATAATTAATACCAACATATATCTGAATTGGCAGATTTTGATTAAAAACTTACCTTTTTCACTAATTCAAAACAATAAAAATAAGGTCGGTGCTGCCTTGTGTAATCTATTAAAATTCGATATAAAATTAAGAACGGAATTAAAAAAAAAAATCAATAAATATCAGCGTTTTTAATTTATGTTTACAAATAAAATTTCATTAAGTGATTTTCCATTAGAGCCAATTTTTAAATCATTTATCTCTTATTAGTACCCGAGCGATGCAAAATATCCTTTCAGAAGCGGCACCAGATGCTGGTATGGCGTATATACTGCAGCTTAATTATACAACAATGGAAATTTAGGTACAATAGCATTTTTATATTTAATAACTTCATTTTTAATTATTATTGCTCGTACTCTTTGGAATAGTAAAAAAATTTTGGATGTTGTTGCTTCACTGGACGGACTAACAATATTTATTTCGTCTGAATAAAGAAGCAGCAAAGATTTACATTTTGTTTATTATTTCTATTTGTTCATTTAAACTAAATTGAATTAATTGATTAGCAGGCGGAAATAAAATACTAAGAAAATTAAGGTCCCATGCAATTTTTGCTTAAATTCTAAAATAAAATTAGGTTCATCGTTATTGGAAGTATTAAAATTTTATTTTGAATTTTGAATATGTGGATGAACCAAATGAAAAGTTATGTAGGTGGTGCCTGCAAGTTCTTTCGAAGCATCCTTGAAAGATTTTAAAATTGTTATTATATTCTTTTAAATCGGTCTCGCTGAGTAAAGCTTTATATTGATACCTATTAATTAAAAAAAATATGGAAATTTCGAAATGCGAAAAAGCGCACACATTTTTTTGCCTGCACCATCGACAGTATCTAGTGTGCAAGAAGTGGGTCGGCCGCGAAATGTTAAATTAAAGCCGGTTTAGACCGATCGACCCAATTTTTTCATATTATTCTTTTAGCCACATCTACCAGAAACTGCCAAACAAAATCAAAACTTTTGTATAATTTTTATAGTTGTTGTTTCCGAAAGCAATGAAATAAAAAATGACTTACTTGTGTTTGAACTTCCTTTCATAGATTTTAAGCATAGCAGCTTGTTTTTCAGCTCTCCATCTATAATGTATGATATTTTTGATTAATTTTTTTTATGGATGTGATCTCCGACTTCAGTTTCGCAAAATGCGTAGAATAGCTGCTTTCAACATTTCTGTTTTTACTTTGTATTCAGAAACTCGACTGGGATGAATCATGCGACAAAATACTGCGTGGGAAGATTTCAAGGAAAATTTATCAAAAACTGATTCTATGGGAATCCCAAGGTCCGTCCACACGACTTCTACTGCATCAGTCCAAATTAATGAATTTGCTGATGCTTCTATTTATATATAAGAAATTGTTACTCCGGTAACATTTATTGTCATTTGCTAACAGCAAAATCAAAAGTGGCTCAAGAAGAAATCTCTTCCGAGACTTAAGCTGTATGCAGCAAACTTTTTGTCGAAATTGTGGACTCGAATTGAGAAAATCATTAGCTTTGATATCGAGAGTGTGACTTTCTGCACTTATTTAGAAATCACTTTACATTGGATAAAAACTCATCCCTACAGTCTGGCAACATTCGTGTCCAATAGAGTTGCAGAAAAACAAGAAAAGTCACGTTTCATGGCGCCATGTTCCTACATGGCAAAACTCGGCTGACATTGTATTCGCGGATGTGACGTAGAAGAATTGAGAAAACCTATTTAGTTTAACTGCCCTTCAATGTGGCCTGTCAACCATCATTTTGAATTGACAGAGGACCAAGCGTCTTTTAGAGAAAAGAAAAACTAAAGTTCTCGTAGCAGTGGAGAATTCTACGAATTTGGAAATGGTTTTTATAAAGTTAATAGATCATTAATGAGCTATACGCTTAGATTTATTAATTTTTGAAGGAAATATGAAATTTTCAAGTTTAAAAACTCTACTGCAAAAGAAATGAATTGGGCATTTTATAAACTTTTAGTAATCGTCCAGAAAGAATATTTTTCTGAGTACATTAAGAAATTGCTTTTGTAATCTCGAATATTCAGAGGCTAACACCATTTATGCACAATTTTACAGAAAATAAGCGAAATTTTTCACTATTATGGGTAGGTGGGAAGTTGTTAAATGCACATTACCTTACAATGTTAAGTTACCACTTTTATTACCAAAAAAAAAAAACACTCCTTGTGGCTAAATATACACGTGATGTGTACCTCGATAATTGCTATGCTGGCACAAATGCTTTAATAGCCTTTTCAAGGAAAAATATTTGTCTTATAAATACTAAAAAAGAGTGTGGCAGAATAGTACGCAAATGTGTTCACTATTAACGCTAAAAACCAAAACTTAATTTTAAAACTAAAATAAACCTAATTAAATAACATATGCCAAATTGAAATAACATGATATACAATAAGTACTCGTCAACTCTGAATTGTACATATGATGATATGTAAATTAAACTGTTCCGCTGAAAAGGAAAAAGAAATTAAAAATAATAAATAATAACAAATAAATACCCAACAAAAACTTTTTGATTCTCGGTAATGGCAACTACTTGTTAAAGTAGTATCTTGGTAATGAGGCGTCATTATTATTTGCCTACTCTGTATAACATATATAAATACTCAATAAGTATAATAGCATAGTAATATTGCAATCACGTGGATGAGTTGGCTAAAGCGTTGAATTAACAACCAGAAGGTTGTTGGTTAAACCCCATTTTGATGCTGTTAGTTTTTTTTTAACAAAATGTTTTAAAAGATATTTTATATTAAATAAGTTTTTGTCACTTAGAAAATGAAGTGCGAGATGGTGCACTGAGTAAGATGTTAGTCATTCAAAACGAATGGTTAATTTGTGTCCAAGTTCAATTCTCAATGACGGCTAATTTTTTTCTTTTTTATTTATATTTTCGTTTAGGTACATAATTTGACACCCCTAGAGTCTAAAATTTGTGGTCAACTCGAAAAAAATAACTAGTTATTCAGGCAAAAAATAAATCGTTTATTTTTATTTCCAATTATACCTGCTAGCAAACCAACAAGTTGTTTTTCTTAATTCACGCAGTGTTCAAACTTATTTTTAAAATTTTTATTTTAGTTTTTAAATTCTTAATTTAATTGAATTTGACCTTTAAAAAAGGCTTAAAAACATAAAGGCAAAACAGTGCACTTAAAATGTAGCGAAAATCGAATGGAATTTCCGTATAATCGAGTATGAATAGAATAATAATTGTGCTGCCCTAATGTACTGTTATCATATGCACCAGTCGTGGCACATTTCTTAAAATATATATGTCAAAATTGTAGTATACTTATACAAAATCATTTTAAGCCTGTTAATATTCTTCTGAAATCCTTTATGACATGAAGGTCTCTCCAATACTTCTCGCTACAACAGTATAATATTTTGCGGCTTATAAACGTTTCTGGGGCCCGAACTAATAACATCGATACATTATTTTGCTGTAGAATCCAATTTTAGCATAAGGCTGCCAGATACCATTTTTTGGCCAACCCCAAAATTTAAAAAATTTACCCAAGAAATCCCCATTCAACAAAAAAAGGAATTTTATCATTAAAAACAATTATTTATTTATTTATTTTGTTTTAAAGAAGTATTGCGCTTTCTCTTTATAGAGATCATTTTTGATGAATATTTTTACATAACTACATAAGTATTTCAAAAATAAGTACCATCTTGTAAATCAAAAGAATTGGTACTATACATAACTTTAGAATTATAATTATACATCCCGTCGTATTAAATTCTTTCCAACAGATTTTATTATAGTAAAATACTGGTGGCCAAGGTAATATCCAGGGGAGATATTTGCGCAAAACCTTTGTTTTACTATTGTTTATGCTTGATATATACCCAGCAAAAAAAAAAAAAGATATGCAATAGAAGTAGTAAATGCATCAGTTCACGTGATAATGCACTGGTTCATTTTTAGGTGAAACACGCATGATTTTCACATTGGCGTTTCATTAGAATGCACTTTAGAAAAACAATTCGTCATTAAAATGATTGCTTAAAATCAATGAACTTTGGATGACTCATCCACATTTTTTCTTTGGTGAGCATACCAATATATAAAAGAATATTTCGCATATAAATTAAACTGCAGATTTAATTAACAAATTTATAAACAAATAAATAGCAACCATTTTTAAAGTTTATTTTTAATTTAAGTATAAAAATCCATAAACTTAAATAATTTAAAGGATAACCGAATTAAAGTTAAATTCCAAAACTAGAATTGAATGGATACATTGAACGTTGTTTTTTAAGAATTCATAAATGATACATTTATTAGGTTTAAGGAAAAAATTAAGAATGCATTTTAATACTAAGTTCTAAAAAAATGATGAAAATATTCTTAAAAAAAATATATTAGACTTTCTAATTCTAATTCGGAGCAGTATAATGAGATTTTACAGAACGATTTTTTACAAAATAAGTAAGATTTATCATCATATAATTTCACATATAAGTATTAAATAAAGTACCATATAACCAAAACAATCAAATTCGAAACGAACATTGTGAAAAACGAAACCTTAAGAAATTTCCAAATAACATGTTTTGCTCTTTTCCTGAAAAAGTTAAAATTCACCATCCACTTTCTGATAGTTATCATTAATATTTCCCAAATTATTTACTACTTTTAAATCGTTATTTGACACTTATTTAAATTAGAAAGGAAAAAACTGCAACTGTTTAAAATTTAAAAATAACAGCAGATAATTCTGCTGTACCCAATCAGGTGCGATCGAATATTAATGATTTACGATGCCTCTAGAAGTTTGTAAAGACCGTTAGCGTATTAAGGTCTACTTGTGCAAGTTCTTTATAATGATATGCAAATGTAAAACTGTATACATTTGTCCAAAATTACAATTTTATTAACTCAAGAAAAATTCACAAAATATTTTAGGTATCCCCAACAAATTCCCCAATTCACAAACCAAAATTTTCATCCTTTTCTGCAACAAAAATTTCCCAAATTTGGGATTAAAGCCCCAAATCTGGCAACCCTGATTTAGCATGAAATTTGTCAGCAAAGCTTAAGTTGGCTCCAATAAATATTTCCAACTTCTCTCTACAGCTAAAGTCAGCTTATTTTATGAGCAATTCGCCACGATAAATGCGCTTGAAGCATGTCCTTTGTGAACGTCGAATACCCAGGCAATGTTTATGATGAACATTTGGAACATTTAAACAGAAGATTTTTCATCTTTCTTGCACATGAACTCATAGTATTGTTGAAATTTTTAAGCACCATTACATTTCTGTAAAATACGTTGTTTTTGGTCGAAAAAATCTAAATATGTCATTAAGTCCCTCTAATAAGCGGTTGATTATGGGTTACCGCTCTTAGAAACATAACTATTTTTAAGATATTTTTTGAAAATTTGCAACAGTATATCATAATACTGTTGCAAATTTTCTTTTCTTCTGACACTATCTTGTAGAGCTTTTCATAAATAATCAGTTCAGTACCTGATGACATGTTTTAGCTATAAATTTAATTATAAAAAAAAACATTACCCTTTTTATCAAAACGTATTAACTACTTCAAAATTAGTTGTAATTTTATCTTTAATTGGTTAAACAGTTCAAACTGTGGACTTTATAAGTGTCCATTGGACGCAAAAAGGGGGCGTAGTATCTAAGTAGTAGTCTAATATGTAGTCTAATATGTTCTTCTGAACTATATGTGTGCAAATGTTATTATGGATCAAAAAAATGGGAATAATGAAGTGAAGTAATTTGTTATATATATATATATATATATATATATATATATATATATATATATATAATATTTATATATATATATATTAGACGATTAATTTATTGGCTTGCACGACGCTTTTTACGCCCACTTTATCTAACAAATTATTTGACTTCATTATTCCCATTTTATGACCCATATACACATATAGTTCAAAAGAATACGCTTAATTTATTTGTTGTTAATTATTGAACGTCACTAAGAATTTAGTTCAATAAAGTGCGTCCATAAATATGTCCATGTATGCGCTATATTTGTTTCATTGTGAAAGCTATGTAGACGATTTGTAAAACAGTGGATAGGTAAATATTATGTTTGTGTGTTTTGTATATATTTTTTACATACTAAAAAAATTGAAGGAGTTTAGCTAAAAAAAATTAAATTTTAGTATTTATATAATTTCTAAAAGTTTAAAGTTTGTTGTAGATTTGAATAATTTTTGGATAATAAAATTTCTGTGTAATATTGTTTAATTTCAGTTTATAAATTAGCAAATTAACTGATCATAAAAAATTATTCAATTTAGAATCTCTAAAGTTGAGCATACTGTCCAAATGAAAAACTTCAGAAAAAGTAAGGCTCAAAAATATTGTGGTATTTTAATAGAAGATTGCAACAGGAGCAGAAATCTAAAATGTGTAACTTGTGATTTCCATGTTCATTTACTTTGAAAATCTACAAAATACCAAATCAGTATAATTTATATTATGTACAAAACTTCAATATGGATATATATGGAGAAGTAAGTTTTGTGAAATGTGCCTTTAAAGTTTTTAAGGGTAGAAACTACGTAATAACTTCTGATTGGATGGTCCGAACATTACAAAAATTTTTCTGGAGTCTCATTTAGTACGCAATTTAAAATTGTACAATTCCCAAAAATATTATAATATCAAATGTGTGTTTATTTATTTGTTTGTTTTTTTTTTGTGACTCAATCACGCCTAAACCGCTGAACCGATTTTAAATATAGATGAATTTCAAAATGGAAGGAACGCAGTACGAGCTCGATTTGCGCAACTACCTATTGTTGCAGCATCCTGATATGCAAAACCAATACTTTTTTGCATTACAGGGTTTATAAGTGCAACTTCTTTTCTAGAAAAAGTATCGCTAAGTGCAACTTTCTTTTGATGTTTGTAATATCATAAATTTTTCGTAAGATTTTTTTTTTTGTTCACAAACGTAGTTTTAATGATCTGTAAATATATTGAAACACATTCCCCAATCATAATTAAAATGGCAATGAATCCAGATTATTTATTTTTTTTTTTTTTTTTTTTTTTTTGTGAAATATATATATAAAAATAATATATATAGTATATAAATATGAAATAAAAAAAATATATAATGAAACGCAATAGAAATAACCCTGGTTTGATATCGGTTGCGCAAATCAAGCTCGTACGTGTGCAAGTGGATAGGTAAATATGTACATTTTTATTTTACGTTTATATACGAGTATATTGCGTACTTAGAAAATAGAAGGAGTTTAGCTAAAAAATTTTAAATTTTAATATTTACAATTTCTAGGAAATATTTGTTTTAGATTTGAAATTTATAAAAAATTAAACGCTAAAGCTATCCAAATAATATTTGGTACACGAAAAGATAGTTATTTTCTAATATATACTACATTAAAAATAAATTTAGAAAAGATTTTTTTTGTGCACTTCAAAAATATGATACTAAAAATTTTACTATTTTCATAGAATATGACCTCCTGTCTTTAAGCGGGCATGAACCAGTTTAGTGTCTAATCAATCTATATCAATCTTATTATTAAAACTATTTTTTAGATTTGAAAACTGTCGTTACTACGTTACGTAACTATTAGGGTTGCCAGTAGCTTCATACCAAAAGTAGGTAAATTAAACTTTAAAAAAGGCCAAAAAGAGCTGATATTATTTCTTGGCCCATCAATAGCTTTCATCTTTTCAAATAATCAAAAATCCCTGAATTTCACGAAAAAGTAGCAGTTTTATTTAAAATTATTGCAATATGGCTCTTAAAATACATTTTATTCGCTTATTTAAAATATTGACATATTTTAATAATTTAAGGAACACATGAAAAACCATTTAATTAGTTTTGATATATTTTAATTTAAGACGAGTACAACGCAGCTTATGTGTAAAAATAATGTGACAAAAGTAACTGGTCACAGGAAGTAGTTGTTAAAAGTTCTTTTTTTTTAATTTTTCAAAATATATTTCGATAAATGACTATAAAATCAATAGCAAACCTTGCTACATATATAATTTTAGATTTTAATGGTGGCTAATATTTCTCACAAATATTAATGATATAAAAATTACTATATTTGGAAGTAAGCTGTTTTGGAAAGTGAATAAGAAATTTGCATTATTTTTCACACTATTGTACCTACGTAACTCCTTATTTTTAGCACTAACGATTTTTTCAATTCTCATCATGATTAACATTTTCGAATATTAAATTGTGAAGTGCCTACAAACTTGTCGCAACTTATTCCAACAAAATATAATTTCATTGACTACTAAATGAACTATTCATTTAAACAAAACTTGACAAGTGATTGTCATACAGTTATCAAGTTATTTGGTTTTAAAATGTTGCCGTATTGAACACTTTTTATTCTGATTTTTGATGGCATGAAGTTTTGTTAACACTACTACTCACTTTTAAACATAATTTATTTACTTTGCAAACAAACTGTAGGATCTCATTTGGACGGGTTAGACTAATTCAATATATGTATCTACTTACTGGTTTATGCAGAAGAATATTTGGATAGAGAGTTCATTTACATTTTAAAATTATTGTATAGCTATTTTGTGTTCGTTCCAACAAAATAATTTTAAACAGTTTCAGGAAGTTATGTACTTAAATATTTTTGCTATAATACATACACATCTGCTCAATATAATACATACACATATGTTCGCTTCATATAAAGAAGAAAACACACGTTTTTTATTTTGATTCAAAAATAAAAAATCAAACTATACTTATTTTATCAATTAAGAAATCAAAAATAAAGCTAAAACAAGTCATAAATAATATTGTATTATAAGTTAATATGACTATTGCATTACTATGTAAGCAATTTTGATGCCCATAATAAGAAATACATAAACTATAAACTATTTAAATTTTTCTTAAAAATTATTAGATAATGTTAAACAAGGACTAACATCCTTACATCCTTATTTTAGACAACTTTCTGCATTCTTCTGGGGATACTAGATATCAACTTCTGACAAGTTTCCAATGGAATTTGGTGCCATATTTTTTATGTTTTTCTATATAATTCATTTCTATTTTTGAAAACTTCTTTCGGCAGTCAAATGATTCGACAAGTTACTTATAGGTTTTAGATCAGGAGATTGACTTAGACAGCTGAAAACACTGATATTATTCTGGGAGAACCTATTTTTACTAACCTGAACTGTGTTTAGGGCCATTTTCTTGCTTGAATGTCCAATATATTCCAATATATTCCTGCACCCATCTACGTTCATTGTATTATCAATGCGTTAAATAGGACCAACATCATTGAAAGCATTCCCAAATCGTTATGTTCCCTCCTCCACAGTCATCTTTGTTAATGTAACGTGGAATGTTTTCCTTTTAGGGGGGCGGATACTTCTTTGGTAGTCATTTCCAAAGAATTTAGATTTCGTTTCCTCACTAAGCAATATTTTTCTACATTTTTTTTTTCGACTTCACATTCAGACTAAAGTAAATGCTCTTTAAAATATTCTAACCGTTTAATGGAACTTTTCTGGCAATTCTTCCCGGCAATTTGTCTTGCACAAGACAAAGATGAATCCTTTGCGAGCTAAAATCATTAAAAATTTCAGCTGAAATAGCGTTCAAAGAAATAATTCTCCTATCCGTTTTTGAGCTTATTTTATGAGGTTTAATACGAGTTTCTATCGTTTGTTTCTTAGATAAGGCATTTTGGACAAAATGTAGAGATCTTTATAAAGCGCTATTTGTTATTTCACTCAACGACTTTTTAGTTTTTCTATTGGTTTGAACCATTTTTATATCGTATTTGATACAATAATATTGCTTTCTATTTTCTATGTCAGAGTACTATTTCTTAAAATATTTTCAACTAAAATACAATTGTTTCCCAGCAATAAAAAAATTACAACAGAATTCGATTTAATATAAAAAATTACAAACTAATTAACTATATCACATTTATGAGCAACAATTTTTGGTACTTAAATCGAAAGCGTATATATAAATCAATTTGAATGCATTTTAGGGTGTTGCAACATCGTATGAAGAAAACCAAAGTGTTTGCACATTTAAACGATATGAAAGAGGATGTCTTATAGAATATCTCTGTAAATTTTCAACTTCCTACGATGATTGGAACAGGATGCTAAACGTCATATTCTAATCATCGTAGGATATTGAAATTTGATCAAGATGTTTTAAATCATGCCCCCATTCTTAGTTTTAGATACGTTTAAATATAGCTCCTAAAAAAGAATTTTGGACAACCCTAATGCATATACTTGGCTTTTTTTTTTTTTTGTTGATGTGACATTGGCAGATCAAATTGTTTACTAAAAGAAAAATACTCGGAGTATTTCTGAAGAATATTTCAAAGTTATTGCCACTTTAATATCATCCTTTAAGGTGTATCTATTATTTTGAGCAGATTTGTAAATAAGAGTTCATCAAAAAAAATTCTTTAAAATAAAATGGGATTTATTTAACAGAAACTGGTATGTCACGCCTTTTAAATATTCGTGCACAAAGATTTGATTAAGGATTAGATTTATAACTACTTATTACGAGATCGGTTATATAGTTACATACACACGTGTATATGTATTAGTATATTAATTTTATAGCTTATATGTGAAAACAGTTATAAGCTACTTTTTTGTACGTATTTTTTATTTGTTTATTTTTATATGCAAAAAATGTGTTTTTGACAATTTCTTGAGTACTTTGCTAAATAAAGAATCGTTGCTATTTATTGAAATGACAAACACAAAACATCTTAGATTTTTTAGGGCATCCAAATTGCCGAATCGATGACTTAATATAGAAAAGGACTGTCTCAAAGTAAGTTGTTTTCACAAATTCGATAGAAAAACTTCTAACACGCATTAAAAGAAATTCTGAATAATCTAGTGCGATTAAAAATTTGATATATTTGCCTTCAGAGCTCATCTGATTTTTTCACAGGAGTTGAATTTAAATTAGGAAAATTGTCAAAAAAAAAATAAATATTTTATATTAAGCCAAAGATATCTTTATGAACCCCAGAAAAACTGACTGGAGAAATTTTTAAATAAGTTTTGGTCAAATCTCTTCTGGATATACCTTTTGTAATCACTACAGGGAAATTTTGAACGACTTTGAAATATCAAAGTAAAAAATAAGGACAACATAATTCAAAAAGATCTCTTTTAAATGTCCATGCCAATATCAATATCATATCAATATCAAGTGAATTTGATATACATATGGGTAAAAACACAAAATTTTTCAAATCAATAACACCAGTTTAATGTTACAAAAAATTCAAACACGGTTTTGTTTTCGGGAAAATGGCTACTAACTTTTTATTAGTAACGCTATAAGTAATCAAATTGCAAAGTTTTGTGGTCCAAGGTCTTTTTCGTTATTAGTTACAGTTCTTCAAAATTTTAAAATTGAAGCGAATCAGAGTTTTTTATATTTTTGATTTTTTCCCTACAAATTCAAATTTTTGTTGTTAGAGTTGTGTAAGCGAACTGGTCTCCGGATTCAGAGGAGCTGCATTACCTATCGCTTTTCGGTCAAAAGTTATAAAATGGTAAAGTTGAAACCAAAATTTTAGCTTTTTTAATATTCTTTTACTCTTTGGTCACTGCATGTGGCCACACTCTCAGGACTACTTTTAGAAAATATGTTTCTTGGCTGAATTGAGTTTTTTTTTTAGAATTAACGTCGTATGATCCTAGGAGCACATAAAAATATATTTAATTACAAATATTTTTAATACCTTTTGAAAATTTGACATAATTTTCGGCATTTTTAACTTCTAAGAAATATTTTAGAATTATGTAAAGCACATTTTATTTTAATGATTATATTTTTAATCTGTCTGAATAAATTAGTTTTGGCGGAAAACGAGATAATTTTATCTAAATGCACTTGGCTTGGGCACATCCAAAGCTCTCTAAAAAACTATCCAAATGTACCTCAATAGAACATTTTTATAAAGAATTATGATGTTTGTAGAATTTATGGACAAAAATGCATTTTCGTAATCTCAACAATGATGACATTATAAAATCTTCTTTGAAATAGATTATTGAATGATCTAAAAAAGTTTTTTTTTTTTGGTTATTTTTCTATAGTTGAGTACGAAAATATTAAAAAAAAATCCGCGTATAATTAAAAAGGATACTGAATGTTCGTCAAATAGTATTCTAAAAATATCTTAGAGTAAAAATTCGAATGGCGGTTTTTGGTTGGTAACGTATTTTAAACGCTGAAATATTGTTTTTTATTTGTTTATAGCGCTGCATAGTGTGCGAACTTTTTGCAAAAAGATACCGTAAAGGACTGATTTGATATTTTGTGCATATTATTCATTCCTAATTATGCAATATTTTTTTTCTTTTAGTTGATAGTTTTTAATGGATTTTTACACCTAACTAGATTTTTTGATGCATAATTTCAAGTGTTATTTTTTTTGGATTTAAAAACAGAAATCCCACAATTCCTACAAACTTTCAAGAATTTTCAAAAATGCGATTTTTGCCTTTTTTATATCTTCCTAACCGATATCGGGAGCAAAAATTTCTATTTCCAAAAAATTTTTTTGACTTAAACTTTGCGGTTTGAGGATTTAAATCGAAAATTTTAAATTTATGGAAAAAAATGAGACTAGTTCGAGAGACCCTGGTCTTCAAGGCAATCAAATATTTTAATTTTTTCCTTTAAAATATTTGCACAAAAATATAAATAATATATATATGTTATTTAGAAAATTTATATGACAGAAAAAGAATGTGACCACTTTTTCGGCAAAAAAAAATCGACTTCTTTACAAAATTGAAATTTAAACATTTTTTAAAAATTTTTTCTTCACACGATTTGTTGTTAATAAAATAAATATTTCAAAAATTAGGGTGAAATTTGGAACTACTATAGCGAAAAAGCAGCACCAAGGTACTTTAAAAATTAAAAATGTTAATTTTTGAAGCCCAATATCTTGTAAACTAAAAGAAATGCATACGACATTGTTTTTTGTAGATCTCGATCAGCAGAATCCTTTCATATAAAAATCTTTTAAGTCGGTTCATATATAACGAATCAGTATCATTTTAAAAAATGTTCATACCCAGGCTGTCCGACTTTGGTACTCTGTGAATCCGTCCCCGGTATATCCATATGCTCCAAACTCAAAACTTAAACTCACCTACACCTAATATCACAATGTGAAATTTCATTAAAATCGAACCAGCCGTTCCGAAACTGCGCAATTATTTCCATTTTATTTTTTGGATCGCGTGCTTTGCAATATGTACTTAAGATATTTAATATTTGTTGATTTATCTACAAATAAATATTTGAATATTTGAATACCCTATTTTATCTAATGTCATTTGAATTGTTAAAAAACTGTTTATAAATAAAACTAGAGTAATGGCACGAGATGAAATGTAAAATGACAGTTCATGAAAAGAAGTTGAAATGACATTTGCCACAGGGAATTTTGCAAATAAATAACAAAAGGGAAACTAAGAAAGGAAAAATAAAAATATAAAACTATAGTAGTCTTTTGCAACAGCACAATATAATACGTAAGTAAATCCATGAATGAAAATTATGTTCAAAAAATCAAAACAGAAACGCAAACAAAAAATCTAGATCATCATAAAAAGGCAAACAGTCATCAAGACTCCACAGGGGTGTTGAAATTACCGTTCGTAAAAATATTTTTATACAAAAACGTAGGAGTTCTTTTACTTGATATGTAAGTAGGAATATATGTAGTTAAAACATATACATGTGGAGCATGTGTATGTATTAGTATGTCTGTGTAAGAATTATTTTAATAGTAATAAACAAACCGTTTGGTAGCGATAAAATTCAATTGTTTTTATGGCCCAAAGAGACGCTTTTATACTTTAACCGCGACATACAAACTTTTGTAACCACTACTGTTTAGTAGTTATTGTTGTTGATGTACATTAGACTGCACTAAAATTTACTGGATTTTGAATTTTGACCGTAAATTTCCCTAGAATCGCTCATTGGGTTATAAAAAGATATTGTGTGAAATATTAGTGAAATCTGATCTCGTTCACCTGAAGTTTCAAAGGTTTTTAGAAAAATGTAACTATTAAATACTTTGTTTTGTAACAAAATATAAAAGAATCGTAGTCTACACATAATTATCTATCAAGCAAGACATAAATATAAAACTCGGATAAAAGATATTAAAGTTATTTCGGATTTCCCAGACCACTAATTCGTTTTAGACCACTTGTGAAAGTAGTGTACACAAAAATTTTTTGATACGCTACTTACATAAGTGGTCTAAAACACATTAATGGTCGGGGGAATTCGTAACTTTAAAATTACTTAACTAATTTTCTTTATATCTTGTTTGATAGATAATTATTTGTAGATTACGATTTTTTTTACAACCCAATGAAGGATTCTAGGAGAAGTTACGGACAAAATTCAAAATTCGATAAATTTTGGTGCAGTCTAATATACATAAATACAAATCCATGTAATAGCAGTTTTGCTATTAGTTGGCAAGCGCCTGTTGTCTGTTCTTATTTAGCTGTTTTCAATGTTTTGCTTTGGGACTTTTTGTATATTGTTTTTTATTTTCAATAATTTAAACTGCATTTTATAAATGCAATTTTGTGTATTTTTTTGTTATCGTTTTGTTCTTTCACTGGGGATAATGATACCCCAGAGCTGCAATATGAATGAGTAAAAATAACAACAATTACAATATCTACCCTACACACATTTTCTATTGCGAAAGACACTAAGAAGATTCTTCCATAGGCTGAAGCAAAAACTATTGCCAAAGTATTATTAAAATTTTCTTCCGTCGGGAAAAACTGTTCCTCTAGACGACTTGAAGAAAACACTTCCAGAAGTATCGTAAAATAGTGTTCTAGTAGCGAAAGTCTTCGGTACGGCACCCGGACGATGCTCACAGAAGTGTCTTCTTAGTCTCTTCTCTATTCTTCTACTATTTCTGTATTTATAATTAAAATTATGGCCTTAAATATTTCATAATTATTTTTATTTCACACACATATGTATATTAAAGAAACAACAATTCATATATAAATTAATTTTGTATTTAATAGTAAAATGAAATCTTCATTAGAAACTTCTAGTGATTTCCGGTACGTTTAAAAGAAGAAAAGAGGATTAATGATAAATTTTATAATTACATTATATTTAGATTACGATTTATGCAAGAAATTTTTATAAGCAAAGTTTTGGACTTTTTTAAATACAAAAAAACTTGTCTGTTTGATGGAGTTTTTTCGAAAATAAATTATAATTGTGAGAAAAGTCTGATATTACTAAATAATAATTTATTAAAATTTACTTACTTTTTTGAAATATCGTTCATTGATTATAAAACACTTAATTATCTGAAACATTTTTCTTATATAAAACTGAACCCAAGTTAAATTATTACTGAAATGCATATTTTATATATGCTTCTTTATTAAGTTGTTTTATTTTCATAAAAAAAACTGACAATCTTCCGAACACACGAATTATCGACATATTATCGTCATATTATCTTCCATAAGTGACTTATTAGTATACTTTTGGAAGATATAAGGACGATAATAATGTATTTTGTTTCTGTAAATTTTGTACACATTTCTGACAATCATCTAGAAGTCAGGAAAAAGTGACGCATAAACGATTAATGCCCAATAGCAATGTATTTCTTGTTTTTGTCATTTTCGAACAATATTCTGACAATCATCTCAAAGTTACTCAAAAGTGACGTCTAGGCAATTGGCAACAAATTTATTTTCTAAATGTTTGAAGGGGTAACAAAAATAAACGAAACAAATGTACACCCATACATTTGTATGTATGCATGTGTATTAAGGATTCAGGAATGTGTGTATGATAGAACTGAATAAATGAATGCACAAACAAACAAACAAACCAAGAGAAACATACAGTTTCACTGAAGCACTTAGTTACATACACAACAGATCCTGCAGAATATAAAATTTTTATGTTCACTAAACACGTTTGTAACGTACGCAAGCGTGTTGGTAACAACAATATTACCGTTATAATGAATTTACAACCATTTCCTTGTGGCAAAAATATCACGAATGCAACACAGTACAACCAAAGAGAAACCAATTTAACAAAACCACATACAGACAAATGTACATACAAACAACCAAACAGATAGTAGTTATTCATACACAAGATATTCTATATTTCAACTGAAGAATATTTCATACATACAAATGCATAGTTACAAGTTATTTTAATCAAGTATTACATATTTATTGCTGTATTGAGTTACTCTTAAACAAAAGTGTATTACGGATTACAGTCGAATCGATTAAACATTGCCCCTTTATGAGGCAATTTAAAAGAAACTATTTTTAAAATGCCTATATAAATCATACGATATCGGTCATATACTTATATACATATATCCACTCAGGTGATGGCTTCTATTCATACAGAGCATTGTATTGGTATTTTGTAGGAAAACAGGATATGGGATGGAGAATTGGAGTAGCGTTCGGAATATTAGATTTTAATTTCATAAGTTATAAGAGACAGACTTCTGCTGGAAGTTAATACGATTAAAAAATGATTTTTCCTATAATATGATCAATAGCAAATATATAGATGTGCTCTCATATATAAACGTGTACATATTCTATTTTTAAAACGACAGAACAGTGAATTACATGTCATATTTTTACGATACTCCAATGGATCATTAGAGTTTGATACCCTTCTGTACTTATAGGTAAGTACCTTCACTTATAGGTGACAGAAATATTCGGTCGAACATTGGTAGTGTAAATATTAAGAAGATCAGATGAAGTGAATGGCATTAGAGATACCATTTCAAAAACTTGAGGCACTTGAACACTTAAAAATTAAGATGAAGTAATTAGAAGTTTTATATACAAGGTCATTAAAAACTCTAAAAAAATATAATGGGAAAAACGAAGTCTTGATGTGCCACCGAATTGATTTTTAATTCTTGTGATCTCTGATTATATATACCAAAGAAGCAATTGCTGACAACATATACTATATGTTAAAACAAAAGAGCAACCTTCCATACCTTACCAAATATTTTGGAAATATCTAGGTCGATCTCTACGAAAGCCATACTCCAGGTCACTTAGTAAATTATTAGACTCCAAATATATTTAACAATAATTTAATTGAACATGCTCTTAATAACTTTGGAAAGCGAATAATAAATAAATAAGGTATGGTTAATTTTAAGATCTGGCATTGCATTAGCAGCCTTCCTATCTGTAGTATAATATACGGAATAGTATTTAGTGTTGAAATTCCAAAGAACTTGCCAACGACGTGTACTATTTTCAGACCACTACTTTCAGACCAGTGCTTGTATACCGTCCGGTCCAGGTGAATGGTTTATATTGGGGTAACGGTCAAGAGTATTGCTTTGTTATCGTAGATATTAGGGTATTCATTCGAATAACGTTCGTTAGCGTTATTCGAACAATTTATTACGAATAATTATTCGAAGAATTTAAAATGAGTCTTTTTCGAATAACGGATTATTGGATTATTTTTGCGTCGAATATTCGAACAAAATGAATATTTTTTATTTGCAATTCAGCTAGTTTTACTAGAATTTTTATACAAAAATATTTCTTTATGTTAAATTTAAATAAATGTACTGATTAAAAAAAAGTTATTAAAATTGTTAAGAGTTCTCAAAAAGCAAAATCAATATTTAAGACCCAATATCAATTTCAGTAGATACGATTATTGCAAATAAAAATTACTTGCATATAATTAACTCACTATTTATACGCAAATGGCATAAAGAAATATATTTTCCTTTTTGTTGTGTCAGATGTGAAAAATATAACTATTATCATAGAAAATTCTATGAACGCAGAGGAAGTGGTAACGACATATGCAATATTTTGTGATTAACTCTCGGTTTATACAGCAAAATTTTCATATCTTAATATTTTTAATTGCGAGCATACACTATGTATATGCTTGTTTACCTTGTTAAACAATTTATAATTTTATATTTGATATAGGTATTATGTTGAAATTATGTTGAGAATGTGTTTTAAAGAAATTTGAAATTAAGTGATAAATTTATGTTGTTATTGTAATTCTTTTTCTATCAAATTTTTAACGAAATTTGCAATATCCGTAATAATTTTTCTCTATCTTATTTTGTTTAAATTACTCGAATAATTCGAAAATTTTAATGGAATGGAATTATTCGAATTATTCGTTTTATTCGAACAATAGAAAAATGAAATTACTAGTTGCGCAAGGTGATTTTTGCGCCATAAATGGTACCACATATTGACTATTTAAGTTGTGTGATTTTTGTAATTTCTTTACTACAAAAACATTTTCTGAAAAAATGTTTTCTAATAGCCAAGCTCAAATATTAAGCAACTTGAAAGTACTTATTCTATATAAGCAATAGGGATGCCTATCGGGATCGATTTTTGAAAACGCAAGAATTCGGAACTTTTAAAAAATCCCAAATGGTTTGGAATTTATAAATCCGGAAAAAATTATTTAAACATAAGTTTTTCATAATAAAAATAAAATAAAACTGAAAAAAAAAATTATTTGAAATTATTTGTTTTCATTGGAAGGAAGTTTTAATGCTAAAAAGAGCTCCAGAATATTCTCTTTCGTATAATGTTCATTTTTTATGATTCTTTTAAAATAAGGTTGTTAATTCTTAGCAGCAAATTTTTGAAATACACTTAAAAAATAATAAAATTTTTCAGGTTTAATTGCAATTTAACAACGATATAATCATTTTTAAAAATATTTTTGTTGTAAAGATAACAAGATTTAGTATTTTCAAATCAGAAAAAGCTGTAAAACTTATTCGAATTTATCAAGAACAACATACCGAAATTTGCATATATTTATCTTTTTTTTTTTTTAAGTAAGTACCAAATAAAAAAATATAATAAAATATAAAAATAAAAAATATTTTGCCTTAAAATATATGAAGAATTTTTTAATAAAGTTTTGAAAATATTTAATAACTTTTTGACTTTTTATAAAGATATTATATAGAGATTCTCAATAAAGTAGATTTTAAAATTTTATACATATAGCTAAACATACCTTTAAGAAAAAATCCAAAAAATGTACATCAAAGTCAAAATTTTGAAAAAGAAAATGAAAATAAATTAAAAAATTTCTAATTAATCATCATTTATTTGGAATGTATCACATAAAAGTATAAAAAATTGATTTCAGTTACGAAATTGTTTATATTAAATAAATTTTTAATTGATTTTGCACCAATCATTGAAATGATAATATCAATTAACTAAAATTAATTGATTGTGATCAAAATTTAATTTACTTTTTTAAATTATATCAATTACAGCCGTTATTGAAAATTTGCTAAACATCTATTAAAATAATTATTAATTCAGTTCTTAGATTAATTATATCTAGACCACTGCACAAATAGGCCTCTTCCAATAATATGCAAGAATTTAAGTTCAAATATTTATTGCAATATATCAAATATTTAAATAATATTCAAATTCGTAAATGTTTTATTGAAACAAATTTTTTTCTTATTAAAATATTTTTGCTGTTAATAAATTTGAATATTTGAAAATTTTCATAAGATTTTTTAAGTAAACCAGTGAAAATAATATTTAGCTTTTAACAGATATTCAAACAATATTTATTGTTGAATCAATAAAATTTTTAAAAAAATTTGTACATTTTTTTTCGGTATAGCATTCATGAAATAATACATTAAATGAAATGTAAAGTTGGTATTTTATAATGTTAGTAAAAATGATGCAGAAATAATAGTGTGTCTTATACATATAAATACAAAAACAAAACGATAAGAAAATGATGATCCTTTAACTCTTTTCTCACGTTATATAAATATTAAAATTTAACATTATATTAAAATTTAACAATAGTTACTGCCTGAAATGCGCGACAAAACCAAATTGAATTGTTACGGGTGATGACAAGTGGATCTATTATGATAATGCAAGGCGCAAAATATCTTTTATGAATCCCGGACAACCAGAAGAATCCATATGAAGCGAACATGGGAAGACTGTATTAAACACAATCGATACGTTTGAAGAGAGCATAGAACGAAAAACTGTTCGTATATATATATATATATATATATATATATATATAATTAAATCTTAAATTTACTAAAAAATTCTTTAGTGGAACTACAATAAAAACGGTTTTTTCACATAATCACGAATTTAACATTTGTTTTGTTTTTTCGAGTGAAAATAAACGTTATTATTTTGTATTTTTTATCTTCTTTTTTTTACATTTATTTGTTCTTTTTGTTGACATTTTAAAATTTCACTCGTGTTCCTAAAATATTTCTAACTCACTAAACCGTTGCTTCATTCCATCTTGTCTCGGTATTAAACTTTTTTTATTTTCTTTTTTGACCAGCTTCTGAAGAATGTAATTTTTAATTGGAGATTTTCTGTTAAATTACAATATTTTAATTGTCTTATTAATTATAAATTTGACAGTAATTTCAGTTTGGTTTTCATTTAAACAACATCAAATAATTATAGCTCACACTTTTTAAAAGATTGGAATGCATAGCATAAAAAAGAAAGTAGTTTCACTTCCTCTTTTAGTAGCTACGATTAACTTTTTGACGTTTTCCGATATTAATTTATTTAAAAAATCCCAAATTATTTCTTTCTATTCTGTTCATGTCATATTAATTTCTAAAAATATTTAAAAGTAAAAATAAAAGAAAAACAAAATTGTAAATGAAAAAAATCAGCTTTCTAAACAAATTTTCCATTGTTCTGCAGAAAGTATTTGTGCATCAATGGAATCAAATGCAATCGACCTAAAAAGATTTCAATTTATCTCGGAAGTAAATACATAAAAGCTAAATATTCTAAGGAAATAAAATACTTTCCTAAAGGTAATGTTTGAAATTTATAGGTGCACAAAATTGGAAAACAAGACAAGAAGGTCAATACCCCGCGCAAACACGTTTTAAAGTTGTAGTATCTGTAAATGTGATAGATTTCAGAAGTTTGATCTTTTCAAATGGCAAACAGGAACGAAATTGGAAAGTATTAAATCTTTCCATTCGATAGGTGTAAGAATATCGAATAAATTAAATTGGGCTGCCAATAATTAAGATACAAAATGCAAAACAAAAAGTACAATGTTCCACGTAGGGACATTTATATTTATTGATCCCAATCAAAGGAGTAGGAAAGCCCGTGAAGGTATATGCTTTTTGTACTGCCCTGTAAATCATCAGAAAAAAACAAATTCTAGTAATTTACGCATAACATTTAAATAAAGTCTTGTTTCGCGAAGCAGAAGAAATCTAAATTTTTTAAGCAAACTTACAACGTTACGAGTCTGTCTGGTATCATAGCAAAACCAAGAAATAGATCCGTAGAGTGGGTTAAGCAAAATTTTATTAAAAATAAAATTTCAATATCAAAACATTCATATTATTCTGTTACAAAATATAATTATGGAATAAAAATGTTACATTAAAATTCCATATAAAGATACATTGAAAAACTTTAAAATTAAGGTAAATCAGGAATTTACTATTTGAAACACAATAATTTCCAAAACTTATTTTTCCCTTCCCTGTATGTGGAAACGACTTTTTTGATTGTGCACAAAAACACAGTAGATCCCGGTAAACTTAAAATTATTTTTTGTGAGAGAGAAGTAGGGAAGTGTTTTTTTTTATATCATTGTTATATATGATCATTAGATTTTATAGCAAAATATTACGAATATATGTATCAACAAATTTTATAAAATTAAAAAAAAGAGAATTTATGCATACTTTTTTGATTAAGAAAATTTAATGAGATATAAAAAATCAATATGAATGTAATTATCTTGGGTGACATCAATTATATCGTATAACTTTTAACTTATATTTTAGAAATATTGATGCATTTATATATATGCGGTTTTTTTTAATATTGTCGAAAATAAAATTTAAGCAATTTTTGTATAACTTTTTAACACTACAAGTTTGGATTCCTTTACATAGCCCCCATTGCTAAAATAAACAAAAACTTAGACAGCTACGGAAAATAAACAATTTTATTTATTTTCTTTTCATTTCTTTTTTTTTTACTTCAAACTTTTCAATTTTGTTTACGAAATTCATATATTTAAAAAAAATATATAGTAATAAAATATTACCATATTTGAGAAAATGAAAACTACAAAAAATCCGGAGTGAATTTTAAATGAAATTTATTTTTTAACCGAGTCGAATTGCGAATTTTTCATCTATATTTGAACTTTTCAAAACACAATGAACCTATTCCATTTATTTGAAAATGTGCTTATATGTAGTTTAGAAAATTGTAGCATATTCTACTTCGTAAAAGTTTTTCATAATGTATTCAAATAATTTAAGCCATTGTAAATAAATTTCAATTAGATATTACCCTTATTGCCTCTATTTGGTGGTACCAAAGCAGTGTATGTGGACTAAAAATAGACCCCAGCACAACACATTTCATCAACATTCATGCTTGGTGTCTTATCTACTTGTAATTCATTGAAACCTAAACATCTTGTTTTGACCAACGAAATATATTTTTCATTACGATCTACTCGTAAAAGTACTGGCTATTTTTCCTTTTGATTACGAACACTAAATTTTCTTTGAATTTATTTTGTATTGAAAAGACAAAAATTTAATAAAACCGGGTTTTTAAGTATTAAATTTATCTCTAAGAACCAAAAAAAGTTTTTTATAAAATATTTGTTTAATATTGAAATGATACATACACACATACTCTTATAAGTACAATCATACTTTTGAAATGATTGTACTTGTGTTAGAATGTATAAAGGAATTTTTAAAGAAGATCTATTCCATCAACCCATTCCTTATTAAGTGAAATAACATGATATTTTTATATTTATAGTGGTTTAGTGTGTCTATGTTTTTATTTTCTTATTTTTTTTTTTTTATTTTTAAGGTCTTAAATATTCCTTGTATTTTTGTTTTTCTTTTCATCTCCATTTCTTCTACTATTTATTATTCCTTATGAAATTGAGAACGTGTTTCAAATACTTACGAAACTAAATAAAAAATCATGCGGTTTCTTAAGAAAATAGTTTGGTTCCTTTGTACGAGGATAATACTACACACATTTTGCACTATTTCATACTGTATTTAGTTTTTAGTTGCTGTTGCTGTTTTGGTATTATTGCTGCTGTTGACTGTTGCTGGTGTTGTAAAATATCTTGAATTTATGTTATAAAGATTTCATTGTTTTTATTTTTATTACCCCAGATTCATTGCTTTCCATGGTAACAACACATTCTTAGTTAAAAAATATTAAACATTTAGAATCATATTTTTTTATTTTTTTATTTTTTTTTTTTTTTTTTTGTTTTAAGGATAAGTAGAGATAAAGTAGATATAATCACACACATTTAGATACTTAGACAATCAGAGAAAGACTACACTGTAAATGTAAATACATTCTACATACAATAGTATAGCTCGTTAATATATTTTTTTATAATTGTAATTTAAATGGTCAATAGTGAAAAAGCTACGAAACAAATATAATCATCACCAAAATTTCAGAGTTTCCATTAGATTTCAATTTTCAGAACTTTAATAATTCTAAAAGATTTTAAAAATTCTTTCAATATTTTTGATTCTAAGAAAAAGTTAGATTGAAAATTTATAAATTTTTTGTTCGATGTACTTTTCACGAGTATTTTAGTCTCTAATATTATATTGTAAATTTGATTGAATTATTTAAGTATAAAGCAAATCTCACAAAAAAAAAATGTTTTTTAAAAACATTTTTGTTCATTAATACTACCTAGCAAGTAAAACATTAATTTCAGTTAGGAATTTCAGCAAAGTATTTTTTATTCTTTTTTTTTTTTTTGAGCCATCTTACTGCAAGTACATATCGTTACCTAAAATGCAAAAGGCCGTGACCACCGAAAAACAAAGGTTGGTTTTTTACTGGATTATAACATAACGACCCAAACTACATCTACACAAAGAATTTCATATTAATATCTTCAAAAATGAGATCAATATTAACAAAAGACAGTGACATCAACTTCACAAATGAAACAGTCGTAAAATTTTATCATTTAGGAAAAATTTGGTTTGAAAAGTGTTTTATGCTTTATCTGTTTCTGCTATAAGTAAACGATAAAAAAATAACTTAATTGTTTAATTTGAAAGCAAAAAATTAAAAATTGTGGTTACGGCTTTTGCATTTTAAAATGTTTAAAATGTTTTTGCTTTTGCTGTAAAAAATTAAAGTGTTATTGCGGACTTTTGCATTTTAGGTAACGATATGCATATAAAAATATAAATAAAATACTTAACATACTAGGTAATAAATTTTAAAATTTAGTTAAATATACCAAAATGTGCTTTAAAATAAAATCAGACTGAATACAATCACTGAATACAATTAATAATTTATTAGAATTTAAAAATACCTACTAATAAATAGACGCTTTTATTTTTAAAATACCAATATAGCAACATTATTACTTGTTAATATACTCTTTTATATTTCAATAAGCAAGCATAATTAAACATTGAAAGGCAATGAAAAATATTTTAAATCTCCCACCAAAATTTTTAATTAAAATAAATTTCAAATAAAATAAGTACCTACTATTATTATCTACATATAATATTATATTTATCAAAATTTGTAAAAATTGTAAATAACATAAATACGAAAACAAATCCCAACATCAATTTCAAATAATTATCAATATTAGTGATGCCAGGAATGAAAAATTCCCACAACTCATTTAATGTGAAATTACATACAGAGTTATAAATTTAAGTTATAATTTAAAGAAAAAATCGACACATATTTTCCATACTATCTTTAAATTTGAAGCGTGATATTTTCTACAAATCTAGCAATAAAATTATGAAACCTATTTCTTTTTTCTAAGAATTTTAATACCTAACATATTTTAATAAAATTTTAGTAATGATCTTTTTAATTACACAAATAGAATAGTAATAGAATATTAACATATGTCAAGATGGGTAATTTAAAAGACTAAAACTTAAACTTTAGTTAATTGTTGAAATAACAACAATTAACTTGAGCTTAATTAAAACCAAAAATATAAATGTGTAATAAGAGAACACTAAAACCAATTCATACTTTAAGAAGTGCTTAACAATTTTTATAAAAAAATGTAATTTTTAACATTCAATAAACTTATATAAAATTATTGCATAATAAAATTTTAAAAATAAACAAAAAAATTAAAATCTTAATATACATAATATTTTTACTGCAAGTTAAGTTTCAACAAAAACAATACTTCAACATTAATTTAAAAATTGTTCTCAATATTTAATAATTTATCAAAATTGTCGTTGATTTATTGTTTTTTTTTTAATTTTAGGAATATTTGAAATAAAAAATTTAGAGTAACATATATATTCAAAAAAAAAAAAAAAAAAAAAAAAAAAATACTTTTTTTAAGATATTTTGAGACTACAGACCTTTGTTAACCATAGTTTTGGTTTTTAAATCAAACTGGTCAGATTTTAGCGTTCAAGGGATCATATTTGGAATAGTCTGAGCATAACAGTATTGGTAAATTGTAAAAAAGATTTTAGCTTTAAAAAGGTAAACAATTATATGTCCTTAAAGATTTTTTATATTCAAAACTGGATATTTTTGGACATACTGAGATTTTTTAATATATATATATATATATATATATATATATCTGTCAGTCTGTCGAAAATTGTATTTTGAATAACTCGCCTTGTAGATCCATTTCGGAAAGGTCTATTGAGTTTGCCTCCAAAACTCTGTTGTACGCAATGTCACAGTGGACTGGATATACATACCAGTATATTGAAATTTGTTGATTATTCCTTTAAACTACAGAAATCATACACAAAGTACATTGGCAACACTGATCGCCTATGTGAAAATAATTTGTATTTAAATGAATGATACTTTTTTATTTAGCGCAATTTTCATAATTGCAGAAAATTGCTATTACGGTTACGTTTATTGTGGCACCCACATTTTTAATCCAGTTTTGAATACAAATACAAGTGGATTTCGTAAATATTGTCACGTATTTGTGATTTAAATGGGTTGAACATGTCTATATTATTTTAGCTGAACTTCATTTCAACCACACATTGTGTATCTATCTATCAATTTCTCTTTGATATAAATACCCAGCAGGGAAATATGTTAGTGCTTTATCACTGCAGGACTTTGTGAATGCTTCCATAACTCTCCGAAAAAATTTCAAACACAATCCAGTTTGCCTTCTATGAAAATTCCTCAATCGGTGCTAATTCTGTTTCCCTTTCATTAAATGTGATATAGAAGGTGTATCACACGCATATTCATTTTCTAATTACAAACAGAAATATTTTTAATCGCGAGATATGCAAAGCTCAAAATCATTTAGTCTTATTTTAAGTGTCGTTAATGAAGGTAGTCCTCATGTCTTTTTTTTAATTAAATTTCAGACTCTTTTGTAATAGCATTGAACATAAAAAAGCATATTTATTTATTTTTAAGAGTTCTTTTTGTCATGGAGAAGGGAAGGCCTTGCCTCCAATGACACGCCGTGTAAAAAATAAATAGTGTTGGAATGCGAGTGGCATGCCTTGTAGATCCTAAATAAATCACTTTAGAATGTCTCTCTGCCCTTCCTTTTTCCAACTGGGCAGTGTTAAAAGATTTGTTCTACTTAATTCTGTATCATTTTATTATTCCAAACACATACATATATAGTATATTTATGTATCTATGTGTTCCTAAATGATTTTTTTATATTATGTACGTGAATGATTTCAGAAGTAATTAGAATTATTAAATAAACAAACAACTTTTTTGAACTTCTCGCGATGAAACATAATTGATTTTAGGGCCTAAGTTATCCGACAAACCTAGCAATATAAATGTTATATTTTTTTCGCTATTTTTTTATTTCAAATACAAGCATTAATATGTTTATTTTACCTTAGCCCTTTAGTGCGCAGTCATACAAAAAGGTTGAGATACTTTTTTTCAATAGCCTTTTTTTGACAGATCACGTGTGAGTCGTGTCATGCTGTCATGTTATTTTTGTTTAGTATTGTTTGGTATTTCATAATGGAAAGACTTACGCCTGAACAACGTTTACAAATCGTTCAACTTTATTACGAAAATTCACGTTCTGTGAGGAATGTTTTTCGTGCACTTCGCTCAACTTATGGTCAACATAATCAGCCTACTGAGCGTACTATTCGCAACACCATCACCCATTTTGAGACCCAGCACGCTGTGAAGAAAATATAGCGGCCGCAGCAGAGAGTGTACACGAAGACCGTGGAGAGTCGATTCGGCGCCGTTCGCAGCAACTCGGACTGACGTATGGAACGACTTAGTACATTTTACGTAGAGATCTTAAATTGAAAGCGTACAAAATACAGCCTGTGCAACAACTGAAGCCGCTCGATCTTCCCAAGCGACATCGCTTCGCTGTATGGGCTCTTGAAAAGTTCCAAGAAGATCAGACGTTTTCGAGGCAAATTTTGTTCAACGATGAGGCCCATTTCTAGCTCAATGGGTATGTAAACAAACAAAATTTCCGCATTTGGGACGAAGAGCAACCTAAAGAGATTCAAGAACTGCCACTTCATCCAGAAAAAAGAACGGTTTGGTGTGGTTTGTGGGCCGGTGGAATCACCGGTCCATATTTCTTTAAAAATGATGCCGGTGCGAACGTAACCTACAATGGCGACCGTTATCGTACCATGATAACCGACTATTTGATGCCTGAAATTGAAGCTCGTGATCTCGGCGACATTTGGTTTCAGCAAGACGACGACACTTCCCACACATCGCATCCATCAATGGGTTTATTGATAGTACACTTCGGTGAGCACATAATTTCACGTTTTGGGCCGGTTGATTGACCACCAAGATCGTGTGATATCACACCGTTAGACTTTTCCCTGTGGGGATATGTAAAGTCTAAAGTTTATGCGGACAAACCCGCTTCGACTCAGTCCCTGGAGGAAAACATCACGCGTGTCATTCGCCAGTTACCAGTCGAAATGCTCGAACGAGTCATCGAAAATTGGACTCAACAGATGGACCATCTGCAAAGTAGCAACGGCCAATATTTTATAGACATAATCTTCAAAAAATAAATGCCAAAGAATGTTCTTTCAAATGATAATAAACATTCCCCATTAAATTTGAATTTTCTGTGTTTTTCTTTAAAAAAGTAGGAAACCTCGAAATGGATCACCCTTTATATCAATAAATAATTATTTTTTTTCTGATGCACTATTTTAATCGAATAATATAGGCATCATATATTAACAATTTCTAAAATGTTGAAGTCAGTGCCTTTGTCACAGGTTAGTTTATTAGTTTATAGAGAAATATTTTGTTTTCTGATTAACACATGAACCATTGAATTTATTAAAAAAAAAAACTTTTTTTAAAAATAAAATTATTATTGTTTTGCTCAAAAATAAAAAAATTGCGCATTTAAGGGTTAAATAATTAATTATTATTGCGTTCGTTTACCAAAAAATGTGTACTGTCGAATAAAAACTGTTTCTAGATTTGCGTTCGCGTATCCAAAATCTAGTAAAGAGAGCCAACATTTAGGGAATTACAGTTTATAAACTCTCACAAATTTTACTGAACTTTTTCTTGCTTGTAAAGGCCAGTACGATCGTATGGTTGCATAAAATAAACAAAACATAAAGTAAACAACTGTAAGTGATGAAAGTAAAATGTTCGAACTATTAAAAAAATAGTATTTCTGCATTAAAATTTTATTAAAATTGTATTAAAAATCAGTAAATATATTTATAACAAAAGGAAAAATCTATGTTATTTAATAAAGCGCACATATTTCGGTAAAAACTCTTATGATTTTTTTGTTTGCAACTATCTATCGTGGTTATCTTAGTGGTTCTTACAATTTTCCCGTTAGAGTACTTTTTTATTTATAAATCATTTTGAAAGTAAAATCTTAAATTTACTCAGTAAATACTCAGTTTAATAGATTTTACTGGAAAAGTAAAAGAAGGAAAATATTGCAATTAAAGCTGGTTTCTATCTATATGATATTTTAAACGTAATGTTGTATATCAGAATTCCAGGAGAAATCGACGAAAAAATGCCGATTTTTGATTTAAATTCCTCTGACATTTGCGCTATAGAATGAATTTCATGTATAAATTTTTATGTCTCTAAATTTTGAAAAAAAAATCGTGATTTTATTTGCGATTTTGTTTATAGAAAATGGGCAAAAGTATACGAATCAAGGTATCAAGGTTTAAATATTCATAACTTTTTGAGTTCAAATCCGATTTCATTGAGGTAAAAAGCGCACGAGAACGAATTATGTTCTCTTTAAATCCCATAATTAAAAAATAACACTGTTTAAAAAATTTGCATTATAAAGCTACTGCATTTTTCAAATCCAATATTGATTTTTAATTTTTTCAATTTAGGTTTTATTTTGTGACGGAAATGTTTAATATTTTTAAAAAATTTTAGTAAAAAATACCATAACTTTTCCTGTACAAAATATTATTTCTTTTAAAGCTTTTTAAAATATTATTTCTTTTAAAGCTTTTGCGGTATTTTTTAATTCAATATTTAATGATTTTTTCAAACAATTTCTTAATAAATTTGAGGTATTAATTTTCAGTTTCAAAATATAAGTCTTATTTTTACTTTATTTTCCAATATTACAAATAGTTCTGAAAAAAATTGTATAAGTTATCATTTAAACTATATAACTGCGAATTTTCTTTTATTAAAAAAAAAAAAGAAATAAAATAGTTATGTTTTATTGGTGGTATAAAGTATATGTATGCCAAACATGTACTAAATCTAAAATACTAATATTTGATGTCTCATGGAATTCATGATATACGTTACAACCTCATACTCCCTATGGAAGAAAAAAAAGAGCTTTTATTATCTCCTTGAAAATTAACCTTGGTATGTTTTATCAAGTTCCCAAAATATTTCATATCTGCTACTGACTGTTCCTGAGCAGAATCGTTTCAAAAAAGGTATTTTTTTTTTAGTTTTTTGATATTTTTTGTATTTTATCTCAAAACAACACATAGAAAATGCGATGTCTTTCAAAAGGAATTTTAAACCGCGGCCACTGACATATAAAACATTACCAAGAGTGACCTCAATATTTTTATATTCAACAATATATCCTATCTTTTAAAATGACCCAGCAAAAACTTTGCTTTCCTGGTAAGCTAGCAGATATAATTGAAAACAAAAATAAACTACTTATTTTTTACCTGAATAACTAGTTATTTTTGTTGGACTTGTCCACAAATTCATGTAGTTATTTTTTGAATCTAGGGGTACTCAAAAATATGTACCTAAACGAAAACAAAAATAAAAAAAAAAACAAAAAAATTTTGCCGTCAGTGAGACTCGACTTAGACTTACTGACTAACGCCTTACTCAGTACACCATCTCGCACATAGCATCCTAAGCGGCAAAAACTCTATTTAGTTTAAAATATCTTTTTAGACATTTGATTATAAAAAACTAAGAGCTTCAGAATGGGGCTGAACCAACAACCCTCTGGTTGTTAATCCGGCGCTCTAGTCAACTCATCCACGTGATTGCAGTATTACTGTGCTATTATATTATTGAGTACTTATTAATGTAATACAGAGTAGGCAAATAATAATGATGCCTCATTACCAAGAAACTACTTTAATAAGTAGTTGTTATTACCGAAAACCAAAAAGTTTTTGCTGGGAAGTTACTGGTGTCTGTTTAATTTTTATTTCAACATTCTTACAATGTGCTGGTATATGAGACAGTTAATCATTTAAAAAATTTTTTTTAAAACGGTCCATGAATAAACGGTCAGCAGCAGACAGTGTTGCCAAAATCTAACTGCGATAAGTACTAAAATCTACATAGGAAAGTTCTAGAAAATGCTAAAGAAAATATGATGGAAAAAAAGTGCTAAGAACAAAAATCGTTTACATTTGTTAATAAAGAGATACCCAGCTGAAAAGTTCATATGTTTTCGTATATGACTCATGTATGACGATATATTGTTATATATGGGTTCATATATGAAAGTGAATGGATTCATACTTGGAATAGTTTGCAATATATGGGCAGATATATGGTAAAAAAATTAAATATTTTGTCACATATGGAAATCAAATTTCATAAAACAGAAAAAAGTTTGTGCATAAATATAAGAATTTACTTTTATTGATTTTAGTTCATAATATTTAAGAACAATGTCTTATTAACACTTTTTTTCATTTTTTGAAATGAATTAATATTCAAGAAAATTTAAAATAAATTGTTTAAATTTTAATTTATATTTTCAATTTGTAAAAAAATGTGAAATATTCTTCGGAAAATTTTAGGTTTTTAATGACTTTTAGCTACATTATGGGAACAGAAGAGAATCGCTTTTTATCAAAATGTTGCAGAATGCGAGCGAAATTATGCAGACTTCTAAGCATTATTATTTTTTTTAGATATTTCCCGTAGAATTTTATCATTTTAAAGCGTTTGTTGTTATTATTTTCATGTACAAATATTTTCATTTACCATTTGCAATCAAATCTATCAAAACTGAACAAAAGATTCAACAAAATTTTTTGCAAAATTACTAAAATTTTCAATATGAACGATTTAATAAGATCTATGAACAAAATTTTATTTTTTATGAAAAATGTTTGGGAAAAAAAATCATGTTCGATTCTTAATATTTATGAAAAATATTTTCAAATATATGATTTTTTTTCTCTGTGAAATGAAACAATGTATGAAATATTTGATCAAATTTAAAATGCAATGCAACTCTTAAACTAGTAAAGGTACATAAAAATGTACTTCAGAACGTGTTAAAAAATTTTTGTGAGCTTTGATCGCAAATATATCACATAGCGGAAATGTGATTATCAGCATCTTTTAATAGCATTTATAGGAAGCAATGTGAAACTATGTATATTACATGTTTTGTTTCAGTCCATCAAATTCCAAGCTTTTGCAATTTTTTATTTAATTTCACTTACCTAATGGAATGAAAATTTATGTTTAGAATACATATGTATATTTTTGCAAAAACAAAAAAAAATAACACACACAGGGTACCACTTCATAGACCATCCCAGCAAAAATGAAAATTCACATTTTCTCAAAATTTTCGTCCTTACGTTATGCTTTCGTGAGCTGGATCAAATTGGAAAAGGTCCTTTTTTCGGCTTTTTCGTATTTTTGATATTTCTACCAAAGAAGCAGTATGAAAATTGGATATCGCAAGAAAGGCCTTTAGGACGCGCATTTAATGACATAACAAAAATTTAAATAAAATTTTTAATTTTCTACAAATAATTATTAAAAAAAAATAGGTCCTCTAGTAGTTATACGGAAACCATTTTTCCGCTGTTTTAAATGGACCTTAACTGAATTTTATTCGATTTTTTTCGAAACATATTTTCTTTCACATACAAATTATAGTAAACTATTAAACATTAATAAAAAGTTTCTATAAAATAATAACATATTTGGCAAATTTACAGCGTTGCTAAAATATTAAATATTAAAATTTTGTTTATTTTTGAAGAGTATAAATATAATAAAGTTTTGAAGCACTGATTCAAAGACATCTAAATTATTTAGTGTTAGAATATGGTTCTAAAAATAATAATGGACTTAAAACTTTACAAGGGGTAGAAAACAAAGCATTAAAAAAGGTTTGTAATTTACCAATAATGTATTCCACTATTTCTTTATACAAAAGTGTTTAAAAAAATATTTTACCTATATTTGGGCTTTATAAATTGCAATTGCTAGCCTTTATATTTAAAGCATTACAGAATATTGGTCACAACACAATATCTTTTGGAATAAGTCAAACATTCATCAACACACGAAGTAGCTCAAAGAGTGACAAGATGCAGACTTGAAACCACAAAGTAATGAATTGAATATGTTGGGTGTTAGGAGTTCAACAGTTACCATAAAATCTAAGAAATATTGAACGAATTGAAACTTTTAAATTCTCTTTAAAGGAGCATTTGTGAAACAATTTAGAAATGCTTTTAAAGTAATAGTTTAAGAATGTAAAAAATGTATATGTAATTGTAAACTTTAAATGAAATGTTGAATAATATCATAATTAATTTATTATTTGATTAAATTTAATGCCAACTCGCGTCATCATACCATCACTATAGGTACTTCAATCACCCAACACATGTCATCATATGGAATTAATAAATGAAAATGTTAATAATTGAATTAATTATCAGAAAAGATCAAAAGGAGACTGAAATAAGAATATTGAACAGTGATAATTCCCAATAAACCATAGAACGATATGATAGCGGAAACGATATCATATTCGGTGCTGATTATAATATCATATTGTATTGCAGAAAACGATATTATTCTGATATTGAAATTTCGAAATATTTGTTTTCAATAAAATAAAATATATATAAACATTTGAAAACTTTAAAATAAAAATATGAAAATTAAAAAATGTTCAAAAAAAAAAAAAACTAGCTGAGAATCAATTATAAAAAAAATAATTTCTTAACAGCTTTTTTAATACTAAAATTAAACATTTTAGGAACGTAATTGCAAAAACATCTTCTTTATACAAAAAAGGTAAACTCATGCTTGCAAATCTTATTATTGATAATATTTGCATAAAAATATGTTATGTATATTTTATATTTATTTAGGATTTTTTTTCTTATTTTAACTGATTATTGTTCTTAATTGTAACATTTATTATATTTAAATGCAAAAAACATAATTTTTGGTACTAAATAGCATTCAGAACAAAATGGTGACCATGACGATTTTACTAATATTATTTTTGGAAGTTACGATACCGAAAACGATATCATAATATCGTTATAATTTCGTTTGGTTTATAGGGTTGTAAAGGAAAAGCGTCGGGTTGAAAAAAAATTGTAAATATAGCATTTCTATTAATATTTTATTAGTAAGAAAAAAATACACTAAATTATAACAACAAAATTTTGGTATGAATAAAATTTTTAAAGAGATATGCAACAAAAATCGTCCTTAGATTCAATCAATGCAGTCGCTAATTCGTCAGCATACTCCTTCATATGCTTGGTGAGTGTAAGTAATTATTACAATTGATTATTTGATTTCTGTATGTAATACTTTTCCCTACAATGAAAATAAAAGAATATAAAAAAGAAACGAAAGAAAAGGAAATGAAAGAGCAATTATGACTTCACTATTCATTTATAAATTGGCATATTATAGTTTTTTTATTTATTTTATTTAATAGCCAAAGAAATTACAATTTCTTACAGGTTAGCATACATATCATTCTTATTTATAATAAAATGTTTTTCGTAATCATTCAATAATAAATCCTTATAATTTAACTAAGTTAAAAATACTACTCTTATAATTAAATTTTCATATATTTTCTCCTATTTTCAAGAGAGATAAATAAGTTGTAACTGTAATATACTTTCATATGATGGTAAATTAATATTGAGATTCCAAGGAAGGTTACGAAAACAAAATAAGAGAAATTGCTTCTGCACCTATTCAATTTCCTTTATATGAACTTCATGACGACCACGGAATCATATTACAGGATTGGTCTTACAAGAGATGATTATTAGGAATAATTGGAGAAGTAAGGATCATTAAATTTTTTTCTCCAGTGCTTGAGGAAACATAGGACTCCTTTTGCCTAATTAACGATTTTTAAAACGTGGGAATGAAAGGATAGTTTACAATCAAGCAATACACCCAGATCATAGAATTCTTCTACCAGATAAAGTTGATATTCATTTATTGTGTATCTACAGGGTACTAAACTTTTTCTGTAGAACAGCTTTTTTACAGTTTTTTAAATTCAAATCCATTATATTATTCATACACCAATCGTAAGGATTGTCCAGATCTAATTGGTGCAAGAAACATTGATAGGAATAGCTAAAGCTATACGTCATCAGCATACATTAATATTCCGGAATTCTTAATGCATTCTCTAGGCAATACACATTGGTATCTACTTTTAAGTTATGTAGAAATCTATTTAAGGAAAACGGGGAAAAATCCGAGTTTATCCAATTTGAACAATATATATTGTATATATTGTGTCTTTCTGTAAATCAGAATCAAATGCAGTTATAACTGAGGTTGTGAATTCCAAAAGGTTAATAGTAGTGGAACACCCTTTTCTAAATCCATGCTGGCATGGGGAAAGATAACAAACAACTTGATGCGAAAGGATTTCAGTAAAAATCTTTTCGAAAAGCTTTGAAATAACACTTTATTTAGCAATACCTCCATAGTTACAAATGTTGGATCTGCTTCCGGATTTAAACAAAGGTATAATATAATATCTCATATAATCAATAGATATACCAGACTTTTTATATTTTGTCTAATGTTCGTTTTTCAAAATTTTCAAGCTATTGAGTAGCATTGTATTCCTAGGCGGTCCATGTACAATTATTTTCCTCTTTATTGGAATTGGTTCCTTAAAACTTTTAAATAAGCCATCATCCAAAATGATGTCAATATTATGAGGGCATACTTTATTTTAAGGAATATATTCAAACCAATATATTCAAACTTATTACCAAATACTTACTTCAAGAGTGGGGTGATAAGCATCTTCAGATGTTAATAATGGATTAATGCGAAGAATATTAAATTCTTCAGGTTGATCAACAAATACAATATCAAGTAATTTGTCAAGCTTGTTTACTATATTATTTATTTCGAATAGCCCTAAATCAGCCATAGAATCCAGTAATTTAATAGATGTTTCCGATTTTATTGATATGCTTAAAAAGCATGAATTAGGAGTTTCGCAACAATTAATGTTTGGAATTTTAAAGTCACCAAGAATAATTACGGAGTCACTAGATTTAGATACAAATTTTATAGCGTTTGCATGTTGTTCATAAATTTGAATGTTTGACGCAGGAGGATTATAAGAGCAAGTTATAAAAATTAGTTAAATTTGGCTTTAACACATTCGGTGATAAATTTAATATTTTGATCATTGTCAAGAATTATTTCTTCTGAAAGAAAAAAAGTTGAGACAGAAATCAAAACTCGCCACCTTATTTACCCACCATAACACATCTATAAATTTGAAATTTACTATACATAATGTATTCAGAATTATGAATTTCTTTATCAGATTTATTTCGGAGCCACGTTTCAGTGAGTACAATGATATTATGCTCAATATCAAAACTGTTTAAATAAAGGGATTTTGACTTTGTGTTCATTCCTCTAACATTTTGGTATCCGGTGGAGATAGCTGAAGAGTTGTAATCATTTTTTGGACAAATATTAATATTTAACGGATTATTTAATTCAATTAGTTTTCAATCATCACGATAAATAAATTGTCGAACAATTTAATTTTTTGGCCAAAATTGTGGATTAACAAGACGCTCAAAAATACTTTCTGGGAAAATTATCTTAAATGAGGCTCTATTGCGAGCATTTATCTTGTCAATTTGGACACCATTATAATCTTCGATGACAAGGATCGTTTTAATAGCAAATATGGTTTTCCATGGAGCTATGATTTTTAAAGGCTTTCTGTTGTAAACGGATTTATAAGTGGGTTATTGACGACATTAGTTGGGATATTTGATGATGAGGGAGTTAATAAAATAAGTTCTGGAGGCTTACTGGTAGCAGGATTTGGAATCATGGGCAAGTTTGTCGAATTATATACCGTGGGAGTAGCTAAAGTCAACTCTGACGGATTTATATTATAATTGGAAGCATTTGAAGCATGATGAGGTGGAATAAAATTATTTGAATTGGGAATTACAATAGGAGCATGACTATTATCTGGATTTGTGGCTGGTAACGAGATGGAATCATTAGTAGTAATAACCCCTGTATTTTTAGGATTACAAGGTGGTGTTGATGAGGACTTAGCAGTTATTTTACGTTTTGGTCTCGGGGAAGCAGCAAAACTATCTAAATTTGTATATTTAGAAAAAAGTTCACCACATTTAGTTAGTTTTCCTTGTAGAGATGAAAAGTCTTTTTTAATTCCATCGTACTCAGCTTTATAACTTTTGAAGAAATTGTAAAATTCAATGCCAGTTATTAGTTCATTAGTTTTATATAATTTTTTTACTTTGTTTGTTATAATTTAAATACCTAATTGTTACAACTCATAGACAAATTAGATGTTAACTTTTGAATTTGTTTATGAACTATAATGAATTGAATTGTTAATCCCATCACAAATTATTGAATTTAATAAAGTTTTACATTTATGTATAAAATGAATTGCTAAAATAAAACTGTTTCATGAATGGATTGATTATGTGTTAGGATAATTAAATTTGGGTACCTGAAAGTTAAAAGTAAATGCTGTTAGGAATAGGTAGGTGTGGGTTCAGATAAACAAATCAACGAACATCTTTGAGACTAGAATAGTTAAAATATAGTTAATATCTTTGTGTTAGAATCTCTCTTATCTAGCTGTGTCTTTGGGGCTTTTTTATTCATAGTTACAGTATATCAGGCCTTCGTTAACGTAGTTCATATTTAACTTAATTTAGGGTGTCCATATAAAAGACTGTAATTGTGCAGAACCATAGCGGATGAGACAAACCGATTGAACGCTAGCGATTCCATGGCTTCCTCATATTCTCTCATGCTGCTTTAATTATATTGTTTTTTTAGGATTATTTTTGTTTCTTTGAAAATTTATACAATTGTTTGTATATAACATTACAAAATGTTTCCGCATGAGGAGAAGTAAAATGAGTTTAGCACCAAAATACTTTTATAATATTTCTAATGATATATAATACTTCATAATTCTATTAACAAACAACGAAAGATATTAAGTTTAAGTGAAATAGCCAAAAAAAAATATATATTAAGAAGTAGATTTTGAATAAAAGATTTGGAATTTTTACCGAAAATTTAATTTTTCATCTATCCTTTTTGCTATCGAAAAGTAATAAAATATTTAAATCGCATTTATAACTAAAACCAGATCTTGCTAAATTTCTAATAAAATCTCTCTAAATGAACCAAATGAAGTTTTTTCTAAAATTTTTACTAAAATATAAAAAGTAATTTTAACTAAATAAACCTATTTCTATTTAAAAGCTAATATATGTTTCGCAAAAAGTTTTTGGTTAATAAATGCTCATTAAAAATCATTCTCAAAAATTATTTAAAAAAGTAACAAAATACTCACAAGGGGTATTAGATTCTTCTTAATAATTTGTTCTTCTTATCGCTGGCCTATATTCAAAACTCTGTCTCAGGATTTCATGAAACTGCGTTTTTGATGCCATTACATTCCTTGTACCAACGCTGATATAAAATTCAAATGAAAATTCATAGTTTTTCCAATTTCATCAACGTTTTTGTATTATTCTATCTTAAAAAATAAATTTTTTACTTTTATTTTTTAATGCAAAACCATTTATCTTTTTTAGTAATTATTTTATTTTTTTAACAATTTAAATATAACATATTCCAATTCTGTCTGAACATGAATCTGGCCAAAAAATTAAAATCGGTTGAATATTTCTTTAGACATACAGTAATAAATATTCACTTTTTTACTATCTGGTTAAAAGTTATGCGATGATAAAAAATAAAACCAAAAATTGACGATTTCTTAAATTTTGCAGCTTTTTTTTTTGTAGGTCATTTGCACGCATAAGTGAAATTAAATTTACAAAACGGAATTTTAAAGACTCTCTACAGTTTGAGGTATACCTTGTTGATGTCAGGAAATTAGGCATGGGATACCATCATCACTTCTGATATATATCGCTTCTGATAAAAAAATTTTCACCAAATTTCCAAGTTTTGTTCTGCATTTTATTTTTTTTTTTTATATAAGATATGACTTTAGATTATAAAAAAGTACCTGTAAAGAATCACCTTAATGGTTAAAACTGATAATGTGAAAAAAATTAAGAAACATCATTCATATCGGCTACAGCGGCATTCTTCTCCAAACAAATTTTGTTTGCTGACAACTACCACGAAGTATAAATTAATTTAATATTGATGTCAAATGAAAGCATTTTTTGTTTACTGCAAAAATTCTAGTATCGTTAAAATATTTTAAGAACTTATGATTGTAAGGATCTAAAAAAAATGTTTTTAACCCAAAAATAATAATAATAATAATAATAAAACAGCCCCACAAATTTTGCATTATAGTTTGAATTTTAAAGTATATAATATAAACTTGTCACTAAATAAGACACATGTTTAAAATTTTGCGAAAATTCACGTTTTAAAAAACTAAAATTGCGATTTCTTAAGGAATTAAGAGTAGTAAGGTTTAAATGACTATTTTTCAGTACTGATATTCATTTGATTTTTTCGGAAAAATATTTCTATTATTTTTCTATTTTTAGAGATTTTTAAATAAAATTAATTTTTTTTCTTTTGAGTGTAATTCGATAAATGTTAAAAATTTAATAATAGTTTTGAAATGTGATAATATCAATTTACATTTTTAAGAAAATCGAGGTGTTTTGGCTTCGATAAAGTAATACATCTATTTTTTAAAATCTTTTTGAAGGTTTCAATTTTAAACTTTCACAACTTTTGCGCGTATTGATAAAAATGCTTAACTCGAACAGACTTTGCATGTATAAATATTGGATAATAAAACCACAAATCGACATCGTATAGTTATCTAAAAAAAGTAATTCAATTTTATCATAATATCATTTCATTCAAAATTTTTAAAAAATATATGTCAACTTAAAAACTAAAGAAGGGTCTCCTGAAAAATTATATTTTTTTTTTTGAGTTATGACGTTGTTGCAGCAAATGTATTATAAAAAATCAAAATTGCAACGATACGTTTACCGCTGGATTTTGCGATATGCCCAGTAGCGTCCAGGGTCATTCTAAATTGTGAATAAAACACGTTTTTATTCTTAAACATTATAAAAGAAATTACTTTAATTGATATCATGCGTAGGTGTGGATTATGGAGAGAAGCACCAGTAGTACCGTAGATAGGGCAGAGTGCAATTTTGTTACAATTACCTCCAAGGAAGGCTGAGGATATTATATTAGTGATAACTAAAGAACAAGGTATGTGACCAAGTAGAGGTTTAACCTCATTTAGGCTCAACGTGTTCCCTACTGTTGTAGCCTTTGTCCAAACAGCTTAATCTTAGGTCTGGTTAGAGGCTAAACTCACTTTAGTCCCACTATTCCAACTCTAGCCTGGTAAAGCACAAACTGGTGGGTATAAATAACACCAATAAGGAGCTAACTTAAATTAGACGTTTCTAATAAAATACCAGTTGGCTGCTCTATATAGTTTTAAGAATACTATTTGGGGAAGCTAATTTCCGCACCAAATATTAGTTCTTATCACTGAGCCACTTTTTAGCAGACTGATCAGTGTTTGCCTGCGACTTTTCTTTTTATAGCTGCAAGTCACGCACAAATACACAGTCGGATTCTTTGTATAATAACTAAACAGATAGTAGTATTAGGATAGTAGTATAATATATAATATAATAGTTACTACTACTTATAAATAGCTGCCGCTTCTTTATATTAAGCCGTTAAATTTAAATATGCTAAAAGTAATTATTGATTGTATTATACATATTTAATATAACAATCAAAATATAAGAAAAAATACAATATAAGGTAAAACTAAAATACAAAAACATAATTTCTCAATTGACCCTCGTAAAACCATTGAAAAATGGTTCTGAAAACATTTCATAAAAACAATACTTATGTGCAGGGTCTGTTTAATATTATATTTTCGTAGATGCGTTGAAAATTAAGTTGAGAAAAAATATATACATAGTCACCAATTATGATCAATAAAATAGAAAAAAATATATCGCGAATAATTTCGCAAAATTCTTATTCCCTAGGCTTGATATAGTGTAGAAAGTTAATTAAAACTTTTCCATCACGTCAAAATTTTAACTCATTGACGACCACAAAAAATATGCTTCCCTGAGAGGTTTTAGGTCATATAATTTTCTATCTAATATGTAGAGCTAATTGTTCATTCATATTTTATGGACATAAAATGGTGCTACAGAAGTGTAGTATAAGTCAAGTCTCCAACTTGCCGCACATAGTCTTTAAAGTTGTAAAAGTCAATATTTTGTCAATTAATCCTCATTAAACCAAGGGAAAATGAGGTGTAAGAGGAAAATTTTGTATTTGATATAACTAACACATTACCGTAGATCTCGAAATGGTAAAGCTTTTAAAATCGCACTGACAGAAAATATAAGCAATCTCGACTTTTTGTGAGAATTAATAAAAACAATCTCAAATGGATGATTCTGTAAAAATAAAATTAGTAAAAGCAAATAAGAAATTATTTTCTTTTTTGTTGAAATACTAAAATTTTATTCTTTTTAAGGCAATTTTAGGAATCAAAAAAGTTAGCAAAATAGTTAGAAGCTCAAACGAAAATTTTGAGGCTAAAACCAAAATAAAAAGGATAGATTTATACTCAAAAAAGGCTAAAATGGCCACACTGATTATAGTGCTACTGTTGTCAACTAAATTTCTTGCTTATACGAAAAACAATAACACTAATAGTCATTACCATGCTTCATATACATTTTTGTGTGTATATATTTGCTTATACAAAAAAATGACTACTAAATTTAAATACCTATTTTTGTATGTAGATACATGCTTATACAAAAAAACAACAGCATTGAGTCAATGCAATGTTTCTATTTCCAACTAAAAAATGTCTAAATATACATAAAAAATTATTGTGTGCGTATACATATATACAATCACCTACTGCTTGCTTATACAAAACACAATACACTGAAAGACATTGCAATGATTTTTATATATCTTTCCAAATCTTCTTTGCAAGGATCAAGAAAATGTAAACTTTCTTATCTGCGATGGAAATTGTGCAAATTACGAACTGAATGACAAACTTTCATATATATCCTTTACACCTGTAGTAAAGTTTTATACATTTTTCAATGAAGTTGAAAATACAAACATTACATCGCTTAAAATTATGACGTGATGGAAATGTTTCATTTAACTTTCTACACTATATTTATTATAAAGATTAAGAATTAAGCGGAATTATTTATGAGGCATTTTTTACAATTTTTTGTTGACTTTATTGTTTAACTTTGATGCCAGTGCAATTTTAAAAATTTTACCATTTTTGAGATTTATGGTCATGCGTTAATTGTATCAAACACAAATTTCCCTTCTACATTCTTCATACCTCATTTTCCCTTGGCTTTAAAGGTTTAATTGAGAAATTCTTGATTTTTACAACTTTAAAGACTTCTAGGAGCTATGGACGTACACTACATTTTGGTAGCACCATTTCTTGTCTATAAAACATGAGTGAAGAATTTGTTCTACCTATTACATAGAAAATTATATGACCTAAAAACTTCCCAAAGAAGTATATTTTCTTTGGTCGTCAATGGGTTAAAATTTTGAAGGAATTTAATTATCTTCCTACATTATATCAAGTCTTTCTACATTATATCAGGTCAAGAAAAACATTCTTTTCATTTACCGTAGATCTTTCATTCACCAAATTTTGATATTTTCAATTTACATTTGATCAGAGGTAGACGTGATTAATTGTTTTTCAATACTTTCCCAAATATTTTAATGTGGTTCTTTTCAGCGATAACTTTCTTATTTTTTGGAATCCGCTACGAGGTACTTACTAGCTGTAGTTTATTCACTATATATAGAATTTAAACAAAAAATCATTTAATGATTTTCGCAATGCACTGATTTTGGATCTGCACTATTTATAGAACTTTCAATTATTTTACATAAAATGCGTTTATAGACATTATTTTTTGTTTGTTTTTTCAATTGTAATATTCAAACAAAATAAAAAAATCATATATGGACAAGCGATTCTATCCCAATCACTTTGTGAATTTACCCCATGGGTTGGGGTAGTTTCGACGTTTTTAGTAATTTCAGAAACTTACAAAAAAAGTTAATGAAACGGGGAGATAACGGGATTAAAGTCGCTTAAGTTAAAGCCAATATATCTAAGTCTTTAGTGTAAAATAAACTTTATAGATATCGTTTACGGTTATGAGAAGAGAGCACATTAAACAAAAAGGTGGCGAATACTCCCTCTTCTACCCAATGTACTATTTCTCAACTTAATTTTCAATACAGCTACGGAAATTTAATATTAAGCAGATCCCGTACATAAGATTTATGAAATATTCTTTTTAAAATGAACAAATGCTTTGTGTTGGTAGTATTTATGTATGTGTGTATTTATATTCAAATTATGTACATATATGTATGGTTGCTAGAATGAACATTATGCGGGACATTTAAATAATTTTCATTAAAAGAGGTGAGCTTATGAATATTAATTTTATATTAAACAATAAATAAAAATATGCTTTAAAACAGACAACATTAAATGGACTAAAGTGTGACTAGCGGACTATTAAGTTAAGTTATAAATACATTTACAATACGATTTATTTGTAAATAAAACACGAAATATGTGAATAATTTTGCATATTTATACGTATGTAGATACAAGGATGTCTTTTCTTATTTAAAACATTGATCTCTTTAAGTATGTGTGTATTTTGAAAACAAAACAGGTTTTTCCGATTTGTTTTGCTTCCAATTGATAAAGATAATTTTCGTATGGCTATCTCTATATTTTTTGAAAATATTACAATAGTAAAAAGTAAATACGAGTAATTGAAAAAGATATTAAAAATTTTTTATTTTTTTGCGAAAATTTTTTAACCAATTTAGTCCCTTTTGATCATTTTTTTCATACCTGCTTGAAACTGTGTTTACATACAGTACATTAAATTAGTAATTCTTAAATATTTTAATAATAGACAGAAGCATAATTAACTAATTATTTTTTATTTTTATTTTATATATTTTTATAAATTTTAAAAATATTATAATGGAATTTCCTAATCCCACATTTTAATCTTTTTATCTTCAACAGTTTAAATTTTACAGAATTTAAAAAATTTCTAAGATTTTTTCAAGATGTTGGGTGCATACACTCAACAAAAAAAAAAGTAGTAAATACGAAAAAAAAAAGGAATGTAGAAGTGAAGAGAAGTAAGTTAAATATCAATCAACAAATGGAATTGAATAAAATATTATTCAAGTTACCAAAATTTTTTCTTCATATTGAAGATTTTTTTACCCAATTTAACTACACTATTTTATTTAATTCAACTAAATTTTATTTGAACTTAATAAACAATTTATTCAAATTAATTAATTTTTTTCCTTAAATTGAAGAATGTTTATTAATTATAACTATTGAATTTAATTCAATTTCACAAAATTTTGTCAATTTTAAAATGCCTTTTAAAACCCGGTAGAAAAAATTAAATTTATATATTAATACATTATTTTTTCAACTAAGTAATACATAATAAAAGTTGTAGTTATATACATATATTGTTATATAAATAGTTTTATTGAATACATTAATATATAAACGACTATTTACTATCACAAAAAAAAAAAAAAAAAAATAAAAAAACAAATAAGAAATTAGAATAAAATAAATATTCGACCTCTAGATCTTCGCGTTTTTTAAAATAACTAATCAATATTTCGAATCTAACAATATATTTCCAAACGGCACACAGTGGTCCCAAAACGAAATTTTTTGGAAATAATTCTGTAACTTTTGTCGCCTAATGGCTCATATTAAGCAATGATTTATTTATTTATTTATAATAGACGCACCGACTGTTTGTAAGAAAATTGTGTCTTTCTACTTTTTGATGGTGAAGTTAAGTTCGGCCCTTACGAACGACAGTCACAGCCAGTGATTACAACTTTAGAACTATTGGATGTATTTGAATGATATTCCAACTGATTTGGAGGGGCACAGGTTCTTAGTTGGTTATATCGGGTACGAACCTTTTTTAAAAATTCGCCAAAATTTCAATTATGATTTGATTGAGAAAAATACACATAGATAGTCGTTATAGTTCTCTACAAAAAATACGCTTACCTGAGTGGATATCTCTTTTACTTTAAGAGATATTAAGACCGAAGTAAAATTTTTACCCATTTTTAGTCACGACTCTGATTAAATAGATTTTATTTATATAGATTTTACTTATATTCAAATAGTATTTTTTTACAGAATAACACTAAAAATCATAATTTTAGCTTTTTTTGATAAATTTACTGAAGAAATTTAGTTCTAAATTATTTTAATTTACTATTTATACATTATTATTTTCCAGGTTATATCCTTTTCATTGATATCAAATACTTGCATAAATAGTGCACATATTCGTTTAAGGACTAACTGAAGCTTCACCCCCTTTAGCAAAATTTGCACACTTTTCTTCATTTTTATGGTAAATGTGTGTTGCAGCATTTTATATACTATATATATATATATATATATATATATATATATATATATATATATATGTGCACAGCTGTTTCAACATATTATTTTTTTTAATAATTTTGTGTAATTTTTGAATCATTAAATATATTTCAATGAAATCTGTTTAAATTAAATTTGAATTCGCCTTTTTTCATGTTTCCATTTACATAAGTTTCTTGTTGTTCCTAACACTTTTTTCTTGGTTTCCAAGCATACACAATATGAAGCATGTGTTCCAAAAAGCGTATACGGACATAGTTTATAGCATTTTTATTAATACTTGCAGAGCTGTCTGTAGGATTTTATAAAAATTGTGGTTTTTTCAATCCACATAAGGAACATGTCCAGACTGAACAGACATAAATTTTCAATTAAATGTTTGATTGTATCTTACTTTCTTTTATATATTGAAACTTTATTGGTCTGCAATATATCTTTAGTCCTGGAGTTGGGTTTTTCCAAGCATATTTAGTGGGATTAGTTGACATAGATGGTTCATTCGAATTCTTTCTTAATCGTAGTGGAACCAGCGATACCGTAAAAAGACTTTTGTAGTCTGTAAAACTTTCCGCTGATAAAGCTTGTTTGTATTCTGATAGTGATGAGATATTAACGTCAGATTCGATTTACCAAGTTCTAATGCCTCGTTTTCGGAAAATGTTAATAGAAGCCTTGAAGCGACATTTTCAATTAACTGCGACAAGTCAATAAAGGCTCTTTCATTCTCTATTTTACTAGGTGGGGAAAAATTATCTTGTTCTTTTTCCAGTATATCTTTGTAACATAGCAGAATTGGTGTCCTTTATCTCAATTTTCAATTAAATGTGCTAATTTAGTTATATATTTAGTTGTATTCCTTTTGGGCATTTCCCTAATAACGTAGCACATAGCTTTATATGTTATGACTTGAATGCACTAAATTTTATTAAAAAAAATTTAAAATACCTATAACTAAGGTATCCTTTTAATAACGGATAAAAACTTCATTAAAGAAATCTAAATACTTGCACAGAACTTCATTCAGTTTTTAGTAAACAGTAGTTATGTTAATTTATTTTTTAAAAATAATAAAGAAAGTCAAATAAGAAATAATTAAAAGAGGTGACGAATTTTGGAGTTCCTCCCCCTGTCCCGAGATCAGCTAGAAACTTGTGCTGCTGCAAAACAATTGGAAATACCTCAGCAATAACCATGTGGAATTTCATTAAAATTTGAATTGAAGACAAGTAGGAAAGATATAGTCAGTCAAGCCCGACCATATGATACCCCACACCATTGAGTATGTCTATCAAAGTTCGTGGAGAGGTGTTGTATTAGACATGTGGACAATTGTGGATCAATTATTTACTAAGTGTAAAATAAAATATACGAATTCAGAATATTACGTTAATTCTAATATTTATATGAATTTATGCATTTTAGGGTGATTCCTGAAAGTGGGCTTATATGGGAGCTATGGTAAATAATGGAGATATTCTTGATACTAACATGTGTATGTGATTTATGCACGTTAAAGTGATTTTCGGAAGAGGGTTGTATATGGGAGCTATGGTTAATTATAGACCAATGTTCATGAAATTTGGCATAAAGATTGATACTTAAATAAAACTTAGTTATACCGAATTTCGTTAAGATTTTGAAATATTTAAAGTATTTATGATCATTAAACAAATATTTGTATGGGGGCTGGATGAAATAATGGACGGATCATAACCAATTTGTGTCATGAAGGTCGTACGCGCTAAATTTCATTGAATTATCTTCAAAATTGCGGCCTGTACTTTGTGCACAAAGTTTACATGGACAGCCAGCCAGCCAGTCGGGCGGACAGACATCGTTGGATAATTTTTTCTGTTCATTACGAACTTCAGCACAAACGCATAATACCCCAACCACCTATGGTGGTGTATATATGCTGCAGTATACATTTACCATAGAAATGAAGGAAAATGTGCCAATTTTGCTAAAGGGGGTCAAGTTTCATTCCGTTTTTAAACGAATGTGTAAACTATTTATGCAATAATAATATATAATAAGTAAAGTATTAGAACTAAATATCGTCATTAAATTTATCAAAAAAAAAAAAAAAAAAAAAAAAAAAAAAAAACTCAAAATTTTGATGTTTAGTGTTATTTAAAAAAGTAATAAAATTAATATTTGAAGTTAAATAAAATTTATATAATTATAATATAAAAAAGTTGTCCCTAAAGTAAGACAATAAATAGATTTCCACAAAATTCCAGTTCGGTAAAAAATTTACATAAAAACTGGTCACCCTGTTGTTATCATGGCGTGGCTTATTAAATATTTTTGTGCGTTTAGCGAACGTATGTACGCATGTAATCAAGGTGCTTCTTTTTGTAATTTCAGTTTTGACATTTTTGATCTCCATAAATAAATAAAATAAAAATTAAATTAAATTAATGAAATTCTAATAGTTCTAGCGGGGCGACTGTTTCCCCAAATGCTCTAGGATTTACTTTACATGTATTTACGTCAAAAATTCTTTTAGGTTAGGTTAGGCTAGATGGGCAGCTGCAAATATAACTATACAGATCACTTGGGTCCTATTGGTCCCATTGTGTTAATCTAATGGATCATGTAAATCTGTTTTCACATGTCCGGGAATAGGTTCGAATCGAATCAACCCGATGCGTCCAACATCCATTGCAGAGAGATCAGATAATGCGTACATATATGGACTACCAAATTCAGGAGATTGACAAAGCAATTGTTCTACTGTCTCCTCCTCCTCCTCATTCAACTTCTACAATAGTCGTTAAAAGGGAGTCCTAGTCTCCTAGCGTGTACACCAGCAATCCAGTGCACCGTAATAATGGTTACAAGTGTTCGTAGCTGACACCTGAGCAATCCCAGAATGCAACCATTCCCGATCGTACTGGGCTATATCTGTCTCGAGATAGAACAAGCGCACTCATTTGTCCATCTTTGTTGAGCTATTCTCGACAAGTACTGCAGTATCATTGATCTGCAAGATGACAGCGGTATGTCCACTAACTGTTTCTTCACTTTGAAGAAGACAACCAGTTGTGGCTAATTCATCCGAAATAATATTTCCCGGGGTACTTGAGTGACCCTTTACCAAGACCAATTCTGTGTTTGAATGTCTCTCCATCTCATTTGAAGATGTCCAGTATTCATGTAGCAGCCTGGATGTCGAGTAGACATCCGAAAAAGACTTAATTGCGAGTTGACTATCGGTACAAATTTGAATATCCACCCCGAATACCCTATAGTACATTAGTCAATTTACCGCTCTTTTAATGGCTGAGATCTTCGCTTGAAGAGCAGTGTAGTGATCCAGCAATTTAAAGTAGATGTTCCTCCTATATGCTCGAATTAAGACACCTCCCCCAACCCCTTCAGAAGATTTGGATCCATCAGTGTAAACCTCAAACTATCCGCCTTTTATAGTGGGCTCGGTTGACATTGAAACTAAGAAGCCTCTATTCAGAAAGGATTTGGTAATACAATAATCAATATTGTCAGCGATGTCATCCGAGATTCCCAAAATGGTCGCATGGCCATAGCTTCTACCGTTCCATACACCTATAGCACTGAGCCTAGTAGCCGACATGATGGCGATTTGTTTGGCCATTAGATCCACTAGCATCCAGTTTATCAGAACGAATAATAAGGATGGTGTTGTACGTAGCGCACCTGTAATTAGTAGCGCTGAACTACGCAGAACCTTATCGGAGATTCCACAAAGGTAGATTTTTCCATCGCTTTCCACCATACCATCGTTCCATACATAAGTATAGGCTTGATCACCATGTCGAAGAGCCATTTAGTATTCTTAGGATTTAATACCCAAGATTTCCCTATTACGAATAGCCGGGGGGTTCGGGAGGAATTGGGACAGAATGTCATATTGTTCGTCCAATTCGTTTTCTTCCTGTTTTAAATCGGGGTTACCCCTTGTAAAGGGACTTCTATAGTGAAGTCAATGTACAAGTGATTAGAGAATGAGCAATCATTTGAGACCCTCCATTCGCTGATCGCGTTCGAATGCCTAGTATTCAAACATGATCAGCGAATCAGTATAGTAATATCGAGAACCTACCTTCTATTAGAAACTACAAAGGTTGGTTCCTTACCGATGTTTAAAACATCCAAGTTACTACAAAGGACAAAATCAAAAAGAGGCTCACCCCTTGCATTGGTATTCAAGCTTCCCCAAACGATATGGTGGGCGTTGGCGTCAGATCCTATCATGAGCGGTATATTTCTGTCATTTGCCGCCTTTGTCATTGCACGAACTTTAGCATTTGGTGGTGGTTCGCTGCTATCATCGGCCATATAACTGCAGACAATATAGATGGTGGCACGAGTTGTCTCCCAGGCCGCTACAACCGTATCTTTATCACTGAAATTAGAGAGGATGAAGATTCGAAATTTCCTGCTTGCTACTATGTACGATCGTATCATACCTGACCCTGTAGCTTGTAGCAGCATAAAGTTATCCACACGAAGTCCTCAAACTCCTTCACTTGCGAAGCCGAAGCTGCTTCACCGTTATCATTTACGGGGGTGATTGTGACGTTAACGTCATCTTGGTCTGAGTCCAAGAGGGCGTCTTCGTCAACTGCTTCGTCCATTCGTTCGAAAAACTCACCCAGGAATTCAGAGTTTGAGTTGGTATCTTCTTGAGTGAGAGAACTAGTAGTCTCCTCACATGACATTTCTACCGGATTCGGATTGTTATCCTCCTGAATGGGTCTATCTCGGTTGTCTCCTCGATAGACCTATAGAAAGGTAGCCACTTTTCTCTCGAAGGTATGGCAGGGCCTCCTTATTCATGACGATTACTATCCTCCTGCATGCTCCGACGGATTCGGATACTCTGGTCACCTTCCAATCATTTGTGGGGATCACAGGGTTATCGAACCGAATAAGTTCCAGAATCTCCTTTGGTTTGTACGGTTCAGGCGGTACGCGGGTCATGGCTCCAGGCCGAGGAGAAATCTCATCAATAGAGACCACGTCTAGTTTAGAGCCTTCCATAGGCCATCCAAAAGAGTGACCGCTTGCTTCAGGAGCAAGGTCGATTGCACGGCTACGATACCATCCGGCATCATCGCCTTTGGGGAGGGTCCGCGGTTATCCTTTAGAACCTTGCACAATACTTCCATCATCTTTTTGCGCACTAAATCCCGATTTGCGTGGGAGATAGCACAGTGTACGTCACTCCTATCGATGACCTTTGGACACTCCACTAAACGATTTGTCCATCGGGTTATACGGCTTCGGACGTTTGGTTTCGGGCTGTTGACCTTGCAACTGTGCCTCCTCCTCTGATCGCTGCCGTTTAGGCCCATATTTCGACGAAGGAGGAGGTTTTTGCTGCAATTTTGCCATTAAATATTTGGCCCAATTTAGGGAAACGACGGCAGCACGTCTTAAGAAGGCCTTTCTGGCGGGTGTGGTGTGCCTTTGGGACGCATATATCTTGCCCTTTTTGGGTGAAGGCGCAGATCCAGAACTCAAAATCAAGTTCGCAGCTCCTTCACTGGAGGGGGGAGGAACTTGTTCGCAGTTCCCTTTTTCACAAAAGGCACTGGGTTTGTTGCTGCTCGAAGTGATTTCGAGCAGATAGCTTCTGAAGCAGGGGTTTTCAACGGTTCTTTGCCGATGCGGGCCAGAGCAGCTTTTGAGGTGCTTGGTTTGAAGCACAGAGGTACCTCGCTGCTTTTGCTTCCAGAATTGGAAGCTATTCTTACGCATTTGGTGGACTCACCATCTCCTGCTACTTGTTGTTTCGTGTAGATCTCATTTAGTTTTTTGTTTTTATTTTTATTATTTTCCATATATTTTTTTTCTCAAGATTAAGCTCGTATGGGGTTGGACCATCCATGCATTGACAGCCAACATGGACTAGTTGGAGTTGTTAGCGACTAGTCTTCTTTACCCACTAATTAGTCATTCAGGTCTTCGGCAAAGCTTCCAACCACCTTATCCTTACAAGTATTGACAGCTTTGGTCCGCGGGCAGTGACAAGAGATGGCTTGTACATGCCATTACGTAGGCTTAACAGCGTGTATGTTAAAACCTAAGTAATGACAAAGCTCCTCCTATCCACCACCTGGGGACGAGCCCGTGTGTCAACTCCACACGAGTAATAATTCTTTTAGAAACATAAAAAAATGTATTGTCCAGATTAAAATAGTATTTTAAAGTGAAAAATATCACGTGGAAGAAACGTGGCCTACCTACAACGAAAAACGATCAATGCAACTCATTGGCTACAAACGTAAAGACATCTAGAGTCTAATAGCATTGTGTACAGGTCATTGAACGATCGGGAAACATGCAAGCAGACTTTGTCTCCCTTACAATGAGTATTGTCGTAGTTGTGGCAATCGCGGGAAGGAGGAGACAGTATATCATCTTCTATCTGAATGCCCAACCTTGAACACAATCAGACATAAAATTCTGGGAAGGTACGGAATTAGACAACCTCAGTGAGATATCTGACACTAGACTCAGTGACATTATTAAATATCTCAATGCTACAGGCTGGATCTAATTAATTTATGTTCTCATTGTTCTTCCCTACACTTCTATCTCATTTCAGACTCAGTACAACTCATTCACCTGGCGAGTAGTGTGGTCCCATCTAAGCGGTTTCTAACGAGTCTAATTGACTGCCCGTAAGGTTACGGGCTACCACGTAGGTAGGTAGGTAGGGTAGGGTTGCCCAGCACTCATAAGAGTGCTTGTGCATCCACTCGGAGACCTAAAGGTCCATTGTGAGTCCCTTCATAAAGAATATAGAAAGAAACTACAGATGAGATATCTTTTCTATAGCAGGAAGGAAAATGATAGAGAAAAAGTTGAGACCAAGAAAAGTATAGAAGAGAATAGAAAGAATCAGGAAAGGAAAAGTACTTCCGCCCCAGGTCGCTCGCCCTAAGCAAACGACCCCTCTTAGCCAGCCTATTCCCATGATGAATCCTATTAGTCTATCGAGATCTATTGTCGATATACTGTCCAATTCGTCAAGGAATCGACTGCCTAACCATTTCTGCCTACTTAGTTGTAGGCATGGACAGTGACATATGATATATTCCACCGTCTCTAGCTCCTCATTATCTTCGCACATTCTGCAAAGACTGGAGGAACCTCTATCCCAATACCCTATCATTCCCCCTATGGGACAATGACCTGTCAGAATACCTATCATAGTCTTCAGGTTTTCCCTTTTCATGCCCAAAAGTAGATTTGTATCTGCTCTATCAAGTTTGGGCCATAGGACCCTTGATAATCTGCAGTCCGTTCTACTTTCCCATGCATGATTGGTTCTATCCCGAATCCACTCCCTAATTAACCTGTAGTAAAAGCCTAGAGGTGGTCTCACACCGCTTTCACTTACAGTCCTATCCAAAGCTGAGCCGTTCCTAGCTAATTCGTCAGCTACCTCATTGCCATTTATCTCGCAATGATAGCTAACTAGCCTAGACTTGACAAAGTGTCCTTTCAAGGCTTTCAGTGCCGCCTGGCTATCCATATACAGAGTTACCTCTGTATTCACTTCAATGTTCCCTGCAATCAATTCTGTGGCCCTAAGAATACCTAGAATTTCCGCCGATACGCCACCGAATAGTTTCTCCCTATCTGACCATTGGTTCCTACTCGGAATAATCAGTATAGGATTTTCCCCGAAATCGACCTCCGTGCGCATATAGTCCGTGGATCCAGAGGGAACCAGGGCATGTCCACCGAGATTAACCTTGTTTAAAAGTTTGGAATGTCCTATTCTGATTGATCCTGTAAGTCCTAGTTCACTAAGCCTAAGCAGGCTCCTTGCAGCCATTCCCATCACGAACCCCTCAAAGGGTAGGAGATGCAAAATGACGTCAAGTGCTGCCTGAGGTGTGCTTCTTACGGCACCTGTTATGCCAATCGAAGCACATCTCTGGGCTTTCGACAGAAGATTCCTACGACTTCCTATTCTCATTGCCTCCCACCATACCAGACATCCACACGTCAGAATTGGCCTCACCACCGAGGTGTGAATCCAATTTAATACCATCGGTTTGAGTCCCCAACTATTATCTACGGAGTTCCTCTCTTAAGCCTCTCCTGAGTGTTCATCTTCCAAGATAATTTAATATCAAGGAACACACCAAGATATTTTGACTCTTTTGCCAGTCTTAGTACCGTCCCCCTAGTACCGGTAGCCTAAACTGCTCAATCATGTACCTTCTGGTGAAAAGAACTAGCTAGTGGCCCATGAGGACAGTTCGTTAAGTTCATACTGCATGACGTCGCTGATCGTGGAAAGAAATTTACCTGTGATCATTATAACTACGTCATCAGCATAGGCAACGATTTTCCGCCCTCTTGCGTCAAATTGTCTTAGAATGACATTGACGGCTAAGAGCCATAGCAAGGGCGAGAGAACTCCTCCTTGCGGAGTTCCTCTAGTCACTATCTTCCTTGTGCATGCATCTCCCAAGTTCGAATTAATTATTCGGCTATTAAGCATCAAAATAATCCATTCGATTAGGAAGTTTTGAATGCATAATGATTCTAGTGATTCTCTAATAGCCTCAATCTTAATGTTATTGAAAGCTCCTTCTATATCAAGGAACGCTGCCAATGTAAACTCCCTATACTGCATACCGCGTTCAATGTAACTCACCACATCATGTAGAGCGCTGTCAACAGATTTACCCTTTAGATAAGCGTGTTGAGCCCCACTGATGATATGGTTGTCAATTGTCGTCCTCAGATAAAGATCGATCAATCTCTCTAATGTCTTCAAAAGAAAAGACGATAGGCTGATCTGTCTAAAATCTTTAGGTTTCGAGTGGCTAGCCTTACTCGCCTTAGGTATGAAAATGACCTTAACCTCTCTCCGCCTCCTTGGAATATATCTCCTAATCAGACATACACTAAAAAGCTCAGTGAGAAGTGTTAGTGCCGTGTCACTGATGTTTTGCAGCATGGCTGGAAAAACACCGTCCGGACCAGGTGACTTGTAATGTTCAAAGGTGTTCACCGCCCATGCTACCTTATCCATCGAGGCTATGTCACCGACTACTTCACTAAGTTCCCTATCAGATACACACTCTGAGAATCCCAAGATTCGTCCTGCCTGTGCATCTGCCTCTAAGTTCCTACAGCCCGGAAAATGAGTTTTCATAAGTATACTCAGAGACTCAGAGCAAGACTCCGTCCATGAGTTATCCGCACGCTGAATATATCCAGGAGCATTAGGATCCTTGGATAAGATTCGCCTGAATCTGGATAACTCATTAACAGAGTCGATGGACTCACAGTAGTTCCTCCATGAGTCCGTTTTGCCCTCTTAATATCTGCCTTATACCTATTAAAACTTTCCCTGTAGCTGTTCCAATCCTCACACTTGCGTGTCAGTTTCGCACTATTGAACAACTTCCTGACGGTTGACCTTTGGTTCCTAAGTTCCTTGGTCCACCATTTAGGCTGTTCCCTCTTTCCCGGAAATATTATCGGACAAGTTAGTTCATAACTTTTCCTAACTTTCCCCGTGAAGTCCTCCACTAAACTCTCAACTCCCTCTGATGACAATTTCCATCCCGGAGCGGCGTTTAGTTCCCTATCCATAATGGCCCTAAAGGAGTTCCAGTCGGTTCTCCTGGAGTTCCTATATGGTTCTCTCTTTGGCCTCGCGAAATTTATACTAAAGGATATCCTGTTATGATCCGAAAAGGAACATCCACTGTCTACCCTCCAGTTCGTAATATATTCGCCCCTAAAGTTCGTCAGTGTTATATCTATAACTGAACCTTTATCTTTAGTTCTGAATGTGGGCACATTACCCAAGTTACAGATAAAAAGATTGTTAGTAGTTATAAAATTGACCCACCTCTTTCGTTGATATCAGCGCTGCCCCACTGGCAGTGATGAGCATTAGCATCGCAACAGAGTACCAAATATACGCCTCTTCTCTTTGCATACTCCGTTAGTTTGCACACCATAGCACCCGGTGGGTTGGCCACATCGTAGGACATATAAACGGAGGCGAGTACGAGTTTCCTCCCGTCTCCATCCTCTCTTTTCACGACCGTTAGGTCTCCACTGCTAAAAGAATTAAAGTTTATAAAATTTAACTCATTCCTAGCCAGCATAAACGTTTTTACCTTATCCTCAGTGGATGGTACAAAAAGTGTATATCCTTTGACACTTAATCCACATACTCTGGTGTTGTTGATCCAGGGCTCTTGGATTAAGGCCACATCCACTTTGGAGTCGATAAGGTTCGTCGCTAGTTCGATAGAGGCTGCTTCACAGTGATGCAAATTAATTTGCACCACTTGCAGCCTTGTTGGTACTGTCAGATTTCGGATACCGGAACCTGATAGTGCCCAGACCGAAATTAGCGATTCCCCCCATAGACTCCAATTTCCTAAGAGACTCCTGGTCTATAGCAAACCTGAAGTCCCTTCCGAGGTTCTCTTTACAAGTCAGAGAAGGTAACAATTTCCACTGACTTGTATCCAGATCCTCGTTCTGGTTGACCAATACTGTCACACACACAGATTTTATGGGTGGTGGAATCCACACTGTCACTACTGGTCTCAGGGGCAACTCAGATGCGAGTATCACATCCAGTTTCGCCTCTGGACAAAGGCTGCCACACTTGGCAATCGTGGCCTTGAGAAATTCAAGTGATTTTCATTACCACAATTAACAGTTTTGACACCCTTTGACCAGTCCGCGCCTTTGAAGGACACTTCATCCGGCCTTCCTTTCATTAAGGCGATCTCGTCGATGAGCCTATCTTCAATCAACCTCCATAGATCCGTGCTAATCCTCCCATCTGGGTCAGCACGATCTATGACAGCCGCCTGAAGATATGCCGGCTTCATCGACTCCTTCGCCTTTTTCGAGGTAGAAGGCTTGTCGTCACAAGATCTAACTCTCTTAGTGACTATCTTTTGGGGGCCCTTAAGAGATCCAGTCGGTGTGTGACTCGCTTTCTTGGCGGTAGGGAGTGGTTGGTCATCGCCAGACCTAGCTCTCTTAACTACCTCCTTACGGTGATCCTTAAGAGAGTCAGATGGCTGATGACCAGCCCCACTTCCAGCATTCTTTATCATCTTCTTTTGAAGATCTTTAAGAAAGCTGGTAGAGGGTTGGTCGTCGCCAGACCTTACTCCTTTGGTGATTGATTCACCAGAGTTGCAGGATGGTTTACGATCAGCCCCCTTTTTGGCAATGATAGCCAGCTTCCTAGATTCAACCGGTCGTTCCGAAGATGTGATAGATTTATTTGGTCGGTTGCTATCATTGTCTTTATCCTTGGACTTCAGTGCGACGCCTTACACGTTTCCTATACTCTCCCGAGCATTTTCCGGAACGGTGTCAAATATCGCATTCAGTCGCTCGGGATAAGACATTCCCAAGATAGCGGAGGTCGAGCCATAGATTTTTTCAAATCTGATCACACTCTTCCTATGCCTCTTGATAAGGTATTTATCCCTACCACTGACTGACGACAGATCCCTCTTGGCCATCTTATTAAGAAAGATCAAGGAGGCTCTGACGCCATTCTTCGCTTTTTCTTGTTTTGTTTGGCTGTCGACGACGGCAGTTACACCTGGTTTCACCGCATCTTGCCGAACTAATTTTGAACCCACCTGTCCATCATCCCGTGCGGATGACACCTCGGATGCTGGAGAACTCCGTTCCTGAGCGTGAACTGAAATCATTGTTATTTCATGTTCCTCATCAGAATCAAGAGTAAGATCCTCCAACTTCTCCGTAGTGCCCGTCCCCCCGAGAGAGTCTCCAGGTGAGCCCAAGAGGTCGTCCGTTTCGGCCAGTTCACTCAATAATTGTCCCTCCTGAGCAATTATGTCCTCGTGAATTCTTAAAACGTCAGAGTCAGTGTCCGAAACTCCTACTGAAACTGTCCTATTCTTCCTCTCCACATCCTTTGTCCGCTTAAAAAAAACGAAAAAAATTTATTTTCCAAGGAGTATAAATGCCAAAAAGTCCATTTAAGTTTTGTTATCAAGCTGAAGGTCACAATTTTAAAAACAATTGAATTAAAAAGAATCACATCAAGCCATTCTACGGCTAACTCAAACCCAGCCCTTTACACAGAGAATATTTAAGAAAAATGTTGGGACTCAAATTGACCCCGTTAAATTAAAAAAAAAAAAAACAAAAAACCATGCCCAAAAGTGGATCAAAACTTAACTTTCATCTAGATATCTCCTAAAGTATCTCTTTTGCTTCCCACGCGTTTAAGCATATCAACACACCTCAGGATTGGCCATTTAAAGTTACAGAATTATTAAAAAAAAAAATCGTGCTTGTAATGTACATAAACAAAACAAAATATAGAAATATAAAAAATACAAAAATAACTTACGAGTAACAATTATATGTATCAATTAATTTATGTTTATTATAGTACTAATTTATTGTTATATATTTTATTTATAATATGTCTATAGCTTAGAGAACAAAGCTAGGTGATATTAACATCACTCTTAAAATTCATTGATTAATTATATGTAACATCGGTAGAGCACATCTCTTGTTATATCTTTCTTCTGTTTGTAATATTTTGACTTTTTAAAAGTTTGGTGCAGAGTGTAAATATATAGAGATGAACTCTAGGTTAACATTGAAAAAAAAAAATAAATCGTTGTCTTGCATGAAAAAATTTGTTTATTTTTTTTAGCAACAACAAAATGTATTTGATTATATGTATTTTATTGTTGCATGAGTTAGGTTTTTGATAATTAGTTTCGTCTCTTATTACTCTTTGGTTTGGCGAGTGTCCTATCGCCGTGCTGTATTTTGTGATGAAAATTTATTTTTTTATATCTTATGTTATAATCCCGAATTGTCAGTTCTTTCTGATATTCCCGGGTTCCTATCAGATTTCCTATCATATTTTCCTTATGGAATTGTTTATCACTAATTGTTAGTGCTATCCTAATCCTAATTTCCTGCTGTATTTAATAATATTATCTTCGGTTGACACAAGCAGAAATTGACAATTCTACCGGAAGATGTTGGTTTTTGATACCAACCAGTTTTCAAACCATTTCCTCTTCCTATTATAGTGTCCAGATTTAGCTTTGATCTATTCTCGTCTTCCGTTGTAAATCTTGATATCTTCTATTGCACTTTCATGTATAACTCCAAATACCACGTCAACATATTTATTCAATATCCTTGGTATAGTCATCACTTTTCGGATGCATTTACTCAACAGTTCCTCCATAAAAATGTCTGCTATAATCGGAGATACGGGAGAGCCCATCGGCAGTCCTCCACTTTGTGTATAAATTTTGTCTTTGTATTTGAAGTACCTGTTTTCCCTAATGCAAAACTTTAAAATTGTCATAAATAAATCTTTTCCCATTGCTGTGTGCTTTTGAATTTCATTCCATTTTGACTTATAAAAAAATCTACCGGTATACTGGTGAATAAAAAAACTACGTCAAATGATATCAATCTTTCATCATCTGCTATTGTAGTATTATTAATCTTATTTTTAAATTGTATTACATCCCTAACATTGTATAAAGAGTCCATTGTAAATTTTTTTTTTTAATATTTAACTATAAACTTACATAAATCTCCAGATGGTGATTTTACCAAAGAACAGATCGGCCTCAAATGTAGATTATCCTTATGTGTTTTTGGTAGTCCATAAATTCTCGGAGCTAATGATGTGTCAGTCTTTAATTTTTCTCTTCTCAGTTGTCGATATTTTATTGCAGTAAACTGAGATCGATATAAGGGAGATAAAAGGGAAGAGAAGGAAGAGTTATGGAATTTTAATTTTTTTTTTCACAGCACTAACTGCCCACTGTGTGGAGAGAGGACACAGATCAAGCTTTGAAAAAGTGTAATTATGAAGTGACTGCACATCTACAAAAACCACAATTTCTTATATTTTTATAGTGCAAAACCACTTCACATATAATATCAAAATACAATGAATAAAAATGAGAAAATGAGGAAGAAATGCTGCAAAAAATATTACATAAGAATACAAAATCAATTTGACAATTTTGTGAGGTGCGTATATGAAAAAATTGTAAATCATCTGATCTTACGAGGCCACTTTTTAATTACACTATGATAAAGTGAAAATATTGCAAACAGAAGAGAGATATATAAAGATATCACACTAGAGATGAGATGTTACATATAATTAATGTTCCGTTATCAAAGTGCTCAAAGCTATTCAAGGCGAATTTATGGAAGATGCAGGCAATTCTACAACGAATACAACAAGGCAAAAACAACATGGCTTTTTTTAGAAGAAAATCATTGGCTTGTTAATGTAATTGTGTTGATTTGTATATGAAATAAAACGTCGGATAGTTGCACCGGAAAACCACAAAAACAACATATTTTTTAAAATTATTTTTATGATACCCTAGTAAAGAATAAAAAAAACAAACAGAAAAAAATGTAAACAAACTGTGGCACTTGATGTTAAAATTTAGGCTGAATTCAAATCAGGTGTATTCTTAACCTCACCTTCTAAGAGTTCGCCTTGAGGCATATTACGAGGGCGAATCAATAAGTCCGCGACTTTTCGAACTTCCCTCGTAATTATATGAATTGCAATACCATTCCCATCAAAAACCACCTGTTAATAGACTACTGTCAAATTTTGAGCAAGTGTCGTCATTTACTGATATTTTATTGTTGCATGAGTTAGGTTTTTGATAATTAGTTTCGTCTCTTATTACTCTTTGGTTTGGCGAGTGTCCTATCGCCGTGCTGTATTTTGTGATGAAAATTTATTTTTTTATATCTTATGTTATAATCCCGAATTGTCAGTTCTTTCTGATATTCCCGGGTTCCTATCAGATTTCCTATCATATTTTCCTTATGGAATTGTTTATCACTAATTGTTAGTGCTATCCTAATCCTAATTTCCTGCTGTATTTAATAATATTATCTTCGGTTGACACAAGCAGAAATTGACAATTCTACCGGAAGATGTTGGTTTTTGATACCAACCAGTTTTCAAACCATTTCCTCTTCCTATTATAGTGTCCAGATTTAGCTTTGATCTATTCTCGTCTTCCGTTGTAAATCTTGATATCTTCTATTGCACTTTCATGTATAACTCCAAATACCACGTCAACATATTTATTCAATATCCTTGGTATAGTCATCACTTTTCGGATGCATTTACTCAACAGTTCCTCCATAAAAATGTCTGCTATAATCGGAGATACGGGAGAGCCCATCGGCAGTCCTCCACTTTGTGTATAAATTTTGTCTTTGTATTTGAAGTACCTGTTTTCCCTAATGCAAAACTTTAAAATTGTCATAAATAAATCTTTTCCCATTGCTGTGTGCTTTTGAATTTCATTCCATTTTGACTTATAAAAAAATCTACCGGTATACTGGTGAATAAAAAAACTACGTCAAATGATATCAATCTTTCATCATCTGCTATTGTAGTATTATTAATCTTATTTTTAAATTGTATTACATCCCTAACATTGTATAAAGAGTCCATTGTAAATTTTTTTTTTTAATATTTAACTATAAACTTACATAAATCTCCAGATGGTGATTTTACCAAAGAACAGATCGGCCTCAAATGTAGATTATCCTTATGTGTTTTTGGTAGTCCATAAATTCTCGGAGCTAATGATGTGTCAGTCTTTAATTTTTCTCTTCTCAGTTGTCGATATTTTATTGCAGTAAACTGAGATCGATATAAGGGAGATAAAAGGGAAGAGAAGGAAGAGTTATGGAATTTTAATTTTTTTTTTCACAGCACTAACTGCCCACTGTGTGGAGAGAGGACACAGATCAAGCTTTGAAAAAGTGTAATTATGAAGTGACTGCACATCTACAAAAACCACAATTTCTTATATTTTTATAGTGCAAAACCACTTCACATATAATATCAAAATACAATGAATAAAAATGAGAAAATGAGGAAGAAATGCTGCAAAAAATATTACATAAGAATACAAAATCAATTTGACAATTTTGTGAGGTGCGTATATGAAAAAATTGTAAATCATCTGATCTTACGAGGCCACTTTTTAATTACACTATGATAAAGTGAAAATATTGCAAACAGAAGAGAGATATATAAAGATATCACACTAGAGATGAGATGTTACATATAATTAATGTTCCGTTATCAAAGTGCTCAAAGCTATTCAAGGCGAATTTATGGAAGATGCAGGCAATTCTACAACGAATACAACAAGGCAAAAACAACATGGCTTTTTTTAGAAGAAAATCATTGGGTTGTTAATGTAATTGTGTTGATTTGTATATGAAATAAAACGTCGGATAGTTGCACCGGAAAACCACAAAAACAACATATTTTTTAAAATTATTTTTATGATACCCTAGTAAAGAATAAAAAAAACAAACAGAAAAAAATGTAAACAAACTGTGGCACTTAATGTTAAAATTTAGGCTGAATTCAAATCAGGTGTATTCTTAACCTCACCTTCTAAGAGTTCGCCTTGAGGCATATTACGAGGGCGAATCAATAAGTCCGCGACTTTTCGAACTTCCCTCGTAATTATATGAATTGCAATACCATTCCCATCAAAAACCACCTGTTAATAGACTACTGTCAAATTTTGAGCAAGTGTCGTCATTTACTTTGCGTATAAAATAGGATTTTTCGAGGTCCTTAAAATAGGCATTTGTTTGGTCAATATTTTCATCGTTGGAGCTGAATCTCTTTCCATCGAGCCATTTCTGTAGGTCTGGAAATAGGAAGTAGTCACTAGGGGCCAAATGCGGATAATATGACAGATGAGGTACCAATTCGTAGCCCAACTCATAGAGTTTTACCATTGAGAGTGCACACGTGTGCACCCGTGCATTATCTTGATGAAAAAGAACTTTTTTCTTGGCCATATGGGGTCGTTTTCTTTTTAAATCCGCATTAAATCGGTCTAATAAGTTGGCATAATATTCGCCGTTTATTGTTTTTCCCCTTTGAAGGTATTCGATGTGGATTGTCCCGCTTGCATCCCAAAAACTGTTGTCATCACCTTGGCCTTCTTCGGAGCAGGTTCAGCCGAAGAAGCCCATTGTTTATACTGCTGCTTAGTCTCCGGAGTACAGTTACAAAACGCCTAAAAAACTCATTCGGATTGCAGTTAAACAACTCCAAACAATGCCTTGAAATTGTCACACGTTTACGTTTATTGAGGCAAACGCGGCACCCATCTTGCAGACAACTTTCTTAAACCACACTGCTATCTGAAATGAATATGGCATCAACAATCTCACGCACTTTTACTCTTCGGTCCGCCAACACCATATCGTGGACATTTTCGACATTTTCGGGTGTACTGACCTCAATTGGCCCTCCAGAACATTCAGCGTCACTTGTACTTGTGCGGCCACAACGAAAGTAAGTAAACCACTTTTTTAGCATTGAAATCGATGGTGCAGAATACCCATAGTATTTATCGAGCTTTTCTTTTTTTCACTTTTTTCAATTTTTAGAAAAATACACGTGGTTGTATTTGCTCAAAATTTGACAGTAGTCTATTAACAGATGGTACTTGATGGGAATAGTGTTGCATTTCATATAACTACGAGGGAAGTTCGAAAAGTCGCGGAAATATTGATCCGCCCTCGTATAAATAAAAAGTATAACTATAGTGTAATAATCGCAGCTGATTTACAATATTTTAATGTACGCATGTAATATTTTTTGCCGTGTTTATTTACTGTTCTTTTTCATTTTCTCATTTTTTATTCATTGCATTTGGACATTATATGATTTTACACTAATAAAATACAAGCAGTTGTTGTTTTTGTAGATGTGTGTTCACTTTATAATTACATGATGAAGTATAACAAAAAATTAGTACAATAATAAACTACAAGTAATTGATACAAGTTAACAATTTTATTTATCAAAATTTAATTTTACTAATTTTAAAGTAATGCAACTAGTTTGATGCCACACAATCACAGAACTAACTCAAAAAAAAAAAAAAAAAATACTTAGCAATAATCAAATTTAATTTAAATAAATATGCAAGCTGGCTACGCATGCAATACAACCTGATATATCAGTTTATGCAATACCAAAATTAAAAAGAATAAAAGTTAAAATAAATTTGAAAGACCTAAATGAGCAAAATTACACAATCATTTTACTTAATACGAATTAGGAAAAACAAATTAATAATTTTAATATTAAAAATTATTTTGTGGCAATCTGCGGCATCAGCGGGTTCTTTTGCGGCGCTGTTAACATACATATAATTGTTACTCGTAAATCTTTTTGCATTTTTTATGTTTCTATATTTTTTTTGTTTATGCACGTTATATTAAGGATGGTCCAACCATAATACATGATATTAATTGTGAGTCACACCTTAACGTCAACTTTTTTGCCCAATTTAATTTGACATTTCTTTGTTTCAGAGTTTGACAAATTCAACCATAGAGAGATACACAATTGAGAAGTGCGTTCAGATTGTTAAAGAATTTTGCGAAAATGGGCGTTCAAATCAAAATGCATTTCGTGCGCTTAGTCAGCATAATCGAACAAATATGTCTAAAATCGGGAGAATTGCGCGCAAATTTCAGCAAACCGGGTCTGCACGAGTGATTGTTGAAAAGTCGATGCATCCACAAAGAGTGACTGTTTGGTGCGATTCTTCTTCTTCGAAAATCAGGTCAGTTAAGCAGTTACCGTGAATGGTGTTCGCTATCGCGAGATGGTAACGGAATTCTTGTAGCCAGAAATGGAGGATATGGACCTGGAAGATATGTGGTTCCAAGAAGATGGTGCCCTTGCCACACAGCTAACGAAATAATGGCTCTTTTGCGCGATAAATTCAATATTCGTGTTATCTCACGTCTTTCTTTAGGTATATTTAAAAGAAAAAGTGTACGTCAATAAGTCAAGAAGAATTCAAGAGCTAAACGATGAGATAATTCGGCACATTACATTGATATTGAACTTCAATTATGTCTCAGAGTCATTAAAAATATGGATCATCGGATAGAGGTATGCCACCGAAGCCGTTACGAGCATTTGGCCGATATTTTATTTTACACATAATTTCCATAGATCTTTCTATCATTATAGGAAATATTAAGATAATTCTTTGAAAAATTTTTGTTTTATCTACAATTAAAATCGTGCATTTTGGATGGACCACTCTTTAGTGTCTATATTAGACAATTTTTTATCAAGACAAATGTCAAAATTATGGAATTTATGGAAGGTTCATTAATGTTTTTTATATAAGCAATTTGACAGATGTAGCAACCAAAAATAATAATCATTGGTTTTTACTGAGTCTACCTTATATAGTTTCGCTCTGATTTTGACGTTTGTCTTGATAAAAATTTTTCCAATATAGACATTACGTCCCATTAAAGCACAATTATTGATCAATTTTGTTTTCAAATATATGTTTAGATTCCTGAAGATGACATCGAAATATTGAATAAAGTTATTATAAACAAGTTAGAGCGCTATGTTCGGCTGTGCCGAATCTTTTATACCATTCACCACTTTAACAGCAAATAAATATTTTAATATTTTCATATTTATGCTCAAAAAAAAAAAATAATAATACATACATTTGTTCGACAAGCAACGCTTGCTTAAAAAAAATCAAAAAACACAACAACAACTTATAAGCATACATATCAGGGTTGTTAAAATTGGTACAATTGTACTTTTTTGGTACAATTCGGTACTGAAAAGTACAATGGAACACCAATGACCAATTTGGTACTGTTTAAATTTGTTTCTAATTTCAATGTTTTATGAAGTTGCTATAGAAAATCATTTTATTTAGAAACCAAATTTCAACTTTATTTATAAAAATGTTTTAAAAAATCTCAAAGTTAAGACAAAGTACTAGGATTATACTTGATATCCAGTTTCAACTTTTTATTTTAAAATAAAATTCTCGTATCAGGGTCTCATAAACTCTTTAATATTCGGAGATATATTGTCATCAGTAATTTTTTATTAATATTAATTGTTTAATAAAAACTATTATTAAGAAGGATACTTTTATAGGATTAAAGAAGAAATAAACAGCATTTAGTGGCAGGAATTATAAATTGTTTAAGTGATAAATGATAATTATTATTATTTAATTACTTAAAATAAAAATGTTCATCACTTAAATGAAACGATATCCACAAAATCGATTTATATTCTTTAATACAAGTTCTTTAACAGTGTCGGATGAAAATCTACAAAATAATATATCTCTTATATATATTATCTCTTACATTGTACGTAAAGAATACTAATAACTTAAATTGATTGGAGATACAATAATCGTACACCGATATTAACGATTATTGTAGCTCTTCATTAAATCAGCATAAAATAAAAAAGAGTGTTTGACTCTTAAATTCATACATAATTAAAACTGTGTTATATATAGGTGATATAATTTTTTTGTGCTCATTAAAAATTGATATATCGCGAAAAAAATTCTATTTAAGAGAAATAAACTGACTAAATACACTGTGTAACAATTATTTTCGATTAGTTTTTATTATTCCCTACCACTCTGCGACACTGAAATCTTTTACGAATATTACAAATCTTGGCCAACATTTCGTGACATGTTCACCGCCTTATACAAGAACAACAAAAGTCTATCGCAGATTGAAAAAATGTGTAACTTTATAAAAAAAAGACTCAAGGCGAACTCGTGAACTTCTCAAAACCTGTCCCATTATCAACGAAGGTTTTGAAGTAGGTTGGAAAGACCTCGTCGACCGTTGTGAGAACTAAATAATTCTGATCAATTCTCAACTTAAAGCCCTTTTTAATATTCTCTCCATATCTAAGGAATCAAGTACTGGAAATCGAAATATTTAGCGAACTATAAATTATTGCGTCACAAACCTAGCACTACTTAAGATCGATACTGCGAACTGGGATATTATTTTTGTATATATTTGTGTAAATTTTGTGTATATATTTTTGTATATTTGTGTCCGCCAGAGGCTACTCTTTGTTTATGGAAACAATCATTACCCAGCTGTCGAGAATTACTATCAATGAAACTAATGGATTCTTTTTAACATCTAGATTTTAGACCCTAGAATCCGTATTGGATATTCGAGTCACATTTGCCAGCCCAAATCCTTCAAATCAAAATAAATCTTCAAATCCCAAAAGGAATGTTTCCAAAGATAACAAGAAAGTGAATAGTTATCGTAAAAGTATAGCAAATGAATGTACCGATACTTGTTCTCTATGGCCCGAATCACATCTTCTTCTCCTAGCATTTCAGAGAATGTCTATAGACGATTTACTGCCTTTAAACGGCAGAAAACATGCACCAACTGTCTTGGTACATCACATGAATTCCAAAAATGCAAAAGTCACTATGTTTGCAATGTTTGTAGACCGAAACACCACTCGTTACTGTACCGAACATCGAATACCCCAAACTCAAATCAACAAGTTATTACCACAAATAATGTGGGTACGACAATCTTACTCCACTCAAATACAGTTCATTATTCACTCTACTTGGTACTGCTTTTGTTGATATACATACTGATGATGTTCTATATACTGTTCTTGCACTATAGATAATGCTTCCTAGGTTAGCTTTGTTTCCAAAAGTCTTCAGACTAACTTTTTCTCATAGCTCGATCTTCTCAAACGGAAATTCATGGTTTAAATGACTCACTTACTGCTACCTCCACTCAAATGTGTCATGTTAGAATTGGTTCCCCTGTTGATAGTTCGTTTGAAACTTATATAGATGCTTTTGTAGTTAAAAGCTCACCGGTCAGCTTCCATATCATCCCTCTCTTAGAAATAGCAATTTTGGCAATTTGCAAATGGCTGATACACATCAGAACAAATGTGTTGAAATCGATTTACTTCTTGGCGGGGATGTATACCCCTAAGATTATTCGTAGTGGTTTACGATGGAATTATGACCAATCCATATTTGCACAACAAACACACAGTCTGGTAAAATCAAACCAATTACTTGTTTGGATACAGTTTCAGCCTTTTACAATGAACTTGATTGATCAACTGCAAAGATTATGGAAGATCGAAGAAGTTCTAAATAAGCATATACTTTCTTCAATGCTTCTAGTCCTACATGCAACGGAGTAAGCCTTAATGATCTTCTCTACACCGGACCTATCGCCGAATCAAATTTGACTATTCTCGTACTTCGTTAGAGACTTTTTCGATAAGTTTTTAATTCTGATGTCGAAAAGATGTATCCCCAGATTTTATTAAATCTTTCTCACACACCATTTCAACGAATAATCTTTCGTAGTCCACGTCCAATGTGAACGCCAGGACTTTGAATTAAACACAGTGACACTTGGCGTTAACTGTGCCACTTATCTAGTGATACGTACGCTATTAGAGTTAGCACAGCAACGTGAGAGTCAATACCCTCTAGTTTTGGACATATTAAGAAATTTCATGTATGTGCACGATGTCATAGCTGGTGCTCATACTCCTTCCGCAGTTCTAAAAGCTCGAAATGAACTTATAGAAGTTCTAAAATCCGCAGGATTTTTTCTCCTTAAATAGACATCGAACTATTTACTAAAATATATTCTCTCAGATCACTTGCTAGATGTCGGGTTCCTGAAGTTGTTAGATTCGAGCACTACTAAAACTCTGGGACTAAAGTGGAATGCTGGCAGTGTTCTGTTTTACTTTAAACTCAAAAACCCCCCAACAGAGAATCAATCTCTGAAAGATTAGTTTTATCAGAAATTGCTAAAATATTTGACCCCGCCGGTTGGCTTCCGCCGAAAGTTATAGTGGGAAAAATAATCATGCAACAAATGTGAAGAGATAGTACTCACTGGGATGAAGATATTAAGTCATCAACTTTGCAACAGTGGCACAGTTTTTATATGATTATTCAAATATTGAACACATTAAGATCCCTCGATCCTGTCATGGCATGGTTTGGAATGGTTTTTGTGATGCTTCAGATAAAGCATATGCAGATACGCTCTATCTCGGCTCAGAAAATTTAGGATTTATATCCACACTTCTGTTAGTCACCAAAACCAAGGTATTACTCATCCAGTTTGTCTCTATCCCCAGAAAAGAGCTTTGTGGCGCAGAATTACTGGCCAAAATGGTAGAATCAATTCAACCTAAGTTAAACATTCGCAACTACAAATTGTTTTTGTGGACCGACACAACCATCATCTTATCTTGGCTTCTAAAACCTCCAAACAAATGGAAAATATTTGTAGAAAGTTGAGTCTCATAGATTATCAAAAAAGTTGGACGCGAACCGTGGTCTCACGTAGATACAAAGAACAATTCCGCCGATTTAGCATCGTGTAGTCTAACAGTAAACCAACTTATTTCGAATGATATATGGTGGTGTGGTCTCCCATGGCTTAGATATCCTCATTCAGATTAGCCGACAAGATCCTCCAATTTTGCGGCGAAAGAAGAAATGAGACCCATTCCAACTAATTTCAATCAGTTATGATGATATTCTTAAATATTTTTCTGGTTTCCCTAAAGCTATGCGCGTAATCTGTAAAGTGTTTCGATTTTACAACCGTATTAAATGCAGAGTAGATTGTAACCTTATCTTTACAGCAGAATTGATCCGAACAGAATTAGTACTTGTCAGGAATTGCATGATAATTTCGTCCCAAAAACTGTATTTCAAAAACGAATATGAACTTTTGTCTCAAAGTATGGCCAGAAATATTCGATACACAGTTAAAACGCTCCGCTGTATCGGCTAATGAGTATCTATTATTACGTTCTGAATCTTAAAACCCTTATAAGATATGTTCTATCGTAGTGTCCAACTCGCGTAGTACGAAAACGCCATCGAAGTCAGAAAATAATGACACCTCTCACTTCCCCTCGAAAGAACGACTCTTTCTCAACCTTTAACAAACTCAGGTGTAGACTTTGTAGGCTCCTTCAACGTAAAATCATATACAGGCCGTGGATGTAATGTCACCTAGGGCTATGTTTTGGCTTTTGTATGATTGGCGACGAAGGCTATTCACTTAGAAGCAATTAGCGAGATCTCTGCGCAAGCATTCTTAGCAGCCTTTTCAAGATTCTTCTCTCATCGAGGTTCCCCGTGCCATACTCCGATAATGGAATCTCCTTTGTCCCCAGGTCATTTCCTTATAGGCAATACGGTCTTGTCACCCCGGAAGATTAAAGGTTAAATGTGTGTGTTAACGCTGACTATTATCAAAAAAAAAAAAATACATTAACCCGATTTGGGAGCACTTTATATTTATTTGTAAATTGCACTATTAAATTTTCACATCGTTGTTTATAAAATTAAAAATTTTTTTATTTAATTTTAATTTTATTTTTATATATTTTTTTTTCTAATCATTCTTATATTCATAATTGTATTTTTATTCATAAATTACGAGCACTTTTATCGGCATTAAACTTAACATGTATAATTCTACACGTTAACTCCTAATGTATATATAACTAAATTTTATATGAAATTACCTATTACCTATGAACGTTAGCAACAAAATACAGCTTCTATTTTCTTTATGTCGGTAAAAATAATATGAAACTATTAAGTTTATTTCAGGATAACTGCGGCATTTCATAACTTCAAGCGATAACTTTATAACAATTTTTTATTTTTGTACAATTGTGGCAAAAACAAGTATAATTTTAACACCTGTTTAGTACAATTTCAAAATTTCAATTGACATCCCTGATACATATATTTATATATTTTTGTATGTACAATCAAATACATTAACTGCATTTAAAAAGCAACAACAACAACGATAATTGTAATACAACACCAATAGCCATTGCAATGCTTCATATAAATTTTGTGTGCATACACAAATGACAACTACTCTACTTACTTATACAAAAATGACTACTACTAATATATATATATATATATATATATATATATATATATATATATATATATATATATATGCTTATAGATACAAACAACTACAACACTGAGGCACTGCAATGATTCTATTTCCAACTAGAAAACTATGTGTGTATATACAAAGAAAAAAAAACTCAAGTTGAATGGGTCGCCGCCGATGGATTGTCTACTTTATCACCCGCCGCAGATTTGGTAGGCTTAAAATCAGCCGCTCAAATTTTTAAATTTTCACTGAACTTCTATCAAAAAATAGTTAATGCAGTGGCTTCATCTGTTTTTGTTTTTAATAATTTATTTCATTATGCACCGCCAACTGAAGAGTGTTGCACAGCCGCGGAAAATTTTGTATCTCTACAACAACTACTGCTTGCTTATATATAAAAAAAAAATACTGAAAGCCATTGTAATGTTTTTTATATATGTTTGAGTGTGTATATTTTTAATATTTTTTTTCAGAATTTTGCCTATAACTTGTTTGTTTATGGACCGATATGGTTAATTAAAAAAAAACTGAAAAATATTTATGACCGATCAATATAAGACGGCAATCCATAGCTTAAACAGGAGCTTCAAAAAGTCAAAAATTCGTTTTGCCCGATATATCGGTTATTATTAGACCGTTTTAGTTAATTTTTTCAGAATAAAAATGAGAAAAAATTTTCAGAACTTTTTTGCACAAACGAAATCAATAGCTTATATAGAGGCTTCAGAAAATCGAAATCCGGTTTTGGTCATATCAGCGCTATTTGTAAATCGAAAGAATTTCCGGTCTTTTGATATATATATATATATATATATATATATATATATATATATATATATATATATATATATATATATATATATATATATATTATATATATGTATATATATGTATATATATGTATATATATACACTGCCTGCCACTTGAATAATCACATTTTTTTAACTTTAATTAAATATATCTCCTAAACTAAAGTTCAGAAAAAGATAATTTTTTGCGCAACCAAATTTTAGTGTTGGCTTTAGTTTTCTCAAGAAATAAAAAAATATACATATTATACTAAAATTATACATTTATTTAAAGACATGTATTTCTGTGGTATTTTTTCGTGTCACTTGAATAAGGAATATTTTAAAGCTAAGCAAAATGTAATTTATTTTCAAATTTTAGGTTATAAAAATGAAAGTTATTATCTTCTAGTATTCAATTAGTAATGAGTACTGCCACCATTTTTAGAAATAACCTCAAAAATGCGATTTAGCATCGAATCTTAGTAATTTAGCGAAATTGAACTCCGTGCTTCCGTTAATGCATCCTTTAAGGATTCTATCGCCTCAAATTGTTTTTCTCCTTCATAAACTCTTCTTGTAAGCCAACCCCAGACATTTTCCATTGAATTCAAGTCTATGAATATGAGGGAAAGTTGAACACCTTGTTGATTAGTCCATTGTTTTACTGCTCTGGCGGTATGAATCGGAGCGTTGTCATGTTGGTACGTCCAAGGTATGGATCCAAAGAAATCATTAAATTTTGGAAATGCTTCCTCCAGAATGTTTTTGTAAGTCGTTGCAGTCATTTTGTTGGATACAAAAACCAATTTTATAGTACCATTATACGAAATGGCACCCCATACCATTATTTTGCCCATTATTCCTCCTTATTTAGGTCATGGAAGTAATAGTTATACCCGTCGGGACCATCAATATTAAACTTTTTTTCATCGGAAAATACAACTTCAAACCATTTGTTGGACCATGTCATTGTATTTTTGGCAAACTGCAGACATTGTGATTTGCGTTTTTCATTAAGTGGTATTTTTTTTTTGCAGTTCTTGTCGGACTATGTATGGGCACGACAAACGGAGGAACTAATTAGCCTAAAATCGGAGCGGGGAGTGTAGTACCTCCATATGAAGCAAATATTCATTATGTCATATCAAAGGAAGTATTACAGTAAGAGCCCTCAAATTTCTTGGGAACCTTTACCCTATCATATCGCATTGATTAAATGAAAATTGGACTGTCCAGGGTGAGAGGTAGCCCCTATACAAAGAAAATATAAATTTTCTCATCTAAAGGACTAATACATTAAAAGTTTTAAAAAATTTAAAAGACATTTTCTTACCAATTTCGAATAGGGTAAATAGGTCCAGGGGAAGTAGTAGTTCCCATATAAAGTAAATATTAGTTATCGCATCAAATACGGTAGTGAAACGCACCAGTAAAACTTAGTAAATAACAGCATTTAAGGAACATATAATTACTACAGTGAAGAACAAATATTTTATAAATGTAAGACAATAGTAAATTAAGAAAAAGGTACTCGTATAGTAGAAAATTTTTGGACCGATTTGACTATTTTAAAAACCGAAACTCGAAAAAAATATTTGTAAGAGATTTGTGCAAGAATGAGGCCCATAACTTATATAGAAGCTTCAAAAAATCTAATAACGCGTCTTAGCCTATATCTAAGTTAATACTGTATTTACTTAGTTCATTTTTTTCAACACAAAAATTCTTAAAAAAAATTTACGATTATTCTGTTTTCAGTTTTCAGCATACATAGGTGCTTCAGAAAGTTGAAAAAACGAAATTAATTTATTGCATTAATATATTGTTGTTTTTCAGTACCCATGAAAATAGCAACTATGAGGGAAGCAGACATTAAATAAATAAAAAAAAACAAATTTGCCAATAACTCGGTTGTTTATGAACCAATTTGCAGGATTTGAAAAACCGAAATTCAAGAAAAGTATTTGTGATCGATCTATAATCGTAGCGTATTTAGGACTGTATATGTCAAAAATGCATTTTAGCCGATATCTTTGTAACTGATGGAATGACTGAGTTCATTTCTTCAGCGGAAAAATTCAGAAAAAATTTCCATATAATAAAATATAATATTTTCAAATACATTTTTCATTTGTTTCATATTTTGTAATAAAAGTAATAAAAGTTTGATTTAAAATTAATATCAATCTAAGAAAGTGAAAAACATACTTTTAAGAAATAACTAAATAAACTATTTCTGTACCAAGTTAAATTAGAAGCTTTTTGTACTGTGATCATTTATTAGGACCATCAGATGTGCATTTAGCCCACGCAATTTCATTTAAGTTCAATTTTGTTCCAACATACACATTAGAAAATGTTTTTTTTTTACGGAAATCGCGATTTTTATCAATTCAGTTTTCTCAATAAATTGTGAACAAAATCAAAAGTTGTGCACCGTTTACAATGAATTTTATTCAAAATATGTTTAACTAAATGTTTTTAGACCAAAATTGTGATTTTTGTCGCATTTTTATTTTTTATGAATTTTTAAAGAACAAAACAATTTTTTTTTAAATTACTTTTTCCAAAACTTCAACGATATTTCTGAAACTACTGGGCAAACTTAAAAACAATGTAAGCACGGCTGAAACATAATGTTGTTTCCGTGTTTCGATTTTTTTTTAACTGAATATGGTGAACCCCTTTCAAGTTATTCCAATATATGTAGTGAAAGTGCTTTAATTTTGGAGATAACGGTTTATATCGAAAATTCGAGCTAATGATGGAGATTTGATTTGAAATCAGCGATCTCAAATTAGTAAAAATTTGTAATAAAGTTCCAAGCCGCACAATGACTGTTCCCCAGTATAATTTTTGGTTGCCGAATAATGGCTGTAATTTTTGGCCCATTCTGGCCTTTTTCTGTAGAACACCGTTTTGTTTAAGTTTTCTAAGGACATTAAAATATTTGTCGTACAATTTTCCATAATCCAAAACTACTCGTCCTTGGAATGATAATCGTGGTACTAGCAGTTGATTAGTTAAAATTTGTATATGTGCTATGGACATAAATTATAAAATAAATAAATATACACCTAAAATTATTCTAAGTTCATGCCTCCAGGAATATATAAATATAAATATCACCCAATTAAAAGAAATGAATTTCATAATTTAATTTTCGCTATATATTTTTTTGAAAAGAAAATTATTTATATTTTATTCTTACATTTCACAGTATAGAAGAGGGGTTCTCACCCACTACAACCTTGACAAGTCTAAACATCTAATAAAGATAAATTTAATTTAAAAATAATATAATAATAATTGCGATTTTTTTTTTTGCTTCGTGGGATCTTTAATATGAAGAGATTTTTTCGGATAATGTGTTGATGAACAAAAGAGTGCTATATTTCAACTAAAATGCTTTGAAATCTGATGATTCAACATTAAATTTAACACATGAGTTACGTTCTAAGTCTTTGTCTCTCAATTTATGTCTCAATTTTCATCTCTGAAAAAAATTTTTTTTTATTTTGAACTTGCATTTTCTTTCATATGAAAAATTTTTTTCGGCAATTCTTGCTTAAATTGCCTTTTAATTTTTTTTATTTCGAAGTATGAAATTGAAAAACAAAACGAAGTACAGGTAAGTTTGTTTCATTTCATATTCCCTCTCATTCGCTCCCACACGAAATCAGAATTTCAGCCAGAAAAATTGCCTTGTTTATATTAAAAAGATTTTTCCGTCTTCAAATTATAAAGTCGTTTAAGCAAATTTTATTTTTTATATTTTAGTGTACTCAGCATTGAAAAGTCGAACAATTCAAGAAAATTTTAATAATCTTATTGATAAAATTTAACAATCTTATTCCCGTGAGTGGAGTGATCACCTTGAGTCTTCAGGCACGGTGTAGGGGCTTGAGCATCCACAGGACGCAAACAATTCCATACTCTATGACGTCTGTCCTCTATATTAAGAGCGGTCTGTGGAGTAACTAACCCCCTTTTAGACCACCTTGTGTGTTCACGACTCCCACCCAGTAACGTCCGTATCCTATGTTAAGGTCAACTACTGGGTCTCTGTCCGCGCTAAGTGTCTGTCCGGGATTGTAATAATGGTTTTTCTAGCTCTGATGTAGGTCCGTCTGAAAGAAAAGGTTTTCCAAAATCTATGATGCGTCTGTTTCTAATATTGGACGGCATCCTGGTCCGCCTCGGTGCGGCTGCCTATCTATTTACCTTTAATACAGGTATAAACTGCTAAATATAATAATAATAATAATAATAATAATAAGGAAACTAGACCAACGTTTCAATAGCATCAGGAAACAAGTCATTGATATTACCTTGGTAGGTAACACTAATTCGTGTAGGATTTTCGATTGGAAAGTATCTGCGGAGTGCTCATTCTCCTCTTTACGATAGAACTTACAAAAAATCCAATTAGAAGTTCTAGAACAACTAACTGGGATAAATTCAGCAAACTTGAGGAAGCCATTCAACCTGAAGAAACGGAAATGTTAGCCGACACACAGGATCTGGATAACTCTGTAAGTGTTTTGACTAGCAATCTAAAGGATGCTTATAATGCTTCATGTAGGACAGGGCATGGTCCTAGGAAGCATCCACAGTCGTGATGTTGTCCTCGACTTAGGCACTTAAAGAGTGATTATAGGAAACTTTTCAATAGAGCGAAAAGTAGGTAAACGTAAAAAGACCAGAAAGGCGAAGCAGGAATCTTGGGAAAGTTTCTGCAGAGACTTGGAGAGTATCACGGACGTATCTAGGCTACGGAAAGTAATAAGGAGAACCTGGAACTACTGCTGAGTTCACACTTTCCGAATTGTAGGAACAATACAAACGAGGAATCCGAATTGGGAAACCTCCCAGCGTCTCCAATCTATATCCCATAGTAGATAGTGAGAAAATAGTGTGGGAAGTATCATCATTTAAACCCTATAAATCACCGGGGCCAAACCGGATTTTCACGACTCTATTACATAGATTTATATCGGTGATCATGCCATGGCTGATCCGGATATTTAGGGGTAGTCTCGAATTAGGGTCCATTCCTAAGGAATGGAGATAGGTTTCTGGTATTTATTAAAAATAAACCACAGTACCGCAAAGGATTATAGGCCAATTGGTCTGTCATCTTTTTTGTTGAAAACTCTGGAAAGACTAATCGATGTCTATGTCAGAGGCATTCTCTCTCCGGAGGGTAGATCGGTGGAAACGGCAATGCATGATGTGGTCGGTGTAATTTGGTACACGCTCGACTGGAATCATGTCATCCATTCCAGATATAGGAGGTGCTTTCAATAATGTGAACATATCGTCGATTTTTAGGGTATTATATAACCTAGGGATTGGCCGGCAGATAATGAACTGGGCGAGGAACATGCTAAAGAGCAGGACCATAAATTCCAGTTTAGGTTTAAGTAGTTCGAGGAAGGTCGTGACAATAGGCACTACGCAGGGATGAGTAATGTCTCCATTCTTGTGAAACCTTGTTGTGAACAAAATAGTCGCGTATGCTGATGACGTTGTGTTCCTCATCGGACTTAAATTTCTCTCCACGGTAAATGAAATCATGGAATCAGCTTTAGGCGACCTACTAACAATGGCTAGGGAGAACGGTTTGGGAGTGAATTAGCAATTGTAAATATCCCTAACTACCCCCCAACCAGCCTATTCCCATGACGAAGCATATGACGTCTATAAGCTCCTTATCCCGAACGTCATATAGCCCGTCGAGCAATTGACTGCCCAACCATTTCCTCCTACGATGTTGTAATCGTGGACAGTAACAGATAATATGCTCAATACATTCGGTCTCGTCGACGTCGATTTCACCAGATGTGCGTTCAAGGCCTTCAGAGCCGCCTGACTGTTCACATAGAGAGTAACTTGAGAACCTCTCGCAACGTTCTGTCTGATTAGTTCTGCGGCCTTCAAAATGTCGAGAATCTCAGCCTGAAAAACATTACATTCATCCGGGAGTCTAAATGAGCTTTTCAAATCCGTGCCCATAATATAGACTCCAGCACCAGTACCAATGCCCATCTTTCATCCGTCCGTAAATACATGCACAGCCTTCGTACAGTATCTCGATGCCGGACCAAGCCTCCCTATCAGGATTTATCCCAAAGTCCACATCAGTGGCCATGTAATCTGATATCTCCATGGAGCACAGATTAACCTCACCGTAACTGAACTCGTATACCACCCTGGAGTGACCTGTTCTTGATGAACCTAATAATCCTAATTCTTTAAGTCTCAGCAGACTTCTTACCGCCATACCACGCACAAACTCCTTAATTGGTAAGAGATGAAGTATGACGTCCAGAGCCGCCTGTGGTGTACTTCCCATTGTACTTGTAATGCCAATTGAAACACACCTCTGTGCCTTCAACAAAAGGTTCCTATTACTCTTACGTTCCAGTGCCTGAAACCATACAGAACAAACATATGTAAGAATTGATCTCATCATCGAGGCGCAGATCCAATTCACTACCCTCGCTTTGAGTCCCCAGTTCCTACCTATGGAGTTTCTACTGGTATAGTAGGCATTGAAGCCACGTTTGAGTCTCTTCTGAATATTCCTGTTCGAAGTCAGCTTGCTATCAAGAAATACTTCAAGATATTTCGCTGAGTCGGATAGTCTTAGTTACGTTCCCCCCAGTACCGGTAATCTGAAATTCTCTACCTTGTACCTTCTAGTAAACAGAACCAACTCTGTCTTTTCAGGATTCAATCCCAACCCTCTATCAGTGATCCCCTTTACCAGTATGACTACATCATCAGCATATGCCACGATCTTCCTTCCACTGCTGTCGAATTGAACAATCCTGTTGCTCAGCGTAAGGATTATCCATTCGATCAAGAAGTCATGTACTTTACGATCCACCAGCGCCTACTTAATATCGTCAATTTTGATATTATTGAACGATCCCTCAATATCCAAGAACGCGGCCATGGTAAATTCCCTGCACCAAAGTCCTTGTTCTATATAGCCCACCACCACATTAAGCGCATTCTTAACAGATTTACCCTTTAGGTAAGCATGTTGAGCACTGCTCATGCTGTTGGTGAAAATAGATGATCTCAGATGTAGGTCTATCAGTCTTTCTAATGTCATCAAAAGAAAAGACGATAGGCTGATAGGTCTATAATCCTTGGGTTTCGAGTGACATGTTGTAGCACCCTTAGGTATAAATATGACCCTTACCTCTCTCCGCCCCCTTGGTATGTGCCTGTGAAGCAGACACCCAGTAAAAATATCCACAAGTAGTAGACGAACCGCTACCAGTGCATTCTGTAACATAGCCGGAAATATACCATCTGGGCCAGGTGATTTAAAAGGCTCCAATGTTACTTTCTCAACCGTGATCAGGTCCCTCACTACAGTTTCACCCATCCCGATGGCAGAATCTATAAAGAAGAACTCTTCCCTACGTGATCCTTCCATCAATGGGTCCCTACAACCTGGAAAATGGGTTTCCAAAAGTGCATTAAGTGAATCAGAGCTAGACTCCGTCCATGAACCATCCGATCTCTGGATACTGTCCGGAACACTAGGATCCTTCGACAGTATCTCCCTGAATCTGGATAGTTCATTGACAGAGTCAATGGTCTCGCTGAACCTAACCCACGAAGACCTTTTAGCTCATCTAATTTCCTTTTTGTACTTATTGAAATTCACCCTGTAGGTACCCCAGTCCTCATCCTTACCAGTTCTGTTGACTTGTGTTGATCTCCTTATTCTGTCCCTATAATATTCCCAGTATGACTTCCACCGGTTTAATGGGTGGTAGAATCCACACAGTGACTATTGATAGCAACGGTAATTCCGACGCTGGTATAACCTCCAGTTGCACATCCGGGCAAAGGTTGCCACATCTGCTAATCGTGGCCTTCAGGAACTCAGAGGTTCTTTTATTACCGCAACCTAAAGTTATGCTACCCTTTGTACAGTCTGCGCCCATGAAGGCTATTTCACCCGGCCTGTGCCTTGACTGGAAGATTTCGTCCATAAGCCTATCTTCAATCAGCCGCCACAATTCTGTACTGATTCTCCCATCTGAATCAGCACGGTCAATGACTACTGCTTGAAGAATGTCCGACTTGGACGAATCCTTCACCTTTTTGGGCGTTGAAGGTTGATCATGACCCGATACTGCCCGCTTTACTACTCCCTCGTGAGGGCTTTTAAGCGAGCTACTAGGTGCCTTACCAACCTTCTTCGCTGAGGGTATCTGCTGATCATCCCTAGACCTTACACTTTTTATGACCCCTTTGCCAGGGCCTTTAAAAGAATCATGTGGTACGTGACCAGCTTTCCTGGACGTAGAGGGTATCTCATCTCCAGGCTGAGCTCCCTTAATGGATCTTGTTTGAAATTCATTAAGGACGCTCGAAAGAGTTTGATCTACCGTCTCTACTCCCTTCCTCATTTGAGTTGTCTCACTACCAGTCCTAGCTGTCTTGTCTATTCCCTTACGAGAACGCTTAAGACCACAGGATGGCTTGTGAGCACCTCCTTGCTTGTCAGAAGCGACTTGTGGTTCAAAAGTGCTAATAGACACGGACTCTTTGCCCTTACGAGCAATTACCGGACCTTCATCTACCACCACTTTAAAACCTTCGGGATAAGACATTCCCAAGATATCAATGATGGAGCCATAGGTTCGTTCGAACCTGTATACGCTCTTTCGATGTTTCCTGCGAACATGTATACCCCCTCCGTCAATCAGCGATGGGTTCTTTCTTAGCCAATTTATTTAGCTTTTTCAAGCTTCGTTCGGCTGTCGGTTGTGGACTTTTCATCCGATGGATGCACTACCGCTGCGTGCCTAACAATTATTTTGGTCATAGGCCTTACATGGTTGATATCCCAATCAGGCTCTCCTGCTCCATGCCGATTGTCATCGCAGTAGTTGCAGTTCTATGCTCCTTGTTCTGGTTAAGAGCAGATATAACCATTATCTCATGCTTTTCATCAGATCCAAGAATCAGGTCCTTCAGCCCCTCCGTCGCACTGGGTCCGACAAGATCTTTCCAGCAGACTGTCCTCTTCCGTAAGTTGGGTTAGTATTTGTCTGTGTTGCATGAGAATGTCGTTATGCAGTCCCATTAAGTCCGGTTCGTCGTCCACATCCTCATGCACTCCCCTTTTCTCCTTCCCTGATCTATCTCTTACACCTACGTCAACATCCGTACCTTCCTCTTCCTTAGTAAAGTCCCTTTCGTCCATTTTCCCTTTGTCATTTTTTTCCCTTAACCTAATTTTTCGTATATAATTTTCTTTCTCAATTTTGGTCTCACGAGTAGTTACGTAAAAATAAAGACGGTCTCGCGCAGTGACTGCGAAGGCGGACTAAGCTGTAATATAACTGACCCTTGCCATCAGCATCAGAGGGAAGCTGTTCTGGATTAGATTCTTTTCGCACTAACTAATCATTCATATCCTCGGCACTGTTACCTACCACCTTCTTTAAGTTACGTTGGTTATTACAGAAAATTGAAAAAAAATACCATTAAAAGGACGAAAAGGTACTCAAAATTTCATCTTATGGATTCTCATTCATTTTAATATTATGGAAAATTATAGGAAATATTTAAGAAAATTCAAAAAGTACCATTAGAAGAACAAGAGAGTATCACAAAATATCTATTTGTGGATTCTCACTCATTTAGAACCTTGTATCTTAATTTAATAGTTCTAGGTTAATTATTACGAAATATTCAAAAGTACCGTCTGAAGAACAAAAAAGTATCACAAATTCCCCTTACTCATGAAAAAGTACTTGTAAGCCCCGATTTCGTGGATTCGGGCAGAAAAATATATATAAAAAGTTCCATTAGACTTCGTTCTTTAATACTATTAAAGGGAAAAAAGTAGCCATTAAGCACCACTTTTATTGATTTCTAATTCACTCAAAATCATATTAGCTAACGTTACTGCCGGTAAGTTTATTTATTTAAAACATTTGAAAAATACTATTATAAACAAAAATTTACCAAGTTTTTTTCGCCCTAGAAAAGATGCGTTAAGCTTTAATTTTCAAAATATTCAGTGTGTTCAGATTTTCATGTCACAGATGTGACTCAAACGGTACAAATTTGTCTTCAATTACTTAAGAAAAATTATGTTAAAAAAAAAAAATACCAAAACAGAATTTAGTCCTATCTACGTTTTGGTACCCGAGCTCCAAATAACGTCCTATTAGCTTATTTTGTTTGACCAAATGAACCAACCAATTTTTCATATTTTATTAAAATTGGACTAACAGATTTAATAAAATATAATTTCCCGATGTTAACCATTTTTAGTACTTAACAATACCATATTTACTGGTTTAGAAGAAGCATATTTTGCCAAAATAAAAAAAAATACCAAAAACACGTTTTTTCCCGCTTTCTCCTTAAAGTACAGGAATTTCAAAAAAGTACTAGAGACCTAACCGCTTATTTTTAAAATGAATAATAATAGATACTAGATTTTGTTTGTATCTATATTAATTTATTAGATATAAATTTTTATATTATATATTTTATATTTTTACACTGAACCAAATTACGTAGGTAATACTGATGAAAAAAAAATATTTAAATTAACTTAAAAAAAAAAATTAACTTAAAATCAATATAATTTTTTCACATCAACAAATTTTATTCAAACAAACTAAAAATTTTTTGTTAAAAATATTTCTTGTAAAATATGTATGATTTCGTTAAATTTCGTTAAAACAATAAATCAAGGAAAATTTAATTAAATTGGCAGCAACTCTTCCTAAGTAAAACAACACGCAATTTTATTAAATTTAATAATTTAAATAAATTATTTGCTAGTTGAACTATTTTTTTAATAAACTTGTAAATTTCCTTAATTCAGCCTTTGATATTATTTTTAAAAAAATTTTTAAACTATTTTTCGAGCTCGAGACTAAAAATTATAATTTATAATGCCAATATTTGGTCACTCATCGAGTGACATCATCAGGGCTATTTCGATAAAAAATTAGTTAATACAAATATTAACACGTCATAACATTTAACTTATACAAGACATCAAGGACATAAACAATTATCAGTCATGACAAAAAAATGATCAGTGCAATATTGGACAAGGAACAGGCAATATCTATGTTCGTTTATTTGTAATATGTATGTTTTTTTTTGCACATCTGATGAACTTAATATATGGTCACAGTACAAAAAGTCGTCAGAATTTTAATTGGTACGGAAATAATTTACTTAGTTAAATAAATTTTTTTAATAAATGTTTTTCGTTTTATCAGATAGATATCGATTTTAAACACTTGTACCCAAATGTTTCATATCAACTATGAAGCATTTTCGGAAAAAAAACCATCTTCGTATTTGATGATCGTATCAAGGATCCAACAAGCAAACTTTTATTACCAAATATGAAACAGATGGTAAACACATCTGTAGTGCGATTCAGTAACTTATTTTAACGATAATCGAATCGTTAAAATTAGTAAACAACAAAATTGTCGATTTAGTTATTCTCTAACACTTTTAACGATATTTGTTTGCGTCAACTTAAAGACAAAAATTTTTATGTTGTTAATATATTGACAAAAATTAGCCAAAAAGTCAACCCAATAATTCAGTCGTTGTTTTGTGGTTGTAGTCTGTGCTTCCACGTTATAGATGGTGCTGCTACGTTTGCGAATCTTCTTTTAGGAGTAGTGGTCATTTTGAAGAAAACCATTAATAGAAACACATCTTAATCAATATCAAATACATAATTTAATCAATCACGGTCTTAAAATTGTTAAACAAACTTCGATATGTTTCAAATTTATTTGTTTTTCTTTTTTATTTGGTTTTGAACTTTACTTTTATTTCGGCATTTCCTTGTGGAGAGCTGCCACACGAAATAATAGTTATATACAATCGTTTAAGAGTACTTAGTGAATCACACAATCGTTACTGCAAACGACAATTGCTATTGACAAGTTTTGCGATTGTCGAATCGTTAAAAGTTACTGAATCGCACTACTGTAGTGCACTACTTCTTCAAAATGACCACTACTCCTAAAAGAAGATTCGCAAACGTAGCAACACCATCTATAACGTGGAAGCACAGACTACAACCACAAAACAACGACTGAATTATTGGGTTGACTTTTTGGCTAATTTTTGTCAATATATTAACAACATAAAAATTTTTGTCTTTAAGTTGACGCAAACAAATATCGTTAAAAGTGTTAGAGAATAACTAAATCGACAATTTTGTTGTTTACTAATTTTAACGATTCGATTATCGTTAAAATAAGTTACTGAATCGCACTACTGATGTTTTAATAATTATTAAATAACATAATTTCTTATTTTTTCAAATAATTGTCCTATTCAAATATTTCAGATGATCGTTTATTTGGTTTGTTTTACTTTATTCATAGCGTACTAGTGTCTTGGCACAGTGTACGATTCCAAAAAATTGAATGGAAATAATTATGGAATTTCGGAACGGCCGATTTCAATTAAATTTCAGATACTGATAGTAGAGATAGAGGGTTTCAAATTTAAATACCTCAGGTATACGTTTCTTTAAAGAGATCCTGATTTCTTATATCTGAACCGATTTGAAAGATTTTTATATAGGAAGATTCTGCTGGTCGAGATCTACAAAAAACAGAGATATTAGGCTTCAAAAATATTTTGAATATTCACGTACTTGTTATGTATATATTAATTTAAAATTTCTTTAGCAAAAATAATTTCTTATTGTTTTATATACAGTAGCTGACACAACCAAAGAACGGATTAGCACTTTTCAAAATATAGGCAAAAAATGATGGGATAATCGTTATGATTTCAATTCTTTTTAGTAATTTATTTTTTGAGTTTTGTTATTTAAACTAACAAATTTTTTTATATATTTATTTAATTCTATCATCATTACATTATAAATGTTTATAAATTTTACTATGTACAATGTTTGAGATATTACTTAAAAATAAATATTGAAGCAAATATTAACATCTTTGAAATATAAAAATATACAATTCTTAAAAATAGAGTATATAATGCAATACAATGATGAAGATATTAATAATACAAATTTCTTATTATATCATAATTTGAAGATCTATTTATATCTTCAAATCGATGTGTTAACATATTAGTTACTTTTTCAAACATATTTTGTTTATAATTTCTATACACTCTATTTGTTGAGTATCTTTTAGGTAAATTGAATATAATTTTTGAATATAAATTTTGAATATAGTTTTTTGATGTATGTTTTAGCACATTGTTTTGACCAGATTTGGTATCCATATGTCATAATTAGTCTTATACACATCTTATAAAGTAAGATCTTATTCTTGCAATTAGTGTTGATATTCTATTAAGTAGCGGAAATAAAGCTCTCCCACATTTTACTGCTTTTTCACATGATTACTGAATATGATGCCTAAAGGTAAATTTTTTTATCTAATACAATTCTCAAATAATTCACGGTATCAATTAGAGGGATTTCCGCTCCTTCAATAGACAGTGGTATAGAAGCAATTCTTTTCGGCGATATATTGAATGGAAATATTATAGCTTGTGTTTTAGTCTGATTAATTTTGATTTTCCACTTCTTAAAATATTTTAATGCATGTAAAAGAGCTTTTTTCATATTTTTGGCTGTAGCGTTTGATATCTTACGCTTTGTAATAATGGCAGTATCATCTGCATATAACGCTGTAGACTGATCTATTAAATTTCAAAGTCAGATGTGTATATTGAATACAATGTAGATGACAATACAAACCCTTGTGGTACACCCGCTGGGATATTTCGTTCTCTGGAGTATTCGTTATCAATATTTACAACAAAGGGTCTTTTGCATAAAAATCCTTGATTTTTTTTTTAGATAAACAGGGTAGCCGAACATTTTCAGTTTATAAATAAGATCATTGTGCCAAATAGAATACTTTTCCTATATCTAAAAGTACTATTCCAGTACTCTTACGTTCACTTATATTATTAGTAATAAAATTTGCTCTACGTTTTACTTGGTGTACCGTAGAATGATCTTTTCTAAAACCAAATTGCACGCTCTGTAGGATATTGTTATTTTCATTATATTTATTAAGTCTATTTAGTATATTTTTTTTTAAAACTTTATCGAGACAGTTTAACATGCTTATCATACGATAACTCTTAGGAGATTTAGCAACCTTGCCCTCTTTTAATATTGGCACAACTTTAGCCATTTTTAATAGTTTTGTAAATGTCCATGAGTTAGACACTAATTAAAAATTCTTGTAATTACAATAAAGAATAAATCTGTCAGATTGATACTTACAAAACTTTCTTACACCGAATTTTATTAAGATATTGCTATATTTGAGGCATTTATAATCGTTAAACACCAATTCCGGGAGGATATTTGTATAATGGAGCGATCATAACCAATTTCAATAGGCTTCGTCCTTGTGTCATGAAAGTCCTACGTGCCAAATTGTATATGAACAGCCAGCCATCCAGACGGACGGACGGAAATGCTTAATATCCCAACCACCTATGATGGTGTAGGGTATAAAAATGTTGTATGAACGAAGCAAAACGTACACAAAGAAATAGCATTCCATCATAATCTTTTATTCCAACTTATTCCTCAATTATATCAACAAACACAACAAATAAACAAATAACCTCCGCTAACAAAAGAGAATCAAAAGAACCAAAAGAAATAAATGAAAAGAAAATTAACAATAAATCACTCTCTTCATTCTCTCCCATTCCTACAACTGATCACCAAAATCTAAATAAACCAATTACACTTACAACAACACAACATTTAATAACAACTTTAAACAAAATCAACAATATAATAAATAAACCAAAAACAATACTACCAAGTCAAACAACAACACTATCAAATGAAACAAAAAATTACTATTTACTAGCAAAACTAGTAAATCAAGAGAACTTAAAAAGAATTCTCACAAATAAACTTTTACTTGAAAAAGTAAGAAAACGAAAAATAGTAAAATAAATTTTAGTGTCAATAAAAAATAAAATTTGTGTTTAATTTTTTATTTATGTATGTATATAAAATGGAATCTTGGAAACATCTCAAAAATACTGTTATATGTTCCTTTGCAGATAATTTTTCACATATTTCCTTATAGAATTTATTTTATGTAAGAATATGTGTGATTACAATTAGTGAAAAAATAAATATTAACGATTTTTAGCTTTGTTTAATATCATCAAAAGTGCTGTTTCTTGATTTACTTGTAAAGCATCATGTTGTGATGATTTACTTATACCCTACTGATGCTGATAAAAACTAACTTAAATTAACCAATCGGCATGAATCACCATCTGAATAGATTTAATTTTGTCAATTTCTACGCATGTACGTCCATGTAATCTATAGGTAGATTTGAAAGACGATTTGACGCAATTTGGTATAAAGAACTTGTATGATCCAGGGGCGAAACTTATTATTCAAAACCAGACCATTATTTCACCTAGCTTCCTTACAAATGTCTTCCCAGATTAGGGTTTGACACCATACATAAATATCTTAAATAAATATGTCAGAGTTCAACACAAATAAAATCTTTTTTAACCTTGAACCACCACATCAATTTCTTTTAGTATTGATCTATAACTGACCATTGGCATCATACAAGGTTCTTCTCCAAATTACTTAAACGTGTATTAATCAGAAAAAAATGGCAAACAAATTGGCACATATTATTTAAATACAAATCAATATACTAAATTTCAAAAGGATCGATATATAATTGACCACGATTCCCATGAAAAGGCCCTTTCTGAAAATCACTTAAAGGTGCATAAATTAGTATCACAATACAATTTTTTGCACGTAAATTTTATAAAAGTATAAATCATAATTCCAAAGTTTGCAAGACTTCATTCAAAACTGACCACAGGTTCCAACAAAAAACGTTGAATAAATTAGACATATGTATTTTCTAATTATTATTTTCTAAAATTAAATTCAATAAGAATTTGAAAATAAAATTTTTTTACTAGTTTTTCTCGTACAAAATATTCAAATAAAATATAACACAAAAGAGAAAAATAATTTCTCTTTAAATGTTTACTACTTTTACGGAAACGCTTTTCAAGTAAAATACTTGCATAAACAGTAAAACTGGAAAAAGTACATGTAAACGAACAGACCTAATAAGTGATGACGAATAAATAATTTTTTCCTCACTTTTTTATATATTTATTTCTCTTATACACAATAAGATTACAATAATAAAATGGAATATACCCGTAAATGGTTACAGCAATAATTACAACGAAATTACTCTCCTTATTAACGCAAAAATCCTAATATTATTGCATTACAAGAAACAAATCTCCCCCATAACAACAAAATTACAATTTATCACAAAAATTACGAGGGTTTTTTTATAATTAACCCAATGATTCATATGCCATACAAGACGTAGGATTCTTAGTAAAAAAACAAATTCCACATAAAGTAATGTTTAATAATAAAAATATTTCTTCTATCGAACTAGTAAACAACTTAATTTGGCATTATCAGTATATAAAAAAGCCAATGCTATTTTTAAACAAACAGTGAACGAAGCAAAATCAACATCACTGAAAAAATTTACAACATCAATAACTCCATCTTGATATATAAATAAAATTTGGAATGACATAAAAACATTAGTAGTGAATAAAAATTTCAACACTTTTCGCTTTATTATAAAAAATCAACATATATTTACTTCTCAATAGATATTTCCAATAGTTCTGTCAAATTTATCAGAAGATATCCAGTTTCGTCCAACCCTTTCAAAAAGCAAACATGATATTATAACATCTCCGTACAATATGAACAGTCTACCAAATGACGCTAAACAAACAGAAAATGTCACATTGCTTAAAAGAACGTCTATTATCTCTCTACAACAACATATTTGACTCTGGATTCTACCACTTCAAAAACCCAATAAGCCCATTGAAGCAATCAGCAACTATACACCAATTTTTTTACTATCATGCATTGGCAAAGTTTTCAAAAAAATCACAGCAGAAAGACTAATGTGCTACGCCGGTAAAAATAACCTTATTTATTGAGAATAAGGTCGAAAGACGCATTAAAAAAACAATCTACAATAAATACTCTAATCCATATAAAACATTACATTTGACAGTCCCTATCACACAAAAATCATGTATCGATTCTATCGACCGACTTCGAAAGGGCATTCGATCGTATCGGTAGTCATGGAGTTCTTCAAGAACTTAAAAATGGAAAGTAGGAAAATAATCTATATGATAATTAAGGCCTCCTTAGTTAATCGAAAGTTTAGAGTTCATTTTAACTCAACTCTATCATACTCGTTTGCACTACATAACGGAATCCCTCAGGTATCCCTTTTGTCAGTAGTTCACTTCCTCTTGGCCTTCCACGAAATAAAAAAAAGCTTCCAAATGTAAAATTATTGAATATTCATTATATGCAGATGATGCATATGATTCCTCAGGGGAAAAAACAGCATTTTCAAATCTGTTTGATGACATTAAAAAATGGTTCGAAGAATCTGTAGGGATCTATGCCAACATTTAAACGTAATTAAGTTTCTGTCTTCGAAAAAATGCTAAATATACACAAACACTTTTTAAAAATTACCAAATCACTTTTACTCTTGACTATGGACTTCCAATTTACGGACATTGTTCAAAAACGAATTCAATTAGATGTTCCTTGGGTGTTTTCCCTACTACAAATACAAAAAACATACTGATAGAATGTGGCATTCAATCAATCACAGAACGAATATATGAGTATGATATTAAACTCATTCCAAAACTATTTACATCAAATAATGATAACCTATTCAAACTTCTAAAAAATACTATCAAACAAAACAGAATTTGCACTATTTCTGCTATAACCAACATAACTAATTCCGGACACTTAATATCGGAAATTCGCATTACTTCAATAAAACATTCGAACAAACTTCCCATTATGTAGTCAAGTTAATAATTAGGTAATGAAACAGTAAACAGCTTAGCAGGAAAGGCAAAAAAATATCCCCTATTAATATCTCTCACTCACGAAATTATTGACCTTGAACATCTTTTGTCCCACTACCTCAAATTATTAGATCTAACGAATGGGCAAAAATATATCCATCCATATCTACTCGTCCAAAAATAGTATTATTCACACGAAAGACTCGGTCACACGACCATTACACATCAACATCTATTAACCAAAGAAAATAAACCTATATGTAATACTTGCAATTCTCCACTCCTTGACCAACATATCTTAGATACATGTCAAAAATATTACTCTGAGAGAATATCAACATTTAAATCATCTATAACTAGCTTATCACTCACTGATTCTAGTTATCATAATATAAACATTATTCCTCTATTTCTAAAAAATGTAATTTGTTAAATAAGACATAATAATGGTAATACATATTAATTGTACGTATTATTAGAGTATTTTATTTATAAAATATTATTGCATTATATAATTCTAATAAAATAAAAATAAAAAGTATGTATTTTTGTTAAAAATAGCAAACAATATTTTAAATAATATGATATTTTGTGGAATAAAAAAAATATTGAGGTCACTCTTGGATTTGTTTTATACACGTGGCTTCCCAATACCTTCCAAATGGTACTACATTTTCCGTGCGTTACTTTGGAAGAAAATACAAAAATTTTCATAAAACTAAAAAAAATAAAAAAATATCTTTTCTAAAAATGGTCCAGTTCACGAATGGTCATCAGTAGAACCATAATATTTTTGGAAGCATTATAAAACATACTAAGGTTAATTTTCAGAATGGTAAAAAACACTTTATTGAGTGGATCGCCTTAATATACACATATTTTTTAAATATTATCAAAAACTGTAATTACATTTATTAAATAATCTCAACATAAATTATATCTTAAAACTGATTTTGAAGAATTTTTCGCAATTTTACAACTTTACATCAATTTTAAGATATATATTAAATTTGAAGAATTTTATTCAATTTGAATAAATTAGTTAATTTCTTCAAAATGTCTTCAAATTCATGTTTTTTTTTAATTCAATTTAAATATTCTTATTCAACAAACGAAAACAATAATTAATATTGATTAATATCAAATAAATTTTTACAAAGTTTTGAAAATACTCTTTTTTTTTTTGAAATAGAGGTATATTTACTTGATGAAGTAGTTTTTAAGCAAATATTCTTATTTGCAATCAAATGTTATTTTAATATGAATTTGAAGGTATTAAATTAGTGGATCTTACAAGATGTCAAGGGCTTTCTGTACCAGTCTATACATAATAATCTTACGTATGAACAGAAGAAGTTTAAGAATTAAGGCTCCATCACACTACCGTAAATATAAATACGTAAAAATGTAAAGCAACCTAATTTCACTAGGTCAGTACATTTCATTTACGTTTATGATTACCGTATACACATGACTCACATTTATGTTTACGATAGAATAACGAGGCGTTTACACAAACACATCAGTAAATATCAGTAAATAACAGTAAATAATAATATTGTAAAGTTGTAAAAATGCTTCTCCCCAAAATGGTTTTCCTTCTAAATTTTTTAACTAATTACATATGTAAATATTTAATTATATTTTAATTACAATAACTTTTTCATTTATTTATTTCAAAAGAGGGTTAAGACATGTGTAAATATGTATGTGTATGTATTTAGTATTTCCAAAAAGAAACATTTTTGTTTTAATTTCTTCTAATTCCTTTTAAGTTGAAAACTAAACAAACGGAAAACAAAAACTTAAAAAATAATAAATAAAAGAAAGGGAAGATTAAAAAAGAGAGACCGTTGGCATTAAAACATTTATAGCTGAAACAACAACAAAAATAATAATGGCAAATACAAATAAAAAGTAAGAAACATTTTAAAGCTCAAAGCTAATACATGTTATAACCATATTGTAGTTGAAAGGAGTGTGAGAGATACAAAAAGAAAAACATAAACAAACATTTGAAAATAATTCAAAGAGAATGTGTTTTTTTCTTCATCCTCCAAAGAATTACTGCATTTGATGTTAGTCTTAATTAAACGACAACTACAGCGACATCTCTTAAACAAAACTAAAAAACTAAAGAGGCAAAATCAGCAAACAACTATAATAAAAAAAGAACTATAACTAAAATACTAAATGATTAATCCTCCAACATACAAACAACATACAGACAAATAAATATAATATAATATACACTGCCTGCCTCTTGAATAAGAAATCACATGTCTTTAAATAAATGCATAATTTTAGTATAACAAAGTACGTATATTTTTTATTTCTTCAGGAAACTGAAGCCAACACTTTGAAATTTGGTTGCGCAAAAAATTATTTTTTTTCTGAACTTTAGTTTAGGAGATATACTTAATTAAAGTTAAAAAAATGTGATTCCTTATTCAAGTGGCAGGCAGTGTATGTACATGCATTTAAAAATACCCTGCAGTTTTATAATTATAAAATACATTATAATGTGTAAATGCCAATGATGCCAATAAAAAATAAACATTTCCTCGATTTAATTAATATTGAATTATGTAATGCAAATGTAATTGGTTGCGATACATTTGAATCATTTTCACAAATGGTAAAACTTTTTAATTCTTTATCAAAATTTTTTATTTTTGAGGTAAAAAAATGAGATTTTAATTTGTATAAATATAAAGTGATTCGAAGACATGTCACATCTGTTCGCATTAATCATTTCGAGCAACAGACGCGAGTGTTATGTTATAACAGTTTTAAGTTAAGCATTTTAAAAACCTTAAGGTTATTTATAATTCTGGTAAAAACTACGCGCAATATCGAAATCTACTGAGTTAGTAATGTTATTAATGTTCTATGAAATATTTTATTATTATTTTTATTTATTTAATAGCCAATGAAATTACAATTTCTTACAGGCTAGCATATATACTGGCGAGCAAACGTGAGTGCATGTTCAATATGCTCTTACGTCATAAAATGATAAATAACGAAAGCAGTTTTGTAAATTTCTTAACAATTAATCTTTATTGTACTGGCAAAAAAACGCAGTATTGAAAGTAATGATGAAGTAACAGAAACAAAAAAATTCAATATAAAAACATAAGGCAACTCAATTAATTCAGTTTTGTACGTTTTGAATATATGAAATCCAAGTACTACTCTCTGCAATTTAAAATCTTCCGTTATACATATAATATTTAAACATTGTCGTCCTGTTTTAGTTGTGAGTTGTGTTTTATGCAGTGTTTTTAAATTCCCAGTACCAGGATTAGTATCTTTAAATTCCCAGTTTTTAAATTCCCAGTACCACGATTAGTATCTTTAAATAAATTAAAAATCAAGATGAGGAAAATTGACAAAGAAGCAGAAAATAGCATAATAATATGGACACTCATTCAGAGAAATTGCTGATAAGTTAAAAGTGAGTCAACGAAGTGTGATTTTTGTAAGAAAATGGCGATATATAGCTTTTATGCCGAATACTGGAGGTCGTCCCAGACTGTTAAAAGACTCAGTCGCTCGATTAATGATACGCGAGATAAAAAAGAATGGTTCGAAAACACCTAAGCAGGCTGCTAATGCTGGACAGCTAGAAGAGCACTTCAAAGAATAGGTTTAGTGGTCAAAAAGAAAAAGCCAGCTCTGTCCGATAAAAATATAAGAGCACGCCTTGAGTTCTGCCGAATCATGAGCATTGGACTGTAGATGACTGGAAACGAGTCATTTGGTCGAACGAGACTAAAACTAACCGATTCCAATCTGACGGAAAGGAATATTTTTGGAGCAGACCTCACGAAACTATTCAGAGGCATCATGGGAAATAAACAGTCAAACGTGTCGGAGGTAGTTTGATGATTTGGGGTTGTTTCACTTGGCGGCATTTAGGACCTATTGTTAGAATAAATGAAATCATGAAGAAAGAAGATCACCTCCAAATTATTCAAAGCCATTTACCCGATTTTGTTGCACGCAGCGACTACTGGGACGAAGTTATTTTCCAACAGGACGGAGACCCAAAACACACGGCGAAATTTGTCCAAAATTGGTTATCTGGCCAAAAATTTCATCTAATGAAATGTGCAAAGCTGAGTTAATTGAGTTTCCTTAGGTTTTTATATGGAATTTTTTTGTTTTTTTTTTTTTTTATATAATCATTACTTGCAATACACCATGTTTTTGCTAATACAATAAAGATTAATTGATAAAAGTTTCACAAAACTTTATTTGTTATTTATCGTTTTATGACGATTTAACATGCACTCGCTTTTGCTCGCCAGTGTATATTATTCTTAAAGCTGTTTACAATAAAATGTTTTTCGTAATCATTCAATAATAAAGTCCTATTATTTAACTAAGTTAAAAATACTCCTCTTAATGCGGATTGGGTTTACAGAGAAATCAGTATATGGATAAAAACTGTTGAATTAATTGCATTTACGTCTCATGGGATCATATTTGGTATAATTGGTTCTAAAATATTTGATTTTTAAAGGAGTATAAATTCTATTTGGACGATTTGGGATTAATTAATTGAACCGTTTGATAAATTAATTACAAATGAAATATTCATATATTTTCTCCTACTTTCAAGAGTGGGGAGATCAATAAGCTGTAATCGATTTTCATATGATGGTAAATTAATATTAGGATACCATGAACGATTACGAATACAAAATAAGAGAAATTGTTTTTGGGCCGATTTAATTTTTGTATATAAACTTCGTAAGGAGGATCTCAGATCACGGAAGCACATTCCAGGATTGTTCTTACGAGGGATTTGAATAATTGCTTGGAAACGTATGGATCATTAAACTCTCTTCCCCAGCGCTTGAGATAACCTAGAACTCCTTTTGCCTTATTAACTATTTGAGAAACGTGGGAATTAAAGGATAGTTTACAATCAAGCAACACAACCTGATCAAAAAATTCTTCCACTAGATCAAGTTGATATTTATTTATTGTGCATCTATAGAGTACTGGACTTCTTCTGTGGAACATCATGTGTTTACACTTCCTTAAATTCAGATCCATTAGATTCATCAAACACCAATCATAAAGATTGTCAAGATCTGATTGGAGTAAGGAAAGTTGATTGGAATAGTTGAAGCTATGGAACAGCTTCACATTATCAGCATACATTAATATTATAGAATTTTTAATGCAAGCTGGTAAATTATTTATAAATATTAGGAATAATAAGGGGCCGAGGTGACTACCTTGTGGAACACAGGATAAAACAGGAATAGTTTTTGATATACATTCTCTGAATAGAAATCCATTAAAGCAAAACAGGAGAAAATCCGAGTTTATCCAATTGGAACAATAGGAGAAACTTTATATATTGTGTCTGTCTGTAAACCGGAATCAAGTGCAATTTTAACTGAGGTTGTGAACTCCAAAATATTAGTAGCAATGGAACATCCTTTTAAAATCCATGCTGAAATGGGGAAAGATAACAAACAACATGATGCGAAAGGATTTCAGTAATTATATTTTCGCAAAGTTTTGGAATAACACTTAGTTCAGCAATACCTCTATAATTGGAAATGTTGGATCAGTTTCCGAATTTAAACAAAGTTATAATATAAGATTTTCTCTAAACTTCACGAAAATAAACACTTTATATTGATATGTTGAATAAGTAGGTTATTGGAGATATAAGAGAATGTAAACATTTTATAAGAACATAGCTTGGAACACCGTCAGGTCCACATTTATCAGAATATTTTAGATTCTGTACAGCTCTCAGTATCATCGATTTATCTAATGTTTGACAATTTATTAGGGTTGCAGCTGGAATTGGATATGGATAATTGGAAAGTTCATGTAAATCTTTATCAGAATAGGCGGATGAGAAGGAAGCAGCAAACATATCGCAAATATCTGCATCGTTTGAGGATTCTTTATCTCCAAACTTCATCATGGACGGATATCCAGAGACTTGACGCTTAGAATTTACAAACTGGTCAAAATATTTTAGATTATTTTTAAAGTTTCTTTTCACCTTGAAACATTGGATATTTTCTGAATCATAAACTGATCTTTTTATATTTTCTATAATGCTTGTTTTTCAAAATTTTCAAGCAATTGAGCTGCTTTGTATTCCAAGGCGGTCCATGTGTAATTTTTTTCTCGTCATTGGTATTGATTTCCTAAAGTATTTAAATAAGCCATCATAGAATTTATTCAAAATGACGTCAATATTATGAGGGCATACTTTATTGTAAGGAATATATTGAAACAAATTTTCAGAACAAAGTAATTTGGAATAGTCAGTTTTGATAAATCAAAAACCATTTTTTCATCATTTATATTGGTTTGTAATGATAGTTTTGTTTCGAAGTAAAGTCTTACTTCAAGAGTGGGGTGATAAGCATCTTCAGGTGTTAATAATGGATTAATGCGAAGAATATTAAATTCTTCAGATTGATCAACAAATACAATATCAAGCAATTTGTCAAGCTTGTTTACTATGTTATTTATTTGGAATAGTCCTAAATCAGAAATAGAATCCAGTAAATCAATAGATGTTTCCGATTTTATTGATGGGCTTAAAAAGCATGAATTAGGAGTTTCGCACCTAATTTAGTATTTCCAAAATATTTAGTATTCCAAACATTTAATATTAAAGTCACCAAGAACAATTATAGAGTCAGCAGATTTATATTCTTAAGCTACAAATTTTATTCTTATGTTGTTCATAAATTTGAATATTTGACGCAGGAGGAATAGAATGCAAGTTATGAAAATTGTTTGGCTTTAACATATATGGTGATAAATTTAATATTTTGCTCATTGTCAAGAATTATTTCTTCTAAAGGAAGAAAAGTTGAGACAGAAATCAAAACTCCCCACCTTCTTTACCCACCATATCACATCTATAAATTTTAAATTTACTATACATTATTTCAGAATTATGAATTTCTTTATCAGATTTATTTCGGAGGCCACTACATTTTAAGTTGTAATTTCCCAAACACAACCAACAGGAAATCATATGTTCTTCTGCGGAAATACTGCAGTTTTTATTCATAGAGCCCATCTCAAACTTTATTATAACTTTATTATATTTAATATTATCTAGGTTTAAAACCAGTAATATGTAATTGAATAGCAACACAGTGGATATTTAGCAAAGACACTGATTATAATATTGATCTTAATAATGGAAAACGGAGTGGTAATATTAATGAAAATATAAAACGGAGATGTTTTATCTGACAGTTGTTCTATTTGACAAATAGAATTATACCAAATGTATGTCAATTAACATACAAAAACAACTTCATGCAAAAATAAGTCATAAATATATATTTATTATTGTTGTTGTTCAAAACAATAAATAAACCAAATTTAATTAAGACTTAATTGCAAATCCAATTCAATGAACTTCAATATTACCTAATTAAGGTATATATGTGGAATATTCATCTTAAATAAAAATAACGAGAAAAGACAATTATAGATGTTATTTTAAATTGAAAAAGTTTTATAAAATCACAATACAAGAATTTTCGCAGCCAAACTTTACAAGTATTAGTGTAACATATTTCTGGGGTTTCCAAGCAAAATTTTTAAAACGTTCTTTTATACTAAAAATCACAATTTTTAAAAATTTTGTGAAAAATTCATATATAATACGAAAACATATTTTATTCAAGTTTATTAAAAAGATATGCTACTTAATATTGTGAGTATTTTTTAACCCAAGCAAATATATTTTGTTCCATAAAAATTTATCTTTCAAAAAGTTTTTGTGCTTCGTTGAAGCATTACAAACACCGAACTGTCCATGCGATGTACCTTTTGTTTTAATAAAAGTGTCCGTTTTCAACTATAAATGACATTTGATTTAAATTCATGAGTCATTCCGTATAAAATCAACACGTAAAATTACAAATTAGGACCTTACCTCTGCGAATTTAATGATATTTGGTACAATCATTTGTCAAGTGGTTTGCGAAATGTAGAGATTTGTACATTTTTAAAAAAATGTACAGAGTTGTGTACACAAGATTACAAATATCTTTAGGTTAGGTTAGGTTAGGTTAGAAAGGGTGGCGTATTCACGCCTACACCCAGAGGCCGAACGGTCCATTGTGATCCCTTTATGATAGAAAGAGAGAGAAAAGTGGAACCTTTACCCAATCAATCAGTTATGATTGTTCCTAAGCCATTTTACTCCCATTACAAACCCTATGAAGTTGACAAGTCCTTTGCTATTAACCTCACCTAGTTCATGTAGTGCATGGCTTCCAAACCACTTCAACCTATTGTGCTCCACTGTCTCTAGCTCCTCAACATCATCGCACGTTCTACAAAAGTCTGATGTGCCAATGTCCCACTTACTCATCATATTCCCTATTGAGAAGTGACCCGTAACCATACCTACTATGACTCTAAGACTACCACGACTCATACCTAACAAAATGACTAGTCAGAGCCAATAACGCTGCCTGACTATCAACATAGATAGTAATCTCAGACCCTCGTTCAACATTCCCCTCAATCAAGCCTAGAGCCTTATAAATGCCAAGAATCTCCGCTTGAAAGACACTACAACTGTCAGACAATTTGTAGTATCGTCTGATATCAGTTCCCATAAAGTATACACCTGCACCAGTGGCAACTTCCATTTTCGAACCGTCCGTGAAAACCGCACACCCTCCATATAGCTTTTCTACTCCATCCCAGAGGTCCCTGCTAGGTAACACCAAAGCGGGAGTAGTCCCGAAGTCAATCGTAGTCCCGACATAATCCGTAGGCTCAGCCAAGGATAGTGTCCGACCGTTGAATTTGACTTCATCTAGTATGCTGACGTGCTCCGCTCTAGAAGTACCTAATAATCCCAGTTCCTTCAATCTAAATAGGCCGCGGACAGCCACACCCCTCACAAATTCCTCAATTGGAAGAAGGTGGAGGATTATGTCCAGCGCCGCCTGAGGTGTACTTCTCCTGGCACCTGAAATGCCAACTGAAGCACACCACTGAACTTTAGAGAGAAGTTTCCTATACGTTTCTTTACCCAAACCTTCCACCAGACTGTACAGCCATAAGTAAGAATCGGTCCTACAACCGAAGTATAAATCCAGTATACAACTTGCGGCCTAACACCCCAATTCTTACCTATAGAGTTCCTGCAGGTGTAATAGGCATTGAGTCCCTTCTTGACCCTCTCCTGGGTGTTTTTCCTCCAAGACAATTTACTATCCAAGTACACACCCAGGTATTTGGCCTCACTTGACAATGCAAGCTCCATCCCGTTCAATACTGGCAAGCTAAAATGCTCGACCTTGTATTTCCTAGTAAACAAAACTAGTTCCGTTTTCTCGGGGTTTACCCCTAATCCCTTACTGTTGGCCCAAAGGGACAGATCACGTAAACCTGTCTGCATGACCTCACTAATCGTAGATAAAAACTTACCAGAGACCAGTAAAACAACGTCATCGGCGTAGGCCACAATATTCCGTCCCTTAGCATCAAACTGTCTTAAAATGACGTTCACGTCCAAGAGCCACAGTAATGGAGAAAGGACCCCCCCTTGCGGTGTGCCCGCGAGTTTCCTCATACAAGTGCCTCCCATGTTTAAGTTGATAACCCTGCTGCTAAGCATCAGAATTATCCACTCTACATGGAGCTTACTTATATTCAGCGAAACAAGTGATTCCTCAATAGCCTATATCGTGATATTATTGAAGGCCCCCTCTATATCGAGAACAGCTGCCATGGTATATTCCCTCTGCAGCAGACCCCGCTCAATGTAACTCACAACGTCATGCAGAGAACTCTCAACGGTCTTACCTTTAAGATAAGCATGTTGAGACTCGCTAATGACCTGAGTTCCTATGCTAGTCCTAAGATAAAAATCGATCAGTCTTTCTATTGTCTTCAATAGAAAAGACGATAGGCTGATCGGTCCGTAATCCTTGGGCTTCGAGTGAGTCGTCTTACCCGCTTTGGGTATGAAAATGACCCTTACCTCTCTCCACCCTCTGGGAATGTACTTCATTCTAAGAAATTCCCTAAAAACCTCCGTCAATAGAGAGATGGCTCTTTCATCGACATTCTGTGGCATGGCCGGAAATATTCCATCCGGGCCCGGAGATTTGTATGGCTCGAATGAATTTACCGCCCATAATACCTTGTCTCTAGTGATCATCTCCCTTATCACATCGGTATCCCCAGCATCTGATTCGGGTTGTAGGTTATCACTGACGCTACCTGTCCCTCCATCAGATTCTATATCCTTACAGCCTGGAAAATGAATCTCCATAAGTAAACTGAGGGACTCTGAGCTAGACTCTGTCCACGAGTTATCCGCACGTTGTATGTATCCAGGTGCCACTGGGTCCTTGGATAATACTCGCCTAAACCTAGACAAATCGTTAACAGAGTCCACCGATTCACAGAAATTTACCCATGAAGTCCGCTTCGCTCTTCTAATGTCCTTCTTATACTTAGAGAAACTATCCCTATAGCTATTCCAATCCTCATCGCTCCTCGTTAGTTTGGCTCTATTAAACAGCTTCCTAACTGTAGACCGCTGGTCCCTAAGTTCCCTAGTCCACCATTTCGGCTGTTTCCTTTTTCCAGGATAAATCACTGGACAATTGAGCACAAAACTATTCCTAATAACATTCGTGAAATTATTCACCACCAACTCGATACCCTCAACTGAATCTCTCCAGTCCTCAGTATCCCTAAGGTCCCTACAGACTGACCTCCTAAAGGATTTCCAATCTGTCCTTCTCGAGTTCCTATAGAGCCGCTCCCAAAGCAGTCTCAAAGTTGAGACCAAAAGATATCATGCTGTGGTCGGAAAAAGAGTAATCCAAAACTACTCTCCAATCCCTAACATAATTTCCCCCACGGTTAGCCATCGTTACATCTATAACTGTTTCCCTATCTTTCGTTCTGAACGTAGGAGTATTATCCCTATTACAGATGTGTAGATCATAACAAGTTATAAAATCGTATACCAACTCACCTCTTTTGTTGATGTCCCTGCTTCCCCATTGATAGTGGTGAGCGTTCGCATCACATCCCAAGACCATGTACGCGCCTCTCCTCCTAGCGTGCTCCGCCAGCTGCTGCAGAGCGATACCTGGTGGATCGGCTGCCTCGTACGGCATGTACACAGCCGCCATTATAAGCCCGCTACCTCCTGCGGCTTCCTGTTGGACGACTGTAAGGTCCCCACTGCTAAAGGAATGAAGAAAATTAATATTTAGATTATTCCTAGCCAGTATACATGTCCGTAACTTTTCATTGTGAATGGTATGAACAGGTTGTACCCCGTGACCCTCAGATCACATACCCTGGTGTTGTTAATCCAGGGTTCCTGTATGAGGGCCACGTCCACGTTGGAGTCAATGAGGAGTCAATTCGGTTAAGGCTAACTCACAGTGATGCAAGTTAATTTGCACCACTGACAGCCTCTTTGGGTTTATCAGATTTGTTGTACCTAAACCTGATCACCCCAAATCCGAAATTGACAACTCCCCCCAGTGACTCCAGCTTCTTCAGAGACTCCTGATCCACTGCGAATCTGAAGTCTCTGCCTTGGTTCTCCTTACAGGTCATGGTGTTCACCAACTTTCATTGACCTGTAAGAAGACCCTTATTCTGATTTTCCAATACCGTCAGAATGGTTCCAACCTCTAAAATGGGTGGAGGGAACCATGCTGTCACTATTGGACGCAGGGGCAGCTCAGATGCGAGTATCACCTCAAGCTTCGCTCCTGGATAGAGAGTGTCGCACCTAGCAACTGCGTTCCTGAGAAATTCAAATGATTTCTCGTTCCCGCAGTTAATAGTCTTGACGCCCTTCATCCAGTCTGCGCCTTTGAAGGATACCTCATCCGGCCTTCCTTTAACAAGTGCGATTTCCTCAATGAGCTTGTGTTCAATTTGTCGACATTGCTCAACGCTGATCCTCCCATCCGGATCAACCCTGTCAATGACAGCAGCTTGAATACAGTTCTGCAACACTGATTCCATCGCTCTTTTCGATGTTGAGGGTTGTTCACTTCCTGATACAGCTCTCTTAATGACCTCCTTATGGTGGCCCTTACTAGAGTTGTTTGGCATGTGAACAACCTTCTTGGCCATCGAAGGTTGTTGGTCATCCCCAGACCTGGTCCTCTTAACAGCCCCCTTATGAGGGCCTTTAAGAGAGCCGGATGTGTTTTGACCAGCGTTCTTCGATGTACAGGGCTTCACAATCGAAGCTCGTACAGCCCCACTACTGGAGCTGACAGGCTTCGAAAGTGAAGTCCTCTTACTAGTTGATGGCTGATCATCTCTAGGCCTAGCATCTCTGACAACTTTTTGTTGGTTGCCAGGTTTGCTGGATAGTGTATGACCAACCATTTCAATGGTAGTTGTTGGCTTACCAGACGTTACCTGCTGTTTCTCTAGGACTGCAGGTTTGCCCAGGTTGCCACTACCAGAATAATTCGCTCCGGTAGGGATTGATGAAGAGGTTGGCTTTTCTCCTGTGCTCTCACGAGACACTTATGGAGTGTTGCCAGCATCCACATGCAATCCTTCAGGATAAGACATTCCCAAAGAGGCACAGACAGGACCGTAGATTCGTTCGAATCTTTTAACGTTCCTCCTGCACTTCCTGGTAAGGTACTTATCCTTACCTGTGAGTGGCAAAGGGCCTCTCTTGGCTATCTTGTGCAGATAGCCAAGAGAGGCTCTTGCGCCACTACGAGCATTCTCCTCTTTAGTTCGGCTTATATCGTCGGTTGTCGCATCAAGCATTACCGCGTCTTGCCGAACTAAACCACTGCCAGACGAATGACCCTCTGAGTTCGTCGAGCCATCCCCCCGCTCAGACCCCTCCTCAACACTCGAGTTCTTCTCCAGACTCTGAGCGCGAACTGAGATCACAGTGATCTCATGTTCATCTTCAGAGCCGAGAGTAAGATTCTCAGTGGCGCTGGTCCCAGTGAAGGAATCCCTCGAGATACCCAGAATCTCATCCGTCTCTGATAGCTGGCCCAACAGTTGACTTTCCTGAAGAAGAATGTCACGTTGGACCCCTATCATCACATCATCGTCGTCCGTATTCACGTCCGTTTCAGTCCTGTCGCCCTGCGACTGTCCGTTATCCTGTGTCCGAATTTTAAAATTTTTAAAATTATCAATCTTGTCCCACGAGTATTCCAATAAAGGGAAAGGACCATCTCGCGCAGTGACGGCGTGCGCGGACTTGGCTAGAATTACAACCAACCCGTGCCATGGGCATTGGAGGAGAGCTGTTAGCTGTTAGTTTTTTTAGGCACCAACTAACCATTCAGGTCCTCAGCACTACTGCCTACCACATTGACCTTAAAGTGCACTACATTTACTTGGTCCGCGAGAAGCTTTAAAAGCCCTAAGATCGGAGATAATACACATGATATATACCCCCATGCGATGGGCCAGAATGCACCATTCAGTGGAGTGTGTATATCATGTGCCTTACAACCAATCCCCCCGATCCGCCACCTGGGGACGCGTCCGATAGGAGTAAATGTAGCAAAGACTCCAACGCAAACAACAAATATCTTTAAAAGTATTTATATATTACCTTTTATATGATATAAAACATGACTTTTACTCAACATATCTCGCGATTTACGGTTCAAGGATAAATATTTCAAAAAATGGTCTTTTTAAAAATTTAAAAAAAAATATATTAATTGTAAAAGTGTTTTCTATTCCCTTGGTAAGTGGCATTCTGGGACTCGCAGTAGTTCAGCAATTATTACATAAAATGTCATAATAAGTACGAAATATTATTTCGCTTTATATCGTTTCGCTTATAATCAACAGGGACCGAATTTGAGAATTTGCTTTAAAATGGCATCAATTTGTTAGTGCATATTTATGCGTGGTTTGTTGAAAATGCATGTTTTTGCTTATTTTGCCATAAATGCTAATTTTTGTATCATATTTAGTGCAATATTCTAATTTAAATTTTTTTGAACACAATAATTCTGTAGACTTTTGATAAAAAGACTTAAGTGTACATTTCAAAATTTTCAGAACTAAAAAATGTTTTAAAATGTTAAAAATACTATTGACAAATTATATGTGATAAGATTGTAACCCGCTTATTTAAAATAGTACTACCACAAAACTTATTAAGAATTAATATCAATATCAAACAAGAAAAAAATTTCGGAAGATAGCCCATATATCAAAATATTGATTTAGATAACAAATCTTTAAATGCTGGATTTCACATAAAAATTTTCAAGAATTTTTTAAACCGGTTTTCGATTTTCTGAAGCCTCTGTATAAGCTAGGAACTTTGTTTTTGTAAGAAAGATTTGGAAATCGCTCCAATTATAACTTATTATAATGGAATATAGGGCAAAATGCATTTTTTTTAGTTTTTGAAGCCCTTGTTTAAGCTACGGATTTCGTTTTTATATACAGTGGCCAAAAAAACTATTCGCATTGAACGAATCTAACTTTATTAAAAAGAAAAAAATATTTATTAAAACATACAGATTTTAATTCTATATAAATTTAAAAGTTGGTACAAATAAAAGTTATTTTAAAACGCCATTTATATAATAACATTAAAATTCAAGACAGCATACTTAATTCTTTGAAACGTCATAAAAATTTTATTTTTTTAATAACACGTAGCCTTTTCTTTTCACTTTATAATCTCATTTAAGTGATTATATATATAAAATTTCACTTATAATATCAATTCAATACCACATTTATTCGTGAATTCCGCATATTTTTGAACTTTTATTTAATAATAACTCCACAGATGTTCAATTAGATTAAATCTGGTGATTATAATTTAAAAAAAAAAATATTTAAAAATTATATAATCTGTAAAAAAATTATTAAGATTTGAAGTTACTGTTGTGAATTATAAAAATTAAGATACACGTCTTTTGTTTTTTAAATTTAATTTATTTAAAGTAGAAAAATTTACATGATGTGAAAGTAACATAAAGACAATTAGTAGAATGGTTGACAGTCCTTAATTTTGCAAAAGAAATTGATTTGCTTTTACTCACGCAAAGGAAAAGCTATTGAAGTATGAACAGACATAAATACTTGATAAAAAATCATGGAAATAAATTTAAACATTTCAATACAAATAAATGCAAATTTTTTAACTTCCATGAACTTACCAAACCCTGTTTTAAAGTTAATATGACATTATCAGAATTAGCCATCCCTTCCGCAAAAACACTGACAGTTCGTTTCATTTTTGAAACGGGGCTCGTTAATTCTAGCTCATTACCGGTCAATTTTTTGGTGTCTATGTACTCGTACATAAATGTTATATTGGGAAAAACCCCTTAATTAATCATTTGCTCAACGTTGATACATCTATGAAACTTGCGTAGAGAATATAATAAACTAAGATACACATAACATAAATACAACATACCTATTGCACTCCAGATGCAATACATGTTTTTTCCATGTTTTTTTTCGTCCAATTGCAATAATGTGCAAGCAAACAGTAAATTTTTAAGAAATAGTAAATTTGTATATGTATTTTATATTTCTGTGTTTCTTCTTTGTCAGGAAAATCAATCACAATTAACTTTCGATTAAGAACACCGAATTTGAATTTGGCACTTTCATTATTTGGTTCTAGCCATAGATTAATAACTAGATATTTATGTGAGAGAAAAAAATTAATCCAATTGGCAAAAACCTAATTCATGCAAGAACAAAATGCATGTAGTCACACATATTTTGTTCTTGTATTTAAAAAAAAATTAGTATTTTTTATTTTTATTGAAAATTTAGTTCGAAGTGCCTCTCACATAAACCTCTAGTTGTATTCTATGGTTCTAGCATTTTATGTAGTAAAGTAAATTCAGTTCCTTTTATCATGCTACTAAATAAATTTAAGAAAATGTACAAATTGGTTTTAACTTCCAAATTATTTATTGTAAGAGCTTAAATTCCATTACAATTATAACATATTTGCTAAATATATTGAACAACTCTTAGGTTTACAAATAAAATGAAAATACAGTAGAATTGTTGGTATAAATACTAAATGTTTGTTTTAACCATTTTCCGATCAATATATTTTCTGTGTGTGTCTGCTAGCTCTATTATTTGCTCTTGATAGGCTTGGACCTTCCTATTGCATCCAAATTTGACAAATTTTATCATTTCAGAACTTTCCGACTAAATTTTATATTATTTTTTGAGATTGGGGACTTCTTTATACCAAACTTGGCTTTAAAATTACATAGTTTTTTAATATTTCTAAATTTCTAGGATGCAACGCTTATTCTCAAGTGTTCTTCACTATCTTTAGCCATGTTCGGTGCATTTTGGCCTGCTGATCTAGCTTTATTTTACAGTGAGATTTCGTTTTTATATTTTTATCATATAGTGAGGCTTTATTTTGCGCTTTTAGGCGATTTCAAAAATTTTTGCTAAAAATTATTAAAATATTAAATTTTTGGTTTCAACTAACTACGTCCCTAATTTACATAAATTAACGATAAAATGGTGTAGAATTATTTAAAACACACATAATTGTTGGCTTAGTTATAAAACTAATAACAAAAAAAAAAAAATTAATATAAACATCGGAGGTAGACAAATAGATTATGTCGAATATTTTTTTTGCTTTTCAATTCGTGTACTGGTGAAAAAATCGTTAATAATAAACACACACAAATACTTATATTAAGCCTTGCAATGACTATTAGTGTTGTTGTTTTTTGTATAAACAAATCAATTTATTTTTATATATACATGATGTTATAATGACTATTAGTGTTGTTGTTTTTTGTATATGCAGTCAGTATATTTGTATAAATACTCTGCAAACATTTTTATTGCGGAATTCACTAAGAAAAGTCTTCCAGAAGTTGAAATTCATTGCCGAAACGATTACCAAAGTATCATAAAAATCATCTTCCGTCGGGAGGAACTATTCCTCGTAGAAGTGTCTTCCAGGTGACTCGAAGAAGACATCTCTAGAAGTGTCGAAAAGACTCTTCTGGACGACACATAAAATTTGTGAGAAAAATCCGATATTAGTAAATAAAAGTTTAATGAGATTTACTAACTTTTTACAATATTCTTTGTTGATTACAAAACACTTAATTATCAAGCATTTTTCTTATATTTAATATTACAGCGAAACTGTAAATTATTACCGCAATGCATTATTTTACCAGCTTCTCCATTGTGTTGTTTTCTTTTCATAAAAAAACTGACAATCTTCAGAACACACGTCTAGAAGATTAATGGCCAATAGTAATGTATTTTGTTTTTGTTAAATTCCAATTATCGTTTGTGGAACAAATGTATGTATTATTACGTATTATTATTATTATTATTACTATTAATTATGAAAATATGAAGACACAATATAACTTTTTATTTGTTAGTTAGTGGTTAAGGGTATAAAAGATTCGGCACATCTGAATATAGCACTCTAACTTGTTTTCTTTAAGACTATACATATTTGTCTATAATGCTATGCTATTTTGTTTAGAGTAAAATGAGATATTATTCTTTAATTTCGATGAAATTCGGTATACACACTTACTACGTCAATACAAAATTTGAGGTTCAACAAAATTTTCAAATTTGTTTTCGTTTAGTTTTTATCGCGGTTCAAAGTTCACTTTTTTCAGATTTTTTTTTTTAATACATGCATTTTAAATCCATATATCTTCGGATCAAACTTTGGCTCAAATTTATGCCTAATGAATCTAGTTTTTAATTATTTTTATAAAAAGCCACTTTTATAAACGAAAGGATATTTAACTTAATATTCCTCCTTGTATCAAAGATATTTAAAAAATCGTGTCTTCTATATAAAAAATTTAGAGTGGGACCATGAGGGGATGCTGAGAAAATTAAGTTTTAGTAAAACAACTCATTTATTTCAGTAATAAAATGATATTGTTTAATGTATTTTTGTTTTGTATATGAAAATATGTGAATAGATTTTTCTGAAATCAATGTCGTACATAATAAATGTGTGAGTCCCAAAAAGTTTGAATTATTATTGTACTGAAAAAATTCCATATTTTATAAAAATTCTAAAAAAAAACATAAATTTAAAGTGGGATATTCAACGAAAATTGAATATAAAAAACGTAATTGCATTAAAATGCATTTTTTTCAAAATTTGAATAATTTTTCAAAATCCTTTAATTGAAGACTACAACAGTACAATTTAAACGCAGTTTGAATTGTTTTAATCTATTAACTAGTTTTCGAGATTTTGTCGTTTAAAGTTACACAATTTTATAATTTTTTAAGTTTTTCAAAATATCAATAGGTAAAATAAAATCGCAAAATTTTACAATTTCGCAAAACTACAACAGTAACTCAGATATTCGTCATTCATCGAAACAGACAGTTAGAATAAAATATTTCCATTTGGCCGCACTGAGAATTTTAGTTGCAAGTTTTTTTTTTTTTTGTTCGAAAAATTTTGTTTTCTCCCAATAGTAAATTAAATTATAATTTATATTATATATAAATTATAATTTTTATGCAATTTTAAGATTCTGAGAAAAAAAAGCTAGAAGCTAATTTAACCTAAAAAGGATTAATTGGCAACTGTGATGATGTATTGGAAATTTTTAAAACTGACAACAAGGTCTACTGAAAAGTTTATAAACCGGTTAACCAAAACACGTTGGCTTTCTAATTCCCTTTTTTATTAACCCTTTAATTTAAAATGTTCAATTTTGGTTGTTTACGTCTCTTTGTGTTAACAAGTTATCTCGTGTAAACCACATATTGCATATTAGCTCTTATAGAAGCAACTCTATTGGTTGAATTGATAAACCTATGCTTGTTTATAAAATAAGCGTATGCTTGTATATTGTCGCTTGAATGTGAGACAAGCTTATTTATAGTTTTTTGTTTATTTTTTTAACAAATATAATACACAAGTAGGAGACGTGAGCAACTGACTTAACCAAGTTAAAAACAACCAACAGTGCTACTTTGAATAAAATCCAATTGGAAAAGAAGAAAAACGAAAAGAAATAAAAATAAATCAAGTATATAAGCGGAGTGAGACAAAAGAAAAGTGGTTTTAATACATGAAAAAAAAAAAACTGAAGGAAGAAATAAGGGTATTTTTTGCCCTACAAGAGAGAGTGATCGAACACAACAATAGGTGCAAGTCGCTGACGACACAAAACGTATGGTAAATGTATAATCATTGCTCCTTCGCTGAGCAACTTGGAACTACCAAGGTGCGTATATTGCAAGTCTTAACTGGTTCATTAAAATTGTGTCTCAATTAATTTGTGGCTCAGTGAAAGTGAGGTTAAATTACGCCATTTTGTGAAACCAAAAGCTTCTTTATAATATTACATTACGATTTTTTTAACCGTTACTTTTACATTTGTGGTTTCTGTTTGTTTAAATATTTGTTATCCATATTTGTTTTCCAAGTTTATACAATCGTGATTTATTGGAAAATCGTGTTACCTTTTGTTCTCTCAATTATGTATTGGAAAGTTTCTTACTAATTTATCGCTCGATATCGTTTCTTTTCCAAAAAGTATAAATAAAACGTCTCTTTTTGAAAGAAATTAAAAGCCGCAGAAGAATTAAATGGTTTTGAGGCTATGCTAAGTGAAGAGGATGCGTTTGAATTTGAAAAAGAGGAATTAAAGAAAGCTTAAGAAAAATATAAAAAATTTATGATGACTGTTCCGCAGAGACAGTGGAAAAGAAAAAGAAATTAGTAATGGTTCAGATGAAACCTCCACAAGTTCGCAAAACTTATTAATATTTTTTTCATGAGCCAGACAGGACTTAGGAGAATAGAAAGAATAAAATATAAATACAGTAGTTCCCAATCTTTGTGGTTCCATATCCGTATATTCATGTGATACTGGTGTTTTTCATGCAGATTTTGAATCATGGCCCAGATTTCGGGACATTTCGGGCAATTTACATAAATAATACAAAACTTAGTCCTGTAGAAAACTATTTTACTTATTTAGGAAAACAGATGGTAAAGTACGAGATATTAAAAGAAATGATGCTTTAAATGGGGACATTTTTAATATTGCATGGAATAACTTAAAATTCCAATACAAAAATAAGCGAGTATTCATCAATAGCCAACTTAAACAACTTTTGAATTTGGTTCCATGTCAACATGATACAGTTTCCGAAATAAAAAAAAATTCAAAGGGAAATAAATAATTGTGTGGCTATTTTGAAACTTTATAACGCAGACATAGTGTGTTGGGATCCTATTTTCGTATTCCAATGTTCTTCCCGGCTCTCAGAATGTACATTAAATTTGTGGGAACAAACAGTAAAAAACAAAACAGAGGTTCCTAAATGGGAAGAATTAAACAATTTTCTTACTGACAGATTTTATGCTGTAGAGTGTTTCTGATATTATGACATCAAATAACTCGATAAAGTTAAACAATTAAAAACCCATCACACTACAACGTAAATTATGCAAGGAAAACCTCATTTTTAAGCATGGATTACAAGAAACGTGTTTCCACTTTGAAAAAAATTCGCTCCTGCTTCAACTTTCTTACTGTTGTAATTGAAAATTCTAAATATTTATTCCAAGTGCAGGAGAAAGCACGATAATGCATAGGAATTTTTTGTAAGAAAAATGATAATAGCCCCAATCAATTAAAAAGTTCATCTTAGGGTGGAAATCATAGTAATGTTGTTTAACAAATACAATCCGATGGTCCATCAGGTGTTATTTTATCTCATCACACTATGGTTGCAAAGACCATCATGTTAGCTACAGCGTGGATAAATATCTTAAGTTTTTGTTCCTATTATAAAGTGCGTGCACTAATTGATGCATATTCTGATGAAAGCTTTATTTTTGAAAGAATTCAGCGATTATTAAAATTGTCAACTAGTCCAATTTTTGCTGAAATTGCAGGTCTAGGAGCAGATATTATAAGTAAATCATCTGAGTCTGTCCTTTAAAGATAATATTTCCTCACTGGCTCGAAATATAAGTATTGCTCTCGGTCAATATTTTAGAAAAATCTTCAATGAGAAACGCGAATTTTAAGGCCCAATATGATGAGGTCCTAAAAGAATATTTAACTTTAGGACAGATGGAATTAATTGAAAATAGTGTCAGAAGTCCGAGTTATTATTTAGGTCATCACGCAGTATATGAGCCAGAAAGTAGAACAACTAATTTGAGAACCGTTTTTAACGCATCTAGTACTTCGTCTAATGGTAGAAGCCTCAACGATTTATTGCATGTGGACCCTATTTTGCAAATTGATTTAGTAAATCTAATTTTGAAATGGCTACTCTTTCAATTTATCTTCAATACAGACATATTAAAAATATACCGCCAAATTTTAATAATGCCAGAACACATAGCCTTTCAAAAAATAGTCTTTAGTAGCAATGGAATGTTGAAGAGTTACGCTTTCCTATTGGTCCTAGAATTCTCAGTGAATCAATGTATATAGATGATGCTCTTGTGGGAGCTCATACAGTATCTGATGATTTGGATTCTCTAAATCAATTAATTGTTATATTGGGCACAGCTGGGTTTGAGTTCAGAAAATGAACCTCTAACTCTAAACAAATTTTAAAAAATTTGCCCCAAGAATATTTAAAGTTCTTCTTTTTTGTCGCTCGATAAAAAGACTACATGAAAAACACTAAAAATACATTGGAATGCTGCCGAAGATTTTTTATTTCACAGTTAAGTGAAAATGTATACATAAGAAATTGAAGATATATTGGTGGGCAAAAATAAAAACATTTGGATTTTGAGGTAAATAAGAATATACTTTAATTTTTTTCTACCACGTACTGATTTTTTTTTATTGGCATGAATAATATGAATATATATTCAGCGGTCACACTTGTATAACTCGAGAACTGATTGTCAACTTTAGAAAGATAAAACTCCTATGGATGCTAATTATCCTCCGGTTATCTTAAAATTATTTTTTTATTAGCTCAATATTTTCTTAGTAAAGGAGCAAAGTTCTGTCGGTTATTCTTGAAAAAACTCCGAAAATATTGAGCGGATAAAAAATAATGTTAAGGTGACTGGAATAAAATTCTCTTCTGTATCTTTTGGTGTTTCAATTGTTCAAATCAGACAAATTTTTTAAATTTAATTTATTTAAAATAGTAAAATGTAAATAAACTTGTGCGTTGAAAATAATAAAAATATATATTACGTCTTACATCTGAATTTCTTTTGTGTGTAAATTGATTTTAATTGATTTTAATACGAAAACTATGATGTGAAAATAACATAAAGAAAATTAGTAGAGTGTCCACCTATTCTCAGTGAAAGTTATAAGAAACCGAAAACATTCAGTATATTGTTGCCAGCCATCGATTTTGCAAAAGAAATGGATTTGCTTTTAGTTATATGGAATAGCTGTTGAAGTAGAACCAGACATTGATACCTGATAAAATTCATGGAAATGAATTTAAACATTTAATATAAATAAATGCATATTTTTTAACAGCAAATTTTTAAGAAATATTAAATTTGTTTATGTTTTTTTATATTTGAATATTTAATCTTTGACAATGCATGTATAAATTTTTTAATAAAAACATCAGGAAAATCAGTCACAATCAACTTTATATTTAAGAACATCGAATTTGAATTTGTTACTTTCATTATTTGATTCTAGCATTTTATGACGTAAAGTAATTTCAGTTCCTTTTATCATGCCACTAAAACAATTTTAAGAAAAAAAAAAAAAAAAAAAAAAAAAAAACACAACTAAAAAACATATTTTCGGTCAAAACCGATAATTTGATAGCATACACCATGCGTTTTTAATATTTGTGAAGGGGTCTTTCATGGGACCTATGGTCAATTGTCAACCAGTTATTATAAGATTTGATTTGATTATTATATATACAAAAATTCCGTACATATATATAATAATATCGCGATATTACCATTTAATGAACCGACTTTGATAAAATTTTGCACTAGTTTTTCTACCCATATATACCTTATTCGCGTCAAATATCAGTCTTATGCTAGCAATTATATTGGACTTATGCACTTTAAAGTGATTTTAGGAAAATGGGTTTATATGAAAGCCATGGTTAGCTTTTTATCTATCTTCATGAAATTTCACACACTGATTTGTGCTTATATACAGCTCGCTTGGTTCGAATTTTAATGAAATCGTGATTAATATAAAGCATTTATAAACATACATTACTACAAGTGTTATAAAAAAAATATGTGAATATAAGCCCTTATTTCATTTCATACTAATTTCGGCCGCAAAATTTTACATGTTGTAATCCAATTTTTTTAGCGACATTTTTCTTAAATTTGAAGAATGTTTATTCATTTTGACAAAGTTTTGTTAATTTTAAAATGTTTTTTAAATCCCGGTAGAAAAAAATTACCTTTATATATAATTCCATTATTTTATTCAACTAATAAACAATTATTTTTGTGAATAATACATTAATATACAAAAGGCTATTTACTATCATCAAAAATAAAACAAATAAGAAATTTTAACCACTTTAATAATATTTATTATATATAAAACAAATAATAATTCTTTTTGAAAAAAAAAAAAAATATATATTTAATATATGCATAACAAAAACATCAATTCTAATAAAAAGTAAAAATAAGTTTAAAAAATATGTATATAATTAGTATAAAATATTATAAAAGCGAATATTAATTAGTTTATAGTTTTTTGTTGAACTTTTATATAATTTTTTTTTTTTTTTTTGAATTTTTGCATTTCGGCTTAAGTTGAATTGAATAATTGTAGAAGAATACATTAAATACATGGAAGGCATTTTCTAATCAGATACGACTGTCATCACCACTCTTCAGCGTCCCACCGTGGTTTCTCTATAATCATCATCTATTTAACTTACAACTTTCCCGGCAATGGAATCTGTAACTTATTTTTCCTATTCATCTTACTTAACAACATATTATATTTTAAAAAAAGGAATATTTTAATTAAACTTAGTTTAAACTTATGTATCAGAGGTTGTGTTTGTAAATAAAAAAACAAACATATATATATATATATATATAGTATTTATAACAATTCTATTGTATATATATATATATGTTTAAAAAATATACATGGTATATTTATAAAATAATATTTGCTTATATTTAAAAATCATTTGTAGTCACTCGTAGTAGGTTTGTTCATTTATTTATGACATTTGTTTCGAAGGACATTAAAATTTTCGTCGTACAGTTTTCCATAGACCAGAACTAGTCCTTGAGATGACGATTTGTTGATTTTTTAAATTTTGTATATTTGCTATGGAAATAATTTCCAAAATAAATATACCTACATAGATATATTAGTAATTATAAATTTTTAACATTACCGAGAAAAATATGAAAAAATATTTTTAACAGTTGCTTTAGTTCTCTGCAGTTTGTGCCGTCCAGGAGTTTGCACATAAATTAACATTTTCTGCATGGTTATTAATTATTGATGGACTTGCTAGTTCTTAAATAGGTATATCTGATGTAACACAAATTCACACATATTTTTTACTAGAATTTATTTATTTAAATAATTTTTTAAACAAAAAATAAGTATATAGGACCAAAAACACTTGCACACGTTTTGTTATTAGTCGTTCAACTAATCCTCTGAAATATGCGTTTTCTATAATGAAGAAATTTCTTCAATTCTACATGTAATTATTCAATGTTCAACGAAATTTCTTCAATTCTATATGACATTAGTCAATTTGAAGATATTTGGTTAAATTGAAGACTTTTATTCAATACCTAAAATAAATTAGTTAATTTATTTTATTTTTTATTTTATTTATTTCAGGTCTGTAATAATAAAAGCCTTCAGGTGGCAAAAAAAAAAAATAGTACAATTGCAGTTTAAAGTACTTATTTATAAAATAACCCTATATTACAATTTATTTTTTTATAGATAGCTTAACATATTTTTTATAATATGGCATCAATCAAGTTCAAAGTCAACGACATAATTTGATGAATGATTATTATTACACTAACAGTTACTATTAACTTCACTCGATAACTTGATGGGGATAAACGAAGCATTCTTAAGAAAGCTGGCAATTAATTCCGTAACCGTGCAATCTTTACAAGAAATGATCTTTCAAAGAGAGAAGTATAAATTCTTGGTATAAGTATTTGAACATTTCTTGACGAATGAATAAAATGTATGCGTTGTGCTAAAAATGAATGGGTGGAAGTTTTAATAATTTTGCAAAAAATCAAAAGAAGTTTCATGGTTAGGAAATTGGAAAAGCAACATCTGATAAATTGAGCTACGTATATGGACATATGTTATCGCCGACATTTTTTCAATTCGTCATGATAAGTCAAATTGAAGGATTTTATTTAATTTAACTAAAATAAATTACTTAATTTTACCGACATTTTTTTAGTTCTACATGCCTTCAGTAAATTTGAAGAATTTTATTCAATTTGACTAAAATAAAATTATCTTTTTCCAATTTTACTTACCTTTAATCAAATTAGCTAAATTTTTTATTCATATTGAAAATTTTTTATTAAATTTAACTACTTTTTTATTCAATTCAATAAATTTTAGTTAAAATAAATTCGTTTATGTATTAATACATTTTATTAATATCATTTCATCATACATATATGTATATTCGACAATAACTAGTAAAAACCAAATAATTAATAAAATTATAAGACATGTGTGTACATATAATTTTTAATGTTATCAAAAACTGTAATTATATATATTTGATAATCTTTTCATAAATTAAATCTTTAAAAACACGTGCAAATTGATTTTGATGATTTTTTTTTCAATTTTACATTCCTTTAGAAAATTTTAAGATATTTATTCAAATTGACGAATTTTATTCAATTTGAATAAAATTAGTTAGTTTCTTCAAAATTTCTTTATATTTATGTGTATTTAGTAATTTTAAGTAATTTTAGTTAGATTGAAGAATTTTATCCAAATTGACTGAAATATATTAGTCAATCTTAGAATTAAAAAAAAGATAAATAGTTGCTAACAGATAATTTATTAAAATTAACTTCTTTTGATGGTGTTAACTTTAATAAAATTGTGTGTTGGTTTACTTACGATGAGCTACTGTCAATTTAAATAAATTATCGTTGATTTAACAGATTTTTCGTTAATTTTTTAACGAAATGTTATTCATTATTCAAATCAAGATAATTTACAAAAAAAAAAAAAAAATAGTTTTTGGAAAAATTTGTTAGTTGATTTGAAGAAAAATTATATTGATTTAAAGAAAAAGTCTGTTAATTTAAATCGATATTAACTACGAGATTTGGTTCAGTGCACAGACAGATATTTAATAACGTGTCCATGCTTCACATGGTGGGCAAAAAAAAAAAAAATGTTTTTCTTCTTTAAACAAAAATAGGTGGAATTTGACATGCTGAACACGAATCCTCCTACAGTTTTTTTTCTATCAGGTCTTGATTATTTTTATGGGCATGTCTGCACACAGAAAGAGATTGATTGGAAAATGGCTAAAATAACAAACATTTAGTATTTATAACAATTCTATTGTATTTTCATTTAATTTATAAACCTAATAGCTCTTCAATATATTTAGAAGATAAGTTATAATTTTAATGGTATTTCTTACTAAATAATTTGGAAGTTAGAACCAATTAGTGCAAAATTTTATCAAAGTCGGTTCATTAAATGGTAATATCGCGATATTATTATATATATGTACAGAATTTTTGCATATATAATAATTATAATTTACACCAGCAAATCTTATAATAACTGGTTGACAATTGACCATAGGTCCCATGAAAGACCCCTTCACAAATATTAAAAGCGCATGGTGTAGGCTATCAAATTATCGGTTTTGACCGAAAAGCGATATTAAAAAAAAAACATACATTTTGGAAAAGTAAGTTTATACACGTTTATGCTTCAGGTGTCTCTACTTAAAGGTAGGTATACGCGGGTATTTTTACTTAATTGTGAATAAAATTAATATTTGCCTATCAATTTTGATGATACAGGCTTGCTTTATTCATAGTATTACAAACTTTATGACAATGGATTAAAAACTGTACATTTTTGCCAGTTTTATTTTTTAAAATAAAATTTCAAGAAAAAAATTCTTAAATTTAAAAAAAATTGTTGTTGAAACTGGTGGGCAGATAAAAACAAATAATGTTAAAATGACTTAAATATAATTTTCGTGTGCATCTTTCAGTGTTCCAATAGTCTAAATCGGACAACCCGTTCTCGAGTTATGGTAAAATATATTAGTGTATTCGCCTTATTAACTGGAGATATTAGACATACCTATAAAAAATATGGTTAACTGACGGAAAAAAACTGAAAGCATATTTATGTTTATCAGGTCAAATTCTATCTGGTCCACGAATTAAGTGGTACGAAAAAAATTGTATGCCGACCAGTATAGTTGATTCGTTTTTTCTTTTTAAAGAATTTTATAGTTTTGAAGAATACGCGAGTTTAATTTTTTATTTTGTAACTATATAATTATAACTGTTATTTATATAATTTTCAAATAAAAAATGACCTTCAAATATTTAAACCTTTAATATTCTTGAAAGTTCCCAGCAAAAATTTCCAAATAACTTACATATCGTTGGTGCGCCGACGAAAAATCCTATGTGTAAATTTTTGATTTTTGTTATTATCGCATCTTGTAGTTTTAGTAGTAATATATTCATCCACTAAAGCGTTTTCCGTTACCTCAAAAGGTTTTGAAGTTACAAAAAGTGCCATGTGTAGATCAGCGTAGCTCACTTTTATATGAAGAATAAGAAGGTTTTCAACTAAAATCTAAAAAGGTTTAGACTGATTGAAACAAATTTAGAGATGGATCAACACAGAAAAAATTAAAACTTTATATTCTAATACTAAATTTATAAAATAAAATATATTTTTTTTACTGAAATTGGACCTATCACTGAATTTGTAAAACCAATCATTCAAATTCGTAAATGTGATTGAGAGAAAAAATATTTGTTTCTTATTAAAAATAATTTGTTATTTACTAATTTTGAAAATTATTACAAATTTCAATAATTTTTAAAATAAAACAATAAAAATAATTTTATAATATTTTCAAATAATACCTTTGTTCCCGTACTCTAAATTCGTAGCACGCGGGATCCCAATGTTACCGAAAAGCGTTCTCGTACTCGAAAATTGGGCAAATGAGAGCTATTTTGAGAGAATGATGTTCTTCTTCTTGCACGAAATAGCTCAGAATATGTCTTCTGGGAGATTGTGTAAATTGTCAAATAATTAAAAAATAAATATATACAATAAAAAATTTGAATGAAAATGAATATAAAACTATTTGTTTTTGTTACTAAAAGGAAAGATTCATTATTAAATCAAATTAAAGACATTTATATATGCTGAAAAGTAAAATTATATTTAAATACGAGTTTTTAAAATAGTTTGATGTTTTATTTTTAGGCAAACAATTTGTTGTTCCTGTACTTTTGTGTGTTGCTGTATTTTTGTGGGAGAAAAATGATCTTTTTCTCACTTTACCGCATTTTACCCAAAAAGTACGGAAATAAACCTAATATTTACTTTTCTGTTAATAAAATATTTAATAAAAATTATTATTTAAAAGAAATACAATAAAAAATTAATTAAACTATAAATTGTTTAAAATACAATAATGTGGGTAAAATAAAGTATTGATAACATAAAGGTACAAATTGGTTTTAAAATTTATGGCAAAGGAAGAATATTATATAAAATAATAGTATTTGTGTGCTAAAATGTTGATGAAAAAAAAAAAAAATAATATAATAAAACATATAGAAAAATAAAGAAAACTTTAATACTTCGACACTTTCTGTACATTATTTCAATGACTTCCTATAAGAAGGAAACTAAGCCTCTATTAAAATTGAAAAAGAACAAATTAAAAATTATAGTTTGGAGATAACTTTCTCACACGGATTGATATTTATCTAAAAGAAAAATATCAATAATTGTTTTTGAACATATTCAATAAAACAAGTAAGAAATTTCACGTATTCCTTCAAGCGTGACCATAAAGTATAAATTATCCTACATCATTATATATATATGATTTTCGGAGAAGGTCATGTAACCATTTGCGACTAATTCTTATTACAAGTTTGATTTATATATCTATAAAACATTTCTATGTATAGTATAATGTTGATTCTATACAGGATTTATAAACATTATTGTGAAACTTGAAAGTGGGTCTTATATGGGAGCTAACTAAGATTAATTGAGCACCGATCCTCATAAAATTTATAACTTCTATTTCTAGATATAGAAAACCTGTTTGTGACAAAAATAATTTTGGTAGTAATATTTATATTAGAATTAAAAAAAACTTATTTGTGCCAAATTTAATTAAAATACAGTCCTAGTAAGGGCTTTGCGTCCTTGTACAATAATAATTACAATCTGTACTTTATTTATATCAACAGACAGTCAGTCGAACAAAAGGATGAACATCCGACTCAGAATCACTTTCTGTATACTTCAAGGTGGTGTAGAGCATAAAAAGGGATCACAAATTCTGCAAGCACAATTTTTGCAAAACAATTTTATGGCAATCGATGTATCCAAATTGCTACAAATGCTAAAAACTGAATAAAACATATAACACAACATCACTTACATGCTTTATAAATGTTTAGTTACATATTTACAGATCTCCGCTTCGCAGTTTTTCACATGTCTAAAAGATGGAAATATTAATATTTTTTTTTTTTTTGCAATAAATTCACTATATCTTAAGAATTCTTCATATGTTATGTCTCATATTTAGGGTTTTATCCCGAGAATTCCTGGGGTGAATTTCCCGGGAATTTTGACAATTCTTCAATTCCCGATTCCCGGGATTTTTGTCGGGAATCCCGGGAGTTAAAAACTATCAAAAATGTGCATTACACACAGTCCGTTGTAATTAAATCTAAAGAGTTTATTAAAATACCAGAAAGAAATAATAAAACTACTTAAATATTTAACAATTCTCTATGTATGAAATCACTGCCATTAGGACACAAAACTTAGAAAATCTCGCCAATGTTAGATGAATGCACGTCACAGTTTTGTAAGATTTTTTATTGTGATCTTTCACCTTCAACGTTTTTTACACATTAATTTTTCCATATTATAGATTTAAAAAATTGTTATTCTTAAGCCTTGGAGTAATTGATCGGGAACCAAGTAAGATTTCAAAAAAATTATTCTTGAAGAAATGCTTATTTATGATTTCTTAAAAAATGGTTTATGGCTGTGACGAATGATATCCAGGATTCTTCCTTGAAGTTTTTATTGTCAATGATAAATAACCACATATTTAAGAAGTAAAACGTTTTTATTTCTTTTTTTAGTAGATGTAGGTCTGAATATATTTTTTAATATAACAATGAATTTCCAAATAAGCATTTTGAAAATATTAACACCTCTATTCACAAACAATTTTTAAATTTCAAATGCCTTTTAAAATAAATCCTCCATAAATATTAAAATGTATTTAAAATGAAAATTTGTGCATGAGTACGGATAGTAAATAAAATATACATTAATATATTTTATTTATTACCCAACAGTATCATTTATAAACAAGTTAGAGCACTATATTCGGCATTGAAGAATCTTTTATACCCTTCACCATCTTACCGACATAAAATAAAATTTACGCCTTAAAATATGCTTTCAATTTTAACATTTATACTTACAAAAGCAATCTACAATTTTTTCCAAACTAAATACAAAATGTAAATACAAAATTTAATTATCATAAAAAAACAACACGTTGATAGCTTCTGATGTCTACTAAATTTATATACATATGTACATATATATGTTCCGTGTGGAGTCTTTACTTATTTACTCCCATCGGACATGTCCCCAGGTGGAGAATAGGGGGGTTCGGATGTAAGGTTTCTGATCCGATTGTAGTCAATAGATTGGAGATCAATTACTATTCCTACGATTTACATCTAAACCTAGAAACTCATAGAAGTTCTCGAGGACCAAATAAATCAAGTACACTTTTAAGATCAAGGTAAGAGGTAACAGTGCCGATGATTTGTATGGTTAGTTAGTGCTTAAATAAACTAATCGCTCCCCTCCAACGCCCATGGCACGGGTTGGTTGTAATTTCTTTAAAAGCCTAAGCCGCGTACGCCGTCACTGCGCGAGATGGTCCACTTAAAATGTGCATTTTCGTGGGACCAAAATTAGTGAAAAAAAATAATAAAATAAAGGAGGTGGAGAAGAATGAGGTAGTTTCATCAGGAGTTTCAGACACTGACTCCGACTTTTTAAGAATTCACGAAGACATAATTGCTCAGGAGGGACAGTTATTGAGTGAATTAGCCGAAACAGACGACCACTTGGGCTCACCTGGAGACTCTCTCGGGGAGACGGGCACTACGGAGAAATTGGAGGATCTCTCTCTTGGTTCTAATGAGGAACACGAAATCACTATGATTTCAGTTCACGCTCAGGAACAGGATCCCCCAGCATCCGAAGTGTCATGCACAAGGGATGGTGGACAGGTGGGTTCAAAATTAGTTCGGCAAGACGCGATAAAAAGAAGAAAAGCAAAGAATGGCGTCAGAGCCTCCTTGATCTATCTTAATAAGATGGCCAAGAGGGATCTGTCGTCAATCAGTGGTAGGGATAAACACCTTATCAAGAGGCATAGTAAGAGTGTAATTAGTAATTGAAAAATCTATGGCTCGACCTCCGCTATCTTGGGAATGTCTCATCCCGAGGGACTAAATGCGATATTTGACACCGTTCCGGAAAGTGCTCGTGAGAGTATAGGAACCGTGTCAGGGGTCGCACTGAAGTCCTTAATGAAGGGAAGACTGGATGAGGTGACCTTCAAAGGCGCTGACTGGTCAAAGGGAGTCAAAACTGTCAATTGTGGTAATGAGAAATCGCTTGAATTTCTCAAGCCCACGATTGCCAAGTGTGGCAACCTTTGTCCACAGGCGAACTGAATGTGATACTCACATCTGAGTTGCCCCTGAGACCGGTAGTGACAATGTGGATTCCACCACCCACAAAACCGGTGGAAACTATACTGACAGAGTTGGATACAAGTCAGTGGAAATTGTTACCTTCTCTGACTTGTAAAGAGAACCTCGGAAGGGACTTCATGTTTGCTATAGACCAGGATTCTCTCAAGAAATTGGAGTCTATGGGAGGAATTGCTAATTTCGGTCGGGGCACTATCAGGTTCCGGTATCCGAAATCTGACAGTACCAACAAGGCTGCAGGTGGTGCAAATTAATTTGCATCACTGTGAAGCAGCCTCTATCGAATTAGCGATGAACCTTATCGACTCCAAAGTGGACGTGGCCTTAATCCAAGAGCCCTGGATAAACAAAACCAGGGTATGTGGATTAAGTGTCAAAGGGTATACACTTTTTGTACCATCCACTGAGGATAAGGTAAGAACGTTTATGCTGGCTAGGAATGAGTTGAATTTTATAAATTTTCATTCTTTCAGTAATGGAGACCTAACGGTCGTGAAAAGAGAGGATAGAGACGGGAGGAAACTCGTACTCGCCTCTGTTTATATGCGCTACGATATGGCCAACCTACCAGGCGATATGGTGCGCAAACTAACGGAGTACGCACAGAGAAGAGGCGTATATTTGGTACTCTGTTGCGATGCTAACGCACATCACTGCCAGTGGGGCAGCGCTGATATCAATGAGAGAGGTGAGTCAGTTTTCAATCTTATAACTACTAACAATCTTTTTATCTGTAACTTTGGCAATATGCCTACATTTAGAACTAAAGATAGAGAGGCAGTTATAGATATAACACTGACGAACTTTAGGAGCGATTACATTACGAACTGGAGGGTAGATATTGAATGTTCCTTTTCGGATCACAACAGGATATCCTTTAGTTTAAATTTCGCAAGGCCAAAGAGAGAACCATATAGGAACTCCAGGAGAACTGACTGGAAGTCCTTTAGGGCCATTATGGATAGGGTACTAAACGCCGCTCCAGGATGGCAATTGTTATCAGAGGGAGTTGGGAGTTTAGTGGAGGACTTCACGGGGAAAGTTAGGAACAGTTATGAACTAACTTGTCCGGTAATATTTCCGGGAAAGAGGGAACATCCTAAATGGTGGACCAAGGAACTTAGGAACCAAAGGTCAACCGACAGGAAGCTGTTTAATAGGGCGAAACTGACACGCAAGTGTGAGGATTGGAACACTACAGGGAAAGTTTTAATAGGTATAAGGCAGACGTTAAGAGGGCAAAGAGGGACTCATGGAGGAACTACTGTGAGTCCATCGACTCTGTTAATAAGTTATCCAGATTCATGCGAACTTTATCCAAGGATCCTAGTGCTATTGGATATATTCAGCACGCGGATAACTCATGGTCGGAGTCTTGCTCTGAGTCTCTGAGTTTACTTAATGAAACTCATTTTCCAGACTGTAGGAACTTGGAGGCAGATGCACAGGCAGTACGGATCTTGGGATTCTCAGAGTGTGTATCAGATAGGGAACTTAGTGAAGTAGTCGGTGACATAGTCTCGATGGATAAGGTAGCATGGGCGGTAAACACTTTTGAACCTTACAAGTCACTTAGTCCAGACGGTGTTTTTCCAGCCATGCTGCAGAACATCAGTGACACGGCACTAACACTTCTCACTGAGCTTTTTAGTGTGTGTCTTATTAGGAGATATATTCCAAGGAGATGGAGAGAGGTTAAGGTAATTTTCATACCTAAGGCGGGTAAGGCTAGCCACTCGAAACTTAAAGATTTTAGACCGATCAGCCTATCGTCTTTTCTTTTGAAGACATTAGAGAGATTGATCGAACTTTATCTGAGGACGACAATTGACAACCATATCATCAGTGGGGCTCAACACGCTTATCTAAAGGGTAAATCTGTTGAGAGTGCGTTACATGATGTGGTGAGTTACATTGAACGTGGGCTACAGTATAGGGAGTATACATTGGCAGCGTTCCTTTATATAGAAGGAGCTTTCAATAACATTAAGATTGAGGCTATTAGAGAATCACTAGAATCACTATGTGTTCAAAACTTCGCAAAGAGGAGTGCCTCTATGGCTGTTAGCCCATAATATCATTCTAAGACAATTTGACGTAAGCGGGAGGAAAATCGTTGCTTATGCTGATGACGTTGTTATACTGATCACAGGTAAATTTCTTTCCACGATCAGCGACGTCATGCAGTATGAACTTAACGAACTGTCCTCACGGGCCACTAATAAGGGTTTAGGGGTCAACCCGGTGAAAACAGAGCTAGTTCTTTTCACCAGAAGGTACAGGATTAAGCAGTTTATGCAACCGGTACTAGGAGGAACTGAATTAAGACTGGAAAAGGAAGCAAAATATCTTGGAGTGTTTCTTGATAGTAAACTATCTTAGAAGAGGAACACTCAGGAAAAGCTTAAAAGAGGTCTCAATGCCTAGAACGCATGCAGGAACTCCATAGGTAAGAATTGGGCCCTCAAACTGATGGTAGTAAATTAGATTTACACTTCGGTGGTGTGACCAATTCTGACATATGGATGTCTGGTCTGGTGGAAGGCAATTAGAATAGCCCTGAGATTTGCTTCAACTGGTGCCGTAAGAAGCACACCTCAGGCGGAACTTGACGTCATTCTGCATCTCCTACCCATTGACGAGGTCGTGATGGGAATGGCTGCAAGGAACCTGTTTAGACTTAGTAAACTAGGACTTATAGGATCAACCAGAATAGGACATTCCAAACTTCTAAACGAGGTCAATCTCGGTGGACATGCCCCGGTTCCCTCTGGATCCATGGACTATATGTGCACGGAGGTCGATTTCGGGGAAAATCCTATACTGATTATCCCGAATAGGGACCAATGGTCAGGCAGAGAGAAACTATTCAGTGGAGTATCGGTTTTCACTTCAGGTTAATTAGGGAGTGGATACGGGATAGAACCAATCATGCATGGAATCGTAGAACGGACTGCAGATTATCAAGGGTCCTATGGCCTAAACTTGATAAAGCAGATGCAAATCTACTTTTGGACATGAAGAGGGAAAACCTGAGGGCTATGATAGGTATTCTGACAGGTCATTGTCCCATAGGGGGAATGACAGGGAATTGGGATAGAGGTTCCTCCGGTCTTTGCAGGATGTGCGAAGATAATGGGGAGCTAGAGACGGTGGAACATATTATATGTCACTGTCCATGTCTACAACTAAGTAGGCAGAAATGGTTAGGCAGTCGATTCGTTGACGAATTGGACAGTATATCGAGAATAGATCTTGATAGATTAATAGGATTCGTCATGGGAATAGACTGGCTAAGAGGGTATCATTGGCTTAGAGCGAACGATATAGGACGGTAGTACTTTTCCTTTCCGGGTTTTTTCTATTCTTTTCTATACTTTTCTTGTTCTTAGCTTTTATCTATTATTTTCCTGGTCTTCTCTTTAATTTCTACAAATTTTCTCTATATTCTCTACGAAGGGACACACAATGGACCTCTAGGTCTCCGAGTGGATGCACAAGCACTCTTCTGAGTACTGTGCAACCCTTCTCTACCTACCTACCTACATACTTTTTCTACCAAATTTGGTAGGATTTTTTTCTTTGGTGGGAAGGTAGGCTGAATTGAATTTTGATAGATTTAACAAAGTACCTCGTATATATTCAGAATAAAAGTTTTTTCTAATTGTGAAAGAATTTTCGTAACTAAAAGAATTTAAAAACTAGTCGGTAAAATCTAATGTCTCTCAATTGGATGGCTTTAATTGTATTTTATATTTTGCCTTTATATAGTAAATGAGTCACAGATCGTTCGAAAAATGTATCCTAAAAAAGTTAAGTGCTACTTTTTATACTTTTATTACTTTATTATAAATATTTTCCCTAATAAATATCAATGTGTTAAATCAGAAGAGGTATATCTAGCATATCTTTATTAAAAAAAAAAGTAAAAGTTTTACACGTTTTAATTAAGAATGATACTGAAGTGGGTTTTAGAACAAATATATTCATATTGGTGCTTCATTGGTGATTTAGGAAGAAATTATTGAAGCTAATTACTGAAATATTAAATTATATTTCTTAATCAAATAAAATCTAAATTTGACTCAAAATGAGAATATTTAATTTGGGCAGAAAATATTTCCTTAAAAAGTTAATTTTTTTGCCAATATTTTCCCAAGTTAAACAAACCTATATATTTGCATTTCAACTGATTTATTTATTGATATATTTTGGGATAAACTATTTCAACTTATTAATTATTGAAGTGGTTTTCCTACAATTTTTTATTCAAAATAAAGTTTTGGTAGGTTTCTATCGATTTTGGTAGATTCTTTCGAAAATTGTGGTAGGATGAAAATGTTTTCATTGGCAACAGCATACATGCTTATACAAGAAAGAACAACATACTAAGTCACTGCAATTTATAACTAAAAAACGTCCAAAAATACATAAAAAAATAATTACGTGCATGTATATCAAATCAACTACTACTTCTTGCTTATACAAAAAAACAACAACCCTGAAAGTCATTACAATGCTTTTTCTATATGTTTGTGCGTGTTTATAGACTGATATGCTTAATTCATAAAATTGAAAATAAAAAATAAAAAAATAAAAATATTTGCAACAGATTATATATATATAATATAATATAATAGCATTTTTTGCAATATTGATTATTGTATTCCCACACCTTTTCTTGGCAGAGGCTTCTCAGTATCAATCTCAACTGCTTCGGAATTAAGAGCTGGTTCAGTGGAGGTTTAGACAGTCAAGCCGCGACTAAATTGCTCTCGGGTGTCTTTTCAACATTCAGGCTGGTACATGAATGCCGTACATCTCTGAGACACTCAAACCTGTGGTGCGATTCAGTAACTTTTTTTAACGATAATCGAATCGTTAAAATTAGTAAACAACAAAATTGTCGATTTAGTTATTCTCTAACACTTTTAACGATATTTGTTTGCGTTAACTTAAAGACAAAAATTTTTGTGTTGTTAATATATTGACAAAAATTAGCCGAAAAGTCAACCCAATGATTCAGTGGTTGTTTTGTGGTTGTAGTCTGTGCTTCCATGTTATAGATGGTGCTTCTACGTTTCCGAATCTTCTTTTAGGAGTAGTGGTCATTTTGAAGAAAACCATTAACAGAAACACATCTTAATCAATATCAAATACATAATTTAATCAATTACGGTCTTAAAATTGTTAAACAAACTTCGATTTGTTTCAAATTTATTTGTTTTTCTTTTTTATTTGGTTTTGAACCTTACTTTTATTTCGGCATTTCCTTGTGGAGAGCTGCCACACGAAATAATAGTTATATACAATCGTTTAAGAGTACTTAGTGAATCACATAATCGTTACTGCAAACAACAATTGCTATTGACAAGTTTTACGATTGTCGAATCGTTAAAAGTTACTGAATCGCACTACTGGAGCTGGTCTGGGTTAGGTGGCATCGAAGCACCCCGGGTAATCTTATTGCGGATGAACTAGCCAAAAATGGCTCCCTTCTTCGATATAAAGATATGGACCAACTGGTTGGTGTACCGCTTTCGTCCTGCAGATCAATAATTCTGCGAAACTTGTCGAGGATTGCACAAGTTGGATTGACAAATGAATCTACATGTTCAACCTCGAGGCAAATAGGGTCACATTATGATGATCTAACTTCATCATAGGACTACCATCGGTTACGAATTCTGGTAACCGTCGTCACAAGGCATTGGATTGCTGGGCTCTCTTTTAACGACTTCTGTAGAAGTTGCCGCGATGAAGAGGAAGAAACGGTACAGCATTTTTTATACCGCTGTCCCACTCTCACTACAAATAGGACCACTAATTTTGGTAGTCCGTTTATGCATGTATTATCAGATCTCTCTGATATTGATAGCAGATGGATCAATTTTTCATACATTCTTCGGGCTGGTACGATTCGAACGCTGTTATGGACACGTGAATTAGTAACACGTGATCCCTCAGGGTTTCACAACAGGACCAAATTGGACCCAAGTGAGCTGTCCCCCATCCAAAATTTTTACATAAAGCGTTTAAGTAATAACACAGAACAAGTTTTCCCCAAATTTTTTTATACAAAATATTATATTTATCCTAAATATTATTAAATTATACACAATGAAAATTTTGCATATTTTGAGACAATTTTATTTTGAAAGCTATATAAAAATATTTACACATAAATTATCAAAGATAAATCTCTAAAATTAGTAGTTTTTAAAATAAAATCTTAAGAATAAGGTTAATTGAAAATATGCATAATTTTGTAACTAAAAATCATTAACAATTTTGAATTATGCTCACAAAAAAGAGTTTTTTTTTGATAAATTCCTGGATAAATTCTGTTATTGTTTTGTCAATTTCTTCTTTTTAAGATTTTTTCGAAAGTAGAAGAATCATGTTTGTTATCCTTATACATTTGTGTATGTTTTGGTCAAATATTGAAAGAATGTTTTTAAACAACATTAGAAAAAATGAAAATTTTCAAGTTCTAATGCAATTTATTAAAAATTTTTAAAGACCTTTTTTTTGTAAGCATAACAAGATATGTATATTAACAAGATATATATTTAAATATATATTTTAAATGTTTATACGTTTTTATTTTGTTTCAAATAAAGCATCAAGCGATTTGCTTAAAAATATATTAAAAATAATTTGATAAGTTTTTGAAATTTTTAACTAATTGTTTGAGTATTTAACCGATTTGAAAGATTAACGTCTCATTTTATTGTAAATAAAATATCATTTAAAACTTGATATCTTTAGTGTTATTTTGAAATAGAAAAGCAAATTTAACTAAAGAAAATTTATAAAATATTTTTTATTTGTAGTAAATTTAAAAGATTTAAATAAAGTTTAGAAGCTACTTTCCTTTGCCTTTTTAAAAATATTGTATAAAATTTGGTCGCCGCTTATTAAATTTAAATTATAGCCATTAAAATCTTGTACTTAATGACAAATTTTTCAATACAAACAAAAAAACTGGTCTTTTGATATATATCACATATCTATATTATCAGACTTCACAAACCCATTTCAAACTATTTTTAAGCCGAAATTGCTCGAAAAAAAAAACGTTTGTTTAGACATAACTCCACCATATATGAATCGATCTTGCTGAATTTCAATAGCAAAATTCTGGAAAGGATTTCTGATCGTTCGATGTACATATCTTATACGTGGCGGTTGTCGGTGCACAGTGGGGTCAAACGCAAATTTTTTGGTAATAAATCTGAATCTCCTAAACTACTGGTCGGATCGAATTGAAATGTATGGAAGAGTTGTAGAGGAGGACCTAAGCTTTCAGAAAAATCATCTTGTAGTCACCCTGTGATAACACGAGATAAGCTACAGGGTGTCAAAGTTGACTACCTCGAGTATGTAAAAGTTAAGAAAAATCTTAACTTGTACAAATGAAGTCCGATTTTAAAGATTTTTATATTTCTGGAAAGTGCTTGGCAAGATAAAGAAAAAATAAGCTACTCATCTAAGTTATCTCTTACAGTTAAAAAGATATTTACGCTTGAATTTTGAATTTTTGATTTTTTGGCTCGACTTTCTTTCGTTTTTCGGGAATAAGTCCGGAGATATATGAGGAAAAATTTTTTTAAAAATATTTTGTAATTTCCAACATATTTCAAAATAATATACTGAAAGAATTTTTGGATTATCTCAATTCGTCTAGACGTGAAAAATATTCAAAGTCAGCACTCTGAAATTGGCATGAAAAATGACTATTTTTTTACAAAAATATAGTACAATTTATTCACTTTTTTCTCAAAGTTCCGTTAATAAAAAAATTTTTTCCTTATTAATTTCAAAAGATAAGGCTTCATAAATGGTTAATAAAGAAATTTTGAATTGATTTAAGTTTGCACCCTACATCCAGCATTGGCCGAAAATTGTCAATTTTAAAAAATAGTTTCATTTTTGTCGATTAATAAAAAAAATATCACGCGAGCGTTTTTAAATTTGGTACCTACATTTTTTATAGAAATAGATTTAGAATTATTTAACACTAAACTGCTTCCCGCCCGGCCAAAAACTAATGCAGGAGTGGAGATTTTATGTTAGAAGTCAGTTTTTTTAACGACTATTTTTAAAAGCATATTAAAAGCATATTAGCATAATATTTGTAATATTATTTCTTATGTAATGTATAAAACACAAATCATGCTTTCATTCCTAAAAAAATCAATCAAATAGCTCCAATAACCTATTTTTGGTAATTTTTCAAAAATAAATTTTTTTTCCAAAAATAGCTGAAAATCCAAAAAAATTTAATTTTTTTAATACAACTCCACTAATTTTACAAATACTATAAAAATGTTAAAAGGATATAAAAATAGACTCATTTACCAATTCAACGATATACAAAATGTTGATATAGATCATTTAGTAATAGTAATATAATGGCCTCAAAACTACCAAGTCACGTCAAAAGTTGCAAAATTCACTATTTTGTTCCGTATTTCCATATGTGTGTATACGTAACATTTTAGTTTTCTAATGTATTATGTAGGTATATATTTGTTATTATAAAGTAGTAAATTCTTTATTTGAGTAATGTTTATTTAATTTGTTCTACATATTTACATACTTATTATACATATATCCCGTATATTTATTTTATTAAGAATATATTATCGAAGATATTATTAGAGATTTTCTTGAAAATAATCAGAAACATCAAACGTTAGCAAATTTTTAACTTCCTTAGCTTCGGAATCCTCTTTTTCTATTTCAAGAGTGATTTTTGGTAGCCATCGTGTTCTTATAGAATATATAACTGGATCTGATGATATTAATAAATATTCCATTAAGTCCATATTTTGCGCTATTTTCGAACATTTTCGGGTATTGAAGAGTCGGAAATGTTTAACATCTTTATTTCGGGCTTCCTGTTCTTCCTCTGTTAGCTCTTCCAATGGCAAAATACTATTTTCTATTATTTCTTTACCATGAGCCAATACTTTGTGAATTGTTGTAGTCATTGATTTCCAGGAGTATGTAATGTTAAGTAGTTCTTTAGTTTCGTAAGCAAACATTTTAAATTTGTCCGCATTAATTTGTTTTTTGCTATTAATGGCTGCCAATATAATCTTAAAACGCTTCAAAATATTTAAGTCAATGCCTGTGATTGAAGATGTGAGTTCCGGATTTTCAAAGAAACGTCTTGCTTTATTTCCATCATTTGAGCTTCCATAGCCATGTAGAGGTTTATCAATTATTAATCCGAGTTGTTCTTTGAATTCTAATTGAATTCTTTTCTTCTCCTCTTTTCGTAATTCGTGAAGTTCCAAATTGTTTTTTACTGTAACATTTTTCCTGCCCGGGAATATTTCTGTACTTCATATCATATGCAAGATGTAAGCAGAACTCCAAAAATCTTATCCTTGCGTGGAGTGGTGATATTCCAAATTTTAAAGAATTTTTATTAACAAGGACTTCAGAATTATTCTGAAATTGTGAACTTATTTTTCCACATATATTACATTTCCATGTAGATGTTGTATCTGTTATAGCGTTTGCAACTTTTTCATCAATCATCGTTAATTGTTGTTGAAATGTAACTTTAATAGTTCTGTTTGATACTTTTACATATATTGGGGGCAATGCTTTAATTTCTTCTTCCGTGGTTTCTTTTGTGTAATCAAAAAGGATTGGACGGCACAAAAATTTGGAACCTGGAGTTAAATTTATCCATATATCATCAAAAAGCGAGTCATTTCTTGTCGATGAGGAAGGCTTATTTAAGCACATTCGAAGTGGTACCAGAGACGCAATAAACAGCGAGGAATAATTATTTCCAGAATTACTTCCATCCAGTTGTTTGTATTCCGAAAATCCTGATGTTCCATCGCAGCCCCATTTGAATATTAAAATAAGTTCAGAGTCTTTGCATTTTTCAATGTTATCATTGCTGAAGGTAGATATAATTCTAGAGGCAGTATTTTCAAGTAATTGCAATATATTAACTTTAGCACTTTTAACAGAAGCATTAACCGGGTGCTCCATAGGCTGTAAAATATTACTTTTCGCTTCTCTCACTGATTTGCTACTGGGAAAGATATCATATCCTTTTTCGCTAACAGATTTCCTCAAAATCTCGCATTGGTTTCTTGATAATCCTAAATTTAATATTAGCTAAAGCATCTTCAGAGGTAAAGGACGATGTTGATTTCGGTATCAATATGCTTTGGATTATCCGATGTAATCGATTGGGAGAAGCTGTTGGTAACACATCTATAACTTTTTCTACTTCCTTTGGTTGCGTACGTGTTACTAAAGCTTTAAATGTATCTTTTATTTCGGCATTCGTATGTGAATTTAGAATAGATTCCTGTTTGGTCCTCTTTGTTCTTAGCTGAACTTCATCGTAACTTTTTTTGGTCGACCCTTTTTCTGCTTTCCGATGAAAATTGGTATTTCTCCCTCCAACCACTCTTCATTTTTCTTCTTGAACTTTGGTATTGACCAATCTGAAGCTTGCATCCTTTTTTCGTATGATTTATAAAAATTTTCGAGCTTTAAACTGTCTTCTGCAGTAAGAGTTAAACCAAAAGATACTACTGTATCAATGAGTTTTCTTATTTTATCTGGACGATCTATAATATCAGATAGATTATCCCAGATTACTTTGCAAATAGAAAAGTGTTTTAATGTAATCTCCATAATAGCAAATTCACTAATAAATCTGCATATTTATAAGGATACTTATATATAGAAAACGAATATTTATATCAGGTAAATGGTGACAGGCAAAAATGAATTAAAAAATTAAAATTTTTGCTCAAAACCCCCAATTTCATTCAGTTTATTTTTATGACCTGTAGTGTTAAAAAATCATTTTTGTTATAATACATTAATTAAGTAGCTAGGTAAATTATTTAAAAACTTAAAAAAATGTAATAAAAAACGAAGGAAAATATACTTAGGTAATTTTAAAAACCTTTTTATGAACACTTTAAATAAATTCATTAATAAATATTATTATCTCGTAACAAAAATAAGCAATGCAGTTGAGTATTACGTATACACACATATGGAAATACGGAACAAAATAGTGAATTTTGCAACTTTTGACGTGACTTGGTAGTTTTGAGGCCATTATATTACTATTATTAAATGACCTATATCAACATTTTATATATCGTTGAATTGGCAAATAAGTCTATTTTTATATTCTTTTAACATTTTTAAAGTATTTGCAAAATTAGTGGAGTTGTATTAAAAAAATTAAATTTTTTTGGATTTTTAGCTATTTTTTAAAAAAAAAATTTATTTTTGAAAAATTACCAAAAATAGGTTATTGGAGCTATTTTATTGATTTTTTTAGAAATGAAAGCTTGATTTGCGTTTTATACATTACATAAGAAATAATATTAAAAATGTTATGCTAATATACTTTTAATATGCTTTTAAAAATAGTCGTTAAAAAAACTGACTTTTAACATAAAATCTCCACTCCTGCATTCGTTTTTGGCCGAGCGGGAAGCAGTTTAGTGTTAAATCATTCTAAATCTATTTCTATAAAAAATATGGGTATCAAATTTAAAAAAGCTCGCGTGACATTTTTTTTATTAATCGATAAAAATGAAACTATTTTTTAACATTGACAATTTTCGGCCAATGCTGGATGTAGGGTGCAAACTTAAATCAATTCAAAATTTCTTTATTAACCATTTATGAAGCCTTATCTTTTGAAATTAATAAGGAAAAAATTTTTTTATTAACGGAACTTTGAGAAAAAAGTGAATGAATTGTACTATATTTTTGTAAAAAAATAGCCATTTTTCATGCCAATTTCAGAGTGCTGACTTTGAATATTTTTCACGTCTAGACGAATTGAGATAATCCAAAAGTTCTTTCAGCATATTATTTTGAAATATGTAGAAAATTGCAAAATAATTTTAAAAAATTTTTACCTCATATATCTCTGGACTTATTCCCGAAAAACGAAAGAAAGTCGAGACAAAAAATCAAAAATTCAAAATTCAAGCGTAAATATCTTTTTAACTGTAAGAGATAACTTAGATGAGTAAGCTTATGTTTTCTTTATCTTGCCAAGCACTTTCCAGAAATATAAAAATCTTTAAAATCGGACTTCATTTGTACAAGTTACGATTTTTTTTAACTTTTACATACTCGAGGTAGTCAAATTTGACACCCTGTAGCTTATCTCGTGTTATCACAGGGTGACTACAAGATGATTTTTCTGAAAGCTTAGGTCCTCCTCTACAACTCTTCCATACATTTTAGTTTGATCCGACCAGTAGTTTAGGAGATTCAGTTTTATTACCAAAAAATTTGCGTTTGACCCCACTGTGCGGTGGTTTTCATGAATGGTTATATGTAAAAAAATGTTTTTTTTTAACCGGTTTTGGATTTTCTGAAGCTTTTATATAACTAGGGACTTTGGATTTTTTTTTCCGAATTTGTATGCTGAAGAAATGAACTAAATCGGACTAATAATGACTGAGATATCGAGCAAAACGCATTTTTGACTTTTTTTAAGCCCTCGATTATGCTACGGTCATACATACGTATTTGTATAAAATTTCGGCCTAAAACTGATAGAATCTGTTAATAATATACACACTAGCATTGTAATGACTATTAATGTTGTCGTTTTTTGTATATAAAGTCAGTTTATATATATACAAAAATATATAAATATATGTATGCTTATAAGTTGTTGTTGTGTTTTTTTTTGTTTTTGTTTAAGCATTTTTTATATTATTTTTAGAAATCTTACAAAAATCTCAAAAAATCTTATTTTTGGAAGAAAAAACTCTTTCACAAATATATAATTTATACAATTAAAAATTTAATTTCAAAGTAAAGTTGTAACAGTTAAAAAACTGCAAAATTAACTTTTTACATAAATACAAGTCATAAACCACTTTACAAACAAAATTAACATTTTTTATGTGATAAACGAACATAAACAAAATTAAATATGTTTTCCTTTCTCACATTTCACATTTTTTCTTAATGAAGGTTTGTTTTTCATTTTTTATTTATATCGTATTTGTTTACATAAAAAATCGTTTTTATTTAGCACATTATTATATTTTACTAACACACTAAAACGAAATGCAGTGTTGAAAAATGAAAATTTTCAAAATCTATTTGATATTTTTATAATTTTACTAGATTTTGGTAAAATCTCATTTAAAACTAGACTTTGATTAGAAAATCCACTTAAAATCAAAAAAAAAAAAAATTATATAGATTTTGTTTGAAATCTCATTTGAGTCAGATTTTGTTCAAATGTAAATGTGGAATAAGTTGGGAAATATTTATACACTTTATTTATTTATTTAATTTATTTAATAGCCAATGAAATTAAAATTTCTTACAGGATAGCATGTATATTATTTACAATTTATAAAAATGTCTCTCATAATCTTTAAAGAATAAAGCCTTATTATTTAACTAAATTAAAAATATTTATCTTAATGCGGGTTGAATTTACAGAGAAATCAGTATATGGATAAAAACTGTTGAATTGATTGCATATGCGTCATGGGATCAAAATTGACATAATTGGTTCAAAAATATTTGATTTTTAAAGGAGTACATTTTCTAGTTGGACGATTTGAAATGAGGAATTCGATCTTACAAAGCAGGAAGTCGGAACTATTTTTTTCATATAAACTTCGTATTTAGGATCCCAGACCACGGAAGCACATTCCAGGATTTCTGTTATAAGAGATGTGAATAATTTCTTGAAAACGTAAGGATCATTAAATTCCCTTTCCGAACGTTTGAGGAAACCTAGAGCTCCTTTTGACTTATTAAAGATTTGTGAAACGTGGGAATTAAAGGATAGATTACAATCAAACAATACACATGGATCAAGAAATTCTTCTACTAAATCAAGTTGATATTCATTTATTATGTATCTACAGGATACTGGACTTCTTCCGAAGAACATCATGTGTTTACACTTTCTTAAATTCAGATCCATTAGATTCATCATGATTGGAGTATGGAACACCTTTACATCATCTTGAATTCTTAATGATAAAAGAGTCAGGTTTTCGATGTACATTCTCTAAATAATACACATTGGTATCTGTTTTTAAGGTATGCAGAAATCTGTTTAAAGAAAAGAGGAGAAAATCCGAGTTTATCCAATTTGAACAATAATAGATCGTGATTTACTTTATCAAAAGATTTACAATCTGTATATGTTGTGTCTGTCTGTAAAACGGAATCAAATGCAGTTATAACTGAGTTTGTGAACTCCAAAAGGTTAGTTGTAGTGGAACATCTTTTTCTGAATCCATGCTCTAATGGGGAATGATAAGTAACAACATGATTTGAAAAGTTTTCGAAAAGTTTTGGAATAATATTTAATTTGGCAATATCTTTATGGAAATGGAAATAATGGATCTACAACAACAAAGATATAATATAAGATTTTCTCCAAACTTAAGGTATATAACCACTAATTATTAATATGTTGAAGTAGGTTATTAGAGATATAAGAGAATGTAAACATTTTATGAGAACACAGCTTGCAAAAATATTTCGGATTATTTTTAAACAATCTTTTCACCTTAAAAGCGTAATTATTGTAACATTGGATATTTTATGAATTGTAAACTGATCTTGATATGGAATGTCCCTCATAATCAATGGATAAACTAGACTTTTTGTGTTTTCTATGTTTGTTTTTAAAATTTTATATTTCTATTGTGAAAATGCATTGTCAAATTTCTATCATTTTTCTTTGCTGCTTTTCAGATTCCTTAAAAACAGCCGATAATTCAGTTGTAGTTAACCAGGTACAATAGCTTTGAATGGGTCAACCAAATATGTTTTTATTGTGTAATTTTTTTTTATTTTTTATGATACCTTGAAGGATTATTGACCATAATTAAATGTTTGTCGAAATTTCAGCCGAAATTTCACTTAATCGAATCTTTCGGGATTTTCACTACTTGTCGAATATTTGAATTTTAAAGCGTTTTTACCCATTTTTACATAAAATATTCTCACAAAAATTAACATAATTTAATTAGGATGCATTATTAAATAATATATACTATATATATACTGTAATATATTTGAAAGTGGGCTAACTTTCTGTACTTTTAACAATTTTTTTAAATAATGTTGTAAAAAAAATTAAGGCCAAACAAATTTCAGGTCAGGTGGGCTAAAATCGTGACCACCACTGGAAATAACTTTCTTAATCCATTTAATATCAGAAATTGTTCCATGAAAATTTTAAGTTTTCATACCGGGCAGTTAAAAACTTCGGGAGAATACTTTCAAAAGTGTATCGAAAAAATTAACTTGCATTGGAAATGCATTTTTCTATAAAAATAACTTTTGTTTTATGTTTCTAATGCCATCAAAATCAATGAAATAGGACTTTATCTTCAAAAGATATCAATAATTAAAAATACAACTTTGTGAAATATGTTGATTTTTTAAAGAATTTGTCATTTAAAAAAAAAAATTAAGCAGTTCTGTTGTTGTGGCAGTATGAAGTATGTGTATGAACCAAATCGGAAGATTCATATTTAGAGTCTCATGAAATTCATGATATACATTTTTTTATATAATTTTTATTCGAATAGCACCGAATCTATTGAGCGGATAAAAATATAATGTTAAGATAATTTATTTATCTAAGTGGGACAAACCGTTCCTGAGTTATACTAACGTGACCGCCTAAAAAGGTGAAAATATTAGACACGCTTATAAAAGAATCAAAGAAAAAACTGAAAACAGATTAGTATTCAGCATATTCAGATTTAATATATGTTTTTTTCATTATTAATTTATATTTAGAACGTATTTAAAATTGTTATTAAATATGTACAAGTACTGTGGGAAAATAAGGCAAAGCAAATGACTCAACCGCGGAATTTGATGGAGGGAAGTTAATTTTGGGATATACGTAGCTTCCTCTAGGTATCTTTTAAAAGTTACCGATATTCACGTGTACGTTACGCGAGTTATTCGCATTTAAAGGTCGTATTTAGATACTATTATGTATCATAAAGTACATTTTTATGTACTATCATTAGTTTTGGAGTTATAGCACATCTTATCTTATTCAATTATGTTCAATTTAGTATTTTTTTCATGATCCGCTATATTTCAGGTCAATATAGTAAAATTTTAAGGATAAATATACCACCCATTGCACATATCTCTTGTTACACAAATTTTCGAAAAATCGCTTCCTGGTACATGTTAGGGAATCCGCAAGTGTAAATTCTTCAATAAGGTTATAGGCTAAACTTACAAACTGAAAAGACTACGGGCACATAATTTAATTTCTAGGGACAGGCCGCTTACTTGCAAAATGTGTTCGAAGTCTTTTCAGTTTTCAGTGGTAATTTTGGCCTGTAACTTCATTGAAATATTTACTCTTGTGGACACCCTAATATTGACAGAAAACGATCTCACGACAAATTATATATTATAGGATAAGTACATATCTTTTTACAATGTGTGGTATGAATATCCTTAGAATTTTACCATATCGTTCTGAAATATAAGGAATAATAAATTAAATCGAACCTTTACTATAATTGTAAAATTAATGGTGATATATGAAAATGTACTTCAGCGGAATTGTTGGAAATTTTATACTCTATAAACTTTGTAATAGTTTCAAAATACGAGCGATGCATAATAAGTGAGATATATGGAAAAAGAAATATTTTTTTGACCTTTAATACATGATTATCGGTGATTTTAAATAGAACCCATCTAAAACCTTCATTTCCAAATAATGAGTTAAAATGCTATTATAATATCACAACACTATTTGCACTTTAGCAACTTAACTCATTATTTTAAGACGGTGATATCATTAGAGGCAACTAGTTACCATATATGCTTCCAAAAATGGTCTTAAATAATTAATTGTTCTAATTGACTAAACATTGACTAAACATTACTTTAATCCTTAATAAGTTTTGTGGTAATACAATTTTAAACAAACGGATTAGAGATCTGAACTCGCAAGACTTAAAAATAATATAGTGAACATTTTAGCAACGTAGGTTTCATTTTATAATCATGATCTCAATCGATCTTATATAAACTGACTTTGTGGATAAATTCTACACCTTCTTTGTCATTGTGCAGACTCAAAAGTTACATACAGATTAGTCGAATTTTGATGACAAAATTTTTTGCTTTTTTGGGCGGAGTCTATTTGCCTCTCAACGAAGTAAAAATTTTGAAACAGGGACTGATGCTTGATCTAATTATGCTTATTTTGCGCTAAATGGTAAATGCAGTTGGTTGTATCAAATTTTGGAAAAAAGAGCGAAAATTAAAAAAAAAATCTGTTTTTCGCGAGGCACATACACAGTTTCTAATGAAATAGCATGGATTACTGCGTGAACTTAATTTTTTGTTATTTTACACAATAAAATCGATGGATAATTGGATAATATAATTGATCGGGACCATAAATTTAAGTCAAATGTCATTGACAGTTGTCAAAACCGATTTTGCTAACGCACATCGCATGGACAGCAAATTGACCATAATTGGCATTATTTTGTGGTGTGTTTAATGCTTAATGGAAATGTAGAGACGCATCAATAAATTTCTAAAGAAAAAAATTTTATGGACCAAAAAAATCTCTCTTAAAAGGATTACAATATTAAATAACATTTCTTTATAATAAACTCAAATTAAATATATTTTCGTGTAATATGCAGAGAAATGATTTTTCGCAAAAATTTTAAAAATCTTGAAAATTTTTATATGTTCAACTAAGACTTTCGCTCCCCCTGCACGGAATAATTAATACGAACTGATAATACAGGTATTCACGTCATGTATACAAGTGGTTTTTAATGTGGCATCGAAAAAATATATATTTTTTCAAGGTCTAAAATCAAAAGTTTTTGTTAAAGGATTATATACGGAACACTTTGAACTATATTTGAAACGTCGATAACTTAATTTTAATGCATTCTTTGTATTTTTAATCTGCGAAAGCATAGGGGACTGTGATTTTTGTATTATAGTTATCATAATTTTTTTTAAGCATTGTTTAGATGTATTGTCATAGAGACTCATTTTCCCCCGAAAGAAGTTTCTTCCGCAATACAATTTTTATTATTGCGCAATAATAGTTTTCATCCAGGTCATCATTATCATATTGCTGTGTTTGCTGGGAAGAAACTCTATTTGAATTATTATACATCATTTTTATTCCGTATTAAAATTGATTCCCAAAAAGAAACTTTGAGCAGATTAGAATTAAATTTTTTATAACCATACTTAATAATTTGAAAACTTGAATGTGTTTTCTTCAAAATCGTTTTTTGTTTTCAGTTATGATTAGGGAAACCAAAAATATGCTCTAAAAAAGGGTTTAATGCGATTAAAAAAGGCTTTTAAAATTGGAAAATATGCCCTTAAAATTAAAAAATCTGCTCTTAAAATATTATTTTTTCTGGCTAAATTTTAAATTATCTACTATTCATGATTAAAACAATTTGATTTTTATTAGTAATGGCTAAAAATTATTATTATTTTTTTTGCGTTTGAAAACATTCAAATCTAATACATTGCACAATCTCACATTTAGCGGGTTTTGAACGACAAAAATCCAATTTTGGAGATATTGGATACATTTATCATTACATACAAAAAAAAAAAAAAAAAAAAAAAACTTCAATATCTGCAGTATTTATTAAGATATATGTATATGCAGTTAAAATAAATATATTCCTTTACAAAAATTTTAAATAAAATTAAAATTTTTTTTAAAAGTAGCAATTTTGGAAATCCATAAATCGCGTTGAAGACATTTTCCAATATTCTGCTTTTTGCATAATATATGGTATGTTTACAAGTAAATGCTAACAAAAAATTACTTCAATTAATAGGCTTTTATTTTAGTATTTTTGTCATTCTAATTTGGATAAATTAATTTTAAAGCAAATTGTTAAAGCAATTGTTTAAGGAAGTTAAAAAAATTTTATAATTTTTTAGGATAAAAAATATTAGGGAATTGCATATTATGTAAAAATTCTATTGAGTGTATATGAAAAATTATGCTTTTAGGTACAAAATATGCCATTTAAATTGGCAAAATATGCTCTAAAAGAAGGATTTTTTATGAAGATATGACAAAAATTATGCTCATTTTAAAATATGCAAAAATATGATGCAAGAATAAAATATGCCAACATATTCAGTAAAAAAGCTATGCCAAAATTTGTAAAATTGTCTCAAACGGATAAATAACTAACAGTTTGGTTCATTTGTAGACAAGGAAAAGATATGATTTTGCATATTTTTGGTTGCCCTGGTTATAAGTTTTTTTGTAGTACATGAGCGATATGTATGTATTGTGTTTACATAACATCTCAAGGTAATGACAGATTTATAAACATGTATACAAGTATGTATTTACATTATATAAACTTAATATACATATCGTCACCCAAAATGCAAAAAATCGTAACCAATGAAAAATCAAATGTTGGTTTTTTTACGATTAAAAAATTTTACTTAATTGCTTAATTTTAAAGCAAAAAATAAAAAATTGTGGTTACGACGATATTAATAATTAAAATTGCAATGATTAATAAACCACTTAATGAAATGCGTGGAGAAATATATGTAGATATAATAAAAATATGTGTATGCACAATATAAAATTGTTCACATTATGTATCTCAATTATATTAAGTTTACAACTAAGTATTACATTATTTAATATGAAAAAGAATTTTTTGGTAACAATGCAAGAAATTTCCTGTCAAATGCTTTAGGAACATATGTATATGCATAAGTAATGTATTAAGGTATTACTTTTCTTAATCGGAGAATTAATTTTACAACTTCACTCGATTGCACAGTGGGACAGAATCGAAATTTTTTGGAAATAAATCTGTAACTTCTGACCGGGTGGTTGGATTTTCATGAAATTTGGTACAGGCATAGCAAAGGAGTGTACAATGTTAAGTTTGGAAGGGGGCTACAACAATCCCCTCAGGGGCGGAGCTAAGGGGGCTCAAAGTTAGGTACCTCTGACATAAAAAATTTTTAATCGCTTGCAAAATTTTTGTTTCTCGTCCGATTTCAAATATTTTTATATATTATTGTAGGCCGGGATAACACCTATAAAAAACATGCTTACATGTCCTATTTATCTCTTATTTATGAAATTTGGTACAGGCATAGCAAAGGAATGTACAATGTTAAGTTTGGAAGGGGGGCACAACAATCCCCTCAGGGGCGGAGCTAAGGGGGCTCAAAGTTAGGTACCTCTGACATAAAAAATTTTTAATCGCTTGCCAAATTTTTGTTTCTCGTCCGATTTCAAACATTTTTATATACTGTTGTAGGCCCTGATAAGACCTATAAAAAACATACTTACATGTCCTATTTATCTCTTATAATTATAAAGTTATTTGCATTTGCATTTTTAAGCACCATAATTTTGTATGTTCTTGGTCCAGTTTTTCTCATATATATCCTAGTATTTCCGACCGATTTTATTATTTTTTTTCCTACCTAGTTAAAGAACAAAATTATCTTTTGAACAAAAAAAATTCAAGTCGATATCTTTACCGAGTCCAAAAATAAACAATTTTGAATTTAAAAATTGCAAAAAAGACGACTTTTTGTGTTTTTTTTAGCCGAAAAAGTATCTACACTCTTTTTTATCTAAAATAAAATTTTCTTTAGCAACATATAATAATTTTACACTTTTCTGAAAGGCAACTTCGCAAAGATGACTCTAAGATAAAAAAACAAGCCCAATAACTCAACTGGTCATGGTACACACCCTCCCAAATTCGACCCATTTTATATGAAAGTTTTGATTTTAGACCATATTTTCTCAAATCCCAAAGCACGAATCGACAAGCGGAATATATTTTAAGAATCTTCAATATGTTGTTAAAAGTTTTAAATTAAAATCTACGGGATGTGGATTCTATAGCCAAAAATGCAAAAAATCCAATTTTTGGGAATTTTGGTTAGTTTTTTTTTTGGGAATTCAGGAAAACCCTCCCCTGATTGAAATTTGGTTAACGCGCTTTTATTTACATTAATAAGATCCACATTTCTTGCAAATTTCATTAAGATATTTTTATAAACAAATATGTTATTACAAATAAAAATTTGTATTTTCTCCAAAAACCCCAAATTGGGCTTTTTGTTCGGTTTATTTCTAAATAGCGAAAGAAATTTTAAAAATATGTATTCCAAATTAAGCTTATCCTTTAGCATATATAATTTCTGATCTTTTGCAAATAGATTCAAGTCAATATCATGCCTCATTGCAGAAATATGCGCCTTTAAACTTTTATATTTCCAATTTATTGTATATATGACTATATTTTTACAAACTTGTAACTTTTGCCTTTAGTTTTGCGTGTATAATTACTTAGAAATTTATGAATATATCTGTATACTTTTAATAATATCTATACACAAAATATTTTTATAAAAATAATTAATAAATATTTTTTATTTTTAATAGCGTTGCCACATTTCCCAAATTTAAGTAAATCTTTATCCTTTTCTAAGCATTCACATATTTCTATTAATCAATTTAAAATAACAAAACAAACAAAAAATGTCTATTTTAACTTAATCAATAAGTATTTTATTAGTTTACATTTATGTTGTTTACCTAAATTTAACAAATGTATTTATCTATTCATGATGGTTAAAAATTTATATACTTATGATCTAGTGGCAATGTAGAGGTATACTTTCCGGTGATACCTAACAGCAACATATAATATCAATGAATTCGGTGTAGGTAATCTTCCAAATTGACTCTTTCAGATATTTTACCTAATGAAAATTCACAGAATACCTATAAATATATATACCTGTGCGATATATCTAATAGATATATATATATATAAATGCACAGATAATCCTTATCAACATCATAACGAAGTTGATTACCATGGTGATTACATTGAAACATTAACAATTGTGTTGTGTCGACGTCATTGGTAAATCTCAGATAGAGAGCTTTTTAAAGTTGTATGACGTAAAAATGAAGCCCTTGGAGCACCCTGCAAGACATATGATGATTTAAGTACAAGATCTAAGAAGAAAAAATTGGCCCATAAGCTTTCTATAATTTCGAATGAAGAAGTTTCTGATACATTCAAAGAAATGTTAAAAAAGGAGAAGTAACCTAAGATTGCAATTAATATTGCTGAAATACTGCCAACTGCATCACCAAAACGTCTTAAACGGATTGCCGAAACTGTACCTACTCCAATATCACAATCCAATTTTACAGAGGAAGAAGCAATTGCTTTAATGCTTGAACTGGACCTCAGCCGAAACGAATATCAAATTTTAAGAAAAGCTCTGCTTGAAATCGGACACTCAATTCTACCATCATACAAGGATATTCAAGAAAAAAAGCAAAATATTTTGCCATCTATTTCGGTTACCGAAAAGGAAGCATGTGTAGAGCCATCTTCTTTGCTTGAGAATACAGTTACCAGAATAGTTGCAGATTTTTCTGCAGATCAGTTGGAAAAAGTAAATAACAGCGACGTTGTATTAATCAGTAAGTGGGGATGTGACGGACTATCAGCTCTTCCTGAATACAAGCATGCTAGTGGAGGTAAGAAAATGGCGGATTATAAAAGCGTATTTATAGCATCTTTGGTGCCATTAAGAATGCGATTATATTCCTTAAAGCAATCTTCATCAAAGTGTAAAATCTCATTTGAAGATATATGGCTTAACACCACTCCAGGATCAAAACATTTTTCAGACATATTCGGTACGAATACACAAGGGAGTCGAAGATAACTACAAAGGATTCAGTGGAATATATTAAAGATGAAATAAGTGATTTACAACCTCTTTCAATAACCATAAACCAATACACATTCGACCTATCCTTTCAACTTAGTCTAACAATGATTGATGGAATGGTTAGTAATGCCATTACGGAAACATCTCCGTTTTGGAAATGCTCACTATGTGATGAGACGAAATCTCAATTTTCGGATATTGGTAAAGCAAGGAGTATTAATGAAGAATTTCTGTCTTTCGGAATATCTCCACTTCACGCCGGAATATGGTTGATGGAGCATTTTCTGCACATAGCATATGATTTAAAGTATAGAAGTGTGCCAGAAAATTTAACAAAACCTTCCAGAAACAGCGAGGATTTAAAAACACTTAAAATATCTGAGAAAAGTAGAATCCAGGATGAATTCAGAGAAGAGACGGGATTAAACATCTACAAACCTCTGCCGACTGGTAGTAGTACAAATGATGAAAATACAGCAAGAAGATTTTTCGGAAATTTCGAAGATAACTGCTATTAATAAAGAGTTACTTGAAAGGACTAACATACTATTAATGGCAATTAATAGTAAGAACAAAATTAACTCTGCTCGATTTGGAGAATATGCAACAGGAATATATAAACTACTTGTTTCTCTATATCCATGGAAAGCAATGATACCAACAGTACATAAAGTATTGTGTCATGGCGAAATTATAATTGAATGAAATATTCTTCCACTTGGAGAGCTTACAGAAGAGGCTCTAGAAGCAAAAAACAGAGATTTTAAGCACGTTCAATTATTTAACTCCAGGAAATGCTCCACATCGTCACAAAACGATGATATTTTTAATTGTCTATTGTTATCATGAGACCAGATGATAGTACATCAATGAGGAAACGTTGGATTTACTACGAGCCTTTATCAACTCAAAATACTGAATACTTGAAGGACCTTTATTTTCTTTTAGATATGTATACAGATACAACAGATTATTTTATAGAAAATAAGTAGTATAAGTGTAAAATATTAGAAAAATTGTCTACCTAAATTTAATGTAAATAAGTAATAAAAAATCGTATTAGAAATAGAATATTTATTAATGAAGATGATAAATACCAAAAATAATAATATTGATTAAGTTAAAATAGACATTTTTTGTTTGTTTTGTTATTTTAAATTCATTAATAGAAATATATGAATGCTTAGAAAAGGATAAAGAATTACTTAAATTTGGGAAATGTGGCAACGCTATTAAAAATAAAAAATTTTTATTAATTATTTTTATAAAATATTTTGTGTATAGATATTATTAAAAGTATATAGAAATATTCATAATTTTCTAAGCAATTATTCTCGCAAAGCTAAAGGCAAAAGTTGCAAGTTTTTAAAAATATAGTAATATATACAATAAATTGGAAATATAAAAGTTTAAAGGCGCATATTTCTGAAATGAGGCATGATATTGACTAAAGGATAAGCTTAATTTGGGATACACATTTTTAAAATTTCTTTCGCTATTTAGAAATAAACCAAACAAAAGGTCCAATTTGGGGTTTTTGGAAAAATTACAAATTTTTTAATTGTAGTAACTTCTTTGTTTATAAAGATAACATAATGAAATAAAAGCGCGTTAACCAAATTTCAATCAGGGGTAGGATTTTCCTGAATTCCTAAGAAAACTAATGAAAATTCCCAAAAATTGGATTTTTTACATTTTTGGCTATAGAATCCATATTTTTCCGAAGTCCCGTAGATTTTAATTTAAAACTTTTAACAACATATTGAAGATTCTTAAAATATATTCCGCTTGTCGATTTGTGCTTTGGGATTTGAGAAAAAATGGTCTAAAATCAAAACTTTCATATAAAATGGGTCGAATTCGGGAGGGTATGTACCATGACCAATTCAGTTATTGGGCTTGTTTTTTATCTTAAAGACTTCTCTGTGAAGTTACCTTTCAGAAAAGTGCAAAATTATTATATGTTGCTAAAGAAAATTTTATTTTAGATAAAAAGGAGTGTAGATACTTTTTCGGATAAAGAAACATAAAAAGTCGTCTTTTTTGCAATTTTCAAATTCAAAATTGTTTATTTTTGAACTCGGTAAAGATATCGACTTCAAATTGTTTTTATTCAATAGATAATTTTATTCTTTAACTAGTTAAGAAAAAAAATCGGTCGGAAATACTAGGATGAATGAAAAAAACTGGAACAAGAACATGCAAAATTATAGTGCTTAAAAATTCAAACGCAAATAACTCGAAAACTATAAGAGATAAATAGGACATGTGAGCATGTTTTTTATAGGTCTTATCAGCGCGTACAACAATATATAAAAAGATTTGAAATCGGACGAGAAACAAAAATTTTGCAAGCGATTAAAAATTTTTTATGTCAGAGGCACCTAACTTTGAGCCCCCTTAGCTCTGGAGGGATTGTTGTGCCCCCTTCCAAACATAACATTGTACGCTCGTCTGCTACGCCTATACCAAATTTCATGAAAATACAACCGCCCGATCAGAAGTTACAGATTTATTTCCAAAAAATTTCGATTCTGCTCCACTTTGGATTGTAGTTTGTTTAATTCTGTTTATTTTTAAAATCAAAACATTCTTAGCTAGCTACAAAGGCCAAATTATAAAAGAAAATCTAATTTCAAGCTATTGCAAAAGTAATATTTACTGTGCAGCAACAGCAGCAGATTCTTATGAAGTAGATTTTTGATACACTTATTTTCTAAATATTTAATTTTTTAACCTTATCAATGTTTGTAAGTTATCTATTCATACCAAAATTTAACTCGGTGTGATTTACAAGCATAGGAAAGGGAATTACTTCCAAAATTAGATAAGTTTTCATTGAAGTTGGAATTCGGGTTATAAAGTACAGAATATCTTTCCGTTGCCATAAAGAAGTTTTAATATATTCAAATTAATTAGTATTTAATGCAGAAATTTTATCTGTGTAAATTAATTTTGGATTAAAAATACGCTGTTTACTTAGAACTAGTCCTAATTAAATGTTTTTCAAATGTTCGTAATAACTTTTTACGTTATCTGAAAAACCGTCTGATAACACTTTTCTAACAATTTTATTTTGTAGCACATTGGTGGCGTTATTTAAGTTTTGAATAAATTGGGTTTCGTTATTTTCTTGCGATAATGTGTTATAATCTATTATATTCAATCTACCATGAATTTCGGGTCTGTCCTCATCGCCAAGAGTTCCAAATAACAATTTATTCCCACAGCCCGAAACACTAAAAAGTCCGCGTCTGTGTCTAGTGTTAAATAATTTCCTTTCAGCGTCAGCTATTTTAAGGTACCTTCTATTCATAGCTGTCTGTAAAAATAGGTTTTCATTAAATTCTTTTTCTAATAATCCATACGCTAATTGAATTTTTGTTTTGTTAATTTTTAATATAAGTTCCTTATACTTATTAAGTAAATCTATCGTTCCTTCCTGTAGCATTACGTAACCTTTGTCGCTGCTTATCTCTTGAATTTGTATCGTCTGAGTCGCTGCTATCATCATTAGTAAGTGGTATATCAAGATTGTTAGTAATATTTTCGGTATTCTGATTTCTGGAAGAAGAATTGTTATGAGAGTATTTTTTCCTTTTAAAATGGTTGAGTGTATTATGATTCCTGATCATTATCTGTATTAATAATGCTTAACTTCTCATTTAAAGTTTTGTGAAGTCTCTCAATATCTGCTATTCCTGTTTTTCCCATTATAATTTTGATCTCTATGTTTAAAGTTTTATTCTTGTAAACTTACATTAACTGATCCTGCATCTTGATCAGTTTTAATTGCCCTTGGAGAACGCATAGTATTGAATATTTTCAATAATGCTCTTTTTGCTTCAACTCAATTGGTGTGATTTAAATTTTTTACGATAGCATATTTAGAGAAAATATCTATGCAAGTGAGGTATGAAGAATTGTCCCACTTCCAAATATTAATAATATGTTTATCTCGAATATAGTATGTAGGAGGTGTGACTTTGAAAGGCATCTTTCTACTTCTATGATCGCATTTGCACTCATTACATAAGTCACAATCATTTATTATGTTTGGTATTTCTTTAATATAATTTTAATAATATTATATTAAAATATCCGCTTGTATTTTTTAAATGTATTTTTAAAATAATTTCTTTAAATGTATCGTAAGATGATAAATATCTTTTAATAATTTTGTAGCCTTTAAAGTAAAATTTTTCTTTGTTTACCTTACAAGATTTGCGTAGAAAAACTGAAATAGTACGAAATCATTATCGTTTTCAAAAAATACTGTTGCTGTAATGCTAGTAAGTTTGTTCAAAATAAAATTTTTAGCAAAGTTTTTTGTCATCTCAACGTCTACAATAGTTCTAGTATTTCTGAATATTATTCTCAGGCTTTCACTTTTCATAGGAGCTCGCCTAAATAAAAACTGTCTACGGAAAACATTTAACGGTCTCTCTGATATGTAGATGTAATTTGAATTGACTTCATCCGCTTAGTGTACTGTTGCTAGATTAGAAACTATATCATTCATATGACATTCGTTAATATTTGTTCGTGATAGAGCATCAGGTACACGATTTTCCTTAGGCTCTTTTAAATTATGCTGCATAGGTTTGTGGTCACTGTTAATTTTAAATTTTCTACCATATAGATGCGTTCGAAAATATTTCGTTGCTTAAACGATCGTTAAATGTTCTTTCTCTGTAGTGGAATAGTTTATCTCATGCTCATTGAGAGTTCTACTCGCAAAACAGATGGGATGATTTCCTTGGCTAGGAACTGCTTCCAAAGCTGCATTAGATGCATCAGTGGTGAGGGTGAATACCTTCGTAAAGTCTTGACTTTTCAATATAGGATCACTTGATATAAGTAGCTTTATTATTTCGAAAGCCTTTGCATATTTTTGCAAAATCCCTTATAAATTTACGGAAGAATCGCGCAAAACCTAAAAATTGCTTGTTTTTTAATTTTTTTTAGAATTGGAGAATTTTTTATTGCTTCAATCTTTTTTGGGTGCAGTTTTATACCATTCGGAGTGATATATGTTCCAAAAGTTCTACTTCTGTTCTCACAAATTCGCAGTTGTTTATTTGGAGCTTTAAGTTAGCCTTCTTTAATCGTTTATATACTTTATCCAGCGAAATTATGTGTTCTTAAAAAAAAGTACCAAAGACAATAATATCGTCCAAATAAACAAGACCATGAGTACCTACTTTATCACTAAGTACAGAGTTCATTAGACGTTGAAAAGTAGGGTGGATTTTTGAAATTCATAGGCGTTCTAAGAAATTCATAGTAACCGTCTTGCGTAAAAAAGCGGTTTTTGATTGACTTGCTTCGTTAATTTTCACTTGATGAAAGATTTTCGACAGGTTAAGTGTAGAAAAATAAAGGCAACTATCCAATTTATCCAACATCTTATTAATGTTGGGAATTGGAAAGGGGTCATCAACTGTTATGTCGTTTAATTTCCGATATTCCATTAAATTCTCCATTTGGTTTTTCCTAAGGCGTCCATTTTCTTTGGAAGGACTCATAATAGAGTAGTGTAGGGTGATTGACTGTGTCTTATTATATTCTGCTCAAGCATTTGTTTAATTTTCCTGTTTACTTCTACCTTATGCATTAATAGATAACGATATGATTTAGTGTATATTGTATTTTGATGCTTTATTACGATTTTGTGTTTAATTGCATTAGTAAAAGTCTATTTATAATTGTCTGAATGGAAAGGGGATTTGTATTTGTTTAAAAGTTTTTCTAATTAAGTTTTCTCTTCGATATTCAAATGGTCGGTTCTAAATTTATTTAAAATTTATTTATTGTTATTTTGTTCCTCTTCTAATTTCTAATTAATTTCTCTAAATTGTCATAAATCATTAACCCATCATAATTGTTTGAAAATTCGTGAACATAAAATTCTAATTGTTTTCCCAATTTTCATCGAATATATTTTGTTTATCTTTCCTGCAACAGTGGCTACAGTTATTGGTGTTACTGCCCTAATTTGATTTTTTAATATGTCATGTGTAATCAAGCTTACATAAGACTCTGTATCTACCAAAAACTTATAAAATTTATTATCTATTTTTAATTTTATTATTAGTAATTTCCCGAAGCTCTTGCATAAAAATTTTCGGGTTTAACTTTTATAGGTATCGGAGGTCCATAGCGTCTAATTATCGATTGAGTTGAATCATATTCTCTTTGCCTTTTTGGATTCCGATTGTCATAGTTATGTTGAGGATAATTTAAATTATTTTGCGAGTAATTAAGATTATTTTCTAGGTGATTAATTAATGAAGTGTTCAAACTGAAGGTATTATTATGTTGTTGTGGGATAAAGTTTTGTTGATAGTTTCCTGAATAATTTGAAAGATAGTTGTTTCCTGAAAATGCGTTCGCAAAAGAATTTGTTTAAAAATGTATTGTTTGACGAACATTTGAATCTAATGCGTTCGCTCACCAAACTCTTCAATCAGTAACCGCTTCAAAGTAATCCAGTCCGATTGTTGTTTGCGTCTCAAGATATTTAGAGCTGGTCCTCTTAATGTCCACAAACAGCGCCAGATAGTTGTTGCTTCTATCAAACGGTTGCAGTAGTTTAATGTTTTGTAAAAGTAAATCTCATCTGTCCTTTACTGCTTCCAATTTACTCTCGTCCTTGCCTAAGTTGATGATTTTTACTTTGTTAGCCAAGTCTTCGACTTCGGTCATAAATATTTTATTTTAGGTTATTGAAATATTACTTTTGCTTTATTAATTTCAAAAATGTTCATATTTTGTTTTACGTGTTTTTTTTTAATTTCCTTAAATATTTACTTTCCTTTCAGGTTGTCACTTGTGTAACTGTTATAAAATTATTTTATTTATTAAAGCATTTAAATTATTAATATTGTGGTTCTTTAATATTTCCTTAACGAAAAAAAAATAACCGACTGCGCCAGTTTAATTTTAGAACTTCACTCGATTGTGGATTGTTTAATTCTGTTTATTTTTAAAATCAAAAAATTCTTAACTAATTACAAATTATAAAAGGAAAACCAATTTCAAGCTATTGCAAAAGTAATATTTATTGTGATGCAACAGCACAAAGGTATATTGTTACGCCTGAGAAATAAATTTTTGTTTATTATAATTCTTCAAAACGGTTTGTAATAAATCAACAAATTTTTATATTTACGATTTTAAAACCAGAAAAAACTTAATATATTTATGGGAGTAAGTTTTTTCTTATACCACTTATATAATGACATATAACACATAGTATTCCTTTGTATTCCTTGAAAATATTAGTACATATTTCGGGAAACATTATTATGTACATTTATCTATTTCATAAAATAACATTTTATAGCTGATAATAACTTATTATGTTTTTTTTTTATGTTGAACCAATTTACTAAAATTTTAATTTATCCTAAATTTTGTAATGCCCCTAATTTCCATACAAACAGATACCCGTGTTCATATATGTACATTCGACTGCACCAAAACTTACCGACTTTTGAATTTTGACTGTAACTTCGCCTAGATTTCTGTATTGAGTCGTAAAAATATATTGTGATAAATATTAGTGAAATCGATTATCGTTAACCCGTATTTGTAAGTGTGTGCGTTTATGTGGGTGCGTTTGGTACATTTATATGGGAAATATGTTTTTTTAATATTTTTTAGAAAAATTTAGCTATTAAAGACTATGATTTGCAACACAATGCTAAAAAATCGAAATCGATTAAAAAATGTTAAAGTTATTAAGAATTCCCCAGATCATTAATGTGTTTTAGACCACTTATGTAAGCAAAGATTCGAAAGAATTAATTCTTTAATTCACTTTTTGAAATGGAATTAAATTATATGGAACTATTAATTCTTTCAAGCAAATTCAACCTAATTAATTCTGAAGCTTAATTCCTGAAGCTTATGATATTATGGAATTAATTCATTGGTGAATAAGTTCTTTGGGAATGCTTAATTTTTTGTTTAAATTCAAACTATTACAAATTGAGTTAACAAATTTTCAACCATTCAATTTGAATTCAATTTTAATTTTTTAATTCATCAAGTTTCAGACATTTTTAATAACTGCAATAAATGTAATTGTAAACTACTCTTATGCATTTCGTGGCGTGTGATTAGTCGATTAGTTTTTTTTTTCTAAAAAATTCTCGTTACGAGAAACTGTTCTACATTTACAAAGAGACTTGTGGTCTTTTTATTAATTGTTTGAAGTGAATACATTTAAATTTTCATTAGTAATTTATTTTTTTATGAAATGCTACTAAATATTATCATAATATGTCAATATTTATATATATCCCTAGGACTCGCGGAGATCATATCCTAAACATTATCAATTTATTTTTAAATCTGCGAGGCGCAGCTTCTTTATAAAGTTATATTGCATATATCATATCGAAGATTATGTTTTGTTTATATGTGAATTAATTATAAATAGAATTAGTTCTTTCGAAGCTCTGTATGCAAGGAGTGTATAAACAAATTTTTAATTTTTTGAGAAATATTTAAGTAATATAAGGTCTTATACTGCTACCTTAGTGGCGAAATTATACTTAAGAACTTAAATATTTCTTTCCACCCCTTAAGTTTTTCAAAAATATTTATTGAAACAAAAATAAAAAAATACAAAATCTAATAAAATTATTTAAGATTTTAAAATGACTTGAAACATCCCTTTAAATTTATCTTTTCTGTGTGCATATATATTTTGCACTAACACCTTTTTAATTTTAGAGCACATCATAATGATGCATCAGTAGTGTAGTATAATTCAGTAAATTTTAACGATCCCACAGTCGACAAATATGTCGATGTTGTTTGAAGTAAAACAATTATATGATCAGTACGTACATTTAACCAACAGTAGACAACAATTATTTTCGCGTCGCACTTCTGTCAAAATAAACAAAAGACTTAAATAGGATTAGAAAAAAAAAAGAATTTGGGAATTATTTAATAGTTGTGCACGTGTGTCTTTCCGCTTTTGTATGTTAAACTAGTGTTTTATTGGAAAAAATAAATGAATCAAATGTAGCATTTTAGTTCCCGACCAGTGTTGCCGTTTTGGTTATTTTTAATCAAAACGATTATTTTACTTTCCAATGTGAAGATGGTGACTTTTTTCCATTTTTTTTTTTTTTTTTGTTAAACCAAAATTTCATTTTTATAAACTAGTTTTAAAGTACCATTTGTATTGCTCTGTATATCGTATATATTTGCCAACAATAAAATGAATATCAATACGATTTTGTGCTAAAAAGCCATAATAATTTAATGACTTCTTTTTCCAAATTTAACTGACATCGATGAAGAAAACACAATTTTGAAGACATCCAGAATATTAAGAAAGTGTGTTGGAGAACAGAAAATACATAATCCATTATCTAATTACACTCCAAAAATTCTAATTTTGTTCCGCCAAACAGAAACAATTAGTAGCTCAATTTCGGAAGATCGGCCCATTAAAGATTGTAAATCCCATAGATTTTAAAGCTTAAGAAATAAGTGAACTTGCTCTACCTATTACCTAGAAAATTATATAATCAAAGAACTCTTGAGAGAAGTATAATTCTTTGATAGTCAATGGGTTTCATTTAACTCTCTACGCTATATATAGTCTAAGGAATAATAATTTCGCAGAGCTATTTACAATATAGTTTTATATGCCCTGTTGTTGACCATGTTGTTAGGGAATAGTATTTGCAAAATGTAGGTGACTTTAAAAAGGAAATTTCATTAATAGAAAATTATGCAAAAAATTATTTTGGGTGCAAAATATGCAACATTTTTCTCTAAAGTGTACAATATAAAAAATTATTCTCTTACATATCAATTATGTAAAAGATATGCCATTTAAATTGCTGAAATATGCTCTAAAATAAGGATTTATAATAAAATATTTTTTATAAAAACATGACAAAATATGCTACGAGTGATAAGAATAAAATATGCAGAAATATAATGTTATGACAAAAATATGCAAAAACAGGCTGCAATAAATCGGTGACAAATTTGTCTGAAACGGATAAATAACTAATTGTTTCATTTGTTTGAAGCCCAGAGAAAAATATTAAATGAAAAACGTTAGTTATACGTGTTGTTTTATTAGTATTGTTATTGTTATTATTATTATTATTATTATTATTATTATTAATGTAAAATATTTTTTTAATGTATTTTTGCTTTCCTTACACTTAAATTTATTAATATTATTAATATACTTAAATAACTTTAATATTAAAGAAAGTGCTGGTTATTAATTACCAAAAAATTTATTTATATATATTATTTCCATTTTGTACTCTTTAAACTTTCAGAAACGAATAGATAAAAGAACGTAATAATACGTGTGAGCTTAGCTATTCTAAACAGTTAAATTTGGAAAACAATTTTTTCTAATTTGATTACTTTTTTCAATATTTTGGTACCAAAAATATTTTTCCGTGGCAACACCGTCCACGATAGAAGCAGATGTAACGAAACGAATATCGTTTGAAAATGATATAGAATAGAAAAATCTATAATTTTGTTGTTTAATTTTATAAACGATTCGATAATCGTTAAAATAAGTTACTGAATAGCACTACAGGTAATAGAATTCTTATTATCATCGAAAAAATTTAAAATTTTTAAAAATTGTTGCTTTTTAATTTATTTTTGATGCCACATTAGAGTGGCATCGACAAATGTTTTGCCCCAAAAAGTAAATTTGATATCTTTAATATTTTTTGGATTAGCATAAGACAACAGTAACCTAAATAAAAATATATTTAATAAAAAATTACAGGTAATTCATTTACGCGATTTCTTTATAATACGATTCAATAATAGTAGTCATTTCTTCAAATACGCATTTTTATTTCACACGAATTTGATACAATGCATTATAACATTAATGATAAACCTTTAATTGCGCGAAATATAGTACAAGCTTGTACAGAAATGGTTGTTGGAAAGATAAACCATTTTAAGAAAACAAAAGAATTTCGAGATAATTTAATAAAAAAAAAAGTATAATACACCTATAATTTGAATATAACCAGATTACAAAAATAGTACGTATATTGATAATATAGAAATAAAAGGTCTGTTCCAGTACTTCTCTAACATGCAAGTTTTAGTCAAAATTTACAGGAAACCTTCTCCGTACTAAGAATTTATGTGTATTTTTTACAATTTCTGACTAATTCTGGCTAAAACTTGTAAATTTGATAAATACTGGAATAGAGCTAATACGGTTAAAAAAAAAGTTTTAAAAAAATTGTGATTGCTTGGAATAACCGGAACACGAATCCCATAAATGTAATTTTTGGCTTTCAATGGCATTTTCAGGAAATTAAAGAATCCTCATCAGGTGACTTTAATGCCACTAAAACATTTAGATCATATTTTGAATCAATTAATAGAGGATTGTATGAAAATCGATACCTAAAATTCCTGTGTGTTGAAATGTAGAAAATCCTTGGAAATAATATAAAAATAAACAATTTCAAGTGTTTTAATTTAATGCGATTTTTAGATTGCAAACTAACATCAATAGTGCGATATATAGAAATTCTGATCCCAAAATATAACTGTACTTATTGTGGACCTTATGCTTTACGCGCTTTTAATTTACGCATACTTTCTCCGGTCCCAACAAGTCGCGTAAATCAGGGGTTACTTGTAACATAATTAAGACAAAATATTTTAGGCTAAATAAATATAACTATGATTTTAAGTTGAAGAAAATGTTTTTGGAAAGTTGAGATCACTCCATTGTAAATACATAAAAGCTCAAAACCATAGTATAAGGAACTAGTAGAGAAATTAGCCCTATTTTCTGCGACTACAACAAGTCTTCATTCTTCACATACATGTGTTTTGTGAATTCAACATATTTGTGAGAGATGTAAACAAAACAAACAATTAACAAAACTATTCTCTCAAATAACATTCGTAGCACATTTTATCACACACACACATAACATATAATTATGTATATTTTTAAACATTTTTATCACATTTTAATTTCACAAACGTAAAAACCAAAAAAAATTTTTATCATTTTTGGTTGTTGAATTTTAATATATATATATATATATATATATATATATATCTATATATATATATATATATATATATATATGTATATTGAGCATATAAAAAATTATGTTCGAGTGACAAATCGTAGATTACAATTTTTTAACATTTTGTTACAAAGCAAAGTATTTAATAGATAATTTTTTCTAAAACTGAAAAAAAAATATTTTCCCCTTATAAGCGCAACATACAAAATTTAGGTCCGATGCGACAAAGGTTAAGGATATCCGGTTTCACTAATATTTCACACATTATCTTTTTCTAACCCAACGAACGATTCTAGGGAGAGTTACGGTCAAAATTCAAAAGTCGGTAAATTTTAGTGCAGTCTAATATACATATGTATATTCATGTATATTTGCGTAATCGAATTTATTCCTAGGCATACAGATAAATCTGTGTGTATGTATAAGAACTTATTTTGTTTAACTTTCAACTTAACAAAGTCCATCTACATAAAACAAATATTTATAACCACAAACACACATATTCACACAAATACATTAACATATATACATACGTACACATTTTACTCAAATTCGAATTTGTTGCATTTTGAGTTTTCATTATATTTTTTTTTTCAGATTTTATTAACAGCCATTATATTCAATAAAACGTGCATTTAAATGTTAAAAATACTACATTGTTTACATTTCAGCATTCCAAATGTAATATGTATTTTAAATAAAATAAAAAAAAACACTGCAATAACAACAATAATAAAAATCATTATTGTTAACATAGTAAATCTGTAAAAATAACCACAAATATGTTTTTCATGATATTTAATGTTTCGTTTTTGTATAAAAGAGCTTTAAAACACACCGAATAAAAATAGTCAAACTATAAAAACAATTTAAGTGAATCCATGAAAAAGACAAATAACTGTGTTCTTTAATATTGTCCATATTTGCCCTACTTTAAGATTTTGAATCATTGGATCGGATTAAATCATTCGAGAGTTATATACATATGAATAAACTATGATTTTTTTATCTTGATTGAAATACAATTGTGTCCAGGTCATAACAGATATAAAGTGCATTCTTTAGATCTGCTATGACCTGGACACAAAATTCGAAATTTTATAACTTTATATCCTTTTTTTGGTACGATTTTTCTGTAACCGAATGGCTCCAAATTTTATATAAATTTGGTACTAAGGAACGACATCAGAACTATTCAAGACCAAAATATGTCAAAGACACGTCTAATGTATATATATATATATATATATATATATATATATTTATTTATTTATTATTTTTTATTATTATTTATTTATTTATTATCAGATTATACAAAGAACACCTGGAGAAGGAATAATGGAGAGATTCACAACTGAACAAAGAAGCAGAATAATAGAATTTTATTATTTAAATCAGCGTTAAATTATTTTAACGCCCTCTGAAACAATGATTCTTTGATTAGTTCATCGCCGCCACCAACATGGCAACGTAAAACATTTGCCCCGAACGGGCAGACCATGTTTAATACTTACTGTGGAAAATATTGAACGTGTGGAGCAAAGTGTTAACGAAATACCAGAAATATCTATCAGAAGGCTCAGCTCAGCTAGGAATGACTCTTACGCCACTACGGCGCATTTTAGAAAAATATTTACTGTTATATCCATATAAGGTGCAATTGGTGCAAGAACTAAAACCTTTAGATTGGCAACATCTAAATTTTGCAGTTAAATTTCAACAGTTGGCCAGAAATGAAATCAACTTTATTGAAAATTTGATTATGAGTGGTGAAACTCATTATTGAAAATTTGATTATGATTGATGAAGCTCATTTTTATTTGAATGGCTTTGTTAATAAGCAGAACTGTAGGTTCTGAAAATCCAAAAGCCATTCATGAACTCCAATTACACCCCATTAGGTGTACAGTATGGTGTGGCATTACCTCTAAAAATATCATTGGGCCTTACTTCTTCGAAAATGAAGATGAAAGTGTTGTGGTTTCTTATAGAACATTTTTTACATCCTGCTCTTGAAAACAGACTTGAGATGTGGTTTCAGCAATATGAAGCCACAGCCCACACTGCCAATATACAATGGCACTTTAAAGTTAAATTTTTGGAGAGCGAATAATTTGCAGAAATTCGGAAATTAATTGGCCAGCGCTCGACTATTTTCTTTGGTGTTATTTGAAGAAGCGAGTACATGTGAAAGAGCGCGATACAAATTTTGAAAGATGTTATGGAAAATACTCTAAAGCGAGTTGAAAACGGGTGTCATTTAAGTGACATTATTTTCCATACTTAGTGCAAAAATTTCCATTTTATATATTTTATAATCTGAAAAAAAAGAATAAAAATAAAAAATATATAAACGAAAAAGTTATTAAATTTTTAAACCCCATGGTGACTTTTGGCTCACCGTGTACAACAATGACATATTGAAATACGTGCATATATTTTATTCGTTAAAACAACAATTCTTATAAATGGCCAACATAATAAAAATATATTTATTTTCATTTGTTTTTATATATGTGTTCATGTGAATTTTTTAATGTATTTAGTTATTATTGTCAAAACGATGCCAATTAAATCTAAAAATAAACAAATAAAAAAATGAAAATGGAATGTCGATTGTTCTAGTGTTAATGATAAATAGCTTTTAATTAAGTTGATCCAGTATTTTATTTTTATTAAAAACCAAATAAACAAACATAATAATTAAAATAATAAATAAATCTTTAAATGTTGCCATATTATAACTTTATAGTTAAATTGTGTTTACATACATATACATGTATGCATATTAGACTGCGCCAACATTTACCGACTTTTGAAATTTGATCGTAACTCCCCCTAGATTCGTTCATTGGGCTGTAGAAAGATATTGTGTGAAATATTAGTGAAATCGGACCTGATGTTTATATGGTGCATTTATATGGGGAAAATATTGCTTGTTTACGGTTTTAAGAATACTTTTGCTATTAAATACTTTACTTTGTAACAAAATGTTAAAAGGTCGTAATCTATACATAATTATCTATCAAACAAGATATAAAAGAAAAAAAAAGCGTTTAACATATGTTTAAGCTATTAAGAATTCCCCAGACCATTATACTTATAGAATAACTAGAAGGCCTATTTTTATGCATTTATTTTTTAAAAATATTCGCCTAAATTTGAATTTGATATAACTAACTCATGACCGTATATCTCAAAAATGATAAAATAATTAAAATCGCACAGGCAGAAAATGCGTGGAAATCAAGAGTTTGAAAAAAATAAAAATCTAAATTTCAATAACAAAGTCAATAGAGGAGTAAGAAAAAGATTATCGCGAATAATTTCAAGTAATTATTATTCCTTTGGCTGCATAGAGTGTAGAAAATGGAATGAGATATTTCCATTACGTCACAATTTTAAGATGTATCATGTTTTATTTTCAACTTCATTCCAAAATATTTTGATATATTCTTCTTTTATTTAGGTTTAGAAAAGTACTATTCTTAAGTTTTTTCATACTTAGAACCAGCAATAATCAGTCAGAGTAATAAGATTCCATTTGCCCTTGATATAATATCTCAATAACAGCTATTTCTTGCTGAAAACGCTCCTGTGTTAATGGCCTATTGCTTTCATATTTTCTGGAATTTGAAAATTTTAAAGACTTCTAGGACTATGTAGTGCAAGTTGGATACATGACTACATTTTTGTAGCACTATTGCTTCTCTAAAAAACATGTATAACTGTTATCCAGAAAGTTTTATAACCCAAAAACCACTTTGGAAATGATTTATTTAATTTCTATTTCTTGTCTATAAAACATGAACGACTAATTTTCTCTACCTATAACCTAGAAAATTATGTAACCTAACTCCTGAGAGAAGCATACTTTCTTTGGTCGTCAATGTGTTAAAATTATGACGTGATGAAAACGTTGCATTTAACTTTTTACACTACATTTATTCTAAGGAATAATAACTTCGCAGAATTATTTGCGGTATAAATTTTTATGATCTTTTGTTGGCCTGCGTTATTAAACAAAAATAAGTTCACGGTAGATATTATTAAACAATGAAACTACTCGTATGTTCTAAAAGATTAATGCTATTTAATTGTACTTTTTTAAAATTTGTGCTCTTTTATTTTTAATTTTTTAAAACTTATATTCGTGTCGCTAAGCTTGATACAAACTATAAACTTATTAAGGTAGGCTTTTATTTATATAAACAAACATATTTTTTACCTTTTTATATCAACAGATGTAATAAACATAGAAAATAAATTGGTTAGCAAAAGGTTGCAATAATTGAATTTTATAAGAACGTCTTAAATTTTATTTCAATTAAAATAAATTTAATATTTGTACAGGTATTCAATATGTACAACATTAAAAACATAAATGTGATAGAATTATAATTCCTTTAATGGTATGTTTATTTATTTTAACTAACTAATTTCTGTTTTTCAAAACTAATTATAATAAACAGCCGACTATAAATCAATGTATTTATTAACGATAAATCATATTAATGGTTGCAAATAAAAATTTATTATAAAAATTCGGTGATAATGAAACAAATCCAAATTCGTATTTATATTGTATTTATAAAAAATAAATTGTGCACAAATTCGTTACAAAAAATGCAATAAAAATATATAAATAAATAAAATACCACAAACATTTGCAGCGCAACGAATTGCAACTACTGTTCTAATAAGTATTAATGAAAAAGAATTGGGGAAGCAGGGTTCGATTCTGGAGAGTGAGCCTGAGAAACGGCTACTACGTCTAAGGCAGCAGGCGTGTAAATTACCCACTCCCAGCTTAGGGAGTTAGTGACTAGGGTAATGATTATTCGACTTTTCGGAGAAATCGGGTTTCGAGTAGTTCGAATAGCTGGTATTTTGAAAAAATCGGTTGCACGTTTTGAAATTCAGAAAAAAACGGGTTAACCTGTTTTTTTGTTAAGAAAAAAAAAAAAACTATTATACGTGTTTTACTGTTTTAATCCAAAAATTTATTCAGCTTTCTTCACAAAAATTACAATAAAGTAATATTGTATAGGTACATAAAATTAATTTCAAATTTAAAAAATTAATTTCAATAAAAAAAAAAAAAAAAATTAAATAAAAAAAGTATATAAATATCATTAAAATAGGATAATAACCTATATCGCTTATAGGATATATTAAATACTGTTATTTAGGTATTTTGTTTAAAATGGTCTCTTAAAAATAAAATACAATTTAAATTCGTTGAAAAGTATCTGTTCTTTTATTTAGTTTTTATAAAACTACATATAGAAAACGATCTTTCATTTATCGTGTTGGTTGGACATACATACATAATTTACAGGCAAATTCCTTGGTTTCGGTCACAAAAGAGTATTTGAGAAAATGATCGCTTTTGGGTAACTTTCCTGTATTTAAATATAGCAATAATGTATTTAAAACTTTTATGTGACGTTCGTTAATCCGCTTTTTTAAAAATTCAAGTAAATCTTCTGCCAATGGGTTTTCAATTTCTGAAAGGCTTTCAAAGAGAAATATAAAAATCCCTTCAATTTCCAGAAGGGTTGTAGAGTTTTTAGATAACTGTTTAACTGCAATTTCTAAAGGCTTCAGAATATTTTTTCAATATTTTAGTCTCCTTTTCATTAAAAGATAACTGTCCCAAGTCTAAATGTGCATGATTTACAACCTTATAAATTCTTAAGAATTGAGAAATAATTTTCGACATGGAATTCCAATAGTGCTTCACATCGTGAATTAGTTTAAGTTCCCTCTTCTCCTGTTCTTTAACGTATGCCTGTAACTATTTCTGTTTTACGGGCGATTTATTAAAGGTTTTAACACATGGTCTAAGACGATCTATAATTGTTTTCAAATTGTTTTTTAAACAAACATTATCGCCTAAATCAAAAATATTGTTTTCTTCGTCAGCTTCAAAATCCATATCATCGCCTTCGTCGGAACTTGAATCCTCAATATTGTAGTCTCTATTTGAATATTAGGGGTTTACAATACACAAATGTATTGCACGACTAATGCATAACTGGGATCGAAGGCTATATTATTTCCATATTTTTTCATGACGGAAGCTCTATCTTCATGAAAAAGTACTGAAAATTAAATAAATTGAAAAAGCCGATTTTTGGGTTAAAAAAACCGGATTATTCGACATTCGAAAAAATCTAGCCAGGACGAAAAATAACAATACATAACTCATAGTAGAGGCCCTGTAATTGAAATGAGTATACATTAAATCGTTTAACAAGGACCTATTGAAGGGCAAGTCTGGTGCCAGCTGTCGCGGTAACTCCAGCTCCAATAGCGTATATTGAAGTTGTTGCGGTTAAAACGTTCGTAGTTGAACTTGTGCTTCATACTGGTAGTATAACTATAATTATAGTTTATACTAAACCTTATGTATGTAAGCGTATAATCGCTGGAGTTCTTATATGTATTAAACACTTGCATTTATGCATATTCCTCCTATTTAAACTTGCTTCAGTGCTCTTCATCGAGTGTTGTTGTAGGCCGGTACAGTTACTTTAAACAAATTAGAGTGCATAAAGCAGGCTCCAAATGCTTGAATATTTTGTGCATGGAGTAATGAAATAAGACCTATGTTCTACTTTCATTGGTTATTCGATTAAGAGGTAATAATTTTTTCCATCAGGAGTGGAGCTTGCTGGTTCAATTGACTCAACACGGGTAAACTTACCAGGTACATAAATGTGTAAGACAAATTGATAGCTTTTTCTCGATTCTACGAGTGGTGGTGCATGGCCGTTCTTAGTTCGTGGAGTGATTTGTCTGGTTAATTCCGCTAACGAACGAGACTCAAATATATTAAATAGATGCTTTCAGGATTATGGTTTTGAAGCTTTTGAAGCCTTCATTCATGAGCACAGTAAAATGCAAGTCTGGTGCCAGCTGTCGCGGTAACTCCAGCTCCAATAGCGTATATTGAAGTTGTTGCGGTTAAAACGTTCGTAGTTGAACTTGTGCTTCATACTGGTAGTATAACTATAATTATAGTTTATACTAAACCTTATGTATGTAAGCGTATAATCGCTGGAGTTCTTATATGTATTAAACACTTGCATTTATGCATATTCCTCCTATTTAAACTTGCTTCAGTGCTCTTCATCGAGTGTTGTTGTAGGCCGGTACAGTTACTTTAAACAAATTAGAGTGCATAAAGCAGGCTCCAAATGCTTGAATATTTTGTGCATGGAGTAATGAAATAAGACCTATGTTCTACTTTCATTGGTTATTCGATTAAGAGGTAATAATTTTTTCCATCAGGAGTGGAGCTTGCTGGTTCAATTGACTCAACACGGGTAAACTTACCAGGTACATAAATGTGTAAGACAAATTGATAGCTTTTTCTCGATTCTACGAGTGGTGGTGCATGGCCGTTCTTAGTTCGTGGAGTGATTTGTCTGGTTAATTCCGCTAACGAACGAGACTCAAATATATTAAATAGATGCTTTCAGGATTATGGTTTTGAAGCTTTTGAAGCCTTCATTCATGAGCACAGTAAAATGTGTGAGTGTTTGAATGTGTTTATGAAAGTAGAGCCGTACCTGCTGGTTTGTCCCATTATAAGGATACTAGCTTCTTAAATGGTCAAATTGCATCTAGCAAAAGGGGATTGAGCAATAACAGATCTGTGATGCCCTTATATGCTTTGGGCTGCACGCTCCCTACAATGAAAGTATCAACGTATATTTCCTAGACCGAGAGGTCCGGGTAAACTGTTGAACTACTTTCATGCTTGGGATTGTGAATTGAAACTGTTCAGATGAACTTGTAATTTCCAGTATGTGTGAGTCATTAACTCGCATTAAGTCCCTGCCATTTGTACATACCGCCCGTCGCTACTACCGATTGAATTATTTAATGAGGTCTCCGGACGTGATCACTGTAATGCATTATGTGTTAAGGACAGCAAGACAAACAAACAAAAAGCTAAATGTGAAAATAAATAAAGAAAACTAACTTACAAAGAGGGATCCTGAACATTGTGTAAATGTAAAGTCACATATATAAATATGTGGAACGTAAGTTTCTACCCTACTAATGACAATAAATGAAAAAAAGGCTAACAAAAAGCTGAATAAATGCGAGCGAACATAAATAAAGAAAACTAACTTACAAAAAAGATCTTAAGTAAACGTGAAGATATATATGATTTATAGTATGTAAATGAAAACTTATATTTTTTTAGTGGATTTTGTGTAATATAATAAATGAAATTTTTACAAAATCCATAATATAAAAATATGGTATAAAAATATTATTATGCAAATGTACTGCACTGCAGTAATATCTCAGACATTGAAAAATAAACACACAATTATAGTTGTACTTTCAAAAACTATAAGTAGTGTTGAAGTTAATATTTGTGCTTTAATTAGAACTAATACATTTGCAACAAACTTTGTATGTTTTAAATAAAATTATTAAATGAATTGATGACCAATTTGGTTTGGTGTATTTTTGATTTCTTTCAATAAAAACATTTATGAACTGCTAACAAATATAAAATAAATATCACTCTAAACGGTTGATTACTTGGCTCATGTGTAGATGAAGAACGCGGCAAACTGTGCGTCATCGTGTGAACTGCAGGACACATGAACATCGACATTTTGATTGCATATCGTAGTCCATGCTGTAAGGTACCTTAATTTACAATTAATGTACTACGTATGATTGAGGGTTGCACGACTATGCTAAACCAATTATTTTTTTTTTTATTAAAAAAATATTTTTTTAATTTAAAGCACATGTTGTATTACTAGATATATATATAATATTGATAATACTAAAAGCAAAAGATACAAAACCTCTCACTGAATAAAATCGGAGTATTTTAATATATAATATTTTTATATTCTTTTTTTATTGAGGAAGGTCTAGTATAAAATATATTTATAATTAACGATTTAAGTCCTTCTTAAATGAGTTCATTTACCCAAAGAGGATGCCAGTCCCGCATAACGTTAATAATTACTACATGACATTTCCAGAGAGTCGTGTTGCTTGATAGTGCAGCACTAAGTGGATACCACCCATCTCCATCTAAAACTAAATATAGCCATGAAACCGATAGTAAACAAGTACCGTGAGGGAAAGTTGGAAAAAAATCCCGATGAAAGAAGCCCGATGAATCTGAATATCCGTTATAGAAAATTTATCATTATGTTTTTAATATTTATATTATAATAATGGTGTGCATTTTTTCTATAAAGAACATTGTAATCTATTAACATAAATTCTCGATTTCTGTACTATTCAAGTGTTTTTCAACAGTTTTATATCAATGAGGCGCCATACAAAAAATGTCGTTCCAAAACGTTATTTCTAATATATTTATGTATACGAGTATATCTACTATAATTTAAATAAAATTATTTCCCAAAAATAAAAAAAAAAATAATTCACAATAATCTAATTGAAAATTTAAATCCCAATCACAGAAGTATATATTGAAAACAGGTGCGTCTACCATATACACTATCGAGCATAAAAAATGCAACGCTACTTTAAACAAATCAACATGATTTCATAATTTTTCACAAAAATCGTTATTGGAAAAGTTTGGAAACTATAGTATTGTTAAGTACCATGATTTGCTATTCTTTCATACAGACTAAAATACATGAAATATATAAATTATATAAATATTAGCAAATAATCCCACTTTCTATTAAATTTTGCTATTTTTCTTAACTATTTTGGAAAATTTTCCATAGAGATTTAAATTTTTGGAATTATTATTTATCTTTTTATTAGCTTGAAATCTTACAAAAATTCTCTATGAAAAAGCAATCAAATATTAATAGTAGTTTAGTTTAATTTGATAAAATAATATTTGTATAAGAGCTTTTGACCGAAACAACTCGACCAGCTTTTATCGATATTGTGATGGAATCAAAAACTACATATATATTTTTTTCGCAATGATACGATATTGTTTAATGTCCGATAACGCTATGGTGTTCAAATATCTTTTGATTTTGGTTTTGGAATAAATTCTAACATAGGGAGATACAATTGGAAATATGCCTATCTAGACAGTCTAAATTCAAAATATATACTTTTAGAGTCAAATTAATTCAAGTTGTCGTAATAGGATCTCATTTCCATTAAATAGTCCTCGTTAAAATAATAAATGACCTGCCTCGAAAAATAAAGTTGCTAGTTTGATTTAGTAAATAAATAGTATATTAGAAGGGTTTTCCATTATCATATTAATATCATTAAATCAACGATTGGTGGCCGTAATAGCTTTAAATGGTCACATGTGTTTTTCGAGTAATATCAAATATCTACTGTTCCATGACTTTTATCAATTTTTTCATAAATAACCGTTTCAATGTTGTGTATCTAAGATAATTTATAAGAATCCTCATATTAGAACTACACATCGATATTATTTCAGTACCGTCATTATAATGTTATTCTAAAATATGCCTAAATTAATAAAAAGAATGGATAAAGAGTATTTTTTAATATCATAAATATCATTTACAGTAAAAATGAGCTTTAATTTATGTATATTGGTAGTAGTTGACGGTAATTCCATGCAGCAAAAGATTCCGTGTAGGCATGTCCCCAGATGGTGGATAGTTGTAAGGCAGATGACAACACCAGGGTATGTGGTTTAAGGGTCATAGAGTATAACTTGTTCATACCATTCACACTGAAGCAGGTACGAACATGTATACTGGCTAGGAATGATTTGAATAATAATCTTCTTTATTCTTTAGTAGCGGGGGCCTTAAGGTTATCCAATGGGAAGCCACTGGCATCCGTGTACATGCCATACGAGGCGGCCGATCCACCGAAAATAGCTCTGTAGCATTTGGCGGAGCGCACCCGGGGGAAAGGAATGTACATGGTCTCGGGATGTGATGCGAATGCTCACCACTATCAATGGTAATTCGGACACATAAACAAGAGAGGTGAGTTAGTATTTGAATTTATAACTAGTTGTAATCTTAACATTTGTAATAGATATAACGCTAGCGAACCAATGGAGTGAATTTGTTAAAGACTAGAGGGTAGATACGGATTATTCCGTTTCGAACCATAGCATGATATCCTTCAGTCTTGACTTTATAAAATCAAGAGGAAAGCCTTATTGGAACTCCAGAAGGAAGGATTTTAAGGGGTGCTGAGGGCTGGAGAGATTCAGCTGAGGGATTGCTAAAGTCGTGAACAATTTCACGGATATAATTAAGAATAGTTTTGAGCTCAGTTACCCGGTGATTTATCCTGGCAAACGGAAGCAGCCGTAATAGTGGATCAGAGAACTTAAGGACCAACAGTCTACAGTTAGGAGATTGTTTAATAGAACAAGCTAACGAGGATTGGAACAGCTATAGAGATAGCTTTATTAAGTATAAGAGGGACATAAGACGGACATTATGGGTGAATTTCTCTGAGTCCGTGGATTCTGTGAACAAGTTGTCTAGATTCAGACGGGTATTATCTAAGGACCCTGTGGCAACTGGACAACTCGTGGACAGAGTCTGGCTCGAAGACCCTCAGTTTACAGATGGAGACCCACTTCCCAGGCTGTAGGGATATAGGATCCGATAGGAGAGCAGGTAGTGTAGTTATTGAGAAGCATACCTCAGGCAACACTGTGCACCATTCTCCACTTTCTTACAATTGAGGAGTTCGTAAGCGGAATGGCTGTATGGAACTTACTTAGACTGAAGGAATTAGGATTAATAGAGAACTTCACAGCAGGGCATGCTTGACGGAGTCAAATTTGATTTTCGGACAAAATTCTTGGTCGCCCGAACGAATTATGTCGGGACTATAATTTACTTCGGGTCTACACCCGTTACTGAAATCCCTGGTAGGGACCTCTGAGTTGGAGCTGAAAAGCTCCATGGAGGTTGTGCTGTCTGCACAGATAGCTCGAAGATGGAAGAAGGCACAGATATCAAACGATCTTTTAGATTGTATGATAGTTGAAACGTTTTTCAGGCAAAAATTGTAGGCATTTACAAAGCCCTAGGACTACTGGAGGAGAACGTTGAAAGAGACTGTGAGGTAACTATCTATGTGGATAGTCAGGCAGTACTATTGGCAATGACAAGTTTTTGTGTTAGGTCCAGATTACTGCTTAAAGGCAAAAAGGAATTGAGGAGGCTAATGGATGCCTTCAGGATAAGAATATATTGAGTTCCTGGTCACTGCGATATTCTGACCAAGGCCCTGGGCTGAACAGGTCTTGTATAGAGCCATCGGTTAGGATTCAAATTGAGTCATATTTCATGGCCAAAAGGGAATAAACTTTAGGAAGAGCGAAGCATGCATGGAGAAATAGAACGGACTGCAAGGTATCTAGAGCACTGCAGCCTAGTCTTAAACTAGCATATTCCAAACATCTTCTGGGCATGAGTCATGAGATCTTAAGGGTCATTGCGGATATGATTACTTGTCACTCCACAGTAGGAAATATGACTAGTAAGTGGGAAATTGGCACTTCAGACTTCTGTATGACGTACGATGATGTGGAGGAGCTAGAGACAGTTTCAGCGTAGTAGACTGAAGTGGTTTGGAAGCCACATACTACACTAACTAGAGGAGGTTACGGGCGAAGGACTTAGTAACCTGATAGGGTTCGTAATGTGAATAAAGTGTCTTAGAGGTAATCGTTCTTGATTGCTAAAGTCTCTTTTTATCTATCCCTTTGCTCTTTTTCTTTCTTGGCCTTTTTAAAGGTATCATAATGGACCGACTGGTCTCTTAGTGGAGGCGTGAAGACGTCACCCTTTTAACCTAACCTAAAGTAATCAAGTTATAGTTTTCAGCATTTCAATATTTTTATCAAAATTTAACAAAATTTAACAAAATTTATAATAAATAATCCTATGTATAACAATTTGGAACAAGATAACTTACAATATTGGGTTAAGACCACAAAGAATAAAATCAGAACAAAATTGGCTAATTTAATAACGTTATAGCCCTAATCTATGAGATCAAAAATTATATAGCCTAGAGTTGCATTTTTTATGCTTAATACTGTACATACAATTATCAGAATTGAATTGTAAGATAGTATTTAGAACCGAACAAATTTGATTGGCAAAAAATTTGGTTGCCACAATGAATCTGTTTCCTCTGTGTAGGAGTGTATCCTTCTAAACACGAGATATAATATGAATGTAGAATAATTGGGTTTGAAGTTTTTATATTTTTTTCAAATCTTTTTTATTTTTTCGGAATAGAGCCTTCCACATCGATTCTTTTGAGAACACTATCAATTAAATTGATTTAAGAGCCCAAACACAAGCAAGCGGCGGCGGTGAAAGAGCTGTCAGATGACCAGATTTTTCGTCAAATCTGGCGATTTTTAATTGCTTTTGGCATCTGAATTTTTCGTGTGGCGACATGACGAATTTTTTGGTGATATATAACATGATGGCGATTTGTTTGGCTAACGTTTAAAATTTGATTAAATAGGCAATTGTGAAGAAAAATTTCTTATTAGAAATCGAATATTTTTAGTATTTGCCTATCTAGTAAAATTAAGGACTTTAATTTGTAAATAACTTCAACTTAGTTTACGAAATTTTATCTTCAAAAAATATATTTTACAATATTTATATATTAAATATGTGATAATTTGTTTTCCATCATCTTTTAAATATATTACGGATATTAATGATTTCGGTCACAATGAAATAAATGTTAATAAATAAATTAATCCTTTGAAACAATTTATAAGTTTAATAGGACCAATGTTTTATATAATGTTAGAATTATTATTTTAAAAAATATAATAAAGTCTAATAAATTTTAAAAGTTGATGACCTAAAAAGGGGCTATATATCAGAAAAGTGTTAAAGTAGTTTAAACTAAATTGACGACGCTGAAGGAGCTCTTTTTTAGAAATTTCATTTCGAAAGAATAAAAAAAAATTTTTTAGCTTAGCTTTAATAATTTACCCCAATATTATCAGACAATTTTTAAATTAAAAATGCATTTTAAATCAAACTTTTCATAAAAATTTTGTATCTAAAATGTATTTTAAATTTAAAATTGGTTTGTGAATATTTTTGAAATAAAACAATTAAAGCAATATAAACAATTAATTTTTAATCATTATCAAATATATTTTATATAATAATAAACAATAATTCTGTAAGCAAGCTAACTATTGTTACCAATTAGCAACTTTTAAAACAAAAATATAAAAAACCCTTAAAATCGGCCGAAAACTGATTTAATTTATGATTGGAATATATATTCAATCGATTTATTGTTTAGTATACATAAATAATTTCCATTTTATTTCTATTGTTACATTTTCAGTTAATTCGCTATTTCCGCAATTAAGTTTAAACAGAAATATTGCGAGTACGAACGCTTAATTCGAAAAACGTCTGTCACCCATGAAATAAGCGTACTCGAATTAGATTTATCAGTAGGGTGCCCAGTTTGTTAAAATTTGTAAATAGCACAGTGTTATTATTAGCTATTATAATTATCGTTATACGAAATTTTAAGTACTAAAAATTGTACGACACTTAACATTTTAGTTCATTTTTTAGTATTTCTTTAAAAAACCAAATAAAATTTTAATTTGACGACTTTTCGCCATTTCTGATTAACAATTTGCGACAGAGGGGGTGTTTGTTTACAGTTCTCAGAGAGAAGTCAAAATTAAATAAAATCGGAGACGAAGACGGCTTTTTACATATATTTGGTTTTTGTTTATTCAACAAAAACAACATGTAAGTTAGTAAATAAAATGTTACTACACGGTTTGAGTACTTGACTGCAACTAACAAGTTGTCAGTCATAATTCTTTATTGACACTTTCGATTAACTTAATTTTACTTAGCTAAGTACTGCAGACATAGCGTCAGCAGTTTATTACAAAAATATAGATTTCCAGCGAAAACGAGTCGCAACCAGGTTGCAGTATTTTACGGAAATACAACATGAAAGCGACGCGTGGTTAAAAGAACTTACGTAGACAAAAAATACGAATAAAGTAAAAATAAATGAATAATAACTTTTTTTGTGTTAACTCTTCCCCTCTTAGATTCCAGCGTCCGCGTTGGGATGGTAGAGATGATAGGTAGTTGGAGTTTCGACCGGATGTTCTAATCTCTCCTGAACCTTTACCTCAAAACTCCTTCTTCTTTTCACAAAATGCAGAATCAGCGCCAACACTGTAACGACCACCAGTGCTCCCGATATTCCGATACTGATACCAAGGGTGATTTTATAGTTGGTTGCTAACTTCTCGATTTCAGCAGCATTATCAATGTGTAGCTCCTTTATCATCTCCAAGGATAACATTTCCTCATAATTGGCCGCTAGGTTAGGCGCATTGATCATTGCTGGCAACGGTTTCATCATAGTCATTTCTGTGTTAGAAGACGATCTTTTCCCTATGATGATTGTGGTATTATGATATCTTATCACGTAGGTGCCACATAAGGTTAGATCTTTATTTTCTATTTGCACTGTTCCGTTATATCCGTTGAAGAGCATTATGCCTGATGATATTTCATTCACTACGGTAAATGTTGATTGTTGGAGGTCGGACACTCGGATGGCATACCATTCAGTAAACTCGGTAAGCAACTTAAGTGGGTGATATTTTCAAGATTTTCCCTTTTGCAAACAGCTACGTCGTTGAAAATCTCTGTCCCCGAGGTGAAATTATCATGCAGGATTTCACCTCGGGGACAGAGTTTTTACACGATATAAAATTTTCATTATCGATTCTAATTGATACGTTCTCTTTTTTTTACAGGTTTAACAAAAATACTTTTGCAAGTTTCCTTTTCGGTTTGTGGCAAGTTGATAATATAAAGGATCGTTGATCTGTTCACGCCTATTTTCACCTCATCGAACTCTAAACCTTCTATTAAGTTTACGTAAGGCATATTCAGTCCCTTGAAATATTCTCTAGTTCGTATGTCGAAAGTATAAAAGAGTTTATGACCCCCGATTTTGCCCACTGCACTGAGTAACCTATATTTGTCAATTCTTCCCTTACTATTGATAACTTTCTATCGACACCCTTGATAATCTCTTCCTTAGAAGCATCGTTCGAACCTATATTGTTCAGTATAATATTCGTCATGATCGTTATGTCTTGTATCCTCAGTTCCACTGCTCTATTAATGACGATCTGTTTATCGTTGTTTCCCAAAAGCCTATTAATCCTGTCCGTGTTAACCTGTAAATCTTCATGATCGGGCGAGCCTGTCACCCATTTCCACATAGTTCCTAAAGCATCTATAGCCCTAGTCTCGCGTCTGAGTCTCAATTCGCCAAGCATTTCGTAAAGTGCCTGTACCTGATATATTAGGTAAGGGTAATTGTTGCTCTTCCTACCTATGTCACGTCTAATTGCGGTATCTAATTGGTCAATCACACTTTCATATTGATCGAGGTCTATTACGTGGATTATTTTAAAATTACCGGTCACCAGTTTCGCCACTTCTGTCTCCATTGTCACGATCAGGGCGTTCGAGTAGTCACGTACCTGTACTTCAGCTCGAGTCAGTACAAAAAATATGCTACAACCAAAACGCAAAAAAATTATTCTCCATTGGTTTTTGTGGTCTATGTTCCTGTCGATGACAGATCGCAGGAATGAAAAAAAATTAAATAAATAAATAAAAGGTGGGTAGAAGTAGAGTTTCCTCTCATTTCCTAATGTTGTTTTTATGGACTATCCTTCCTCCCTCTGTTAGCACTGTAGTGTGTCTATTTTCCTTTACGATCTCTTGTTTATAATTCTTCGATAATTTCGTCCCTAATCTTTTATTCTGCTTTACGAAAATCTTATCTCCTACATTGTAATCCTTAGGTTCTTTCCTACCCCTGTTATGATAGTCGAGATCAGATAACTGTTTCTTTCTAAGGTTGTCAATAATCTGTGCCCTGTCCTTTGCCAATTCTGTAGCGTTACCACAGAATTTTTTCCCAAAAAACGCTTCGAATGGTTTCCGTCCCAATGTTGAGTGGATAGTGTTGTTATACTCATAAATGGATTCATCCAGAATTTCGGCGAGATCATTTTGAGCCCCTTCTGATTTCAAACATCTCATAATTTCCGATAGGGTTGAGTGGAACCTTTCAATTTGGATGTTGACTGTACTAGCGTATGGTGGTACGCGGAAAATTTTTACATTAAATTGGTTTTTCATAATAAAAATAATGGCTTTGGAGTTAAAAGACTTCTCGTTGTCCATTACAACTATCTCAGGCATACCAAAGTCCAGGAGTATTTCTCGTAAAGGATGCTTTATGTCCTCTGTAGCCCGTGATTTAAGTATCCTTGCTTGAGTATATTTGGTCAGTTTGTCGATTGCCGTTAAGATAGATGTGCCCGATGTAATTTAAATGTTAAATGAACTATTTGTCCAGGAAATGTGGTATTGGGGTTTCCTGTATGGATATATTGTTGGGATGTCGGTCGTACTTGTTCTCTTTACATATTCTGCACGATTTAGTTATTTTATTAATCTTTGCCATCATTTTTGGAAAATAGTATTTTTCTAAGAGTTGTACTTTGTTCTCCTCGGCGCTCCTATGAGCTCTGTTGTGTTCGTTTATTATCTCCACTTCTTGTTCAGATTTGTTAAGAACATCGAAGACCATTTTCTTCATATAGAGCACTTTGTATTTGTGAAACCGATTAGAGAATATTTCATGTGCCTTTCCTAAGATCGCTTCTGTAGTTTTCACGCAATTTGTCACTGATGGGTTGAGGTATCTTTCGAAAATCTTCACCAATTTCTCTTCAGAAAAATCCGGTTCCAACACTATATGTCTGTGAAAAACTATTTGGAACTCATATGATGATGTGTTTGAAAAACTATTTGGAACTCATATGATGATGTGTTATGGGTTTCTATAATAATCTGGTTCTTAAACGCATTTATTGGTGTTTCTGTATACTGGATTGAATTTCCGGGAGAGCTTTGGTTGCTATAATGAGTAGCGGCTGTTGAGTCCATCGCACATATTTTTTGTGGGAGTCTGGATAGTGCATCCACTACTGCGTTAGTACTTCCAGGTTTATATTGTAGCTCGTAATTATATTCTTCCAATTTGGCTTTCCATCGCCTGAGCTTGCTGTTAGTGTTGCTACTTGTCAAGGCATGCGTCAGAGATTGATGGTCTGTGAGTATTTTTATTTTTGCTGCTCCATAGAGGTAGTTCCTCAAGCTCTTGAGGGCCTACGAGATTGCCAACATTTCCTTCTCATTCGTGTTCCTCGGCTTTGTTCAGCGTTCTCGAGATGAATGTAATTGGGCTACCTTCCTGTTCGAGCACGGCGCCAATTGCGTAATTTGAAGCATCCGTAGTTAGTTGGAATTCTTTGCAAAAGTCGGGATATGCCAGCGTGACATCTTCCGATACTAATGTGCTTTTGATTTTATTAAATGCTTCCACTGCCTTATCGTCCAAGTCGATTGTTATCTTACTAGACCTAAATTTGGACATTTGTCCCTCCTCCCCTCTCAAAAGAGCCGTTAAGGGCTTTGCCAATTTGGCATAGTCTTTAACGAACCGGCGATAAAATCCTGACATGCCTAAGAAGGTTCTTGGTATCGGGAGATTATTTATTGCCTCTACCTTCTTTGGATTAGCTCGTATTCCCGATGTGGATATTAAAAATCCTAAAAATTCTACTTCTGGTTTTAGGAAATCGCATTTGTCAAGTTGCACTTTCATATTGGCCGATTCTAGGGTATCAAATATTTTTCTAATATTCTCGCAATGTGCTTTTTCGTCTTTTCCGAATATGATGATATCATCGATATAGACGTAACATATTTTACCAATATGTTCTCTCAAAATGTCGTCCAGGGTTCTTTGAAAAATTGAAGGCACATTCCTTAATCCGAATGGTAGACTGGTAAACTCGTACTTTCCATTGTTGATGGAAAATGCAGTTTTCTCAATGTCCCTTTCTCTTAAAGGTATTTGGTGAAATCCGCTCTTCAAATCCAACACAGAGAAAAAATTATTTTCCCCTAATTGGGAAAGAACTTCATTAATTTCCGGTATTGGATACCGATCCGGGATTGTTATCGTCTTAAGTTTCCTGTAATCGATTACTACTAGATATTTCTTTATACCTGAGGCATCCATTTTCTTGGGTACAACCCAAACTGGTGAGTTGTATGGGGATTTCGAAGGTCGTATGATACCTTGGTCTAGCAATTCTTTGATTTGTTGTTCTACTATATCTTTCAAATGTGTTGGATAGGGGTAGCATCTAGAGTAGACAGGGTTATCGGTCGTTGTTCTTATTTCTATTGTAGTTTTGTGGGTTAATCGTTCGTTTGGTTCGGCAAAAAGGTTTGGAAATTCTGTTACCAATTCTTTTATCCTACGTTTTTGGTCTTTTGTCATATGGTCTGTCCTTATTGGGATATTATTATGTAGAATATTATTCACGTTCTCGGAAATTTGCTGTTTTAGTTTTATTGTAATACTGTCCTTAATAGTCATTAAACTTTGCGCTGTGTAAATAACGGCTGAAAGTTCTTTCAGGCTATCGTTGCCTAGTATAGCGTGGAAAGACTTAAGAGATGGTAAAACGAAAAATTTCAAGTTTGTAGACTTAAGTCCAAAGAGGTTAATGAAAGTATGTTGTGATATTAAGACTTCTCCAGCGGAATTTGCGTAAAAGTTTTTTCTATTGGGTTTGGCTGATTTTACTAGCTGGGTTTGAATATAATTTTTGTTCGATCCGGTGTCTACCAAAATTTTTAGGATCCTACCATCTGACGTCTTTGCTTCAATATATGGCAAAGACGAGTCGTTTATTCTTAAAAATGTATGTCGGCAAATTCTTGTTCAGCGGCTGGCAAGTCTTCGGCGATGTATTCGCTGAGTGGTTCTAATTGTTCCGTTTCCTCATATGATATCAATTGCATGTCATAGTCGGCCTCTTCTTTTATTTCGTTACCAACAGTCTCGATATTGAAGGTCCTTTGGAATTTTTGTGCATTATTTGTTGGTTGCTCCAATGGTCTTTTTCCCGCAAATTGATCATTTTGTTTTTGTCGATTCATGTAGTTTACGTTTTTCGTCTGGATGGTCTCGGTTTCCACGGGCACCTGTCTTGGTTGTGGTTTTGGTGCATTTGGTCTTGGCGAAGGATTATTGTATTGATATTGGATTGGATACTGCTTTGGGTATTGATTTGTGTTTTAGGTTTGATATTGGATTGGATACTGAACTGGGTTCTGATTTGCGTATTGGATTCTATTTTGGGATGGGTATTGGATTGGTTTCTGGTTTGTGTATTGTGTCGGGTTTTTATAGTTCTGGTTTCTGGAAACTCTTTGTGGATTTCGAGGGTTTTTGTTTAAAGTGTGGTCTGTTCTAAAATTCTGATTCTGGAGCTTAAGACATAATTGGAGTGCCTGGGGTAAGCTTGTTGGTTCCCGGATACATAACAGTTTAGAAAGGTCACCCCTAAGTCCTCTTATGAATGTATCCAGTGTTTTATTCCTGTATGTCTGGATAAGTGTGTCCATAGCTTCCCTAACGATAGTCATACAAGTGATATTGTTTATGATCAGAGATAAACGTGAATATACTTCCTGATAGAAATCTTGCTCCGTAGAATTGCCTTGGATGAGAGTAGTCATTTGGTACTCCAAAGTGCTCACGTCCCTCTTGTCAGCGTAGTGTAGCGTTAAACAACGTGAAATTGCCTCCCAGCTAAGGGGTGTATTATAAGATTCGAGCACCGAATCAGCGGTTCCTACAATTTTGTTCCTGATTACGTTTAGGATCCCAAAATACCTCGTGGTTTCCTTCTGGATTTCGTAAAGGTTTAAGACTCTTCTTCCATGAACTAAATTCCGACGCATTACCAGAAAATTCCCTTAGGCAACGTACGACATCTGGCACTTTGTCAAGGTCGCTAAGATTTGCCCTATATTTTACTTCTATTTCTTGGTCCCTAGCTACGAAATCTGAATTGAGATTCAATATATTTCCTACTAAAGTTCTACACTGCTCTCTGCATAATCGGGTAACTAAACCCGTTATTGCTGCTTCCATCTGAGCAATATTCATATTCATTGGTTCTGGGAGATTGGGGGGATTGTTCGGCGGTGATGGAATATTTAGAATTTGGGGCCTGATTAGATTATTAGGATTTGCCATGACCGAAAAAAACTGTAAATTAACAATTCTCTCTTTTTTTTAATTATGATTTTCCTTTCTTAAACTATAATTTTTCTTTTTTTTTCTTGCAATTTCTATTTTTCTTGCAATTTTTATTTTTTATTTTTCCCTTTTTTAAGGTAATAGATAAATTTAAAATAGTTAAAAATACATATAACTTATTCTATTCTTACGTAATAATAATTAGTTGTTTTATCATGTTGTTTCTTGTGTTGATTGTTTCTTCTGTTGTTAAAGGTGTTGTTACTGCTATTGTTGTTGTGATTGTTGAAATTTGTTGATGTAACGATTTTTGTTGTTGTTGTTAAAGTTTAGTTCAAAAATTGTAAGTCGTAAAATATTTTGTTTTTGTATTCTCTCAATTATTTTATTTTTCTATTTAAATTTTATTTTCAAAAGATCTCAGTTTTTAAATTAGTTGATTATTGTTTTCTCACTATGTTTTTATGTTTTTCTGAAAATTTTGTTTAACAGTATTGTTTTTTAATAATAATTGTTTTTTGTTTTATTTTTTTTTAATAATATGAGTTTTTCCAATATTTTAAAGTTTCTTTAAATATTAGTATTATCTAAGAGAGGGAGGAACTCATAAACTTCATACATAAAAAATTTTAAAGCAAATCTTTCTTTCTCTTTCCATCTTATATAAATTTAATGTAAACATATTTGATTTATTTTGCAACAACGTTGAGAAAATGAAATAAATTTCAATTTTGGGAGAATCCGCTGTTCTGATTTAGTTCTCAAATCTTCATATAAAAAAAAATTATCCGCTAACTTGTGTTTCAGCACAGAGTACTTAAAGAATCCAAACCCTATAATTTAGTAAAAACAACAGGCTTATCTTAATATTTTTTGATGCTCATCCACAGCTTTTTTGAAATCATTTAAATATTGTTCATAATATTTTATAGTATCAAGCCAAGTTCCCCATATCATAGTAACCGGTTGAAGAGGAAGTGCCAAATGTAGATTATTTTTCTTAAATTTTGCTACGCGTGTAGTTGCTTTCAAATAGAGTAATTTCAATTTAAATTTAAAAAATTTTGGCCCTTGATTACCGATTTAGATAAAATTTGGTGCTTACGAAGAGGAGGATACAGAGGCATGTAAAATGAATTTTTCTCATTTATATTTTGAGAACTGTGGCAACTCTATAGCTTTGAAGGTGATTAACATATTTATTTAAATGACCATTACTTTTGTTATATAAAATATATCAAAATATTTTTATTTTGCAGTGGATTTGTGAAAACTTGTATATTAAGATGCCATATAAAAATTTTGAAAATATTTTTGTTAACATATTTTTTGTAAGAATTTTCTTTTTAAAAAAGTTCATCTTTAATTTTTTTTTTTTATAGGAAGCCTTATCGGTATTTTTCAGATAGATAAAAATGTTTAAATTTAAAATGGAATTACTCAATATATTTGTTTTTCATATCAAATCAACGAATCAGTGTGATCAAATTTATTACGTACCTACTTTCTCAGCTACTCGGTACTAAGTGGATTACAAGGAAGATTTTTCAATGAAAAATTTTAATTGTTTTTGCTGATTTTACTATATATGGAGCCGCGTTCGATAGAGTTTAATTTTGTATTGAAACCTTTAATCATGGTTTACACTTTTAAGTTATACAATATTAATCAAAAATTTTCTTTCAGATGTGACTATATAATATATTTTAAAGTGTTTAGTATTTAAGGTCTAATTTAATAAAATAAAATAAAATAAAATAAAACGTTTCTAAACCATTGAAATTTGAACGAAGAATACTGCGAAATTTTTTTTTAATTTAATTTTTTTCCATACAAATTACTGCCGTTTTTCAATATGAGGACTTTAATAAACAATTTTAGTATTTACAAAATTATAAATACATAATATAAAAATAATAAGGCAGTGCCCCTCTCCCATTTTGACGTCATGATAACCATCCGACATTTAAGCCGACACTAATTTTATTCACTCACTGCTGTACTAATTTTAAAAAATCCGAGTTTTTTTACTTTTTTATGTTCATTGAAAAAATAATTAAAAATTATCAAAATTATATGTATATGTTCGATTTTGACAAATTTTCCTACATTTAGTAGAGCTTTTTCTTCTGATGTTAGTGATATATATATTTCAGCCAAGCAACTTTTACTTTAAGAAACATAAACTATTATACATTTGTTATTTGTAAACCGATCGGAATAAGATGTATATTATTTGAAAGTTCTTTCAAATATTTCTTAAACTATAATCGAAGTAAACTAATTTACTTATCTGTTTAATGGCAATATCTGTTTCGGAGTTTGTTCATAAAAGTACTGTTATCCCAAAAATATATCGATAAAACGGTAATATTTAAGTTTTTATATTTTATAGAGAAAGTTTCAGGCATTTATTTAATGCAAATAGTATATTTTGAAACCATTGAAAAAAATATTTTTTTTAAATTGATATTTTTAAATATTCAATAAATTCCGTGACACTAGATACTTCAGCAAAAACACAGATGTACATCTTTTTTTCAAGTCCAACAATACCATATATGCGACAAAAGTGATTATTTGCAATATATAAAATACACATAACAAAAAATATTCCTAAAATAATTTTCAATTTTTATTTTTGTTTTAACCTTTTCTTGCTTATTTACAAAACAATAATTGGCTTAAAAGACAAAAAAAAAAAAAAAAAATGTTTGTGAGGGCAAAGTGAAACTACTTCTTTATATTTATATCAAGAAAAAATCAAAAATATGTGGGATTAAATTACAAATAATTTTAAATAATTTATATTTTCATGTAAAGTTGAAATATAATTAAGATTTTATAAATAAGTAATAAATTTAATACTTTGAAATTTTGCAAAAATTCGCATATCTTTAAGAAGGATATAATCTCTTCGGTGCTGAACAAATATATTACACAAGTAAGACATTATTAAATTCAAAAAGGGTATGGTGGAAAATTTATAGAATGATTTGACTAATTTAAAAATTCGAAATTCAAAAAATGTTTGTGAACAATATCTTGGTTACTAATGAGCCGATTGAGTTCATTTCTTCAGCACAAAATTCAGAAAATAATTTCCGAATTTTCTTTGCAAAAGCGAAGTCTCTAGCTTATATAGTGGCATTAGAAATTTGAAATTGAAAAAACGATTTTTTTGTAATATCTTCGCCAATTATGATCCGGATTTTTCAATACCTAAGTTTCTTTAATATATACATATATATATATATATATATATATATATATATATAAATGGGAAATTCCCTTTTTACACTTCACCTTAAGAAACTGACATTAAATTTCAAGCACTCAAAGTTAAAAAATTCAAAGAAACTGTTTGAAAATAACAAGTTTTTCTTCTTTCTTTTGATTCCGTAATCGCAAACACTTGTAGAAATACGCCAATTAGTGTTCAATCAAGGTTTCGTTGACCAGTGTTAAATTATATTGTGGACAAGTAGTGAAACCAAAGTTTTCAAAATTTTAATTTTTTGCAGTCTTTCAATTTGCGCCGCTTCGAGTATTGCAAAGTAAAGAATGGAGGCTTATGGCTCTTGTAATTATGAATAGTTTTAGATACATTTCGTTAATATGCCCTCAATAGCATCGCCGACGCACACTCACAGCGTAATTTCAATGAATCGCGTGAACAAAAAAATGTTTCCATATAACATTTTAAAATCGTTATGGCGCGATAAAATATTAATAAGCAGAAATGTTATAACTCTTTAAAATCGATGTAAAATTTTGCGTACTTTATATTAGCAATTTTATTACATTTTATGTGAAAGTATATTTATAATAAGTATATCTATTCTGTTTTAGTTAAACGAAAAAGAGGTTTCAATAAAAAATTGCATGAAATGTATATATATGACCCGAGATCGCGGTGTCTTTAATATTTCGTAAATCATTGAGGCACACCCAAGGCGCTAATTGAAATTGGTGAAAATGTATAACAATCTGTAGCCATTATTATAGCCTATATCGAAATCAAGTGGCACTTAAAACTAATTACGCGTTTTAATTTAATATAACTTTTAATATTTTTCGGTGTATATTTTTGACATTGAAAAATTTATTTTATATTTATATAATTAATATTTGCAACTTTTTATTTATTAACATTATTTAAAGATTTTTATTGTAGTTATATGTGAAAAATACATCAATAAATTAAATGCAATTAAAAATATCAAAAATCTATGTATACTTTGTTTTTTACTCTATATTCTAAAGGTAGGTTAAATAAAAATTATGGTCCCAATTATGTTCACTATTATAAAACGCATCGATCCGCCTTTAATTTGCATTTTGTGTACCTTTTTGTAGGTTACATTAGTGCATTTTTTTAACTATTTTTTAATTTTTTATTTTTAAATACCATAACATAAACGGTCATTTCTTTTCCGTTAATATCATTTTTAAAAACATTTTTTGATTGTCAAATATTAAAAACATATAAAAAGATTTTATAAAATTAAGAAACGAGAAAATCTATGCATACTTTCTTGATTAAAATTTGTGTAATGAAATGTTAAAAAATCAATATGATCGCGTTTAGCTAAGTATCACCTTTAATTTTTATTTTAGACATATTGATGTGGATTATATACGTGTGGTAATTTTTTAGATATTGTTAAGAATAGAATTTTGGCAATTTTTTATAACCTTTTATCTTAAACCTCCATAACACTAACACCGTTCACGCCAACAGATTTGTGTTTCCTATATATTCATCCTTTTCAGTATAAATATATAAAGGATGTTTCCGAGAAACGGACACAATTAATACAAATAAAATGATATTCTGTTGTTAAAATTGTTTTAAATAAATTCATAAAATCTCGCATATGTCTTAATTACTAATCATCTCTACTATATTAGGTATTTTTTATGAAAGCACGCACAGCGGGGCCAATCGCAACATTTTTGGTAATTAATCTGACTTTAGTGTAAAAAAATTTACATAGAGATACATTATACTACACATGTAAGTATGTTTTTTTGTAGAGATTTACAAGGACTACGTATATGTATTTTTTTACATTCAAGTCAAAAATAAATTTTTGGCGAATTTAAAAAAAAATACGTACCCAAGGTGACTAGGGACTTGTACTCCCCCAAATCAACTCGAAAATACCTCAGCTCTGACTATGTGGAATTTTAATTAGATATCTCTAACGGTTCACAAGTTACAGAATTATTTCCAAAAAAATCTATTTGGAACAACTGTGACATGTGAAATAAAAAAAATTTTAAAAATATCTAATTTCAAAACTAAACAAAATAACTAAAATGTTTCACGATTTTTTTAAATACTATAAGTTAAGAATTGATAGGAAAAAAATCCATTAAATGGTTAAAAATAAAATTAATCACAAATTATTCTAAACATTCTTCCTCTATACACTGCAAACTTTTCGCACTGATGCTGCCGCTCCATCGCTACGAGTTTTAAGTTCGCTTAGTAAATAACTTGAGAACGTAATATTAGGATCTAAAGAATTTTGGGAACGTTCCTTTATTGTTGTGACTGCCTCACGCACAGTTTCTGCAATTTGTGTTGCTACAGATTGACCATTTTGAACTTTTTGGTTAAGTGTTGCTGCCTCGGATTGCTGTTATGTTGACAGCAGTGGTGTTGGTGATGTAGAATTATATAGATCTATAACAAAATATGTAAAACAGAATTGAATTTAATAATTGGTTTTCGCATTAGAATTTACACTTACAAATTGAATCATCTTCTGAAAAAATATTTGGAATTGTTTGTTGAATTTGCTGATCCTCATCTCATCCAACAAAGCTCATAGCATTAGAAAACCTCCACTTAGGTACTTCTGATGTACCCTGTCAAGATTTTGTTTTCGCTCTGCTAGCATAACTGCGAAATTGATCGGCTGGGGCATATTTTAAATTGAAATATATCACAATATTATTCCAGGCACAATTGCGCAACATTTTGTTGTGATAACTGTCATAACCAGCATCTCACTAACATTTTTCTCCTTATACTAAGGAAACCAATTTAAAAATATCTTCCTCTAACCATTCCCTAACTACTTTTGGTTTGGTTCTTGCTTTTTTTGGATGGGAGCATCAGAATCATTTTCCATTTTCTACGAGTATAACACTAAAATATACCAATTGTCTAAGCATAAAATTTATATATTTAATGTTTTTACTTACGATTAGTTTATAATAAAATATTTTCACACATTTATTTTTAAGTTCAAATTTAGTTGTTTATTTTTATTTTTTGTTAAAATGAAGCCAACTTTTTGTAAAAGAAATAAAACGCTAAAATTATTTTTATTTGATTTTTAATTGATTAATTAATTGATATATTCATTTATATATCACTGGTGGACAAAAAAATCACCTATTAATAAAAATAGGAGGAACAAAGTGCTAAAATCAAATGTGCTTTCATTTTTTTTTTCATCAGGACTCAATTTAGTTTATTCGAAATTTAGTCAGATTTTGCCTAATAAAAGTTATTAAAATGTTTTAAATACCTTCGTTTAATATTATATTACTATTAAATAAGCCATATATCATAAAAATCGATAGATAAATTTAATAATGATTTTATATTTAATGTATTCTATAAGAAATATTAAGTACACGTATAGAATACAAAATTTTTCTTTATATGTATGTATGAATGTATGTATGTATGTATGTATGTATGTATGTATGTATGAATGTATATATGTATATAGATTGAAAAAAGGAAATAAGGTTCATATTAGTGTGACCGCAAGTGCAAAATTTTCAATAAGGCTTTAAAACTTCCGATACTTAATTATGTCAAAGGACTCTCCCTACAGGTTTCAAAAGAAATGCAAAAACGCGATTATCTTTGACTTTCAGCAGTACGTATAAGACACCAAGGCGAAGCTATATGAAAAAAATTCCGAGGTTAAACCATTTTTTCGTCGAATTTTCCTAAGAATATAAGGTATAATTGTATTCTTTTTATTTTATTATTTACTTTTTTGCTTGCTTCAGATAATTAAATTATTAAAATTATCAAAAATATTGTTCTCTATATTGACGAAACTTCTTATTTATATTTTTACAAATTTAATTATTTAAATTCAATAGTAGACAACACGGCTCTGTACAGTTGTTCTTTGACATTGTTTCTCTTACAAAATTTTTTTAAGATCAAATAATTATTTGCCCAATAAATAAGAAAATATTTTCAATTAACTGGTAAGACTGTGTTCACATTAACAACTTTTTTGTTTGCTAACAAATAATTTAATTTGATTTGCTGTTTGACACACAAAAATATTTTATGGTCACATTACGCAAAGAAATATTTGTGAGTTTCAGTAAAATGTTTTCCTAGTGTGACTGTACATTAAGTTTTTGGCGTTCTTGCTTTCGGCATTTTAGTCTAAAGAACTAGATTTCAGTAAGAAGAAACTTTCATAAAAAACTAGCACTAATTACAATGGTCAACACAAAGATTGTTTCCTTTATTTTTTTCTGTTATTGGGCATTCCTATGGCCCTAACTACGAAAAAAATACTGGGAGATTGCTAAAAATTTTACTTTTGAAATGTACAGTTTTGTTATTTTGACACAAAAAAAAAAACATATACGTAGGAAAAAAAATATAGTTGTAGTAACCATAATCTAAGATGAACATATTATGGTTGAAACATATGATAACAACGAAAAATAGAAATGATTTTAAGTAATAATTATTATGATTCCATTTTGTCATATTATGTCCGGTTTTATGGTTTGTTTTTTCATGGTATGATTCTAGTTTTATATATAATTTAACAATCTTACTACATCATTAGCACATTCTATCAGATTATGATTTTGATGTTATTATATTATTCTATATTCTGTTATTATACAAATATATATATATATATATATATAATATTTTTTTATTAATAAATCTGATAATAATATGATAAAATGAAATCATAATATGACAGTGTGGTATAATAATATAATAAGATAGAATAATATAATAACATCAAATCATATATATATATATCATTTGTTCATTAACTATATTAATTTGTACCACCATATATAGTTTAAAAGCAAGATATATTTTTTTAAACTAAACCCTTTAATGGTAGTTAATCAATATCTTATATGGCTTCAATCATACCGAGTATAACCAAACCTTGTCTATTTATATATATTCGTGTGTAAACTAAATAAGAATTACAATGAAATTGTAAAACAAACATTAAAAACAAAATATATTTAAAAACAAACAAGTTATGAATTTTTCCACTAAGTTTGTGGAAAGGATAAGTATTATATTTATTTGAAACATTTTATTGTCATGGAAATAATAATATACCATATTAATATTATTATTTCCATTAAAAACAGAATATGGTTTAATAGCAAGGAAAAATACCAAATATCTAATAGTTGTTGAAGTAATAATATTTTTCATATTAATAAAATTTTGTTTCTGGTAAAAATATTTAAAAACTTATAATTTTTGCAGTCAATCATTTTTATTGAGTGTAAACATTAAATGACAAAATTTAAACAAAAACATTGTTATCATGAACACAGAGGTATTAAAATTCAAGAAAATTAACAATGAGAACATAATATTGTTATATTGATAATGCTGTTTTTTCTCTGCGTGTATATTAACAAAATTTCTATCGAACACTATCAAATGATCCTTTATAAGATTTCCTTGAATGAACGACTTTAGGTAGATCTCGTTGCAAACCTCAACAGTAGTTGTGAGGACCAAAGTCATAGTATCGTTTTATATTGAATCACCAGCAGGCCGTTTAGCCCGCTGGGCTCTTGAACTGCAACAGTACCAATTTACTATTCAATGCCGGAGAGGATCCAAAATGTGGTCACCGATGTTCTGTCTCGACAACCTTTAGAAACTTTTCATAGAATGGTAACTAGTGAGCAGCCAACAGAATGCCCGTGGTTTAAACGCAAAATAAAAGAAGTGCAAGACAATCCTGAAAAGTATTCTGATTTTCTAATTATAAACAAGGCTCTATATAGATACTTTCCCCTGAACTACATTGATGAAGATTACCATCCATGGAAACTCTGCGTCGGAACAAATCAAAGAGAACGAGTCTTAAAGGAAAACCATGTTGACCCAACAGCTGGCCACCTCGGAATCCGGAAAACTATTAATCGCGTATGTAATCGTTACTACTGGTCAGCACTGTTTAGAGATATTACTCGTTACGTAAGGAGTTGTCAGTCTTGTCAAAAATACAAAATAAATCAACAAAAGCCAACTGCAGAAATGCTTATACGAATTTCCGAGGAACCAAGTATTACGATATGCCTAGATTTTGTTGGACCACTACCACGGACCAAACATGGAAACACTATGCTACTTGTAACAATAGATCGTTTTTCAAAATGTACGGAGATTATATATATTATAATTGAGGCATTCAGAGAACGTATATTAGCAAGGTTTGGAGTACCAAAGGCAGCTATTACGGATAATTGATCCCAATTTATCAATAAAATATTCCGAAAATATATGGAGGACATTGGCGTAAAGTTACAGTATACAGCACCCAATACACCAAACCAAAAGCCGGCGGAACGAGTCAATAGAAGCATCAAGACTATAATAGAACAATTGTTAAAGAACAAACATAATGTTTGCAATGAACTACTTCCTGAGATATCATTGGCCATAAACACAAGTTTTTCGGAATAAACCGGCTATTCACCAGCTTTCATAATACAAGGTCGAGAACCTCGGTTACCACATGCGTTATATGACGAAGTAACCACTTGAACTGAAACAGTATCACATGACCCGAATTTAAAAGCCATCCAATTACAGTAAATATTCAAAATTGTCCAAAATAATTTGATTAAGGCCTCACACTCTATTACCGTCTACACACCGTTTTTTGCTATCTATAGTGAGACCAAACAAAAGCAGTTATAACATCAGATAATCCTGCAATCAACGCCAACCCCGGAAGAGTCCAACTAGTCGAGAGGTGAATTGAAGGTCAAAATCAAGAACACTAACAAGCGGATGAGCCAAATTCATCAGAAAATAACCACATTTCGTCATCTCAAATAAATATGTTCGTGGTACGGTTTTAACATCATATTAGAAGGTATGCCACCAAACGCAATCAATGAACTAATGCCAAGGGTAAACCGCCTTTTAACAACCACACGCAGGATCAACATGATATTCACTCTGCTGGATAATAGCGTGTATTGTGTATTGTTTCGCCAACCAAGTTGGATTATCATTGAAGCCATCAACCGAAGAGAGGAGGATGTGTGAGGACCAAAGTCATAGTATCGTTTTGGCCCACCCAAAATAATTATTAAAATAACGACATTTTTAACTAATTATAATATTGTTATTTAATAATTAAATATAATTAAATGTTTTATGTAAATTGTGCGTGTCACCCCCTATATGTGATGTATTTCACAACGGTGCTAACTATTACAACTCTACCAAAAAGAGTTGTAAACAAAGGTACCATATGTCAGCTGTGTATAATCAACATGTATCTATGTATGTGTATGGCTATGTTATCGTCATGAAAGATGTATAAGGCGAATCAACATTAAGAACGGTGACAGTTTGGTTTTGACTGTTAGGTGCGTAACATGTTTGATTGACATGAATGCCTAACAAATTGGAAAAATTGGTTCATTTGCCTTTTGTTTAGTTTTATTTTCCTTTTGTGCGCATTCGAACTGAATTTTTAAAGTTAAAATTTTTTTAAAATAAAATAATAAATTTTTTAACGTAATATGAAAAATAATAATTGTGTGTATTTATTAAAAATTTCTGTACTGACCCTTGACTGAGCTACTCTAGGTAAGAGAAAAATTCCGTCGTTACATAATATGCCATCATATGTGATTCCCACCTTCCCTGATAACGCTATTTCTTTGTCCGAAGATGCTGATGAAACCCTTCACCCTACTCCTCACTAAAATCATCCAGGTTTATTAAAATTCGTTTGCTGCAATCTATTAAAAAATACGCCAATCACTTGATACTTCTTTAAATCCATCTGTTGCAAAATACCACCAACATGGTTACAAAAAAATAAATCCCTCTCTTTAGAAAAATACGGCAACAGGTTTTATCTCTGGTACGATAAAATGTGATGTTGGTTTCCAGAGTAAAAAAAATTTTTTCTTCTGAACGAGATGCTAAAATTTCATAAGCGTTTTGCGGTAAATTCAGATCTCTTACTAAGTCAAATAGTTCTCTGAGATTCACTTGATGTATTTCGTACGGGTTCACAGAGATTTGGATCACCAGAAGATTTATATGTGCTGGGTTGTACCTCTCGTAATTTTAATTGAGGTCGTTGAGCAGAAGATAAGTTAGATAAGTTAGAATATGGCCATTTACTTCGATTTCCTGTTTGTTTTTTTATTTTGAAAGTTTCGAAACTAAGTACAAGAGTTTAATCGTTAAAAATTTAAGTTGATAAGTGGCGACCAAATTTTATACAATATTTTTATAAACTTTATAACTTTTGAAATATACATTTTTTTGTATTACCAAAAAGCATGATAATTTACTTCATTATTCCTTTCTAGTTTTTGAAATACAAACAAAAAATTTTATAAATCTATGGTTCGTAAATTTCAGGGAATATTGAATGGATTTTAATAATTTAAGGTGTGTTTTTATTTTACGAGTATTGTTATCCTCTAAATATTTCAAACAAATAAATGCATTTCAATGCAACTAATTAAAATGCATGACCTGAAAAACACGAAAGGTTCAGCTAATAGGGAACCGTACCGAACATCAGTATTTTTTTTTTTTTTTTCTAAATAATATAAATATTTTATTTTTATTTGATTTCAGTTAATAATAGCTTTGCTCCGTCACTTTTCATTACTTGTAAAAATTAAGAAATTGTAATAAAAGAAACGAAGTTGTCAAATGCGAAAAAATAACAAATTTTCAAAAATTCTAAATATTTTATAAATTTTGAAATATTTCGAAAAAAAAAACGTTTTGTTGATAGTTGGTGCACTAAAGATCTCGTAGCTACCTAAATTTTGAGTCACTTTTGAATTTAATTGAAATGAAGAAAGCAATAGAACGTAGCTTTTATTTCTTTATTTAAATATTTTATATTTACTACAAATAAGAAATAATTTATTAAATTTTTAATTAAATTTGCTTTTCTATTTCAAAACAACATTAAAGATACCATGTTTTAAATGCTATTTCATTTACAATAACAAATCGTTTAAATATTCAAACAATTATTTAAAAATTTCGAAACTTAATCGAATTTTTTTAATATATTTTTAAGCAAATTACTATGCTTTATTTGAAACATATATTGGGCAAAAATAGAAATGTATAAAAAGTTTAAGTAAATAATTCCATATAAAATAATAAATAATACTTGTTATGCTTACAAATACAGTTTTTAAGAAGGAATTTACCAAAAAAAAAAAAAAAAACAGTTTTTTTTATCATAATTCAAATTATGCACATTTTTAATTAACCCTTTTTTAAGATTTTACTTAAAAAATCACCATTTTTAGACATTTATCGATGATAATTTATGTGTAAATATTTTTGTTTAGCTTCCAAAATAAAATTATTTCAAAATATGCAAAATTTTCAATATGTATAATATGACAATCTCTAGGATAAATATTATATTTTGTATGAAAACTTTTTCTGTGTTGTTACTTAAGCGATTTTTGGAAAAAATTTTGGATTGATTTTGATTTATAATATAAAAAATGTTTTTCATTAATTGATAAAAATGGATATTTTTTTTACCGAAAGATGCATTTTCAATCGTATGGTGCGTAAATTTTAATCTTAAATATAAAGAAATTTGGAAATTTAGAATCTATATTCGTATAGTTTTGGGGTTAAAAAATTTTTCAATTTTTTTATGGCACATCAACGCTAGTTTGTACAAATATTAACTGGCTTCAATGAAACCCAAATCTGCTAGCGTGAACAGCGTCAGTATTATAGCGCAGTTAGACCGGTGCGAAATTACGTAATTTCAATCCGATATTAAAAAAGAGGTCAAGACGGTTCATATTGGCTAAATGACATTTGATGCAATTTCATGAACAACTGATAACTTTTATTTACATCAATTCGTGGAGTACATTTTTTAAAAGATTTTGTCAATAAAACATTGTCACTTTATTTATGTTTATTTGTGTTTATTAACTTTTGGGTAAGAATTAAATAAAATATTTTTTCAATTTTACTAATTTTTTGTATATATGAAGCTGTGTTTTATTTACATCTCAATGTTGAAATATATTGTACACATTTGAAAAAAATATATATTTTTTTCAACCATGATCATAGTTGCTCGGATATGGGCACCGTAATTACAATGTATGTAATTTCGCCCAAATTTCACAAAGTGGTGTAATTTTGCCACTGTCAAAATACATGAGAAATTACGTAATTTCAACATGATTTCGACCGAAATCAGGAAAAAAATTTTTTAATGATATTAGTGGACAAGAAACTACCGTTAATGTCATGGTAAATAAAAAACAAATATTTTAAAAAGTTTTAAAAATTCCATTTTAAGACCGATATCAATAATAAATGCAAATATGTAACCTACACAAAGGTTTAAAAAATACAAATAAAAGGAGAATCGATAAGTTTTATAATAGTGAACATAATCGGGACCATAATTCTGATTTGACCTATTTTAAAAATACCGAGTAAAAAACAAAGTGTACATAGATTTTTGATATTTTTAATTGCATTTAATTCATTGATGTATTCCTCACATTTATTCACAAAAAAATCTTTAAATGAAAAGTTGCAAATGTTAATTACAGAACTATAAAATAAAATTTTCATTAACAAAAATACACACCCAAAATCTTAAAAGTTGCATTAAATTCAAATACTTAATTATTTCTAAGTGCCACTTGATTTCGAAATTGGTATACATTTTTACCGATTTCAATTAAAATATTTAAAACATCGCGAATTCAGATCATGAAATTTTTGCATCTTTTTTTATTTAAACCTACTTTTCGCCTAACTAAAACAGAATAGGTGGACTTATTATAAATATAATTTCACATAAAATGTAAAAAATTACTAAAATAAAGTACGCAAAATTTTAGGTCGATTTTAAAGAGTTATCACATTTTTGAAAACGTGATTCATTGAAATTACTCTGTGAGAGTGCGTCACAAAAAAGGCACCTCTTAGAGCCATTCACTTTAACGTTTAAAGTGAGATTAGTGTAGGGATGTAAATGCCTAAAAATGTTTTTGTGTTATTGAGTGTGAAAAAAATACACTCAAAGAAAAGTAGGGAATAGTAAATTAAAAAAAAACGTCAGTTGAACATGGTGCTTTATTATCATATATAACATATTTTTATACGCATTTTTGCATTCCTTACATTAAATTTATTAATATTGTCATAAAAAATTTTCTTCAACTTTATCTTAAAACATTAATATTAAAGAAACTGATGGTTATTAATTACCAAACAATTTATTTCCATAAATTTTTTCAAGTGCATTTTGTACTCTCAGCAACGACTAAATGAAAGAGCCCAAGAATACATACGTGTGAACTCAAGCAGCACAATTTTGTTATGAAATTGACATATCTAGATTAGACCAATATTTTTGGCTATAGAAAAAAATTAATGGTGGAAAGCCAATGTACGCTGCATGCGGCGACTACCGGTATCAGCTAATCTTGTTTTCTCATGCGCAAGTGCCTGGTCCACATAAAAAAGTTGGAACAAATTCAACTTTGAAGCACGAATGCGTCTCACATCTTTTTCAACTTTGGTAAACAATTGACAAAGATGTACGCGTGACGCGTACGTTAGCCATCCACTAAAGTTTTGTTCCAAATTGAAAGCAAACAGTTTCTTGATTTTGTCCAGCCAGATTTGCGACTGGAACTCCTCCAAAACTTCGCCTACTTAATAAAATGTTTTGTAAGCGAAAATAATATGAAAAACAGCTTCCTTTTTTGGTGCTATAGCTAATAAATTTTGTTCGTGATGCCCAAAACAGTTGTTTTGGATGCTGATTTTTTTTTACGCATAAAAAAAATGTTTCATACATTTGGCTTGGTTGAGACTTGAACCCATGTATCATAATCGAAAAACTCCAAAAAATTTAAATTTTGAAAATTTTGGTTTCACCATTTGTCCACAACATAATTCATCACTGGTCAACACGATTACGGAATCAAAAGAAAGAAGAAAAACTTGTTATTTTCAAACACTTTTTTGAGTGATTGCCGGTACCAAATGGAAACATCTTAGGTCTTGAATTTTATTGTTTTAGTCCACCAAGTGTTGTGAACATAATTGCATCAAAAGTTGTTTTAAAAAATCAAAATTAAAAAAATATTTGAGGTTTAAGGTCGGTTTCATAAAGGTAAATTTAAAAATATAATTCCCCATATGTATTTATTATAAATTATATAATAGATATTTGAAATATTTAATGATATTTGTTATTTATCAACTATAATATTAATATATACCAATAGTTTGGATGAAAAAAAACGAAAGGCGTATAGCAAAAACGAAATCTATGCTTAGTTCTAAGAAAATTATCCTAAGAAACTAGGGGTCTAAGTTTAAAACCTAATTAAAACCACTGATAGGGAGCAGTGTTTGAAAAATCATAGGTTCCATATATTTATGCCAAGAAAAGGTTTAGATTTTTCCCGGTTCTCAAAAAAAATCGCAATTTTGATTTTTAGTCCGTTGATATGTTGCAAAATAGAATATTGCATTAATAAGTACTTATTTGTAAAATTAAGTTTTGTTCTATATTAAGCGTTGAATAATAAAAAATACTTCAGACGTGAAGATTGAAGTTATTTTAAAAACTTAAAAATAAGGTTTACAACCTTTATTGGCGCCCGAGCAGTAGTTGGTCAGTCGAAAAACTGACCAAAAAACTGAGAAAAAAAAATTCAGTGTAAAAATAGCTTAAAAAGAAGAAGTTTAGTGTAAAAATAACTTTAAAAAAAAACAAAAAGTCAGTGCAAAAAGAACTTAAGGAAAATTCAGCGTTAAAAGAACTTATAAAGAAAAAAATTCAGTTTAAAAAGGATTTGAAGGAAATAAAAGAAGAGGTTTAATTCTAAAAGGACTTTATATAAAATGTTCAATTTCTAATCGATATTGTAAATTAAAAATAAAACAATTAATAAAAAAAATATCCGAAAAAACAATTTAAAACATTTTTCTGAAAAAATTTATATGGAAACTTTTGCGGACACATGATTTTGTATTTTTCTAGTGAAATTTTGTATACAAAATAAAAAATTGCTGCTATAAAAATTGCTTAAATTGATTACTTGAAAACCTATTATACTAAATGTGCTAAACTGGAGTAATAAAGAAGGAAATTCAATTCCAACCTAAAACTATTAATATTGGAACACTAAAAAGAAGACCTACAAATAATATCCAACCCACAAGTACAAAAGAGAGAAAATATTATTAAATTATCATATTGTACAACTGTATTATCTATAATTTGAATAAAAAAAAAATATATATATATAAAGATTATATTAAGTATTTCATACAAAATAATAGTTAATACACAAGTTAATTTATTTAAGTGTTAAAGTAAAAAATAAAAATAGCAAATCCAATTAATTTAATTCGACGCCCTATCCTTCCAAATGCTGGTCCCACTTCAAGCTCCGTCTCGCATCAAATATTGCCACTGACAAGGGCCAAAAGATATTGACTTGGATAGAATAATCGACGTGCAAATAGAAGACATAATAATAGGGACGTGGTAAAGTATCAAAAAGAGTTTTCGGGGCAACAAGGAGAATTCAGTTCGTGGAAAAAAGGCGTTGATAGGATATTAAGAATTTACGTTCCCCTAAAAGTAACGTCAAAGTATTATGGAATATTCAGCGTAATTAGAAATAAAATAACAGATAATGCCGACATTGCATTGGAATCTTATAACATGCCTTTGAATTTACATGCTATTGTACAAAGTTTGATTTCACACTATGGGGACAAGCGAAACTTGTCAATTGCGGAATACCAAATGCCTATATTAATACAGGGAAATAAAACTATTCCGAGTTTTATCAAGAGTTTATACCAGAGACCTGCGCCGAGAAATTTTATCGGCGGCGGCTTAAAATCGGCTTGCCAGCCGGGTGAAATTACACACACACATTTTTCTAATAAAAATTTTATATTATTATACCCCACTGATTAACATTGTTCATAAAAATATGACGAGACTTTTTTCCAGCGAAAGTATATACAGAATTATTAATTTATTGAAAATATTTTAAAGAAAGAATATGGTACAATAAATAATGGAATTTATATCAATTATTTTGATAATTCCCAACCACATATCCTTCATTTGGTGCAATGTCATAAGTAAAAGAAAACCAAATTTCGACGTAATATCAACAGTGAATATAAGCTGACAAAATCTTGTGTATGAGTTTTTTTAAATTTCTCGCAGGATGGCGATCAAGGCTGATTAAAATTTATTAGCAACTGTTAATATTATTTTTTCACAGTATTAATATCAAAAATAATCAATTATAAGTCATCAAAAATACTTGGTTGATTTATAATTATTTGAAGTTCAAAATGATACAAATATTTTTCTTTCATATTTAAATACAACATAAATGGCAAATACTGCATTAAAATAAAAAAGTTTCAATTTTAACATATTTTGAAAGAAATAATTTAAAAACGGCAGCTGTTTTAAATCGAATTAACCCTAAAATTTTACGGCGGCGGCGGCTTCCAAATTTTTCTTGGCAGCTTGGCTTAGCCGGATTTATGCTGTTCGGAGCAGGTCTCTGGTTTATACACATCTTTCACTTATACTTACTAAACTAAGATGCTTTGAAATGGGAAACGAGTTACTCAATTTTCTTACAAAATCTTGCACAGATAAAACTCTGGAAACTTTTATACGAGGATTGAATGCAGATTTGTCTCGGCTACTTGGAACTTTCAGGGAACTTTCAGATTTATCTCAAGTGCTCCGTCTTTGCTTAAAGTTGCAAAATCAAAACAAACAATTTATCCTCATTTAGTCCATATTCCTCAACCACGTCAATCAAATTGACAACCAAAGTAACAGTGCGTTAATCAACAAACACAGAATAATATAAATTATAAATTAAATTATAAGCTCTTCATTTCCATACTTCAAAGCCAAAGCGGAGAGCGGAATCATACTTAATATATACTTAAAGTTTTGTTAGATATGGGTTCAAGTAAAAATTATATCAAACCCGAATTAGTAAGAAAACCGTACCGCCAATCAAAACATATTTCTCGTAAAATCTGTTTCTGGCTATATACTAATCAAGGAACATACATTTTTAAAACTTTTTAAATTCGACTATAAAATAAAATTTTACTTTATGCCTTCATTGAAAACATTTTACGGAATTCTGAGAAATGATGCCCTTAGGGAATTGAAAGTGGTGATTTATACAAATAAAACCTTTAAGTTTTATCTCAAGCAACTTCCTTCACAATGCGTGAATGCCATAAATATTAAAGAAAATTTGACTCCAGAACAAAAACAAGCTATAAAAGTAATTACTAATAGATATCCAAGACTTTTCTCAGAACCTGAGGAAAGGTTAACATATACAACTAATGTTATTGGCGAAATTAGTGCAACAACCGTATATTCAAAATTTTATCCTTGTCTGGCTTCTTTAAAAAATGAAGTAAAAAATCAAGTAAAGAAACTTCTGAGTGACGGCATTACCTAGATTACCATTTAATTCTATGATGTGGATTGTAAAAAAAAACAGATGTAGTGGAGAACAAACAATAACGTATGGTCATTGACTCTAGGAAGTTAAGTTCAATTACAGTTGCGAACCGGTACTCTATTCCAAAAAATATCGGAAGTAATTTTTCACCTTGGAAATAGTAATTTCTTTTCGGTACTTGATCTTAAAAGTGGATTGCATCAGATCCCATGTTGAGAAAACAGCATTCATAAGCGTAAATAAAGATATAATTATTTTTAGTAAAACAGAGTGCATTGTTTTTTATCTTAGCCGAGTTCAAGAACCCCCGAATTTTTCTTGCATTCATTGTAAGCATAGTTTGTAGCTATTTCATCGTATTTAGTCTAGTCGAGTACAAGAACTCCCGATTTTTTCTTCCGCTTATTGTAATCATATTTCGTAGAAATTTTATCGTTTCTAGTGTAGCCGAGAACAATTTTTCTTACATTCGTTGTGACCATACTTCGTAGCTACTGCATCGTAGCAAATGTAGCTGAGTACAAGAACCGCCGAATTTTTCTTGCACTCGTTGTTATTATAGCTCGTAGCTATTTCATCGTATTTAGTGTAGCCGAGTACAAGGACACCCGAATTTTTTATACTCGTAACTTATTTAAACACAAGAACTGCCGTATCTTTCTTTTATTTGTCGTTGCTCTGGTTCGTAGCTAAAATTTTTCCCAGTAGAGTGCATTTGTTTATTTATTTTGTATTTATATGTATTTCTCATCAACAGTTCTTTCAGCTCACACTTGTTAGTTTCATTAGTGAGTCATGCCGTCTCATCTGCCTGTAGCCCACCGTACACTATTCCGACACTTCGTAAGCGGTTACATTTAAGTTTATCTAAATATAATCTATATTTATGTTAAGTTATGTTACTCGTAAGTTTAAGCTTTAAAACTATGTGTCTTAGTATCATATCAACGAACGTCTTTGAGTTTTATTTAAAAGGAAGCAGACCTTTGGTAAGGTCTTGGACAATGTGAATAATATCCCATCTGAAAAATAAAACTGCTTACCAAATGGCGCCCGAGCAGGGACACAAATCCAAGAACGTATCCAGTGGAAAAACCTCACATACACGTACTTTGATCGGATCATAAACAAAGTAACTTAACGAAACTACATTACAAATAGACCATACTCATAACCGAGAAAACGACGAACTGAATACCAAAGGATGCCATCGGAAAACCTACTTCATGATTTAGAGGAGGAAATATTGAACAAAGGAAAAAACCCTTATTAAACAACCCACCAGCAGATCTTACGACGATTCATCGTTGGAATCTTTCTTATGACGGTGGTGACAACCTGATGGAGTTTACAGGAACTCGCTGAATATTATGGATTTGGTCGTAGTCGTTTACTTTTTTCCTTGTTGGAAATTTTTAAATATAGAGCGCTACATTTCGAAACTGGGAGGAATTCAAAGACGAAGCCGCCCAGTTCTTTTTACCAAAACGATACTTGACACAGAGAAATTCATGTACCACAGGAAGCAAGGTCTTCGGAAAAAGCCAAGGATTACATAATGTCATTGTAATATTTAATTCGTCAGTATCCCGAGTTATGCAAATTATATCATACTGATCGCATTTATGATGAACTACGATGCAAGTATAAATTATATGTAAGACGTTGCGAATTCAAGTCATTGCAATGTACTTAATGGAGCCGACTGATGACTGATGCTTCAGAAAGAGGAGGCATGACAAGGTCGACCCCAGCCGAACCATTGCATCGAAGTATATAATCGTAGAACTCATTGTTGTAAATAAAGCGGGCATGTGAAATGCGAATGCTCAAATCCGGGACGATTATTTTATTCACGTTATGGTCAAGACAATATCATGTCTCGTGACTGTTAATGCGCACAACAAAACTCTTTAAATGATTTTGTGGATGAACCGTCATATAATATAACGGTATCCGTTATATTATATTGCAGTAAGGGTTAATAGGAAAGACACTCAATTACTGGCTTCGGCACTAGACAGTTTTACCGAGCCCATTATCTTCGGAATGGACTTCCTGCACCGAAGCCAAGCTATATTAGTTATCGATGGAATTCGTCTGATTGGCAGCATACCTCGAGAAGTAAATGGCGCAACTACACTGCATTCGATTAGCGAAACAGGATTTATGTACCCTGAAAAGGAACATCAATTGCGAACCTGTTTAACTATACCAACGCCATCGTTACATTTCATTCTAAGGCCATATAACTCACACGATGTCATACATATGAAACACGACCGATCCAATAAGCAAAGCTTATTCTTTTTATGGAACTTTCCGACCAGAAAATTAAAAAGATGAGACAAATTATGTATTCATGCATTCAGGAAAAAGGTGTAATAGGCGGCAAGACATTGAGGAAGTTATCAGTACCACAATAAACCAGTAGCTGCAGGAAAAATAAAATCCTATTTAAGGAAAACTGAAATGCCTCGGCATATATCTACTATATTCCACCATTTAAAGCTTGGCGGTGAAGCGGGCTCCCATAGTTGGTTCTGGCAATAAACAGGTGGATGGCATTGCCAAAGATATTTAGTGCAGGAGGGTAGAAATCTTTTTGCGTCTGATGCGCAATCCACCCCTTCTCGCATCACTATCGGCTAGTAGGCTGAGGTCAGAACATCAAATCTGAAGGTACCTGTCCCTGAAGGTTCTTTAGTGCCGTCGACCACACTAATCTGTGACCAGAAATCTTCGTCGTCTGGGCCTACCATATTTGCTCGACACAGGAACCCGAACCGCTGAGTTGGGCTCAACAAGTGGAAGAAAAAACACTATCGGAAACGAAAAGCAACAATTGGAGGACTGACTTTACGACATTTTAGCTTTGAATGTGGCGAAGTTAATTGTGGATGACAACGAGGATGATGTTTTCCGTGGCATAGAAATTCAGGACAATGGCCTTAACAAAGATCGTACCTGGATAATCTACCATAAGGGAAGGCCAAAAGTACAAGCCAAGGTAGGGAACAGAATAGTTCGTCTTCGTTGTCAAGGAAAGACCAAGAAAGTTCAACTATTTTTCATGTATATAAATGTATATAAAATTAAAAAAAAATAAAAACTAAAAAATTTGTGGCCTCCTGATTCGATTCAATAAGTTAATTTTCTTCTTCATTTCTTTAACAATGCATAGCACTTATGTTAATTTAAATTCTTTTGCGAGTTTTGATTATAATAGTACAGAAATGATCCATTTTATTAGAACATCCAAAGATGACTTTTTGACCATCTAATTATTTCACAATTTTCAAACGTTATTAGAAATTTATCTTTATTACAATTATGGGTTATAGTATTAATAAAATTCTTAAGGATCAATAATCCTGGCATTACTTTGGTTATTTCTTGATATTTGCGTATCTGTATTTTTCAGTATGCATCTTCAAAATTTATTATATTAGATAAAACCTTATCTTTATCATAAAGATTCTTTCTTAAATTTTCTTTTACATTTTTATTGTAAACATTATTATTTAAATCTAATAGTACATTGTATTGACTTACTTCTAAGCATTTGTTGTATTTATTAGGCAAGAGCATAAAGGTTATTATTGACAAAGGATCGTGCAAAAATTAGGGTATCAAGAGGATGATGATTATGTTATTGTCCTGATAAGCTGTAACTACCTAAATGTCTGTATAACTACTAAAGTCCGTAATTTGGTTTAGTTCTAATTGAGTCTTTAGGACTTATTCGTTAGTATTCTGTAGTGTTTATTATGTGTACGGTTTTAATGTAATGTTCCATAGTTTTGGTCTCTCCTATTTTAATAGGTAAAAAAATCCATTGTTATTGGTCACGTACTGCACGTCTGTTTATTGACAGTTTGTTCCCAGTGTGCATATTTAGATTATAATTAGTCTTCATGGTTTATCAGCAAATACATGCTAAAAAGGTATGTTACTTGTGATTGCCTAACATTATTTTTATGTACTATTCCCCCTGACTTATAGCTTATTTCTCTATGTCCAACGACAAGTCCAACGAAAACATAAATATTTTCATACAAAATTGAGTTTCTGTATTTCGAACGATACAAACGAAAATATCAAAATCAGTCACTTGCTATTTTGTTTAGTCTGGTTGAATTTTTTAATGAAAAATAAAAAAATAATCAACTTATACACTGAATATGTTCTTCAATTATTAAGGAGTAATCATTGATGGTTGTTCTTAAAATTTCTTATAACGTTTAAGTATGTGCAAGGTTTTTTTTGACAATTTTTCCTTAATACTGTGATATTAGTAGCTTCCTTATTTAATTATTTAGATGTTAATTGTTGTAAAACTTTTAAGTAAATTCGCATAACAATATAATTAATTAATTATTTTATAAAGGTTTGAATAAAGACAATAAAAATAAAAAAAAAAATTTCTTCAATCATGTTTATTATTTATTTGAATATGCACCGGTATCGATAAATTAAGATTTTGTTTGAAATATTAATTTATAAATTAAAAATCTAAATGGAATTTTAGTTTTGTTTCTTTTTTTCCTTTTTAATTTTTATTTGTTTTCTTTTTTTCATTTGCATAGTTGTATCGATGTTTAAACAATTCAGTAGTATTTTTAATATTTGTATAAAAAAACTCTGAAAGTAAAATACAGTGAAAAAAATTAAAAATGCGTACGAATGCTTAGGAAATAGACAAACCCAAAATGATTCGAATTCGTTCGAATTGCTTTCGTGCGCTTAGATTTTCTTTCGACATAGAGAAACAGGATATTAGTCTTAACTGTGATATTATAGTTTTCCTCTACAATTTCTTTCCTATATCTGGCAGATAATTTATTTTACAGTCTTCTATTTCATTTTACAAAAATTACTTGCCCTTTTTCATACTCCTTAGGCCCATGTCAATTCATGTTGTGATATGCAAGATCTACTTCTTGCTTTTCAGTATGTTTTTTTTATATTTTCATTCCTATCACTTTCCAGTTGCACTGGATCACTAGTCACACGTCTATCAAAAAATACTTCCATTGGTTTTCTTCTTGTGACCATATGGACTGAAAAATTATATTATGATGAATGATGAATTCTTCCAATTTGAAGACACCTCATAATTTCCTGAAATGTTGAATGGAATCGCTCTACTTGTCCGTTAGAATAACTAGTATATGGAGCAGTTCTGAAAATTTTTATTCTAAATTCATTTTTCATCACAAATTTTACAGATTCAGTTAGTGTAAACGCGTATGCGAGTTTATCATCGTACGAAAGCTTCGGTTCGAACTAAAGTGCTTATATATATATATATATATATATATATATATATATATATATTGAAATTATATATATTGAAATTAGTTGTACGGATTTTTATAAACATATTCTATCAAATCATTGTGGGCCTTCAAAAAACGTTGCTTATATTATTAAGAAATCATATTTTGTAAGAAAAATCATAAAAAATTTGATAAAATCATCATTCTGGCAACGCTGCTCATAGATAGCGCAATAAATCTCCTAGCCTGTTTGAGTTCGTGTATAGAATCCCACTCGAGGACGAATTTCGAAACTGCTCACAATCGAATCATTTCCCTGACGTTGTCAACGGGAATACCCAAAAATGTTTCAGACCCGATGAAAAGCCACACACTATCACGAGTTTGGCCAAAAATTGTTAAAGTTGACATCAGAATTTTGTTTTCTAATATTGTTTTTAAAATAATATGTAAAGTGCTATTATTTCGAAATCTTAATTAGTTTTAAAGTCAATAATTCAACTTTTTTTGTACCAACTGCTTAAAAATCTGATATAATTAAAGTTACAACATTGTTATTGTTTCAAAATATTAATCATATGTGAAGTACCGTTAGCAAAATAACTGTTGTAATATAAAGTTGGAATTTTTCAGCAAACTAAAAATTTAGTAGTAAATAAAGAAAAAATATCAAAAATACTTTACAAGTTTTTTGATATATTGTTCCTACAAGTACTTATTTTAACATATATTAAATTTAAGCTGAACAAATGTGCACAATTTTGCTTGGTAATTATTTTTTAGTTTCAATGTAGAATCGTGATATTTTTAAACTATGACTAAAGCTATAGCAAAGTACAAATAGTACTATAACGTATAATGTTAAACAATTTCTTGAAAATCGTCTACAAAGAGTATTGCCAGATGATGAAGTGAAGAAATTAATTTTATACTTTTAATATTAAAGCAAAATTGCACTATATACTCGCGCATGAGAAATATTGTAATATTTAATGAAGACGATTGTATTTAACGCTTATATTCTTTGACTATGACTTGAGTGATATTGTACAAATATACATACATGAATTAATTGATGGAGGAGTCTGAAAGCAATAACACCAGTGATTGTGAACAGAATATTTTCCAATATTTATGTTTTTTATACTCTATACCACCATAGGTCGTAAGAGTATTATGCATTTGTACTGATGTTTGTAACACCCAAAATATTGGACCCATCTTAATTTACACTAGTTATCTCAGCATCACTTTCTGAGTCGATTTAACGATGTCTGTTAAATTTGGAAATTTGGTACAGAGGTTTTTTATACTCCAAGGACAAAGCCTATTGAAATTGGTTATGATCCATTATTTCACTAAGCCGCCATACAAATCTACTCCCGAAATAGGGGTTTAACGATCATAAATTCCTTAAATATAGCTATATTTCGCAACATAAGCGTAACTGTGAGAGTCGAATTCAATGAAGATCGGTCCATAATTGGCCGCATAAATCCCATACACATGATAATATCAGGTTAATATTTTACACAAATTAGTGTTATATAAATAGAAACCGCAGTACCTAATTTTAAGAGCAACATGATATAATGGATACATATGTGTTATAGTAATATACACAATGGTTAATACAAGTATCGGTCCACAATTGGTCACGGCTATATAAGATCCCTCCCCGAATATGAAAAAATCGTTAAATCTAAAAAAATTGTTCAGTCAATCATAACTCAAACAATCTTCAATTTCGAGACAGAAAAATAGTTCAATAAAACGGTTTCTGAATTAATTCTACAATATTTTGCTCCAAATCAACAATATACTCACTCCAAAAGAAAAAAAAAATCTCGTAAAATACGTATCGATATCCTACATTTAAAACCCCCTATCTCAGGTTTTCAATAAATCGCGTTTTTGATTAAATTACATTCACTATAGTAACGCTCATCTATGATATAAGTTGCAAATAAAAATTGCCCAGAAAATTCAGTTTTTCAATGATGAAAATATATATAGGAAAATAGAAAATCCTTGTGGTTATTAAATTTTGTGTACACAATATTTATTTCTAAAAATTTTTTAAAAGAAATAATTAAAAATTAGGTCACATGACAGGCTGAAACACTTTTAAAATATTCCATACATATAGTAACATGAATGTACTTATTCAAATAAACTTATTCTTTAAAATCCACGAATCAAATATTACTTTTGTTTTAGTTTTTTTTTTAATTTTCCAATGATTTTATGTATTTTATTTTTATATTTTTTGAGAAATGTCGAAAATATTTATTTATTTTATATTTTTTGTCGGTTGGAACAAATAAATTTTTCTATTTTTGTATTGACTTTATAAACTGAAACTTTTTTTAAGTTTTAAATACTTTGATGTGAATAATGTTTCCATTATAGTAATTTTTGAAACTAAAAACTATAATGATAAATTTATTTTGGTTGTATTAAACGATTTAACAAAATTAACAATTCTACATAAATTGGTTGCAGTAATCAATTTTATTTTTGTTTATGCATATTTTAAGTTGTTTTACCATCACAATTTTCCGTCCTTTGGAAGCACCGTATTATTACATATTCTATTATCATAACACAATTATATTAATTGCCGGAACTGAAAATATAGTTCATATTTAAATTCACTTAATACAAATAATGTTTAGTCGAAGGAAATATTCATGTATTTAGTAATAATTATTGTTATCCTATGTGATGGTATTTTTATATCCATTAATATACAAAAAATTTTACTCTAAACAATTTCAAATTATTATAATGATATGAGTAATTTAGTTTATTTTATTGAATTTTATCAACGTTTTTGTATTCCTATCTTTTTGTTTTTGAGTGCCGAATCTTCTATCTCTCTGAGTAATTATTTTATTTTTTGATAATATAAATATAACATCCCAGCAAAAACTTGGCAATGGCATTTAGCTACGGATATAGTTATTTTTCAATGACAACAACATACCGTATGCATTACATAGAAGTAGTAATTACTCATTTATAACCCGGTATGTAATTACTTATTTATGATCAGATTTTTGAAGATGCTACTTTCTATTGATTTTTAATTGAGTTTACCAATTTATGTATTTAAAAAAGTGATAAATATATGAAAAGGCATAATTTGCGTATGAATGTTAATACTCCTGTCAAATAATTACATGTGCAACATTTGTTTTCTGGTTATTATATTTTGCAAGAGTGATATTTTTTTGTTTGTGCAAAATGATTTTTTTACTTAACGGTTATAAAGTCTAAAGTTTGAACTGTTTAACCAATTAAAGTTAAAATTACAATTAATTGGGGAGTAGTTAAGATGTTTAGATTTTAGAAAGGGTATCTTTTATTTATTAGTTAATTTATAGCCAAAAAACAAAAAATTGCTAAAATAATTAAAGCATGACTAGTATTTGTATAAAGGTCTACAAAAAAGTATCTGCGAAAAACGGCAAATCGAGCGGTAACACATAATCAACTGCATATTTAGATTTTTTTTTGACCAAAAACAACGTTAATTACAGAGAAATAATGCTGAATGATAAATAAAACAAATGATAAAAGAGGGTTTATATTATAACATAACAAAAATCCAAATTCGACATTTTATGGTTAAAAACTTCAACAATGCAATAAGTTTCTATTTAAATGTTCCAAATGTTTATCATAAACATATCCTGGGTATTCGATGTTCGCAAAGAACATGCTTCAAGAGCATTCATAGTAGAGAATCGCACATAATATAAGCCCATTGAGAGAAGTTGGAAATATTTATTGAACCTAGTAAAATGAATTCACAGAACTAAATAAATTTACTATGCAGTGAGTCCATAAGTTTTGCTGACAATTTTATGTTAAAATTGGATTCTACAGCAAAATAATAAGTCGATGTTATTTGCTCGATCCTCAAAAGCGTCTTTTTTTGAATCGCACCACCGTTGTAGTGACCATTATTGAGTTTCAGACCATCATAACATATGCTTACTACTGATTAGTGCGAAACAGGAGTTTCCTGATCGCCTCCAGCTATATGGCACATGACAATCCAGCCCCGCCAGACGAAGTGAAGGAGTTTATCCTTGGTTGTGATGCAAATTCAAGGCAACGACCCCACATTCGTTTTTCCGAGCTCGGTGAACCGTAATGGATGGGAAGAGGTGCTAGACATTACACTTACGAAAGACAGATCTAATTTATCAGTTGATAGGTGGAGAGTATCCAAAGAGAAATCCTTTTCGGATCATTGCTGGATACTTTTCGACATTGGACTCGTCTGCAAAGAAACAGCGTCAACTTTTAGAAACCCAAGACGAACGAACTGGACTAAGTTCAATGGGATTCTCATGCACAAACTGAAAAAAATGCCTCCAGTCGAAGCAACGACTGAGGGTCTTGACCAAATTGAGAGCACATTAAGCAAGGAAATTGTTAAAGCTTTTAATATATCCTATCCAATGACGAAGGCTAAAAAGAGTTTCCCTCCATGGTGGAACAAGGAACTCTCAAAGCTACGCAAGGAGGCACGCAATGCTTTTAATATTGGCTACAGAACAAAATCGTGGCAGTTGTATTACGATAAGCGTAGGGAATATAAGAAAGCAATAAAGATCGCAAAAAGAGATTCATGGAAAGGCTTCTGCGAATCTATCGACAATACCAAGAAATCTGCTAGACTCAGTAAGGTTTTTGCAAATGGTCATAATAATCCATCCTATATTAAAAGGATGGATGGCTCATGGTCAGAATCGTCGGCGGAATCTTTGGATATTTTACTTAATACTCATTTTCCTGGCTGTACAGATGTTACAGACCAGGATATGGGGCATATTAAATCCTCGCAAGGAATCGAGGATGACATAATATCCGTTGAGAAAATTTCATGGGCAATGTATAGCTTCTCTCCGTACAAATCTGCAGGGCCTGATGCTATTATACCACGGATGCTACAAAGTGCAAAGGTATATATCATACCCTGGTTAGATAGAATATTTAAACTCTGCCTAAACCACAACTATGTTCCCCGGAATTGGAAGAGAGTGAAGGTAGTGTTCATTCCAAAAACCGGAAAAAGAAGTCATGAGAATGCAAAGGACTTCCGTTCAATTAGTCTCTCATCTTTTCAGCTGAAAACTCTGGAGAGACTCATTGATTTACATATAAGGCAGCGTCTAGAGGGTACAACTCGACTCTCAGGAAATCAACATGCCTACATTAAAGGTCGCTCCACGGAGACGGCTCTTCATGAGGTCGTAAGGGTCTGGACATAGAAGGCGCCTTTAACAATGTCACGACTATGGCGATACAGAGACCTCTGCACGAACTAGGAGTTGAGGATTATATCACCAACTGGCTGGTGTCAATGCTAGAGACAAGAATCGTCATTGCGAGTTTAGGCAACAGTGTTAAGACCAAACAAGTTATGCATGGAACTCCACAAGGAGGTGTGATTTCTCCGCTGTTGTGGCTTATTGTCATTAATACCATCCTTTGCGAATTGGAAGACAAGGGAGTGAAAGTCATGGCTTACACGGACGATGTGGTGATACTAATATCAGGACTGTTTCTGAACGTGATAAGTGATATTATGTCAACTGCTCTGGCTACACTCAGTGACTGGGCCGAATAATGTGGACTAGGAGTGAATCCGGGCAAGACAGATCTGGTACTTTTCACCACAAAGACCAAGATTCCGAGCTTCAGACTACCACGGTTAGAAAACTGTAAACTCACCTTGTCGGACAATGCAAAGTACTTGGGCATTATTTTGGACTCCAAGCTTTCATGGAAGCTGAACATTCAACATAGGGTTAGGCTACGGTTGATCAAAATGGACTCTAAAGAGTCTAATTGATTGCCCGTAAGGTTACGGGCTACCACGTAAACCAACAAGGCTACGGTAGCATACTACACCTGTAGAAAAATGTTCAGTGTGAAATGGGATTTGAGTCCAAAATTGACAAAATGGCTATACACTGCAATAGTACGGCCCATTGTTGTATATGGATCTCTTGTGTGGTGGACCGCTACTAGTAAGAGATATGTGGTGGATCAACTTTACAAGATACAAAGATCCGCTTCCATAGGCGTTGCAGGTGCATTACGTACTAGTCCATCAGAAGCTCTGAACACTATATTGCATCTAACACCTATAGACCTATACATAATTGAATCATCAATTAATAGTGCGATAAGATTATCTGCAACGGAAAGCTGGAGATCAAGAATGTATGGGCACGCGAGGATATTAAGTTTAATACCCCCGCAATTCAATCAATTTACCGACTATATGATTCCCCACATGGACTTCGGAAATACTGTTAAAGTCCTATTCCCCACCAGGAGTGAATGGAGAAGGGGAATTCTTCTTGAACAATTTGGAACTAGGATATACACTGACGACTCGAAGATGAACTGCGGTGTCGGCTCTGGTGTCCTCTCTAATGATCTTGGAATTAGACACTCATGTAGACTCCCTGACGAGGCAAGCGTATTCCAAGCGGAAATACTAGCGGTCAGGGAAGCGTGTAAACTAATTCACGATAGAAATATTCAAGGGAATATTGGTTTATTTGTCGACAGTCAAGCGGCAATTCTATCGCTCAAATCACCGAAAACTACCTCTATTCTAGTCAGACAGTGTAAAGAGGAACTGCTAGGACTAAGTCGACTGTATGACATTACTATAGTCTGGGTTCCTGCGCATAGAGACTACTATGGTAATGAACAGACAGACGAATTAGCCCGGGCAGGCTCTGCTATGAATGCCTCCTTATCGGTTTCTGTCGCAATCCCGTTAGGAACAGTCAAAAGCAGAATCCAAAAACACTTTTTAGAAAAGGCAAAAAATAGATGGCGAAATCTGGACAAATGTAGAGTCGCGAAAGAAACGTGGCCTACCTATAACGAAAAACGCTCAATGCAACTCATTGGCTACAAACGCAAAGACATCTCGAGACTAATAGCATTGTTTACAGGTCACTGGACGATCGGAAAACATGCAAGCAGACTTGGTCTCCCTTACAATGAATATTGTCGTAGTTGTAGCAATCGAGAGAAGGAGGAGACAGTATTTCATCTTCTTTGTGAATGCCCAGCCTTGAACACAAGCAGACATAAATTTCTGGGAGGGTACCAATTAGACAACCTCTGTGAGATATCTGACACTAAACTTAGTGAAATCATTAAATATCTCAATGCTACAGACTGGATCTAATTAATTTATGTTCTCATTGTTCTTCCCTACACTTCTATCTCATTACAGATTCAATACAACTCATTCACCTGGCGAGTAGTGTGGTTCCATCAAAACGGACTCTAACGAGTCTAATTGGTTGCCCGTAAGGTTACGGGCTACTACGTAAACCAACCAACCAATGCTTACTACTGAGATATATAATAATTATAATTATTATTACTATTATAATTATTATTATTATTACTATTATAATTATTATTATAATTATATCAATAATAATAGCTTCTTTATTATTGCAATATATTTAATGTATAGCTTTAAGTTTTCCCCATCGATTTATTAAGGATAAATTGTCACCAAATTCAGGAAGAGCCATCATCGGACTGCCCTTGAGGGTTAACGCTGTTAGATTGGTTGGATCTTCGAATAGAGCTGAAATTGCACGAGAATTTAAAACTCCTTTAATGCGCACTAATATAGTTGCGAATTCTTCAAAATTAAACCAGTGTGCAAATTCAATTCCTTTTAAGTGAATATTAAAGCTCTTTACAGCTACAACTCAAAGCCCGCCCATATGTGAAGCTTGTGTAGGAAGAAAGGACCATTGGGGCAAAATGATGGGAAATCTTTCAATATATGGTAGTAATTAATCTTACATTTACTCGTAGTACTAAGTTAGAATCCATGAATGCATTTAGCGTAAACAAAAAGCTTTTTTTGGACATTGATTGGGAATCAGATAGAGGATTGTATTCAGTTCCATAGAATTACTGTTATGATAGAATAAGAAATCGATTTTTTACGGATTTAATTTCTTCGTGAGAGAGTTGGTTATTAGTAGATTGTATGGAAATGTGGGATTATCAAATGAGGGCTTAAAATTGCGTATGAATCGGAAGACATACGCTAAAACTCGTAATGCTAGTAGGTAAGACGAGAATCTTTTTAGAATATCCGTTGAGATTACGATTGCTTGCAAACTACTGATGGTAAAAGTTAAGCCTTAAGGTTGAATTGGTGGGTTTGGGACAAGTTCAGTTGATTTAGGGGTATTTAGTGGATTATTCTGTGAACATTATGAAAGAGGATTGGTAAGCCAGGAGGGACCATGCCACCAAAGGCTGTTGTTTAATAAATCTTGGGGTTTACAACCTCTTGAACCCAGATCGGCTGGATTATATAGTGTGGGCACATGACGCTGGTAAGAAGTTGATTTATTTGCCCAATAGCTTAGAAACATAAATTGCTTTCCATGTGGTTGGAGGCTTGGCTAACCTTCCTAAGGCGATTGCGGAATCGCACCAAGGAAATGTCTGATAATTTTCCAACTTAAGAAATGAGATGGTATGATGTGATATTCTAAGCACGACAAGGTAATTGACGCTAGGGGAGCGACTTTGGTTTTAGAGACTAGTAAATTAGTAAATACCACAGATCAAGACGTTTGTAGTCGTATATAGAACTAAATCCAATGAGGAATTTGGATTTCTTTAACTCTACGAATCTGGAATGAAATCTTATCTGAGTTATGAGTTCATTCCAGATTCGGAAAGAATCTATATTAACGTTATTATCCCATTCAATACGTTCTAACCAAAGCTGTTAAATTAGAATTTTGAATTTGATTATTATGGGAGATATCGAAGTAGCTGGATCAAATAACTTTGCTATAGATGACATAATTTATATAAACGAAAGCTATTAGACGTGATCGTTTTTAATATAAACCCTGCTGATTCAAGAGTTTGTACCAGCTCATTTTGGGCTTCAAGTGCTTTTTCAATGGAGTAACTTCCGGTAAGAATGACATCTATGTAAGCTTCATTCTTTAATATGAAAGTGTCTTTTGGAAACTCAGCTTGACATCCCATTGTCAAGCCAATTAAATTAAAGTTTTAATGGATAGAAAATGTGCACAATTAATGCAGAAAGCGACCGTCTTCATTTGGTAATCTTTGACTGCCTCCCGGGGGCGTTTTTGGAACAGAATTCTTTGGAATGGTATTTATAAAATCGCCAATTTAAAATGGTTGTCATTAAGTCCACTTGAAGTGTGGGACGGTTATATAGGACATCGTTTAGTGAAAAGCCTGATTTGGTTCTGCCGGAATAATTAAAGACTAACCTAACCCTTGATTAACATTGGATCCTAGCCTTCCCCTGACACACGTAATGTCTGAAGCATTGACAAGCAGTCGATTACGGCACTATGGATGCTCTGTAAATACTCGGTTCTTTTTTAGCAACAGGAATATTAAAAAGATTTCTGATCTGGTTGTCTACTAACACTCTAACGTTCTCATAACGCAATTTTAGAGCTTCCAACACTAGTGTGGAATTACTATCTGCCAAGAGGATTCCTTTTGCCATTGCTCCTGCGGTGTCAGTTGTTTTATTTCTAAGGTGATGAAGCTTTTCAGCGAGTGTTAGCCTTGGATGGTTAATGTTGAATGCTGTAAATATATCACAAAATGCCGGACAGTCTTCACAACCACTTGAAAATATCTGTGCATCACAAGGGCAAAGCTTTAGGTTAGAACTAAAATTGCTACTTGAAATGTTAGAAGTATTTGGATCAATACTAACTCGCGACCCTGTGATATCTCTTGCTGATTTTATGTATTCAACAAATTTAGACATTTAGAAATCTCGACACATGAGTATTGCTATGGCGTTAATTTCTTCACTTTTTTGCCTTCGAGAATCAATATATTTTATTATTATAATTACATATGCTTTAGATTGAGTTGAGAAATCCTGACCATTTCATCTTTTATCTGTTAGGTAGTGATTCCATTTTCGATTTTAAATATTCTGATATTCGAGAGGTGAAATGTTTTTTCTGTCATTTGGATTTTTGAGAAAAATCGAATTAAAAACAAGAGATGTGTTTAAACTGATATTCGACTTGAAAAATAGAACTCATTTGTAATTTGTATTTCGATAAATATCAAATTAAAAACAACAGAAAATTGTAAATTTATTCTCTTGATATTCATGAAATGAAAAAATATATATTATTTGAAATTTAAAAAAAACGAATTAAAAACAAGAGCAAATTTTTAAATTTGTTAATTCTCCTGATATTCGAATTGTAAAAAAATAGAAATCCGTTGAAATTTGGATTTTTGAGAAAAAAAAAATAAATTTAAAACAAGAAAAAAATGTAAATTTATTTATTTTCTTGATATTCGAAAAATTATTGTAATTCGATTAATTGGTTTCGCGGTCTACTGATTAAATGAAAACCCGAAACAAAATATTTGGAATCTTGAATACCATATTGAATAAGTGAACTGTAATTTGGAATGTAACTGAGATATTTTAATTGAAATCTTCTTTTAAAAACCTCGAAAATTTATTTATCAAAACTATTTGCATTTAAAAGAAATTTCTTAAGAGAGAAAGATTTGTAATGCTGAAATGTTTATTTTTATCATATATAATGAAATAAATTTTAAATTTCTTATAGAATTTGTTTAGAACTTAACAAATTCTATAATATAATAATAATATATAATAAATATATATAATAATTCTATAATAATTTTGATCAAAAACAAAAAAATTCCAATAACATAAGAAATTTCAAATTGGTTTTTCCTTTTGTTGAAATACAATTTAATTTAATTAATTACGAATACTGGAAGTATTAGTTCTTGGTTCTTATTAGTTGTAAACTAAGGAAAAAATTAATAAAAATTAATAATATTTTTTATGTTTGTAGCACAAATGTTTTTTTTTTAAGTTAAATAATATTTATAAATTCATAATTTAACGAAATCGCTGAATATGCAAAAAAAAAAAAAAATTATTAAGTGATTTGCCAATTTTATTGTGATTTGCCAATTTTATTGTGATTTTAGCAAAAATTGCTATGTAATTCTTTCGTCGTTTCATAAGTGCCAACATATATATATATATATATATATATATATATATATATATATATATATATATATATATATATCTTTGGTATCATTAATTTTCTTTATTTAAAATTAAATTGAAAAATATTCTTTAATTTTAAATTTGACCAATATTTTCTTTAATTTTTTCCATTGTGCGGTTTTTTCGGCTTTTCTTTTTCATTCTTCTTTCACAATATACTTTGCTTATTCTCTTCTGTTGATTTATTGTTGTTGTTGATCGTTGACAAAGTGGTGGTTTTTTCATAACACTTTATTAACTAGATTTTTTTCAAGTATCTTTTTCAGGGAAAAGAATTTAATTTCTTTCCAATATTTCGCTTAGCCCCCATACAAATATCCCTGGAATAGGGTTTAAACACCCAAATGTAGCAAATAACAACCGTTATACAAGTTGAAAGTTTGTTGAATAGGATTAGCTAGCATGCATGGTTTCCGGCCAGTATATAGTCGACTATTGGGATGGGTTTCGTTTAACTAATCCAATTTCTTTTTGCCCTCAGATATATTATTTTGTATAAGCATGCTAAAATGGAGAACCCAAAAGGTGGTTTAGGGATTGATCCGAAGTTCTTTCTTTTTCTCTCTTCCTTAAAAATTAGCATTGGAAATTTGATTAAATATGGCAAATATTTATTATAAATAGAAAATAATGAAATTCTGTTTATTCTTACAACAATTTTGAAATGAATTTCAACTTAGTCTAAACATATAACTTAGAAATGGCTTAAACCGAAGTTTATTAATTTCTAGTTTAAGTAACATTTAGCGAAAAAAAAAAAAAAAAAAAACGAAAGAAAATAAAAAACACATATGTTCTTTGTAAAAGAAAGTTATCTTCAAAAAAAAAACAACAAAAAATTAAAATTAAAAAATATCGAGGTTTTGTTGAGTATTGAACCCGCGATTTACCGTTTACGCCTCACATATGCTAAGCCAAATAACCTTATATTTCAATGTAAAAAAAATATTTTTTTTATTTAAATCTATAAAATATAGTTATAAATATATGTTTTTTCTACATAAAACAAAAAAATAAAAAATCATAAAAGAAAATTTAAGAGAAAATAATAACAATAATCAAACGAATTAGGGACGAGTTGGAGTTTGAACCCGTGATCTTGGGAATGCGAATGCCACAATTCAGTAAAAACTTTTGGTTAACGAAAACTCTGCAAAACCTTTTACGCATTTAGTACTCATTATATAAATAATGTAATTATTATTTATAAAATCGTGTTATCAAAATTAGAAAATGGTATTTAAGATTCAAAATCAGCTTTTTTATAATATATTTTCAAAAAATTAACAACATTATTATTATCGTTATGGTTTTACAACATTTTTTTGTAGTTAGCTTACTAAAACCTATTGTTAACTACCGATGTATTTAACGTCAACAATCAGTGATAAAATGGACTTCAACTGGATTTACCAAAATAGACCATACTCCCTCTTGATTGGTTAAATTTTTCCAAAAACGCTCGAACAAAAACCCTGGGAATAAAATGGAACATTCCTACGGTCTCATTTACATTCACCGCTCTCCAGATGTTGAATTAAAAGAAACTTATACAAAAAGAGAAGTTATATCTAAAATTTCCAAATTCTTTGACCGTTATGGATTGATACCTCCAGTAATCGTAGACGCCAATCTAATTATGCAACAGATTTCTTTGGACAAAGTAGACTGGAATGATATTTTAAAAACTGTCCCATAATAAATAATCTGAAAATCCTAAGATGGACTCATTATAGTCCAAACTCTAATATGGAAATTCACATTTCAGTGACGCCTCAGAAAAAGTCTATTCTGTCGACACAATCTTTTTTAGCCGCCTTTTCCCGCTTCATCTGAAGATGCCCGAATACAATCAGGAAATTCTATATTTACCTATATTCTGGCTCCAAACGCGAATGTTGTTCCCATTAAGAAAATATCATTACCCTGCCTAGAAATCTGTGGATCCGTCTTATTAGCAAACTTGGCATATGAAATTATACCAAATCTTAAAACGAATATCAAAACAAACAAAAAAACTGACTCAACGATTGTGCTATCCTGATTAAAGAAACATGTAGAATCCAAAGAAAACCCAGCCGAAATTGTGTTCTCCGTAAAAAATGGAAATACACAACCTATGGAGGTTTGGTCCATCCTGTCTAAAATTACCGATAAATCAATGGCCGACACCTATAACGCCAAACTAAACAAATATAGAAGTCAAAAGCTTAAAAGCATTTACTACTATAATGTACGAAGATCCCTTGCTTTTCAATCCTATCTCGTGCTTATGGAGTCATCGCTTATATCTTTCGTTTCTGGAGAAGTACAGACGCAAATAAAACCCATCATCAAATTTTCTCAACGGAAATTACCTCAAAGGAAATAGAATTTGTCAAAACTCGTCCCATTATTTTGAACCAACAAAATCTCTTTCCGGACGAATATAAGCATTTGAAACTTTGTTTTTGTTACTATTTATTTATAAAATATTTTAAAATAATTATTCTGCTGTTGTAATGCCTGGAATGCGTAGAGTAGATTGTGGTCATTTCTGAAAATATTGCGGTATTTGTTTTTAAGATTAAAAGAAAAATTCTTATACCTTTTTCACTTCAATAATATTTGCACAAATTTTTCAAAATTATTTGCATAATTTCAAAAGTCAATTATTTGCGTTAAACATTGCTAAAGGTGAGAAAAGATCATGTCTTTCAGATACAAGCTCAACTGTAAAAGTCGTAAAAATCTAATAATAATGGTAAAAGTAACTACAAAATATTAAAGAGCCATTATAAGATTTAAATAAAGGTTTCTAATGGTACGTCGTCTTTAGAGTTTTTAAAAAATTATCGAAATTGTAAAAAAAAAATTGAAATCTTTAATAAAATAAATTTCTTATACAAAAATAGGAACATTTGAAAGAAATATTAATGAAAATCGATCATAAAAATTTAACATCACATAGAATATTTATAAAATTCTCAGCAATGATTCGCACGAAAGTATGATAATTTGCAACGTTATGATGCTTTTTTTTCATAATTTTGACTATTAATTTTAGATTTTTTCTACTTATTAAAGTTAAGCTTATATCACAAGATTTTATATCTTAAAGATATGATTTTTATTCATCTTTAATAATGTTAAACGTAAATAACTGATTTTTGAAGCTATGTAAATAATTTTGAAAAATAAGAAATGTGTGCAAATGTTTTTGAAACATAAAATATACAAGAACTTTTCTTTTAATATCAGAAACAAATACCGCTATTTTTTAGTGTAAATCTGTTTGTTGACTTAAAATATAAACAACTAAGCGACACTAACATTTAAATAATTAAATAATATAAAAGAAAGATGGATAAATACCTTTCACACAATAAAAATATTCTTTATACATTCTTTCAAATTTAAAATCGAATACAAAACAAGTCGAAAAGATGTAGTCGGTCCAGTGGCTAATATTTATATAAAACATATCTATACATATATTATGTTAACACTTGATGTGATTGTCGGAAGTGAGTCTTATATGGGAGCTGTGGTCAATTATGGACCGATCTTATTAGTATCTGACACTTTAGTTTGTACATATATAAAAGTTTTTTGTGTCAAATATTAGCTATGCAAACATTAGAATGAGATTTATGCTCATTAAAGTGATTTTCGGAGCTATAGTCAATTATGGACCGATCTTTTGGCACAAAGATTTATGCTGATATAAAATTTATTTGTGCTGAATTTGGTTAAAAGATAACAATATGTTTAAGGCATTTGTGATCGTTAAACTCTCCGGGAGATCATTTGTATGGGGGTTAGGTGAAATAATAGACCGATCATAGACAATTTCAATAGGCTTAGTCTTTGTATCAAAAAAAAAAATAAATCTATATATATAAAAGAAAGTGATGTTAGTTACTATTGTTATAACTCAAGAACGACTAGACCGATTTTGATGATTATCACCAATTCGGACCGGTCACCGGCCAGAAAAGGATAATACGAAAAAAAAATTCGCGAAAAATCCGCGATAAAAAAAAAAAAATTTTTTTGTCATAATTTCTTTGCCTTAATAATCATTAAAAATATTTTTTTTAATACAAATTATAACAATTACTGTTTCTGTTTCTATCGAAACGCTTACTTTTTTGTGCAATTTGTTTTCTGGTGGTGGTGTAGAATTCTATTTCCAAACGGTAAGTTCCAAGTAAAGCTCATCATTTAGTGAGGTTGTGATATTTAAAACCATTTGTTGTATTTTTGGCATTCGTTATTAAGTGTTATTCACAATGCCGCGACCCCGGAGATCTAATATTTCGCGTCGAACACGTAATGCAAGTACTTATCGTAATATCGTCAATCAATTGAATATATATGAACGAGAAATCGCACGAGAACAACCCCGTATTAGTTTGGCCCGACTTCGTACATCACAAACGCAGGAAGAAAGGCAGGCGAGAAATGAAACGGCTCGGTTAGCAATGAGAAATCGTCGAGCAAATGTAGCAATTCAACAACTTTAAAATTTTTAATCAACGCATAAGAAGAATTGCTTCAAGTTCTGATTTGAATCAAGCAGCGTTCCATTACAACTGCAATTTCGACTACAGCTCTCATCATTCCGTTCAAAAAAAAGACATTGTCTATCCGCTAACCTTAAGATGAAGTAATAAATAAATATAAATTCAAATTTGCCTTAAATACATGCGTATATTTTTTGATTGAGCCCACATCTACATCATATTTAAATTCTTACTACAACACTAATGTTTGCTTAGGGCCAGCAACGCGGCTCGGGTCAGCTAGTATATATATATATATATATATACATATATATATATATATATTCCAAATTTCATCTTCAAAATTGCGACCTGTACTTTGCATGGACAGCCAGCCAGACGTACGTTACAAATATCAGCAAAAACGCATAATACCTCAACTTGGTGGTGGTGCAGGGTATAAAAAGTATTTTAAAACTTACACCTTAAATATTTTTTATACAGATCAATAATATAATATTACACTATTAAATGTGTATATACAAACATTTATTTAAACAAATGCATAAGTTTAAAAGGGTAAATGTCAAAAACATTCTCCACTGGAAAGAAAATTTAAAATAAACATGTTTTACCCATTTTCCACTCAAAACATTCGTTTATCACTCATCCAGTAGTCAAACGATGATGTCAATGATGGTATAGAAAAAGAAAAACATCAACAACAGAAAAATATATTCTAAGTTAGTACATTGAAAATTCAGACTATTGACTTTTTTAACACCTCCATGCACATCCGGTTGCCTTCTTGTATCTATGTGAGAATATACAAATACAAACGAACATCACAGTTCATAGACATTAGCAAATATACATACACAGTTACAAATACAAATGTATTCAAATATTATGAAGGCAACAGAGTGTTAAATAACGTTGACTCAGTGTTTGGTTTACTGGTTGACTTGGTGGACTCAGTAAGTGAAGCGATAAAAAGTAAAATTGTACTTTCTGTAGATACAATTCGAAGTCACACCATGTCATGGAAAATATTTTTTTTTAGCTTTTTTTTAAAAAAAAAGGAACTAAAAATAACTATTGAATGTAGTTAAATATTTTCTCTCTAAATATTCAAACCAAGAACTGCAAAAATAAACTACAATGACTACAAAAATTCTATTCGATTTTTGTTTTGTGTCTGCTCAATGTTGTTAGAATGACTATAAAGCTGATCTATTTTAACATGCTTTCATTATAACGACTACTGCTGCTCCTGGATCAAAAGACCAAATGCAAAAGATGTGGAAAGTATATACAATAACTTGAATGTGTATTCACAAGAACTTTATATCTTTACATGGTAACAAATGTATTTTATATCTAAATTCGAATCTATTTCGCAAATCCTTATGTACATAGATGTACTATATTTAGTAATACAATATTGTTGTTGTTGCATATGTATAAAATCTTTCAATACATAACTACAAAAGTGGGCAAATCGTGACATTTAGAATTCAAATCGTATTTGATTTGTTATAAAAGATGCGAATAAATAAATGTGTAACATAAAATTTTCAGGTGAACACCCCAGTTGCCCAAATGGTCGTAGACGACATTGTCTTTAACGATTTATGTTCTGTATATCGACTGTTACCTATGTTTTCTAATTGACAATATGGAGGAAATCCTCGTTAACGATAAGACTATTTGTTTTCTTTTAAACGCCTTTGGTGACAATATGAACGACATTGTCATCTTTAAGCCATGATAAAGACGAGAAGAGGTACAAAGTCTTGAATGTTGTCTAGTAATAAAATTTTGCGAAAAGATGAAAGACAATATTGTGAATGTTGTCTTCTAATAAACTTTATTAACGAAGATTTCGCTGACATAATCGTCAATTTTGTCCTGTATTGACTACTGATGAAAGTATGAACGACAATGTCTTGAACATGTCATCAATAAGCAATGTTGAAGACAAGAAAGACAATATTTTCAGTGCAGTCTTCGATCAATAACTTTCGAGACAAGATGAGCGATAATATCTTTAATATTTACTGTTATTAATTTTGAAGATGACAGGGATGTCGGCAAAGTCCTAAAAGCTTCCTTTTTAAACTTTTTTGGTGACAAACTAAGCGACAATGTGTTTTGTTGTCGTCTTTTATTTACCTTAAATGACGACAATAAGACCGAAAATACTTTAAAGGTTGACATTCACAAACTATGTTAATAAGAACATAAGTGACAATGTCTTAAATGTTTTCTTTTGAATATTTTTTATGTTGTCGTCTAACAAACTATGTTTACGATAAGATAAGAGACAATGTTTTAATTATTCTCTCGCATATAATACCGATAAATTAACGATATTTATAAATAACAAGGGACTACACGAGAGATTTTTCTATCATAACAAGTAAAAAAACGTCGGCAGATCTATTGAAATCTTTTTTATTTATATCAGCATCTATGGGAACACGTAGATAAAATGTTATTATAATAAATCACTTTCTTCGTTTTTCGTCGAGGTATGTTATCAAAATTTAATAGTATTTTTTTTTTTAATTTCATTCTTGGATCGTTTAAATGTGAATAATTTAATGTCAATAAAGTGAAATAAAAATTATTTATTATTGAAATAATAAAATTTGGTAAGTATTTAAACTAAAAAGTAATGGTTCTATCATTAATACGTTCATATTATTATTTTACATATTTTCAGGTTGCATCAGTAAATTTAATTAAATTTAATTGCAATTAATTGATTGTTAATAAGACTCTGTTATCTTATTGAATATATATATATATATATATATATATATATATATATATATATATATATATACTGCGTCGATTAAGCGATATAAGTTATGCATAAAGTGCAAGTCATTATTTTAAAGATAATTTGATGAAATTTGGAACATATGACTATTTTGGTATTACGACACGGGCTATTGAAATTGGTTAATATCGGTCCATTGGGTTATAATACTCAAAAATTTCTTATTATGTCACTATTTCAACAAAATTTGGTAAAAATAAGTTTAAAAGTGAATCAGAATATCAAATCGATCAGTAATTCAGCGTAGCTCCTATATAAGATCCGAAAATTACCTAAACTCGCGTAAATAGAACATAAGTGACAGTATCAAGGTAATATTCGATACACGTTTTATGTAAGCAGAAAGCATAGTATCATATATTTATAAGGATTAATACATAATAAATATAAGGAAAATCTCGAAAATCATTTTTAGACTCAAACGCAATGGTGAAGGATATCATATCGTCCGGCATGACCGTCTGTAATTTTTTTACTTGTTATTATTGATAAATCGTTTTTATTATTATTTTTTTTTTGGTTTATTTGATTTTTCTAGTGAAAAATTTTTTTAGTTAAAAATCTAATTTTTAGTGAACAATCGGTTTTAATGAAAAATCAGATTTTTTGTGAAAAATTGGATTTTTATTGAAAATCGAATTTTTAATGAATAATCAGTTTTTTAATGAATTTGAATTTTTGGTGAATAATCGAACTTTTAATGAAAAATTAAATTTCGTAATTTTTGCGAAGAATCGAATTTTTAATAAATAATTGTTTTTTTATGTGAAAATTTTAATTTTTAGTAAAATTTTGAATTTCTGGTGAAAATTTGAATTTTGGTGGAAATTTTTGTAAAAAAAATAATAAAATATTAAATTTTTTGAAAGAAATTAACGAATTTTTAAACAAAATAATTTTAATAGAATTATAAACCACGTTCTTTTACTTTTCCAGTAAAATCTAATCTAAATTTAAGATTTTACTTTCAAAAAAATTTGTAAAAAAAAAAGTACGGAAACGGAAAATTTGTAAAATCCAGTAAAATGACATTTTTTAATTTTTCGAACATTTTCCTTTCATTGTTTACATTTGTTTTGTTTACTTTTTGCAACAACATGATTTACTGGATTTTCAAGCAAAAATAAAACTAGTAAAATTTGCAAGTACTCAGTTGTTATTTTCTCATTTACTGGATTTTGGGTACACGAACTCAAATACAATAAAAGTTTTTACTGGGCATTACAAATTTTTGGGTAAACGAGCGCACTTTATATAAAACTTAGTCTCATTTTGCTGATTATTTTCTTATCATAATTAAAATTTGTGTCTCAAAATAATTATACTTAATAAATTTTAACTTGAATGTTATAAGATTTGTTGAGTTTTTTAGAGAAATATATAAATATAAAAACAGCAACCGGTTTTTTCAAAACTCCAACTATTCGAAACCCGGTTTCTCCAAAAAGTCAAATAAAATCACCCTAATCATTATCAAAGACTACAAGTTTTTATGCTCTTTAAATAAAATTGAAGTGAAAATGTTTCAAATTTCAAACACATCAGAAGAGGAATTATATTTTAACGAAACTAAGGCTGAAGTGCTCGATTTTAAAGAACTGATCTTGAACGACTTTTTTCTCCGTAAGTTTATTTCAATAACAGGACCACATTCTATTAAGATCTTTACTATAATATTTAACCTGAATAAAATCATTTAATGATTTGGTATCTAATTTAATTCTTGGTTTTATATATACAAATTCCATTCTTTGATTTTTGAACAAGTTAGAGCGCTATATTTGGCAGTGACTAATCTTTTAAAACCTTCACCACCGTACCGAAAAATAATAAAATGTATGCCTTAAAGTATGCCTTTATAATTTCACATTTATATTTAAAAAATTGAACTATAATAGCAAGTGTTGCTTCCTTAAAAAACAACATTAATAGCATCTGAAGTCTCCCAGTGGTAAAAAGGAGGGGTAAAGAGCTCTTCTATAAGGCCTTTTTTATAGCGAGAAGAGCTTCATTCCATGTTCATGTATTTTTTACACGCGATGTCACTGAGAGCAAGGCTTTACATATTTGTAACCTGATGTGGAATTTTTGTGGGTTGCAAAATGAACGTTGTTAAAGGTTTCTTCTGTGATCTTTTCAGTACCCAAATTGTAAAGCTGACGGTGCATAAGAAAGTAAGTGATATAACAATGTTTCTGATCCATGTTTCTGTATTGCTTTTATGTTGTTAAAATGTAGCTCTTGGAGTGATTCTAATGACAATATGTTCAAACTTTTCTGTTCTATTGGAGTATCTTGCATTAGGGCTGGAATTGGTGTCATCTGGTTCACTTCTAGATTCTGATATATTTTGTCATCTATTTTTATTGTTGTATTGTCGATTTTTATTATAAATGTTCCATTTAATTTATAGGTAATTGTTTCTGTTGAAACAGTTTTGCTAACATCATTCAGGAGTATTATTCCGCCTGCAATTTCTTCAACACGAGGATTGTTTATTGAGTATAATGTTTGTTATACAATTATCATTACTTAGATCTAAATAAGTACATTTTATTACAAATTTTGATTTTATTATAAATTTTACAATTTTATTTTATTGCATAAATTTCATCTCCATTTAAAAACATTTCTGTAAAATTTAAATTTATTATAGTATTATTCTTTATAATAGGTTTTACAATAAGTTTTTTATATAAAATTTTACTTGTAATTGGAATTTTAGTAACGTATAAAATATTTGTGTTATTGCTTAGAACACTTATTTTCGATAATTCTAAAGCTTCTTCTGTTGTTGAAAGACATATTTTCTTTTTTTAATTGATTAGTTACAGAGTTCATTTCCTATTTGTTTAACAAATACGAGTTAATTATATTGTATTTTGCCCATTTTATGGCATATTTAATATTTATAATTGCTTCCTTAGCTAATCTAACCTTGTTTGTCATTATTTCTATATCCTCATTTAAAATAAAATTATCTTTCCTTATGGAGTAAGAAAATGTATTGATTAATTTAGTAATATTATTTATTTGATTACTGAAGTCAGTATTAATTATTACTTCATATAATGATTTCTAAATATATTCTGCGTCGTCATGATCAGGTGACCTGGCAATAATTTTCCAAAATTTTCATAATGTATTAATTGATCTAGATTGTCTTTTTGGAGTGTAGTTCTTAAGTGTCTCTAATAAGTCTATAGTTTGATATAATTCATATTTTAGCGTTGGTTGTAGAAGATTCGTCTCAGATATGTACGTTTCAATCTATTTTTGTGTTTTTTTTTTCTTGTAAAAAATCGTCATAAGAATTTAGATCTATTTGATGTATAAATTTAAATGTTCCTTCCCGAATTTTTCCGTATCCGTCACCTACCATCACAACGTGTGAGTCCGTGTAATTAAGTATTTGAACTTGTGCTTTAAGAAGTGGTGGGAACAGTCTGTAACAAAAAAAAAAAAATTATAAACAAAATAGAGTGCAAATTTAATTGAAATATTAATTTCTTATATGGTCTATATGAACTATTCTATTAGATTCTGTCAATACCGTACTTCTGTTATTTTCTTTGAATATTTCTTCTTTATATCTTGATGGTAATTTAGATCCTAATCTTTTATTAATTTTTACATAAATTTTCTGACCTGGAGTATAGTCCTTAAAAGATTTCCGTTTTTTATTATGATTTGCCATATCTTTTTCTTGTTTCTAACGATGGCTTTTATATTTTCTTTTCTTGCATTTTCATATTGGACTAATACTAACTCTTCTTCCAAAGAATAATTCGATGGGTTTCTTGCCTGTTGTTGAGTGTATGGTGTAATTATATTAATAAACCGCTCAATCGAGTAATTCTTCAAAAGTCCTATGTGTCTTCTCTGTTTTAAGACAACGCATAATTTCCGACAATGTGGAATGAAATCGTTCCACTTGGTCGTAAATGGTACTTTTGTAGGGGGGGAGTCTTGAAAACTTTTATATTCAGCTGATCTTCAAGCATAAACAAAACTGAATCTGAATTTATTCTGGGAACGCCAAAACTAAATACTATTTTCCTTAATGGTTTTCTAATATCTGCTATTGATCTAGAATTTATTACTGTGCCTGTGCATATTTTGTAAGCTTGTCTATTAGTGTTAAATGTTTTTCAGTGGACCAGATGTCTATGTGTAGTATTTCTCTTGCATGTTGTGGGATTGGAGTAGGTGATATATTTGACTTATTAGGAAAATACGATTCCTTCTTTACAAACTTTACATTGTTTTATTATTTTATTTAGAGTATCACTAATCTTTGGGAAATAATATTTTTCTGAAAGTTGTGATTTATTTTCTTTAGCGTTTCTGTGGGCTTTCAGAGATTCTTCTTCCTGTCTAGAAGTGTCAACCAAATCTTTTACTTGGGTTTGTGTATATCTTATTTTGTATTTAGAAAAATGATAGGGGTATATTGATTATACTTTCACAAGTAAACAAACCATTCACTACACTTGGATTAAGATATCTCTTAAGAATATCCAAAAGAGTGTCTTCCGAAAAGCTTGGGGATGTAATAATGTATCTATGAAAAGTTGGGAAAGGTAATTTAAATTGGTATTCAGTCGTTTCTCCTATAAGGATAAAAATCTGATTTTTAAAGACGTTTATAGGACATACAACTGAAGGAATTAGATTCTCTCCTGAGCTATCGTCGTTATGTACTGTAGCCGTTAAAGAGTTAACATGAGTGTCATTTTGTGGTGGTCTAGAAAGAACACCTGCAACCACATTACTTTTACCGGGCTAATAATGGAGTTCATAGTTATATTCTGTTTTTAATTCAAAACATTTAGTAAAGTCTGGGTAAGTTAATATAATATCTCTTGAAGATAAGATCTTTTTAATTTGTCAATTTTTTTTCTACTTGGTTGATTTCTGGATATTCGTCCCTCTTCCCCTATTAAGAGGTTTGTCAAGGGTATAGCTATTTTAGTGTAATCTGTTACAAACCGACGATAGTATCCGGATAATCCCAAAAAAGATCGAAGATCTTTTAATGTGTTCGGATAAGGGAAATTCACAATTGTTCGACTTTCTTAGTGTTAGTTTGAAGCCTAGAAATTCAACTTCGTCTTTAAAAAACTCGCATTTGTCAAGTTGAACCTTCATATCCTTTAAATGTTGATATTCGTTTGGACTAAAGATTATTATGTCATCCATATAGACATAGCATCTTTCTCCAATATATGGACGCAAAATGTTATCGTGTGAATTCGAATTTACCATTATTAATGGACAATGCTGTTTTCTCAATATCTGTGGGCTTTTCAAGTCTAATACAGTAAAATAACAACTTTTTCCTAATTGTGCAAGTACTTCATTAATTTCTGGCAATGGACATTTATCCGAAATAGTGATAGAATATAACTTCCTGTAGTCTATAACCATCCTGAACTTTCGTTCCCCGCTTGCGTCAAGTTTTTTTGGAACAATCCACACAGGTGAATTGTGTGGGGATTTTGATAGTCTGATTATGACATCTTTAAGTAATATTCTAATTTGGTCTTCAATTTCCTTCTTAAGGCTCATGGGGTACGGATAAGTTTTCGAGTAAATTGGATCATTTCTCTTTATATATATTTCGCCTGTTATACGTGTAGTGTAAGTCAGTTATTCGTCAGGAGCTGAAAAAAGGTTGTGATATTTCTACACAATTTTCATTAAGTTGTCTTTTTGTTCATGAGTCATGTGGCTAGTTCTAAGAGATGTCATGTGAATGGCATCTGATGAGAGCTGTTTAAGAGCAATTCTATTCCCATTTCCAAGTAACATATAATTGTCCTTCGTATAAATGATAGCGTCTAGGTCCTTTAAAGTGTCATTTCCAATAATTCCTTGGAATGTTTTTAGTTGTGGTAATAAATAGAATTTCACCGGGACGTCCATTTGTCCGAATAAAAATGTATTTGTGTGAAATTTAATTTGAGTCTGTCCATCTAAAGAATTTACAAAGAAAATTTCTTTATTTGGAAAAGAGTTCTTTACTATATTTGGTGTTATGTAGTTTTTATTCGTTCCCTTTTCTGTTAAGATTTTTGTAATTGTTCCGTCATCCATCCTGCACTCACAATATGGCAAGGTGGATGAATTTAATCTAAAAAATGAATTTCGTTGATGCAGACGTATTTTTGATTATTGTCTCTTCTATAGTCCTCTTGGTTGTCTATGTATTCGTCTAATGTTTGTCCATCTATGTTATCTTCTACATTTATTTTGTCCATATAGTTGTCGATTTCGTCTGTCTCTTATATATTTGAATCATCGTTCGTTCCTAGATTTAAATGGAAATTCCTACTTTGCTTACGTGCTTCTGGGTGTGGTGGAGGTGGTCGTTTGCCATAGAGTCCGTTGTTCGCTGGTCTGTTCATATAGTTTATGTTCCTAGTTCTCATACTCTGGTCAACGTTCATTGGTTCTGGTCTTGGTTGTGGTTTTGGTATAAAAGGTCTTGGTGGTGTGTAATTAGTATGGTGGTTTTGGTTATATTGGTTGTATTGATTGTATTTGGGAATGGCTCCCTGATTTTGGAAATGGCTCAATCCGTAAGAACGTTGCTGTTTTTGGAATTGCCTATTTATTTTATTTGGTCGAGGTGGTGGAGGAATGTGTGCTAATTCCGGATAGAATATAGGTTGTTTCCGAGTAGGAATAGACACAAATTTCTTATCGTGAGCGTAATTAGTTTTAAAGTTTTGATTTTCCAGCATTAGACACAAGTGTAAAGCCTTACGTAGTTCTGTTGGTTCCTTCGTGGCCAAAAGTCTAGATAGATCTACTTTCAAACCTCTTATAAAGGTGTCCAGAGCCTTATCTCTATAAGCACTATAGCACTAATTTTGTTAAGTATAAGGGATAAATGGTTGTAGACCTTTTGGTAGAATTCTTGAATAGTTTCTGTTCCCTGGATTAATTAAGTTAATTGATATTCGAGAGTACTGACATCTCTCTTATCTGCATAGTGTAGAGTTAAGCAACGAGATATACTTTCCCAATTCAAGGGTATATTGTAAGACTCTAATATAGCATCTGCATTACCAATAATTTTATTCTTTATTACGTTAAGGATTACAAAGTATTTGGATGTTTCCTTTAAACATTTATAAATATTTAAAATTCTTTCTATAGATTTCCTCTAGGAACTATATTCTCCTGGTTGTCCTGTAAATTCCTTTAGGCTTCTGACTACGTCAGGTACCCTGTCTAAGTCATTTAGCTGTGCCCTATGTTGCGGATCAATTACTTGATCTTGGTCAATTATTTGATTTCTAGCATTGTCAGGATTTCTAACTTGTTCTTGTATTGCCTCAGATATCATTCTCCTAATTTCCATTTCTAAGTCCCTCATATTAAATGGTGCCTGATTCTGCTGTACGTTCACTACAGGTGGCCTAATTAAATTATTTGGGTTTGACATTTTAACAAGCAATATGAGATGTCTAACTTTTTTTTCAATTATGTAGTGTTATTGTTATTATTTATTATTTTTTTATTATTATAAAACTGGTGGGTCCCGCAGGAATCGCAGTCTCGAATATTATTTTTTATTGAAACCCGTGGGATTTTTATTCGATTATTGTTTAATAATTCTTAAGTCTAGTGTTAGTGTATACTATTATATCTTTTATATTGTATTTTTTTTATTTTTTTCTTTACTTTACCTTACTTTACTTTACTTCAACAATTTTGTTTTCACACAATATTGATTTATTTTTTAATTTACTTTTAAAAAAATTTCTCCACAAATATTGACTCTAATTATAATAATATATTTTTTTTTTTTAAATCAGTTCAAAGTTTTCTTTAATTTTTTTTTTTATAACAAAATAATTTATTTCTAGGATTTAACTAGCATATAAATTTTAATACTTGAATATTGTTATTGTGTTTTTATATTTAAGTTTTATTATACTTTTGTTAATTTAACTTTAATATGGCTTTTACTTACATTAATACAAAACTTATTATCTTAAATACTATTTTGGAACAGCGGCAGTTGAGTCCTATAAACGTCCTTTTCGTCTGATCGATCCAGTTACTAGGGGGCCTTCTACTCACTATACTAGGAAATCGCGGAGCGGCATGCTGAACTTGCAGGACGACTTACGTTTAGTTTTAACCCTGTACTGGAAACTATCCTTTGGAAACCACGATCTCACTATTTTTTGGAAGCCGTGGAACGACGTTTTTTATTTTTTAATGTTTATTAACCGTGAGTTACAGTTGAGCTGAAATTTATTTTTGTTGTTACTTAAAATAATATTTTCAATAAACTTCACCCAGACGCAATGTCAGCAAATATTCCAATTATGTTTAAAAGTATTGCAACATAAGTTTATTACCTTTGTTGCTAATTTGCTTAGGTAAGCTTGAACGAGCAATGACCTGAAGTATTTAAATATTTTGGTTCTTAACTTATACTAGCGACAACCACTGCACAGTGGGGCAGAATCGAAATTTTTTGGAAATAAATCTATAACTTCTTATCGGCTAGTTGGATTTTCATGAAATTTGGTATAGGCATAGCAGTGGAGTATACAAACCCCTCAGGGGCGGAGCTAAGAGGGCTCAAAGTTCGGTACCTCTGACATAAAAAATTTTTAATCACTTGCCAAATTGTTGTTTCTCGCCCGATTTAAAATATTTTTATATATTGTTGTTTTATGTATTGAATAAAAAAGATTTGAAGTCTATATCTTTACCGAGTCCAAAAATAAACGATTTCGAATTTGAAAATTGCAAAAAAGACGACTGACTCTTTGTGTTTTTTTAGCCGAAAAAGTATTTACACTCTTTTTTAACTAAAATAAAATTTTCTTTAGCAACATATAATAGTTTTGCACTTTTCTGAAAGGCAGCTTCACAGAGATAACTTTAAGATAAAAACCAAGCCTAATAACTCAATTGGTCATGGTACACACCCTCCCGAATTCGACAAATTTTATATGAAAGTTTTGATTTTAGACCATATTTTCTTAAATCCCAAATCACGAATCGATAAGCGGAATATATTTTAAGAATCTTTAATATGTTGTTAAAAGTTTTAAATCAAAATTTAAGGGACTCCGGAAAAATTTGGATCATGCAGCCAAAAATGTAAAAATTCCCCTTTTTGGGAATTTTCCTTAGTTAACTTAAAGCTGTATCAGATAATAATGTAAATGAGAAATACTTTCAAACAATTTAGGACCTGATTTAGTACAAGAAAATTGTTTACAAATTTCTAAGAAAATTACTCGAAGACAATTTTTAACATACTACAAATTTTATATTCAAAAAATCTGATTGTCGTAATGAATCGGATCCTAAATAAGGTTCCCTGGGCAAAAGGGGTTGCTATAGTAAAAAATAAAAGAAACCGGTTAATAGACAGAAAAAACCCGGCTTGTCGAAAAGTTAGAAAACAAAAATTATTCAAAACCGGTCCGGTTTTTAATTATAAAATACTGTAAAAAGTGTCAAAATACATTTAGCATATTTTTAGGAACTTTCAAACCTTTCAAATATTAAATCTAGCACCGAAACTTATAAAATGGCAACACTGTTCGTATACATATACACGAAAAAAATTAAAGAATGCGTTTGAAAAAGCAAAAGATTCATACAGATTTGTAATCTAGGGCCTTTAGATTTTATATCTATAAATTTCTATATTAATAATAAAAGGTCAAATTATCTTATTTTTGACGAAATTTTGTATTTACTACTCAAGTTCATAAATATCCAAATAAAAAATCATGAAATTTTAAAATAATTTAATATAAAATAGTAAACATTTTTTTGTCAAAAATATGTCCTTTCTCCAAGACTTCAATTTTCAAATCCAAGTGAAAAGTGGTACCATGGAATCTAACATTAATAATATTTCTGGATTCCCTGATGTCTTTTCTATAATTATGAACGGTATTTCGCCCGATCGTAGACTATAACCCTTTAACAAAAACAAAAAAAACCCTTCAGAACTCATTCATTTATATTGTGAATTTTTTTTTTAATAAAACTTCAGAAAAGAAAATTTCATTAAAGTTAATTATACAAAATTGTAAAAAAATTCTCATTTCCATTTCCTCTTATGAAAAGAATTATTCATAGTAGATTAAAAACAATTTAATAATTACGATTAAATAGCTTTTGTTTTCCACTGGCAATGCTTTGTTTATTTTCCCTCAATTTTCTATTAGTGATAATTAAAATATTGAAAATTTATTCGGTAATTTAAAAAAATATTTTTGTTTTACTTTTATTTGATACTTTTTTTTGCAAAAAATATTAATTTTTTTAGTTAATGTCGCCAATGATTTAGGAGTTTAACAACTTATGAAGGTGAAGGGAAACATGAAAAATTTTGATAGATTGATTTCAAGAATATTTAAAATACACGAATATTGGAATTGTTTTGGATTTATGTACATCACTAATTTCTTGTTTTGTTTTTTAATTACACTGTGCGACAAATGGTAGGGGTCAGTGATCGGGAAGGGTTCAAACTACCGGGGAAAGTTATATAGGTAAAAAAGAAGTTATACGTGTCCCGGCGTTTCGCTGGGTCACGTCTAGGAATCGAGATATATCGATTTGAAGTTAGTAACTATCATATAGGAGAAATTGTGACCTTTGGTGGTCTTGTTTTTGACATAACTCGAAAACCACCAGTCCGATTTTGCTGAAACAAAATTAAAAAAATTAGGAATTACAATTCCTTTAATCTGTTCATACAACGTTTCACTACATAAGCAACAGTTTCGCAGTTATAAATAAATGTATGAAACAAAAACTATTTTTTGCCTAAAAAATTGAATTTTTTTAATTTTTAATTCATAAAAAATCCAAAATGGTAAAAAATGTCAAGTCCTATTACTTTCACGTAAAGTCACATAACCTTTAAACAAAATGAGACATAGATCATGAAAATCGATGGACGCGTTTCGCTTTTATTCACAATTAAGTGAAGGTATCTCATTTTGACAAGAATATTGATTTTATGTTTCAATGAATTTGGATAATATTTATTATATATTATTTATTATAATTATTAACACGTAAAATTAAAAATTATTACAGGTAATTATTAGGTTATTACATAGATACATAGGTTATAAAAATCGATGAACGCAAAACTTATTTTCGTTTGTTTGCGCCCTTTACTTTCTTGCGTGGTGGTTCGCCCACATGTTCAGAGTCTGTATCGGATGAGGATCTGCCTTCATCTGGAAAACATCAATTCTTTTTAATCAGTCAGTTAACTTCATTTTTGTGACTTACCCTCGGAGGAAACTCCCATTGTATATTCTTCTTCTTCATTTTCATTGTCGGGATCGTACGTCTTTTGCGACCACCAACAAATTTCAGCCACCAGCGAATCGAGCCTTTTGCCTTTATGTCGCGTTTCCATTGGCATTGCCACTTGATGGAAGCGCTCGCCATGTTCATCCGACTCTGAGGCTAGCTGCTTGCTGAAGTATTCGAGATGGGGATGCAAAAAGCGAATTTTGAGGGACATATTCACTCCAATTTTCTGGAAGTAGTGCAACATCTTGGTCACAAGAGCGGGGTAATTGTGTGCTCGCGTACTTCCCAAAAAATATCGTATGACTTTCTTCACTGCCCTCCACGCAAAGTAATCATTACCCTCTAAAGCACCTTTAAATTCCTTTGATTTCATGAGCTTTCGTACATCCGGCCCATTCAGAACACCTTCCTTCAAGTTTGCTTCGCTGATTCGTGGGAAAATATTTTCCAAACAATCAAAAATTTTCGGTTGCTTCACAATGGCCTTGATGAAATTTTTTTACGATTCCCAGTTTGATATGGAGAGGGGGCATGAGGACGCTCTCCGTTGGCACCAGTGGATCATTTACGCAGTTGTGTCCTTTCTCCGTTGGATCTCGAGCAAGGCACTCATGCGTTTCGTATTGGTTTCCTTTAAATCGGGTATCCCAAAGACACAAGAAACACTTGTTGTTCGTACAGCCTCCTTGGAGACCTCTTAGCATCGCCACGACTTTCAGATCACAACTGATCCGCCACATGTGATCAGTGTAGCAAATTTTATCCAAAATTATTTTCATGGAATCGTATGTTTCGCTCATGTCTGTGCTGTAGCCAATGGGAATGCTTGGTTTTTTATTATATTTATGTAGCAAAACGACTTTCAGGCTTGATTTCGAAGAATCGATGAACATTCGCCAATCAGCTGCGACATAATTAATGGCCATCGCCTCCATCAGTCCCTTTATATCGTGGCAGTAAACAAATGTGTTCCCTTCGTTGAGTGTGTAGTACCGTTGGAATAGTAATTGTCGTCTTCGATATCCGGTGACTTTGACATTAGGCTCCAAATTGTTGCCTTCTTTCAAAAGCTGGGCAAGTTTTTCTGCTTCACGTTGAGAAAGGTTTAATTCTGCAACAATCTCGTCCATTCTTGCTTGTGATATTGGAATTATTTTGTTCGATGGGCCGGCTTCTGGTGTTGGTTTATAGGTGAAATCCGATTGATCCATTGTTTCAATAGAAAAAGAAGTTTCTCTGTCAGGACTTGGAAGCGATGGAATTGGTATTTTATCCGAATGCGGTAGAGGTATTTGTGCACTTTTAACAGATATGTAAACTCTTCGTTTAAGGCCTTTACGATTTACTCCACATATTTTGTTTGCGCAAGCGTAACAGTTGTCGGAATTATGCTCTCCTGGATCAGTCCAAATCATTGGTACACAAAAACGAAGTGAACTGCGTTTCCCTTGGATCCACATGTTAAGACCATTGTAGCACGTTTTAAAAATTTTGTCTGGGACCCACGAAATGCTGCGAATTATTTCGCAATCAAAATAAAGTTTAAAAGCGCGCTCCACTTGCTCAATGTGTAATGCAGCATTTGTTGAAAAAGCTCTTTTGCCACAAACGTAACAAAATAAATTGATATTTTCTGGACAATTTGCACTCATTTCGGTTTTATACTTTTATTACTTTTTCGTCACTTTAAAAAAACCGTATTTTACGCGTTCGGAGACACTTGTTGAATGACAAAAATCGATCAGTGAACACCTATAAATACTACGTAAGTTTCTATATTTTACTGAGAGGTACCTATGAATTCGCGCATCTTTTAAGGGTTGCTATAAACCTGATTCGCGTGCGTTTTAAATTTTTCGAAACGTTCTAAAACATGACCACTCATAAATGTGGGTGCAATTTGTGTAAAAAAATCATGCAGGTAGCCAACGGAAAAAACGTATAACTTCTTTTTTACAGATATAACATTTCCCGTTGGTTTCATCCCATCTCGATGTTGACTATCGCATAGTGTTATTATTATTATTATTATTATTATTATTATTATTATTATTATTATTACTATTATTATTATTTGTTTTTTTGTATTTTTTGAATTATTTTAAATAGCCTTTTCTAGCAGATCAAATGCACCACCGAATGTAACTAAATTGAGAGGAAAAGGAATGAAGCAAAATCTGAAGTTCAATATGCAACTTATAAACAAAACTTGTATTTTATTACAGAAGGAATAAAAAGTACTAATTTTAATGTAAAATCGCGTTACTAATGGAAAAACATTTCTTGATGATTGACAATGTTTGCAATTATGAAAACATTCCTAAGGCAATTTATTAAAAACAAAGCGGAATGCGTAAGTCCTCTTTGCAGGAGCAAATTATTAGTACATTTTTGTTAATAGCAAATAAAACGCCTTAAAAATCGAATGAAGCTTATTAAGTACTTTAATACTATTTATGCATTGCCACTATAAATATACTTTGTAGCATATTTTTATTATATTTTTCGCTTTAACGGAAATTGCAATTGCAGTGGTCTTACTCCACGTTAATTAAAATAACTCTATGGTTTTTTTTCGCAAAAATACTTAAGCATGATGTTTTTTTTTCGAAAAAGTAGTGGTATTCGATGTTCGATACGTTTTGTATTGCAAAAGTTTGCACTTGCAAATGTTTTGACATTGATTGTGAGCGCTCTAATTATTTCGTACTTCGCAATACTAATGCAATTTTTGCACTAAAACAGCTGATCTACATAAAAAATGTCTAAAAGTAGTTTTCAAAATGCCAAGGAAAAGTGCTAAAGAAAAAATTGTTGAATTTTTAGAAGAAGAAGTTGCTGAAGAAATAATTTAGAATGGGGGTACCTACACATTTAATGGTTCTGTATGTACATATCTATATACTTTTTAAATTATTGTTGTTTTCAGAAATTCTAAATGATGACGATGCTGTTGAAGACAGTCTGGATGAATTTGAAGAAAATATATTTATTGCATTGTCTTGTCGCCGTGGAATTTCTGATCCAGTTTCCAAATCTGCCATTTGGAGAAACGATATACTTACAAATTTGGATGACGAAAGGTTTAAGCAAATGCTAAGGATTAGTAGAGATCAGTTTAAAGAGCTGCTTAATATAATAAAGGACTCTGAAGAATTTAATAAGCCCCATTCATGTAAACAATATTCGGTTGAACTACAGTTGGCTGTTGTGCTATATCGTTTAGGTTCTTCTGGGGAAACTGCAGCATTCAGAAAAATTGGATCTATTTTCGGGATTGGAGATGGTGGAACAATATCTGATTTCACAAATAGAATCTTTTATGTTCTTCTATCTCTAAAATCTAAATATATATATTGGCCAAACGAAATAGAACGTGCAGAAATTGTTGCTGACACTGTGGACGAGCTACCACTCTGCATTGGTTATATCGATGGGACGGAAATAAAATTAGCAGAAGCTCCTATTGTTGACCACGTACAATATTTTTCTAGAAGTCGGATATACTCAGTTAAGGCACAAGTTGTATGTGACCATAAATTACGAATTCGGCATGTTGTGGTAGGCCACCCTGGGAGTTGGCACGATGTTCGCATATATCGAAATAGCACACTTTTCAAAAAAAATGATGAGTATTTTTCTTCACAACAATGGATTGCAGGAGATTCAGCGTATCCTCTATACAAAACATTAATAACACCATACAGAAGTAACGCAAAGCAACTAAACAGAATTTCACGAATTGAATTCAATTTAAGGCATAGCCGTTATCGTGTAAGAGTAGAGCATTGTTTCGGTCTTCTTAAAGAAAGATTTGGAAGCCTTAAAGAATTAAGAATACGTGTTGCAAACAAAGAAAGCCATCAGCAGTGCAGCGATTGTTTTTAGTTTGCTGCATACTACATAACATGTTAAAATTGGAAAATGATTGTTATTTTGAAAATACTTACGACTATAAAAACTTATGCGGGGAATCACCGGATACAGACGAATCTGCGGTAAACATCGATGGAGAAATAAAACGTCAAGCTATTTATTCGTTAATAAGAAAGTAAACATTTATTTCATGAAATCAAAAATTAAAAATCATTTAATTCTGTTAGTAAAAATAAAAATTTTATGTTTTAACAAATTTAAATTAGTTTTACGTAAATAAAAAAATTCAGTTTTATAAAATTCTATATTCTAGATTATAGTCTAGTCTATAGTCTATTCTATAGTCTATTCTATAGTCTATTCTATAGTCTAGTCTATTATATAGCCTATATGTAGTGTAATCTATAGTTTAATAGTTTGTACTTGGTTGGCTTTATTAATTCTGCCATTTAGATTGCAATTGATTCCACTCTCTAATTGCTATTTTAATAATAATATTAGTTGTTTTGATGTTTGTATCTCATGTCAATTTCATATTTTTTTAATCGCTCATCTTTTTCGATTTCCATTATTTTCAGTCTCTCGTCTCTTTCAATTTGTTTCGCTTTCAGTTCTAATTCATGTTTTCTTAATTCTATATCCGCCTTCATTTTCTCCTCCTCTAATTCCATTTTTTTTTTTTTTTATTAAATTCTACTTCTTTCTCTTGTCTTTCTTTTTCCCATTCAAACTTTAATTTAAATAAAGAAGTTCGCTCTGCTTGAAAGGCGGCAAGATAAGCTGAGGATGATTTGGGAGCATATTTCTTAATTTTTTCCGCAAATTCTTGTGCTTTTTTAGAAATTTCCCCATTTGAAGTCTTTGCGGTTTCTTCAGAAGTAGTTTCTACAACAGGAACAAATTCACTATCTTGTGTGGAGTTATCCTCAACAATGAATGAGATATCATTTCTGTCCTCTGTTATTAACGACTCATCCATTGTTGTTGGCTCTCCCGAATCAAAAATTTGAAACGCCAATTCATTTTGTGTTTTCTCACCAAAAATTTTACTTAATTGGTAATAATGGGGACACATTTGTAAAATTTTTGCTTAAAAAAAAAAAAAAAAAAATAAAATATTAAAAACCTTCACTTTTAGTTATTTAAAAATGTCTTGAATGCTCACCTTCTACACTTGAGGTTCCCGTATCACACTCCAAGAGTCCTGCCCCCGTAGAATTGAGCCAATCATTCGCCTTCTTATAAGAGGTCTTGAGATACCTCACTTTCCATCTTATAAGGTCCCAAGTGGCATTGATGCCGGTTTTTGATATTAATTTTTTATAAAAAATTTGTGCTGTGGGTACCTAAAAATAAAATCAAAATAAAAACTAACAACTAATAATATTTGTTTAAAAAACTTACCTCTATATTTGTGGCCTCCTCCAAATAATCCAAAACTATTTTTATTTCTTCAGGCGTCCACTTTTTGTTTGGTTTTTCTCTTTTTATTTTCTTCTGCGGTATTGTTTGCTCCATTGTTTTAATTTTATTTATTTTATTAGTGTTTACATCTGTCAGCTGTTTAAATGTCAGAGTTGCAAACGCAATACACGTAACGAAAAAACTATACCATTTTAGTATTGCATGAACGCAATGTTGTAACAAATGCAATTGTGTGTATTTTGTTGTTGGATTGCAATAAAAAACTATGATGTTTTGCATTTGCACTTTTACAATGCCATTTGCACTGAACACTGAACGCCGCTAGTGTGTTTTTCATGTATTGAAAAACTTACTGGGCATTGTTTATTAGAAATCTTTTGAAAATTTTTGTTATTTTACATATTTTACATACATATGTATTTATTGATAATTTTCACATACACCATTCTTAATACTATATAATTTTTATGAAACAGAAAGAAGAAACAATTAATGTTTGAAACTAAATCATATAATTACTCTTATAATTTATCTCTCCATAATAATTATCATGAGTCTGTTAAAAAAGATGTTCGATAAAACATAGTTGAAAAATATGTTTTATCGAACATTTTTGTAACGTTTATTCAAAACGTTGCAAAATTACGACAAAAATGAATTAAAGCTGCAGAAAAGAATATATTTTTCTCAAAATTTGTTTTATTATTTTGTTAAAATAGATTCTCACAAACAATAAAATTTCAAAATTTTATACAGTTTTATTAAATGCTTATAAAACTGGAAAGTTATTATGAATAATAATTTTTCAAAATTTCTTATTAGGCTTTAATAAAACCTTTTATAAGTTGCTCAAAACTATTATGAATAAGGTTGATTATATTTATTAATATTTAATTACAAATTATGAAAAACAAATAAATAAAAAAGTAATCCTTATGGAAAAATGACATTCGAAATAAAATTTAAAATCAACTAATAATTCACATTTTCTCAAAATTCAATACAATAAAAAATTATGAAAAAAATCGATCTCTCAAGGAATTCGTGATATTATATATCATGTAATATAATATTATATATATATATAATTAATTTCAAAAATTTATGAAACTATTAAGCAATAAATCAAAATATTTTGATATTAGAATATTAACAAAATTACTTCAATAATCTTTAATTACCTATGTATGAGCATACCTAACAAAATCAGAGAATCATAAAATACAAATATATGCACGACCCGTATAAATTTTTAAAAATATTTGTAAATATATCACTGAACATTTTCTTTCAGAAATTTAATTAAAGAATTAGTTCTTTAAAACTCATATGTCTATATCATTTTCCTATAATATAAAATTAAGAACAAATTATGACCATATCTAAAAAATTAAACATATTTTTCATTAAAGTCAAAAATCTTGTATAAGGTTATTTTACACATAGAAAAAAAAAAACAATTCTCAAGTTCATTAAAAAACTTCTAACATTAATATTCATACCTAACAATACATACAAACATAAGAAAAATTACAAAAGTTTCTTAAAAATTATTCAAAATAAATTCATTGTTTTTGAATATCATAAAAAATACAAAAATATTCTCAATGAAAACAATTAAAATATATTATTTGGAAATGCTTAATCAAAAAGGAATTATAGTTCAAAAATGACGAAAAATCACTTTAAGTCGCTAATTTTTCATATGGAATATAACTCAAATTTGTATGGTATTTATATGATCATTTTGCTGGGTTTTATTTATAAATTTATTATTAAAAAAAAACAGTAATAACTATTTTCTGCCATTTTTTTGGCATTTAGCATTTTTTTACCTTTTTTAAAGATCAACATTTTCTCCTGGCAACACTACACATAACTAGTATAGAATTTGAATACTAGTGAACAAAGTTCGTATTACGATCATCGTAACGATTATACTTGTAATACATTACGTTTATACACACGATTATGACAAATTAAAACTCACCGCTTATATGCAAATAGCATAAAGAAATATACATATATTCCTTTTTGTTGTGCTAGATGGGAAAAATACAACTATTATCATAGAAAATTTTACGATCTCAAAAGGAAATGGAAACGCCATTCGCATTATTAGTTTCACTTTCACGATTAGTTTTTATGAGTTACTAGGTCGCAAATAAAATATTAACTCATCGTTTATATGGAAAAATTTTTATATCGCAATATTTTTAATTACGCGTAAGGGATGCGTATGAACGCTTACACATAAAAATTACGATTTAATTACTATTTTACTATTTTTAGATACAAAAATAACGATTGATTTCTATTTTTTGCCCAAAATATTATTTTAGGACTTTAATTTTTTATCAAGAAATAATTCTAATTTTAACTCAAAACAGGATTATTTAAAACTACTATTTTTGGGTTCTAGTAAAAGAATGAACAAAAAATTAATTTTAGTAAAAAAAATTATAATCATTATTTCCAAATAAAAATAATAGTTTTATTAAAAAACTATATTTTGGACAAACAAAAAAAAAAAAAAAAACTTCAAGATATTCCCAATGGACATTAACAAAATCTTCTTTTTTGGATGCTCGTGCGAGACTGGCTTGAAAACCACGCGTGCTCGAGTTTTGTCGATCGCTGATCTAAATATCTTTCGAAATTTCTCTTGAGTTCTTAAACAAATTTTCAAACTAAGTGCTGAAATACAAACTAATGCATAATTTTTTTTTATAAGAAGATTTGACAACTAAAACAGAACAGCGAATCCGCTCAAATTAAAATTTATTTTATTTTCATAATGGTTTCTCAAAAGCTCTCACTCTTTTACTCTCCCTCTCTTCCGGTGTTGCCGTTGTTGCAAAATAAATTCTCAACCAGACAATTTTGTGACTCAACGTTGAATGAAGAAAAGTAGCGTGAAACATTTTGTACAATCAGTCAACAAAAGTAAACGTAACGTATGTTTTTAACATTCATTGTATGAACCATCCTGTTCTTTGCTTATTTTGTAAAGAAGATGAACTACAGGGTGGTCAAAAAGTCATGCAACTACGTAAAAATTTATTTTCTATAGATTTCTGCGATACGCTTAGAATTTTTGTGTCAATAGCTACATCATAAAGCAGTTTAAAACAGCTGATTGCGATATGATAATTTTTTGTTCACTGGTTGGGCCTTAAATTACATATGTTTACATTAAATTTATATAAGATGGAAAAAGAAATAAAGCTATGCTTTACATTTTTTACATTTGGAATTTAAGAGAGGGAGAAAATAATTTTTTATACATGTTGCAATGAGTTTTGTTGTTGAATAAATAAAAACAAAATGTATGTAAAAAGCCGTCTTCATCTTCGCCTTCATTTAATTTTGACTTCTCTCTGAGTACAGGAAACAACAGCCACCGCCGTAGGCTTGCACTTGGGCTCTAACAGATATCGTTCAAGCTGGACATGATAAGTTTTAAAAAAATTTCGTTTGATTATACCGCGAGTTTCAAAATCGTTAAATGAAGACAACAGAAATAATACTTTTATCGGGTTCTTAAAAAATACTTAATCCAAAGCAAACAATAATATTCAGATTTATATGAGTTCGATTTAACAGAAAGTTCTAAAAGTTTCACCAAAAGTTTTGAAAAAAAACCCAGTAAGAAGCTTTGAACGAATCAACTAAACAAGAAGGAAAAGTAAAATATCGCTTCAACATTCCCTTTCATTTTTATGGCGAGTTTTCGGTTGGAAGCAAATTTTTAGTACGAAACGCTCTTTTCAATACTGAAGAGAAGTTAGAAGTTTAAGTTATATTAAACACATAGATGCATATTATTTTTTCCCTTCCAATGGCAAAGTTATTTGTTAACTCTAGTGCATCTTAGTAAGGTTTGTTTCGAAGTTACTTTTCTTTGCTAAATTCGTTAGTGCATCAAAAAACTTGAAATTGAAATTTTTCATATGGAGTAATGAAAGGCGAAACATTCATCTTTGTATTTCCCAAAATATTTTGAGTTGAACTAAATAAATGCATATAAAAAACTTTCTTCATAACATTCAGGTCTGAGAATAAATATAGCTGCATTTAAGCAAATTTTAATTACTATTAATTACTATATTAATTTTATTAAGAGACCGAAATTTATGTATAATTATATATTAATTAATCTTGGAGTGTTGCTGTACTTTTGACAATAGAATTATAGTAAAAAAAATACAATTGCACTGAATTTATCATCGATGCTTATAATCAAAGCCTGGCAAATTAAAAGACCCATAGCATTAAAAGCTTTCACAATTTGAAGGAATAACTTTCTATCTAACTGCACAGTTGGATAAAAATGCGACTATAAAGACTCATATATTCCAAAAAATCAAATGTTCATATCTTGATTTGAAAACATAGTTTTATGACTATTAGAAATGATTAATTTGAACTGCATAACCTATGATTCTGAAAAGGTTAAACTTTGTCTGATCTCTTTTCCTATCAAGTTTCGTAAGTTTTAGTATGTACAGAGTATCTTACAGTTAAAGTTTTAACACTTGGTGGAAGTACATATATATATTTTTTTTTAACAAACTAATTAGCTGTCATTAATTATTCTATTAGATTATTACATATCAATTGAACTATTTTACATCAAATCACAGAAAAAATTATTCTCTTAAATTTTTTAATTCATTTATTAGCTCTGCTCCAGTACTTGTCAGACTTGCAAGTTTTCGTCCGAATTTACAAGAAAGCTAAGAATTTATATATTTTTTGTTGTTTTTCTGACAATTTCTGACCAAAACCTGTAAATTTGATAAGTACTGGAGTAGATTTATTAATTGTTCTTAAATTAAAATATAATTAATATATTTACCAAATTAATTAACTTTTTAATTTCATTTAAATTTGTTTATACATTTGTTTGTCAAAAATTAAAAGTTTTGAAAAAAATTTAAATGAAAAGAAAAATCGTTTTTGAAAAAAATAAGGGTCCTCATAAAAACGCGCAAAACCCTCGCAAACTGTGCAATGTGTGCAAGTTTGCACACTTGCAAGTGAACTGTCAAAAATTTTATGGAAAATCATTTTCACAACAATTATAAGTTTGCGCGACTGTTTAGTCTCTCAAACTTGCGTAGTTCAATTGTACATTTATAAGTCAGTTATCTTTTGTTTATATTTAAAAATTACTAATAAATGCAATGTAAAAAATTATAATTATAATAAAATCATTGCATGTATTTTTGATTTTAACAAAAATTTTCAGTTGTATACAATGATTTCTTATTTTCTTATCCATAATATTGCACAACATTTGAAAAAAGGGTTCATGAAACATGTCTCGCAAATATGCACTATTGCACAAAAGGGAAACTTAAGCGTATGAATGAGTACCCTTAATAATTTTATATAAATTACTGACTATTTTTGATGCCTCAGGCTTTAATGTACTAAAAACGCAGATAGATATATAAATACAATATCTTTTGTTTCCTGAAAATTTTAATTGAAGCGATGTCATTATTGATGTACCCGCATTTTATTCCAATCCAATTCCGTTTCTGTCTTCGAATTTCAGGTTCGAATTGCATTTGTTCTGTATATAATGATGCTGGGTATTTTTAAGTGAACTAAAGATTTTTAGGAATCTGTGTAAGGACTTACAGCGCCTTTATTCGATATCTCACATCCGTTTACTTAACATAGGTACTTAAGATATTAATGTTCACTTGCAAAATTTTTGTCTTGCTATTTTATTTCAATTCCCAATGTTTGCATTTGATACTACAGTTTTTGTAAAATTCTTTAATTCAAAATATTCTCGGTATATCAGAGTTTATCCCTAATGTATTCTTTTTGTTCTCGTTTACTCTTTTCTTAGGTACCGCTGCAGAGTTAACAATGTCTTCAGTTTTTGGTCGTATTAGTGGATTTATGTGACAACAAAAAGATGGCATCAAAATAAATGAGATCTGCCAGTTATGGATGCATACCCCACATTATACCGCATTCTGTTCCCTATATCTAAAACAATATTGAATAGTAGTGGGAAGTCATACAATCTTGTCTGAAACACGTATGAAATGAAATGTTTCTGCTGAGATGAGTTTCGTGTAGAATACGTCTTTTTTAAAGATTCCATTAATTTTTTAATCAAATTAATAAATACATTATTGATATAAGCAAAATTTCAATGTAATAAAAAATCAATTATTTTCTCTTAATTAGTATTATCATTTTAATGATTGCAGCAAAATGAAATAAAAATTTAATTATTATAAGCAATTTCGTAATTGAATTTCATTTTTATTTTTTTTTTTTCTGTGAATGGCTCAGTTTAATTAAAAATTTGACTAATACAACCACGAAAAAAACTGTAACTGTCTTGAAATGAAGATTGGTTTGTTCTTATATGATTCCCAGTGTTGCAAGTTTAGCATTTTTAAGGCTAAATTTAGCCTCTTTATTTCGCTGTTAGCCTCAAAATTTTCGTTTTAGCTTTTAACTTTTTTCTAGCCTTTTTTCACAAATAAAATTATTTTTTAATATACTTCATCAACAATAGAAACTATTTATGAAAATAATTTAAAAAGATCTTATTAATAAGAAAGTCAACCAAAAATTGGGAAATTCTTAATCAAAAAGAAATTCTAGCTTAAAAAATGACGAAAAATCACCCCAAAAAAATATTATGTAATTTTTCATATGAAATATGCAAAGGAATTTTTTTGGGCGATTTTTCATTGAGTAATTTTGCTGGCTGTTACTTATAAAATTTCAAAAAGTAATGAGAACGGGAAAAAGAAAGCTTCCAAATTAAAAAAATAATAATTTTTCTCTGGCCTTATTTTTAGGAGCATTTCGCCATTTGTGACATTTTTTAAAGTTCAATTCAGACTCTTTTTTTCTCATTTCCTGGCAACACTGATCATTCCCAAAATTACATCTGAATGTTTAAATTTATTTCTTTCAATATCATTATCAAAATTTTCCTTAAAAGAAAATTAACTTCAAATTGTAATAGAGACATACTAAGGTCTGGAATATTCATTTAAATAATTGTTATGTCTCTTGTCTGTCAGGGAATATTAAGATTTTTCTCACGTTTTTTGTCATATTATCTTTATTGAAATATATAATTTTATATATTTTGGACACTTTTCCACATATATTGGGTTTGCATGTACCATCCTGATACTATTGAAGATTACACGTAATTAACTCAAGAGGAAATTTGATACATTTTGTTGCCTAACAGTTAAGTTAGCAATTTTTGCAAATAAATCACATGGAAGAATTTATTATAAATCAATACAGATGAATTTATGAAAGATATACTGTTCCTTTAAAATCGCGATAATAATCGAATTAAATAGATTTTTTAAATTTATACCTGTATTCTAAAAAAGATATGACAATTATTTTTGTCATATATTTTTGACAACTTTATTCTTATATATGTATTTTAAAATAAAAGTGTCATGATATTCTGACGTTCGTATGATAAGAAAAAGCTTCTCAAATTAAAACGTAATGTGGCAAATACACTTGAAAAATAGAAATTCTTAATTATTAAATAAAAAATTGAAAATAATTGGACATAAAAAAGGCAGTTTCTTTTAAATTTGTTTCTTAAGATTGTATTTTGATATATAAATAATGCAGGAAATTCTCTTAGACAAATAAATGCTTTTCAATGAAATTTATTATTGAGCTATGTTGATTTCGATACTTAGAATATCAATTCCACTTAAATAGATCAAATATTTTCTTTATATCTTTAATATCTAAAACTTACTGATGCAAAAATTTGGAACTAATCTGATAAAGGGAACCATTCCGAAAATCGATATTTTTTACAAAAATAAATTCTTATTTGATTTCAGTTAATAATAGCTTTGCTTCATTATGTTTCATTACTTGTAAAAAGTAAGAAATTGTAAGAAAAACAACAAAAAAGTCAAATGCGAAAAACTAACAAATTTTCAAAAATTTGAAATACCCTCTAAGTTTTTATATATTTTAAAGAAAAAGTTTTGTTGATTGTTGGTGCACTAAAGATATCGTAGCTGCTTAAATATTAAGTCAATTTTGAATTTAATTGAATAAAGAAAGCAAGAGAAAGTAGCTTTTAAATTTTATTCAAATCTTTTACATATATTTACTACAAATAATTAATAAATTATTAAATATTTTTAATTAAATTTGCTTTCCTATATCAAAATTTCTTTAATGATGTAAATCTTTGGATCTTTTTTTCTTTAACACTAAAGATATCAAGTTTTAAATGCCATTTCATTTACAATAAAACGACACGTCTAATGTTTTAAATACTCAAACAATTATTTAAAAATTACAAAACTAATAAAATTATTTTTAATATATTTTTAAGCAAATTTATGCTTTACTTGAAACATACTTGAGGCAAAAATAAAATCTTATAAAATTTTTCAGTAAATTATTTCATATAAAATCGAATAAGTTTAAAAGAAAATAAATCTTATTACTCTTACAACTTAATAACTTACTAAAAAAAACTTTTCGTTATGTATAATTTAATAATATCTAAGATAAATATTATATTTTGTATAAAAACTTTTCAGTGTTTTTACTTTCGAAAAAAAATTTAATTGATTTTAATTTATTAAATAAAAAATATTTTTCATTAACTTATAAAACTAATACTTAGACAACTATTTTTTATCGAAAGATGTTTTTCTGTTGAAAATAAAATCAAATTTTTGTTGAAAATAAATTCATCATTCCTTTTTCTATTTATGACAAACTGATTTTTCTTTTTTCCTTTTCGTATTGTAAATTTTTCTTCGTGTTTAATTTTTCTTAGTTGAAAAATTCATTTTGGCGAAGAGAAATTTCCTTTTACTACAATTTTAATTTCGCGAGAATGAAAATTATTCCAAAATTTTTTTACTCATTATGTATTAAACGTCATTTTTCTATCACATGTAATTTTTTGACAAAAAGTTAAAAATTATGTACACTGTTGATCGAAAACTATATTTTTGGAGGTATTTTAAAAATGGTCTATCTCACGTAAACGAAATAATTAAATGGAAACATTTTGGGGATTAGTCTTTAATTTTAGGTTGATACATTAGCAACATTTTTTTACCCCTATACAAATCAATGCACTGTAATGTACATATGTAATTAGATTTGGGTATTAGGGAATTTATATATAAGTTTAACTTTATTTTTTAATTTTAGGATAAATTGAGTTTATACACTTTTAGGGTAAGTATTATATAGTTTTATATTAAGATTTTATTTAAAGTTATAAGGCTTTAAATTAATCTTTAAATCACCGGGTCGCACAAATTAATTTTCGGGTTACAGATCTTAATTGGAAATTTTTGTTCACTGATATAAATAATAACGAGGATACCGTTAAGGATACACTATTTATATTTACAATTTGATTTTCCCAAAAAATTTGAGGACTTTACCAATGAATTTTTTGATAATTTCAGAAACGGTATTAAGGAAAGTGCCATCCCAAAAGCTTTGAGGACTACTGTTCGAATTAAAAATAGGAGGTACCTATTACTGAAAATATATCTTTCCTTATTAGATTCAAAATTTAAACCGTATCTCATAAAAAAGTTAATCGTTGCAAATTGGGAAATTTTTAGAAAAACGTTGGTTTTAAGAGTAACTTAATTTTCAGTTAAATTTCTAAATTTTGCTCATATTTAAAAAAGAGGCTTGCAAACACGATTTTAAACTCACTACCGTTTTTGAAAACGTGTTTTGTTTGTTAATCCTAGTTATGAAATTTTAGAGCATGTGGGATAAACTCAAAATTTTGACATGAAATAGGTAAAAATCAAAAGGATTTAGGCTGGATTCTATGAGTATTAAAAAATAAGACTTGATTTCTTTTTAGAACTAATCTTCATAAACGTATAAAATATTTATATTTTTTTAAAGAAATTGGATGAGAAACGGAAAACAAGCAAAAGTTTTAGAAACATTCATGTCAAATGTAAAATACCATATATCCGTTCCTGAGGGGTCTGTGTAACTTCTGATTGTGAGAATTTTTATTTTAATAAGGTTTACCGATTTATTTTCAATGAATATACCATCAACAAAAATACAAAAGGGGAGATATAAAAAACTTAATAAGTTGATTTTGAACATAATAAATTTTTTACTGTTCTAAAAATCAACCACACACAAAAACATTTTTGAAATTGAGTTTCTGGAAAGTTTACTTGCACAGAAAAAATTATTACAATTTTATATCAAAATTTAATTAATATATTCAAGCAAAAATAAAATATGAGAAATAGTAAAAATAAAATTTAAGTAAGATTTTTTCTCATTTAAATATTTAATTCATTCAATCATCTATTACAGTTATTAGTAATTGATATAATCATTTTGGTGAGAGGTGCAAATTTAAGCAGTTTTTAATTCAATGAATTAATTTGGTGATTGGTGAATTTTTTCTGCATTTTGATATGAAATAATCTTTGCAGAACACCCAGGATAGGGCTTTAAAGGCAAGTGTTGCCCTTTATATGTGTAGGAAGGCCATAGGGAAATCTTAGAGATTAAATCCAGAGACAGTAGAACATTTTCTTTGTCACTGTCCTATTCTTGCGAATATAAGGACTACTGAATTTGGTAGCCCATATATGCACGCACTGTCTGATCTCACCGCAATTGATGTTAGACGAATCAGACCTTTTATTCGTGAGTCAAGTTGGTTCGATTCGAACCTCTTTTCGGATATGTGGAAACAAATTCACATGATCCATTAGGGTAACACAACGAATCCAATAGGACCCAAGTGAGCTATTTAGTTACATTTGCAGTTGCACATCTAACCTAATCTTTGCTTACGAATTTTTACTTGTAAAAAGTAAAACTAATTAGTTGTTGATTCCTTTTGAGTTTCTTTAATAAATTATGTTTTTTTTTAATTAAAGGCCTAACATTTTGTGATATTATATATTTTATTGCAATGTACCATTATTACTAAATTTTTTGGTTGTTTGCCCCTTTTTTATTTCAGGTGAAGATAAATTTTTCGGCTATTTCAACTTTTGTAGTCAATAGCAGACATGTAAAGCATGGTCGCTTATAAGAGCATAAAAAATTATAGAAAGTTTAAAACTCAATAATATTTTAAAATAAAAAAAAAAAATTGTATTCGTGAACAAAATGAAAGGGGGGTATATATTCATATATTTTGTTCGAATATGAATATAATTGAATGTTTTCTGCTTATCCTGCAGTTTTGTTGAAAAATCTATTAAGTTAATTCCTTCAGTGCAAATGATGAATTTTTTAAATAATTTTTTGTGAATGGACACGATTTGTCAGTGAATATATACTTTTTAAATGACCTAGTGTAGGTCGTGGGCTTAATTGAGTATTTCATTTTGTCATTTTTAAAATTTCCAATACAGAATCAACATCTGAAATTATCCACAATTTTTTTTTTTAATTCTTAAAAAGTAAGAAAAGAATTCTCATTCCTACTAAAGTACATACATACAGACAAGCCAAAAGCTATGTAAATTAAAGAAGAGATTGTGTGAAAATTTAAGAAAAATATTACTTTACATAAAGTGGGCTTAAAGTTGAAAATTCCTTTCGATGAGCGTAATATCTTTCTGCCAAATATGCAGTGCTGCTAATTAAATTTTTACCAACCCCAAAATTTAAAAAAAATCCCCAAAAAATCTACACTTAACAAAAGAAAACAGACCTTTTATTATTCAAAATATTTTTTTCTTTTAACAAGTAATTGTGCTTTTTCTTTATAGAGACACTTTTTGGATAAATATTTTTACATAACTACATATGTATTTTAAAAATAAGTTCATAATATAGGCATACAACTACAGATTCACCATCTTATAAGTCAAAAGAATTGATACTATACATAACTTTAGAACTAAAATTATTCAACATGTCGGATTAAATTCTTGTCAAGAGATTTTATTAATATTAACATTCAGCGGAGATATTTGCTTTACTATTTGTAAATTGTTTATACTTGGTGTACAAAAATGAAGAATTCTTGAAAATATATATTAGGATCTCCTTGTGGGGACTATATTTAATTATTATGAGATTTTCCAGGACAATTTTGTTCTTGCTACAAAAATGAGTAAGAAACTATATTTAATAAATAATGCCTCATATTACCAAAAAATTCAAATTCGAAACAAACATTGAGAATAACTAAACCTAAAGAAATTGCCAAATGACATGTTTTGCTCTTTTTTCCTGAAAAAGTTAAAATTCACAACCAACTTTCTGATATTTATCATTAATATGCCCCTTTTTGACACTAATTTCAATAATAATTGCAACTCTCTAAACTTTAAAAATAACAGCCAATAATCCAGTTGTACTCAATCAGGTACGATCGGATATTGATGAGTTTAAATGCCTTCTGAAGTTTATATTGCATGTTACCTTGAAGTTTGGTTTTTGTTAACTCATAACCGAAAATAAGTATGTTACACATGTGTAACTTATTAATGATTGTTTGTGCAATTTCTTTATAATGACATATAAATGTAACATCTTTAATATTATATACTTTTGTTCAAAATTCCAGTTTTATTAACTAAACAAAAATACAATTATTACATAATTCCCCCAAAAAAAATTTCAAAAAATAATAGATATGCCTAACAAATTCCCCATTCCCCAAACCAATATTTTCAATCTTTTCTGCTGCAAAAATTTCCCAGATTTGTGTTTAAAACCCCAAATCCGACAGCCCTGCAAATATGTAAATGGGTTCAGTAAACACAAAACTTTACGTTTAAACCAGTTTTTTTCTACCGATTTTAACCGACTTTTTGAAAATATTAGGTCGGTTCTTTTTAAAATGCTAGCTTTTCAAATATAGAATAAACCGATTTTTTGGTTCGAAGACTCGGTTTTTATTATCTTCGAAACTAGAAAAGTAAAAAAAGGTAAAAGTAATTTTTTAAAAAATTTTCTTTAAGTTTGTAATTGCAAAATAATAGCTTTTATATTAGAAAAAAATTTTCATAATTTATAACAAAACATCGGTAGAATTACTAATAGATTTTCATACTGATTCCACAATATGAACAAAATATTTATATCTTTATCTAACAAACATTTCATATGTTAAAAGTGGAAGATATCACAGGCAAATAAGTAAAAACCCCTATTATTTAAATAATGGGGACTATATGCGAAAACAAATGGTTAAATTAAATATATCAATGATCAAACAGAAATATATTTTAATAAAATCAACTAAGGGTGTGATTCTAAACAGAAAGGGTACTTTTAAGTGGTGATCCGAAGATTTTTCTGTTTGGACGTTAGCATTTGATTCTACCAATTGAACATCAAATTGCAGCCACCTGATCCCCATTAGATAGAAAGTCCACATTACCCGAAGTTTCAATATTAACAGAAAATCATGATTTATTTGCTATATTACTAATTCATTTTTACAGTTTAGTAAATTTAAAATATTTGTTTTGTTTACACGTTTTAATCAAAGTCCACCACAAGTTGTCGTTTTCTATTTAAAAATTTTCAGAAAAAAACGGTTAACTGAGTTTTCAAAATTCAGAAACTTGTACCCGTTTTTTTTAAATGCCATGTATTCGAAATAATCGAAAACCGTTTTCACAAAAACCCGAATAATCGATCACACTATGCGTAACATTAAATGAAAAGGACGTATCAGCATTAGTTACTTCCATATTATATCTGTACATATATTAATTGCAAGAAGTGGGCGTAAAAAGAAATCATATAAAACAGATCATATAAGCCATAGTTCATTCCGAACTCTATTTGTGCCAAATATGCACCGATTCAGTGGTGGTTAATAAAAAAAAAAATATGGTAAATAATTTGTTACAAAAAGTGGACGTAAAAAGGCGGCGGAGCATCCAATAAATAGGGTTTATACGCCTTAGTTCCAGAGAAACAAGCCGACCGGCTAAAAGTCTACTTCATCAACCGCCGCCGATTTGGTCGGCTCACACCGACCTACCGAATTTCAATGAAAATTTTTAAATTTTCATTGAAATTCAATGTAAGAAGTAGTGAATGCAGTGGCTCCATCTGTTATTGTTTTTAATAATTTATTTTATTATGTTTTTTTAAGTATCGGCTTCAATCGACTTACAGCCACCGGCGGCTATTTTTTGTCCAACCGCCGCCGCCGACTATTTTTAATCGGCTTGGACCTCTGCTTAGTTCCTTCTGTACTATATGTGTGACGAATATCATGTGAATCCGCTCAGGGAAAGGGAAAAATTATGTCAAATAATTTTTTAGAAAAAATAGGAGTAAAAAGGGGCATGGTATCCAATAAATAAATTGTATAAGCTATAGTTCATTCAGAATTGTGTGTGATAAATATCATGTGGTGATTCAGCGGTTGAGACAAAAAATAAGCGTGGCATCAAAAAATAGGTCTTATTAGTCTGTGTGTAATTTTGAACTATTTGTGTGCCAAATTAAATGAAATAAAATTAAGTAAAATATAATTTTCACAAAAAATGGGCGTAAAAAGGGGGTGGCATCGATAATGATCCGGTATAGCCTAAAGTTCCTTCTGGGGAACGAAATATCTATGTGCCAAATTTCATGCAAATCGGTCTAGCATTTTTGCCGTGAAAGAATAACAAACAAATAAACAAACAGTTTATTGTGTAATTATTTATTTATTTGATTACAATTTTAATTTATAATTATGTAATTTTTTTATAATAATCAGGCATATGCACAATTTTTTTCAATCTCTTTATCTAAAATTTCCTAACGAGTCAGAAAAATTTCCTAATTTATATTTTTTACGAAATGTCAAAGAATATAAAGTTGACTAAAAGGACAATATCCTTTGTTAAAAAATGCGGAACAGAATTTGGAAATTTGGTGAGAATTTTAAACATTGCATGAAATGCTTAAACCCCATTTGACTCGGTGGTGTTATTTGTTAATTAAATCTGTTTATCCGATATTTTAGATAATTTCAATAAATGCTGAAGTTTTCACTCGCGAAAAACATATCAACGCAATGAAATATATGTATATATCTCAAACTGTAGAAAATCACATCGTATTTCAAATTTTCTTCTCTAACTTTCCAAAATCATAGCATAGTTTTTCACCAAATAGTAATAAGTTAACCTTCCTAAGTTCTGTCTCCCGACTGGTTAATGGTGTAAGTCTAAAAGATATAAATTGTGAGTGCAAAACTAAAATTAATTTAAAAATCCCTGAAAGTTTCAACTCAGTTTTTCTTCCTTGAAATTTTTGGTGAGCAACCTAAAATGTTAGATTTCTTAGTTATTTTGTCAGATCTACCAAAAGCTATCAATAGTTTACATGTTTTCAAAACAAAATTTTTTTACTTGAAAAAATTATTTAAAAATATTACCTACATATTAGAACGTTTTTACTTATATCTCAGAAGTCAATTGAATCATCATCATAAACATTTTTGGAAGACTAGATAACACAATACCAAATAACATACTCGTACGTTACTTTAAAAATTATTATATACTGGTCTGACTAAATGATACCACCTTATACATATTCTCTTTTACAAAAATTTTATATTTTGAAACCTCACTCCCGTGAATTATAGAATTATTTCAAACAGGACTTTAACGATTATTTTTGTAATCAAATTTTTTAAATTATATTCAAATTTGCAACCTATACTTTACGCACGTGACTTATATGGACTAGAACCAATCAGGCCGACAGATAGAGAGACAAATGCGGTCATTTTTCTGATTTTTTTTTTTTTTTGTACCTTAATAAAAATTAGAAAATAAAAACTCAAAAAGGTGTGAATGTGAAATTAATATTTCGTAAACCAAATACATACTGCCAGTTATTTAAAAGGTATTTTAGTTTATGAGTTAAAAGCGTTTTTGCATTTACCTCATTTTGTTAGCTAACGGGATTGGTACTTTTTCCTAAATTCTGAAGATTTAATTTTTTTTTATTGTTCTCCTCTAAATTTCTAACTGCAGTCGTTAATATTTGATAACCTGTTAAGATTATGATGTAAAGAAAATGGATTGTTATCTCTTATAGTTTAAAAGATTTGAATGTTTGAATTTTTAAATTTTAGTTTTTGGTCTTTGCTCTATTTAGTTTTATTATAATTTTTTAATACATAATTTTCATAATTGATGGCTTGATAGGCTAGTTGATAGAGAGCTAGTCTATCACCTGAGTGTTGTTTGTTCGATTCCCGCCAGATACTCTGGTGAGATTCACTACAACAGATTAATAGTCTAAGTTACCCAGTTGGAATATAATTTGTATTGTAACCCAAATAAAAAATAAAAATAAAATAATTTATTATTATTATATTTATTCCTTAAAGAAATTAAAATACAAAACTATGTGTGACTTCCATCAAATCTAAAATTAAATTGGAAAAATTAAGAAAGCTGATTAGACCTTCACACATTTGATTTGAAATAATTCTTATTTAATTTAATCAAATTTACATATTACCTTTTATAGTTTAAAAATTTTTATTATGTAATATAGTGTGTTTTGCACAAAAATAAAAATAATGCAATATTGCAAACAATTTAAAATCAATTTCCTCTTTGTTGCAATTTACTCTAAAATTAAAAGCAAAAAAGAAAAATAATTATATGAAAGAACCAAAAGTGAGGAAAAAATTTTGTGGTTTTTCCTTTATCCTTGCAAAGTCGTCGTACTTGTACACTGACAATAATACGAGTATCAAATATAATTCCATCAATTATAAGTTTCTTGTAACATTTTTTTCTATCTTCTGAACCTACAATACAAGGGAATACAATGTAAAAGGAAAACGGAAAAGAGTAATAAAAAACGGAAATAAAGAAAATTGCAGCATCCATTGAGCTCTGATTTGAAATCATGTTTTTCTAAAACATCATCATTGTGAGCATCAAACTTTTTCCCCCATTTACGAAGTTAAACTAACCAGCGAATCAACCAGCTGAAGTTGATTTGTAGAGATGAATTCAATTGAGGTCAACATGACGATTTTGTTTTTTAAATAAGGATGCTGTTGATGACGATAATGATGATAAACAAACGATAGACATAATTAAATCAGGACAATAAACTAAACTAAAAAAACTAAACTAAAAATTAAAGCAGCAAATAAAACTATGATGATGTTTGTGAAGTGATTTCCTACTTTTTGTTTAATTGATAAAAATAAAGTAAAGCGATTGACTTGAAAGATGATGATAAGAATAATTAATGCAAAGTAAAGAAAACGAACGAAAAAAAATCATACAATAGATTTACTGAAATATTAATCAATGGATAAATAAGTTTTTGCAAGCATTATCTGACAAATGCATTTGAAATTTTAAAAAGATAATTCTTAAATAATTGCAATAACTATTAATTTACTTTAAAAGAAATTAATGTGAAAATCATAATAATATTATTTTTTCATTTAATATCGTGTTTTTTAACGTTATAATATTTATTAGATTATACATGGGATGCTCCGCTATCCATATCGTATTGAAATAAAAAAGTTTAGTAATATATACATAATAATAATAATAATAATAATAATAATAATAATAATAATAATAATAATCATAATAGTAACTGAATTAATAATACTTACCTTTTAATACTCCCCATAATTTATTTATAAATAGCAATAGTAAAACCTTTCGCTTATAATGTTAAAAACAAAAAAAGTACGTTTTTATTAAAAATAAAAGTAAAATAAAAATAAAAAACAAACTATATAGTTAACCTTTCGGTCGTGTTTTTAAAGGAGTTTTTCTTTCTGTGTGTCGAGTGTTCACTTTTTTAAATTACAAAATAATTAATTTAGTTTCTTAAAAACTATAAAGAAAAAACATTTTTTTGGCACCCGGGCATGGACTTGTGAAAATAAAAAAGTCAACTTTTAAATAAAAAAAGTGTTTTTTTATTTAAATTAAAAATAAAATTTTAAAAAAGTGATTTTTGTGTTAAATTAAACATTTTAGTAAAACAAACACAAATAAAACAACAAAATTTACACATAAAAACATAAAATATAAAAACAATAAAAAAACACAACAATAACAACGACAGATCATCATCAACTTTGCTGTCCACAGTTGCCCATAGTTGCCTGTTCCAGATGCCCCGTCGTTGCCATTACATAATCTATAGAGCTGCTAATCAGGGAAGTAATTCTGATTCTGGTTCATCAGAACAACAGGTTAAAAGTGTAAAACAGTTTGTAATTTAATCAAATTTAAAAGATTTTTGTAAATTATTCAAAAATTTCACTTTTGCAAGTCGAACACTCAAATATTTTGTTCACTTCCTTTTTGAAATGTTTTATTTGTTTAATATTTTTTATAAACAAAGTAAAAAAACACACACTTAAAGTGAGACGATCGCGAGTGTTAAATGATTTATTTAAAATAAACACATACACACAAGCACACATATTACATCTCATCTATATTGAGTGTAAACTAAATAAATTTATATTCTTGTTTTGCCGTTGGAATTGAAATTGTTTGCTAAAAAATTTACTTTATAATATATTTAAAATAAAAATACAATATTCGCGAGTGTTTTTTTTTTTTTTTTTAATTTTCATAAAACAATTAATTATTGTTTATCGCCATTTCCTTTTATGCTTTATTCTTCTTCTCGTTGTTCATCAGCTTGTTAAGTTCAATTTCATTTATTCCCATACCACTTACAATAATTTATTAACTTCAGCTGTTAACACTAGCATCGAAAAGTATAATTTCATGCAAACTAAAAATATCAAGTGCGTTCACATTAGCATCGAAAAAAGTTAGTGTGTTCATACTTAAAATAATAATTTTAAATACTATTCGTATGAAATTTTAATAAATATCGGTTTTTAGGCTGATTAAAGTGGATTTTTTTTCGGAAAATTAAATAAATTATTTTTAATTGAACTTTAACGATAAATTTAAATAAAAGAACAAGTCGAAGAAATATCCGATATTATGTAACCGATGAGAGAATAATTCTAAATTTGAAATTAAATATTACGTTTTTTCACAATTCTTAATACCAAAGCAGAAATTCATTAAGTATATTTTACCGATAAATTAACTTGGTTTTGTTGATTTTTGTTTTCAGGAATTTTGGTTTTTGATAACTAATAATGACTGGTAAAAGACGTCAAGATTCTCCTTCCAAATCGGAAAATTTAGAGAAATTATTGACAAGGATGGCTAAAGTTGTACAAAGTATTGTGCGAATTCGTCAATCCATTCGGGAAAACAAGTGATTTTCCAGCTGATCCAACTGAATTAAAATGTCCATTCTTACAAATTATATTAAGCAATCGATGAAGCTTCAATCAGATGTGTATAACTTATATCCCCATAATGATGAAAGAACTGAGCTTGAAATATTTGTGTGACCACAAAATCATTGTTTTTGAGCCTTTTGACTAAACAAGTGTACCTAAAAGAACTTTTAGTGTTTAGTCACACCAGTCAAAACTACCAAATATGAAGCTCCCTAAATTCTGCGGAAAATATTCCGATTATAAAACTGTTATGACCCTATTTGAGAACTTGGTTCACAATGATCCGACACATCACTTAATATCATGCCTTTCCGATGAAGCTTTAGGTACAGTCAAAGCTCTTCAGATTTCAGAAGATAATTATCCCAAAGCATTAGCCAGTTTGAAGAAGGTATACGGCTTCTGCTTTGCGAAGCATGATTGATACTGTTTCGGCAATATATGATTTGCGATCATAAGAAAATAACACATGCTATTCTAATACATTTAGTGATATTAAAAATAGATCCATTCACAAAATCTAAGTGGGAAGAAGAGCTAGACTTTGAAATGCTGCCACTATGATTTGACTGTGAAGCCGCCTTGAACAAACGATATCAGCATATTGCTGCTGACGAGTTTTCAAGGTCAAGGTCGAGGTTTAATAATAATAAAACTGACAATAATTCTACCAAGAAGAATAATAAAGCATCACTAAATGTTACAAAATCTAAACAATCTGCTGAAAAATGATTCTTTTGTAAATCAAATTAACATATATTTAATAATTGCTCTTCTTTTACCGCTTAGCCTGTAATTGAAAGATTTGACTTCATAAAATCTGTGACAGCATATATAAATTGTTTGAAAAAAGGTCATACAGTAGCAAGACGTACAGCATTCAAGTGCAGAGTTTCTAGAGGTTCTCATAATTCACTACTGCATAGATATAATGAAAGCTCTATTAATAGTAATAATCTACTCAGAACAGCCATCGGCTTCACACATTTCTGTGAATTATTCATTTTCACATGAAAGTATTATTCTAGCGACGGCTGTAGTAAAAGTAAGAAACAGTTCTGGCGACTTTACATCAGCCAGAGCTCTTTTGGATTCCGGTTCTCAACCAAACTTGGAAGTGAGGAACTTGGACAGCTATTAAGATTGAAAAGAGAAGGATGCTGATTAAATTTGAATGGTATATGCGAGGTAAATTCGTATTCAAAATCTTGCGTAAATTTAACTGTCACGTCGAAGGTTAACTCTATTCATTTTACTTCAAAGTTTTATGCATTGAGTTCAATAACAAATTTACAACCTGATAGGAAATTAGCACAACTGGCCTTAATATTCCAAAGAATATAGAATTAGGTGATCCTAGCTTTAATATACTACAGAAAATAGATTTGCTTATAGGAGCAGAAATATTTTTTTACTTAATTTGTGTAGGAAAAATATAGTCTAATCCGAGCCTTCCTACTTTACAGATAGGAGTAATTTCACTTGGTGGGATTATTACTGGAGTACAATCAAGCAAAAGGATCGTGTATTAATCAGACTTGTAATTTGTACACGTCAATAGAAAACGAGAGCAATGTTGATTCAATTGTTAGAAAATTCTGGGAGTCAGAAGACTTCCGAAAGAATTAAAAAAAATATACTCTGCAGAACAGCAAAAATGTAAGGATTTATTCAGAAATTCTGTACGGCGCTTATTGTCACGACGATTTGAAGTCCCATTGTATTTAAAATTTGATATCAAAGTTTTAAGGTTATCTTTCGAAACCGCTAATAAACGATTTCTTTCATTGGAACGCAAAATTTCCAAAGATGTTATGAAAGAAATGTATCATGATTTCATGAAGGAGTATTTTGACTTAAGTCATATGTCAATATTAGATAATATACCAGATTTTCCTCACTATTTTATCACACACCAATGTGTTTTGCGATCTCAGAGTAAAACTACGAAACTTCAGGTAGTTTTTGATGTTTTTTATCGAACACAGGTATCACTTAACGATTTGTTAATGGTTGGTCCCACAATGCAATAGGAATTATATTTGACATTGATCCGTTTTCGATTACATAAATATGCAATCACTGCCGATATTAAAAAAATGTATCATCAAGTTTTAATTGTGAAAAATAATAGAATTTATCAATTAATCCTTTGGAGGCAGAATCCATCTGAAACTTTTAAAGACTTTGTGACTGGATCTACTTTTGACATCACTAAATGTATTAGAATAGCATTTGTTATTTTCTTATCGTCGCGAATCATATATTGCCGAAACAGTATCAATCATGCCTCGCAAAGCAAAAGCCGTAACATATAGCAAGGCGTCTGCGCCAATTTTAGCCATCAGATGTTTGATCCATTTAAGCGACTTATTCAAAAGTTGTTCACAGTGATTTCTACGTGCATGATTTGTTAACTGAAGCTGAAAGTTACCAAGACCTAAATATAATTCGCAACCAAGTCACTGAAATTTTAAGTTCAGCTGGTTTTAAACTAACAAAATTGTTGTCAAATCATCTTGACTTTTTAAGTTCATTATGAAATGTAAAATTACTCCATAACTATTCCGATTGAGCTCTTGGCATACGTTGGAGTCCAAAGAATAATTTATTTAAGTTTCATTTGGAAGACTAATTTCAAAATTTGAAAGCTACTAAAGGAAAACATTTTATCAATTTCGTCGCATTTGTTTGGTCCTCTCGGACTTTTAGTTACAAAATCTAAAATTTTGCTTCAAGAACTTTGGATACAAAAGCTTAACTGCAATGAATCAATTCCTATGAGACTAAATACCTCATGGAAAAATTTAAAATCTAATTTAGTGGAAATCGATTCACTTACAATACCAAGATTCGTCCAAACAACTTCGACAGAAAAAAATGCAAATTCATGGATTTGCTGATGCTCCTATGCGAGCGTTTGGTTGTTGCATTTATATTAGATGTTCTGATTCAAACAAAATTGTTTCAAAGCTACTTACGGCTAAATCTAAAGTCACTACACTTAAGGTTAAATCTCTTTCGAGACTTAAGTTATGAGCTGCTAAGTTGTGGACTCGAATTAAGTTTATGATAAGCTTTGAAATCGAGAGTGTTAATTTCTGGACAGATTCAGAAATTACTTTGTATTGGATAAAAACTCATCCATCCTCACTCGCAACTTTCGTTTCTAATCGAGTTGCTGAGATACAAGAAAGTTCAGTTGAAGTTATATAGCGTCATGTGCCAACTAAACAAATTTCAGCTGATGTTGTATCAAGAGGATGTGATATCAATAAATTAAAAAATTCTATTTGGTTTAGAGGACCTTCGTTTTTGTTAAGCGATAGTTTGAAATTGCCTGTTAATGAACATTTTGTGTTTACGAGAAACAACAATAAATAGAAATGAGAAAAATTATTATTGTTCTGGCAATAGAGGGTCACCAAAACAGTTTGCCTGATCTGATAGAAAAATATTCTTGATATAAAAAATTACTACGAATAACTGCTTTTGTATTCAGATTTGTTAATGGTTTAAAAAAGCGAAAAATAGAGAAAACATTTATACTACAGCCAAAGAATTTAAATTGTCGTTTTATGGACTTGTAATCTATAAATATCTTTGAAATATTTTTTATCAATTTGAAAATTTTATATTTTTAATTTGCCTTTTGGCATTTTTTCATCTTGACTATTTTTTCCAGTTACACTTTTTTCCATTTAAAATTTTTTTTTCGTTTTGGCATTATATTTTTTGGATTTATATTTTTTATGAATTCTCTCTCTCTCTCTCGAATTATCGACTATTCAAATTCGACATAAAAACATGTTTCAGGTATAATTTTAAACGTAATTTCATTACCTTTAACCATAGCACGTTGCATCATATGTATTTTAGAAGTATTGTGTAATGGACAAGTGGACAAACATTTTCTTGTTTTAAATAACCTTCGCCTAAATTCAACATTATATATATTTAGATTTTAATACCTATCTATTTTTTTAAACATATACGAAGTATTCTAATGTTTGGGTATACTTCCCAATTAATTTAAAAACATATGAAATAGAATAGACAAAAATAAAATAAATATACCTAAATTTATAATTACACATGGTAAAAGGCAAAAACAATATGTAAAATGTTGCTAACGAATATGCAAACAAAATATATAAAATAGAAAAAAATAGGATTGATCAGTCACAAAACGTGGTTGATTATTACCAAAAAAAAAAATTACTGCGTATGATCTCGAGGCCTCTTCGAACATTCGGCATACTATGTTGGTGATATTAGAATTGATAGAAATTTTGTTTCACATTTTTTACATAATAAATTTTATATCGATTATTAGTTTGTATTGCGGAAATTTATATCAAGACAAAAGTAAAAATCAGTGCGAATGTAGAAAAGGTAACCTCAGTTGAACAGCTGATTATTATTTTTGGTTATTATGGTTATCAATTTGCGCATATAAAAAATATAAATAAATTCGCCTTATTGTTGGTGTTGTGCAACTGTTGCCACCTACGTTACTAATACTATGATATGTATATATTTACATTGGGATATTAGTTTGTAAACTTTTATGTAATTTATGTAATTATTGTAGTAAAAATAATCAAAAGTAATTATTTATGGAAATTTAGATTTAGTTACATTTTAAATTAATATGATATTAAGTTGTTACTATTTTTTTAATAGCTAAGATGAGAATATTATTTGGAATCTAAATGTATTGAAGAATTCAGTTATTAATATTAAGAATATTTAGGTAATAATTTAGAACATTTTTAGAAATTTAGTTACTTATTATTGTTTTAGTTTTAGAAAGTTTTTAATTTGTTTAAAACATATAAAAAAATAAAAATAGGATTTTTTTAGACTATTAGAAAAATGTTTACCGAAGGACATTATAACATTACGGACGAAATATTTGAATATTCAGATTAAATTTTAGGTCTTTAAGTTGTTGTAATTTGTTTAGACCTAAGTAAGGTTGTAGGTATCTTATCATTTAGTTTGTAGGTGATAATATAGGTTTTAATTGCTTATTTCTTCATTTTTATTTTAACCATTTTCTGAATTTGGTATTCCTTAGGAAATTTCGGTTACGTATCACAGGTTCAAAAACTGTTATTGAGGTTTCTATTAACCTCTATTTCTGATGAAGGTGGGAACCAAACTTTTATATAGATGATGTGTTGAAACTTGTGATCAGATCATTGACGCCATAAACGTGTTATTGCATATTAAAAAGCAATAGTACGTAATAAAATTTTATGTGACACTGGAGATAACAATAATAAGGCTACTTTGCGAAAATCTAAGAACATCGAAGTTCCGAGACACCAAATTTAAGAAAATGTAATTAAATAATTGAGAGAAATAAAACTTTACAAACTACGTCTCGATATAATTATCTTATGTAACACCACGTTGAAAGTAAAATTAAAATCAAAATTCTGGTGAGATAGTTTGCCAAGATTTTAAAAAGCTTTTCACACTTTTATTAAATATGGTGTTACTCGAGTCACAATTTCCTATAAATTAATATTTAATAATTTCCCGAAATGTATAAACTTTTTATTTCGAATTTTTACCTTTTTTAATTTTAAACTCGATTTAAAATTATTTACTTTTCGACTTTCGACTTACTTCTGCAAGATCTAGATATATAAAAAAACGATTTAATGCATGAGTGGGAAAAAACTGCCTTTTGTATGTACATGTAAATGCATATTAATCCATTACTAATGATTAATCACGGTTATCAAGCATTTTTTTATCTTAATGTTACGACTGCATTTACTGCCAGCATTTACAATGGAAATTTATTTTCTACGTTTAGACGAATTGAGATAATCATCGGAATATATTACAAATTACAGAATTTTAAAAAAATTTTCCCTCATACACCTTGGTTTATTACCGAACTTTTACATACTCGAGGTAGTTAACTATGACACCTTGTAGTTTATTTTGTACTATAACAGGGTGACTACAAGGTGAGTTTTCTGAAAGCATAGATCCTCCTCTACAACTCTTCCATACATTTCAATTCGATTCAACCAGTAGTTTAGGAGATACAGATCTAGTACCAAAAATTTTGCGTTTGACCCGACTAATTGGATTTGCATAAAAAAACTGATTGGATTTGCACAAAATAGATTTATATAGATTTGACACTAAATTGCTTCCCGCCTGGCCAAAAACGAATTCAAGAGTGCAGATTTTATGGAAAAAGTAAATTTTTTAAACGTATAAAAAACATTTTACAATAATAATATTTTCACCATTATTTCTTATCTAGTGTATAAAATGGATGCCAATCTTTCATCTCTACAAAAATCATTTAAAAAGCTTTACAAACCAATTCTTGACAATTTTTCAAAAATAAACAATATCTAATAAATTTATTCGATTATTACGAATATTATCTCGTCACAGAAACAACACGCGCCAGCATAATTATTATAAAATAGTAAATTTTGTGAGAATTAACTTGACTTTAGTTGTCAGTTTTTGAAGAGTAGATGGAGTTTTGCTTTATAAAATATATTCCTTTTTTTGTTTTTATATTTTTCTATATTGTTTTTATTGGTTGTTGAAGCTGTTTGAACGATTTTTTGAGATTAATATTTATTTTTTACACTGCATAAAGAATAATGAAAATATTATGGTAGTACGCTTTTTTTGTGAAATTTAAAAAAGATCGATTGAAAAATTTACTTTTTTTGATAAAATCTGCACTTCAAAACACGCGTGATATTTTTTTTAATTAATGGATAAAATCGAATTTCTCCTAAAATGCACCTTTTTCGACCAATTCTGAATATAGGGTGACAACCTAAATCAATTTAAAATTTCTTTATTAACCATGAAGCCTTGTTTTTTGAAATATATAAAGACAAAATTATTATTAAAAAAAGTGTGAGAAAAAAGTTAAAGAAATCCAGCAAAACTTTGGTTGCCATGTAATAAGTTAAAAAGCTAGTATAATGGCTATTAACTACTTAGTCATTTGCTAAATAACAAATAATTATAACACAGTAGTGATATTAGAAGCGATTAATTGTTACAACGCACAGTAGGGAAGAATCGAAATTTTTTGGAAATAAATAGGAATATATTTTAAGAATCAATATGTTGTTAAAAGTTTTAAATCGAAATCTACGGGACTTCAGAAAAAAGTGGATTCTATAGCCAAAAATGTAAAAATCCCATTTTTGGGAATTTTTATTAGTTTTTTTATGAACTCAGCAAAACCCTACCCCTGATTGAAATTTGGTTAACACGCTTTTATTTATATTAATAAAGTCCACATTTCCTGCAAATTTCATTAAGATATCTTTATAAACAAATATGTTATTACAATTAAACAATTTGTATTTTCTCCAAAAACCCCAAATTGGGCCTTTTGTTTGGTTTATTTCTAAATAGCGAAAGAAATTTTAAAAATATGTATTCCAAATTAAGCTTATCTTTTAGCATATATAATTTCCGATCTTTTGCAAAAAGATTCAAGTCAACATCATTTCAGAAATATGCTTGTATATTTCTAATTTATTGTATATATGACTATATTTTTACAAACTTGCAACTTTTGCCTTTAGCTTTGCGTGAATAATTACTTGGAAAATTATGAATATTTCTGTATACTTTTAATAATATCTATACACAAAATATTTTTATAAAAATAATTAATAAATATTTTTTATTTTTAATAGGGATGCCACATTTTCCAAATTTAAGTAAATCTTTATCTTTTCTAAATTCATATATTTCTATTAATGAATTTAAATAACAAAAGAAGCAAAAAATGTCTATTTTAACTTGATCAATATTATTATTTTTGGTATTTATCATCTTCCTTAATAAATATTCTATTTCTAATACGATTTTTTATTACTTATTTACATTAAATTTATGTAGACAATTTTTCTAACATTTTAAGCTTATACTACTTATTTTCTATAAAATAATCTGTTGTATCTGTATACATATCTAAAAGATAATAAAGGTCCTTCAAGTCTTCAGTATTTTGATTTGATAAAGGCTCATAATAAATCCAACATTTTCTCATTGATGATAGTACAGGTTCTGATGATAACAATTGGCTAATAAAAATATCCTCGTTTTGTGACGTTCTGGAGCATTTCCTGGAGCTGAATAATTGAACGTGCTTAAAATCTCTGTTTCTTGCCTCTTGAGCCTCTTCTGTAAGCTTTCCAAGTGGAAGAATATTTCGTTCAAATATAATTTCGACATGGCACAATACTTTATGTACTGTTGGTGCCATTTCTTTCCATTGATATAGAGAAACAAGTAGTTTAGATATTTCTGTTGCATATTCTCCAAATCGAGCAGAGTTAATTTTATGCTTACTATTAATTGCCATTAATACTATGTTAGAAATTTCCGAAAAATCTTCTTGCTGTGTTTCCATCATTTGTACTACCACCAGTTGGCAGAGGTTTGTCGATGTTTAATCCCGTCTCTTCTATTAATTCATCCTGGATTCTACTTTTCTCAGATATTCTAAGAGTTTTTAAATCCTCGTTGTTTCTGGTAGGTTTTGTTAAGTTTTCTGGCACACTTCTATACTTTAAATCATATGCTATGTTCAGAAAATGCTCCATGAACCGTATTCTGGCGTGAAGTGGAGATATTCCGAAAGACAGAAATTCTTCATTAATACTCCTTGCTTTACCAATATCCGAAAATTGTGCTTTCGTCTCTTCACATTTCCAAAAAGAAGATGTTTCCGTAATGACATTACTAACCTTTTCATCAATCATTGTTAGACTAAGTTGAAAGGATATGTCGAATGTGTATTAGTTAATGGTTATTATGAATAGGTTGTAAATCATTTATTTCATCTTTAATATATTCCACTAAATCCTTGGTTGTTGTCTTCGACTCCCTTGTGTGTTCGAACCCAATAGGTCTGCGAAAATATTTTGATCCTGTTATGGTGTTAAGCCATATATCTTGAAATGAGTTTTTACACTTTGATGAAGATTGCTTTAAGGCATAAGATCGCATTCTTAATGGCACCAAAAATGCTATAAATACGCTTTTATAATCCGTCATTTTCTCACTTCCACTAGAATGCTTGTATTCAGGAAGGGTTGATAGTCCGTCACATCCCCACTTACAGATTAATACAATGTCGCTGTTATTTACTTTTTCCAAATGATCTGCAGAAAAATCTGCAACTATTCTGGTAGCTGTATTCTCAAGCAAAGAAGATAGCTCCACACATTCTTCCCTTTCGGTAACCGAAACAGATGGTAAAATAGTTTGTTTTTTTTCTTGAATATCCTTGTATGATGGTAGAATTGAGTGTTCCCTTTCAAGCAGAGCTTTCCTTAAAATTTCATATTTGCTTCGGCTGAGTTCCAGTTCAAGCATTAAAGCAATTGCTTCTTCCTCTTTAAAATTGGATTGTGATGGAGTAGGTACACTTTCGGCAATCCGTTTAAGATGTTTTGGTGATGCAGTTGGCTGTATTTCAGCAATATTAATTGCTTATGGGCCAGTCTTTTCTTCTTAGATCTTATACTTAAATCATCATATGACTTGCAGGGTGCTCCAGTTGATATTCTGCACGTCGATATTTCTATATCAGTATCCATCCAATCAGAATGATTAATTTTTAATCTGCTAGTACGCTGATTCAAGGACTTTATTTTTACTTTATACAACTTTAAAAAGCTCTCTATCTGAGATTTACCAATTACGTCGACTTTTACATGATATGTAATTTTTATGAATTCCACTATAACTTCTAAACGATCAAGATCATTTTTAGATAAACTCCACAGAACACAACACAATTGTTCGTGTTTCAATGTAATCACCATGATAATCAACTTCGCTGCGTATTTATATATATATATATATATATATATATATATATATATATATATATATTAGATATATCACACAGGTATACATATTTACAGGTATTCTGTGAATTTTCATCAGGTAAAATATCTGAAAGAGTCATTTTGGAAGAGTAGCTATACCGAATTCATTGATATTATATGTTGCTGTTAGGTATCACCGGAAAGGATACCTGTACATTGCCACTAGATCATAAGTATATAAATTTTTAACCATTACGAATAGATAAATACATTTATTAAATTTAGGTAAACACCATAAATGTAAACTAATAAAATACTTATTGATTAAGTTAAAATAGAAATTTTTTTTGTTTTGTTATTTTAAATTCATTAATAGAAATATATGAATGCTTAGAAAAGGATAAAGATTTACTTAAATTTGGGAAATGTGGCAACCCTATTAAAAATAAAAAATATTTATTAATTATTTTTATAAAAATATTTTGTGTATAGATATTATTAAAAGTATACAGAAATATTCATAATTTTCTAAGTAATTATTCACGCAAAGCTAAAGGCAAAAGTTGCAAGTTTGTAAAAATATAGACATGTATACAATAAATTGGAAATATAAAAGTTTAAACGCGCATATTTCTGAAATGAGGCATCATATTGACTTGAATCTTTTTGCAAAAGATCGGGAATTATATATGCTAAAGGATAAGCTTAATTTGGAATACATAATTTTAAAATCTCTTTCGCTATTTTGAAATAAACCAAACAAAAGGCCCAATTTGGGGTTTTTGGAGAAAATACAAATTGTTTAATTGTAATAACATATTTGTTTATAAAGATATCTTAACGAAATTTGCAGGAAATATGGACCTTATTAATGTAAATAAAAGTGCTTTAACCAAATTTCAATCAGGGGTAGGGTTTTCCTGAATTCCCAAATAATTAATCAAAATTCCTTAAAATGGGATTTTTTACATGTTTGGCTATAGTCCCGTAGATTTTGATTTAAAACTTTCAACAATATATTGAAGATTCTTAAAATGTATTCCGCTTGTCGATTCGTGCTTTGGGATTTGAGAAAATATGGTGTAAAATCAAAACTTTCATATAAAATGGGTCGAATTCGGGAGGATGTGTACCATGACCAATTGGGCTTGTTTTTTATCTTAAAGTCATCTCTGTGAAGTTACCTTTCAAAAAGTGCAAAATTATTGTATGTTGCTAAAGAAAATTTTACTTTAGACAAAAAAAAAAAAAGAGTGTAGATACTTTTTTGGCTAAAAAAAACACAAAAAGTCGTCGTTTTTGCAATTTTCCAATTCAAAATCGTTTATTTTTGGACTCGGTAAAGATATCGACTTCAAATTTTTTTATTCAATAGATAATTTTGTTCTTTAACTAGATAAGAAAAAACTAATAAAATCGGTCGGAAATACTAGGATATATATGAAAAAACTGGACCAAGAACATGCAAAATTATGGTGCTTAAAAATTCAAACGCAAATAACTCGAAAACTATAAGAGGTAAATAGGATATGTACGCATGGTTTTGAAAGGCCTTATCAGGGCCTACAACAATATATAAAAATATTTGAAATCGGACGAGAAACAAAAATTTTGCAAGCGATTAAAAATTTTTTATGTCAGAGGTACCTAACTTTGAGCCCCCCTAGCTCCGCCCCTGTGCCCGCCTTTCAAACTTAACATTATACACTCCTCTGCTACACCTGTACCAAATTTCATGAAAAGCCAAATTGTACATGGTTCATGAATTTATGGTTAGGAACGTACGTCTCTTCTTATATACTTTACCGCAAATTGTACACTTAAACATAGCGGTGTTAGTTTTGGAAGGGATTTTCGCCTTTTTCACACTGGAGGATGTAGACATATGTGTTCTTTTCCAAGATTCGAAGGAGGCAAAATATTGTTAAAATTCACAGCATTCAGGCATTTTTGAAATTCGATTTTTATATAATTTACTAATGAATGAGTAAAAAAAACAGTATAAATTGTACTGATTTTAAAATCAAAATCCCTATTAATAAGAAACGTTTTACGACAACAAATACCTAACAATATACCTGACAACTGTAAAGATCATTGATCAAAAAAAAAAAAAAAAAAAAAAACAAATTATAAACTATAATAACAGTTTACACTTTATTCACATTCTTCTTTTCATGTAACCGAATATTGCAAGAACTCAAATGTTAATAACAACATATATAGAATACGTAATTGTTTACAAGGATTAGTTATCAACATCTTGTACATTTTTTTATTACCCTCTTTCGTAAATTTTGTGAACGATCTTTAAGCGAACTAAAACTTTAATGATCCTTTTTAAGCATGGAGGTGACACTTTACTGGATTGACACTTTACTGACCCTATGTTAAGCGGGAAGAAGTCGGAAAGGAGATAATAAAAAATTTTTACTATATCATTATAAAGTACGAAGTGGTACTTTTGTGCACACAGAATTTTATTTATTTGTTACGAATGCTGATGAAGTGTGTAGCAGAACAGGAAATACATATTCTATTCTACTGGTGTCTAATTACAGCCAACAAACTCAGCTTTAGTATTGCCAAACAGAGACAAAAAAAAAAACAGTTTACGATTGCAAACTTATTTAGACACCGAAAAACTGCTTTTTTTGTAAACATTAATTTTAAGATTTAAATTTTTTCTTCTTACAAAATTCACATCTAATATTGCGAAATTTCTTATTTTTCATATTAAATATTTTTCAAACAATTTAAATTATCCCTAACCTATGACAATGAAATTATCACTCAAACAATTTTTTTACATATGTATATACATTTTATATATCAAACTGTTATGTTTTGGTATGTAATTATTTTCATCACTATGAATTCTTTTGATGTCGTATATTTAATCTGTTACATGAAGAGTAGATAATTTTCCCACTTTCTAAAGTATTTAGGTCAAATATACATAAATATGTATATATTTTCTTTTGAATTATTTGTAAGCATATATGTGTGATAGTTGTCTTGCACTTGTACATGAACATATAACTTGTAAATACACACACATAAATATGTATGTTCATACAAGTGCAAACATTGTGTGTGATACTAATTTGCATCAATTATTAATAACAATTTAGTATAGTCTGCTTTGGTAAGAGTACCTAAGTATATTCCGACCATAAGTGTGTATGTATGTTTGCATACATAGATATATTTGCCAAATAATGTATTTATCATGTTTACATATGTCTTAACCTCCATAACAATTAGCTTAGTTAAACATACAATATACACAGAGAAAACAGATTTTTTACGGCAACCGAATTAGTTGCCAATCGAATTTAGTCGGTTGTATGTACCATCATATGATTCGATTGAAATTACCAAATGAAGATATGTATCATCTTATTGTCAATTATGTAGTTCGATGTATAGAATTAAATATACTAATTATTATTGTAAATAATACACATGAAAAAATATTTTTAAATTAATTTTATTAAAAAAAGTAAAACATTATAAAATACAATGAAGATATTCAAATATGTGTTAAATATTTATGTTATTTATAATTTATGTGAAGATAAACTCAACAACCTTCAATTTTATTTTAAATTTTAACAATTGTAACAATAATAAAATAATACGTAAATGTTACCAGGTTCACATAAAAATTTTGTTTCACATTAACTTTTATACTAACTATAGGCAAAAATAGTTAAATTTACTTCCCAAATTAACATTTTGAATGAATTTTATGGCACTGTGGTAAAGATAATGTATAGTATAGTATATAGCTTAAAGTGCATTGATTTGTATGGAGACAAAAAATGTTTCAAATGTATTCCCCTAAGATTAAAGATTGATATGTTTTAAACTAATTCCCAAAATATTTCGGTTTAATTATTTCGTTCACGTGAGCTGGACCATTTTTGAAATACCTAAAAAATATGGATTTCGATCAACAATGTACATAACTTTTAACCTTTTATCAAAAAAAAAAAAAAAAAAAAAATACAACATGATAGACAAATGACGTTGAGCAATGACAAATAAGTAAAAAAAATTAAATTAGTTTTTATTCTCGCAAAATTAAAATTTTAGTAAAATTTTCCATGGTTTGAATATCTTGGACATTTTTCATCGTAATTTATATTTTAGGGCATCATTGGAAAAGCTTTATTCAATACTATTGATATATATATTCACGTAACCCCTTAGTTGCACAACTAATATTTTGGGATTTCCAGTCCATAGTTAGTTAAGTTAAGTTTTATGTCAAATAAACGGTTAGTTAAGAAAATGAATGTTATTAAAATTATAAATTCGTGAATTTTAACAATTAATACCAAAAAATGTTTTAGATATTAGATTATACCTACCATAACTTAGAGATTCGTTGATGCTTTATTTTACATTTAATTTAAGTAAGTAATTTTAAATAATTGAATCATGAACTTGAGATCAAGTTAAATGGTGCTGGTAGATTACCCATAAGAAATATACAATACGCTTACAATTAAATACCACAAATATTTACATTACTCTAGCCTTTATATCAACACATAAATGGGGAAATGTACAATAATCCTTCATTTTACATCTGGGACAAAAATATACGAAAATTAATTTTTTATTCTTCAAAGTCATCATCATAAGATTTATTTTATAACAAATTCCTTATTACTGCAAATAGTACATTCAAATCAACATTATTTTGATCTTATTATATGTATATATTTTCTTCCTGTTTTTAAAATTTTTACACAATATATGATACTTTTGACAATACCGAATTTTAAAATTATTGAAACAATTTTTTTATTGCAACTATCAACAATTTTATACTAAGATCTTATATGCTAAATAAAATTCTATTGATTCTTTAAAATTTTCAAAATAAATTTTATGAATAGGATTTTTTTTTTTTTTTTTTTATAATTTAAACGAAATATTTTTTATGATTACCGTTTTCTAACCAATTTATTTTCTGTGTGTATATCAAATGTATTACATACGATTTAACTGGTACACATTATAATACTAATCCAATAGGAACAAGTAATATTAACACATGTAATCGATCAAGCTCGACTTTTTTATTTCCTATACATACTACACTTGAGACCGAACTAAGATATGCAAATTTTATTTTTAAAACACGTAAATATACCCCTACGATTCAAAATCCTGGTTATTTAACATTTTTTCAAAATTTTCAATATTAAAGTCGTTTTCCTTCTAATGAAACTTTTTCTGATTCTCTAAAAAAAATTGCGATTGAATTGTCCGTTTGGCGACATGGCGAATTTTTTGACGATTTACCACGTGGTGATGATTTGTTTGGCTAATTTTTAAAATTTGATTAAATTGGCAATTGAGGAGAAAAACTATTAAATTTTCTTACTTGAAATCGGCTATTTTTATTATTTGCCTTAATTTGTAAATAGCGTCAACTTAGTTTACGAAATTTTATTCCCAAAAAATATATTTTACAATACTTATGTATTAAATGTTTGGTAATTTGTTTTCCGTCATCTTTCAAATATATTAAGAATATTCATGACTTCGGTCATAATGAAATAAACGTTAATGAATAAATTAATTTTTTGAAACAAGTTATAAGTTTAATAGGACTAATGTTGTTATATAATGTTAGAATTATTCTTTTAAAAAATATAATAAAGTCCAATAAATTTTAAAAGTTGATGACCTAAAAAGTGGATATATGTCAGAAAAGTGTATTTTAAAATTATTTTGTTTTTTCAATTACACTGTAATAGAAAATGAGACTAATTTTTATAGCAATGAGGGCACCCATTAACAATTTTTAAAGAGCTCGTTTTTTAGATATTTCATTTTGAAAAGCTATAAAAGCGTTTAGGAAAATTAAGTTCTTTAGCTTAAATTTAATAATTTAACCCACAAAACCACTTTTAAACTTAAAATGCATTTTAAATCAAAATTTTCATACAAATCGTGTGTTAATTTTTGAATTTAAATAATTTAAACAAATAAGATCCCATTGAAGTGTATAATAATAAATTCTAATAATCAGAACTTTAAACTAGCAAAAAATATTACTATAATTCTGTGTTACCAATGAGCTACTTTTCAAACAAACTGATTTAATTTATAATTGGAATATATATTGAATAGATTTATTGTTTAATATATATAAATAATGTCACCATTGAATTCAGCGTACTCGAATTAGATTTACCAGTAAGGTGGACAGTTTTATAAAATTTGCAACTAGCACAGTGTTATTATTAGCTATTGAAATTATCATTGGTTTTATTAAAGCTGAATTTACATTTACAAACTATACAAAATTTTATATACTAAAAATTGTACGACACTTAACATTTCAGTTAATTTTTGAGTATTTCTTAAAAAACCAAATAAAATTTTAATTTGGCGATTTTTGGCGATTTCTGGTAACAATTTGGCGATAGAAGATAAAAAAAATCTGACAACCCTGTCCCTAACCGAAAAGAGAAAATAGAGATTAACGACTTGCTTGTTACAAACGCCAGTATTAGACAATGTAGGGTACACACGTAACAACAATATATACTCGTACATACATAGAAGACGACTTAGTAACTATTTAACGTTATTATGAACATTATTTAACACATAAAAATCTAGCGACAAAACATTGACATTTAAGTGTGTTTACTGATGTTTTATGATGACAATTACACTTGTTATTGTAGGCGAAAGTAATATGTTGAGCATTATAGAAAATAAAAAACGAATAAAAGCTCAAAGGCGAGAAAGAGAAACAGAAAAAGTTGCAAAAGTAAGCGTGCAGTCGTATAGTTAAACAAGAGAAGATTTAACAACTTAACGACTGACAATGTGACATTAATAACGATGTTGATAACTGTTTAAATAATAAGTAAAATTGTTCATATGTATGAATGTATGTTTGTATGTATGAATTAGATTAATGTACTTTTGTTTGCCTGACTATCTGTTTGGATGAGTAAGAGCTAGAAATAGACACACCCATACTTATTTGCTCATATAAATATAATTATAACAGCTGCCTCACATTCCCTGCAAACATTTTTTTTTGCGGAAGTCACTAAGAAGAGTCTTCCAGAAGTTGAAATTCATCACCAAAACTATTGCCAAAGTATCCTACAGATCATCTACCGTCAGGAAGAACACTCGAAGAGGACACTTCCGAAAGAGTCGTAAAAGAGTCTTCTTAACGATACCATAGCTATACTCAGAGATGTGTCATCTTAGTTTCTTATAGGAGATGATTTTACACTTCTACTATTTTTACACTTATAAATAAAATTAATGTTTTTTTGTGTATTTCATAATTATTTTTATTTCACACATCTTCATTACAGAAGTAACAATTTACATAAAAATTAATTTTGTACCCCAAAAAACTCCAAATAAAATCCTCATTAGAAACTTCTAATGAATTCGGATACCTTTGAAAGAAGAAAAGAAAATTAATAAAAAAAAATATAATTAAGTCATATTTATATTACCTTTTGTGCAAAAAAAAGGCAAAAACCTTTTTACAAGCAAAGTTTTGGACTTATTTAAATATACAAATATTTGTCTGTTTGATGGAGTTTTTCCAAAAATAAATTAAAATTGTGAGAAAAGTTCAATATTATTAAATAATAGTTTAATAATATTCACTTTACTTTTATAAGGAATCGTTCTGTTGATTATTTACAAAATATTATTTGAATAAATTATACAAAAACACTTAATTATCATTTTCTTCTCATATTTAAATTATGTTGCTTTCTTTTCATGAAAAACTGGTAATCTTCCTTACACACGCTAGAAGGCATTATTTTTCAATAGTAATGTATTTTGTTTTTGTTAAATTTGAACTAACATAAGTGATATCTGGACGATTAATTCGCAATATTAATGTATTTTCTTTTTGTAAATTTCGAATAATCTTTCCACAATCATCTAGAAATCACTAAGAAGTGACGTCTAGACGATTGGCAACAAATTTAACTTCCAAATGTTTGAAGGAATTAATTACAAATGTACTCATGTATGTGTGTGTATAGATCATTATGTGGTTGTAGTGACGGAACTTCCTTATTGTTAGCTATTATGAAAAGGAAATGAGGCACTGTTGCGAGGGAAGGAAACAATTTTCTCTAGATGTAAATGTTTGTAAGCAAGTAAATATGTAAGAATATAAAAAAAGCGAAATTATTCCCACATAGATAGACACAGATGAAAAGCACACTTATGTCATACACACACATACACCTACACATTTATATCAATGTATGATTCTGTTTATATGTACATTTGTATATAGATGTGTGCGTGTACCTTAACAATGGAAACAATGATAATCTTCTTATAATAACGGCTTTAAGTAAAAAAATAAAATGATGCCAGTATAAATGCACGCTGATACTGTAATAAGGGAAGTAATAATGAACAAAAGAAGTACTTATGAGGTTTTAGCAGACAACTGATAACCAGAAACAAAAACAACAAAAAATACCAAAGGCAAAGTGTTGATAATAATAAAAGTTAAATTTTTACGTTTTTTTCCTTCATTTTTTTTCTTTATTTTTTTTTTTGCATCAATTTAAAAATTAAATCATTATGTTAATTATGCATGAAATTTCCATAATGAATGCACACAAATATATCGTTAAATAACATAAAAAAAGGAGTGTAAACAATAATATTCATAATTCACACAGCCTGTTTTTTTTTGCACTTGGGCTTTGTACTTATAAAGCAATAACATCTTTATTTTATTACATTCGGTCTAGATATAACTGCACTAATTCAGGACTATCAATTAAATTTTGAAAATTGTTTTTAAGAAAGAATAAAGTATTTTATTTTTTAAAATGTAAATATTTTATATAATAATTTCAAATATTTATTTCATAATATTTTGTAAAATATCAAACATAACCTAGACTAGATTACAGAAAAGAAATTCTGCTGCTTAACTCAGACAAAAACTACATTTAACTATATTTTAATATTATTTCCTTTGAAAGGATTAACGTAAAAAATATACACAAAACCATTGTGTAAGGACTGCACACATAAAATATGCTTAAAAAATAACACAAATAAGAAAATCTCTTTGAGATTTCGTTTCTACATTCAAGATTTCTACACTCAAGTTTTAAAAAAATATATTTTTTACTAGCTTTTAATGAAGTATTTTATCGGCTAATTTTTTATTGGAATGAGTCCACATTTGTTAACTCTATTTTAATATTCTTTAAATAGTTTTTTGCTAACGCCAAATGCTTTTCAATTAAACAGAGTTCTGGACAGTTTGGTGGATTGCCCCTTTTGGTATATATAAACAACATTTGTTTCATATCATTCAATTGCTTTTTTGCTGTAATGACAAAAAGCGATATCAGGTCAGAAAAATTACGATACTTTGTATTTTCTACTTTGTATTTTCCGAGTGTCCTCGGAAAAGATTTCTTCACGTATATTTCTGCGTTACAAACATCTTGGCAGATTAAAAATTTGTTCGACAATTTTGATTTTTTTATGCGATATTTATCTGGTACATTCCCTCAGTATTTGCGAAAAATGTGCCAAGATATGATAAAAAGTCCGCCAGTATGTATGTTTTATTGCCATTTAGATAGTACTTAACATTTAGAAATAATTGATCCAAATAATTTTCATTATCTCTTTTGCCTCCATTTCCTTCCAGAGATGAAGAGATTTCCTCTTTTTTTCGGCCACCCGATTTTTTTTTTTAGTTGGAATAAACTTTTTTTATTTTTTATGTCTCAAAAAACTGTATTTTCCGATACACTTGCATTCGTAGCAATTGTTTATATGGTCGATATGACTTTTCGCTAATAAATGCGTTTATGTGGTTTTTGTTCACTTTTCATTTTAAGAAAAAATAATTTTGCTATTACAACAAAATTCAGCACATAGTTGCTGAGAATAATGGAAAATCAGAACAACAAAATGTTATTTGTAATAAACTTGAATGAAATATATTTTCATATAATAAAAACACTTTTTTTACAGTAGAAGAAAAAAAAACATGAAAATGCAAAAGGTCGTAAATACAATTTTTAATTTTTTTGCATCAAAATTAAGCAATTAAATAAATTTTATTAATCTTTTACTTAAAGGAAAAATAGATAAAGCATTAACATTCTTCAAATCAAATTTTTCTTAAATGGAACGCATTTTACGACTGTTTTGTTTATAAAGTTGATCTTACGGCTTTTTAATATTGATGTCATTTTTGAAGATATGAATATGAAAATTGTTATTTAGATGTAGTTTGGATCAGTACATTATAATACAGTAAGAAAACCAACATTTGATTTTTAAGCGGTTACGGCCTTTTGCATTTTAGGTGTTGATATGAAGAAATGAACCCCATTTTTGGAAAAACTTTTAAAAATTGCAATTTTTAGTACAAAAATAAATAAATAAATAATAATAAAAAAATAATTTTGATCCGAAACCCTAAAATATACTCACTAATACCAACAAACATTGAAAATATCCTAAATTTTTATCAAAATTATACATAAACTTCAAGTTTCTAAAATTGTTTATATGCTCAACTTAAAACCGTTATAATTCTCGTGCCGCTTGCGCGACCTAGCAAATAGCCACGAGTAACCTTATATATATACAATATCGGCCAAAACTAACTGAACAAAAGTTACTTTTTAATTAATTTGGTTTTGAAAAAAATATTGTTTGTATAAAAAGATTTAACACCAATTAACATAATAACATAAATATATTTTTCATATTCATAACATAAAATTAATAGAAATATTAAATAAATTAAAAATTAAAAAAATTGCGCGATAAAACTAATTGAACAAATTGTTGAGCTTAATATTATGTGATAATCCCTTTTCTTATGACAACTTCAGAGAATCTTTTAGGATTATAAATATATTAGAAAAATAATTAAATAGGTTTATATATTATTTGCATTATCAATGCTGTTCAATCTTCTAGGAATGCACAGGAGGGTTTGCGGATTTACACTTTTTCATAGATATTAAATAGTCTTAAGATCATAGCACTGTGCGGACTTGTCCATGACGATTACCACTTGCTGATGTAACTAATTTTTTTTTTATTAATTTTTAGGTTTATTTTGGGTCTTTATCATGTTTGCATATACAAAGGATCAGTATTTTATCTGTGACATTTGAAAACATATGCTCCTGCAGAATTTTTTCGATAGATTTTCTTATTCATCATAACATTAATTTTAATTATCGGTCCTAGCCTTTGTATCCCAAGCCATTACATGACGCCTCCATGCATTATAGTATTCTGGCAGTATAGAGAATACAATCGTTGATAAAGGGGATAACTAACACTTTTCATTTCACTAAATTTTTCATATCAACTTCGATTTGTATGAGAAAAAAACTCAGTCCCATTGATTTCGAGTATAATGTAGGTGATCTCGCCCAAATTTAGTCTAGTTTTTTATTTTTCTTGGAAATAAGTGACCTTTGCTGTCGTGTGTTAATTTTAATGCTAAGTGGTTTAAGACCACTTGGAACAGTTTTATTATGACGTTTTGACTTCCTCTATCAATTTACGTATCATCACTGATACTCGTTCGACCTCTATAGTCCATTTATTGCGTTTGTGACGTTTTTAACTAAACGTATATTGCTTGCAACGTATATTGCTATCGATTTTTCCATCAATATTTTTCAAAGGTTTTGATATAGAGGTTCTCACAAGCAGCAGCTTCACTTCTCCCTTGAGGTATATCATGTCGAGAACGACCCATCATATTTTTTGTAGGAAAGTAAGAAGTAAATACCAAGTCAAAAGTTTGAAACAGGATTATGTTTGATATCTATTATATTTTTCAAAAATGTTCAAACCTAGTCCAAAGGCTTAAATTTTAAGTTTGAGTTCTAATTGTGTTTCAGTTTACAAAAAGTGTTAAATAATTCACACTTTGTTATATTAATCATAAATCATTCTGAAATCTAAAAGTAAACACAAATAAATATTTGAAAAGTACTTTAAAATCTTTTTTAATAAATTTCTAGTCTTCTTGATTTATTATTTTTTGACATTTGAAAAGTTTAATTTAATATCGTGCTCAATTCCAAACAAAGTTCCAGATGGGAAACGAAGAATAGGACACAATTTTAAAGGTAACTTATTTCAAAAGGGTTGTTTCTACCAAAATGTAGAAGTCGACAATTGTTTTAATCCCTCATACATCATACATACTCTATTCAAAATGATTTTGAAACTTCTGAATTTAATTTATATATCGGGTAATTCCAGAAATATTTCGACCCAGCTCGGATTTTCACCATCACCATTTTAGTGAAATTCAACACATATTAACCTACATCATGTTGCAAACGGTTCATATTCTATGAACCTCTAAAGTTGAACACCTCGAAGTATTTTGTCAAAAGTAATCAAAATTTAAGCTTAAATAACTTTTATGTGCATTATTAAATTTCATCAAACTTGCTATCATTTGAAAGCAATAATATTCTTCTTTCCGATCCCGAAAAAATAATTTGATATTATTTTAGAAGTTTAAGGAACACATTAAGAGATCTTTAATCCACTGTAACCCATTCTAAAAAATCTGCGGAATTATTTTTGACGATTTAAAAGTTTATTTATTCAAAGTAACATGGGGGTTACAAGGGCAAAATCTACTGAAATTGATCATGATCGGTCCATCATTTCATCCATACCTCATATAACTCTTTTTTCTGGAATAGTGATTTAACGTATATAAATATCTGAAGTATGACATATTTACATAATTTCAATACATATAACTTTTGTACTAGCATAGATCGTTGTATCAAATTTTATAAAAATCGGTTCATAAATGTTCATATCATTAATATAGGTTCTGTTGTCTAAAAATTACTTAAAAGTGTATAAATCCTACATAAGTGTTAACATCAATACAAAATTTTATATATTTGAGTTGTATAAATCATCATACACAATTTCGCCCTAATAGGTTCATAATAATAAAAATTTAACTTGATTCCCCATTGACGAAAATCAATTAAACTTGTTTAAATCTCACATAAATATCAATATTGAGATAAAATTTAACACAACAAAGCTATGAAATGATATATATCACAATGATCATTTCATAATTGACCATGGCTGCCATGTAATTCACATTCCTGAAAAATACTTAAACGTGCAAAAATTTCACATAAATGAAGATTTCGAAATAAAATTTTACATAAAACATTTTATATGCTCATGAATATTGTAATAAAGTGCATAAGGATCGTTCTACAATTGACCATAGGTCCCATATAAGGCCCTCTCCCGATAATCATTTTAGTGCCTATACAAAATCGTGTAGGGTATTATTTGATCGATCCTAACTAACACTGTTTTTATTCTTGAATATTTATTTTCATTTTAAATTTAAAATAAAAGTATTAGAATATTAAAAAAGATATTATTTTATATTACTAACTGCTATAGACAAACTTTTATAATTTCTAATTCCATTGAGATCCCGTTTTGAAATTTTTACACTATAACGAAAAATTAATTTTAAACATCATGTAAAAAAATAATGAAAATTATAGACCCTTTTTTAATATATCCTATGATAAAGGACACTTTTTTCATTTCAGAGGTTCTTGCACCAGGAAAATTTTTAGTTATTTACCCTTAAACGTTGTTAAATTTTGGCAAAAATGCCCGAGGTGTCCTACTTTAGAGGTCCATGAAACGTGAACCGTAAACTGATTCATAAGCGATAAAATGCATGATGTCTAGTTTAATGAACACTCCAAATTAAAAAAAAATCGAAGATATAAAATTTTTAAAACTGTTAAAAGTAAATAACTATCTGAGTCCAGAAAAATCTACTTGGGTTCAAAAAGTTCCACTTGACGTTAGTAAGATGATATTACCACATAAGCTTACACTGGAAAATCCTTTCGGCCGGGAACAATAAAAATGTAGAAAGTCCCGAACGAAATGAAATAACTTCCCTTTGTAAAAGGACATGAAATTTCATTAGAAGTGATTTCATTTGGGTGTTATTTCATTATGAAATAGTTTCTCATGAAAAATATGAAATAAGTTCCACCACTGGGTGTTATTCCATAATGAAATAAGAGCCAATATGTACGGAAAAAGTTTGGGATTTATTTTTATTTTTTATTTATTTATTATTATTTTTTTTATTGGGACTTATTTCATTTGGCTGTTTTCACGGTATCATCTTTTGACATTAAATAACAAGAGAAAATTTAAATTGTTGAATTTTAAATACATATAAAAAACTAAATTGTGTCTTAAAAAAATGCTTATACGGACTCCATGTGGGTCGCAAATCACTATGTGAGAACCGTAGAACATTTCTTCATAAAACAGCATCATGATATGATATATCCGATTGAATATTTTTGCAGAATCGTAATCTTTCTTTGATGTTTCGACAAAAGACATTTAGTTTTGTGACTCTCTGGGAACGTCTTATCCTAAAGGATTGTGTGAGGATGCCGACAGTACTCCATGATCATGTACCATCCAGCAAATCTAGCAATTCGCTAAATGTTGTTAGGGGTGTTAAGCCTAGAGATGATCGGCCATCGACGAGTATGAAGACAGCAAGTCAGAGGCCGACCAGCTCTGTTGTTAAAACCCGCAAGGACGCCACTTAAAACCTCTGGCATATGGTCTTCTTCATCGAGTGTTGCTGGTCAAAACCCACCCGGCACTTTTAAGGGTCTCCAAAAGGAGGTTGTTAAGAGAGCCAGGTCTGGGGATGACCAGCAAACTTCAATAGCCAAGAGGGCTGTTCGCAAACCTTCCAGCTCTGTTAAGGGCCCTCATAAGGAGGTTATTAAAAGAGCTGTGTCAGGAAGCGAACAGCCCCCAATATAGAAAAAGGAATCAGTGTTTCGGAACTGTATTCAAGCTGCTGTCATTGACAAAATTGATCCAGACGGGAGGATCAGGGTTGAGCAATAGCGACAGATTGAGCACAAGCTTATTGAAGAGATCACCCTTGTAAGAGGAAGGCCGCCCGAGGTATCCTCCAAACGATCGAACTGGATGAATGGTGTCAAAACTATCAACTGCGGAAATAAGAAATCTTTTTGAACTTCTCAAGAATGCAATTGCTAAGTGCAATACTCCTTATCCGGAGGCGAAACTTGAGGTTATAGTGGTGTCTGGGTTGATCTTACGTGCAGCGTGGTTTGAACCATTCTGACAGTATTGGAAAACCGGAATGAAGGTCTCCTTACAGGTCACTGTAAGATTGTGAACTCCACGACTTATAATGAGAATCAAGGCAGATACTTCGAAGTTTGGATATTGGGTGATCAGATTTAGATACTCTAAATCGGATAAACCCAAATAGGCTATCAGTGGTACAAATTAATTTGCATCACTGTGAGGCAGTCTCAACCGAATTGAAAAAATCCTTATTGAGTGCTGGAGAAATTCAGCTGAAGGTATCGAGGAAGTCGTGAATAATTTCACAATAGCTTTGAGCTTAGTTGCCTTAGGGACTAACGGTCTACACTTAGGAGGTTATTTAATAGAGCCAAGTTAACGAGGAGTGAGGCTGATTAGGAAAGCTATAGGGAAAGCTTCATTAAGTATAAGAGGAACATAAGGCGGGCGAAACGGATATCATGGCTGAATTTCTGTGAGACCGTGGACTCTGTGAAAGAGTTGTCTAGATTCAGACGGGTATTATCCAAGAGCCCTGTGGCACCTGGATATATGCAACGTGCGGACAACTCGTGGACAGAGCCTGGCTCAGAGACAAGGTAAGATGGGCGATAAACTCACCATGCTCGGATGGCATTTTTTTTGCCATATTACAAAACGTCAATGATAGGGCCATCTCACTACTCGTGAAGGTATTTAGGGAATGTCTCAAGGTGAGATATATTCCTAAGGGTCGAGAGAGGTTAGGGTCATTTTCATACCCAAAGCGGATAAGACGACCCACTCGAAGCCCAAGGATTATAAACAAATCAGCATATCGTCTTTCCTACTTAATACAATAGAAAGACTGATCGAACTGTATCTTAGGAGGAATATGGGAACTCAAGTCATTAGCGGCGCCCAACTTGACTATCTTAAGGGTAAGTCTGTTGAGAGTGTTCCGCATGATGTGGTGAATTATATAGAATGGGGACTGTTACATAAGGAATATATTGGTAGCTTTTCTCGATTGCTTCTTTAGGTATTAGCATCGCTTACTTCTTTAGGTATTAGCGAATTTCCAATTGAGTAGATTACCCTGATGCTAAGCAGTAGGGTTATTAACTCGATTAATGGGAGACACTAGCTTAAGAAAGCTCTGAGATCTCAAGCCTATAGTTGCATATTGAATATACACTAGGCTTATTCTCACTTATGGATGTTCGGTCTGGTGGGAGGTGTTAAGGAAAGGAACTTATAGGTACCTTCTCTCTAAAGTTCAGAGATGTTCATCAACTTCAACTAACTTCACAGCCGAATTTCATAGTCGGACATTATCAATGGTTACTGTCGGGACTATAATTGACTTCGGAGCTAATCCTGTTATTAACAACCCTAGTAGGGGTCTCTGTGTTGGAGCATTGAGGTTGTGCTATTTTCACAGATGGTTCGAAGTTGGAAGTAGGCACAGAGCGTCTGTCTACTTTATGGGAACGGACATCAGACGGTCTCTTAAATTCTCTGATATTTGCGGCGTTTTTTGTGCATTCTAAGCATTTACAATGCCGTAGGATTATTGGAAGAGAACGTTGAAAGGGACTCTGCGGTAACTATCTATGTGGATAGTCAGGTAGCACTATTGGTAATGACAAGTCATTTTGTCAGGTCCAAGCTTGTGCTTGAAAGTAGGAAGGAATTGAGAAGGCTAATGGATGCCTACAGGATAAGGCTCTTTTGGGTTCCTGGTCACTGCGACATTCTCGGAAATGAAACAGCCGATGACCTAGCTCGCAAAGGCTCAAAGCTGGATATGTCTTTTGTGAAGACATCGGTTAGGATTCCAATTGGGTCAAATTTCATAGCCATAAGGGATTGAACTTTACGAAGAACGAATCATGTATGAAGGAATAGTATGGACTGCAAGGTATCTTGAGCACTATGGTCTATTCTTAAACTAGCATATTCTAAACATCTTCTGGGCATGAGTCGTGGAATTATAAGAATCATTTTGGGTATAATTACTGGTCACTTCGCAATAGGGAATATGACTACTAAGTCGGACATTGACACGTCAGACTTCTGAAGGACGTGCGATGATGTGGAGGAGCTAGAGACAGTAGAGCATATGCTTTGCCATTGTGTAGTGCTTCAGCGTAGTAGACTGAAGTGGTTTGGAAGCCACATACTGTACGAACTAAAGGAGGTTACAGTCAAAGGACTTAGTAACCTTATAGGGTTCGTAATGGAGAAAAAGTGGCTTAAGGGTAATCATTTTTATTTGCTAGGTTATAGGTTCCACATTTTTCTATTATTCTCTTTTACTTTCTTGGCCTTTCTAAAGATATCACAATGGACCGACTGTTCTTTGGGTGCAGGCATGAAGACGTCACACTTTTTAACCTAGCTAATTTTTTAATACCCTCAACAGTTATGGAAATATTAAACCTAACTTCTGAAAAAAATTGAAATTTTGTATAAAATTTAAAGAACAGAAAACAGTTTTAAAAAAATTATAAAAATTCGTAAATGACAAAAATTAACATTTTTGAAAATAAAACATCATATATATCATTCAAATAAGTGCATAAATTTTTATTTCATTCACAAATTAGTGAAAGTGCTAATTTATAAATTACATAGAAATATTTTAAAAATCACAAAATAAATTTTATTTATTTTTTATTTATTTTCACTAAATTGTGAATAAAGTAAAATAGAATCAAAAGATATCTATTAATTTTAATGAAATATGGCTTTTTTGCTTGCAACAAATCTAACTTTATGACTAAAGAATAAAACTTTGCATTTTTGAAATTAACAAATTTTTGTGATTTTTTTAAAAATTATTTTTTTTTATTTATTTAGTTTTACAAACATATAAGAATTTTGAAATCTAAAGTCTGAAACCACGTTCTCTTTTTAAAATAAATTTGGAATTTGTAAAATTTTTCATCTCCAACATATTTGTATTTTTAAAATTGACCATCTTAACGTATATGTTAAGTTATCTTCTTCTAGAAACATAAAAAGTTAACCATTTTAAATGTAGTGTATATTTTGCTCTGTTTGGGAAGTTATTAATTATTGCTAGGGTACCCAATTATTCGGATTTTCATATTAATTGGTTTATTAGACAAATGATTATTCGAGGTTAAAAGTTGTTCGGTTAATGACCGATTAATGGCAAGTAATACGATTGATCTTATAAATATATATAAAACATCAAGGAATGTTAACATTAAGTTAAGGAAAAAGCTCTAAATACACCCCTTGATTTGGGGTTTTCAAAGAATTTGCGAAAGAATTAAAAAAATATATACAATTATTAAATGTATTAAAAAATAACTTTATTTGTAAATTAAAATTTTAATTCGTAAGAATAACAAGAACAAAAATAACAAAAAATAAAAAATAAAAAATAAGTCAACATACAGCCACTAAACTACTAACGTTTTCTAATTTTTTGTACATATAAAAAATAAACAAAAGTATTTCAATATTTAGTGGGCCAACTTTGGGCATCAATTATAGCCTGAAATCGCCGTAGAACTTAACATAACGAGGTTCTTCGTTATATCTGGCGTTATTTCAGCCCATGTATGAATTAATGAGGTTTTTAGGATTTCTTGGCTTGTTATGTCGTATTTGGGGTCCAGTTTTTCCAAAACATCCCAGATGTGTTCAATTAGGTTGAGGTCCGGTGACTGAGATGGGGAATTCAGCTGTCTTGGAGCGTGGTATATAAGCCAGTCTCGAAAAACGTGTGCGGTGTGCTTGGGGTCATTGACCTGCTAGAAAATCCTCTTATTTCCCAGACCCAAACTTTCAACGGAAGACTTCCAATTTTGCTCCAATATGTTTTATGTCCATATTACACTCGACAAAAATCACACAACCTACACCAGATTATAGCCCCCCAAACCATAACACTGCCTCCACCGTGTTTTACAGTAAGTATGACATTCTTTGAATCAAGAGCGGTGTTAGGTTTTCTCCAAGCTTTAGACCTGCCATCATTTCCAAAAATATTATATTTACTTTCATCAGTAAAAACGACAGTTTTCCAAGTCTTTATTCAAATGAGCCTTAGCGAATTCGAGACGAGGTTGAAGGTTTTTATACGAAATTAGTGACTTTTTCGTGCAGTCCTGCTCTTAAAGCCATTACTATGTAAAATATTGATTACTTTTCTGGATGTTAAAGTAACATCAGAACATCTTGCAAGATGTTCCGCCAACGTTGGAGCACTTATTTTTGGATTTTAGTCCACTTCCTTCATAATACTCCTAACATCCCTTCTTGAAAGCTTTTTTGGTCGCCCGGATCTTGGCTTGCTTTCAGCACTGTTGCTGTTTTCATAGTTTCTTATAATTGTTTGGACTGTAGCTCTAGTTAATTTTAAAGTTTTGGCAATTTCTCCATAGGATTTACTTTTCTTGCGGAGTTTGATCACTAAAATATGCACTGAAGTTCCCATTTCTTTTCTACCTCCCATTTTCAAAAATCTCGAGCTTCAACAAACACTTTTTGTAACATAATGATAGTATTGCTTTTAAAGCACCCAAATCTTTAAAACTAACGGTTGTTTTCATTTCTTTAGTTTTAATTTTCTGTTTAATTTTTGGAGATGCCACACTGTATGTAGACTTTTCTCCGGCTAATTTTTATGTTTATCCCTAATAACTTCTAGGTAACTAATATTTTTATTTATTTTTTTTATCAAATAATCTTATATATTAAAGCCTTAATCATTCAAATAAAGTAAATATCTGATATTACCATTAATTCATGAAAACTTAAAAATATCTTGGTGTATGTAGAGTTTTTTCCTTAACTGTATATAAAACTAATTACAGTATTTAATCTATTGAAATAGAAATAGAAATAGAAATAGAAATATAGTGTATATTATATTCTTTCACAAAGGATTCACCTTATCAGTTTTTTTTACTATTTTTATGAAAAACTTGAATTCTTTGACCTAATACCACAAAATATTTTTCTAATTTAGCTTTATTTAAGAAAAACATCTTTTTAATGTAAATTTCTCTATTTTCTGTGTGAGAATGACGAAAATTAATATTGGTATTTTTACATATATACATTTTGTTTACGAAAATTAAAATTTTTATGACCTTATAGATTTGTTTACTCAAAATTATCCATCAAAATATATTGGAAGCTATTCAAAATTCACAGCACTTTCATTGAATACCAAGTAGCTAATGTCCTGACATTATTTCCAAATCAGTACTTTTCTGCAAGTTCGGTTTATTCTTTATTCAAAAATTGACCGTTTTAAATTATTCGAACGGTTAATCGACCAAAATTAATAGGATAACCGAATGATGGTTAATCGATTGGATCACTTAATAGTTACTTCTAAAAAAATTAAAACCATTTAAATTTTTTACTTTATGAAGAACTTTAAAAGTAGTGAAAAATAAGATCATTCCTTTTGAAGCTGTTTTTATGGGTTATATTCGACAAATTTAATATTAAAGAAGAATCTGAATATTTATTTTTATTTTTTATTAATTAATTTTTTTGGAAAATCTCTACATAAATATATTTTAAAGAGTCGTTGAAACTAACATATTGATTTCTGAAATTTACAAGGAATATCTGTATGGAAAATTTTTATACCCCACACCACCATAGGTGGTTGGGGTATTATGAGATTGTGCTGATGTTTGTAACGCACAAAAAAATCTTTCAACACCCACTTTAAAGTATACCAGCGACTCAGAATCACTTTTTGAATCGATCTAATGATGTCCGTCCGTCTGTCTGGCTGGCTGGCTGGACGGCTGACTGGTTGGCTGGCTGGCTATTCATGTAAACCTTGTGCACAAAGTATAGGATGCAGTTTTGAAGATAATTCAATGAAATTTGGCACATAGGACTTTCATGACACAAGACGAAGCCTATTGAAATTGGTGATGATCGGTCTATTATTTCACCTAGCCCCCAAACAAATTTAACGATCATAAATGCATTAAATGTAGCAATATTTTAATGAAATTCGGTGTAAGGAAGTTTTTTGATAAATGTCATGAAGATAATTGACCATAGCTTCTATATAAAACCCTCTTCCGAAAATCACTTTAACGTGCATAAATCACATAGTATCTGGTTTGTATTCGACACAAATAAGTTTTATATAAGTAGTTTCCATATAAGCCCACTTTCGGTAATCATCCTAAAGTGCATAAAGTCATATAAATGTTAGTTAGTAGTCACATGTCTAACAATGGTGTGGGGTATCATGTGGTCGGGCTTGACCGACTATATCTTTCTTACTTGTCTACATTCAAATCATAAAAGAATTTTTGGCGAATTTAAAAAAAGCATACATACATACATACATACATACATACATACATACATATTATTCAAAAAGCATGTCATTTGTAATAACAAGTAATATGGAAATAAAAAGTAATATCGCTCTTTAGAAGATTATGCTGAAAATTTTGGTGAGGGAAAGTTTTCTTATGACAAACGTCAAAACTGAAATTGACTTTATCTTTATAACTGAGAAATAACTTCAAAGAATTTAGGACCCGATTTAGTACAAGAGAATTGTTTTCACATTTGTAAGAAAATTACTCAGAAAAGACTTGAAAAAAATGTAATTTTCTACAGATTTTATTTTCAAACAATTTCATTGTTGTAACGAATTGGGCCTTAAATATGATTCCCTGAGCAGATATTAAAAATATAAAAAATTAATTGCTATAGTAAAAGAATAAAAGAAAGAACATTTCATAAAAAACCGGTTTCGAATAGTTCGAAAACAAAAATTATTCGAAACCGGTCGGTTTTAAGAAAGCAAAAACCGGTTTCCGGGATGGCCAATATTGGTGGTCTATCCCCTACCCCCATGACGAACTAGCGACCTGTGCTCCAAGTCAACTCGAAAACACCTCGCTCTCACCGTGTGAAATTTTATTTAGAAATCTTCAAGGGTTCAGAAGTTACATAATTATGTAAAAAAATACATGTTTGGACTACTGAGTGACAATATTTGGCTAAAAACCGCAAATAAACTGGTCGGCAAAAAAAAACATTTTTTCTCCTTCTTTAAACAAAAGTACGTAACCTAGATGGATATATTTCACTATATTTCAAGAAGCGTATGTATGTACGATTTAGATAAATGAAACATCAAAAGATGCAAAAAAGTGTCTTCAAGTTACCTTAACATCATTATTTGATTTGCCTAATAGTTTCCGAGTTATTCAGAAATTAGTGTCCGAAAAACTTAATTTTCATGCAAAACTGAAGAATTTTTTTTTTTTCCTGAAAAATGTTCAAATGCAAATTTTGATTTTATTCACAATTAAGTGAAATTGCATATATATATTAGGGTGGGTCCAAAAAAGTTTTGCCAGTCACACCCTAGAATGAAAGAATAGTTAATGGCGTTTCCAATATTGTTAAAGATATTTTTTTGTCACACTCCAAAATACCGCCAGTTTTGTTTTTTTAGATTAGTGATTAGTTAATGTTTTTATGACAGCTTCATTATGCCTTTTGTGGATTTTTTTTTTAATACTTTGAATTTAAATTTTGATTCGAATTCAGTAGTTAAGGTTTTTGCTATAATTAACGTAAATTGTTTTTGTAACTTAACATTTCGATGGTCAACTAAATTTTATATGTATATAAACTTCGGAATAATTTTTTTTTACTTAATCACATTAATAAATACACAAATACTAGGGTATGTAAAATATAAAAGTGACATCACAGTTTGGTTTTTTATTAAAAATAAATAAAAAGGAACCGAATATATGGCAAAATTAAAACGCGTAGTTTAAGGTCGATTTTCAAACACAAAAATTAAACAAATTATATATAAAGGTCAATTTAAAAAATTGTAATGTAAAATTTAAATAATTTATTTTTTATAACTTGGGTTTGGAGGTGATAAAGAAAAAAGATTCACTGACTACTGTCAAATTTTAAACAAGTGTCGTCATTTACTTTGCGTAAAAAATAGGATTTTTCGAGTTACTTAAAATAGACATTTGTTTAGTCAATAATTTCATCGTTGGAGCTGAATCTCTTTCCAACGAGCCATTTCTTTAGGTTTGCAAATAGGAAGAATTTACTAGAGGCTTAATCCGGGGAATATGGCGGATGAGGTACCAATTCGTGGTCCAATTCATAGAGTTTTTCCATTGAGACTGCAAACGTGTGCACCCGTGCATTATCTTGATGAAAAAGAACTTTTTTCTTGGTCATATGGGGTCGTTTTCTTTTTAAATTCTCATTAAATCGGTCTAAGTTGGCATAATATTCGCCATTTATTGTTTTTCCCTATTGAAGTTAATCGATGTGGATTATCCCGCGTGTATCCCAAAAAACTGTTGCCATCACCTTATTGGCCAAAAAACTTACCTTGGCCTTCTTCGGAACAGGTTCACTCGGACAAACCCATTGTTTAGACTGCTTCTTGATCTCCGGAGTACAGTAATGGATCCATGTTTCATCCACAGTTACAAAAACCATCAAAAACTCATTCGGATTGAGGTTAAACAACTCCAAACAATCCTTTGAATTTGTCGCACGTTTACGTTTATGGTCAATTGAGAGAAAACGCGGCACCCATCTTGCAGACAACTTTTTTAAACCCAGCAGATCATTTAAAATCGAAACCACACTGCCATATGAAATGCATCAACAATCTCGCGCACTTGTACTCTTCGGTCGGCCAACACCATATCGTGGATTTTTTCGACATTTTCGGGTATACTGATCTCAATTGGCCGTCCAGAACGTTCAGCGTCATTTGTACTTGTGCGACTACAAGAAAGTAAGTAAACCACTTTTTTACCATTGAAATTGGTGGTGCAGAGTCCCCACAGCATTTATCGAGCTTTTCGTTGGTTTGATTGACGGTTTTTTTCGCAAAAAATAATGTTTAATGAGATCTTGAAATTCACTTTTTTCCATTTTTAGAAAAATACACGATGCATGTTTTGAACAGCTGTTAAACGCAAAGTAAATGACGACACTTGCTCAAAATTTGACAGTGGTCTACTAACAGGTGGTACTTGATGGGAATAATGTTGCATTTCATATAATTACGAGGAAAGTTCGAAAAGCCACTGACTTATTGATCTGCCCTCGTATGTAATTAATATATCAATAGATTCTCAGCTTGTTGTAGGGAATATGATGATGATTTGAATGAAACATGTAATATAGAAGGGATTTGAACTCAAAATTGAGTTAAGCAAGTAAATTTATATTTAATGTTAAGAATCGCTGAACTTCTTTATCTAAAATAATTCATGTTTGAATTCATAAATGTGCCTTATCACATTTTTGTTTTTTTTTTTTTTTTTAATAAAACACTAAGGCAATAGGAATACTTGTTTTACTTTTTAAAAAGGATTAAAAAAAGAGTAACATTTTAAGGCATAATTTAATCGAAGATTGACTCCATTATTCGAGTAATATAAACTGCATTTGTAAGTTATTTGATTAAGCGAATAATGAAAAAGTCGAGTAAAATGAATACCCTAACAAATACACAATAGTATAAAAATATATACACATGAATGTTTATCATAGGGAACTGAGCATTTTCCAAAATGATACAATATTTACGTTTACAATTTATGCATTAAACTATACTATATATATCATATACTATATACTATATACTATATACTATATACTATATACTATATACTATATACTATATACTATATACTATATACTATATACTATATACTATATACTATATACTATATACTATATACTATATACTATATACTATATACTATATATATATATATATATATATATATATATATATATATATATATAAATATTCCCATCATTTTATTATTTGGTTGATCATAAGGACATCGTGAAATCCAATTAAAGTAATTTAAGTTTTTCCAATTTTTTTTTATTCTGCCATATAAAAATCACTTTTTTTCTCATTTTTAATTGATATGTAAGGAGTAATATAACAATTTAAATAATACTCTCCTTTACATAAATAATGAGAGACCTAATGAAATTAGGTTGGTTTCTTTAACAATTAATTATTTACAGTATTCAAAAATTCGAAAAAGTCTTCTGTAAATTAATACCAATGTTCTATATATATATATATATATAGAACATTGGTATTAATTAATTAATAGTATATAGTATATAGTATAATATAAAATCTATATATAATATAAAATCTTTTGTAACTGATTCGAAATCTTGTGTTTTAATTTTCATGTGACAACTTTGTAATTTCTTTCCCAATTAGTTAAAGAACAAAATTTTCTATCGAATAAAAAAATTTAATTGGATATCATCTCCGAGCCAAAAGTAAATGTTTTCGAAACTGAAAATTGCAGAAATTATGACCTTTTTGTTTTTTATCGAAAAAGTATCCACACGGTTTACCAACCGGTTTAAAAACCGATTTTTTCGGTTGAAGTGCAGTCGCTTTTTTCAAACTGTTAATTTTTCGAATGTCGAATAGATATTTTATTTCAAAAACATGTATTATTTGACTGCAAATTTAGAAATAATTTTTTAACTAATTAATACATATTCATAAAGTCTAATTTTCTGACTCTAATTTCTTATTATGGATGAAATACGTACATTAATCCAATTCGTTTTTTCTCTTGTAATATCTGTAACATTTTTATAAACAATTTAAATATTTTAGGGTTTTTAATTCAAAATTTTCAATAATATTTGCGTGTTTTGCAAGTGTTGTATTTGGAAAAGGTGTACATGTAAAAATCGATCTCAAAAAATTGAAACGCTCTTTTTCCATATTAAAACATAGTTTCTCTATACTATATAAAACTTAGACTCACTTTTGGTGATTATTTTCTTACCACAATTAATAGTTGTTTCCCAAAATAACACTTTGCTGCAGTAAAAACTCATTTCAGAAATAACATAGCGTATGTTATAGGTCTTGTTGTGGACACCATAAAAAAGATTCAAAATTCTGCTATGCTCTCTCAAAATTTTGAGTTATGCTAAAAGGTGTTTATGGTTAGGTTCCCTTATAAATGCATTCCTGATTGCATTATCCTATTGTTGATTTCTTTCTGTTGAAACTTGTATGGGAAGTAGCAGAATCTGGCTTTTCAGATGTTTATATATATTTTGGTTTTGGTCAAATACGGAAAGCAAATTTTTAAAGAACATCTAGAAAAAATTAAATTTTTCCACAACTTTTCGAGTTTCACTGGGATTTATAACATTTTCTTCTATAAAATCCTACACAACGATACAATAACTTTTAAAGGCATTTTTATTGTAAACATAACAAGATTTAGTATTTTCAAATTAAGCAAAAACTCTAGAACTTATTTGATTTTATCTAGAATAATTAAAACTTTTCATACATTTAAATTTTTTTTCTCAAAATGTAAGAACCAAATAAAAAATATAAAAGAATACTTTGCCTTAAAATATATGAATAATTTTTTAACAAAGTTTAGAAAATTTTTAGTATCATTTTGGGTTTTAAAGCAATTTTAATCAAAATAGCATTTAAAACTATTTATATAAATATGCTTATTTTAAATTTTGAAAAAAGGAAAATAAATTTCAAAAAGTTGAATAAATTACTTATTTGGAGTATAAATAAAAGGTTTTAGTTTAGTGAAAAAGCTACGTTCTTCTGCATTCCAGGTCAATTTAGAAATTTTAAATTGATTCAAAATTTAGAAAGCTACAAGACCTTTAGTGCAGGAACTACCATAAAAACTTTTTTTCGCGATATCTTAAAATTTAGGGGGTATTTCGAAATTTCTGAAAATTGTTATGTAATGTCCTCAAGAAGATCTGCAGTTCATATTAGACCACTTTCGAGTGAAAAAGTGTAATTTTGTAGCAGCGTGTAATTGTATTTTATAAACTCTAACATGAATATTATAAGATTTAGTGAACTTTTTTAAGAAATATAGTATTTTGATAGAAATATTAATTTATTCAAGAAACCGGTCAACCTGTTTTTTCGAAATTTCAAAAAATGCAAAGGGACTTAATGGGCAAAATTAAAAAAAAAAAAAACAATTCTTGGCAATTTCTCCGTTTTTTTTTTTTTTGAGAACTATGGGATACTTTTTACAATTTTTCTAAGATGTAAGAATATTTGTAATCGGATAAGAAACGAACATTTGGCAAGCGGTTTAACATTTTCTATGACAGGGTTCCCTTTTCAAACTTGAAATTGATCACTACTCTGCTAATGCTACGTTAAATTTTATGTAAATCCAACTAGCCAAAAAATTCGATTCTACCCCATTGTGCATTGTAATATTGTCGATGGCAAAAAACCATACCTAGTTAAGTAATTTGTTCCCATAGCCAATGTTTGGAGGTGTGTTTGTGCAAAAAAAAATGTAAAAGGTGCATTTTTATGACATATTAAAATTTAAAGGAGTGTAGTTTGGGTTCCATAGAATATATTGACTTAATTTTTTTTGCATATAATTAAGAATTACGTCTCCTAGAAAAAATTGGAGGCTAGATTTTTAGATATAAATTAAAATTTTTGAAGAATCTATACATTTTTTATCTGTAATAAAAGCTTTGCTAGTGAAAATAAGCTAAAGAAATTTTCGGTAATTGTTCACTTTGTCATTCAAAATAATAACATGTAAAAAAATTTTAGATTTTCGTAAAAGGAATCCCACAATTTCCAAAAAACCTGTGAAAATCCCAAAAATGGAATATTTTTTAATTATGCCCATGAAGTCCACATATGTTGTAGATCTAATAAAATATGCTTGCAGTCTCTTTAAAACACATTGGAGTTTCCGAAACTGCATTAGTTCTTTGGGATTTTAGAACATAGAGCCTAAATTTAAAATTTCGATACAAAATGTGTTAAATTCGGGAGGATTTGTACTTAGATCTGTTAGTTGGTTGGGCTCGATTTTGACTTTATAATCATTTCCGTAAATATATCTCAGAAAAGTATAAAATCATTATATGTTTTTCAAGAAAAAAAAATAGTCATAATTTTTGCAATTTTCAATTTCAAAATCTCTTTTTTTCTTTTGTTTTGTAGCTCGGAAAAGGTATCGTCTTAATTTTTTTTGTATACTATATATAATTTTACTTTTTTAACTAATTAGGAAAAAAATTACAAAATTGGAAGAAAATGTTGGGCTACATATTGAAAAATCTGGACCAAAATTTTGCAAAATTGAGATAGCTAAATTTCAAATGCAAAAACTTTAAAACTTTAAAAGATAAATTACACACGCAAGCATGTTTCGCATAGGCCGAGAGCTTTAAAATGATATAAAAATATTTGAAATCGTATAAAAAGAAACACTTTGAAAAGCGGTTAAAATTTTCAAGTCAGTGGTAGTCAGTTTTGATATAAATATCAAAGTCCTAAATGATTTGGTTTGTCCTTTATTAGGACCTTGATTTTTGGTCCTGAGAGCGTGTCATGAAGTACCTAATGAAATTTGTACCTAATTTTAATATATTTTCATTTTTTAATATTTTTCACGAGATTGTTTAATGCAAATTTTTTTTATTGCAAAATTTTAGTACATCTATTTATACGGCTATTAATGAGAAATAAATTTCTTTAAAAATTACTCTCTAACATTTTGCAGGAAGAATTATTGACACAGAGAAGTTAAAATGCATCCTATACCTTCTTGGATTAAATATTTCCTTGATATATAGCTCATACGTGGTAGAGAAAATCCTGTAATGTTACATTCTAGGATAGCTTCGATCCTAGAGAGCGTAACAGTTTGGCAAATATAAAAAGGTGCACCATTGCCTGGTCTTGTCTCTGGATCTATAATAGAAGAAAAGGACCTTCGGGGCCTGACCAGATACTTAACACAATCTGGTACCACGGGAGCCAGTAGCCCCTGGTACGGCAACACTGAATCGTCGGTGTTGTCGTACTGGACTGGCTGTTGAAGAGGCCCTTCGGGGAGTCACGTGGTGGTTGTGGTTTAGACCTAAACCACAGGTAGGGGTTTATAGTCCCGATGTGGTGTTGCATAGCAACACAAGTCGCCAATAGTGCGACAGGAGGTTAGATAGCTCCTACTCTTAAGCAAGTGGGAGTGGACTTATTCAGACAATGAGTCTCTCGAATTACCACCTGTGTGTTCTTAACAGGCACATGGGGGCGTTGGTTGGCGCATTGTACCTCACCAAGTGGTAAGACCACCGTTATGGTCAAAATTAAGGTGACACAATACAGCTTCAATATTTTCTTCAATTTTGATCTTTTGTATTTGAATTTCCTTAAATTTATCCTAAAAATATCACGAAAGATGCCAGAAACTACAATCTCTCAAAATAAAATTTTGGATATTTTAAAATGCTTTTAAGAGATATAGTGATTTTGGTTTTAATAGTCCCTTAAAATCATTTTATTTTGATAGGTTACAATTTCTTTGATCTTTCGTGAATTTTTTGGAATAAATTTAAATACAAATACTTAATTTTTAAACATAGGCGAAATAATTCTAAAAAAAATGAAATACGTTTCTACTTTCCTTTGTCAATATTCTTTCTTTAAAATGTATGGAAATGTATTCAAAATATTCAACTTTTTTGCAAATGTTTGCTTTATAATATAAATTTAATGGTCTTTATTTGATGCGATTTTGTTTTGAACAGTTTAATGATCACACAAAAAGAATGATGCTATACAAAATATTTTTCCCAAATGATGTTAATTGTTTTTGCAATTAAATAAGAACAGTTACAAATTTTAAGAAATAGAGAGGGAGTAAAAGTGACAAATTCCAGAATAACCGATATGGTTTGTCACTTTTATTTATTTAAAAGAATAAGTTGTTTGATAATTAAATAATTATAATTAAAATAAAGAATTCTTTAAGTAAATAATATATTACAATTATATACATGTAATTATAGGAAATATTAAAAAAAAAATCCCAGGAAATTGATATCGGAAATTTAAATACTTTTTTACATAAAAATTAACATATGAAAAAAATTGTGGGGGAAAATAACACTGAAAAACTTTTTTTCCTCCTTTAAACAAAAATAGCTAAAATAGATGGAATTTTATATGCTAAATACGAATCTGCATTCAGTTTTTTCTATTAGATCTGAATTTTTTATGGACGTGTCTTATATGTCCCCTTTCCAAGCGGTCACATTAGAATAACTCAAAAGCGCTTTCCCCAATAAAATAAATAAAACTCCAATGGATGTCGTATAGAATTATCTGAAAGTTACCTTAACATTATTTTTTATCCACTCAATAGTTTCGGAGTTATTCGGAAATTTTTCATTCAGAATTGGAAAAATTTTGCTTCTTAAAAGTTACTAAAACTGATAGTTATTAGTCTTTCATTATAAAGAGAAATTTATTATGATGAAAATAAGTCATGTATTATAAAAATTTATGAACAAGTATTGATTTTATTCACAATTAACTGAAGACATCTATAGTAAACATCTTAGGCTGTAAGCTGCGATGAATGCGTAATATTTAATATTTGCATACGTAATAATAAGTATACGCCTGGTATGTTCATATAGTATTTAAATTTCTTTACATAGGTGTTTTCAGTTTTTTTAAATTATTTTAAGCATGGACGCGTATAAGGGCATATAAACCATAAAGAAAATTTTAAAGACGATAAAAATTTTATAAAATAACAAAACTTAGTATCGAAAAATAATGCATATAAAACTACAACACTTTGCAAATACAAATATAAACATCGTGTTTCATGGTTATAATTGCCTTCACAACTACAATAATATGGGTAATACGGCAGATACTTGCACTACTACAATAAATGTGGTTAAAACATACAAATATCTTGGAGTATATGTAGACGATAATTTTAAGTGGCTCACTCAAATACAACACCTAAGCAAGAAACTTCGAAAAGCAGCCTATAGCTTATATGATTTAAGCAATTGTTCAACTTTTGAAGTCTTATTTTTCCTTAGCAGAGTCTTACATCAGGCATGGAATCACAGCTTTGGGGAACTCAACTTACTGCAAATCGTTACAACAAACACGGAACCACGTTTAAAAAATATTACTTAAAAACAAACAACATAACCAACAAGAACTGCAAACAGAAATAGTGTACAACATCTGCACTAAAACTAACAACACCTACGTCAATTCAAATTTAAACAAAAATGCTTCTAGTAGCACACATGTCAAAAATAACATAATCAACATACGCACAAACAACACAAATAACATACACACCAACAACACACACATAAATATAAACAACACAAACAATATACACGCAAACATCAACAACACAAACAATAAACACACAAATACCAACAATACAAACAACACAAACAATAGATAAACTAATACCAAAAACACACACACACAAATATAAATAATATAAACAATATACAAGCAAACACCAACAACACAAACATCATATACACAGACGTAAACAACACAGACTGCATACACGCACCCACAAACAACAACAACAGTATTCCTGTCAACATCACAATCATCAACAACACTCAATAACAACAACAGAACCGTTAACAATTCAAGAGCCAAGAAAACTCAAACGCCAACGAACCTAGCAACCAAGTTACGGATACTCAACCTAAAAAGCATCTACTGCATAACCTTGTTATAAATTTTACAACGATAGAAGATTTTTAATTCCAATTGACCACAATTACCACACTAAGCGGGGGGCAGAAGAAAGATTTAAAGTATTGCGATACAAAAATAATTATGGCAAAAATACCTCAAATGTTACCTTACCTAATATTACAAACAATTTATCAATTTCAATACTTAATATAGAAAATCCTTTTAAAAGAAAATGAATACTGTATTTATTTTATTATTACATCCTGCAGATAAGCCGAATGGCTTCGCGGGATTAGAATTAAGTAATATGAAATGTAAAATGTTATGTTCAATAAAATGAATTAATGAAAAAAAATACTAATACTAATACTAATACTAATACTAATACTAATACTAATACTAATACTAATACTAATACTAATACTAATACTAATACTAATACTAATACTAATACTAATACTAATACTAATACTAATACTAATACTAATACTAATTCTAATACTAATACTAATACTAATACTAATACTAATACTAATACTAATACTAATACTAATACTAATACTAATACTAATACTAATACTAATACTAATACTAATACTAATACTAATACTAATACTAATACTAATACTAATACTAATACTAATACTAATACTAATACTAATACTAATACTAATACTAATACTAATACTAATACTAATACTAATACTAATACTAATACTAATACTAATACTAATACTAATACTAATACTAATACTAATACTAATACTAATACTAATACTAATACTAATACTAATACTAATACTAATACTAATACTAATACTAATACTAATACTAATACTAATACTAATACTAATACTAATACTAATACTAATACTAATACTAATACTAATACTAATACTAATACTAATACTAATACTAATACTAATACTAATACTAATACTAATACTAATACTAATACTAATACTAATACTAATACTAATACTAATACTAATACTAATACTAATACTAATACTAATACTAATACTAATACTAATACTAATACTAATACTAATACTAATACTAATACTAATACTAATACTAATACTAATACTAATACTAATACTAATACTAATACTAATACTAATACTAATACTAATACTAATACTAATACTAATACTAATACTAATACTAATACTAATACTAATGCTAATACTAATACTAATGCTAATACTAATACTAATGCTAATACTAATACTAATACTAATACTAATACTAATGCTAATACTAATACTAATGCTAATACTAATACTAATGCTAATACTAATACTAATACTAATACTAATACTAATACTAATACTAATACTAATACTAATACTAATACTAATACTAATACTAATACTAATACTAATACTAATACTAATACTAATACTAATACTAATACTAATACTAATACTAATACTAATACTAATACTAATACTAATACTAATACTAATACTAATACTAATACTAATACTAATACTAATACTAATACTAATACTAATACTAATACTAATACTAATACTAATACTAATACTAATACTAATACTAATACTAATACTAATACTAATACTAATACTAATACTAATACTAATACTAATACTAATACTAATACTAATACTAATACTAATACTAATACTAATACTAATACTAATACTAATACTAATACTAATACTAATACTAATACTAATACTAATACTAATACTAATACTAATACTAATACTAATACTAATACTAATACTAATACTAATACTAATACTAATACTAATACTAATACTAATACTAATACTAATACTAATACTAATACTAATACTAATACTAATACTAATACTAATACTAATACTAATACTAATACTAATGCTAATACTAATACTAATACTAATACTAATGCTAATACTAATACTAATGCTAATACTAATACTAATACTAATACTAATACTAATACTAATACTAATACTAATACTAATACTAATACTAATACTAATACTAATACTAATACTAATACTAATACTAATACTAATACTAATACTAATACTAATACTAATACTAATACTAATACTAATACTAATACTAATACTAATACTAATACTAATACTAATACTAATACTAATACTAATACTAATACTAATACTAATACTAATACTAATACTAATACTAATACTAATACTAATACTAATACTAATACTAATACTAATACTAATACTAATACTAATACTAATACTAATACTAATACTAATACTAATACTAATACTAATACTAATACTAATACTAATACTAATACTAATACTAATACTAATACTAATACTAATACTAATACTAATACTAATACTAATACTAATACTAATACTAATACTAATACTAATACTAATACTAATACTAATACTAATACTAATACTAATACTAATACTAATACTAATACTAATACTAATACTAATACTAATACTAATACTTTAATGAGGGAGAATCTTTGTCGGGTCTGCTGAGAGGTGTTGCTGATTTCATACATATTATATATACCAATTCGGGTGTTTTTGGTAGACATGATCCCATGGGTGATATTGATTTCTATCCTGGAGGTTTAGATCCCTTACCACCAGGTTGTAACCCAAAGCTTGGGTTCACTATGCCGAAACAATTTATCCTGGAAATGAAAAGAATTTTATTGGTACTCGTTCCAGTTCTTTGACTCGTTTGTGTGAGGGTAAATGTCTTGGTAAAAAAGTTGTTATGGGTTATGATTTACCCACCGATGCTAAGGGTAACTTATTTATGGAAGTACGTGCAAGTGCTCCTTATGACATGAATGGCAATAAACATAATCTATTGAAATACGAAAATTGTGGTGTCTGCGAGGAAACTAATGATGAGAAGAAATCGAAGTAGAGAGAAAATGATTTTAATTTTGGATTGACTTATTAAAATTGACTTGAAATTGCTCATGCTGGTTCCTAAGGAATCAGTGATTGTTTGTTATATTTGATTATTTATTATGTTTGTCTTTAAAATGTTGAATGTGTGTTTTGTTTTAGGTTTTATGTGTACGCCTCAAAAGTTATGCAAAAAAAAAAAAAAAAAAAAATGAAAAAAAAAATTGTGATTATTTTAAAGGAAATTAATGAATGTATAAAAAAAAAAATACTAATACTAATATGGTTTAAAAACAAAATATGGTTTGAAGACAAAAAATTATAGTCAACTATATTCAAATTTTCATTTTATGTAGACATTGAATGATAAAGCTGTCATCAGGAACACAGAAAAAAATATAATGGAAAAGCAAGATTTTAAATAATAATTATAAAAAGTAATATAATATAATATCTATATATAGTTTTAATTTTAACAATAAATAAATTTGCAAATATCAAAAATAAAAAAAAATAGTGTAATTTTTACTAATGTGACGTTACTTTCACGTTTTTTACAAAAAAAAAAAAAAAAAAATAAAAAATAAAAAAATGAAGAAAGAAAATAATAAACAAAATTAATTTTCAATTTAGGAAAACAGAGCTATTAACAAATAAAGAAAGTATAGCCATATAAGTGAAAAATATAAGAGTTTTGACAAATTAGATGAGATCAGATAATCAATGAGAATAATATAAATCTATATTTAACTTTGGTTATTGTTTACATTACTTTATTCTTATTGCATTTATGTTTTAATTTGTGATTTATGTTTGTTAAAAATTTTTAATAATTTATACTTTTTTATATTTGTTGTTTTTGTTATTTGCATTTCGTTATGATTAAATATTCAACTTTTTCTTTAATTTGTTTTTTCATTACTGCCTGCCGCTTAAATAAGGAATCACATTTTTTTTAACTTTAATTAATTAAGTATATCTCCTAAGCTAAAGTTCAGAAAAAAATAATTTTTGCGCAACCAAATTTCAAAGTGTTGGCTCTTGTTTTCTGAAGAAATAAAAAATATACATATTTTGTTATGATTACAACTTCCCAACTATCTCTATCGCATACCAAAAGGTTAGAGGTATGAACACAAAGTTAAAATTCTTTCATTTAGAGAGTTTTGATATTGAGCTTAATATCAACCACTGAAACGTGGCTCCGAAATAAATCTGATAAAGAAATTCATAATTCTGAAATAATGTGCAGTAAATTTCAAATCTATAGACGTGATAGAGTGGGTAAAGAAGGTGGGGGAGTTTTGATTTTAGTCTCAACTCTTTTTCCTTCAGCAGAAATATTTTTTAACAATGATCAAAATATTGAATTTATCGCCGTATGTGTTAAAGCCAAATTTTGAACAATTTTTATAACTTGCTCTTATATTCCTCCTGCGTCAAACATTCAAATTTATGAACAACATGCAAACGCGATAAAATTTGTAGCTAATCAATCCAAACCTATAGACTCTTGGTGACTTTAATAATATTAATAATAATATTTTAATAATAATATTTTAATAATAATATTTTAATAATAATATTTTAATAATAATATTTTAATAATAATATTTTAATATGATGGCTTATTTAAATGTTTTAAGAAATCAATACCAATGACGTGGAAAAAATATTGCACATGGACCACCTACAAGCAGCTCAATGGCTTGAAAAATTTTAAAAACAAACATTATAGAAAATATAAAAAATCCGGTTTATCTATTGATTATATGAGGTGCTCCATATCAAGATCAGTTTACAATTCGGAAAATATCAAATGTTACAATAATTATCTTTTTAGGGTGAAAAGAAACTTTAAAAATAATCCAAAATATTTTTACCAGTTCGTAAATTCTAAGCGTCGAATCTCAGGATATCCGTCCATGATGAAATTTGGAGATAAAGAATCCTCAAACGATGCAGATATTTCTTCTCATTCGCCTATTCTGATAAAGATTTACATAAACTTTCCAATTATCCAATTCCAGCTGCAACCCTAATAAATTGTCCAACATTAGATAAATCGATGGTACTGAGGCCTGTACAGAATCTAAAATATTCTGATAAATGTGGACCTGACGGTGTTCCAAGCTGTGTTCTTATAAAATGTTTACATTCTCTTATATCTCCAATAACCTACTTATTCAACATATCAATATTTAGTGGTTACTTTCCTGAAGTGTGGAGGAAATTTTATATTATATCTTTGTTTAAATCCGGAAGCAGATCCAACATTTTCAATTATAGAGGTATTGCTAAATTAAGTGTTATTCCAAAACTTTTCGAAAAGATAGTTACTGAAATCCTTTCGTATCAAGTTTTATGTTATCTTTCGCCATTTCAGCATGGATTTAAAAAAGGATGTTCCATTACTACAACATCAGTTATAAACGCATTTGATTCCGGTTTACAGACAGACGCAATATACACAGATTTCAGCAAATTTCAAATTGGATAAACTCGGATTTTCTCCTGTTTTCCTTAAATGGATTTCCACATATTTTAAAAATAGATGCCAATGTATATTATTCAGAGAATGTTCATCAAGAACCATTCCCGTTTTATCTGGTGTTCCACAAGGTAGTCATCTCGGCCCCTTATTATTCCTAACATTTATAAATGATTTACCAGCTTGCATTAAGAATTCTAGAATATTAATGTATGCCGATGACGTAAAGCTGTTCCATAGCTTTAACTATTCCTATCAATGTTTCCTTACTCCAATCAGATCTTGACAATCTTTATGATTGGTGTATGATGAATCTAGTGGATCTGAATTTAAGAAAGTGTAAACACATGATGTTCTACAGAAGAAGTCCAGTACTGTGTAGATACACAATAAATGAATATCAACTTGATCTAGTCGAAGAACTTCTTTATCTGGGTGTGTTGCTTGATTGTAAACTATCCTTTAATTCCCACGTTTCGCAAATCGTTAATAAGGCAAGAGGAGTTCTAGGTTTCCTCAAGCGCTGGGGAAGAGAGTTTACTGATCCTTACGTTTCCAAGCAATTATTAATATCTCTTGTAAGACCAACCCTGGAATATGCTTCCGTGGTCTGGGATCCTTAGTATGAAGTTCATATAAAGAAAATTGAATCGGTCCAGAAACAATTCCTCTTATTTTGTCTTCGTAATCTTCCATGGAATCCTAATATTATTTTACCATAATATGAAAGTCGATTACAGCTTATTGATCTCCCTACTCTTGAAAGTAGGAGAAAATATATGAATATTTCATTTGTAATTAATTTAGTAAACGGTTTAATTAATTCTGATTTTCTGCTTCATAAGTTCGAATTCGTAATCCCAAATCGTCCAAGTAGAAATTATACTCCTTTAAAAATAAAATATTTTCGAACCTGTTATGCCAACTTTGATCTCAAGAGACGTATATGCAATCAATTCAACAGTTTCTATCCATATATTGATTTCTCATTAAATCCAATCCGCATTAAGAGGACTATTTTTAACTTAATTAAATAATAAGTTTTTGTTGTTGAATGATTATGAAAATATTTTAATGTAAATAGCTTTAAGAATAATATATATGCTAGCCTGTAAGAAATTATAATTTCATTGGCTATTAAATAAATAAATACTAAAATTATGCATTTATTTAAAGACATGTATTTCTGTGGTACTTTTTCGTGCGTCACTTGAATAAGGAATTCTTTTAATATTAATCAGGATGGATATGATTTGAATTTCTTTCAATATAAACGGCTAGAGACTTTTTAATATGATAGTTTATAAATATTTTTATTCAAAATGGTAGGTGGTAAGGCTCCTAATAACTCTGAAAAAGAAAAAATTCTGATTTTGAAATCTCAGGGTCAGAATCTGGTACAAAAAGCCAAAAGCATTAATAGAGGAAAGAAAGTTGTGTACAATCATTTAAATAACGTGGAAAGATATGGAAAAAAAACAACTCCAAAAGAAAGACGAAAAATTCTTTGAATTACATCAAATTCTGCCATGTCGGTATCAAAAATACGTGAAAAAAGTGGAGTCAGTGCCAGTCTAAGAACAGTGCACTGTATTTTAAAGTCGTGCCCATACATAGTCCGACGAAAACTGCAAAAATAACCGCCACTTAATGAAAAACGCAAATCACAACGTCTACAGTTTGAAAAAAATACAATGACATGGTCCGACAAACGTTAAAGTTGTATTTTCCGATGAAAAAAAGTTTTATATTAATTTTCCCGACGGGTATAACTATTACTTCCCTGACCTTTATAAGGAGGAATTATTTTTGAACCGCTTACACAGGCGAGAGGACGGAATAATGGTATGGGGTGCCCTTTCGTATTATGGTAACATAGAATTGGTTTTTGTATCCAACAAAATGATTGCAACGACTTATAAAAAGATTCTGGAGGAAGTATTTCCAAAATTTAATGATTTCTTTGGACCCATACCTTGGACGTACCAACACGACAACGCTCCGATTCATACCGCCAGAGCAGTAAAACAATTGATTAATCAACAAGGCGTTCAGCTTTTGGATTGGCCCCCATATTCACCAGACCTGAATCCAATGGAAAATGTCCGGGGTTGGCTTGCAAGAAAAGTTTATGAAGGAGGAAAACAATTTGAGACGATAGAATCCTTAAAGGATGCAATAACGGAAGCATGGAGTTCAATTTCGCTAAATTACTTAGAGTCATTATACAAGTCGATGCCAAATCGCAGGTTATTTCTAAAAACGGTGGCAGTACTCATTACTAATTGAATGCTAGAAGATAATAACTTTCATTTTTATAACCTAAAATTTAAAAATAAATTACAGTTTGCTTAGTTTTAAAATATTCCTTATTAAAGTGACACACGAAAAGTACCACAGAAATACATGTCTTTAAATAAATGCATAATTTTAGTATAACAAAATATGTATATTTTTTATTTCTTCAGGAAATTAGTTTTAATTAAAGTTAAAAAAATGTGATTCCTTATTCAAGTGGCAGGCAGTGTATATGCAGTGAGTTAATTTAATTTACTGTTTCATTCATAAATAATCAATTTTGTTAATTTCGACTCACCGACTTTAATGACTATAAGTTTTTAAATCTTTTAAGTTTCTTTAGTAGTTAATTAATTAATAAAAAGTATAATTAAAAAATTATTATTAGTGAAAATACATGAAAATTTTAGGATTTAAACAGTGCATAATCTATAATTTTAATAACCGTTTCAAGAAAAATTAAATTTTTGAGAAGAATATATTTTGGCTGACCGTTTTATTGTTTGCGGTAGTTTAAACTATTTTGACCGCTATTGTTCTTCATAGAAGAAATGAATTTGAGGTGAACAACTTTTTGCCATCTTCAATATATATATATATATATATATATATATATATATATATATATATATATATATATACGGTAGGATACCGTACCATTTGTAACCCTTTATGAGTTCCTCAGTGTACATCCATAATAAATCCATAATAAATCAAGAATTTCTAGATCAACCCTCGCAAAACTATGAAAAAATTAATGTAGAGAGGAAATTTGTATTTAAAATAACTAACTGATTTCATTCTTGGCAAATTATGTTTTGTGTACCGTACTTTTGTAATTTATTTTATTTTTTTATTTTATCATTATTATTTTTTTTTTTTTTTTTTGAGAGCTACTGTTGCTTTTTCTCATTTTACCGAATTTTACCAAGAAAATACGGAAATAAACCAATTTCTAGTAGAAAGCAAAAACTGCTTAATAGTTATTGAACTGTTTTTAATACATTATGAATATTGTATAGAGGACTATCTTCTATCATGACTTTTGGCTTAATCGCCGAAATAAATTTAATAGTGCACCTTATATGTAATAATCCGTGAATAAATAAGTTTGTAACTTGAAACCAAAAAACAAAAAAACCTCACAAAGCAACCATTTATGCAGTACAGCATCATTCTATGATTTATATTTTCACACTATTTGTTGTACAAATATCAAAAATATGAACAACAAAAAGAGATAAAGTAAGAGTAAGTTGTTAAAGGTCATGATTGTAGTATAAATGTGAAAATTGAAAACCTTTTCTACATATCAAAAAAAAAAAAAAAAAAAAAAACTAAATAATTACTTTTATAGGCACACATACTTCTATACATACAATGAGTTCATCAAGCATGTTATCACATACAGTTATGGAATTTTCAGACACACATTAATATATAAATATACTATACCTAGTGGATGAACAACCAACAAAACTATTGTTTCATCTGACACTTGGCTTTAAGTCAAGTGATGACATAGCGTCCCATTGGCTTAATAAATCTTTTTGGGAATGGGTACATGTGAGCGTGTATATAAAAATTGTTGTTAGATGTTGTATAAACTCAACTCTGTATAGCTTGGACTGTCTAGAAAACTAGATGGCTAGCTGTTTGCCAATCTGATGTTGTTACTGCCAGTAAATTTATGTACATTTAGTTTACATATTTATAAATAAATGTATATGAAAATAAATATACTGAATAAGTGCAGTAACTGTAAAAACTATTTCATTAACATTGCAAAACTCTATTGTAAGTGTATTCTCTTAATATTTTTGAAGAAAATTTAAATTAATTAAATCACAATTTTAACAAAAATGGACACCGTGAAAAAACCTAAAATAGAAACGACAGAAAAGTTTATTACGAGTATATAGTTTGCAAGTAAGTTATTTATTTACTTTTATGTTTAATAAAAGCCTACTTTTTAAATATATGTATAGTGTTTTCAGCAAACCCCGTTACTTTTAACATTACTTAAATCAAAACTATGGTAAGTATTATTATTATAAAATTAATTTTATTTATTATTATTATTAAAAAGAAGAAAAACAAAAAATAAAATTAAAATTCACAATTTTAAATAAAAAAATAAAAAATAAAAAGTGGCCAAACATTCCTGCCTCAGTGAAGGACTGAAGTCTTCACTTATCTGGTAGTGGAGCCAGTTTGTGGATTGGACGTCTAAATATACCTCTTGTGGTCTTGACCTCCATCAACCAGACTCTATCCTAACAAATGGTGCACTCCCCATCGTACGGTTCTGGAGACAGCGCTGTTAGCGGAAGGCTGTTGAGTACCGCCTCTACTACTGCGAGCGTGATTGTCATCTCTTCTTGGGTTAGCGATCACAGAAGTCTACACCGACATTTAAAAAAGGTTGAGTAGCTTCTCTTTTCTAGCGTCATTTCGAACTATCGCTTAACAAAAACGATTGTCCTTCAAACCAAATAGAAATTTTTTGATTCACTAACATCACATCCTCTTGATACAACTTCATCTGAACATTCTTGTAACTCAGCAACCCGAGTAGAACCAAAAGTTGCGAGTGAGGATGGATGAGATTTTATCCAATACAAAGCAATTTTTGAATCTGTCCAGAAATTAATATTCTCGATTTCAAAGCTTATCATAAACTAAATTCGTGCCAACAACTTAGCTAGTAGGTGAGCATCTCATAAATCAAGTCTCGAAAGAGATTTAGTCTTAAGTGTAAGGACTTTATATTTATCTGTAAGTAGCCTTGAAATAATTTTATTTGAATCAGAACATATAACATAAATGCAAAAACCATACGAATAGAAGCATCAAAAATCCGTGAATTTGGATTTTTGCTGTCGAAGTAACTTGGACCAATCTTGGGATTGTAATTTAATTGATTTGCATTAAATTAGATTTGAAATTTTCTCATAAAGTATTTAGTCTCATAGGAATTGATTCATCGTAGTTAGGTTTTTATATCCAAAGTTCTTGAAGCAACATTTTAGATTTTGTAACTATTGGGCATAAAAGTCCGAGGATCAAACAAACGCGACGAAACTGATAAAATATTTCTTTCAGTCGCTTTAAAATTTTTAAAATTGTCTTCCAAATAAAACTTAAATGAATCGTTCTTTGGAACCCAACGTATGCCAAGAGCTGAATCGGAATCACTATTGTTTAAAACCAGCTGAACTTAAAATTTCAGTGACCTGGTTGCAAATTATAATAAGGTCTTGGTAACTTTCAGCTCCAGTTAACAAATTATCCACGTAGAAATCACTGTGAATAACTTTGAATCAAACATCTGATGGCTAAAAATGGCGCAGATGCCGTGCCATATGTTACAGTGTTTAATCGAAATACTTTAAAATTTTCCGATGGATTCATTTTCGCCAATTAAAACTTGACGATACATTTTTTCATTATTATTAACAAATCGTGAAGAAGTTCGAAAAGAAGCATAAAAAACTACTCGAAGTTTCGTATTTGTACTCTGAGGTCACAAAAGACATTGGTGTGGAATAAAATATTGAGGAAAATCTGGTATATTATCTAATATTGTCATATGACCTAAATCAAAATAATCCTTCATGAAATCATGATACATTTCTTTCATAACATTATCTTTAGAAAATTTTCATTCCAGTGACAGAAATAGTATTTTAGCTGTTTCAAAAGATGAACCTAACATTTTTGTATCAGATTTGAAAAGTAAACAGATCTCAAATCGTCCTGACGTTAAACGCCGTACTAAATAGCTAAATATTACCTCACACTGTTGCTGTTCCTCAGAATATATTTTTCTTGATTCTTTTGAAATTTCTTCCAATTCCCTGAATTTTTTAACAATTGAATATATATTGCTCTCGTTTTCTATTGAAGTAATTAAATGACTAACTTGGTTATCATTCGAACCCATTGATTGATTGTACTTCCCAGTAACAATCCAACCAAGCGAAGTCTTTTGTAAAATAGGGAGTCTCAGACTAGACTTTATTTGTCCTACACAAATTAAATCAAAAAATACTTCTGCATCTATAAGTAAATCTATTTTTTGAGGTTTATGAAAACTATACTTATAATATATATTTTTAAGAACGTTAAAGTTAGTTGTACTTATTATCTTATCAGGTTGTGTAAATTCGTTATTAAACTCAGTACCCAAAACTTCGAAGTAAAGTGAGTAGAATTTACCCTCGACATGACAGTTAAATTTACACAAGAACACGGAAATTAAATTGTTTCACTAATACCATTTAAATTCAATCTGCCTCCTTCTCTTTTTAATCGTAGTTCCTCAGTTATCAAGTTTGGTTAAGAACCGGAATCTAGAAGAGCTCTGGCTAATATAAAATCACCAGAACTATTTGTTACTTTGACTATAGCCGTCGCTAAATCGTTGTTTAATTGATTGATTGATTATTATTATTATTATTATTATTATTATTATTATCATTATTATTATTTATTATTATTATAACTTGTATTGTATCTCTGTAGTAGTGAATTGCGAGATCCAGTAAAAATTCTGCATTTATATGATGTACATCTGGCTACTGTACGACCATTTTATAATATAATAATAATATAATTTATACATGCTGGCAAAGATTTTATAAAATCAAATTTTGGATTTCAGGTTTAGCAGTAAAAGAAGGGCAAATATTAATTATATGTTGATTTGATTTGCAAAACAAACATTTATCAGCACATTGTTCAAATTTTGTAACATTTAATGATGTTACAAAACTTCAACTTGAAAACTCATCAGCAGCAATATGCTGATATCTTTTGTTCAAGGCGGCTTCATAGTCAAACCAAAGTGGCAGTATTTCGAAGTCTAGCTGTTGTTCCTACTTAGATTTTGTGACTGGATATACTTTTGACATCATTAAGTGTATTATAATAGCATTTGTTATTTTCTTATCGTCGCCTATAGATAAAAGCGAATCATGTATTGCCGAAACAGTATAAATCATGCTTCGCAAAGCAGAAGCCGAAAGTTTTGTGATCCCTAGAAGATCAGAAAGTGTGGTGATATTAAGCACTCATTATCGTATACCTTCTTCAAACTGGCTAATGCTTTATGATAATTATAATCTGAAATCTAAAAAGCTTTGACTGTACCCAAAGCTTCATCGGTCAAGCATGATATGAAATGAATAAATTTTTCTATGTCTGTCAGCGTCGGATCATTGTGGACCAAGTTCTCAAATAAGCTCATGAAATTTTTATAATCGGAATATTTTCCGCAGAATTTAGGGAGATTCATATTTGGGAGTCTTGACTGATGTTACTGAGCACAACGGACAAAAATCTGTGATCGAACATATTTCCTTAAAAATCGATTTTTTATATGAAATTTTTTATATTTATCGATTTTAGAGTTAAACGGGTAGAGATAGAGGCAAAAGAACAAAAATCTGTGATCACTCATATTTCCTTTTAAATATCGTTTTTTTTTTTGTTTACATGAAAAACGTAAAAATAGATTTTATAGCTAAACGGGTAGAGATAGAGGCAAAAGGACAAAAGTTTCAAGCTCACTTTCTATTTTTAGCCAACAGACTCAAAAAGAACGATTTTTTGTTCACACAAATGTCTTCAAACACTGCTGTATCATTATTATTGTGATCTAAATTATCCACTTCTGACAGGAGAATCTTGGCGTCTTTTACCAGTCATTATTAATTATCAAAAAACAAAATTCCTCAAAAGCAAAAATCAGCAAAACCAAATTAGTTTATATTTAAACTATATTTTGTAACTTTCTGCTTTTGTATTAAGAATTATTAAAAAAAATACTTAATTTCAAGTTCAAAGTTATTCTCTCGTCGAGTATACAATATTCTGATATTTCTTTGAATTATTCTTTTATCCAAATTTATCGTTAAAGCTCAATTTGTTCCAATTAAATTAGTTTTCCTTAAGTAAAATAAAATATATTTAATATTAATTATTTACCAAGAAAAATCGATATATATATATGCATTTAAAATAATTATTTATAGTGTGAACACACTAACTTTTTAATATTTTATAATAATAAGCAATCAAAATATTCGATGCTAGTGTGAACGCACTTCCAATTTAATATTTTCAATTTGTATGAAATTAAACTTTTCGATGCTAGTAAATGCACAACACTGTTTACAGCTGATGGTAATAAATTAATATAAGTGGTATAAGAACAAGTGGAATTGAACTTAACATTATAATGAGCAACGAGAAAAAGAATAAAGCACAAAAGAAAATAGTCATAAACAATAATTTAACTATTTTTTGAAAATTAAAAATTATCACTTGCGAATTTTTTGCATTTTTATTTTAAATATATTACAAAATAATTTTTCTTTTAGCAAACGATTGCAATACCGACGGTAAAACAAGAAGTAATTTATTAAATTGTTTTTCTCTAAAAGAGAATTTATACGTGTGCCTGTGTGTATGTTTATTTATTATAAACAAAAGAATTAACACTCGCGATCGTTTGGCTTTTAAGAGTGGACTTTTGTTTATATAAAATATTAAACAAATAAAATATTTCAAAGAGAAGTGTAAACAATATTTTTTGTGTACGACTTGCAGAGTTATGAATTGTTGAATAATTTATAAAAATCTTTGAAATTTGATTAAATTACAAATTTAAGGCTCTTACACAAATATGTTTTACACTTGTTACCTGTTGTTCAGATAAACCAGAGTCGAATTGGCTTCGGCTCTACAAATGATGCAGCGACAACGACGGGACACCCTAAAATAAAAACGACCGAAAAGTTTGTTATGTGGTTTTGTAAATAAGTTCTTTATTTACTTTTATGTTTAATAAAAGTATACTTTTTAAATATACAGTAGACTCACGGAAATGTGAACCAATTTATACGAATAAATTTTTTTGGAATAAATTTTGTTATAAACATTTCAAAATAAATATTTTTTATTATACCTATTCATTCAATTACAAAACAAAACCGAAATTAAAAATATGTTAATTCCTAACAAACAAAAAATTAAAAAATAAAAATTGGAATACAATAGAATAATGTATAATTCACAAATGCAATTATGCAAGTTTTTTGTTCGGCCATCTTAAGCAAAGCATTTTCCTTCAAATATTTTAACACCTTTATATCGCTTTGATCAAACACTTCATTTTCTGCCCATATTAAAACCTTGTGAAGAACCTCCACCGCTTCTTTCGATTTCATTTTGATTTAGTGTTGGAATATAATGAACTCATCAACGGTGCTTTCATCCTGAATTTCGTAACATTCTAATTCAGTGCAATTCTCCTCAGAATTGTCGTTCTAATTCTCTACCGTTGAAGCGTTTCTTTCGGCCTATATATATATTTTTTTTTTAATTTTTACTTCTAGAATTATTAAAACCATGCACTGCTTACCTGAGGGTTTAACTCCTGAAGAAGTAGAACAGCTCTTTCTTCCAGCTGTCTTATTAAAGGAAGGGTCCTCTTCATCTGTTTTTCCGACATTTCATAACAGTTCTGGCGAAATTCGACTCCATGCAAAGTCTACAAGATTAATGGCATCAACGTTTTAATAGAATTGAACAAATCTGTTCGTTTTCCTGCTATTAATGTCAAATGGCTGTTTCGACGGTGCAACTTTGTTATTTTGAAAACATTTTGATCCATAGGTTGAATTAAGGATGTAACACATGTTGGAAAAACGTAGCATAAATTAATCCATTCTTAGATATTAATTGGCTTACGAGGGGGATGTGAAGGGACATTATCTATTAACAAGGAGCTTCTTTTTTGTCAAAAACTCAGTTACCTAAATCAGAAGCAATTTAAATTTGCCCTTTAACCGTATATTTAACATTTACCTCCTAGACAAAGCAATGATGAGATCTATCATAAAAAATGTTTGATGTCATCCATGCTGATTTTGACCATTTATAATTTACTGGGCAAACAAAATTTTTAAATCATCGGAGATTTTTAGATTTCCAAATTATCATTATTATTATTTCAGTTTATGAGATCCAAATGCATTTGAACAGCACACAAATGTTAATCACTGCTTTTTCATCTCGGCGCTTGGCGCAGTTTTTTCCAAAGATGCACGTGAGTTTTATCTGCTAACTGTTTCTAGTACAAACCAGATTCCTACCTCGTCTTAGCTCTCAACTTTTCTTTAAATGGATCAATATATTGTGGCTAAGCAGAAAGCTTTTCACCTTAAATTTTGAGAAGACGGATGCCATATCTTTGCTTAAATTTTTGAAGCAATCCATCTCTGGCATTAAATTTATGTTTACTTTCATTAACTTTTTGGTGAATTTCTAAAGCTTTTGTTTTTAGCATTAGACCACTTACTGACACTTTTTTATTTTGCGTGCCAATAAACCATTTATAAAGCGCTTTTTCCATTTTCTCTATTTTATTTTTTTAATAACTCAAGAATATAAACTTTTTCTTTTAACGTTTTGTTTTTTTTTTTTTTTTTTAAGATATTACCTAAGTTTACAACATTATATTGTTGCTACTAATAAATAACACGTATTAATATCACAGAATAACTAAAAAAATCTGAGTCAGTTGTAAACAAATCTAGCTCTAAATATGTTTAGTAGATTTTTCTTTGAATGTATTAGTATTCGAAAGCACACAGAGTTGCAAAAGCATGAAAAATATTAAATTTTTATTAACATATAAAATTAAGCATAAAATTTTAATTAACTTTTAGTTTTTTGAATCTAAGTTTCATTTATAAATGTTTAATAACAAGTTTTTAATTTTTCAAAAGTAAAAATATTTTAAAAATGTATGCATCTTTTCAATACTAAATAAAACAATTATGCTCATTCTCTTTCAATAAATGTAAAATATCTCTTATTTGTTTTGTTCACATTTTTCTCCTCTCTTTTATTCTTACAAAGGACATAAATATGTGAATAGAGTAAACTTTTTTCTTTTAGCTTCTAGAATTTAAAAAACATTTTATTTTTATTCGAGGATTTCCCAATTTAAAAAAATAAAAATTATTCACGTTTTAGAGATTTCATGTTTTGTTCACGTTTTAGAATAGTCTGTGTAAAAAAAAAATTGTTCACCTTTCTGAGTCGTTCACGCTTTCGAGTGTTCACGTTTACACGAGTGCACTGTATAATGTTTCTAGCAAACCCCGTTTTTTTAAATATTATAAGCAACAGGGATTCCTACTATTACTTAAATCTAAACTATAGTAAGTATTATAAGGCAATTTCTTAGAAAATGACATTCCCAAGATGGCCTACTTTTGAGGGCTATCCACTATTCCCCTTCACGCTCGAATACGCTTTTTGGAATATATTCTTCATATTGCATATGATCTCAAATATAGAAGCGTACCTAGTGATCAACAAAACCTGTTAGAAATAACAAGTAACTCGTAGAAATGAGAGCCAATGAAAAAAGAAGAATTCAAAATGAATTTAAAGAGATGCCTGGCCTAAATATAGATAAACGGATTTGGCAGTACAAATGACGACAGACGATTTTTTGAAAATTATTAAATGACGTCAATTACTGGAATTGATGTGGAACTTCTTCGAAAATGTCATGTCATATCGGGGGCAATAAATAGTAAACATCGTATAAACGCTGAAAATTTTAAATTATACACCACAGATACGCCTGCAATTCCTACATGGATGGATAGAATTAACACAAAGTTCACAAAATATTTGATTCTATAACATAATATATTATAGAATCAAATCTTCTCCCATAAGGTGAACTAACTGAAGAGACACAGGGAGCTAGAAACTCAAACTTCAAACGTATTCAACCAAAACCCAGGACCTTTTAAATTACCTTTTCTTGTCTGAAACTGCTTTATCATCAATAAGAAAGAAATGGATTGGTAATAATACAGTGATGTACAAAAACGAAGATATTAAAGAAGTTCTTGATATATTTTATGTATTATTGAAATAAAACGAATTACATATACAGGAATAATAAAATATTGCTTTTTAAATATATTTTTTAACAACAATAGTTACTTAAGTCATATACACAAAACTAAAGAACCCAAAAAACTATTTCGATACAAAGAAATAACTAAAGTATTTAAACATGCCACTTACATGTATAAATTGTACCAGGCACCCCACAGACACATACTGCATAAGCTCATGCAGTAAGTATGTATTAGTAAAATTGAGAGATCTTTTGAATGTGTGCGTCATACAGATAAAATGAACTCATAATGCAGACAGTTTTTCCGAATGAATTTGATTTTTTTCATTTGTGCTATTTTTGTTTCTTATTTCGAATTAAAATAAAAAATATAAAAATATTCTGGTTGGGTGGGTTCTTGTCTGCTTATACCTTCTAATCGCACATAAACTACTTGTTCCTTTATACACAAAATTTTAAAAATCCCTTGCCTCTGTTTTTGGGGTAAAATAAATTAAAAACCAACAAAAGAAAAAAAATCAAATGCAAACAAAAATTAAACGAAAAAATTATTAGATAATAAACAAATATATTGACTACTGCTATGATTTCATCAAACTAATGACTACAGGGCACCAACGATGTTTTTAAGGCCAACGTCTCATAACCCTACCTTTCTAATGTTTCAGCGGCGTAAATTTTGCTGAAACCCATTAGTGTGTTCACCCTAACTCATTTTACATCCGGAAGAAAAAAAGCTAAATGTTTATAAATCCATAATTAAATCACAAAATTTATTAATTTAATAGTATTCGTTTTTTCCAATTTAAATTAATAGAAAATTAGGATAAATTATTTAATTTTGATGTTGTAAAATTATCTTTGATTTTATTATTTAACTATTTGTTAAACACACGAAGTATTTTAATGTTTGGGTATATTTCCAACTTAATTAAAAACATATAGAAAAGAAAAAATAAAATCATAAAATAAAGATATATAAATGTACTAATACCTATGATAAGAAGCAAAAACATATGCAAAATATTGCTACATCCTTTAAAGACAAAATTGTCTCTTTATAAATGCAATTCGTAAATATTGGTGTTATTGCTTATGTACTTGATTTTTTTTTTTTTTTTTTTTATAAAAAATATGGAAATGAAATAAATAAAGTAAAAGGAAATTGGTTTGATCACTCACCAAATGCTGTTATTTATTTAAAAAAATGTGTCGCGTATGATCTCGGAGGCCTCTTCGAACTTTCTGCATACTATATTGGTGATATTAGAGCTGGTATAAATTTTGTTGAATATTTTCTAAATAACAAATTTTATATCGATTATTACTAATACTATGATAATTTACAATATAAAGCTTACAATACCTGAATGTGTGTATAATTTTACATTGGGATATTAAGGTGTAAAATGTTAGGTAATGTAAAAATACATTATTGTAGTAAATATCTTTTTTTTATTTAATATTTAATAATTAAGCAAATTTTGTTCAAAAATTAAAAAATAACAATAAATATAATTTCTATTTTATTTTCTGAAAGGAAGGTCAAGTACATGATATCTTTTTAGTCTTTTTATTTCATCGCTATCATTCAGAAGGTTAATAGCTAAAATATTTGAGTAATTGCTTAGTCTATGGAGATATCTGCCACTGAATTTATTTATTTCGGACTTAATTGTATATTTTCATTGTTTATAAACGAGGAAGCATTAACTAATATCAAAGGTTTGGACTGGTATCTTTGCAAAATTTCAATATTTGAGTTACTAGCTGCTCCCCAAAGCTGATTACCATAAGTCCAAACTGGTTTAATTTTAGTTTTATATAATATAACTTTATTTTCTAATGTAAGTGAAAATTTTGGTCCTAAAAGCCAGTACAACTTTTTTGTCTTAATGTTTAGTTGTTTCCGCTTCATTTTGATGTACTCTCTCTACGTGAATCTTCTATCTAGACAAAGTCCTAGACATTTTACATTAGTTGAATGTGGGAGATTTATGCCGTTTAGAGATATAGGGGAACAATTGTTTCTCCTCATTGTAAAGGTTATATGAATTTGTCTGTGTTCACTTTTATGTTCCATTTTTTTAGCCATTCTTGTATAAGATTTAGTCCAATTTATAATATATTAGAAGCTTCGGAAGGAGAATCATTGGAAGCCATTATAGCAGCATCATCTGCATATGTTGCAATGATGAGATCATTTGTTATAGGCATATCCGATGTAAAAATAGTATATAATACTGGTCCCAAAACACTTCCTTGTGGAACACCAGAGTGAATTAAGCCAAATGCTGATTTTTGATTATTTCACTTTAACATAAAATTTTATCTCGTCTAAATACGATTTCAAAAGAATATAAAAAGGAGCCGGAAGGATTTTTTTCAGTTTATATAGAAGTCCTGAATGTCAAACTCTATCGAAGGCCTGCTGTATATCTATAAATACAGCAGAGCAGTAACGTTTACGTTCTAAAGCATTAGAAATTTCATCAATAATTCGGTGACGCTGTTCGGGTGTACCGTGTTTATGTCTAAACCCAAATTTTGCATTTCTAATATAGGCAACATTCTTTTCAGTAATATTTTTTCAAGCAAGTTTGAAATTATTGGTAATAAACTTATTGGTCTATAAGAACTAATTAAGTGTTCCTGTTTATTTGGTTTTGAAATCAAAAAAACTTCTGCGTACTTCAATTGAGACGGAAAGTAATTTAGTCTTAAAATAGAATTAAATAATGTTTGAGGTATTTTAACCGTCTTTTTAAATGATTGGACGCATGGTTTAAATTATTTTTATTTAAGGGATTTCTATTTCTTTGGTATATTCTTCTTAAGTACCGTTTATTCAATATAAGTTTTCTGATTTCTCCAAATATTCTTACAATATTTACGTTTTGAGGGGTAGTTCCTGGTGTGGATACAAAAGCCGCTTGACATATGAGACTAGAAAAAGATTCAACAGCATCCTCCAATTCATACCCGTTTTTAATTGGTATATTCAAATTAATATTGTTTTCAATGTAATTAGCAAACTGAAGAATATCAGTGTTGTGGGTAAATAGATTTTGATTTGCTGCCTCAAGTTCAACATGATTATTAAAATAAGCGATAATTGGAGTGTGATCCGAACTTAGTTCATTGCTGTGTACAATATCTAAAAGCGATCTAGAAATACCATTAAAAATAACAAAGTCTAAAAGATCTGGTATTTTAGTAGGGTCGCTTGGCCAATATGTGGGTTTTCCTGTAGAAAGTGTTGTGTAATTATTCTTTAAAATACATTTATATAGTTCCTTTCCTTTTGGGTTGGCTAAACGTGAACCCCACCATGGATGTTTCTCATTAAAGTCGCCACCAACAATAAATTTCGGGCCGATTCTACTAAAGAAATCATCGTATTGCATTTAATACTGTGTCTAGGTGGACAATATATTGAAAAAATAGAAAGCGTTAGCATTCCATATTCCTATCCTAAAATTTATTTGCATAATTTGGTCATAATCATTGACATCATGTTCATGACATTTTCCACCATGTTTTCTAATCTCTGCAAACGAGATACATATATAGTTCGCATCAGGGCATTTAACAGCTTCAGAGTAGGATGGATAATACCGATTGTTATATTGATTATTCGTATTACTATTTAAATTTGGATATTCTGCTGAATTTATATTGAATTGATTGGTAGATTTATGGTCAATTGAGAGCAAACGCGGCACCTATTTTGCAGACAACTTTCTTAAACCCAGCAGATCATTTAAAATCGAAACCACACTGCCATATGAAATGCCTATGGTATCAACAATCTCACGCGCTTTTACTCTTCGGTCGGCCAACACCGTATTGTGAATTTTTTCGACATTTTCGGGTATACTGACCTCAATCGGCCGTCCAGAACGTTCAGCGTCATTTGTACTTGTGCGACCATAACGAAAGTCAGTGAACCACTTTTTTACCATTAAAATCGATAGTGCAGAGTCCCCATAGTATTTATCGAGCTTTTCCTTGGTTTGATTGACGGTTTTTTTCGCAAAAAAATAATGTTTAATGAGCACTCGAAATTCCCTTTTTTCCATTTTTAGAAAAATACACGAGGTTGTATGTTTTGAACAGCTGTTAAACGCAAAGTAAATGAAGACACTTGCTCAAAATAACAGTAGTCTATTAACAGGTGGTACTTGATGGGAATAGTGTTGCATTTCATATAATTACGAGGGCAGTTCGAAAAGTCACGGAAATATTGATCCGCCCTAGTAATAATTTAGAATATTGTTGGAATTTTAATTACCCATCTTAAGATTATTTTAGTTTTAGAATGTTTCTTTTTTTGATCTGATTAGAACATATAAAAATTATAAATGGGATTTAGAGTAATAGAAAAATTTTTACCAACGGACTTTGTAACATTACGGACGCAATATTAAAATATTAAGATTAAAATTTAGCCTCTTCGATTGTTGTTACTTGTTTAGACTTAACTTAGATTGTAGAGATCTTGTTATTTAGTTTGTAGGTGATACTATAGGTTGTAATTGCATGATGTAATTATTTATATAAACATTTAGCTGGCCTATTTCATCATACTCTTTTCACTTAATTTCAATATTTGGTGTTCCTCGCGTAATTTCGATTATATATCACAGGTTCAACAATTCTTATTGAGGTCTCTGTTAACTTCTAATTCTGCTAAAGGTGAGAGAGCACCAAAATTTTACATAGATAATGTGTAGAGACTTGTGATCAGATAAATGATGTCACAAACATGTTATTGCATATTAAAAAGCAATTGTGCTTAATCTAATTTGGTATGATTCTCATCTACACTGGAGGCAAAAAGAATGAGGGTACTTTGCGTAAACCTAGAAAAATCAGAGTTCCGGGTACACCAAATTTGTGGGAATCTTATGTAACACCATTTTTAATGTAAAATTATAAATTTTATTAAAATCAAAATTATGGTGAGACAGTTTCCAGAATTTTTGCGAAGAAGGTTTTTTGTTGTTACTCGAGTCAATGGTGACTTTGGAACTCCAAGTTTGACCAGATCACTTGTGTTCGGAGTTAGCACAATTTACTTCTTTTTAGTTTTAAACGTGATTTGAAATTACTTATCGATTTTTATAAGAACGATTTAAAGTTCGCGATATTAATAAATTTATGATAATTTTTCTCGTTTTACTTTAGTAAAAAACGATTTACTGCCTGTTTTTATAACACGAGCGCAAAAGCGACTCGTCTAACTTACATTTAAAACAAAAACAAATTTTGAAATTTTGTTTTTGTTTCAAATGTAAGTTAGACGAATCGTTTTTGCGCTCGTGTTATAAAAACAGGCAGTTAATGCATGAGTGGAAAAAATTGTCTTTGTATGTATATGTAAATGCGTATTGATCGATCGAAGAAATATGAGCAAGAAAAAAAAAAAAAGATTAGAATATTTTAATTTGAAATCGTTCCTAACAATATGTATTTCATTCTTAAAATTAGAAACTAAAGACTAAAAACTAAGAGGGGGAAAACCAAAAAAAAAAAATGATTTTTTTTTTAAAGTTCCAACTTCAGATTAATTTTTTATCGGATTCATATATTCATATGATTCTTTTGCAATATTATTTAAAATTCTGTAATAAATCCGGTGAATATTAAAAAATTTAGATGCAATATTAAGACCTCCAAGTTAAAAAACTAAAAATAAGATGCAGGATAACAATTTATTTCGACCTGAATATCTCTTAAACTGAAGAGATTACATTCACATGTAAGCGTTTTTTTTTTTTTTTTTTTTTTTTGTATCTATATACAAAATTTTGGCAAATAAAAAAATAACATAACCGAGATGGTCAGTTTTGGAAGACCACACACGCATAAAATCTGTACTCCTCCAAATCAACTCAAAACTCCTCATCTCTTGCCATGCGAAATTTTATCGAGATATCTCCAAAAGTTCACAAGTTACAGAATTATTTCCAAAAAGGCGTTTTGGAACCACTGTGTGACAGTATGAACGTACGCACATCTTTACATTTGAATAGTTGGAAAACTTTATTTATTATTTTTTTCCTGGAATTCTACAAACGTCATGCGTCAATAAATGAACAGATTTCAAAAGGAGAAGAGAAACCAGAAGTGTAATATTCCACATTTCCTTTTTCATATGAATAAATGAATGTTTGTAAGGAGTATATGAATATATTTTTATAACAGATATCAACAATTTATACACTTGACTATTTTGCAGTTTTATTTGTGTGTTTTTTTTTTTTTTTTTTTTTTTTTTGTAACACACATATGTGTAGTACGAGTATGTTAAGTGAATTTAAAGAACCCATAAACTATTGTACTAACAAGTATTTAATTCAATATAGTCGGATTTGATTTGCCCTTAAGCAGTTATGTTTAGTTATATGCTATTTATAGTTATTAAATACAATATTTTAAACAATTTTATATTCGTTACGAGGGGTGACTTTTATGTTTTGCAAAAAACGTACGAAACAATATTCTTTTTGAAAATAACATTATTGTTTGTAGTGTTCATAGCAGTCAATACCTTTTCCGATACGTTTGAACAAAGTTTGAAGGCAGTTTTTCCACTTTGATTGAATTTTGTTACCGATTTTAAATATTAAAAATATTAAAATAAGTTGGCTACGAAATTTATTTTGATATTGGGTAATGCAATGAAGTTATTGGATAAGAAGTTATGGTTCTATATTGATTAACTATATTCCGTGTTTTTGCTGAACAGTGGTCCCAAAACGATTTTTTGGAAATAATTCTGTAATTTAAGGACTAATGAATGTACTTCAATGAAATTCCACATGACCAATCCTGAGATGTATTCCAATAGACTGGAATAAGCACAGGCTCTTAGCGGGTCTGGGGGACAGGGGGTGGATTTCCAAATTTGGTCACCTCGGGTATGAATATTTTTTTTTAAAATCGCGAAAACTTAATTTATGATTAGATTGAAAAAATACGCATAGATAGTCCTTATAATTCTCTACAAAAAATGCTTACATGTATACTCTTTTACTTTAAGAGATGTTTAGAATGAAGTAAAATTTTGACGCATTTTTGAAATTTTTTTTAGATTTTTTTAACTTGGATTCTGTACAAAATATTAAATAATTTTCGTCATATATCTATTTGGTTCCGATAAAAAGTTATATTATTTTGTGATTTCCTCAAAAAGGTGGCGATATTTTTTCACTTTAAAATCCATTATTTTCTTCTGGACCATATATTTTTTTATGTTTGTAAAAGAACGCTTAACGTAAATGCAAGTAAAGCAAATCAGAGGACATTTAGGGTAACAGTCTCCTCGCTAGTACCATCAGCATTTCGTTAATTTTAATTTTTTTATTTGTGGAGTTACCTCGGATATTAGTAACTTATTAGCTTTAGGTTTATATTGCTTAAAATAACTGTTATTAATAAAAGACATAAAAGGTATATTTTATTTATTTTAGAATATTTCAGTTTATTTCAACAAAATATTCATTTATATCGAATGTATTAAGAACATCCTACATTCCATTATTTTTAGTGTTCCTCTTAATAAAGGGTAATTCAAAATGTCCTGGTTTTGACATATTCTCGAACTTTTTCTTGTATTAAATAGTTGAATGTGTCAGAATTTCTGGCCTCCTGCGCCTTTTCTGTTAATTCACCATATTTGATTCCATGCTGCAGTATAACACTTGGGGTAAATTTCTTCCATCCGTTTATTGATCGCAAAAGCTTTAAATCATCTGTGGTGAATAACTCAAATTTTTCTGCATTTGTATGATGTTTGCTATTAACTGATTTCAATATTACATAACATCTTCGTATTGCAATTGCAGTAATTTGAGTCGTCATTTCACAGTTTTCAAAGAATTCCTTGCCGTGTTGCCGTCATTTATACTCCCATAGCCGATGAGTGGTTTATCTATATTAAGATCAATCATCTGTGTAAATTCAATTGAAATTCGCCTTTTTTCATCCGCTCTCAATTCCATAAGTTCCTTGTTGTTATTAACACTTTGTTTGTTGGTTTCCAGGCATACTTCTATTTTTGAGATCATACGCAATATGTATTCCAAAAAGCGTACACGGGCACGCAGGGGAGATATACCAAAATTTAGGGCATCTTTATTAATACTTATAGAGCTGTCAGCAGGAGTTTGTGTAAATTATGATTTTTTCAATCCATATAAAGTGCAGAATTAGTATTCGTAATGGCATTGCATAACTTTCCATTAATCATTTTAAATTGAAGTTTAAAGGTACGTTGATATAATGGCCATATAATTCAATGCAAACTGTATGTACAATTGATTCTTTGATTGTATATATCGAAACCTTATTGGTCTGCAATACACCATTGATCCTTGAGTTGGATTTTTCCAAACATATTTAGTAGCATTAATGGACTTAGATGGTTCATTCGAATCCTTTCTTATGCGTAGTGGAACCAGCAATGCCATAAAAATACTTTTGTAGTCTATACAACTTTTCCCTGATGAGGCTTGTATCTATTCTAATAGTGCTAACACATCATATCCCCATTTGCATATTGACGTCAGATCCTACTTATAAAGTTCAAATGCCTCGTTTTTCGAAAATGTTGAGAGAAGCCGTGTTTTTAAATAACTGAGACAAATCAATAAATGCTCTTTCATTGACTATTTCAATATGTGATGGGGCAATATTTTTTTGCTTTTTTCCAGTATATTTTTGTAACATGGCAGAATTGGGTGTCCCTTATCGAGAAAAGGCTTTCTCAACTTTATGTATTTATTTTTGCTTAGTCCTAACTCCAGCATGAGCGCTATCGCCTCATCTTCAGAAAACTCAGAAACGACTTGGATATGCATCAGGAGGGATATCCGCCTTTTTACTGCTTTAGTTGGTTGTTTATTTATTCGTAACACAGCCGTAAATGAATCTTTAACTTCAGACTTGGATTGGCAGTATTTCCGACAGTCTACTTTTGTTTTTTTATTGATCATACTTTCTAAGTTGTGGACCTGCATTAGTGGTTTTAATTTCCATGATGCTTTCCAACCGGGTGCCATACTTCAATTGAAACTTCCGTACGCAAATAATTTACTGTCTTGAGTTTTGTTTTAAATAATTTAAAAAATTAAAAAATTTAAATAAAACAAGAATTTTTATATACTGACGAACTTTTTCTAGGTACTCTAAAACTAAGCAATATTTTTATAACATGTTAGGAAAAATATACTCGTAACTAATTAATTGACCTACTTAATTTACCTGTTCTAAGGAATATCAAATAGCTGTACATGACTGATTATTGTACGGTATTACCGAAGCCTGTTATTCTAATTGAAACTTGATAAACCTGATTGTTACATTCTTAAAATACCTGTAACTCAGGTGTTCTTTTAATAACGGATAAAAATTTTCATTAAACAAATCCAAATATTTGCACAAAACTTCATTCAGGAAACAGTAGTTATATTAATTTATTTTTGGTATTTAAATAAAGTCAAATAAGAAAAAATTAAAAGAGGTGACCGATTTCCGAGATCCTCCCCCTGGTTCGAATATTACACAAAATTATTAAAAAAAAAACATGTTGAAACAGCTGTGCGCTTATGTATATAGAATGCTGCAGTAGACATTTACCATAGAAATGAAGAAAAATGTGCAAATTTTGCTGAAGGGAGTCAAGTTTTAGTTAATTTTCAAACGAATGTGTTATCAGTTTATATAAGTATTTGGTATAAATAATAATACTCGTATATAAATACTAAAGTATTAGAACTAAACTTCTTCATTACATTTATCAAAAAAACGTAAAATATTTGGTGTTAGTTTGTAAGAAAAAAAACTAATAATATTTGAGCTTAAATAACATTTATATAAATAAAGCTATCAATATTGAGTTCTTGTATAATATGAAAAAAGTTAACCTTAAAACAAGAACATAAATAGATTCCCACTTTTTTATTCCGAAATACCCGAAATCTCGGTTCGGAAAAAACTTGTTTTAATAATTTACTTTTTTTCAGCAAAATGTCACCCTGTCTTTATCATAGGCGTGCCTTATTAAATATTTTTATGTTTTTTTTTTTATCAAACATATGTAGGTATGTAATTAAGGTATGACATTTTTGAGATCCACAAATAAAAAAAAAGTAACGAAATTCTAATAGGGATAGCGGGGAGGCTGTTACCTCAAATGCCCTGTAATTTGATTCACATGCATTTACGTTAAACGTTATTTTAGAAACATAACAAAAATATGGTCCAGAGGAAAATAATGGATTTTAAAGAAAAACAAAAGTGACCACTTTTTTGAGAAAAATCAAAATTTTGTAATTTTTCTACTTCAAAATATTATAGCATTTTTATCGGAACCACATAAGTATATGATTCTTGCACGAGATGTATTTAGAATTGTGTACAGAGAATATTTTTGAAAAATTTTTGGGACTCAAATTGACCGCCTAAACAAAAGTGTCCAAAAATGGAACAAAATTTTACTTCGGTCTAAATATCTATTAAAAAAAAAACGTATTTTTGTAAAGAATTATATAATTATAAAGACTATCTATGTGTAGATTTTTTTCAATCAAATCATAAATGAAATTTTGGCGATTTTTTAAAAAATTTCATACTCGATGTGACCAACTTTGGCGGTCTACACCTTGCCCTCAGACCCGTTTTTACTCCTGAGGTTTAGCCATCTAAAATTTCAATCAAATACATGCAGTGGGTCTAAAGTCACGGAATTATTGCCAAAAGAAATTCGTTTTGGGACCATTGTGCGCTGATAATATTGAAGATTTTTTCAAACAAAACAACATGTTTTGAGTGAACGCTCGAAAGTGTTTCCATTGAGTCGGCTTATTTTATATTATCGAACTTTTTTCACATTGTTTTTTAGCTTGTTTATGTTTTTGTATGAAAATTATTTGTGTATTAATAAAATTCATTAAAAATTAAAAAATCTAATTGTAATTTTTTCGATAATAACATTCAGTTTAAATTGGTAAATCAGACGCTTTTGCTTCATCCAAGACACATCGTAGAGTTTCTAAAGCAAAACTAGTTCGAAAAACAATACTTTCGACATGATTTTAAACAAAACCAGTAATAATAGTTGTTTCGGTTTATGAAGAATGCATTCGAATGTATGAGAAACACAGGCATTCCCCATAACTTGCCAAAGCACCATAGTATACACAGAAAAATTATTATTTTGTAAAACGAAACGTTCACAAATGTTATAATTTTGTACAAAGAATACTGGGAAATTTTTTGAAATTTGAATACAAAATTCTTTCGTTTGCAAACGTTTCGTTTTACAAAAAGTGGCCTTATGACTAGAATTTTTTAAATAAATCACTTATTGACTTTAAATTTTAATCTTTTTAATTATTTGATTTTATTATTTTGTTTTATTGAATGTAAATAATTTAAGATCTTACTGGTAAAGCAAAAAAGATTTTGAATTTTGACAAATAAAATAAAAAATAAAAATTAGTATATACATATATATATATACATATATATATATATATATATATATATATATATATATATATATATATATATATATATATATATATATATATATATATAATTAATAAATTTTTCCAGTTGAAAATATAAGACAAAGGAAAAAATTACAAATTTAAATATTAGACCGTAAATTTTGCGATAGGGTCGATTTTATTTAGAAGAATTACTGAGTTTAAGAACTTAATAATAGAATATTAAATACAATTTTTTCTGTGTATAAAAACTAGAATTATCATAGGTGAGAATGATCCGATGACTATTGGAAAACAAATGATTGCGTACCATTAAAAACAAACAGTACTTTGATACTCCAAACGTACACTACCAAAGAGACCACATTTCTCATGAAGCAAGTGTCTGGATATAATTTTTTCGCGGTTGGGAAATCTTTGAAGGAGTAATACTATTGACTTATCTTTTGTTTCGAAATCAGATTCCTTTTAAATAATTGTTAAATTATATGGAGTTAAAAAAAATGATTCTGAACGCTCAAAAAAGTGACCACTTTTTTGAGAAAAATCAAAATTTTTTTAAATTTTCTACTTCAAAATATTATAGCATTTTAATCGGAACCACATAGGTATATGATTCTTGCACGAGATTTATTTAGAATTCTCTACAGAATCAAGAGAATATTTTTGAAAATTTTTTGGGACTCAAATTGACCGTCTAAAAAAAAGTGTAGTACAGAATACTTTTTTTTATATAATAATGATAATAATAGCGGTAAAAATTATAAAACTTTTTAGTGGAATAACTGCACATGAATTTTTCGATCTTACGATATGTCATGTGTCTGTGTTGCATAATCAGTGCACGCACAGCATTAGAGTTTTTTAGGAAAACAACCGTTTTTTGAAGACCTTCACAAAATTCATTCTGGATCATATAATGTCTATGACTGCATTCCGCTCATATCTAAAGGTTGATTAGAGATTAAAAATATATTACTTTTCATTTCATCCACAAAGAAAGTTACAGAAAACCATTACATGAAAATTTTTTATTTTAAAATAAAATTTTTTTGACGAAGGCAATTTTTTAAATAACTTTAGGAAACAGTAATAGTCCTAATATAAAAAAAAAATTTATGAAAATTAAAATATGATATTTTATGATTTCGGTGTCAGTTTTGACGTTTGCAAAACATAAATACCACCCCTCGTATTTATAAGCTTTAGATACCACTAAGAAGTGTAATGAAAAGTTAAAATGTTACTAACAGAATGATGAAATATATGTCAGATTTATATTTATAGTGAAGAAATTTAACAGTAAGATATACAAAAATAACAATATAAAACAAACTGACGGAACGTGTAAAGTGCTTTCAATTTTTATCACAAATTTTTCAGATATACTCTCAAATTATTCACACTCAGTATACATACTTACATATCGTCACATAAAATGGTTTTTTACTGTACTATAACGTACTGACCTAAACCACATCTACGCAAAAAATTTTATATTCATATCTTTAAAAATAATATTCATATTTTTAGAAACTTTAGAGGCTGTAATAGCAATTTCATAAACGAAACAGTCTTAAAAATTGTTCCATTTAAGAAAAATTTGGTTGGAAAAATATTTTATGTTTTATATATTTTTTCTTCAAGTATATGATTAAAAAATTTACTTAATTGCTTTATTTTAAGGCAAAAAATTGAAAATTGTGGTTACAGACTTTTTCATTTTCATAACGTTTTTTGCTTCTGCTGAAAAAAAATTTAAGTGTGGTTACGGTCTATTGCATTTTAGGTGACGATATATACTGTCAATGTTTTTGCACTTTCATACATATATAAATTATTCCGAACTTTGCGGTACTTACACGCAGAGAAAAAGTATAGTTGTAGTGACCATAATCTAATATTGGAACATATGGTCACGGCTGAAAATATATATTGTTATAAATAATAATTGTTATGATTCTATTTTATCATATTGTGTACGATTTTATGGTTCTTTTTTCATATTTTGTTTCGAGTTTTACTTATTATCATACCATCTTACTACATTACATTTTTTTAAATAAAACACATTAATTCAAAATTACTATTTTTATAAATTGTATATTAAGTCCATTACAAAAAAATATTTATTAATCATAAAAAATTATTTACATATTATTTGTTCATTAATTAATTTTATATATTTGTACTATCATATGTTGTGCAAGATAATACAAGATATTTATTATTAACTGAACCCAAATGTACCAAAACCTTGTCTATTATATTAATAAACTAAATTAAATGAATTATAATTAATGTGGAAAGTAAACATTAGAAACAAAATATATTTAAAAACAAACAAGTTATTAATTCTTCAACAATATTTGTAAAAAGCGTATTTATTTGTAACATTTTATTGATATGGGAATAATAATATTAATATGGTGTGAAAACAAAATATGGTATTATGAAATAATAAATAATATTTTTTGTATTAAAATATTCAAAAACATAAAACATTTGTAGCTAACAATATTAAAATTTTAATGAATGTAAATACTGAACGATAAAAAAATTTTTCTCTGTGTTTAACTTGTAACAATAAAATCAGAATTTATTCTTACTTTACCATATACTTTTCAACATTTTCTTCAAGTTTTATTTAATTTCATTTTCATTGTCTTTCTACACTCATTCATTCGCTCACTCACTCACAATTTCATTCATTGAAGTTCGTTTGTTCGTTTTAATTATTAGTTACAAATTGTGGAGTACATGCCGTGTAATTTCTTAATTACCAAACCCGTTATAAAAAAACAATCACGTTATTTAATAATTAAAACATAATGACTATGCAACACGTAGTTTTATCCTATTTTATTTATTTCTTTTTATTTTTATTTGTTTTTTTTTTTCTTACTTTTATATATCGTATATTTTACCATTAGACCAACCAACCCTGACCGACAATCCAAACCACACCATCTCACGTCAGTCCAAGCATTCCACCTCTCAATCACCCCACTTTTCTCGTGCACACATTCAACAATTTAATTCACTTCTCCTGTCCTCCTATTTCTCCTTACCATTGCAAAGTAACGTTTATACAATTTCAATTTTATTCACACGTTCGTCCATTTCTACAGTTTGTTTCGAAAAAGCTGTTCATTGAATACTTATAACGATGACCCATCAACATTTCTTAATCATTTGTGGGGCATTTAAAAAATTAGTTTTAATATATTACATCTTTTTTTTATTTGAAAAAATAAAATATAAGTTTTGTGTTTCAATTATTATTAAACACGTTGGGAGAAAACAAAAATTTTCGAACACCTGACAAACCCCACCATCTCCGATTTCGATTAAATTCGGTATGCAATACAAAATTTTAAGCTCTACAAATTTTTCAAAGTCGTAGTTTAGTTTTTATTATGGTTCAAAGTTCACTTTTCTCAGAAATTTGTTTAAAATACGTGAAATTTAAATTCATATATTTTCGGACCAATATATCCGATTTGAACAAGCTTTGGCTCAAATTGATGTCTAATAAATCTAAAATTAACATTAGGTAAAAAAACTCATTTATTTCAGGACTAATTTGATATTTTTAATATACTCGTATTTTTGTTTTGTATATGAAAGTATATGAGTAGATTTTTTAATCGATATCGTACAAAATAAATGTGTCCTAAAAATTTTGGATTTCCATTGTAATAAAATGTTTAGAGCCAAATTTGAAAAACTCAGAGTCAGGATTCCAGGCAAAGATAAAAATTACCATTTTTATTATACTCTTCACGTCGGACTGACAAGTCCATCTTCTGGAGAACGTATCTAATACATTAATACATATAACGGTGAATATCATCATGAAAATGTTTCCATAAATAGAGGTGATATCGCCATTAACATATTTTTATCGCATTTTTCGATTTTATGCAAACATTGTAATTTCACTGATCTGGTAGGATTTTCTTCCATGTATGTATATGTTTTTTTTTTTCGATGGAAAATTTATTTTATCCAGATCCATTTTTATTTATTTAAAAATTTGAGGTAATTTCGCATCACTAAATAATACTTAAAAGCAAAAGTTGAATTGTTTGCTGGGTGTTGTAAATAGGGTTATCGATGCGGTTTTCCAACCGATTTTAATTTTTTTTCGAAATGCTCATTTTTGGAATGTCAAAAAACCGTTTTTTAAACACAAAAAACTGGGTTTAATTCAAAAATACTAATATTTGAATTAAAAATTTGCGAACAATTTATTAACTGATTAATTTTCATACATTTAATTTCTTGTGTTTTATTAATATATTTTAAGGTTAAATTGAAATTAATTCTATAAGTTTAAAGAAATATTATAGTAATGACTATCTCGGATGAAATTAGCATATCAATGGAATTAGTTTTTTTTTTCTTGTAATGCCTGTAACATTCTTACAAACAATTTAAATATTTTATGGTTTTTATTAATTCAATATTTGGAATAATACATTACTTCAGTTTTTAAAGGAGTAGTATTTGGAAAGTCGATTTCGAAAAAAATTGACACACCATTTTTCTATATTAAGCCATAGCACAGTGTGAGATTTTGCATATTTAACTGGCCAAAATTCTAATGTTTATTTATTGAGTTAGAATTTGCTCTAAAATATATTTAATACATACTAATACACTAATACTGAATAGAAATAAGATCGGGTCATATTTTAGCTTATTCTTTTATCACGTCAAGAAAAAAAAAAGAATTATTGAAAAAGTCGGTTCCAATAAAATGTTTTGACGTTTCATAGAATGATTTGTCAATTTAAAGACAATGTTCAAACCATTGACTTTTGGCCGCTTAAATCATCAAAATCTCACACTGTGCATAGTTTCTGAACATATTACATAAAACTTGATCCCATTTTTGATGTTTATTTTCATACCTTAATTAAAATTTATTTCTTATAATAGTTAAATATGTACAATAAATTTTAACCTCAATATTATATCATTTATTAATATTTTTAAAGCAATATAGTCTTAGGTGGAAATATTTTCTTTTAAAAAAATTGGTTAATCGGTTTTTTGGGATTTTAAAAACAGCGACCGGTTTTTTCAAAATTCAAACTATTCGAATTATTCGAAAACCGGTTTCTATAAAAAGTCGAATAATCGATCACCCTAGTTATAACTAAATAAGACTAGTTTATTCGTATTGTATATTGCAAAAAAAAAAACAGTTCCATAAAATTCATTTTAATATCAGTAACACAATACATAGCGAATGAAACAAGAAAACTAAAAAAAAAAAATAATAATAATAAAAACAAGAACAATTTTATTCGAAATCCTTAGTTGTATAATGAACGCACGACCAGGTAGATCATAGATTTGGTATGGTACTCGTAAAAATAATTAAGATAAAAACGACTTTTGAATATAAATGGAACATGATTGCAAAGTTAAATTGCTTAGTAATTAAAAAAAAAGTGTTTTCAATGAATCAATTTATACGCTTATGATTTTTTTTAATAAGTGTACGCAATTTACTATACATACTCATATATATATGAGTGTGTATAGTAAAATATTCCTTATGACCTTATATGCATATATTATACAAATTAGATGTAAGGGTGTTTGTCTGTGTATCAATTACGTCTAAACAGTTTATTTTCATGAAATTCGACAAATATGTAGATAGTAGTTGGATGTGATGCCTACATTTTACGCCTACTTAAAAAAATTTAAATTTTGACCGTTATTAATGAAGCTATTCACAGATAGTGCTTGTATTGGTGAATGTTATAATGTCGGATCAAACCATGAGTAGGAGTATTAGGAGTGCGTCAGCAATGTCCAGGTGACAAAATATGGTAGAACCTTTCATTTGGTTAAATATAAATTCAGCTCTAGGTATTGGATATTTGTTAATGACCATTCAAGGATGCCACGCCCACATTTTGAAATCTCTTAAACGGCTGAACCGATTTTTTTAAATTTCACAGCATCATTCTGTGCGTCCCTTTATTTAAATATGATATTTAGTTTTAGATCGGAGCAAGATCTATATAATGTAAGTATTCTTAATAGCATATCCAAAGAACTGTTGTAATGAGATCCATTTAATTTTGTGGGAACTTCTTTCTTTCCATAATGCTGAAATGATGAAATGAAAAGAGGGCTGATAGAGCCAGGAGGAGTGGTAGTCCCATACAAAGAAAGTATTTATTTTCAAATAACTAATGGAGTATTACGGTTAAAGTCTTAGGAAGTTGTAGAAATAATTTTCATATAAAATTACGAATAGGGTGGATAGGTCCAAGGGAACTATTAGCCCCATAGGGGTAGCTAAGTGCACCAGGAAAAGCTACTGTTAGGATAAAAACACAGATTATATAATTTGTTTAGAAAACTGATAAATATTTTCCACTAATATTAATTTGCAGTAACCGCAAAATAAAGTTTAATTAAGAAACTGGATTTATTTAAAATATAAAAGATTAAATTTAGTTTTTTTGGTTTAATTTCTTTTTTAGCAGTCCTGAAAAGAACTTGATTTTTTTTTTTACACGATAACAACTGTTGGAATTTACACATAGACAGAAACTTTGTTTAAAAAATCATCATTTGAACAATGAAAAATCATAATTTTGCTATAAAAATCATCAAAAAGTTTATACATTTGCTTAAAATCTAACAGAAAATTGGCAAATATATGCTATATAAGACAATTTAGTTATTTGTTTGTATCTAGTTTATTGGATTCTTTAGTTTTATATGGCTTAAATAATTATTATTAAAAAATATATTTAAAAAGAGTTATTTTATTTATTTATGTATATGTATTTCATTTTATCTAAAATTATTAGTCCATTTATTTCTTATTAATTATAAAGCAGGATCAGAAGACAACAAAAGGTATTTGTTTGAAGTTCGACTTCTAGCTTTCTGTGCCTCTTCTGTTAGTTCACTTATTGGGGGATAATTTGATTCTATAATCTAACGGAAATTTTGAAGTATTTTGTGAACTGTAAGTGTTAATTCTCTCTCTGTTACAATTTAATGTCCGCAATATGGCTTGACATCTTCGGAGAGTACGTGGAGGTCTTCTTGATTTAAATAGTAGAGCATTTAGATGTTCTTTTGTTGGCTTATGTGACCTTTGTAATCTGGATGAATCCGAAAATACGTTTCACTTCTTAGAAGTTTGTCTTATTTTTAATGAGTTCTGGGTTAAATATTTTAGTAAAACCTTTTTGGATATGAACGAAGTAATAAATAAACTAAATGGCAATGATAATATAGTAACTATAGTTTATACAAATATTTGGAAACTGTACTTTAAGTACAGAAAACTTATACTGAATGAATTCAATTAAATTCCTTTAAAATTTGTTATAAGTTTGATGTACAAAATATTTAATATAAATCGTTCTTTTTTCTATAATCAATTTAAAATTTGGTAGAAAAAATTAAATTTGCTTATAAATTAATTTAATTAAAATCATCTTTAAAATGCCAATCTGGCTCACAACTATTACAGTTAAGTCAAATATATATACGTATGATATAGTTACATATAATATACAATATATATACATACGTATATATTACTTACCTTTGTAAATATTAATAAAAATATCTATTAAAAAATGTATACACTGGTGCATATTCCCATAAACGCACATAAATTTTTTAATCAACTTACCAAAAATGTGGCTAAAAAATAATCAAGGTGTTACATATTAATCTTTTAAATTATTTATTGACTTCACTTAAAAAAATAATAACAAAAAACTTAAAATGTACATTAAATTTTTTTCATTGTAATTTTAGTAGTTTAATTTAATTTTATGGCATTTTGCTATATATGCACTTAAACTAATGAACCAATTTAGCATTACCAATAATGTGCTGTTGAACCTTTGCTTTGGATAACTTCAAAAATTCAGTCTGATATTGATTCGACTAATTTTTGAAGAAAATCACTATCAATTTTTCCTCTGGCTTGTTTTCTATGCATTTCTTCAAATAGTGGAAAACTATGTTCATTAAAGCACGATTGCAGCGTTATCCTGTTGGAATATGCAATCTTCATAAATTTTTTCATCCATGAATGAGAGAAGATCATCTTCCAATAGTTCATAATAAATTGCACTGTTCATTTTATTAGGAACAAAACATATTTATGATATTCCTGCAGCAGAAACGGCTGTCCAAACCATAACACTCGAATTTCATTCGACCTCAAGTCATGTCAATAGCAAGAATATGAATCGGTCCAAATTGAATTTCTTTTCATCAGAAAAGGTTACTTTATTCCATTCATCTGTCCATTTCATGTATTTGCGCGCAAAATTTAAACGATTTTGCTGATGCGATTTTTACATTGGCTTACATTTTGGTTTCTTCCATTTTATGTTACCTCTGTTCGCAAAATGTGTGCAACATGTTTGGAAGTGGCAGGAAGGTCAAGTTTATTTTTTTATTTGTGTAGCATTTAATTTATTGCGAATGGCTTCTTCTTTTATTATATTAATTTGCCTTTTTTGTTAATTTTTGATTACCTTTTATTGGTTTCCGTACTCCGTATATCTGCCCTTTCTTAAGAAAGCCTCGAATAACTCCCTCCGAACGGTTAATTTTTCATTCAATTTCTCTGTTAGAATAGTCTTAATCACGAAAAAAATTTAATTTGATTTTTTTCCTGGTCTGTAAGAAAATTTCCTTTGGGCATCCTTTAAGCTGATGTAATTTCCCAATTAAAACAAAAATATTTCCAAAGTGAAACAAACGATTAAAACTGTTAAAATTTTTTAATAGCTTTTTTTTGCAATAACTTTGTAGACAAATTTTACTCGACTGCGTTTGTAGAAATACAAAAACAAGAAACAAATATTTCTTACATAAAAAAGTACCCTTATATCGCGAGTTATTGTAACAACACAACATTATTTTTGATTAAGAGAAAAGAAATATGCACCAGTATATATATATATATATATATATATAAATTTACAACTCGTCTTAGTATTGTTTGTAAAAAAAATGTAGAACACAATGTTGTTTTTGAAACTTTAACATTTTCAAATTTGTTTCGTTAAAGACTTTTTATTGGAATTTTCGTTTTGTATGAGAAAACTTGAGTTTGCAATAATGTTTTGGGACTCCTTTAAAGAGATTTCATGCTCAGTCTGAATTAATTATTATTAATTGATTTTTAAAATTTTCATAGTAAATAATTATATGTGCATTTCAAGAATTTTATAGAAATAATTAATGTATATGACGTTAATTTTCAATGTTCGTGATTCTTACTAAGCAATTGTTTTATCCTAATATACAGTTACAAGATGCACCCATCGTGCACATTATTCAATTTCATTAATATGTGTCAGAATTGTAGTATACTTATATAAAATCATATTAGACTGGTTAATATTATTATATAGTTCAGAATCTAAATATATCTTAGCAGTCAGTACTGTTCGGTGATCGTTTATGGCATGAAGATCCGAAACTCAACGAAGACCCGAGCAAGTAAAATCGACACATTATTTTGCTGTAGAATTCAATTTTAGTATGAAATAATAGGCAAAGCTTAGAATTATAATTTACTAGACTCACTGTCTAGTAAATTTATGTAGTCCTGTGAATTCATTTTATAAGGTTCAATAAATGTCTCCAACTTTTTTCAGTCGGCTTATATTATGAGCGATTCGATTTTCTCTCTCTTTCTCATGCACATGAACTTATTCTGTTGTTGAAGTGTTTAACAAAAAATGTGGATTTTTATACCGCTGTATAAGTTATGTCTTTGCCAATCTTGAGTCAAAATTTTGATATAAATCTCTTCATCATTTCGCCATTATTTCTCTGTAATTCACGTTGTATTTGACCGAAAAATTGTAAATATATCATTAAGTACCGCTAGTCAGCAATAGATTATGTGTTAATGTTCGATTTGCCTTTTCCGCATACTCTATTTTACAGATGCAGTGTCATATAGATATTGAGTCATACTTTAATTATTTTAGCAATTCTTTCAAAAGTTCAGTACGTGGCGGCATGTTTTGGATATAAATTTAACTATGAATTAAAAAATACCCTTTTTAAAATCTAAACGTCTTAACTACTCCCCAACAAATTATAACTTCCCACCAGTGTTGCCAAAACCTAAGTGGGAAAAAGTGCTAGAATTTACTTTTTAACATTTGTAAAAAAATAGTTATATTATTTATTTCCAGGGCTAAAGCTAAAAGAACATTAAATAAAATAATAAAAACACATTCTGAAAATTGTTCTTTAGAAATAAAACAAAATTTATGAGTAAATTTTTTAAAATTCTATTTTTATCTTAAGGTATCCAAGTATGTGTTATCTGAATTATACTGTTCTACTTATTCCAAATAACATATATGCTAACATTTAGACGAACTAAAATATTCTTTCTTTTACCGAAAATTTGCTTTTCAAAATCTATCATTTATTTTTTATTAAAAACCAGACACAATATAAACTCGTGTTTCTGGATAATTATTGCAGACCCCGATCTGGATTTTCGAATTATCCGGATTACTGAGGCTTTTTTTGGTTCAGTTTTGTTAAAAAAAAACCATTAAAGTATATCTTTTATTTAATATATGAAACTCTTAGAGTATCAAGTTCAAATTTTTCGTCAAATAACATTTCATATTTAAAATTTTTTATCTAAAAAAGGGATGTGTTTATACCCTTTTTACTGAAGCATTTTAGGAAGAAACATTAACTGAAAATGAAGGAATTCAAGTAGAATCAACTCCTTCATAATAATTGTACCATTTTGTATTTTGCAAGTTTTGCTAAAATTTTAATAAGGAAAGATATTTAATAAGGAAAGAATTTTAATATTTAATCCGGATTATGGAGTTATGGAATGGAAAGTTAGGAAATGCCGTTCGAATTAACGAATAATACGGATTATCGAGAAGAATTTTCAAATTTGTATTAAAATTAAAATTTAAAAAAGTAGGTGATATTTAAATGATAATAAAAAATAATTTTAACGAAATAAACATACTTTTACCAAAAACCATTATTTAGCAAGAAATAAAATTCTCGAAAAATTTTGTCTTCAAAAAAATTATTTAAAAGCGTAATAATATTTCAATATATTTCAAAATAAATAAAAAATAAAATAAAACATTATAGGACTATTAGCTTATCAAGTTTTAAGCAAGTGTTAAAGCAAACCATATATAAAATGACAAAATAATCATTTTGTATACAATTAGGCTGTAACTTTGGATTAAAATTTGATAAGTTAATATTGTATTCGGGTATATTATGGAAATCGATTTCAGAAATAAAATGAATTGAAATCGAAAAAATGTGTGACATATTTATTTTTTTGTTTTCTTTACTGCTGAAAATTATAGTGAGTTTATTAGATTTTATGATAAAATTTTAAGTGTTCCACGAAAATAATTGTCTTGGTTTTAAATAGTGTTGTATCCCATAAAGGAAAAATTAAGCATTATTCCAAAAATTATTCTTAAAATCTATCGAAATTCATCACTACTTTTAAAGCGTTGAATTTGAAAAGGATCGATTTCCATCACATACCTGATTACGATGCTTTAAATTAACGAAAGTGTTATTTAATTATGTTGATATTACGGTCTTTTTACTTTTGTTAATATGTACGTAATTTTTGAAGATAATTTATTTATTTATTTATTTAATAGCCAATGAAATAAAAATTTCTTACGGGCTAGCATATATATTATTCTTAAAGCTATTTACAGTAAAATTTTTTCCATAATCATTCAATAACAAAGTCTTATTATTTAACTAAGTTAAAAATACTCCTCTTAATGTAGATTGGATGTACTGAGAAGTCAATATATGGATAAAAATGGGATCAAAGTTTGCATAATTGGTTCGAAAATATTTTATTTTTAAAGGAGTATAACTTCTAGTCGGACGATTTGGGATTACGAATTCGATCTTACAAAGTAGGAACTCGGAGTTAATTGAACCGTTCACTAAATTAATTACAAGTGAAATATTCATATATTTTCTTCTACTTTTAAGAATAGGGAGATCAATAAGCTGTAGTTGACTTTCATATGATGGTAAATTAATATTAGAATTCCATGGAAGATTACGAAGGAAAAATAAGAGAAATTGTTTCTGAACCGATTCAATTTTCTTTATATGAACTTCTTATTGAGGATCGCAGACCACAGAAACATATTCAAGGGTTGGCCTTACGAGAGATGTGAATAATTGCTTGCAAACGTAAGGAACCTTAAACTCTCTTCCCCAGCGCTTGAGAAAACCTAGAACTCCATTTGATTTATTAACGATTTGCGAAACGTGGGAATTAAAGGATAGTTTACAATCAAGCAGCACACCCAGATTAAGATATTCATCAAATAAATCAAGTTGATATTCATTCATTATGTATCTACAGAGTACTGGATATCTTCTGTAGAACATCATATGTTTACACTTTTTTAAATTCATTTCCATTAGATTCATCATACACCAATCATAAAGATTGTAAAGATCTGATTGGAGTAAAGAACATTTATAGGAATAGTTAAAGCTATGGAACAGCTTTACATCATCATCATACATTAATATTCTAGAATTCTTAATGCACATTGGTAAATCATTTATAAATATTAGGAATAATAAGGGGCCGAGATGACTACCTTGTGGAACACCAGATAAAACAGGAAGATATGAATATTAAATTCTTTGTGTTGATGTATATGTACACTGTGATAGATTAAAATACTTTTTGCATATTAGGTGGCGATATGCACATACTAAGGAATTTAAAATTTTATATAAAACATATACTGATGTCAAAAGAATAAAAATTAGTTTATTTCAATTTACAATAGTTTCCAATTTTTGAAAGAATTGTTTTTGAAAAAAAAAATGAGAATATCATAGTCTCAATAACATTTGTATGATAATACTTGGAACCGAACGAAATCGATTGGCAAAATATTCGGTTGCCATGACGAATTTGTTTTCTCTGTATACAAAACACAACATAATCGTTGCTACCATTTGTCTGTTTAGAACTATCCATTAACTTAACCTGATCTATATTTTCATGTCACTGTATAAAGGCACTTAATATCCTACGTGCTATATCCCAACGGTTATGTGCGCATAACCTATGCGAAGACTCTTTTCCAGCTGAGAAAAATTTACAATTGCTTGGTGCTTTAAAAAAGGTTATTACAATTACATGTGCAAATAATTATTAAATATAAAATATACACTTATACTAAAAGTTTTTGGAATTTAGCAAATAAAGGAGCCTCGTTTTTATATTATTGGGTGAATCGGAGATATCAATAAAATCGTATAACAAATTAACTTCTGAACTGATCAATATTGGTAAAATTGGATCAATGGCATGGAATGGCTAACAGATGGTAGGATCTCAACATTCGATTAGGAACAATTATGGAAACTTTACTAAGAAGAAATTTAGAATCAAATTTTCTTTGAAGAAGATCAATTATAAATGATATATTAGAGGTAATTTTTCTACTAATTTTTGATCAATTGCAAAAGTAATTAACATAATGTTACCTTTTGACCACATTCAAAAGTTTTCAGGACGACTATTTTCTTCTTTGGCATCTCTTCTTCTTAGACTACGTTGATCATGACATCCATCCATGGCTTAATTATAAGAACATATTACCAAACTCAATGTGTCAAATTGCTGCCTTTACACTTCAGTATCAGATATACTTGCTTTATGCTGTAGCCAGCAACTTTTTATGCTGCTCTTTTTGAGCTTCACAATTCTTTGCAGAACTTCTGTCTGGATAAGATGTAGCAATCCGTCAGATCATATTATGTTCGGATCTCCAGCTACACTTACACTACTTACACTGTACATTTTGCATCATTTTAGTTGAATTTGCTCAAGTTTGTTTGGTTAGACAAATAACAGCTACCATTGTAGTAACCACTATTTAAGTAGGCTTTGACTTTTTTCTCCACTTCTTGGAATTTTTAAGGTTTCAAAATTTTTGGATGAAAACTATTATTTAAGTTATCTTAAGAAATCAAATTTGCAGTCGTATATCGGCTAAAACATAAGTATTTTTAAATTATTTTCAAGTACGAATGTTTAGTAGATCTACAAATGGTTCTTATTTTTATTTTATTTTATTTATTTGTTATTTTTAATTTTAAAATTTTAATACTAAGAGCAAAAAAATATCATGGCCACATTGATAGATTTCATTTTTTATCTTAACAATATCCTTTAAGTTGTCAACTAAATACTAAAATTGCAAAAAACCATATTGTGTGCTTCTTTTTAAAACTCTTTTTTTTTTCATTTATTGTTATAATAACTAGAGATATGACAAGAAATTCATATTAAAAATAAGTAAAATGCCTCCATCAACAGCAATGATGACAGCTTTTATTGGAAAAGCCCTTGACACAAAAACAATATTGCATGCAATTGTTATTGAAACTTAAAGTACGAACGAATGAGTACGAGTATCATAATAAATGTGACAACCAACGACTATAAGCCACTAAAGTGGACTAAATGTAATGATTTATCGATAAGATGATAATAAAGAAATCTGCCATTTATATATGAATCCGACTACAAACATTTATTCATATAATAACAAACCCTATTGACCACATCATATTGTTGTCATCGTTATTATCATCATGGTTGACTATTGTTAATAAATAGGAAAAAAAAACAAGAAAAAGAAAAAAGAACTATCTAAAGCTATGAAAGTTAATATACTCTTTTTCTAGTGCGCCTCCTACCACTTCCCCTAACATTAGCGCTCGTTCTTTTTTTTTTTTTTTGTCATTGTGAATTGTCTGGAAATACTTCCAAACATACATATGTAAGTATCAAAGTACGAATGACTTAAGAATGAGTTTATAAATTTATTTTTAGACAAGATTGACTTTTATTCTTAAACAATCTTATAGAAACCATTATCTCTTGGTCTTATCGTCATCGACAATATCTATGATTATTGCATGATATGGATAGAAATGTTTTTATAGCATATATGTATGTGTTTGTTTGGCTGCTGATATTCGTTTGTTGCCAGCATGTATTTCATTGTTTGTCAATGTCATAAATTTCAAATTGAAATCTATTGAAAAATAATAATAATAATAATAATAGTCATAAAAAAAGTGCAAGAAGATGAGAAGAAAAATCTTGGTTATTTTTTTTTTTTTTTTTTATTCGTATTATTGCTGTTGATGTTATTCTTGTTGTTCAAAATTTTATGATGAAAATATAATAGAAAATTTAATATTTGAAAATCATTTTTATAATCATACGTGATAAATTTAAAGAATCTCTTTTGGACGTTTATCATCATAAAAGTTTAATAAAATTCATTTGCAAAATAAAAATACACCAACGCAAACACACGCATGACTTTTATATATATATATACATATATATATATATATATATATATATATATATATATATAAAAGATTTAAATATTTTATTAAAAATTTTCTTATTGTTTACACTGATGATTTATAAACTGTCATCTTATATTAGATAGAATATCTGTAAACATTGTTAACAAACATGGAACGTGATTTCTTAATAGAATTTAAACGAATAGTGAAATGCAAAACATACACTCACTTACAGCGTATACAAATGCTGACACTATTACAAATAACTACAGACACACATACCTACCTACATACATATGTAAGTATGTGTGTATATACGATATTAAGGAAAAGCTTGCCAACAAATAATTTTATACTACTAAATATATTATTCGAGGACAATTTTAACAGATATTTTAAAATTTTAATATCTCATTTAATTTTATTCAATACACACATACTTTCTGTGCATTAGTACAGAATATTTAGGATTAAATACTGGGTGATTTTTTTATCGTATGGAATGTTTAAAGTTAATTTATTTTTGATTTTTAATTTTAATAATAAGTATTTTAGAAAGTAGAAGAATTAGGATATAAATGTGATTATGCAATTAAATGTTCAAAAACTTAAATCAAATTTTTAAATAATACTTCAAAAATAAAAAATGTAAAAAATTTTTGAAGTTGAATTTTATTGTATGATATTATATTTTCAACTTAAGAATATGCAATGATATAGAAATTTTTTAAAATAGTTTGATTTTGAAAATCAAAGATTCCTTTCAAACTTGGAAAAAAAAACTTTAGTAACTTACATAAACCTTCCGGCTAGGAAAATAAGTATTAAAGGATTCTTCTAAAACGATATATTTTGCATCGAGTATAGCTCTTTGTAGCATTCCAAAATCGATACATAGCGTGTCATTGGAAACAAAGACTTATCTACTGCCTGAAAATAGAAGCACATTTGGAAACACTCGATATTAAATAACTCTCCAATCTCATATATGTGCAATATTATTTAAAGCCTGGAAATATAAGTTTCAGGTTTAAAAGTATTTCTGTATGTAATGAGAAATTTTATCTGTTAATAAGTAAGCGATTATACATCTTCTACTTTGTTTCCAATAAATAGGAAATAAAAATTGGTAATGGATTCTTAATGAAAGGAAGCCGAGTATTTTCTTGGTGAATTTTCATTGAAGAAAAAGTAGAATGTGTGCACTTATAAAGACCTAAATAATGAAGTACTATCATATTTTCCGGCTGGGAAATTTTATTATTTTTGCCCAAAAAAAGTATGCTGTAAGCAAAACATAAAATAAAAGTTTTTTTTTTTTAATATACGTACATTTTATCGATAAAACTTAGAAAAAGTTTAAAACTTATTGAGTTTTTAATTCATTTTAAGGAACGATATATCGTTATATTCTAAAAAAAAACATAGCATTCAAAAATACATATAAAGGTATATTTGGTTTTGAAGAACAAATTTACTCCGAGTCGAAATTTAAAAAAACAGAAATTGACCATTTTAATACAAGTTTTTTTAAGAATCTGAAATTGTTTTCACGTTTCAGCACATGTCAAGTTTTTAGTGCAGTAACTATTCCCAACATTTTTTTATAGAATATCTCAAACTTTAGATAAAAGTTGTTATGTGTAGCAAAATGTTATTATCGGGTTTTCAAAAGCTTATTGGGAATAATTGACATTTTAAAAGTTCAAATCAATTCAAAGTTCCAGTGTCAATAACAACTTTAATTAAATTTTATGCTTAGATTTTAATATTTGTAAATTTTATATATATATATATATATATATATATATATGTAAATTTTTAAAAATAATCAATAAAAACAAATGTCCAAAATTATTTTCACACATGAAAAAAATCAGTACATACGTGAAACTAGAGATCATACATAATAAAATCTGTAAAATTTCGAAAGATTAAAAAAAAAAAATATGGGTGTCAAATGAAAGCCAAGAATACCTGCAATAAATAAGATTTTTAATTTAAATGCTGCAGCACAAAAAGTTAAGAAAATTAAATTAAATATTACAAATATTTATTTTAATATTTATTTAAAAACAAATATTAAAGGACAAAAATTTGTAAAAATATTTTTGCTTAACTTTTTGTACTGTGAAATTTTGAACTCTACTTGAAGTGATAGAAACAAAAAAAAAAAAAAGGTAGAAAATGCAGTTTTGCTATGTGGGCCTTAGTTTCACGCATACCGATTTTTCATGTATTGAAATGATTGTTGCAGGGTGTAACAAAGACAAAGAAACTTTGATCTTGTGAACTGAAATAACATTTTCGTTTACCCTCGTAAATATAAAATCGAGCAACATAAACGTTATTCCTTATAGAGAATGTATAAGTTTGACTTTGATGACAATATCAGAGTATAATCACAGCATCATTTCGAGTACAATATTTTAACAATGAAACAAAACAAACGAATGAACAAACAAACGAAGGAAGGAATGAACGAATGAATGAATAAACACTCTTATACACATAAAGATACTGATTGACACAGTTACACAAACACTGGTAACACACAACATTCAATTTTAAAATTCATCCTGTTTTGCATACTAAATGAAGTTGTAAATAATACATTACCTTAACAACAAACAAAAAAGCAAAAAAAAAAAAAAAAAATACAACGAAAAGACAACTCACATAATTTTACACAGTATAGTTACATACCAATGCCATCAACAATACATATTTTATACAAAATTTTACAATATACATAAATATATAATATACATAAATATAAATATCGGTACATACAGATATACTACATTGTACAAATAGTGAATTTGATGAACAAAATAAATACAACAATGACGAAGAAATAACGTAAACACACTCCCATATAAATAGATATAATGAAATTGTATTAAAGTTGATTTTTAAATATTTGTGTGATGCGTTAGAAGATACTTTTATGAGCCCCCAAAACTCACAAAACTGTTATAAAGTAAATATAAATAAAAAAAAGGTACTAACAAAATGTGTACACTCATGTTGAAAATTGTAAACCATATATTTGTTCCCTGCCAACATTCGCGAAAAAACGTACCTCAGTCTTAATCATTTTTGGATGACACTTTTCAGTACTTTCTTGTTGCATCGAAAAAGTATCGTTTTGAAGTGTAAAATATGAAATTAAGAAAGTATCGAAAAGTAATCGCTTTTGTAAACTAAAAATAGATTAAACAGAAAAAAAGAAAAAAAAATTAAGTAGGAATATCTTATAATATATATTATATTTATTATAATAGACCTACATAAATGCTTGCCTTATATTTACTTGCATATTCATTGAAATATTTTATCAAATGTACGAATTAAAAATTAACTGATGTTTATATATATATATATATATATATATATATATTCTTTTTAACAAACATTATTAGCAATGTTATCATTTTAAAAGTTATACATTTACTAAGCATGCTTGTTCTTTTTTCTTTGTTCTGAAATGTAAACCGTCGCCTAATGCAACTTTCTTAGATCACAATTCGATACTAATGTGTTTTGTTATTGTAAATTGGTTATTTTTTACATTTGAATATCTAAAAGTGTTTAAAAAGACACTTTTTAACATTTGAATAAAAAAACTAACTTCCAAATGCTAACAGAGTTAATGTTTAAGATGTTATCATAACATTTTGCTAGTAAAAATATAGTTTTAGTTTTTAATAACATTTCGAAATACATACATGTGCCTATTCGTCTCATTGCTAATGCCAAAAATTACATAAGAAATATTTGTGTCTCACCTTTTCAGTTGCAATACCATGTCCGGTAATCACAGCCAATAAATTGTATTTTTGGTTAATTTTGTATTAGATAACTTTTTTTGATGTTCTTTTTTTCTAACAAGATATAAATATGTTCAAATTATACAATGCAAACAGAAGAATTGTTTCAATAATTCCAACACAAAATAAATACCAGTAGTCTAGCAAAACCCCCAAAAGGTTTTTTAAAGTTAGTCTGAATTTCGGTTTCGGCCTCTTGAAGTTCGAATTTTTTGGACCCCTTTATTCAATATGATTGGAAATAAAAAAAAAAAAAAAAAAACAAAAAAACATTTAAATAATTTAAATTCCAGTTGAACTTTCAAAAATATTTGTTTACAAAAAAGCGGGCGTGGCATTTTTCATTAACATTATATCCATTATTTGCTTTCGGAGGATACACGATATATGTATATGTGTCCAAAATATCATATCATATATCGCAAACAATCTTATTATAAAAAGTGAGCGTAAAAAGGTAGATGCATTTAATAAAGATCTTACATAATATCTAAGAGGAGCTTTGAATTTAATAAAATAATAAATGCCTATAAACATATTGAAATTTACTGATTTATCCATAAAATGAAAATTCGAAATGACTTTGTAAAATCCTTTTGAAATTTTATTAATCTAGTGGTATACTTTCACTTCGCGTTGGAATCATTGAGGCAATATTTAATGACTCAAAATTTGTTGCATAGTGTTATTAAAACTTACTATATATATTTTTCTTTTTTTATCATTTGAAACATAAATTCAAATGACATAACAGCAAAGTGCTTTTAAAGTGCTTATTTCTTTTAATTTATTGTTTCTTTTAAATACTTTAAGAACGAGTATTAACAAAATGCGTTTAAAGCAATTGGATATTTTATAGACATACATATACATTCACATATATGAAAGTAAACATTTCTGTTTCTTTTTTATGTTAAGACTCCTCTTCATAAACATACATATATGTGTTCTCTTATGAATTCAGAGAAGAAAAAAAGGCCTTTACTGCATAGGCCTTTACTTTTCATTTCAAGAAATTATGATATGAAACCTGCATATTAAAAAACAAACATTAAAGCAATTTTCGTCAGCCCCTATGTTTGCAGTAAATTATATTGGTTCTAGTATAATAGGTTATTGAACGGATGATAGCAGGAGTAATGTTTGTGGACGTAGTTTTGAACTTTTCTAGATTGTAAATGGCAAGGAAGATCTGTGCTGGGAATTTATTCCAAATACAAACAGTACAGGTAAAGAACGAATTTTTATTATAAAGTGTTTTACGACCGAATGAACGGATGAGCTATAGAATGAAATAAAGGCTCTGGAATATACATGAGAGTTGTACGATGTAAATAGTATATAACACAATCAGAGGGAGTGATGTATACCGTTTCAAAACTCCAAGGCACTTAAAAGCTTTTGAAAAAATTGCACCACGCTATACTCTATTAAACGCTTTAGAAATATTTAGGGCCACCCACTTAATTTTCGCCAAAACCCTGTACGAAACGATACCATCTTTCCAAATTAGGAAGTCACTCTTAGAAAGGTTTTTACGAAATCTTTACTACGAGTAGCTTTGCAAATTTTTGGATTCCAAATAATTAATAAGATGGTAGTTCATCATTTTCTCCATTAATTTGGACAGAACAGAGCAAATAACTATTTGACAATAATTTTAAAAACTTGTTAATCTCTTCCTTTTTAGGAATTTGTCTTACATTAGCAACTTTTCATCACATAGGATATTAACCGGCATGGTAATAGTGAAGGGCGTGCTAACGGTTCTTAATAACCCTTGGGGTATTAAGAACTCTAGCATTAAAACGCTGTCCGTATAGAGTTTTTTTTCGCTCCTTAGCAATTTGATGGCCAATATCTCGCATTCTTGCACATCGCATCAGCGTCAGCGTTTTTTGAAAGGTTTCATTCTCAGCATAACCATATTTTTCACCATTTTCGCTTCGAAACAAAGTTAAAATGTCGTTGAGCTCAGCTCAATGTAAGTGATTGTTGGAAGTTTTGCAACTGTTTGTAAAATGTTACGAAGCTTGGAGAATGAAAAGGAGGCTGAAATGGTTCAGTGATCCGAATTGCTAAGAGTTGCAAAGACACTCATTTCAAATTCAGAGTGTGACATAAGAAAGTGGTCAAGAGTATTGTTATGGTGCACTTCAGTAGATGAAATAAGCGATTATTTATTAATTTATTTATTTACTAGTAGCGCAAGTTGATTGTGCGCGCAAATAATTCAACATATTTTCTTTCTGGAATTGTATGACTATAATCAGGATCGCGCCGTTCGGACATATCTTAAGAATCAACGATAGAGTCGGAAATGTTCTGCTAGATTTGAAACAATGAATTGTCAATTGGCAGAATTATTTTCAAAATATTCTGTCAAATGCTTTTTAGCTTACAAAAGCCAATTTTTATTTAACATGATTATTTATTTTTTACTTTTTAATTTTTATTTTTTTTATATTTAGTTTTAATAAAAATTTAACTAAATAATTAAAAATAGTAGGTTAGTGTTATGTTTTTTCTAACTGAAGTAAAATAATAAAACATATTTATCATTTAGTTATTTACTTATTTTTTTATTATTTAGGGCCTGAAATTCATCCTATAATCAGCAAGATATTGCTGGTTAAAGCTGAAGTCCTTTGATCTCAGATCTAATGCCACACTAGTATTTAAACTTGATAAAAAAAACTCACGTTAATAAATAAATAAATAAAAAAAACATATTATAATTTAAAAAGCAAAACCTTTAAGAATGCAAAATTTTTACGTTTTTAGAGTTTGACCGGTTAAACTCTAAAAACGTACAAATTTTTCATTTGGTATGGTAAGTATTTGGTTCAAGTCGTTCATTCCAAGGAAATTGAGTTTCGAAAAAATTGGGTTTAAAAGATATTTTATATTCTAATATTCCAATTTATGTATGCAGATTTTGACATATTTTTTTTAAGGAAATTAGCAACAACATTTTTATGGCAACACTGATATCACTATCAGCGTTGCCTTCCTGAATTTGGAATTTGTAAAGAAACCCGAAGTCCAAGATTGGGCCCGATTTTTAATTTAACCTTTCGATTTTTTCTTTTTGAGCAAAACTAATTCTTTTCGATGCAAAATTTATATAACAATTAGGAAACAATAAAATTGTTTTTAGAGTTTTAAATTATGGGAATATATTTTCTAAAATTGTTTTTAGCAAAACAAATTTTTTATACGAGCTATTATTTCCAGTGCTTAATTAACAAATTAAGGAATAATAAAATTGAAATTTATTTCTGTAGAAATAGGCTAGTTCCGATGCGCATTTCGCTGGTTGCTTAAGCCAGCTCATCAGGAAACCTTTCCCGTATTTTAAGAAAGCTAAAAATGTCTTATACATAAAACATAGTTTTTAGTAATTTTTTTCTACCCGCTATTATTTCCTGTGCTTAATTAAAAAATTGTTAATAACATTTTTTTAAAATAAATTTTATGAGTCATATGGGATTCAGAGAGCAAAATATTTTTTATAAATTGAACAATAAATTGTCACAAAAATACTGACTTCAGTATTTTACGAACTGTTAATATTTGATGTCAGTATTATTCGATTTAAATATTATAAGAGAAAAATGATTGGTTCACATATATATCAGGGCGTACTGAAGGGTTAACCTATAATCTTGCACGCAGAAATTGTTGTAGATAATTTTTTCAATAAGGTTGAAATAATTTTATAATATTATGGCCATTGTAAAATTGAATTATGGTTCTCACAACCATATTATAGTTGCTAGGATTCAATGTGTTTACAAATTTTATAATAATATGTTAATGTTAAATTATAGTATATCATTTTAACACCATAATGCTATATTAAAGTTGGTAAACGTATATATAATTGCGACAAATGACATATGTTTGGCACAATCATAATATGGTTACTCTAACGTGTGTTATATCCATGCAACCATTATATTGTTGTGAAAACCATATTACATTTATTTAGTACCATAATATTACAGATTTATTTCACCATATCGCAAAAATTGTTTGCAACCATAATTTTCTTCCGAAAAAATCTATGTTGTAAAATTTTACTCAAAAATATTCACACACAAGAAAAAAAATATTAAAGTAGTTCAAAATGGATATATTGTTATAAGTAAAAGCTGTGGACGAAATTGAATATGTCTAGGACAAATCTTCTTATTTTTTTTACGTCCATTAAGTACAAAATCAGTATAGAAAGTTTTTACTAATAAGAGAGCGGATTCTTATGTAATTATTTTTTGAAAATATGTTCCTAAAAATGCATGTAAAAATACATAATATACCCTAAAACCTGAAAACATGCAAATATTTTTTTTTATATATATTAAATTAAGCGATTTTATAATTTTATGATTAGAATAGAAAATGTCCTATCTATTTCAACAAATCTAATGGAGCGTATTTTATTTCAGAAGGATAGTTAACACGAGATATTATCTGAATGTAGAATAATAGAGTTTGATTTTTTTAATTTTCGAAAACCCTTTATCTTTTTTAATCACAGCTTGCAACTTTATAAGATCAAATTTCATAATAACCGGTTGAGGAGAAATGGCAAAATATATGGAACCGCGTTCGATAAATATACGAGAATTTGATTTTTATTGAAATCCTCCCCCAAAATTTCACCGGCTAATAAAATGCAAGCTAATTGGATTCGTGGTTTACGATTTCAAAGGGTATAATATTAATCAAAAAAAAAAAAAAAAAAAACGTTGCTCATATAACGTTGTGATCCAAAGCTTCAAAAATTATATTTGCAATTTGTAATGTTTTTGGTTTCATCCATGCTTTTTTTCTTTCAGTTAAATACACAATTATATCAGGTATCGGTCATTAGCAACCAAAAGTGGTTTCTAAGGTTATTTAGGACGCTGAATTCGAATCTACATTCATTTTATCAAAATTGACTTTAGTTTTCGAGATATCATCAAAAATAACGTTGAAAGTATTTATTAAATTTATTACTTAAGAAAAGAAGTAAATCAGTTTTTTGATTCAATATATCAGTTAGTTGATTTAAAGAATACGTTTATATTTTTAATAATAAAATGTTCGCTGACTTGCTCATTTTCCCGACTATACAAGAATTTTCCAAGACCCATCAAAACTTGTCTCCAAAACGAAAGAAGATTATTATTATATTATAAGTCGCCAGATATTCCCATAATTATCTATAGTTCGTCAGAGTTGTCTGTGATTACTGATGAAATCAAAGATGATTCTTCCTTACCGAATGCGTCTTTGACTACACCGGTAAACTGCAATGATCGCACGTTTAATCTAAATGCAATTCGCCCAACTTGGAAACACAGTCGAATCCCGTATACATCATTGACTTCTATATTAATTTTGAAATTCATCGATATCAGCACCCGAACCTAAAAAACCACGTACAATTCCCCCCGCGAAAAACTATTTTTGCAACTAGATTTTATGATACTACGCACAGTGGGGTCAAACGCAAATTTTTTGGTAATAAATCTGAATCTCCTAAACTACTGGTCGGATCAAATTGAAATGTATGGAAGAGTTGTAGAGGAGGACCTAAGCTTTCATAAAAATCATCTTGTAGCCACCCTGTGATAACACGAGATAAGCTACAGGGTGTCAAAGTTGACTACCTCGAGTATGTAAAAGTTAAAAAAAATCGTAACTTGTACAAATGAAGTCCGATTTTAAAGATTTTTATATTTCTGGAAAGTGCTTGGCAAGATAAAGAAAAAATAAGCTTATTCATCTAAGTTATCTCTTGCAGTTAAAAAGATATTTACACTTGAATTTTGAATTTTTGATTTTTTGGCTCGACTTTCTTTCGTTTTTCGGGAATAAGTCCGGAGATATATGAGGTAAAAATTTTTTAAAAATATTCTGTAATTTGCTACATATTTCAAAATAATATGCTGAAAGAATTTTTGGATTATCTCAATTCGTCTAGACGTGAAAAATATTCAAAGTCAGCACTCTGAAATTGGCATGAAAAGTGGCTATTTTTTTTATAAAAATATAGTACAATTCATTCACTTTTTTCTCAAAGTTCCGTTAATAAAAAAATTTTCTCCTTATTAATTTCAAAAGATAAGGCTTCATAAATGGTTAATAATGAAATTTTGAATTGATTTAAGTTTGCACCCTACATCCAGCATTGGCCGAAAATTGTCAATTTTAAAAAATAGTTTCATTTTTATCGATTAATAAAAAAAATGTCACGCGAGCTTTTTTAAATTTGGTACCCATATTTTTTATAGAAATAGATTTAGAATGATTTAACACTAAACTGCTTCCCGCCCGGCCAAAACCGAATGCAGGAGTGGAGATTTTATGTTAAAAGTCAGTTTTTTTAACGACTATTTTTAAAAGCATATTAAAAGCATATTAGCATAATATTTTTAATATTATTTCTTATGTAATGTATAAAACACAAATCAAGCAAATTTAAAAACTTAAAAAAATGTAATAAAAAACGAAGGAAAATATACTTATTTATGTACTTAGGTAATTTTAAAAACCTTTTCAGTAGAAAAAAATTATGAACACTTTAAATAAATTTATTAAATAATATTATTATCTCGTAACAAAAATAAGCAATGCAGTTGAGTGTTACGTATACACACATATAGAAATACGGAACAAAATAGTGAATTTTGCAACTTTTGACGCAACTTGGTAGTTTTGAGGCATTATATTACTATTATTAAATGACCCATATCAACATTTTATATATCGTTGAATTGGTAAATAAGTCTATATTTATATTCTTTTAACATTTTTAAAGTATTTGCAAAATTAGTGAAGTTGTATTAAAAAAATTAAATTTTTTTGGATTTTCAGCTATTTTTTAAAAAAAAAATGTATTTTTGAAAAATTACCAAAAATAGGTTATTGGAGCTATTTTATTGATTTTTTTAGGAATGAAAGCTTGATTTGTGTTTTATACATTACATAAGAAATAATATTAAAAATATTATGCTAATATGCTTTTAATATGCTTTTAAAAATAGTCGTTAAAAAAACTGACTTTTAACATAAAATCTCCACTCCTGCATTCGGTTTTGGCCGGGCGGGAAGCAGTTTAGTGTTAAATCATTCTAAATCTATTTCTATAAAAAATATGGGTACCAAATTTAAAAAAGCTCGCGTGACATTTTTTTTTATTAATCGATAAAAATGAAATTATTTCTTAAAATTGACAATTTTCGGCCAATGCTGGATGTAGGGTGCAAACTTAACTCAATTCAAAATTTCATTATTAACCATTTATGAAGCGTTATCTTTTGAAATTAATAAGGAAAAAATTTTTTTATTAACGGAACTTTGAGAAAAAAGTGAATGAATTGTACTATATTTTTATAAAAAAATAGCCATTTTTCATGCCAATTTCAGAGTGCTGACTTTGAATATTTTTCACGTCTAGACGAATTGAGATAATCCAAAAATTCTTTCAGCATATTATTTTGAAATATGTAGCAAATTACAGAATATTTTTAAAAAATTTTTACCTCATATATCTCCGGACTTATTCCCGAAAAACGAAAGAAAGTCGAGCCAAAAAATCAAAAATTCAAAATTCAAGTGTAAATATCTTTTTAACTGCAAGAGATAACTTAGATGAGTAAGCTTATTTTTTCTTTATCTTGCCAAGCACTTTCCAGAAATATAAAAATCTTTAAAATCGGACTTCATTTGTACAAGTTACGATTTTTTTTAACTTTTACATACTCGAGGTAGTCAACTTTGACACCCTGTAGCTTATCTCGTGTTATCACAGGGTGGCTACAAGATGATTTTTATGAAAGCTTAGGTCCTCCTCTACAACTCTTCCATACATTTCAATTTGATCCGACCAGTAGTTTAGGAGATTCAGATTTATTACCAAAAAATTTGCGTTTGGCCCCACTGTGCTACGGTTGATAATATAAAAATGTTCATAAAAGGCAAATTTAGAAATTTACTTTCACATAATGTCCTTATTTACAACATAAATTCAAGGAATAGTTTATCATTTAAAATAATTGTTCCTATTGAATTATTCGAACATACCGTGAATTCAAATTTTTGGTTCAAAAATGCACTTGTACGTGAATTTATATACTATGATGACGATGTCCTTATGTTTTAATATGTTTTAATATGGTATACCAGAATGTTAGAGGAATAAATACGAAACTTTCTGACTTATTCCGAAGTAGTTATGATTTCGATTTCCAAATAAAATGGCTAAAAATTTATTTATTTATTTGTTCGTTTATTTATTTGCAAAATTAACTTAAAATTAAAATGATTAAGTAATTATTAAATACGGAGCTATAGTTTTCAACTCTTTAAGCACTATTTGAGTTAATATATATATATATATATATATATATATATATATATATATATATATATATATATATATATATATATTATATATACATATATATATATTCCGATTCCCTATCTCCTATTATATGAAAATCACGAATTGGTAATTAGATCCATTGCCGATAAACTCCACAGTGATGATTATTTAGTCGTACTAGGTGACTTTAATATTCCAACAGCATCCTGGCCAACATTAGATGGTACTGAATTCTTGGTATTGCTTGGACTGATTGATGACTTCCTAAAATCTCTTTACGATTTAAACCTTTTCTAAATAAACGATGTTTTCAACTGTAATAACGTTTTATCATTTAATAAAGACGGAAGCAATTACGACGAAGTTATCCACAATTTTTATTCCATTCTTGAAACATATATTTCCAAATCTGTTCCTATGAAAAGACAAAGGCTAAAATTTATAGAAAATTCAAGAAGTACTATTAGAAGAACGAAAAAGTACCATAAAGTCCTCGATATGTTACGAATGCGATTTGTATCTTTACTGGTTTTGAAGATACGTATGGTAACAAAAAAGTACCAAAATATAGTTTCTACCCCTTTTCTCCCTAAAAGTGCGGATTTTCAAAAAGTTACCAAACACTTGTCAACTTATTTTTTAAGTAAGAGCAATTCCATTTTAAATTTAAAAAAATTTTACCATTGGTTGCCGATTTAGATAAAATTTGGTGCATGTGTAGAGAAGAATACAGAGGCATGTAAAATGAATTTTTCCAATTTTTATTTTGAGGACTGTGGCAACTCTCTAGCTTTGAAGGTGATTAACACATTTATTTAAACGGTCATAACTTTTTTTATGTAAAAAATATCAAAATAATTTTTCTTACAGTAGATTTGCCAAAGCTTGTATTTTAAGATTCCATATACAAATTTTGAAAATATTTTTATTAATGTATCTTTTTGTAGGAATTTTATCTAAAAAGTCCATCTTTAAATTTTTTTATATTTTTTTGGTAGGAAGCCTTATCGATATACTTACTACAGAGAAAACATTTTATTTGTATGTACATTAATTTAGGAGATATAAGTTTACCGATTTTATACGTTTTAAAAATCTCGTTTCAGTGGATCTATTTAGCGGGAGACAAATATATGGTTTAAATTTCATCTTTCTAGCTTCAAGCGTTTGGGCGGTAGGTTGATAAATCATATTGTAAATTCCGATAAAAATACACTTACATGTTAATAGATACGCTTACAATTTAAAGTATATTTAGGTCGAAATTATTTTTTTACTAATTTTTTGCCTCGTTTTTTAGATTTTTTTTTGGTTTTAAATTGGCGGGCCCGTTTGGCTCCATTTTTTAAAATATTTATCGGAATCCTTATAAAATTCCAAAAAATATTGTTGCAAGAATGGTAAAAAATATATAAATTAGATAAAAGTTTATATTAATCCAAATTTGGAACTTTAAAAAGATTTCATATTTTTTGGGTTTTTAAAAAAAAGGTGGCAATATTTTTTACTTATAAAATTTGTTTTTGGTTCTGGTCCATATAATTTTTCTAATGTTCTCAAAAGGAATCTGAATGTAGATGCGTATAAAGTAAACAAGCGCCGTCAAAACTTTGTCAAACTTCCAAAATTTTTTAAATTAGCTTGTAAAATTCTTAAATCACAATACTGGGATTAACAAAAATGATGTTAATTATCATTATATCATATTTTTTCAAAGCAATGTCTGCAAAATTTTCACTAAGAAATGGTTTTAATAAAAAACTAGCACTAATTATTATCAATTTAGGAAATTTCAATTAATAAAATAACTTTTTATTAGAACAAGTTTGATCAACTGGTATAGAGTTCAAAGGTTTTTCAATGTTCAGGGAGAAACATGCATTTGTATGAAAATCCGCCCCCTACTAATAAGTATTGTTTACGTTGCCCAATATAAAATGAAGACCGAGGTGGATATGTATTCCGATTTTCAAATATCTTAGGAATATAACAAACTTATAAGCATTATTATTATTATTATTATTATTGTTCTAGGGTATTTGAAAAAGGCCCCATGCTTTTTTTTTAAGTTGGACCTTGAACTATTCATCGAATTTTTTTGCACTTTTCTTATTTTTTATGTTAAACAGATAAGAAAAACAAATGTCGTAAGTTTATAGTGAAGATAGCATTCCCTACATGTTATAACATTTGAATTATGAACATAAATATAAAAAACTACTGTATATGATTAAAGCACTTCATAAAACTATATACATACATTAGATTAAAAAAAAAAGTATGTACAAACAATTGTAGTTGTTGATCAATTAAGACCTTAAATTATTAAATAAATATGTACATCATAATTTTCATATTATTAAATATTTGAAGTATAACGATAACTTAATTTTTTTTTTTTTTAATTAATGCAACTTTGCAGTTTACGCCACCGATTACAACTTATACAAATGTACTGAAAAGTATTTACATTCAAATATGTGAATATGTATACATGTGTACAGTGTACATGTAACGTATTTATATTTTTAAATGTTTTAAAAAAGTTTGTTCAGAAAAAAATATATGTAGTTAAAATGTATATTTGTAGATGGGTTCATTCAAGAAAGTGAGTTATTCAACCAACCAACCAACGAATAAACTCTTTTGCTTAGAAGAGCTTTGGAAGCATTGCAAACAGCACCTAAACTAACGTCTAGATAAATACTATTTGGATAAGTTAATTCTATAAAATCCCATAGGAGATAATTTAATCCCACCTAGTAAAGTTAGTCAAGTGAAAAAATGTCACAAAGGAATGAACACAGCCATGACAGAAAAGCAAAGAGAAAAAAACAGCTTGAAAAAAAGAAATAATGTGAAATTCAAAATAAAAACAAAACTAGTTTCTCAACTAAAAAAAAGGGAACCAGCACATGTGCTTTACTAGAATTGATAAAATAAAAAAATGGAATTTTTGCTTACCATTTGGTGTTTACCAAAGATAAATTCTATTACAACTCAATCTATGATGTTGGTATATTTTTGCGTCTCTGTTTCAAAACAAAAACATTGACATAAAAACAGTTTTCAAATTGAACTTGAATAGACATAAGAACGAATCTAAATAATAAGAAAGTATTAGTTGTGTATTTGTTTCCAATGTATAGCAATTAGACAGACACAGTGATATTTTCTACAAAGAATCTTAAATCATTCGATGATATTTCGAATGATATTTCATCATTCGCTTGGATTTTCATAAAATGACATAAAGATTTTGTCTATTCATTTGCTTTGAAGGTTAAAAACAAATGTTTATGGCTCAACTTTTTTATTATTATTATTTTTTGTATGAGACACTGTTGAAAAAAATGTTCACACATATGCACTGAAAATTTCCTTAACAAAATTATTTTCAGAAGTTGTAGCTATAACTATGCTCAAATATAAATTAGTCACTTTTTAATCATCTTTAAAAAAAAGGAATTTTTACACACTATTTACACCTACTATTTACTAAAACTGGATTAATTTGAAGCGTGAATCCTTTACTGATAGGAGTAACAAGATATTTGTGTACTTTTTTTCAAACTTTGCATGGAAATAATTAACTGAAAAAGCATAACTTCACAAATTGTTAATATTTAATAATAAAATTTCACCAAAACTTTAGCATAGATAGAAGATATTTATTTCTACTCATATATACTGATATATACCCTATTTCATTTTTGCCATATTTCAACCGCAAATAATTATTCTGTTTTTAAATTATACCAGATATTGAGTAGAGGCCACATTTTGAAAAACGAAACGTTTTCAAACGAATGAACTTTGTAAAACCAAACGTTTTTAAATGATAGAATTTTGTATGAAGAATACTAGGAATTTTTTTTTAATTGAAGACCTCATTTTGTAAAACGAAATGTTTTTAAACGTTAGAATTTTATATGAAAAATACTGGGATTTTTTTAAAATTTGATTTTTTTTTCCATACAAAAAATCTTTCATTTGTAAACGTTTCATTTTACAAAATATGGCCTTTAATCTACACCTGGTATGATTTAAAAACAGAACAAACATTTACGGATAAAATTTGGCAAAAATAAAATGTGGGTATAGTAGAACTAAATAATTTCTATCTATCCTAAAGTTTTGGTGAACAAAAGTGTCCCCTAATCGTAAGTCTTATCTGTTTGATTAATTTAAGAACCTCGATTTTTTGAAGTAGTTTCTCATAGATTTTAAATTAATGTCCCTGAGATCTTCCAAATTTTGTATTTTATTCCGTTGAAGTTTTTGCTTCTTATAGTATCAAACGCTGGACATTGATATAAATAATGTTTCAATGACTCGTTCTCTTCTTCACACACTCTACAGATTGCGTCATTCGTTACTCCAATGCGAGCTAGGTGAGCCTTTTAAGTGTTGACATATTTAATTTAAGGACCTCCTTTGTTTTGCTTTATATATAACCTGTATCTTGATCGATAGTATCGATAGAATATTTTCAATTGCTTTCGTTGATACGGTTCTCATTGCAGCACTGTCTCTGAAGTTATTGAAGTGGTTTTATACTAACTTTCTTCTCCAAGCACGTCCACCATACTGAATAACGGACGGGTTTGAAACCTCCATCAGAAATAATCCTTAGTAGACTGTGTATGGTGGTCACTCATAATAGAGGGGATAGAATACCTCCTTGTGGAGTCCAACTCTATCTCTTATTTTTCTCTCAGTTGCCTTGCAATTAATCCATCTTCTTCCCAACATGTGGCCTTTTCAAGCAATTATGCTGCGATTTGGGGCAAACAGACTTAAGGAATCAGTAAGACTCTAGGTGAAAATATTATTGGAGGCTCCTTCTGTATCAGTAAATATAGCCAGAGTATATACGCTCAGATCAAACGAACTTCGTTATGATGTACAACTTCCTGAAGAACGGTCTCAATCGATATATTTTTTAATATATGCGTGTTGTTTAAATATCATTGCATTATCTGATATTTCTTTCTTTACTATTGTGTCGACGACTCGCTCCAGGATATTAAGCTTATTATTCGATATGCTTTTGTATTTGCGTAACTTTCTTTTCCTTGTTCCCTCCAAGTTATTGAAGTATAGGCATATTTTAGGCAAGCAGTATAAATCTCCGTTAGTCTGCCATCTATTACTTTTCTGAAGAAGGGCCGGAAAATGCCATCCGATCCTAACTATTTAAACGAAGAAAAGCTATTAACAGCATCTTTGGTTTGCAATGTTGTGTTGCAATGTTTCTATTCGTATATATTGGCGTTGCTTCCATAAAAGTGAAGTTTCTCTATAGCCCCCACTGTTCTTATTCGAAAGTATGCCTTCATTAGTATTCCTAGTACCTCCTCCATAGTCTCTGCCATTTTCCAATTGTGATCAATGATAGCTTTAGGTTGGATATGGTTTTTCGATGGGAACCTATTCTCAAAATAGCTTCCAGGATTTACATGTTGTATTTCCTAAGTTTTGTGTTATACTCATCACAGTCTACCGTTTGTTTCTTTCTGTGGGATATATTAAAAAGTCTTCTTGTTTCATCCCTAAGATTCATTAGTTCTCCTCTCATTCATGGTTTTTCTTTCGGAGATCTTCTATTTCGTATTTAACAACACTTCAAATGTGACAATTATATCGGTGCTCAGTCTTTCTACTTCCATTCATTTCTAGCCTACCATTTTGCCTTGGATGATTTCCTAGTCTGTTTCGAAGACATAACTTAAACTTTGCCCAATCAGTTTTAGCCTTGTTTCTGAACATTATTTGAGCCGCGGGATGAGCTAGAGTTATAAAAATTTAGCGATGGTCTGAAAAGGAGTGCATAACAGATAAATGCCAATAGCAAATTTTATCTCTGATCCTATTCTCTGATTCTATTTAAAAACCTAAGTAAATAAGTAATTTGCATTAAGAAATTCTAACAGATTATCTCCTTTCCTGTTGCAGTAAGATCTGCCCCAAGAGAGATGGTACGAATTGGCACCACAGCCTATTAAAATATTCCTATCCATCTTCCTAGCTGATGAAAGAATATCTCGCAGCTCCGACGTAAGTAGTGGTGTCGGTGAGTCCGAAGGCGGATTCACCGATGTCAGCGGTATTTTATATTTGCCATATGTTAAGTTGGTGGCATCTGCAGTTGACAATTCTGGGAAAAAAGAAAATTTGATCCCTTATGACATAGTATTCACGTCCTGGGTCAAGGCCCAGTCATGGCATAAAATAGTTGGTAATTTTGTTCGTTTAATCCAGATACCCAGTTCTTCCTGAATTAAAACTGCGTATATCTTACCTTTTGTAATTTGTTCCACCAGAACTTGTATTGTATTGTATTGCTAATGGAGGTTCCAACCTATGGGCGTCTTCTCAACTTTGAAGAAAATGGTCGTGCTGGCGAAGAAGACCTTCCCTTTATTATTTTCTAGGAGTGACATGTAGTTCTTATCTATGCTAGCCACAACGAGAGTACTGTCTTCGGCTTATCTTCTATGAAAGACTTTCCATTTTTCACGTCTAATCCTGTTTTGTTTGCCAATAATTTTAAAAATGGCCTCGTAATTTTGTTTGCTGCCCCAATCTTTTATGAAATAATTTAGAATGGGACATCGGCATTTTCACAAGGGCACGTTTGCCTCCCTTCTACTGTTCCTATCTGAAAGTTTGACTTCATTATTATTCCTAGTACCTCCTCCATAGTCTCTGTCACGGAGATGTGACTTCTTCAGAGTATCTACACAGATGTAAGATTCTAATTGTAGAAACAGCATCTCACAGATGAACTTGCATCGTTCGATGTGAATTTTTGCCGAGTCATCATCTTTTTCTAAGACGAACTGCACAATCCACATATATGGGGTCTTACACATTTTTCTGGTGTGTCATCAAAATTTTGCCTGAAACGCAGTTGGAGTCGATGACGGCATAGCATAGCCCTTCTGTTACCTTCCAACACGCAACTTTGGCTTATATGAGCGGCATCTTAGTGATTACGGGGCATTGATTTTCGGATCACCTCTACTACTTGAATATTTCACTGACGCCATTGCATGTTTAATGGTTGATGCTATTGGTACGTTCTTATCCCCCGTTATATTACCTGAGAGAGTTGAATGATGCGGGGAGCTCTTCTTAGTTTGGAATTGTCAGCGACGTTTTGCTCTTCCGGAGAGCGAATCCTTTCTCTTGGTGTGTGCCAGAGAGATTGCAATTTTTTGTGGTAAGTTTGGCTATAATAGCACTTATTTCCTCTACCATTTCGTCAGTCTTGATGGTAAGTTTTTTATTAGCACCATGATATTAACCCTTGGATTCCTTGGCTGTATTGATTGGCTTGGGATGCTAAATACTCATCCTTGGATCCAAGTCATCTATCTCTGTTTGTCTTGACGGTTCATCAATTACGGAAGCCAAGTTGCCCACCTCCGAGATTGTTTCCTTACAGATGTTTGATGACGTCTGGTTGCCTGTTTGCACAGCACCGGCCGCCGGTACTGAGTTTATAAAGCTTTGCATCGTAACTTTATTTTCTTTCTTTTGGCTCTTGATTTTGGCTGTTTGTTTGGGTAATACACTAGCTTATTTTCATTTGATCCGCGAGGGAAAAAGTAATATACAGGGTTTTGATACCCCTAGATCTGCTAAATATCTGGCACCGAAGAGTTTGTTCTTCCCACATTTAGTAGAATCGAAACCAAGTACTTTACATTTAGCCCCCCTCCCCCTTTCCCTCTTATCCGCTAGCTGGGGACTTGTGCTCTGGCAGTAAAGTCAAGTTAAAAACTCCACATGGAGGTAATATTTTTAACTTTAATATGAAACTAGAACTAAAGCCTTAGAAGTTATTGGCAATTGAACAAGCTCACTTTATCAAAATGTCATATCCAAAGTCACATAAATAAAACTAAAAACTTTCCAAATTTACTAGTTAATTGGTCCAAGGTCAGCCCAGACTGGGACTACAATATTCCTACAATTCGTGACGAGATAAAAAACAGCATCATCAATTATAAGAAAAAAATTATCTGAACACCCAAACCCTCTCACTAGGGATCTGCTAACTTTTAGGGTCACAGACATCTAGGAGGAATGGAAAAACTGGACCTAGAAAGACAAAACTACCAATAAGAACTCTACGATGAATTTTGCAGTGGCAATATAAACATTAATTAAAGTTTAGGTTAAGATTTTGATACTTATTTTAAATTTATAGGAAAGCAATATTCAATAAAGGAAAGTAATATAAAAATTGATGATTTGAGAAACACTCTCAATAGGTAACATGCAGTAAATCTCAGTGAAATCGTAGACGTCAAATCCAATTGTTATCCGTTATGACGTGGAATCACCTACCTATGGTAGTACGTAAATATTTCATTTAAAATAATGTATTTCATGAAATACGATTTTTTAATAAAAATTTAAAATTTATATTTAATAATATATTAATTCTACTGAAAATATTTTCTCCAAGTGTATATGATTCTTGTATGTTGCACTAACTAAATATAATTTATGTCTGTATGTAAGATAAAATTTTTGCTTTTCTTCTCCATCTCATGTACGTTTAACCATTTGTAGAGTAATTTTAAATTGATGGCAACAGATTTATCGCTCCAAGTTTCACACCAATAAGCATTAACAATGTTCAGGTGAATGCCCAGGAGCCAAACTGATAGAAACACAATGAGGGATGGATAATATATATATTTGTAAAAAATATATATATAGTATATTGCAACGATGGTCATCTGCGGCCCCTGCGGCCACTTGCGGCTAAGAAATAATCTATTCAAAAATTAATATACCAAAAATTAATACAACATTATACGAGTAACTTTAAAACGTATTTAGAAAACAATTATGTTAAAAAGTATTTAAATGAGCTGCAATTATTATAAACTTTAATATAAAAGTATGTAAACCCCTTATGACACTAGCTTTTTGTAGTATTCTTCTCAGATTTTTGGAATAGTGCAAATATACTGTAATAGAAAACGAAACAATCATAAAATTTATTCCATTTAAGAAAAAATTGATTCTAACGATTAAAAATTCTCACTTAATTGCTTAATTTTAAAGCTAAAAATTAAAAATTTTGGTTACGGCCTACTGCATTTACATAATGTTTTTTTGGTTCTGCTGTAAAAACAAAAACAAAAAAAAGGGTGGTTACGGACTTTTGCATTTTAGATTAAGATAAATAAGATTTATATTAAGATAGATACAAGAGCGACGATAAATATAATTAATTGATCGGGACTATAAATTTAAATCAAATATCGTTAAAGTTAAATACGGTACACTTTTGTCAAAATATATTTTGCTCAGGCACATTGCATGAACAGCACGAAATTGTTAATAATTGGCATAATTAGTAGGTGCTTTTAATGTTTCGACGGAAATGCAAAGGCGCACTAAAAATTTTAGAGTTAAAAATTTTTTGGACAAAAAAATAAAAAATTATTTGGGATAAAAAAGCATTCCAACACAGAGGGACAAAATCGGTTACACATAAGCATAGCAGGGAAGTAAGGAATTTTAAGTTTGGAAAGGAGGCTCTACATACCTCTCAGGAGTGGAGCTATTAGGGTTCAAAATGGGGAACATTTGACATAGAAAAATTTTAACCGCTTGTCAAATTTTTGTTTCTTATCCGATTTTGAATAATTTTCATCTTAAAACCCTCGATAAGGCCTATAAAAAAATGTTTGTATGCGCTATTTATCCCTTATAGTTTTCAAGTTATTTGCATTTGAAATTTAAAGTTTCTCAATTTTGCCAAATCACGGTCCAGTTTTCTCAATATGTAGCCAAATGTTTTTATCCGATTTTCTAAACTTTTTATTTAGTTAGTTAAAGAACATAATTATTTATAGAATGAAAAACTTGAGGTCCATATCTCGCACGACTTCAAAAATAACCGAATTTAAAATTGAAAATTAAAAAAATTATAATTTTTTGTTTTTTTTGGCTAAAAAAGTGCCTTCGCTCTTTTTTCTCTAAAGTAAAATTTTCTTTAAGAACATAAAATAATCTTATTCTCGTCTGAAAGATATTTTCAGAGAGATGATTCCAAAATTAAAAATAAACTTTTATAACAACATTTTTAATTTAGCCTATATTTTTTAAAATTCCAAAGGCTAGTTTTTTCAAACCGAATGCAGCTTCGAAAGCTCTAATGTGTTCCAAAGAGTTTGCCGATGAATTTTTCCAAATCTTTATGGGCTAAATTAAAAAAATTCCATCTTTAGAAATTTTTTCAAACTACGACTTTAGTTGACAAAGTCAAAAATCATCGACAAATTCGTTAGGATATCTCAACTAAAAAAATGTTATTAGAGATAAAATATTTACAGTTTCTCCAAAAGCGAATTTTTTACAAAAAATTTACTTTAATTCCAAAATTCATAAAAAGTATGGACTTCACTATTTCAAATAAACACTCTTGTCTAGCGGACGTAATTCTTAATTATATATTAAATAAATGTGAAGCAAAATATTTAACAGAACCAAAACTACGCTAACTTAAATTTAATATGTCACGAAAAATAGATAATTTTGTTCTTTAACTAATTGGGACTGGACCATGTGTTGGCAAAAATGAGATAGTTGAAATTTTAAATGCAAATAACTTGAAAACTATTAGAGATAAATAGCACATGCATGCATTTTCATAAGCCCTATCGAGTCTTTAAGATGTAAAAATATTTAAAATCGGATAAGAAAAAGAGTCACCCTATTTTGTATCCCTTCAGCTTAGTTCGGAAGGGGTATGTAGGGCCATCTTCCAAACTTAAATTGTACACTCCTCTGTTAAGTCTATGTAAAATTTTATGTAAATCCAACCAGCAGATTAGAAGTTACAGATTTTAAATTTCGATTCTGCACCACTGTGCAATATTAAGTAGCATTTATTTGTAATAAATTTAAATAAAATATATTTTCGAATAATAAATATATTGAAAAATACTTAAAAGCGAACACCAATTTTTTGCATACTTTTCGAGTCTGGTATTTTTTTTAAATAATATATTTCGGCCCTCGTTAGATCTGTGAATTTCTAAATTCGGTCCTTAAAACAATTTTCATGCCCACTCCTGGTATGTAGTATGTATGTATGTATGTATATATGTATATATGTATATATGTATATATGTATATGTGTATGTAAGGTGCCAAGGTATATTTGTAAGAACTATGTGACGGAGCTTTCACAATGATTTTTCTGTTTTATTTGCCATGTAACAATTATAGAAAATTGCAAAAGACATGTTGAATCCTTTAATTTTTTTCTTTCTTTTAGTTCATTGGTTTGTTTTATCTTTTTTCTCTTTTCATTGACCTTGTTCTGATGGCAAAAGCAAATATTACAACGATTGTTTTGAATGCTAGTAGGTATAACATTTTTTGATAGGGGTAAAGAACAACAAAGCATTTATCAAATATTTGTAGCGTAATACAGTTATTGTAAGTCCAATTTTCTGCAGTCCACCCACAGTGCTCAAAAACTGAAAAAAATCTTTGTTTTTAAGTGCTTTTTTGAAAAATTGTATCGAAGTTATTTAAAACTTTAATTTTCAATATTTTGGCTTAAACTTCTATAATATCTACATTAAGGCGACTCACTCTCTGTGAAGGGAAAAAAGCATTTATGTTACCTCCCTGAAAATTAACCTTGGTATATTTTATGATGTTTCTCAAAATACATCGGTTCTACCGCCGATTGCTTGTGAGCTGGACCGTTTAGGTTTTAGAAATTTTTTGTATTTTTTCCCAAAGCAACACATAGTGTTATCATTTAAAACGTATTTGAAAATCGTGTTCACTGATACATAAAACATATCCAAGACTAACCACAATACTTTTATATTAAACAAAATATCATATTTTTCAAGTTTTTTTCAAAATATTGTTTGTTATTTTTAATGAATTTTTTTTTTTTTTTTAATTCTTACTTGCTTTAAAACAAGCACCCGAAAACTTATTAATTTTATTTTTTAATCATTATAAATATCTTAACTGTTTAAAATATTCTTTCATTTGTTCAAAAAAATATGTGAGAGATTTTTATTTTCTATTTTCGTGATAAAAATAATAATATAATAATAAGTATCTTTTAAAATAAATATCACTATTATTATGCTTCTGTTTTTGCTTCAAAACATTTTTTCTACAATTTTATTTATTTGAATTTTGTATGTATTGTGTGAATATATTTTAAATAATTTTTATCCAATGAAATTGTTGTTTAGATTTTTTTTCATTCGACGAAAAATTTGAAAATGATTTTCATCTTTTGGGCCTGTGTGAAATGATATAACAGTGTGCTATTAGTAAATTTTTGAGATGTAATGAGGTGATAAAATTCCACTAGAGCATAGAGCTAGTAAAACTTTTCACAAATGTATAGAAATTTTCGACATTTTAAAATTATAAAATATATTTCAAAAATAAAAAAAAATTTTAAAAATTTACATTTTGTTTTAAGATTTCAAACACATTCATTTATTATTAAATCTCCATTTGAATATAAAATGTTCCCAAAGAGAAGTTTTGCTTTCAGAGAAGATTTTAAACGCCAACGGAACAGTTTTTAATTTTTGCAATTATATTTTTTATTTTCTGTTTTATTCTTAATTTTTTAATGATAAAAACTAAATTCGTTAATATTTTACAAAGCTTTCATTTCACACAGCATAAATGAAAATTTTTCCCACTATAGCAAAAATATGTTTTGCCATAGAACTTACACACGCCCTTTGTAATAAAAATTACAAACGATTTTTTATTTCGATCATTTAACGCAAACATAGTGAATTTTGCGATTCAGTTTTATTTTTTATTATGTAGCCAAAACAATCGCAATTAAGTCTTTAAAATGTTATCAAATGTCACGGAGCTCTTTCACTTTCACTGGCGGGAATAAAACTGCAATTTATGGAATATAAAAATATGTATATATATATATATATATATATATATATATATATATATATATATATACAGCCAAGAGTGACCGCAATATTTTTATATGTATATGTCTGTATATATATATATATATATATATATATATATACTCCAGCTCACAAACGGTCAGCATTAGAAACAAAATTTTTTTTTTTTCGAAAAAAAAACACCTTTTTGATTAAGATTGATATATGCAACCAAAAAATTTTCAAATTTTAAAAAACATATTTATAACAAAATTTTATATTCAGAAGTCTATTCTGCAGTGTTGCCGATTTTTGTGTAATTATCAAAAACTGAGATAATTTAAATTATCCTCAGTCATTTTTGGATCAAAGAGTCTTTGTATAATTTAATTTTTATTTTACTTCAGTGAAGAAATTAATAAATTAAATGTTTTTATTATATAATTCATTCTAAAAAAAATCTAAGGAAATTAAAAGTTTGTTCATAAAAAATAAAATAAAAAAATATATAAGTCACAATTTTTTGTTAAAACAAATTACATAATCTTGATAACAATTTCCTAAACATAATTTTCTCTTGTTATAATGTGGTAACGATTTGCTTATAAAATATATATATTTAAAAAAATCGTTTATACTTCAAAAAACATTTCTCTGAGAGAGTACGGAAATACCCCGTTTCTTTATATCATGATATACTCTATGTAATTATTTTAAAGGCTGGGTTTATTACAAATTTGATAGCTTTTCTTTTTTGGCATTTGTATTTCGCCCGCAGTCAGTAACATTAAAATATGTGCGACATATATGTTTCTGAATATAATATTCTTTTGACAAAACAACTTAATTAAAATATTTAAATTTTTCAGGGCAGCTAAAAAACTATTTAAAAAATCAACATTTTCTATGAAAATTTTAATTTTTTTCAGCTACTAATAAACTAACTAACTAATAGCCGTAGGAATGTAGCGATTATCGTAAATGATACATCTTTAATATCTTTAATTTAATGATGAAATAATCTTAAAATTATCTTATCTTGACTTATTATACTTTGTCAAAAAAAAAGTCCACAGAAATATATTAATAAAAATTATAAAATTGTTAGTTTTATAACTGTTATACACAATTACGTTTTAAAAAGAGATAACTTTTTTCATTGGTTTTCTTACTGTTCTACAAGAATTTTTGGTTTAGTAAATTCTAGTAAAATTATTTTTTTAGAATTTTGCATAACACCTCGAACATTCTTTGGCAACACGCTTTTGGGCCAACATTTCTGTGAAAAAAAAATTCATGAACACATTTTCATAACGAGCTCAAAGTTACGAATCTATTTGCGAAAAAACTCGGCATTTTTTTCGCCAAAATATGCCATACCTAAGATTTTCAAGCACTGATAGGTAAATAAACATAAATTTATTATTATTATTATTATTATTATTTTAAATATTTTTCCCTCTTCAGCTCATTAGTATGCACATATTGTTTTATCAAAATTGGAAGTACTATAAAGTATACTTGTATGTATATTACTCATACGCTATTGTGGGCAAGTTTTATATGGACTGTGTGCAGAATATGGACCGACATCAATAAATCGATTCAGAAAGTGATTCTGCGTCGATTGGTATACTTTAAGGTGGTTCTGAAGATTTTTCTGTGCGTCATAAACATAAACACACTTATAAAAACGAGATAATTATAAAAAATATAAATAAGTCTAAGTGCGTATTTTATTTATAAGAAATTGCTGACTTGGTCTTTATACTATTTATGTAGTGTTTGTGGATATTATTGTGGATATTGGACTCGAATTTACCTAAACTTTAATTAAAAGCTATGCTGTCGAAGTCGTTATCTAAAATTAAAAAGAAAATACACAAAAATATGTGAATGTCTTCAATTAAGACATAATTTTTTAGTCTTATTGTCTTTGAAATTACGAACTAATTTTTGAATATTTTAACCGTAGCTATTTAATTCTTATCAATTTAAATATGATTCAATTTAAACTAGTTAATATTAATCTTTTCTATTAAGCAAAAGAAATTTTTTCAACTTAAAATAGTCAAATGAGTTCATAGATTTTTATTATTGCTTATTTTACTAATCATTTAATGTTATAGTTAACTCAGCTTAAAATAGTTAAATGAGTTCATTAATTTTATTTTATTAGCTTTGGGAAAAAAATAAAAAGGTTTTTTATTTTTGTTTCTTATTATTAACAATATGTTAAAATATGCTTAAATATATTTGTCCTGAAACATGAGATATTGACAATCTCGGAGGTTTGGGAGGATTTGTAATTTAAATAAAAGGTTCATTAAGTATTTTATTAGTTGAAATGGCTTCTGATGTGACATATTTATTTGTAATAATTTACATATTTCTTTCATTAGTAATTTTATTATTTGGAATGTTGTTGAATAATATTTTTTCTTTTGTTTTCCATATAAATCTGAATGAAGCTAAAGTTAATATAAAAGCAACAAGAATAATACCAATCAATGACTTGCTCGGTATCTTTTCCACATAAAGCATTTTAATATATTGTTTTTCCTGAGGAGTTTGTTATACTATTTGTGGTGAAATTGTTATTATGAGAGCTTCCACATTTCGGAAAATTTTATTATTGATATTTACGGATTCATTACGGAAATTAACCAAATATGTTCCGTTCATTTATTGATTACTTACTATTCCATGGAAGTCATTTAATAGAATTACACCTGATCTTATTTCTTCTACCGCTGTGGTATGGAAAGCATCAGAAATGTCACAATATGGATGAGATCCATTTAGAAGAGGTGGGATTTAGGTTGAGTTAACAATGTTGGTTACATCGTCTCTTTTACAGACTGTAATAGTATTTATTATATTACAATTTCTCTTAATGGCTAAAATATTTTCTTTATTTTTTAAAATTTCTTTAAAATTTACGTTTGTTATTTTTTCTTACTGACTTAATTAATATTTTGGTATAAGTTTCCCTAAAAGTTAGTGGAATTTTTATAATATATAATATGGTGGAATTTTTGTATAAAACTTTTACATCAGCATATTCTAATGCTTCTTTAATGGATATAAATGGAAAATTTTCTTTATGTAAAGTTTCAGTGACAATATTTAATTCTTTTTTGTTTTGTACTATAGAATTTATTACATTATTTTTTGCCCATTGAATGACGTATTTAATATTTTGTAGTTCTTCCTTTACATGCTTATTATAGCAGTATTGCCAATTGTATCTCGATTTCTTATCATTTCACTTATTGTATTTGTATATACTTTTAGTTTGTTTATTCTTTCAGCAAAATTTTCATTTATGACCAATTGTTTATTGTTATTTGTGTTTAGTTCGTTAAGGTAATTTTTTAGTAATTCAAAATTGTTATAGTGAGGAGAACCAGCGATATATTTCCACGCGGTATCAATTAAGTTTATTGATCGATTCTTCCTTCTATCATCTGCCAACTGCAATGATTCCAGCATTTCTATGGCTTGTATCAATTCGCGATTTAAATATGGTATAAACATATTTTGGAAATGATCATTGTAGTTAATGACTTTCTTTATTTCATCAAAGAAACTTTGATAGTCATTTAAATTTATTATATGTAAAATTTAGAATGTTCCATCTTGGATCTTTGCTACTCCATTAGCTAAAGTTACAATATGGGAGAGTGTGCAATAATCGACATTGGAGGGAAATAGTGTAATTATGTAATGAAGGAGGAGGAAGCAGAAAATAGATCTTTTTATTAACTTCTTATGTTGCTCTTATGAATGAATTTATTAGACTCAGTTTCTATATATGTTCCTTTATCTACTTTAACGATTTCTTGCTTATATCTGGGGGTTAATTTGGTACCTAATCTTGTATTTTTTTTTTGCAAAAATTATTTCACCAGGCTCGTAAGTTTTTATTTCTTGTCTGTGTTTGTTGTGGTATTGCATGTCTATTTCTTGTTTTTGTTTTAATTTTTCTATGTTCGCTAATCTGTCGTTTTCTAACTGGGAAGGATCTGTGCTAACTTTTCTACCAAAAAAGAATTCAATTTGTTTTTTTCCTGTTGTACTATTTATTGAACAATTATATTTGTATACAGAAATTTTAAATAGTTCTTTAAATGTGTTATGAAAGTTTTCTACTTTTGTGGGATGATTCGCATAATTTCAAAGAACGTAGAATGGAATCTTTCTACTTGCCCGTTAACGGTGCTTGAGTAGGGTGGGACTGTAAATATTTCTATATTAAATTGATTTTTTTATCATGAAAACAATTGTTGAAGAATTAGCAGACTTTCGTTATCCTTAATGAATTCCAAATGCAAATATCAGTTCTCGAAGTTGTCTTATGTCCTCCGTGACTTTGGATTTAATACCTTTTGCTAATGCTTATTTAGAAAATTTATCAATTGCTATTAATACCAATTTACCTTCTTTTTTATAGATGCCTATGTGAATAATTTCACCGGAATACTTCGGTTTTATAGATGTCTATGTGAATAACTTCACCGGGATACTTTGAATTAGGTGTTTCTTTTAATAAGGGTTTCATATGATGCCTATCATATTTATTCTCTTTACATGTTATGCATTGTTTTATTATCTTCTTTATTTTATTTGACATACCTGGGAAATAGTACTTTTCCGAGATTTATTGTTTATTCTCTTTGCTATTTCGGTGTGCTTTGTTGTGAGTATCTATAATTATTTTGTTTTTTTCTTTGTCATTTCGTATATCTTTTACCTGATGTCTGGTAAATCGAATTCAATATTTATTAAAATGCTGTGAAGAAATTTCTTGGATTTTTCCCATGTTTTGCACTGGGATTTTGATTGCATTAAGAATTGAAGGGTAGAGATATTTTTTTCAGAATGTTCACAAGTTTGTTTTTATTGAATTCAGGTTCAAATATATAGTGTCTATGATAATGGGGAAATATTATATCAAATTTGTACTGAGCTATAGGAGCGTATAAAGAATGATTTCAAAGACGACCTTCTTCCCCTCTTAAAATTTGCGTTAGGGGTTTCGCTATCTTTGCATAATCTTTCACAAATCTACGATAGTATCATGATAATGAAAGAAAAGATCGTAACTTGTTGATGGTTTTTGGTAATAGAAAATCAAGGATAGCTTAAATTTTTCCCTTATTAGTTTTTATGTCATCTGCCGAGATTATAAATCCTAGAAATTCTACTTGGGTTTTCAAGAAGTTACATTTATCCAATTGTACCTTTAAATTTGCTGCTTGTAGTATTGTAAATATGTCTCGAATGTGATCATAATGTTCTTTTTCAGATTTGCTGAATATAACAATATCATCGATGTAAACATAACAGATTTTTCCAATATAATAATAATATAATATAATGAAAAACATCGTCTAAAGCTCGTTGGAAAATTGCCGGAGCATTTTTTAAACCAAACGGAAGGCGTTACCGTTACCGCTATTTAAAATGCTGTTCTTTCGAAATTTGACCTTTTAAGGGAATTTGGTGGAATCCGATCTTCAAATGTCATTTATTTGGGGTATTGGATATCCATAGGGAATTGTTAATGAATTTAGTTTCCTATAGTCTATTACGAGTCTGTATTGTTTGTTGCCTAATGAATCTGTTTTTTTTTTCCACAACCAAAACTGGTGAGTTGTATGGGGAGCGTGAAGGTTTGATTATCTAGTAGGTTTTTTTTATTTGTTTTTCGACTTCTGATTTTAATGCCCTCGGGGGTAAGTGTATTGTTTTGAATATACAGGAGTGTCTGTGGATGCACGGATTTCGCCAACTTCTCTAGTTATACATGTCAATTTTTGATTAGTTTCGATGAACAATTCAGGATATTCACTGACGATCTCTTTCATTTATTTTTTCTGTTGAGATGACATGTGATTGTCTCTGATTAATACTGCGTTTACTGTCTGAGAAGAATGTTATTTAAGACTTATTTTTACACCATTTCCTTATAGATTATTGCATCAAGTTCTTTTAACGAGTCGTTTCCAAGGATACCGACAAACGATTTTAAAGTTGGTTGTACATATTTTTCGAAATTAAAAAGGCTAACGAATATATGCTCTTTTATTTCGATATTGCCTGCTATTGATTTTGCAAAAAAATTTTCTTTAAAAAATTTGTTTGGTTTTTTTACGATGTGTAGTTGAATATAATTTTCATTCGAACCAGTATCAATGAGAAATTTTAGTATTTTACCATTCTTTGCTCAATGTCGTTTTGGTTATGTGGCATATCGCCGAGTTGGTCTATATCTAATGAGTTATTAATGACGTTTTTATAATTTTCTAAATCACCGTCGATGTGAAAGTTTCTTTGTATTTTGTTCCTATAATTAGAATTTGAAATTATCAGTGGTAATCTTTTATTAATATTTCGTTGTTGTGATCTGTTCATGCAGTTAATTCTTTTTGTGTGTGGTTGTGGTTTTGGAGGGAGGGGTCTTGGAGGTTAGAATTAGTAATAGTTATTTGGGTTTGCTTGGGGTTGTATTGGATAATTGTTAGTTTTCGGGAATATAGGAAGTTTCTATTGTGTATGAGGTATGCGTGCAAGTTGTGGATAAAATATATTTTGGTTAAAGCGGGGTGTTAGGTTTACAGATTGTGGTTGATGGTTACTGGAGTAGTTACGAGGTGGAAGTGGTGGAGTATATTTCTTATAATGCAAGTTTTGAGCATAATTTGCTCGGAAATTTTGATTTTCCAGTTTAAGACGAAGGTGAAGGGCTTATGGTAAATCCACTGGTTCCCTAATACCAAGAAGTTTTGGTAGATCGCCATTTAAGTATCAAGAGCTTTATTGCAATAGAATTCTGTTAACAAGGTAAGAGCTTTTTGAGACGCTTCTAAACTTCCTACTTTGTTAAAAATTATAGACAAGTGTTTTTAGATCTTTTCGCAAAAGTCTTGAATGGTCAATCTTCCCTCTTATTGGAATAATAAAGAGAAAGACACTGAATTATAGAGTTCCAATCTAAAAGAGTGTTATATAATTCGAGGACAATGTCGGCATTACCCACGATCTTGTTTCTTATTACACGCAAGATACCATTGTATCTAGATGTTCCTTTATAAGGTACACCTTATACGAGTAACTTAAATTTTGACTTACAAATATTAACAAAGATCAACTAAACTTTGGTATATCTCCCTTACATGTCGTATGCGCTTTTTGGAATATACGCTTCATATAGCGTATGATCTCAAATATAGAAGTATGCCTGGAAACTAAAAAAAGTATTAAAAACAACAAGGAAATTATTGAAATGAGATGAAAAATGAAAAAAGGATAATAAAGATAAATATTCGTTGGCTATGGGAGATTGAATGATGATAACACGGCAAGGAAATTCTTTGCCAACTATGAAATTACGACTCAAATTATTACAATTTCTATGGAACTTCTTCCAAGACGTTATGTGATATTGAGAGCAGTTAATAGCAAACGTCATATCACCCAGTGTTCACAAAGTACTTCAACATGGTAGTCAGATTTTGGAATTAAACATGCTACCACTAGGTGAATTAACAGAAGAGACACAGGAGGCCAGAATCTCTGACTTCAAGCACATTCAACTATTTAATACAAGAAAAAGTTCAAGAATATATCAAAACCAGGACCTTCTGAATTACCTTTTAATGCCTTCCGAACCTGCTCTAACTTCGATAAGAAATAAGTGGTATGTTAACTACAATGTAATGTACGAAAACGATGATATTAATGAGGTTCTTGATACATTCGATATAAATGAATATTTTTTCAAATTAAAATTAAGAAATAAAATATACTTGCTATCTTTTTATTTTCAGTAGTCATTTTAAGCAACATAAACCTAAAGCTAATAAATTGTTAATATTCGAAGTGACACAAAATTATAAAAAAATTACATTGAATCAGCAGTACACTTATGTACACAGAATGCTGCAGCACTAATTTACTATAGAAATGAAGAAAAATGTGGAAATTTTGCTGAAAGGGGGTCAAGTTGTAATTCATTTTTAAACGAACTACGCAAGTATTTGATGTCATTGGAAAGGCTGTTAATTGAAAAATACTAATAATGAAGTATTAGAGCTAAATTTTTTCAGTAAATTTATCAAAAAACCTAAAATTTTAATGTTTAGTGTTATTTCGTAAAAAAAATAATATTTGAACTTAAATCAAATCTATATAAATAAAGTTATCATTATGAAATTTTAGTATAATATGAAAAAAGGTGTCCTTAAAACTAGAACATAAATAGATTCGCACTATTTTATTCCTAAATAATTAATATTCTAGTTTGGGGAAAACTTATTTTAAAAATTGACTTTTTCAGTAAAATAGTCACCTTATCGTTTTCAGAGACATCGCTTATTAAATATTTTTTGTATGTTTAGCGAACATATGTAATCAAGATGTTTGTTTTTAAATTCAGCTTTGACATTTTTGGGTTCCACAAATATTTACAAAAATATAATGTTACCCCAAATGGCCTCGGCTTTGCTTTACATGTACTTGCGTTAAGCATTCTTTTAGAACCATAAGAAAATAGTGAGATCTAGAGGAAAATAATGGATTTTTAAGTGAAAAATGTCACCATATTTTGGAGAAATATAGCTATTTTTTTATTTTCTAATTCACAATAATATAACTTTTTATCGGAGTTACATATTCTATGCATACCCTTAATAAATAAAATATATTTTCTTTTAACTTATTTGCTTGTTATCTTATTTTTATGCTCTTATTTTTTAAATAAATATATCCATTTACTCTTTAATTATTCAATTATCAAATATTTCCTTTTAATTACATAATTTATTAATTTCTTTAAATTACATTAAACTACGAGTAATTATTCTTGTTTAATGTATATTAAACCAGATCTCATAATAAAATGTAAAAGTTAGTTCTCTAGCAACAGTAGAAATGTTTAATTAAATGATTTTGGAAAAAATAAACATTGGAAAATTAATAAAAAAATAATTAGTTTTAATAAAATTATTGGCGCATTCGTTATATGTACCTACTTTAATCATAAGGAAAAGTTTACCTTAAAAAATTGTTTCAAATTATTTAAAGAAAGCTTTAGATATATAAATAACTTTGACAATTGCAATAATTTTTTGTTAAGAAAAAATTAATCTTGAAACAAAAAACAAAAAATAAAAACTTTAAACCCTTATCACAAAAAAATCGTAATAAAATTGTAAAAATTTATCACTAAAACAAAAATATTCGTTACTTAATCTAAGGTGAATAAAATAGAACAAAAATAAATAATTTAAAATAAATAAATTTTAAATAAAACTACTTGGTGCATTTAATATATAAAACCAAAAAAAAATTATGTTATGTTTTACAAATTAAAAAACAAAACGTAACAAAAATTTAAATATTTAAAGTAAAATTAGCAAAAATCTTCTAATTTAAATATATAAAAATATCATATCATCAACAAGTAATTTCAAGGTCAATTAAGATCATAACTCCAATCTTAAGTAAATAGAAAGAACATTTTGAAGGACAAGTAATGACAAACATTCTTTTTATTGTAAAAACAACAATACAAAATTTGTAAAATGTTTAAAAAAAAACAACATTAATATATTTACTTACAAGTAATCTATACCAAAAACCTGTTTTCAATATTAATATTATAAATTAAAAAAAAAAAATTGAAGAAAACTGAAACAACAAAGTCATACAAAGCAATAAGAACAACATTAGAAGAAGTAAAAAATATTAAAAACAATAATTTATAAGTGAAGCAGTCATCATCAGGTTAATCAACTGTTCAGCAAAACAACAACATAAATCAATATTAAAACATAACTCTCAATGCGTTCAGTCTTCTGGATGGTGTACAAGAATTTGATGGAAAGGCGGAGGAGTTAGAAATGTTTACGAAACATGTAGACGAAATGTGAAAACATGTTGACGCATCTTTTCTTACGTTATTCGATTTAAAAGTAAGAAACAAACTTATTTCTAAAGTTAACATTACTCTCATCAATAATAATAATCCAAGTAAATGGAAGGAGGTGAAGATAATTTTAAGAATCAATTTTAACATAACAGAAAGTTTAGAAAGCATTGTAAATACGAGTAATATAAAAATGGCAGAGTTTAGAAATGCTGTTAGTGACTTATGTGAATACATGTTAAAATTGTTAACTAAGTTAAATTTGAAAACTAGCATAGGTAGGGGAAATGAACAGTGGTATAGTTGCAAGAATAATGAGAACATGGTTTTACAAATTTTTATATCCAAACTTCCTAACGAACCAAAATTAGTACTAAATTCAAGAAATCCTCACTCGCTGTTAAAAGCTAAAGAAATATTGATAGAGACTGAATACATTTATTCAAAAAGAACAAATTTAAAAAATTTTTCATTTAATAAATAATAGAAATAATTACAATAAAAAATTTAACAAGATTCAATTATTTAATTCTATTTCTAATAAATTTTCGCAAAGCAATATTTCTAATAATCAAAATAATATTTACAATAACAACAATACAGCAATTTTTCCTAATCAATTTCAACCAAATAATTTTTAATATTTGCAACCTGGAAACCAATTTTCAAATTCTCGTATAAGGCAGAATATGTAAGAAAATTTTCAGAATCAGAATTCACCGGGAAATTTTAGTAATATTAATAACACAATGTTCAATGAGGGAAATGTCAATAGACAACAATCCCAGCAATCGAGCAGTAATAGCTCAAATAGAATGGAAGTTGAAAATATTCCAGGTTTAAAATTTTTCAATTACATACCGAAGAGCTCTTCCTTGCATAGTAGTGAAGACAAGAACAATACCTAACAAATTCAATTTTTTCAGACGTGGGCAATATTATTTCTATTATACAGAAAATTTCATTACCAAAGATTATTAAAGAAATATTAAGGAAATAAATAAGGAATGGGCTTAACTGGTTTCTATAGGAAATCTGTAAAAGACTATAGCCAAAGTGCACTAAAAATGATTTCATATTCAGAGAAGTATTCACATATAAATTTGAATAACTCTAGTTACATTAATTCCTTTAATAAATTAAAGACAATTTTAGGTACAGCCCCAGTTTTGCCATATCCAAAATTTGACAGATTGTTTTAACTGGTAACCTTGTAAAGTTTCGGCTGTGAAAATTTTTGTGTTGCGATTTTATAAACTTTTTTAATTAAAAACACCATCTATAATTGTCTTTTCTGGTTATTTTATTTAAGATAAGTGTTCCACATATATATCTTAATTAGTGAATATTGAAGTTCATTGAATTGGATTCGCAATTAAGTCTTAATTAAATTTGTTTTATTTATTGTTTTGAACAACAACAACAGTGGATATATACCTTAAGACTTATTTTTGCATGAATTTGTTTTTGTATTGTTCATTGACATACATTTGGTATAGTTCTATTTGTCAAATAAAACAACTGTCAGATAGAACATCTCCGTTTTATATTTTCCTTAATATTACCACTCCGTTTTCTATTACTAAGATCAATATTATAATTGGTGACCTTGCTAATTAAATGCTGTGTTACCATTTAATTACATATTACTGGTTTTAATCCTAGATAATATTTGTATTGGTGTGTGTCCTTAATAAAGTTTTGAGATGGACTGTATGAATAAAAACTGCAGTATTTCCGGAGAAGAACGTATGGTTTCCTGTTGGTTGTGTTTGGGAAATTACCACTTAAAATGTAGTGGCCTCAAAGCTCGTGATGCTGATGCATTATCTGACAATGCCAAAAACTTACAGTGGACTTGTCCAAATTGCAGAGTAATTGGCATTGAATTTTACAATTTTTTCAAAAGCCATAAAGCAGAGTTCGATGGAATTAAAAAAGACTTTTCATCTCTACAAGGAAAACTAACTAAATATGGTGAACTTTTTTCTAAATTTACAAATTTAGATAGTTTTGCTGCTTCCCCGAGACCAAAACGTAAAAGAACTGCTAAGTCATCATCAACACCTCCTTATATTCCTAAAAATACAGGGGTTATTACTACTAATAATGATTCTATTTCGTTACCAACCGCAAATACAAGTAGTTGTCCTGCTGCTGTTGTAACTCCTAATACAAATAATTTTATTCCGCCTCATCATACTTCAAATGCTTCCAATTATAATATAATTCCGTCAGAGTCGACTTCAGTTACTCCTACGGTATCTAATTCGTCGATCTTGCCCATGATTCCAAATCTTGCTACCAGTAAGCCTCCAGAGCTTATTTTATTAACTCCCTCATCGTCAAACATCCCAACTAATTTAAATGTGGTCAACAATCCTCTTACAACAGTAACTCCAAAGCCTCTAAAAATTATTGCTCCAAGGAAAACCATATTTGCTAGCCGTTTTTCAGTAGATACAACAATAAATGATGTTGAATTCTATATTAAAACGAACCTTGGCATCGAAGATTATAATAATGTCCAAATTTACAAGATAAATGCGCGCAATAGAGCTTCATTTAAAATAATTGTCCCAGAAAGTATTTTTGATCGTCTCGTTAATCCACAATTTTGGCCAAAAAATACAATTGTTCGACAATTTATTTATCGTGATGATAACAATGTAATTCTTCCCAGGGTTTCTGATCCAAATCCAAAAAACTAATTGAATTAAATAATCCGTTAAATATTAATATTTGTCCAGAAAATGATTACAACTTCTCAGCTATCTCCATCGCATACCAAAATGTTAGAGGTATGAACACAAAATTAAAATCCCTTTATTTAGAGAGCTTTGATATTGAGCATAATATCATTGTACTCACTGAAACGTGGCTCCGAAATAAATCTGATAAGGAAATTCATAATTCTGAAATAATGTGCAGTAAATTTCAAATCTATAGACGTGATAGAGTGGGCAAAGAAGGTGGGGGAGTTTTGATTTCTGTCTCAACTCTTTTTCCTTCAGAAGAAATATTTTTTAACAATGATCAAAATCAATCCAAACCTGGAGACTCCATAATTGTTCTTGGTGACTTTAATATTCCAAATATTAAATGGTGCGAAACTCCTGATTCATGCTTTTTAAGCCCATCAATAAGATCGGAAACATCTATTGAATTACTGGATGCTATTGCTGATTTGGGACTATTCCAAATAAACAACATAGTAAACAAGCTTAGCAAAATACTTGATCTTGTATTTATTGATCAACCTGAAGAAATTAATATTCTTCGCATTAATCCATTATTAACACCCGAAGATGCGTATCACCCCACTCTTGAAATAAGCGTAAACGTTGAAACAAAAATATCATTACAATCCAATGTAAATAATGAGATGGTTTTTGATTTTAGTAAAGCTGATTATTCCAAATTAAATCACCTACTTTATACTGAAAACTGGTTTGAATATATTCCTTACAATAAAGTATGCCCTCGTAATATTGACATCATTTTGAATAAATTCTATGATGGCTTATTTAAATGTTTTAAGAAATCAATACCAATGACGAGAAAAAAAATTGCGCATGGACCGCCTTGGACTACAAAACAGCTCAATGGCTTAAAAAATTTGAAAAACAAACATTATAGAAAATACAAAAAATCCGGTTTACCTATTGATTACATGAGGTACTCCATATCAAGATCAGTTTACAATTCGGAAAATATCAAATGTTACAATAATTATCTTTTTAGGGTGAAAAGAAACTTTAAAAATAATCCAAAATATTTTTTTACCAGTTCGTAAATTCTAAGCGTCGAGTTTCTGAATATCCGTCCATGATGAAATTTGGAGATAAAGAATCCTCAAATGATGCAGATATTTGCGATTTGTTTGCTGCTTTCTTCTCATCCGCCTATTCTGATAAAGATTCACATGAACTTTCCAATTATCCATATCCAATTCCAGCTGCAACCCTTATAAATTGTCCAACATTAGATAAATCGATGGTACTGAGAGCTGTACAGAATCTAAAATATTCTGATAAATGTGGACCTGATGGTGTTCCAAGCTGTGTTCTTATAAAATGTTTACATTCTCTTATATCTCCAATAACATACTTATTCAACATATCAATATTTAGTGGTTACTTTCCTGAAGTTTGGAGGAAATCTTATATTATACCTTTGTTTAAATCCGGTAGCAGATCCAACATTTCCAATTATAGAGGTATTGCTAAATTAAGTGTTATTCCAAAACTTTTCGAAAAGATAGTTACTGAAATCCTTTCGCATCAAGTTGTATGTTATCTTTCGCCATTTCAGCATGGATTTAAAAAAGGATGTTCCATTACTACTAACCTTTTGGAGTTCACAACCTCAGTTATAACCACATTTAATTCCGGTTTACAGACAGACGTAATATACACAGATTTCAGTAAAGCCTTCGATAAAGTAAATCACGATCTCCTACTGTTCAAATTGGATAAGCTCGGATTTTCTCCTGTTTTCCTTAAATGGATTCTCACATATCTTAAAAATAGATGCCAATGTGTATTATTCAGAGAATGTACATCAAAAACCATTCCTGTTTTATCTGGTGTTCCACAAGGTAGTCATCTCGGCCCCTTACTATTCCTAATATTTATAAATGATCTACCAGCTTGCATTAGGAATTCTAAAATATTAATGTATGCTGATGATGTAAAGCTGTTCCATAGCTTTAACTATTCCTATCAATGTTCCTTACTCCAATCAGATCTTGACAATCTTTATGATTGGTGTATGATGAATCTAATGGATCTGAATTTAAAAAAGTGTAAACACATGATGTTCTATAGAAGAAGTCCAGTACTCTGTAGATACACAATAAATGAATATCAACTTGATCTAGTCGAAGAATTTCTTGATCTGGGTGTGTTGCTTGATTGTAAACTATCCTTTAACTCCCACGTTTCACAAATCGTTAATAAGGCAAAAGGAGTTCTAGGTTTCCTCAAGCGCTGGGGAAGAGAGTTTAATGATCCTTATGTTTCCAAGCAATTATTCATATCTCTTGTAAGACCAATCCTGGAATATGCTTCCGTGGTCTGGGATCCTCAATACGAAGTTCATATAAAGAAAATTGAATCGGTCCAGAAACAATTTCTCTTATTTTGTCTCCGTAATCTTCCATGGAATCCTAATATTAATTTACCATCATATGAAAGTCGATTACAGCTTATTGATCTCCCTACTCTTGAAAGTAGGAGAAAATATATGAATATTTCATTTGTAATTAATTTAGTAAACGGTTCAATTAATTCTGAGTTCCTGTTTTGTAAGATCGAATTCGTAATCCCAAATCGTCCAACTAGAAATTATACTCCTTTAAAAATAAAATATTTTCGAACCAATTATGCCAACTTTGATCCCATGAGACGTATATGCAATCAATTCAACAGTTACTATCCATATATTGATTTCTCATTAAATCCAATCCGCATTAAGAGGAATATTTTTAACTTAGTTAAATAATAAGTTTTTGTTATTGAATAATTATGAAAATATTTTATTGTTAATAGCTTTAAGAATAATATATATGCTAGCCTGTAAGAAATTGTAATTTCATTGGCTATTAAATAAATAAATAAAATAAATAAATAATAACAATAACAATAAAACTACAGATGCCACCAATGAAGCTTTAGTAGCAGTTTTATCGCAAAATGGACACCAAATCGCATTTTCGTCAACTTTGAACCAACATAAACGTAATTATAGTACAATTGAGAAAGAATTTGAATGCGCAAAAAAATAGAGAAACATTATTTAGTGATGAAACGAAAACTAATTCGTTTGAAAACGACTGCGAAAGAAATGTCCACCCCCGTAAAAATGACTGTTTAACAGAGAGGAGAAAACATAAAGGCTTGGGAAATCCCTTAATGGGGTGATGTTGGTTGACTTTTAGTATGACCAGACGAATGTAGAAAGATGTCCAAAATAAAGATGAATATATGGGATATTAGTCCTTCTTTAACATTATCTAATCATTTTTTATACAAATTTAACTAATTTTTAACTTATGCATTTTCTTTTAAATGTATCTATTATTATGAGCTTTCTTTTCAATTTCTTAACTGATAAAAATAAATATGCAATGATTTTTTTATGAACGAAAATGTGCCTTTTTTATTTATATAAAGTGAACTTAGGTGTATCTAATTTATTGAGCAGATATGTATATGGGGGATTTCAAAAATCTTGAGAATTTTAGTAAAAATATTTAAATTTTTTTTTTCTTATGACCTTAATTATTTTTATAAATGCGCGCAAAAGTTGTAAAGTTTGAAGTTAAAACAACGCGATTTTATGGTGCTATCTATGGTGATAACAACTCATATCAAAACTATTACAGCATCTTTAATATTTATCGAAATACACCAAAAAAAAAACATTTTTAATTTTATTTTTTGCACAATTTCTTAAATAACAAATTATATTGGTCTTAAATTTCAAAAAATTATTGTCAATAATACACATATTTTGGGAAATTTTGCAGAAAACAATAGGTAATTTACTGCTTTGGAAAATATGGTCATTTAAAAATTACTACCCATGATAATATTCCTTAAAAAAAGCGCGATTTTAGTTTTTTTAGAAAGTGAAATTTCGCAAAAATTTTAACTTTTTTCTTATATAGTGATAGGTTTTGCAATGAAAATAGTTTTCATTATTTCAAAAGTCGAACTATAATGCGAAATATGTAATGATGCCTTTTAAGGCTAAGAACATTTTAGTGGTTCATATAATTATAAGTCCTTAAAGTATTTTGACGCCCACTGATTTAGTACTAAGCAAATAAAAGTCTTTCATTTGACACAAATATTAACGTGGTTCCAAAACGCTTTTTTTGGAAATGATTCTGTAGCTTGTGAACCGTTGGAAATATCTGAATAAAATTTCACCTTTCCAGAGAGAGGTGTTTTCGAGTTTATTTGGAGGCACACAGATTCCTAGCGGATCAGAGGGGAGAGTGCGTAGACCACCAAAGTTGTTCATCTCGAGTATGCAATTTTAAATAAGTAAATCCTGACAAAAGTTATGCTTATGTAGGTAACTTTCTTTAATTTAAGTGATATTTAGGTCGAAATAAATTTTTCACTCATTTTTTGCCTCCTTCTTAGTTTTTTTTAACAATATTGCGTGCTCAATATTAGCCATCATTTTTTTAGAATTAATAATTAATGCAAGAATCGCATAAATATAGATGAGATAAAAAGTTTTGTTAATCTGAAGTTGAAACGTTAAACAATTTTCATATTTTTGGGTTTTTATTTCAAAATTTGATATCATGATATCAAATACTTGTGAAAGTATGTATTTGGTATCATTGGAAATGCTAAAACATGGAAAATTTTAAGTATATTTAAATATATTTAAGTATATCTTTTAGAAATAATGTTAATATTTGGAGCTAAATAAAATTTAAACGTGTAGAGATATTCAAATGAAATTCTGCTAAATAAAATTTAAACGTGTAGAGATATTCAAATGAAATTCTGATACTTGCCTTAAAATCGGGAAATTCAAAACACCTGTTTTGTATCAAAATACCTAAAATCCCAACCCGTAAAAAACGTGTTTTAAAAATTGATTTTTTTCATTCAAATGGTCACACTGTCATTATAAGAGTCGTTCATCAGAATATAATTTTTGTGTGTTTACCCATTATATGGAGATATTTAATTAATATAATTTTTGTTTGATCCCAGCTTTGCAATTTGAGAATTTTGTAAACAAATTTAGAAAAATTGTGGAAAATTGACAAAATTTTGATAGGGCTTGTGGGGAGACCGTTACCGCAAGAGCCATTCGGTTTACTTTACTCGCATCTACATTAAGATTCCTTTTGATAACATTAAAAAAATTTTATGGTCCAGAACAAAAAACAAATCTGATAAGTAAAAAATATTGCCACCTTTTTCGAAAAAAAATACAAAAAAATGAAATATAGCTTTTTACCTAATCTATATATTTACACGATTCTTGCAGCAATATTACTTGGAATTTTGTAAGGAATATTTTAAAGAAAATTTATGGCCAATATTTAGCCCGCTAAGTTAAAAAAAAAAAAAAAACTAAAAAAACGATGATAAAAGTGAGTGAAAAATTTAATTTGACCTAAATATGTATCTATTAAAATAAAAGAGATAGCCTACACATGTAAGTGAATTTTTTGTAGGGATTTGCAGGGACTACCTATATGTACATTTTTTTCTGTCAAATCATAAATGATTTTTTTGGCAATTTTTAAACAAAAATTGCATACCCAAGATTATCAACTTTGGAGATCTACCCACTCTCCCCGTAATCCGCTGGAAATTTATGCTTCTTCAAATCAAGTCGAAAGCACCTCGTCTATGGCCAGGTGAAATTTTTTTAGATATTTCTAAGGGTTCACAAGCTACAGAATTATTAAAAAAAAGCACTTTGGAAATACTGTGCGTCATTTCTACTTCACGGGAGATGAATGCCACTGTAGTCGGTGTAAATGATCTCTTTATTATTATTATTTTTCTTTTTTTTTTCTTTTTCGTATTATTAATTTTAATCACTATGGTGATTATTACAAGTATTTTTCTATGATCTAAAGTCATATATAAAAAAATGGAAATTTTTGGAAAGTTTTAAAAATTGCATAAAATTTTTACATTTCAAAATTTCTTAACACCCATTTGACTCGGAGGTGTCATTTGTTAATAAATTCTGTTTACGCGATATTTTTGGCAATTATTATAAAAGCGGTATTTATCAGTAGTTAAAAAAATATATTTCAATGGTATTAACGCAAATTATATGGAAGTTTGTGATGAATGGTTTCCTGACATAAAAGAGATACACCTCAAAATGTGGAAAATCACTTTATCTTTTAAATTGTGTTCTTAAAATTTAATATCACTTATGCGAGCAAATTTTCTATCAAAAAAAGTGTGAAATTTAAAAAGTCTTAAATTTCTGTTATAATTTTTTGTCACCAGATAGTAATATGGTAACTAGTTATACAACATAGGAATTTAATAAGTCTTCTCTCCCGACTGTTTAATATTTTAAGTCTAAAAGATGTAAATTGCAAGTGCAAAACTAAGATTTATAAAAAAATTCTCAAAAGTTTCAACTCAGGTTTTTTAATTCTTTTAGCTTTCAACGGCTGCAGTTCCGTAAGATTTCACGTGAATGTTCAAAAATTTTGGATTTATTTATTTTCTAAGTAATTTTGTAAATTTTGGTTTTTATAATTTTTTATTAATATCTATTGTATCAAAATAGTCAGCGCAGTAGATAGCCTCAAATTTTATAAAACAAGAGCCAATAGTAAAAAAAATCAGTTTTCCGCGAGGCGCATTCACAGATTCTAATGGAATACCATGGATTACTACGTGAACTTAGTTTTTGCTAATTAAAATCGAAGGAGCATTAAAAATAAATTTAATAAACAAATTTTATAGGCTTTTTGAAAATTATACAAAAATTGAACTTTTTGTTTTTGTATTTTTATATAACTAATTTTAATTTGTACAAATCTTGAATATATAGTTGGGTAACCATTCGAATAATGTTCGTTGGTATAATTCAAATATTTTGATGTCGAATATTGAAACAAAACGAATAATTTCATGTTTTAATATTATACTTTTTTTATTATTCTTAAGTATATAGGTAATATTTTACAATTATTTTATTTTTATATTATTTTTTAATTTAAATATTTGCTGGTTATTTACATAACTGAAATATGGAATTATATAAACAATTTTTATTCTGAAAAGAAAATTGAAATTATTTCTATTACATCTTTCAAAATAACTATTTCTGCTGACCTCTTTTAACTAGTTCTAGATACAAACTTCTGGCCTGGAAACATATTAATACGCGAATACTAATGTTGGAGCTATTCCTCAGCATGAACAGAACGTATTAAAAAACTAAATCATTTTACTCGTGATTCAATCTCTTAAATTTATATATTAGAAGTTTCAACATCAATAACCAGATCATAATGTTTACCGAAACTTGGCTCAACGATACTTTTCTTAACACCGAAATTCTTTGTAATAATAGTTACAATATTTTCCATGGTGATCGTAGTACTTATGGTGGTGGAGTGTTTATAGCCATATCCAGCAATTTATTTTCTTTTAACTCCTAGAGATTGACTTATCGCTTGATATTGAATTTATTTTCGTTATTATTAAACTTAGAAATAAGAAATTAATCGTTACGTGCTCCTACATCCCGACTTCGTCTCCATATTCTGTTTATTTTCAACATACACAAGCTATTAGATCTGTTTCTCGTTTCGCTAAAGTAAAAGATTTCGTTATTGTTACATGCCATCTATAAATTGGAAGTATTTTCGTGACGATAAATATTATGTTCAAACTAAATTAAAAAGAGATTGGAAAGATTTCTTTAACATTTACATGAGCCTTTTTCAAATATGTGGTATTCCAAATGGTTTTCTCTGAAATACTGGATTTAATTTTTGTAAATGATATTGAGGAATGTTATATCAAACAAGGACAGACACCTTCCTACTATTGAATTGACTATATTTTTACCATTAGAATGTGTTTGGCCAATGTCCACAATACCTGAAAAATTATTTTCATTCGAACTATTATATATTAAATCTACTTATTAAACACTCAAACTGGCATAATATTTTATTACAAGCATCAAGTTCGTCGGATTTTCTGCTACAGATTTTTGACGTTTAAAGAAAATATTTATTTAAATATTCAAAAAAAAATGTAAATCACTCTCTGAGCCACCTGGGAATAATAAACATTTGCCTCTATCTAAAAATAAAAAGAACAAATACTACAAAAAATTTAAAAGATCTGGATCATCTGTTGACTATCTGCGATATTCTGTTTTCCACGACTTCACTACACGACTACACTAGATTAAATAAATTATATTCCACACGTTACCTGAATAAAATCAAATTTAACTTGAATCAAAATCATAAATTATTCTATTTATCAATTCGAAGAAAATAAAAACGACATATAAACAAACTGCATTAACTGATGATACAACTATAACTAATATGTTTGCAGATTTTTTCTCAACTACATACTCAAGTCTAGCTTCTGATAATACTTTTAACTATCCATACCAATTGGTTGATAGTCAATCACCATCTTTACCATATCATGATTTTGTACTATTTTAAATGGTAAACTGAAGTATTGAACTTCTCTTATAATTTCGGCTCTGCTAAAATTACAAGTTGTATCTTAATAAATTGTGCTGAAGTTTTAGCCATTCCGTTGACACTTTTATTTAATATTTCAATTAAATATGGATATATACCGAGTATAAGGCTGAAATTAAAAATAATTCCTAAACTGTTTTGAAAATTAATTACGTATCACACAAATTGTATACCTAATATCCCCATACCAACAAGGATTTCAGAAAGAATGTTCCGCCACAACGAATCTTATTTAATTTTTTATAAAGAAACAAACAGATGTTGTCTTTACTTACTTCACTAAATCGTTTGATAAAGTAAACCATTTACTTCTTATAAAAAAAAAAACTAAAACTGATGGGATTTAATAATTTGAATATTAACTGGTTATATTAATATTTATCTAGCAGGACGCTAACTGTTCGTTTCAGAAACATGATCTCGAAAAGAATAAAAATATTGTCCGGTGTACCTCGGGATAGTCATCGTGGACCGCTGCTTTTCTTACTATTCATTAACGACTTGCCTATCGTAATAAAGTTCTCAAAAATCTTAATGTACACAGACGATGTTAAAGTTTTCTTAAGCTTTAATTAAATTATAGATCTTCAAAACGACTAAGATTTTCTATATGAATGGTGTAAAATCAATCAAATGATGCTAAATTTGGAGAAATGTAAAATAAGGAGATTTTTAAGATTTAGTCGTGAATTATTTCCTTCGTCATTACCAAGTTGATATGGTTGAAAACTTCTTGGATTTGTTTATATTATTTGACCCTAAATTAACTTTTTCTTCACATATAAGAGCCGTAATAAATAAAGTCAAGGGTACACTTGGATATATAAAACGTTCGGCAAAGGAATTTAATGATCCCTATATTACGAAGACCCTATACGCATCTCTTCTACGCACAATTCTTTTATATAAATCAGTAATATGGGATTCTATTTATCAAACTCATTTCAATGCAATTGAATTGGTGCAAAAATAATTCATGTTGTTTTGTATTCAAGGATTATATTAATTTGCCTTCGTTCTCAGCTCATCTTATTCTTATCAAATTTCCCACTCTAAAAAGCCGAAGAACTATATTGAATGTATCGTTTATTATAAACGTTATCAATGGTGACATCTGCCCTGGATTTTTAATTAATATAAAGTCTTATTCAATATACCTCATCGCCCATCCCGGAAAATCTTACCAATATCACACACATTATTTTAATTATTTATAAATGATTTGTCATCTATATTTAAATTTAGTAAATGCCCCTTATTTGCGGATGACCCTAAATTGTTCTCAAATATATCAAAATTGCAGCCGATTTAGATCGTTTGTCTCAATGGTATTTCGATAATGATATTAAAATTAATGATCCCAAGTGTTGTATAATTTCATTCACATGACGTTTGGAACATATTATATTTAATTATTCTGTAGATGACACAGCTATTAGGTGTGATGTTGAATTTAAGGATTTGAGTGTTATATTTGACCTTAAGTTATCATTTAATCATAATATTAATTACATCAGTTCTAGATAGGGTTTGCGGTCCAGGAAATCCCGAGATTTCCTGTTAAAGTACTATCGGAAAAATTTTCTTAAATAACATATATAATATTTATATTATTCTAAAAGATAACTTTATAGGAAATTATGTGAAGAAAAAAAAATTGTCAAAACTTTAATCGTGCGTGAACCAGGGTTTTCCAAATTCGACTTATTTTTTCTGGATTTACCAATTTTTACCTAAATTTCTCAAATCGCAAAGCCGAAATTATATATATACATAGTTTAATGTATTTTTAATTTTTTGGTAATATAAATTTTTTCTCCCCGATATCGGTTAGGAAGATATGGAAAAAAAAGTAGAAAATTCAATTTTTTGAAATTTTTTAAACTTTTGCGGGATTTTAGTTAATAAATCTAATCGAGAATAACTTAGTTTCAAATTAAGCGTTAAAAAATCTAAATAGTTTTAAAATTTCATAAGAAAAATAAATTAATAAAAATTTCACTGCATTATTCTAAATGAATAATAGCACAAAATCTCGACTCAATCCTTTTTCGATATATTTTTGCAAAATATCTTCAAAAAATTTTCGTAATATAAAAATGTTTATATATATTTCATGAGATGACAAAATTTTTTTGACTATTGAATTAGATTTTTTTCTATCAGGTATGTATGCATTAGTTCATCCACTAGTATAAATACTTATAAAAAAATCTAGTCTCATGGTATATTCATGCGTATATGAGATTATTTTCATACTATTTCTGAACACTATGATTGATCTGAAAAACATTGTTGCGAACCCATTGTTAGTATTTTTCAGATATATGTTTAATTTAGTAAGAATTATTTAAGTAAAAAAAAAAAAAAATAATAATAATAATAATAATGTAAGTTAGAGAAATAAAGTGGAAATGAATGGTATGCTATTTATAATGAAATTTATTCTATATTTTTAAACAGTTTTAGAATCAAAAACTCAATACCGTAAGAATCTGAAACATTGTTTTTAGCATAAATTACGAAAGGCACTAATTTAATTTGTATAAAATATATATATTTTTTTAAAATCTTAGAAATGGCGTTATACTTTTATATTATTTAATTTTTCGTAAATTCCGTATGATTTATAATATTTCGTTTTATTTTATTTATTAAAAAAATAATTTTCTTTATAAGAAATCATGGCCTTTTTTATAACTAAAGTTTTAAAAAATTCTCGGAATTTCCGTTTCCCGGAAAACCCTAAACCCTTGTTCTATAGATTATGCAATGATTGGTTTTATAAAGGGAAATTCAGGAGAATTTCTCCGTATTTTTGATGATGCTTTTCATAGATCTAACTAAGCTATAAATGAGCCAATTACAAGATGTTTAAAATTATGTAATAGTATTTCTTCCATTTTAAATTTTAATGTAAATAAATAAGTTTAAATTAAATTTATTTATGTTATATAATTAATTAATGTAATCTGTACGATTAAATCTGTAGATGAAATAAATAAATAAAAATATCTGTGAAATTCTTTAGAACTAATTATGCTGATGCTGATCCTCTCAGGGAAATGTGCAACACATTTAACCAGTTGTATAGATTTATTGATTTCTCATTAACTCCTGATATTGTGAAAAAGAACATTTCTTCAAAATATCAGAAATTTAAACTAATTAATATTTAATTTAATAATTATATAAAATCTATAAGAAATAAATAATTAATTAATTTAAAATAAATAAATCACTTAAACATTTTAATTTCGGACTTGAACAATTAAAAATAAAAGAACTGCTTCTAACACTTATTATTTAGTCAAAACAAAAAAAAAAAACGATTCAATGATTTTGGAATCAACATAGAAACTGAAATCGTTCTACGTATGAGTTATGTTATTGATCGCGTCAGTTTTGCAAAATTTTCATTAACCTAATGATACACAGGAAACTTGGCGGTCTTATGTTTTGTATCAAGAAAGACTAATACATGATGTTAAACAGCGATGGATATTTTTATCTAATACCATGTCAAAATTTTTCAAAATTTATAAATGCGTCAATCATATATTATCTGATTACAAATTGCCCACACTCACGGGTAGTTATATATAACTTTTAAGCGATTTATGTAACACCTTGAAACCACTTGATGTGGCCTTTGAAGGCATTATAAAATTTTTAATAATATATTAGAAAAGGTAAACAATTCTTTTTCTAAAGAATTAGTCACACATTTACAACATCGTATTCATGAAAGACGTTTAAAAATTTAAATACTCTTATATTATATTTAAAATCTGGAACATGCCTAACCAGTTCTAACTATATAAGGTATAGCTCCAAAACAGAAACTAAAGAGTTTGGAAAGGCGATATTTGGAAGATTATTCGGAAAACTGAATAATCTTCCAAACTGTAAGAAATGAATAGCATGAACCTATGTAGATGGAGAAATCTTTTTAAGCAACTAATGGTGATTTGCAATCAGAGCTGAATGCAACAATTAAATGTATACGAAATTTATAAAGTTCAAGAAAAACTATGAGATCATTATGGACGATTTTTTATATATAAGCAGAATGAAAAAGAGAACGAATAAGTTGGAAAAGTTCTTTGTGCACTTTTAAAATTTTTGCCAAATTTAACAATCAGTGTGTTGATGAACTTTTTTAAATTTCTTATTTAATTTAAAATATATTTCATTTACTACTTTTGTAAGTCAGTAACAAAAAATACAACTTTTTAATTGATTTTCTGGTTGTTCATATTCGCAATTATTTCTTTATTTTATATTTTACAATCTATGGGACTTCGGAAAAATATGGATTCTATAGTCAAAAATGTAAAAAGATACCATTTTTGGGAATTTTGATTAGTTTATTTGCGAATTCAGGAAAACCCTACCATTCATTGAAATATGGTTAAAGCGCTTTTATTTATATTAATAAGGTCCATATTTCCTGCAAATTTCATTAAGATATCTTTATAAACAAACATGTTATTATAATTAAACAATTTGTATTTTCTCCAAAAACCCCAAATTGGGACTTTTGTTTGGTTTATTTCTAAATAGCGAAAGAAATTTTAAAAATATGTATTCCAAATTAAGCTTATCCTTTAGCATATATAATTTCCGATCTTTTGCAAAAATATTCAAGTCAATATCATGCCTTATTTCAGAAATATGCGCCTTTAAACTTTTATATTTCCAATTTATTGTATATATGACTATATTTTTACAAACTTGCAACTTTTGCCTTTAGTTTTGCGTGAATAATTACTTAGAAAATTATAAATATTTCTGTATACTTTTAATAATATCTATACACAAAATATTTTTATAAAAATAATTAATAAATATTTTTATTTTTAACTGGCAATGTGGCAAACATTTCCCAAATTTAAATAAATCTTTATCCTTTTCTAAGCATTCATATATTTCTATTAATGAATTTAAAATAACAAAACAAACAAAAAATATCTACTTTGACTTAATCAGTATTATTATTTTTGGTATTCTATTTCTAATACGCTTTTTTATTACTTATTTACATTAAATTTATGTAGACAATTTTTTCTATAAAATAATCTGTTGTATTTGTATACATATCTAAAAGATAAATGTCCTTCAAGTCTTAAGTATTTTGAGTTGATAAAGGATCATAATAAATCCAACGTTCTCTCATTGATGATAGCACAGGGTCTGATGATAACAATAGGCTATTAAGAATATCAAAGTTTTGTGACTTTCTGGAGCATTTCCTGGAGCTGAATAATTGAACGTGCTTAAAATCTCTGTTTCTTACTTCTTTAGTCTCTTCTGTAAGCTTTCCAAGTGGAAGAATATTTCGTTCAATTATAATTTCGCCATGGCACAATACTTTATGTACTGTTGGTGTCATTTCTTTCTATGGATATACAGAAACAAGTAGTTTAGATATTTCTGTTGCTTATTCTCTAAATCGAGCACAGTTAATTTTGTGCTTACTATTAATTGCCAATAGTATGTTAGTCTTTTCAAGTAACTTTTTATTAATACCAGTTATTTTTAATGTATCTTCGAAATTTCAAAAAAAACCTTCTTGCTGTGCTTCCATCATTTGTACTACAACCAGTCGGCAGAGGTTTGTCGATGTTTAATCCCGTCTCTTCTATTAATTCATCCTGTATGATGGTAAAATTGAGTGTCCCTTTTCAAGCAGAGCTTTTCTTAAAATTTAATATTTGTTTCGGCTGAAGTCCAGTTCAAGCATTAGGTACGTTTTAGTGATGCAGTGAGCAGTATTTCAGCAATATTAATTGCGCTCTTAGCTTGCTTCCCCTTTTTTAACATTTCTTAAATGTATCAGAAACTTCTTCATTCGAAATTATAGAAAGCTTATAGGCCAATCTTTTTTTCTTAGATCTTGTACTTAAATCATCATCTGTCTTGCAGGGTGCTCCAGTTGATATTTTGCACGCTGATATTTCTATATCAGTGTCCATCCAATCGGAATGTTTAATTTTTAATCTGTTAGTACGCTGATTCAAGGATTTCATTTTTACTTCATACAATTTTAAAAAGCTCTCTATATGAGATTTACCACTGACGGTGACTTTTGCATGATATGTAGTTTTTATGAATTCCACTATAGCTTCTAAACGATTAAGATCATTTTTAGATAAACTCCACAGAACACAACACAATTGTTCAAGTTTCAATGTAATCACCATGGTAATCAACTTCGTTATGATGTTGATAAGGATTAGCTGCGCATTTAGATATATATATATATATATATATATATATATATATCTATTAGATAAAAGAAAGAGTCAATTTGGAAGAGTACATATACCGAATTTATTGATATTATATGTTGCTGTTAGGTATCACCGTAAAGGATATTACCTGTGCATTGTCAGCTCATAAAGATATAGATTTTGAACCATCAGTAATAGGTAAATGCTGCAGCTAGGTATCACTGGAAAATATACCTATACATTGCTTATTTAGGTGAAATTTAGGTAAACACCATAAATGTAAACTAATAAAATACTTATTGATTAAGTTAAAATAGACATTTTTTGTTTGTTTTGTTATTTTAAATTGATTAATAGAAATATATGAATGCTTAGAAAAGGATGAAGATTTACTTAAATTTGGGAAATGTTTACCACATTGCCAGTTAAAAATAAAAATATTTACTAATTATTTGTATAAAAATATTTTGTGTATATATTATTAAAATTATACAGAAATATTCATAATTTTAATAATTTTAAAAAGCGATGAACGGTGTTAAGGATTCCATAGCTCCATATGGAGTTGCTCACAAGCCATCCAGCAGTCCTGTAAGTTCTCTCAAGGGAAGGCACAGGTCAGATAGAATCGGTAGTGGGACAAAACACATTAAGAAGGGAGTAGAGAGGGTAAACCAAACTCTTGCGAGCCCTGCAAAGGAATCTCAAATGAGGTCCATTAGGGGAGCTCTGCCTGGAGATGAGATACCCTCTACCACCAAGAAAGCTGGTCATGTACCGCATGACTCTTTTAAGGGTCCTCCTAAGGGGACCATAAAAAGAGTGAGGTCTGGGGATGACCAGCAGATTCCATCTGCGAAGAAGGCTGGTAAGGCACTAAGTGGCCCGCTCAAAAACTCTCATAAAGGAGCAGTAAAGCGGGTAGTATCTGGTGACGATCAACCTTCATCGTCCAAAAAGGTGAAGGATTCGTCCAAGTCGGACATTCTTCAAGCAGCAGTCATTGACCGTGCTGATTCATATGGGAGAATCAGTACGGAAATGTGGCGGCTGCTTGAAGACAGACTTATGGACGAAATCTTCCAGGCAAGGCACAGGCCGGGTGAAATAGCCTTCATGGGTGCAGACTGGACAAGGGGTGTCAAGACTGTTAGTTGCGGTAATAAAGGAACTTTTGAGTTCCTGAAAGCCGCGATTGGCAGATGTAGCAACCTTTGTCCAGATGCGCAGCTGGAGGTTATACCAGCGTCGGAATTGCCTCTGCGGCTAGTCACGGTGTGGATTCCACCACCCATTAAGCCGGTGGAAATCATACTGGGAATATTGGAAGGACAGAATAGGGGGATCAATACAAGTCAATGGAAACTAGTCTCTTCATTGACTTGTAAAGAGAACCAAGGAAAAGATTTCCGATTCGCAGTAGATCGGGAATCTATTAAGAAATTGGGCTCATTGGGTGGGGGGGTGTTGTTACGTTCGGGCTTGGCTATGTCAAATTTCGTTACACGAAATATGACAAAGCCAAAGAGGTTGCGGATGGTGCAGATAAATCTGCACCATTGTGAAGCGGCCTCGACCGAATTAATAACCTACCTCAGTGAGACCAATGTGGTCGTGGCCCTAATCCAAGAGCCTTCGTTAAATAATAACCAGGTCTGTCTAAGCGCTAAAGGATACAAATTGTTCAGGCCGTCCACTGAGGACAAGGTGAGACCATTGACTCTGTCAATGAACTTTCTAGATTCAGGAAGATACTGTCGAAGGAGCCTAGTGTTCCTGGGAGTATCCAGAGATCAGATGGTTCATGGAAGGAGTCTAGTTCTGAGTCACATAATGTGCTTTTGGAAACCCATTTTCCGGGTTGTAGGGATCCATTGATGGAGGGATCAGGTGAGGAAGAGCACTTCTTCATAGAGTCCGTCAGTGGGATAATTGAAACAGTGGTGAGAGATCTGATTTCGGTTGAGAAAGTTACATGGGCGGTGAATTCATTCGAGCCTTATAAGTCACCTGGCCCGGATGGTATTTTTCCGGTCATGTTGCAGAATGCACCGTTGGATGGTTCGTCTACTACTGGTTGAGATTTTTAAAGGGTGTCTGTTACATAGACATATACCGAGGGGGTGGAGAGAGGTAAGGGTCATATTCATACCTAAAGGTGGTAGGACCTGTCACTCGAAACCCAAGGACTATAGACCTATCAGCCTATCCTCTTTCCTTTTAAAGACTTTAGAGAGACTGATAGACCTATATTTAAGATCTTCTGTTGGCACCAACATCACGAGTAGTGCTCAACATGCTTATCTGAAGGGTAAATCTGTTGAGAGTGCGCTGAGTGATGTGGTGGGATATATAGAACAAGGACTTCGGTATAAGGAATATACCATGGCCGCGTTTTTGGATATTGAGGGAGCGTTCAACAATATCAAGATTGACGCTACCAAGCAGGCGCTGGTGGATCATAAAGTACATGACTTCTTCATCGAATGGATAATCCTCATGCTAAGCAACAGGATTGTCAATTCGAGCTTGGGTGGAGTATGCTTAAGGAAACTAGTGACTAGGGGGACACCACAAGGGGATTACTCTCACCCCTGTTGTGGCTATTGGCTGTTGACGTGATTTTGCGTCAATTCGACAGCAGGGGACGGAAGATCGTGGCATATGCTGATGATGTGGTCATACTGGTAAAGGGAAAATTTCTTCCCACAATCAGTGAGATCATGCAGTCCGCGCTGGGTGAGCTGTCCTCGTGGGCCACTGATAAGGGGCTGGGAGTGAACCCGGAAAAGACGGAGTTGGTTCTGTTTACTAGGAGGTACAAGGTAGAGAATTTCAGACTACCAGTACTGTGTGGAACTGAACTGAGGCTTTCCGACTCAGCGAAATATCTGGGAGTATTCCTCTATAGTAAGCTGATCTGGAAGAGAAATGTTCAGGAGAGACTCAAACGTGGCCTCAATGACTACTACACCTGTAGAAACTCCATAGGTAGGAACTGGGGCTCAAACCAAAAGTTGTAAATTGGATTTACACTTCGGTGGTGAGACCAATTCTTGCTTATGGTTGTTCTGTCTGGTGGCACGCACTGGAACGTAAGGGTAATAGGAACCTTTTGTCGAAGGCACAGAGGTGTGCTTCAGTTGGCATTACAGGTGCAATGAGAAGCACACCACAGGCGGCTCTGGATGTCATACTTCATCTCTTGCCCATTGAAGAGTTTGTGAAGGGTATGGCAGCAAAGAGTCTGCTGAGACTTAAGGAATTAGGACTATTAGGCTTATCAAGAGCAGGTCACTCCAGGGTCATATACGAGATCAGCTACGGTGAGGTTAATCTGAACTCCACAGGGGCATCAGATTACATGGCCGCTGAATCATACTTTCGGGTAAATCCTGTCGTGGTGATACCTGATAGGGAGATCTGGTCCGGTACTGAGAAACTATATGAAGGTTGTGCAGTGTTCACGGACGGATCGAAGATGAACATAGGTACTGGTGCGGGGGTCTATATTATGGGCACGGATCTGAAAAGCTCATTTAGACTCCCTGATGAGCGCAGCGTTTTTCAGGCTGAGATTCTCGGCATCCTGAAAGCCGCAGAAATAATCAGGCAGAACGTTGCGAGGGGTACCGAATTTACTCTCTATGTGGACAGTCAGACGGCTCTGAAGGCCTTGAGGACACATTTGGTGAAATCTAGGCTAGCTGCTGCCTGTAAGAAGACACTGAGAGAGCTGATGAAGGACTACATGGATTGCAATATTTCAGGCAATGAACTGGTTGATGAACTGGCAAGGCGCAGCAAAGGATGTCACGGAGAGGGAAACCTATGTGAAACCACCACTGAGTTTCTTCTATTGGAAGATCAATGATTGGATCTTGGTCAGAACCAATTCGGCTTGGGAGAGTAGAGAGGACTGTAGGGTGTCGAGGGCGATATGGCCAGCACTGGAAAATGCAGGCACTAGCACTCTTCTGGGCTTGAATAGGAAGAGCTTAAGAATCATGATAGGGGCCATAACGGGTCACTGTTTGATAGGGAAGATGAGGTCTAGATGGGACGCTAGCAATTCCGATTTTTGTGGAATGTGTGGGGACGTCGACGAGACCGAGTCTATTGAGCAAATTGTGTGCCATTGTCTACGATTGCAGCAACGTAGGATGAAATGGCTGGGTAGCCAATTCCTCGGCGGGCTAAGTGACGTTCGCGACGCAGATCTTGTAGACGTCATAGGCTTCGTCATGGGGATTGACTGGTTAAGAGAAAATCAGGGGAATAACCGTAGGGGGAATGGTAACATTGCTAATCCTCCTATTTGATTTCACTCCTATTCTTTTCTTTTCTCTTTCTTTTTTTTCTTCTATTCCTACTCTCCTATTTTCTCCTTTTTTTCTGTATTGTATTCTATATTTCACAGCTCTTTCAACGAAGGGACTCACAATCGACCGAGATCGGTCTCTGCGTGGAGATGTGGTACTTTCTGCTATCACCTCTCTATCTATTCATAATTTTCTAAGTAATTATTCACGCAAAGCTAAAGGCAAAAGTTGCAAGTTTGTAAAAATATAGTCATATATACAATAAATTGGATATATAAAAGTTTAAAGGCGCATATTTCTGAAATAAGGCATGATATTGACTTGAATCTTTATGTAAAAGATGGGAAATTATATAATTATAATTATATATTATAATTATATATTATATAATTATAATTATAAAGATATCTTAACGAAATTTGCAGAAAATGTTGACCTGAATGATATAAATAAAATCAGGGGTATGGTTTTCCTGAATTCCCAAATAAACTAATCAAAATTCCCACATTTTTCCGAAGTCCCGTAGATTTGGATTTAAAACTTTTAACAACATATTGAAGATTCTTAAAATACATTCTGCTTGTCAATTCGTGCTTTGGGATTTGAGTAAAAATGGTCTAAAATCAAAACTTTCATATAAAATTGGTCGAATTCGGGATGGTATGTACCATGACCAATTGAGTTATTGGGCCTGTTTTTTATCTTAAAGTTATCTCTGTGAAGTTACCTTTCAGATAGGTGCAAAATTATTATATGTTGCTAAAGAAAATTTTATTTTAGAAAAATAAGAGTGTAGATACTTTTTCGGCAATTTTCAAATTCAAAATCGTTTATTTTTGGACTCGGTAAAGATATCGACTTCAAATCGACTTCTTTAACTAGTTAAGAAAAAAACAAATAAAATCGGTCGGAAATAGTAGGATATATATGAAAAAAACTGGACCAAGAACATGCAAAATTATGGTGCTTGAAAATTCAAATGCAAATAACTCGAAAACTATAAGAGATAAATAGGAGCATGTAAGCATGTCTTTTATAGTTCCTATCAGGGCCTACAACAATATATAAAAATATTTACAAGCGATTAAAAATTTTTTATGTCAGAGGTACCGATCAGAAGTTACAGATTTATTTCCAAAAAATTTCGTTTCTGCCCCACTGTGCAATATAATAAAGCAAAGACAAGTATATTTACTTGTCAAATGCTTTTTGGTATATAAAACACTTCGCTTAAACTCGTCATAGGAACAACATCAAAACCCATGAAGTGTTTTAATTTCTATCGAAGTTCTACACAGCGAAAGAGTCCTTTCAAAGTTAAACTTTATAAAAACTAAAGAGCTATACAAATGCTATATAAATACTATTTATATTTATATTTCATATTTAACATTTTTACATTTTTATAAGAACGACGGTAAATATAATTGATCGAGACTATAATTTTAAATTAAGTGACGTCTGAAGTTAAAAACGGGATACTTTTGTCAAAACACATTTTGCTAAGGTGCATCGCATGATCAGCACGAAATTTAATATAATTATAATTAGTAGATGGTTGTAATGCTTAATAGGAATGTAGAGGCACATAAAAAATTTAAAAGTTAAAAAAACTTAGTTTTGGTTAAAAATAATCACAATATTAAAGTGCATTTCTTTATAATAAACTTGAATAAAATATGTTGTCGTATAAATTATTAAGAAATAACTTAGATGCGAACCCAAATTTTCAAAAAAATTTTTAAAAATCGCTACTTTTAGCATAAAGACAATTTTTAAAATTTTGCTCAAAAACCCTAAAATATGTTACACTAATACCATAAAACTTTGAAAATATCATAACTTTCATTTTAATAACTCAGTAGGTTTATTTTAATTTTTACCGGAATTATGAACAACCTTCTAGTTTGTAAAAATGTTTATATGTTCAACTTAAAACCGTTACAACTTCCGTGCCCCCTGCATGAAATTATTAACGCGAACTAATTTTACATGCATTCTGTATACATACTATTCATCTTATTAAGTGGGAAAGAGAGAAAGAGAGAGGAGGGAGCATATAAGTATATTCTCTTAACATTTAGTGCTGCAATATTTAAAAAAAAAATATTATTATGTTGCAGGGTTTTGTAACTTTAATTTGACACTCATATTATCATTTAATTTAATTTATATTTATGCACTAAAAATTAATGGTCATGGCTTGTCCTTTCAACTTTAAAATTATTATTTTTTTTAATCAGTTCAAACTAAACATAATAAATACACAATTTTTCATAATGTATCTGGTATATATACACATTTTCATATGTTTATGAGTGAAATAACGATAAATTTACTTTTGAATTTCATCACTTCTTAATTTAAGTTGGCATGTGAAAAGCTTGGTTGGTTATTTATTTAATTTTGTTTAAACGTTTTTCTTCTACTTATTTGGTTTTTTCCTTCTTTTTTTTGCTGAAAGTATAAAAATACTGTTCGTACATAAAAAATAATAATAAATTTATAGTATCTGAGACCATACGTTGTTAGTTTTATTACCATATAAATTTGACCCAAAACAATTTTTGTCCATAAAAATACAATTTTCAGCTACTTACTTAAATGAAGCACGTAAAGGACCTACTCACACATACGAATCTGTCTGTCCTTAGCACTAATACAGTCAACGAAATTGTTACACACCAACACCAACCATGAAACAAATTTGACTCACACTTTTTTATGTTTGTTTAGTGCTTGAGGGCTTGAGAAATGATTATTAAAAGTCCTTTTTTCATTTCTTCTGTTTTTTTTTCTTTCTACACTTCACTATGGAATCATGGGCAAATTAAATTCGTTGTTTTATATGTAACATGAAAATAAATTATATATATTTTCATGTTATTTTTAAGTTTGTTTTTTCTTTTTTTCAACAAGTAAAGAAATAATATTAATTTAAGTAAATGTTTAAAATCTTTCTAGATTTACAAGTGGTTTTAAATGAAGGAAAAATATTAATTGAAAATACTATATGAAAGCAAGAAATTTAACTGCCTTAAAAAAAAATACAAATTAAAGTACTTTTCATCCAGAATAATAACACGCTGCTACAGTGAAAAATCACTCGAGAATAGGCATAGCGTACTTTGTAGGCTTGAACACATTATAAATCAATTTCAAAACTAGGAAATGCACTCTCAAAATTTGAAGTTATACGCAAAAACAGTTTTTGGGTAGGTTTTTGTATAAATGTATTCCTAATTCTGTTTTAATTTTATTTTTCTATTTTTCCCCTTTTTAAGCTTAAGATTGATCAGGCTTTTCAACTCTAAATAGTTTTTATGTTTTAATTAAATATTAAAACCAAATTTTTAAACCTCTAGAAAAATTTTAAATTTTCCACAATTTTTCGAGTTTAACTGTGATTTATTACAACTTTTTGTATAAGAAGATTTAAAAAGTAAAAATCAAATAAAAAATATTAAAAAAATACTTTGTCTTAAAATATATGAAGACATTTTTAATAAAGTTTAAAAAATGTTTAATAACTTTCTGAGCTTTTAAACTTTTTCATATGGGGATACTAGTTTCATTTTAAACGAAATGGCAGCGAATGTGTAGTCTTAAAAAAAATGTCAGATAAATATATAATAAAAATAAACATATAATAAAAAATGTCAGATAAATATATAATATATAGATAGTTATATTATATATATATATATATACCCCTTCCAATACTTGTTTAAAAATGTTGATTTTTTTTATGATTGTTTCAAAGCTCGCATCTCAAACTTTTTATATTTGGTAAACAAATTTTTAAAAAATTCAAATAAAGCTATGCAGGTTTCTGTAAAACACTACAGGACATAAAACTGAAAAATAATTTGGTCAATATCTTATAAGACTAAGCGGTACCTGCGATTTTAATATTACAGATTTCGGCAAAAAGGCATTTATTGCGGTTGTTTTAGTTGTAAACAACTAAATGTTGATCATTAGCCCTTAACGTAGCTAGGAGTCAGCAGTTTTTAACACACCTATTCTTAAATATTTGCGAAGTAAATTTTGTTAATTAATATCATGGACAAATAAAGTGATAACTATATCATTCAGACAAGCAAAGTCTTGTTAAACCATTAAAATTCCTCACATAATAATTTTACGTGATGTTTTCCTTAAACATTAGAAATATTGAGGTTATTATTTCAAAGGTAATCCTTGCCCAACATTCTTAAAATCTTCAGAATATTTCCTGAGATATGGTTTATCTTATATATATAGGGAGTGTTTCGAAATTTTTTATATTGTTATGAGAGTCAAAATAAAAAGTATTGTTTTGTAGCAGCGTATAACTAGTATAATACACAAATGTTGTCATGTGTATCTTAAAATGTTCATACATATATTTACTTACATATGTGTATAATTTTAAATATGTTGTAGTTATTTATATATTGTTTATGCCTGTGCATATTTAGTGTGAAAATGTTGGTTACCCCTCTAAAATATTTATATCTGTTGGTGTACGAGTAGAAAGAAACACTATTACCCCTGACATTAATGTTAGACAATTGATAATTCTTAAAAAAAAAAACTACACAGTTTGAGCTGTCGTATAATTTTTGATTATTCAACAAATTTAGAAGCATGTTGAAGAATAATGACGCGTCCTATTTGTACGAGTAATATTACACCTTCAATAACATTATTACACTATTAAAATTTATCATACCTATAAATTTACATATTCTTTCAATGTTATAAAATTGTTTCTTCTAATTCCAGAATTTTTTAATAGCACTTATGTTAATTTTTTTATGAAATCTTTTAATAACAATTTAAGTTACTTGTGAATTAAACTACCCATATTTACTATTTCTTATGGATACTTAAGTCTTTTTGTATTTATATATATATATATATATATATATATATATATATATATATGAATATAATAAATAGTAACAAATTTGTATTCTTTATTCATAGTTTCTATTCATTTGTTGCAAAAGAAAACATAAACAAAGAAACAAAGAAGAAAATTACCAAAAATGTTTACAAATAAATATTTATGCGTTTATGACCCTAATAAGTGTTCCATAAATGTCCAAACAACATTTTGAAAAGTCCGTCCAATATCATGGACAATACCCAGACGCACATACAGTCATATTTATTCTACATATTGCCACTATTATGCCACAGATGTTTCAAACGTACAACTAAAATGAAGAAAGAATATGAATATTAACGTGTCATATGAATTCTGGAAATGTACTCCCTGTCACACAGATAAAACATACACACACACCAACAGTTATGTAACCAAACTCACACCGAATGCATGATTATATGAGTGTGTTTGGGTGTGAATAGTTCATGGTCTACGAGTTGAGGATCTTTTGAGTATTTAATAAATACTTTGGGGTATTTTCAAAAGGAAAATATGAAAATTAAATAAAACCTTGAATATTCATAGGTTGGGATAAAATATTTATTTATAACTTAAAGAAATTTAAATATGTATTTGCAATTTAACTTAAAGATAAAATTTTCAATTTAGGTAGATAGAGAAGGTTAATGTGATATTGTATATGCCACATCTCCATCCAGAGATCAAAAAGCGGTCCATTGCGAGTCACTGCAGAAAGAACTGTTAATATGGGAAAAGATTAAATTTAAAGGAGCTAGAAAAGAAAGAAAATTAAGTAGAAATTGTTGAAAAATAGAATTTAAGCCAGCGCGCCCTTAGCGCCCATTAAGCCACTCAATTCCCATAACGAAGCCATGACGCACAGTGAACTGAGCCTATATTAAAACTGAAAAAAAGTAGAAGGAAACTAGGTACATCGATGAAATGTTGTAGTTGTGTAGGCAGTGATTATCTATTTATAAAAAGTTTTTTTTTTAAATTTAAAAAAATCTTAATAATATGCCTGTATAGGATCAATAAATTACCCAAAATACACTTTCTTAAATATTAACTTTGTTAAGAGTACATAGACCTATTGCAACATACAAGGAAATATTAACTATGGTATTTTTTCATAACTTATTTATTCTTTTTTTTTTAATCAGTGTTGTCGTAATATTGTATATATTATTATATTTATATTATTTATTTCAGTAAAAATCAGTGTAGATATGTATTACAAAAATTTATCTTAATGATTAAAAAAACAATATACGCAATCATCATTTAATGCGAAATTGCTGTTTACATAATAGTTATGAATACTGTTGTTTTGATTTGTAATGTTTCGATGAACTACCGGATTGGGCGGAATTAAAATTTAATCATTTGATTTTTATTTGTATTTATTCTTTACTATTTTTCCTAATAAAATTACGCTTATTTCTGGTTATTTTGAAAAGACATTCTAAAGTATCTTAGAAATGTATTGCTTACAATTATTCATTTGTAATACTCTTTAACTTTAATATTTTTAGTAAAAAAAATCGAAAAGCTTGAAATATTTAATACAAAATCTGTAATATGGATAATTTTTAAAACTAACCATGTCCAAAATTTGGCATAGAAAACACATAAAAATATTAAAAATATTGAGCACCATTCAGATTTAGCTTGTTTTACACTGTGCCTTTTTTTGCTGACAATCGACAATTCTTTAGAAATGTTTGATATTTTGGCCAAAGTTACAAAATTTTTTCACAGTGTAGAAGTAAATATTTCATATTATTATTTTTAATATTGTTCCTTATGGCATTTTTAATAAATCTAATTAATAAAACCAGCTAAATATCCAAAGCGAATTTTTTGTTATTTTTTCTCCAAACCAGTTTTTCTCATCAACGTCCTCGCACATTCTGAAAAAATCGGAAGTGTCAACTTCCCATCATTATACAGTATCCCGTTATGACACTCCCCACGGTCTTTAAGCTTTTCCTATTCAAACTCAGAAGAGTAAGGGAGACATGTCATGTGTCGGCCATATCGCCCCCTATACCTTACAGTCTGCTCTATTCCCCCTAGCCTGAATCATCCTAAAAAAGAAACTCAATGGTGGTTTCACGTAGGACTCACTGTTTGAAACATCCATCGCTGAGCCTTACCAGATCATCCGCCATTTCGTTGCCAATGATATCACAATATTCTGGCACCCAGTAGAGTCTCTCTTCATAGTATTCGTTCAAGTACCTATTTATAGGTGCTAACTAGCCTAGATTTTGCGAAGTGTATATTCAAGGCATTTAGAGCTGCTTGGCTATCCAAGTAGAAAGTTACCTCAGAGTCTTCTTTGACGTTCATTCTTACCAGTTCAGTGGTCTTTAGTATACCCAGAACCTCGGCCTGAAAAACACTACAGCCCAGAAGCCAGTAGTCATAATTCCTTAAGTCTCAGCAGACTCCTTGCCACCATACCACTCACAAGCTCACCAATGGGCAAGTTACGTCCCACTGCAGTGTACTTCTCAAGGCACTCGTAATGCCAATTGAAGCACACCTCTGTGTTTTTGATGTTGTAATGCTTGCTATTATACAAAACATCCATAAGAATGAATTAGTCTCATTACCGATGTGTAAATCCAGTTTACAACCTTTGGCCTGAATCTCTAATTCTAGCGTATAGAATTCCTACAGGTATAGTAGAGAAACTACATTTGAACTTCTCTTGTATATTCCTCTTCCAAGATAGCTTACTATCGAGGAATACTTCCTCGTAAACAGAACCAACTATGTCTTGTCAGAATTGACTCCAAGCCCTTATCAGTGGCCCAGGAGGACAGCTCACCAATCGCCGACTGCATAATTACTGATTGTGGGTACAAATTTCTCTGCCACCAGTATGACCACATCATCAGCATATGATACGATCTTCCACCCCCTGCTGTCAAACTGACGTAAAATGACGTTGACAGCAAATAGCTGCAATACAATAGGGTTGAGAGCACTCCCCCTTGCGGTGTTCCGCTAGTCAATAATTTCCTTAAACGTACTTCACCCAAGCTCGAGTTAATAAAAGCCCCAATCGTGATAGTATTGGACGACCCTCGATATCCAAAAACGCAGCCATCGTAAATTCTCTATACTGAAGGCTTCGCTCTATGTAACTCACCACGTCGTGAAATGCATTCTCAACGGATTTACCCTTCAGATAAGCATGTTGAGCGCTGCTTATGGATGATCGTATCAGTCTTTCTAATGTCTTCAAAAGGAAAGACAATAGGCTAATTGGTCTATAGTTCTTGGTTTTTGAGTGGCATGTCTTACCATCTTTGGGTATAAATATGATCTTGCCTCTCTTCCCCTCTTTGTATGTGTCTATGTAATAGGCACCCTGTAAAAATTTCCGCAAGTAATGGACAAACTTCATTTGGTGCATTATGCAGCATAGCCTGAAAAATAACATCCGGCCCAGGAGACAAGTTCCTTACTACCTCCTCCACAATTCTATCGTCGGTGGACTATAAGAAGAATTCAATTCCTTCAAACGGTCTTTCCATCAACTTGAGAAATGAGTTTCCATAAGAACATTAAATGACTCAGAGCTAGACTTTATCCATGAACCATCTGATTTCTGAATGCATTCAGGAGCACTGGAATATTTCGATAATATCGTTCTGAAGCTAGACAATTCATTGACAGAGTCAATGGACTCACTGAATTTAATCCAATAAGACCTCTTAGCTCTTCTAATGTACTTTTGGTATTGAAACTCACTCTACAATGCTTAATCTTCAATTCTGCCAGTCGTATGGACTTTTTTATAAAGCCTGACGATAGTGAACCGTTGGATACTTAATTCCCTTGAACAGCATACCGGCTGCTCTCTTTTACCCGGATAATTCTCCTGGTAGGAAGCTCATAGCTTTTGATGATTGACTCAAATAGATTCTCTATCATCAAGTTTAAACCCTCCTTTCATGGCTGTCATCCAGGGGTACTTGATAGTCCCAAACTCAGTTAAATTATGAATATATAAACGATATTAGCTTAGTAAAGAGATTTTTATATTTTTGTCAATATTTTTAAGTAAAATACTTAACTTACATTGTCACAAGTAAAAATTGAAATTACGTGGATACAATTTCTTAAAAGATCAAACCGTAGAAAACAACTAGAAGTCCAACTCTTTTAATTCGCTCAGCAAAAAAAAACAAATACTCTGCAAATAATTCTACTTACATATGCAAAGAGTTAGGTTTTGATTTAGAGTTTTTAATGTTTTATTTATATATTAAATCTGTCTTTTTTAAAGCCGCACAATATGTATTTAAATCCTAAAATTAAACACTAAAGACTAATTGTTCTCTAACTAGCTAGGTGAAAAATTGGTGAGTCTATAGCATTATAATGTATCTTTCTCAGTGCTCTCTAAACTCGTCTTTTACCAATGGAGTCTCTAAGTGCACCCATCATTGTTCTAAGAATTTTTTCTTGGGCCTTCTGTATAATATCGATACTCATACTAGCTGTTCCCACTAAATGGATGGTTTTATAAAAGATGACTTTACTGTCAAGGCTTGGTTTTTATTGGTTGTTTACTAACCAGTGAATGCTTTAGCTTTTAATTTCATATGAAGTCAAGTTAGTCGCCTATCTAAATGAATACCAAGGTAAGAAGCACGATCTGATTGGGGTATATTTATGCCATTAAGTGTAACAGGAGAACAATTCCTCTTCTGGGTGTGAATGTAGCATTATTACTTTTCAATTCATTTACTCGTATACGACAGTTTTTCAACCATGTCCGACACGTCGGAGATAAATATCAGATTGGCTAGATACTATGTGCAGGATTTCATGGGAACTAAGTATTGCCGTATCATCAGAAGTGTAAATTAAATACAAGGTATGTTGGTCCAAGAACACTTCCTTGTGGAAAATTTTTCTATCACAAATTCATTATATTTTACTCTAAAAAATAGGACTCCAGCAATTTATGAGTACACGGTGGTAGTAAACATTTAATTTTATATATTCAACTTTTGTGCTATAATTTATCGAAAGCTTACGCGACATCTAAAAAAAAGAGCTGAACAAAACATTTCCTTATCTATGTAGTTAGAAGATTCACTTGTTAATTGGTCCATGTTTCACGAAAATCAAACTGGTGAACTGGAACAATATTTCTATCATTCAAGAATTTCTTTTGAAATGTTTTCTCGAACAGCTTCGACAAACCAGATAGCTCTGTAAGAAGATGGTATAGTAGAATACTTTCCTGGCTTTGGTATAATTTTAATCTGAGAAGTTTTCCATATTTTTGGAAAAACTCCTAGTTTTAAGCTCGCATTGAAAATTATTGATAGCAGTATTATTGCCACTTTCGGTAGGTTTTTTAATCATGGATGGTGTTATTGAATTATATCTAGGTGATTTTCTAACACTCCCAATACAAAATTATTTGTTTGGGGATTCGGTTGAAAGACTGAGCTTAAGTTGGCTTTATCTTCTGAACTACGGGCTCAGGTACCGTCAGCTTTTCTTAAAGGACTTTGTGCCTCTACCGGTGGCTTAATATCCTTCACTGCCTTCCATAAGGACAAATTTTTATATTTCAATATAATTTCTGTTCTGGCGATCTTCTTCAATTTAAAGGGTTTTTCTTAATTTTTATAATTGCTGTAGACATCATCAGCTTTGAAGCTAGTGATGTTTGTTTCCATTCTATTCTAAGTTTTCTTTTTTCAAGAAGAAGTTTTTCAATGTCATATTTGGAAATATTATTATTATCTTTTTTAATAAATTTGACTTTTTGATGATCCAAGGCTGAAATAATTGACGTATTTCGTCTTATATTTTTCTCACACTTAAAATATGGATGTGGATGGGTGTGACTACTGATGTATTTTCTATATTTTAAGCAATTTATCCTATAGAAAGTATTCGCAGGATAGTTTGGTATGTTAGTCCTTCCATAATGTTTACTATTATTAGAGAATGGTCAGAAGTTAAGTCATATGAAATTTCTATAGTTATTGAATTTCGGTTTATATTTTTAAATATAGCAAAATCGATGAGATCTGGAATTTTACTGGGATCAGCCGACCAGTACGTTGGATCTCCAGAGGACACGAAATCCGTGCAATTTTTGCAATCAACTAGCACCTTATAAAGTTGTCTACCTCTGGGATTTATCAATCTAGAAGCAGAGTAAGTGTGTTTGTCATTATAGTCGCCAGAAAACGATCTCCAAGTGTGTTAAATAATTCTTCAAAGTTCTCCTTGGTCATTGAAATTAGTAATGGGCAATACACCGAGCTTGGCGTTAAATTACCAGTGAAATACTCAAGGTGAATAGAAGTTGCACACAGGAATTCTTTTGAGAATTCATCTAGAACATAACATCGTATTCTATTTCTAATTAATATACCACCATGTGTTTTACCATCAAAATAACTTGTAAAATATAATGTAAATAAAACTGTACATATTTGTGAGATGAGTCTCTGAGACTAACATCATATCAAAATTTTTCTATTTCGTGAAGTATGATATTTTTCATTTATGTTAGTTTAAACCATTTGCATTCCAGAAATCCCTTTTTCGTTAAGATTATTTTTATCATTACGTTCTGTACTCTTAACAGCTCTTGTATTGTATTTTGTATGGATGACATAAAGTTTGTCATATTTTGGTTTAGAGTGGTAACTGTTTGCGTAAGAGTTTGCATTAAGGTTTCTAACCTCCCGAATTTTGTGTGATATTTTATTGTTTAAAACGTTTTTGGAGGAGACATTTCCAGGATTGGCTTTACTCGATTTATCAATTTACTAACGCTTACTGCAGAATTTATTTGATTAGTAGTGGTATTTACAGGTGCTATTTCAACAACGTCGTTTCTTTTTAGGTTTTGACTCTGTTAATCTTTACAATTATTCGTTAAATACTGGGTACCCTCGCTAATTAACTAAATGATCGCCTTCGCAGTTGCCACTATTTCTCTTGAGATCTTTTTCACAATATCACACTGTGATGATTGATATAGATCTCCGCATGCTACACATACTGTACGTAGGGTACAGTAATTTTTAGTATGACCGTATTCCTGCGTTTCATTTTTCTTTAGTTTACATTCGTTCAGTTCCAACTCAACTTTAAACGTTGGTTGGGGAAGTTTATCTTTGTTAAAAATGTAAATATTTTTAATAACTATTATTTGATAGCCCAATCCTTCCAGAGCCATTTTAATTTCAATTGGTTCAACACTGGACTCTATTCCTTTAATGACAACAGTCAAACATTTACTACTTTAAGCTAATATGTATAAAAGTATTTTTACTACTGTTCAGATAATGAGAGATTTTTCTATAACAATCCTTAGTGTAATCTACTATTTTTTGCCTCTTGCACGCCACCTTTTCTTATTGGAACAATATGAAAATTGTTTTTTCCAATAAGTTCAATAAATATTTTAACCAAATTATTGGAGCTAGGCTCACGAAGATATATTGGTGGGAGTTTAGTTGATTTTTGAATAGAGTTATCATCTTTTATATGATTATCTTCTATATCATCACTCAATAGAGCAAGATAGTTATTCATCAAGGGTTTATTTACCTTTTATTTCTTAGCAGAAGTAAAACCTTTCTGGAAGCTTAAATTTCTTTTGTAAATACTTATATATGTATATAAGCATACCGGATGGAATTTGAGATTTTGTAGTACTTATCATATTTTTCGGAATAGCACCTTTATATGAACCATCATACTTATCTGAGCTGCCGGTAGGTTTAAATACATTTAAACTCTCACTAGTTATTGTCGGCAGTGTTTTACATGCTTGTGTATTAACAAAATCCATGGGAGTTGTTGTATTTTATTTTTTTTTATATTTTCTTTTACGTTTTGTTCTAAACAATTTTTGGATGGTGATATGGTTTGTGTATTTACTAAATTTAGTTGAATTACGGGCCAACAAGAGCCAGCTCTCTAATTGGTTTGGCGATTAAATAATTTTTGTTATAGTGTGGATCACAAATATTTTTACTTTTTACACTCTCCCCGTTGAGTAATATATAAGCATTTCTGGCGTTTAGACTGAATCGACTTTCATACTGAGAACTCATAGATTCTTTTAAATTATGTATAACTGAGGTGTCACTTCTTTATCACAAATTTTCTTTTGTTTGTTTATTTATACAAATTAGTTTTGTTTTATTTAAATTTTGAACGTTTTGTATATTGATATTTAATAAAATTAACACTGGTAAAATTTAAAATATATAGGTCCAATCGCGTATTATTGTATATTTACTTTTTAGTCTCGACGAATAATTAAAAATCATACAGCTAGTAAAATATACGTCTGTTTCTCATGAGAAAAACAGTTTCATAAGTGTTCGACTACTGAATTATTTTCTTTGAAAACAAGCTGAACTTCTGGTTGTTTTCTGTAGATCGAATTGTCGTTTTCCTTGCAAGAGTAAAAAATAGACAAAACAAGTTTTGCAGGAATTTTTCCATGATTCTAATAATATTCACAAATATTGGCGAACATTATAAAGCCAAAATATTTAAAAAATGTTTAAAATATCCAATGTCCGATCAGAAACATAAGAAATATTTCCTGGATTGCCAAAAAGAATTTATATTTCCAGATAACCTAAAGTGGTCCAGGAAGTGATCCTTAAATAGAAAAACAGATAATATAAAACATTTAGAGCAACAAAAAACTCTCAAATCCCTTACGCCATTTCACTGGTACAAAATATTTTCTTCCTAAAAAAAAAAAAATAGATGAGCTTGAAAAAATTGGATGCGCTAATCAAGAATCTGCTTTTTTCTCTCTAGTACTGATAGCTTTGTGGGAGGAGATCTTTTTTGGTCACTGTTTAATCAATGTCGTCACTAAATATTTGTTATATTATTCCACTTGTTTATTTACTTATTAATCCCTACATCCCACAGTGGGGCAGAATCGAAATTTTTTGGAAATAAATCTGTAACTTCTGATCGGCTGAACTGTAACTTCTGGTAGGCGTAGCAGAGAAGTTTACAATGTTAAGTTTGGAGGCGGGGCACAACAAACCCCTCAGGGGCGGAGCGAAGGGGGCTCAAAGTTAGGTACCTCTGACATAAAAAATGTTTAATCACTTGCCGAATTTTTGTTTCTAGTCCGATTTCAAAGAAATTTGAAAAATATGTATTCCAAATTAAGCTTATCCTTTAGCATATATAATTTCCGATCTTTCGCAAAAAGATATCAGTATCATCAATATCATGCCTCATTTCAGAAATATGCGCCTTTAAACTTTTATATTTCCAATTTATTGTATATATGACTATATTTTTACAAACTTGCAACTTTTGCCTTTAGTTTTGCGTGAATAATTACTTAGAAAATTATGAATATTTCTGTATACTTTTAATAATATCTATACACAAAATATTTTTATAAAAATAATTAATAAATATTTTTATTTTTAACTGGCAATGTGGCAAACATTTCCCAAATTTAAATAAATCTTTATCCTTTTCTAAGCATTCATATATTTCTATTAATGAATTTAAAATAACAAAACAGACAAAAAATGTCTAATTTAACTTAATCAGTATTATTATTTTTGGTATTTACCATCTTCCTTAATAAATATTCTATTTCTAATACGATTTTTTATTACTTATTTACATTAAATTTATGTAGACAATTTTTTCTAATATTTTAAACTTATACTATTTATTTTCTATAAAATAATATGTTGTATCCGTATACATATCTAAGAGGTCCTTCAAGTCTTCAGTATTTTGAGTGGATAAAGGCTCATAATAAATCCAACGTTTTCTCATTGATGATAATACAAGGTCTGATGATAACAATATTATCATTATTAAAAATATCCTCGTTTTGTGACGTTCTGGAGGATTTCCTGGAACTGAACGTGCTTAAAATCTTTGTTTTTTGCTTCTTGAGCCTCTTCTGTAAGCTTTCCAAGTGGAAGAATATTTCGTTCAATTATAATTTCGCCATTGCACAATACTTTGTGTACTGTTGGATACACAAAGTATGGATATAGAGTTTGGATATTTCTGTTGCATATTCTCCAAATCGTGCAGAGTTAATCATCCTGGATTCTACTTTTCTCAAATATTCTAAGTGTTTTTAAATTCTCGTTGTTTCTGGTAGGTTTTGATAAATTTTCTGGCACACTTCTATACTATAAATCATATGCTATGTGCAGAAAATGCTCCATGAACCGTATTATGACGTAAAGTGGAGATATTCCGAAAGGCAGAAATTATTCATTAATACTCCTTGCTTTACCAATATCCGAAAATTATGATTTCGTCTCATCACATAGTGAGCATTTCCAAAACGAAAATGTTTCCGTAATGGCATTACTAACCCTTCCATCAATCATTGTTAGACTCAGTTGAAAGGATATTATTGAAAGAGGTTGTAAATCATTTATTTCATCTTTAATATAATCCACTAAATCTTTTGTTGTTGTCTTCGACTCCCTTGTGTATTCGAACCAAATAGGTCTGCAAAAATTTTTTGATCGTGGAGTGGTATTAAGCCATCTTCAAATGAGTTTTTACACTTTGATGAAGATTGCTTTAAGAAATAAGATCACATTCTTAATGGCACCAAAGGTGCTATAAATACGCTTTTAAAATCCGTCAGTTTCTTACTTCCACTAGCATGCTTATATTCAGGAAGGGCTGATAGATATTATTAAAAGTATACAGAAATATTCATAATTTTCTAAATAATTATTCATGCAAAGCTAAAGGCAAAAGTTGCAAGTTTGTAAAAATATAGTCATATATACAATAAATTGGAAATATAAAAGTTTAAAGGCGCATATTTCTGAAATAAGGCATGATATTGACTTAAATCTTTTTGCAAAAGATCGGAAATTATATATGCTAAAGGATAAGCTTTAATATCTGGAAGCTGGAATACATATTTTTAATAATAACATATTTCTTTATAAAGATATCTTAATGAAATTTGCAAAAAATGTGGATCTTATTAATGTAAATAAAAGCGCTTTAACTAAATTTCAATCAGGGTAGGGTTTTCCTGATTCCCAAAAAAAATAATGAAAATTCCCAAGAATGGCATTTTTTACATTTTTGGAATCCACAGTTTTCCGAATTCCGGTAGATTTTGATTTAAAACTTTTAACAGCATATTGAAGATTCTTAAAATATATTCCGCTTATCGATTCGTACTTTGGGATTTGAGAAAATATGGTCTAAATTTAAAACTTTCATATAAAATGGGTCGAATTCGGGAGGGTATATACCGTGACCAATTGAGTTATTTTGCTTGTTTTTTATCTTAGAGTCATCTCTGTGAAGTTATCTTTCAGAAAAGTGTAAAATTTTTATATATTGGTAAAGAAAATTTTATTTTAGATAAAAAAGAGTGTAGATACTTTTTCGGCTAAAAAAACACAAAAATTCGTCGTTTTTGCAATTTTCAAATTCAAAATCGCTTATTTTTGGACTCGGTAAAGATATCGACCTCAATTTTTTTTTCAATAGATAATTTTGTTCTTTAACTAGTTAAGAAAATAACTAATAAAATCGGTCGGAAATACTAGGATATATATAATAAAAACTGGACCAAGAACATGCAAAATTATGGTGCTTAAAAATTCAAACGCGAATTACTCGAAAACTATAAGAGGTCTTATCAGGGCCTACAACAATATATAAAAATATTTGAAATCGGACGAGAAACAAAAATTTCGCAAGCGATTAAAAATTTTTTATGTCAGAGGTACCTAAATTTGAGCACCCTTAGCTTCGCCCCTAGGGGGATTGTTATGCCCCCTTCCAAACTTAACATTGTACACTCTTCTGCTACGCCTATACCAAATTTATTTGAAAATCCAACCGGCCGATCAGAAGTTACAGAGATATTTCCAAAAAATTTCGATTCTGCCCCACTGTACATTATAGATGCAACATGTCAAGAAACGATCTCCTAGTATATTATATAACTCTTCAAAATTCTCTTTAGTCATTGAAAATCATTGTGGTCAATAAATTGTGCTTAGGATTATATCCCCAGAAAAACATTCAAGATATTGTCTGCTTATATTCTATCAAGAAATTATCTAAGGCGTAATGTCATGATCGGTTCATAATTAGTATACTGATATACCACGTGCCTTACCGTCCGGATAATTTGTACAATATAAAAAAATCGAAAATCGGCAGAATCGAATATTTTTGGAAATAAATCAGTAACGTTTAATCGGCTGTTTGGATTTGCAAAAATTTCAGACTGGCATAGCAGTGGAGTGTACAATAGAATGGTCTGTAGAGTCTCCATACCTCTCAAAAGCAAAGATAAGTGGACTCAAAGTAGGATACCTCTGACATAGACATTATTTAATTGCTTAGTCGATTTCAAGGATTTTTACATTTTACTAGAACTCGTGATAAGGCTTTCCTGTAGTATTTATCTCTAATAGTTTACGAGTTAGTTGCATTTCAGATTTCAACTTCCTCAATTTTGCAAGATCTTATTCCAGTTTTTTCATATATAGCCCAACATTTATAACCGATTTTGTTACATTTTTCTGTAATTAGTTAACGAATAAAATTATCTACCAACTACAAACAAATTTAAGTCGTTACCTTTATCGAATCCGAAAATGAATTTAAATTTGTGTTCGAAAATTGCAAAATTAGGATTTTTTTTGTTTATTTTTTTTTTGCCGAAAAGGTATCTACACTCTTTTTTTTTCTAAAAAAAATTCTAAGAACATTTAATGACTTTTCTGAAATGTATCTTCACGCAGATGATTTAAAAATTAAAACAAGACCAATGAAGGACTTAGTACAGGTCCTGCCGAATTTCCACTATTATTTTCAGTGTCCCATTCAGCTTGGCCTCAAAGTACTTATTTTACCCAACATAAAAAAATATTGGGAGTATACTTGGTTTGTCATTACGTGTGTAACATTTCGAAACGTTCATCAAAATAAGATTCTATGTCGATCTAGGAATGTTCGTAAGTCTGCCCATAAGTAGGTTGAAAGCAGGCCGAATCATTTAGGGGGATGAAAAAAAGTTATGAACCAAATACTAGAAAAACTTAGTGACCGCAGTAAACTCTTAAACAAAAGCATATACAAAACCAAATTTTGAACATTCTTACCTGTTTTATGTTGACATATCACTGTCCAATGAGACCAGGTAGTTCTTGAAATAAAAAAAAAAATTTTTAATTAATTACACAGGTCAACACTAAAGAAGTACCATAAAAAATATGTTGCAGATATTGTAGGTGTGGTCATTTCAATCACCAGGAACCTTTCGCTTTTTCTCTATCACGTCACATTTTTAACTCATTGAAGATCAAAGAAAATATTCTTCCTTGAAGAGTTTTTAGGTTATATAATATTTTAGGTAATAGGTAGAGCAAATTACTTATTCATGTTTTATAAACAAGAAATGATGCTAAAAAATGTAGTACAAGTCAAATCGCCAAATTGGCATACATATCCCCTAGAATTCTTTAAATTTCTAAAAAAATGAAAAATGAGGAGTAAGAAGAGTGTAGATGGGAAATTTGTATTTGATATAACTAACACATGACAGTAGATCTCAAAACTGGTAAATTTATTAAAATTGCTCCGACAGAAAATGCGTTGACAGCCAAATATAAATAACAAAATCAACAAAAAATTTGAAAAAATGCTTACTCCCTAGAATAAATATAATGCAGAAAGTGAAATGAAACATTTCTATCACGTCACACTTATAACCCATTGGTGACCAAATGAATATGTACCCCTAAGAAATTTTTTTCTTACATAATTTTCTGGGTAATAGGTAGAGCAAATAAGTTATTCGTGTCTTATAGAGAAGGGACAGTGTAACAAAAGTATTGAATATGCCATGTCTCCAACTTACCCTACATAACCCCTAGAAGTCTTTAAAATTGTTCCTCCTATGAAAAAAAAGAAAAATGTGCTTTCTGTAATCTTAATATAAGAAGAAAAAAGAATATATATATATATATATATATATATATATATATATATATATATATATATATTTCTTTTTTACCAACACATTGTTGTTGAGAGATTATAGTAAGTCGTATGGAATCCTACTATGCTAACAGACTTTTGCATTTTTTTGTGAAAATAAAACATTATAATCACTTAAAATTGCGAAGTGATAGAATTGTTTCGTATCACTTTTTACTCTATATCTAGTCGGAGGAAAAATAATTACATGGAATTATTAACGACATAATTTTTTTTTATTCTTTTGTTCACTTTGTTATTTAAATTTGGATTTGAGTTCTACGGTCATGCGTTAGTTATATCAAATACAAATTTTCCTTCTACACCTACTCCTCACATCTTATTTTTTCATGGTTTTATAAGAATTAATTGAGAAATTCTTGATTTTACACTTTAAATTCTTTTAGGGGTTACGTGTGGCAACTAGGAGGCTTGAGGCATTTGTAGGATCATTTCTTTTCTATAAAACGTTGATGAATAATATGCTATACCTATTACCTAGATAATTGTGTAAGGTAAAAACTTCTCAGAGAAGAATATATATATATATATATATATTTTGTCGTCAATGTATGTAAAGTGTGACGTGATGGAAATTTTTCATTTAATTTTCTACGCTATATGAAGTGTAAGGAATATGAATTTCGTAAAATTATTCGCAATGTAATTTTTTTTTTTTTGCTGACCAGTGTTATCGAACTTTTTTACAATTACAATTAAAGTATTCAAATAAAAAAAGAAAAATAGCTTATATCAATAAGTGCACTTAGCAGATTTTCATGGGGTAAATCTGGGTAGTATTGGCATTTTTTATCATTTCATAAATTCATAAAAAAATATATACCAAAAAGAGAGAAAGTCAGGACCAAAATTACTTAAATTAAAGCCAGTATATCTAAGTCTTTAGAGCAAAAGAAAGAAGCAAGTTATTTATCAGCTTTAAAAATATGTTAGGTTATGTTTAAAAGGGTAGCTTCTTCACGCATCCACCCAGAGATCAATCAGTCCATTGTTATCCTTTTAAAAAGGCCAAGAAAGAAAAAGAGGAAAGAGACAGAGAAAAGGAAGAGTGTGGAACCTACAATCTAGCAGCCAAGAACGGTAATCCCTAAGCCACTTTATCCCCACTACGATTACTAAGTCTTTTGCTCGCAACCTCCTCTAGTTCATGTAGTACGTGGCTTCCAAACCACTTCAGTCTACTACGCTGAAGCCCTACACAAAGACTGAGTATATGCTTTACTGTATCAAGCTCCTCCACATCATCACACGTCCTACAGAAGTTTGATGTGTCAATGTCCCACTTATTAATCATATTTCCTTTAAGAATATTATTCTATTTAATTAATTTAAGGTTTAAATTTGCCTGCGAAATTAATCTCTACGCTTCTGCCAGTGTTTTTTTAAACTTCACTCAAATGTGTTATATCTTTCAACAGAAGAATGTATGTTTTTGTTTTTGGCACACATTTTAATATGTTAGATCAAGCAAGTAAGTCACTCTCAATTATGCCACATTCACAAACACATAAATGTATATATGCATACATATGTATTTCTACTCGTTTAAATATTTCGACATTGTCCATATTTTTCAAATAATAAATTTCAATAAAATAAAAATGAATGCAAATCACTTTGTCAAAAGGAAAAAAATACAGTAAAAAAAAAATAACAGTAAAAATAAAATAACTAAAAAGTGTCTCATAAAAAATCAAGAGTAAAAGGCCAATATGTCTGAATACAACTATGTATGCATTTGTTTGTGTATACGTATACGACAAATCACAATGTAATTATAAAGTGATCGCACATGAACAAAAGCAACAACTGCTTGTATTTTGTTAGTGTAAAACCATTACACATTATATCAAAATGCAGTGAACAAAAAATTAAAAAATGAAGAAGAAGAAGAGTAAATAAATGCGACAAAAAATATTATATATAAATACAAAATTAATTTTGTATTTATTTTGTATTTAAAGGAAAAAATTATAAATCAGCTGGGCTTACGAGGTCACTTTCTTATTACACTATGCGACAAGTGGAGCAAGTTCTTCCTTTTTAGCATATATTATTGGCACTTGAGTAAAGTGCTGTTCGCTACACAATACGACAAGTAATCGTTTAAAGTTTGTCCATATTTCAAATTGAAATTCAAGCAACAACCAACTAAAAACTTTTTTTGTGTTTTTTTTTTTCATTTTCTCGTTTTCTCTATATATTTTTTGGCCAAATTGTATATAAAAACTGAGTGATTCTATGTATGTATGTATGTAAGTTTTTTCGTTTTGTAAGTATGAATAGTATAAGTTTCATTGCAAAGTAAAAGTTTGCCATAGTATTGTCATACATTTACACTCATACACAAGCATTTAAAGAAAAAAAAAAAAAAAAGTAATAATAATAAAAAATAAAGAAAATATGTCTGATCCCTGCAAACATTTTCTACCGAAAGCGTAACTATATCGACAAGCCTGGAAGTTGATATGCGTCGCTTTTACTATCGAATTCTGATCTACTTAGTAACACCGTTCGGGAAGAACTGTGCCACTAAGCGATAGTTCCTTTTGAGTAACGCTTTAGTCAGTATTGAACGTCACTAATTCGAATCTTCAAATCCCCACTAAAGCGTTACTCAAAAGGAACTATCTCTTAGTAGCACATTTCTTCCCGAACGGTGTTACTAAGTAGATCAGATTTCGTAACGCTTTAGTAAATTTTGTACGTCACGTATTAAGATCTATGTACTATTCCGCAGTAAAAAGTGTCTAATAAAAAATCCTAATTCGAATCTTCTAATCCCCCCTAAAGCGTTACTCAAAAGATGATATCTCTAACTATATCAGAATTCGATAGTAAAAGCGATACATATCAATTTCCCAGTGTGCCGATGTAGTTACACTTTCGATAGAAAATATTTGCAGAATTTTAAAACTATTTTGCATAAGATTTTTGAAATAATAATGTCAGTAATACTTACAATTTAAAATAAAGGATTAGGAATGAACAAAATTATCAAAAGTAAAAATATTAAAATTTTTAAATCACAAAATTAACTCTTTCTGATATTTATTATGGAAAGTAATAAAATTAATTACACAACAATAATTTCAATTCAAGTTAACATAAAAAAAAAATAAATAAATTAAAAAAGAATACTAAGAAATATTTTAAGTACAAAATTTGTTTCTTTCAAATTTAATAAAGTAGATATATATAATAAAATAAGAATAATTATTAATATTCTAATTTATTTTTTAAATAACAAAAATAACTCTACCTTGTGTTTACTACAGAAAACAATGAATATAAACGCACAGAAAGATTTTGAATTCAAATGAAAATTTAACATCTATTAGAATATTTGCAAAATTTCCTGCAGTTATTGGTATGTTCGGCGACAATGTATGATTTTTAGAAAGGTTATGATGTACGCATTATAAAATGTGTAACTCAATATTTCCAAAATGTTTAGTAATATATTATACGATTTCTAAATATTACAAGACTACATTTTTATTTATTTTAATTTTGTATTGAATTTTCTATGTAATTAAAATAAATAAAAATTTTTTTGGTTAATTTTTTCTAAAATCGCCAGTTTTTCTAAAATAATTAAAGAACAAATGTATTACACTTTTTACAAGGCGAACACTATATACTTTTCTAAAATCATACTTTCTCGCTGCACAAATAGCTGACTATTAAGAATTTTGGAAATATTTGAAAAAATATTTATAATAAATTTTCTCTAATTTCTCTTTCAAATGTTTCCATTTTTATATAGGGGATACCCTTTATTAAAAACTATATGATCTTTTAATCATTTCCATACTTTATTACCAATTTTAATGATGATGTACCATTTTAAATCATTATTTAAATTTTATCTTGGCCCTGAAAGTTTTTTCAATCATTTTTGTCAATACTTAAGATTTTTGAAACTTATAAATAAATACCGTTACTTAACCAAAAATTACTACACTCTACTCTACTCATTTCAAGCATTACAACAACAAAACAATTTCTTCAAAATATTTAATAACAAGAACAATGTTTGAATTCTTTTCAAACTTTTAAAAAAATTTAATTTAAAATTTTGAAAATTCAAATTTAAAGTGCAAAAATTCAGCTCTGCTAAAATATGCAATGCATTCTCAAAATTTCGATTGTTATATATACATATTTTAAACTTCCACAGAATAGACTTGTAAAATTGAATTTTTAATATATTCGTAAATTTTTGTTTATAGAAAATTATTCTGAAAATTAGCGACTTTTGCTGCGGGCATATCATACATAAGTCAAACTCTCACACTTTTAAAAAATGTTGTTTAAGTTATTAAGAATTTTATATAAAACAGAATTTTCTGTCATGTTCTGGCTCTCAAATTGTTAATAACATATTTTAATTTTATAGAAAATGTATTGATAAATTTATTCGCTTGCCCAGAACTAGTTGAAATATTAATAATTTCTTTTTAATTTTGATAAACGCTTATCTTATTTTCTTAATTTTCCTTTTATAAGTAAAATTTATGCATTTTTTGTTTCACTATCAGCTTATTTTTTCACTCTTATCACTTCAAAACTTATATTTTTACTAAGTAAAATTATATTGTTTCTGCTTGTTCTTTTTCCCATTATGAAATGTAAACAATCGTCAAAACCATGATTTTATGATAAAATATCGAACCTAATGTGTGTTGTTTTTGTAAAGTTTTGCACATTCTACTATTAATCAACTTAGAGTGTCGAATTCGACAGATTATGTGCATTGGTAAAAAACAATCTTCCAAATGCTAGAAAAGGTGTTGAAAAATAGTGTTTTCGTTTTTGGATAACTGTAACTGTTATCCAAACAACTGCTAATAGTGATTAAAGAAGTTACGTTTAGAAGATTCAATTCGTATACTAATATATTTTGTTGTTGGAAAATAGAGAGGTATCTTCTATTGCACTTCTAAGAGTGTCGAAGAAGTGAGCTATTTCGAAAAAGAATTCACTAAATGCTTGCAGGGATTGTCTGTCTGTTCTTCTGTTCTTGTATTGCTGTGTTTGTTTGTATATGGAGAATTCTCTTTTTACGTTTACCTTTAAGAAATCGACCTCAAACCTCAAATATTTTTTAAAATTTAGATTTCTTAAATCACTTTTTGATGCAGTTATGTTAACAACACCTCGTGGAGTAAAACAACAAAAATTCAAGATCTGAAAGGGTTCAATGTGATACTGGCAAGCACTCAAAGTTAAAAAAACCAAAAAAAAGTGTTTGAAAATAGAAAGTTTTTATTTTCTTTCTCTTTATTCCTGTAATCGGGGATTTTAGCATATGTGTCCAATTCCTCTAATGTAAATTAAAATTTTGAAAGTTTTAATTTTTTGCAGTTTTTCTATCAGAAAATTTGCTCCGTTTCGAATATTGCAGAATAAAGATTGGCGGTTCATTTGCTCTTGTAATTATGAATTGTTTGAGATACATCTCGTTAATATGCCATCAATAGCAGCGCTATAGGGGTGCCTAAACTTGGGAAGGAAAAACTTAAATGGCTCTAAGAGGTGTCTTTTCCACAATGCTCACTCACAGTGTAATTTCAATGAAGCAAAAGGTTTCCGATCAAAGACTTTATAGATCTTTAAAATCGATCTAAAATTTTGTATATTTTATATTACATTTTATGTGAAATTATATTTATAATAAGTACATCTATTCTGTTTTACTTAAACGAAAAATAGGTTTCAAAAAAAATAAATAAAAATAAAAAAAATGTATAAAAAGTATTCATGACCTGAGATCGCTGTATTTTTAACATTTTATAAATCGTCGAGGTACACCCAAGACGCTAATTGAAATCGATGAAAATGTATACCAATATATCGGAATCAAGTGGCACTCAAAAATAATTACACGTTTGAATTTAATGCAATTTTTAACATTTTTGTATATGTATTTTTGTCACTGAAAAAAATATTTTATAGGTATATAATTATAATAATATATGGAACGTTTTATTTATTAACATCATTTAGAGATTTTTTTTTGTGGATAGATGTTAAAAATACATCAGCGCATTAAACACAATTAAAAAAATGTAAAAAATCTTGTTTTTGCTCTGTATTCTAAAGGGAGGTTTAAATAGATTTGTGGTCGCGATTGTGCTCAATAATATAAAACTGATCGAACCTCCATTAAATTATATTTTATGTATGTCTATGTAAGTCACATATTTATTTTTGATATTTTGATTTATTATTGATATCGGACATAAAGTGGAATTTTTATAATATTTTTAAACTTCTGAATTTTAACTACCATAACATAAAGGTCATTTCTTGTTCATTAATAACAGTTTAAACAATTTTTTGATTGTGAAATATTAAAAATATATCAAAAAATTTTTATAAAATTAAAGAAACGAGAAAATCTATGCATTCTTTGTTGGTTAAAAAATCACTATTATCGCGATTATCTTTGGTGTCATCAACAATATCGTATCACTTTTTATTTGTATTTTAGACATATTGATGTGGATTATATACGGGTGATAATTTTTTTAAATGTTGTTGAAAATAGAATTTTGTCTTAAACCTCTATAACACTAACGTCATTCACGCTAACAGATTTATATTAGATTAGAGCCAGCTAATATTGGTACTAGTGTTGATGTGTCTTTACAAAAATTTTCAGATTTTTTTTAATTCCAAAAGTAAAAGAGTTTGAAGAAATGTCCATATATTTATACGAAAGTTTAAAACTCCTTTTTTGTAGTAGTTTTGTGTCATTTTGTCATGTTTAATTTTTTCCTTGCTGTATTGTTATTTTTCGTATATCAATTTTTCTTATTTAGTTGTTGTTTTATTATTTTACTTTTTGTCTTTTTTAACACAAGAGTTATGGCAATTTTATTAGTACTTCCATTTTGATTTCTTTCCAAGTTTATAAAAGAACACGAAATAGTAGTAACTTCTTCCAACGGCTGATTATTTTAAGCATTTATACTTTTGTAGTTGTTCGGATATTTCCCACATTTATTTATTTGATAGAAGTTGCTGCAACTACATTTTATTTAAAATGATGCCAGATTTGTAGGGTTGGCAATTCAAAGATGCTAAAAAATAGTTAAAATTTTTTTAGCCACTAAAATTTACTATGGAAACATTGCAATATTTAGATACATACATTAAAATCATGTGAACTCACACGCACATAATTTAACATCAGTGAATTACAACGTTTTGAAACTTTTGTAACAACTATTTCTTAAAAACAATAAATTCCTAATATTTGTTTATTATTTTAAATCTGAAGGTCCAAAAAATTTTAGCTATAACAAAGTCAACTAGAGGGCGTTTAAATCATCACGGGGTAATTGTTAAAAATTTCGTCCCAAAATTTCAGTTTTAAAAATTTTGTATCTTATTTTTTTTAATATGGGGCGTTCATTAAACTAGTCATCGTTCATTTTTAAGTGTTCTGATACTTTTTTTTTTAATTAATGAGTTCCATATCGTATAGGGTTCATTTTTTATGAACCTCTAAAGTAGGACACCTCGGGAATTTTCGTCAAAAATAAACAAAATTTAAGGTCAAATAACTTTTGCATGCATTATCCGATTTTAATAAAATTGCTATCAATGGAAAGGACTGATATTTCTCTTTATTACAAATCATAAAAGTTACACATCTTCCTATCGCGAGGACCTCTAGAATAAAAAAATATCTTAATATATCCTGAAACAAATTAACAAGTTTTTAAGTGTTCTGATACTTTTTTTTTTAAATTAATATCGAAACAAATAAGAAAGAATAAAAACAATCAGTGTTGGTCAAGGTCGACTAAATAATACCCTACATGCTTGTGTATAGGCACTAAAACTATTATCGGACATTTAAGTATTTTTTGGGAATGTGAATTATAATGTCAATTATGCACCGATCACTGTGAAATTTAGTGGAGCAATCTATAGTTGTACAAAACTTAGTGTTGATAAATTTTGTCTCGATATTGGTATTTATGTCAAATTTATGCAAACTTAATTGATTTTCGAAGATGGGGATTATATAGGAACCATGTTAAATTATGAACCTATTATTGTGAAATTTTTTATTTATTTTTATTTAAATGCAACTCAAGCATAAAAATTTTTAAACGTCGGAACCTACCTGAATGATATGATCAATTATGGATTATCAATTATGGAATATTTGGTACAACGATCTGTACTTGTATAAAACTTATGTATGCTGAAATTGCATAAATACGACGTTTTTCAAATATTTATATGCGTTAAACCACTACTCCGAGAAAAAAGTTGTATGAGGTATATGTGTAATAATGGACCGATCATGATCAATTTCAGTACATTTTGCCTTTGTTACACCATGTTTCAAATTTGAGTAAATCGTCACAAATAATTCGATGTTTTTTGTGAAGTGGGTTACAGTGGCTTAAAGATCCTTTAATGTGTATCAAATTGTCATTTTAGGAATTATTAATGTGCTATATAGGCGACTCATTTCAATAAATAATAATCTGTTATATTAAAATTTTAATAAGTTTATCAATATGCCTAAAAACCACTTAATATCTGATGGAAAATGTGTTAGTTAATAAAGAAAAATTAATGTAATTTCTGATCCCATTGAGAACCCAAATTTTTACACTATAAAGACAAATTAATTGTAAACATCATGTAAAAAGACAATGAAAATTAAAAGAGCGTCTTTCATGATATCTAAAGGTAAAGGATATTTTAGACTTTATTATAAAGAAGTCCTTTCCAATGATATCAAATTTATTAAAATATAGCCATGCACGTAAAAGTTATTCAAGCTTACATTTTGTCCATTTTTGACAAAAAAGCTCGAGCTATCCAACTTTAGAGGTTCATAGAATATGAACCGTTAGTGATATGGTTCAAGTTAATACGCCATCTGAAGCTCATAGAGGATATTATATGTGATAAATTTCATTAAAGTCGATGATGATCAAAAACCGAGCTGGGTTGAAGTCTTTAGAATTATCCCATATAAATAAAAAGAAGCAAACCATGAGGTAAAATAGAGGAAAAATTTTATTTTTTCGTTTTAAGTTTTTAAAGTTTTATTTCTTATAGAAATTCAATAACTAATTATAATTGTTTACCTAAAATTTTTGCACGTATTTTATTTAGTCTTAGCTGTATTATACCAAGTAGTTGGAAAAGTCTGATTAGTTGGTTTCATATCTAAAAAAATATACGTACATCTAGATGCTATAAAATATTACAAACAATAGAATGATGGTAGGATGATTTAATGAATTTCCAAAGAATGCCCTGAAATTTATCGAGTCTTTCTATTTATATAAAATTTTGTACGGAAATATCTATTTCAGTTTTGCGTAATCACTGTTTCCCTTAAAAAATAAGGCTTTGTGGATTTTAATGATATAAATTGTGTTTATAGGAACTTAAAAAATTTTTCAAAAATACATTATAATGGAATTTAATTTTTAAAAGCATTTTTCGTTAAATATGCTAACTTAAATTTTATAAATTACATTGGCACTCCATTGGCAAGACTAACTACCAGAGCGCAAACATCATCAAGGCTTCGAAGAACCGATCTACCAACGTATTAAGTCGAGACTTATGAAAACTGATGTTTTACTTTAATTATAAGATTTAAGTACTTATTGTTAGACCTACAAATTATAGGCAGATTCAATAAATAAAGGGAAAACTTAAAAAAAACTACAATTTTTAATTTCAAATTCAAAGTAAAAAAGAGTTATTATTTTTTGAAACTATTCAAAATATGGTAAAAAATATTAACAAATGATGTTTTTTTTGCGATCATCAAAGATCGCAGTGAAAATTTTTGTATAAAATCATGTTTTAAAAATTTTATATTTTGTATTTCTCTTATAATTTGTTACTTGTTGCTTATTTTCCTAAATTAATATTGATAATCACCTAATGACTTTAATTATAAAATATACATTTCACGTAATCGCGACTTCACAATGCTTTAAATTGCTTCATAAAATATTTGAATATAGACATAGCAAAAAATGAGTTTGACATAATTCATTTATCATTTAAAATGACAGGACAATAGCAATAAATTTTATGGAAATATCAAATTTTTCAAAAAAAAAAAACATTTTATTGAAAATTGAACATAATAATTATAAATGAAAATATTTAAGTAAAATGTACCTTTACATGCAGCAACGAAGTAATATTTGCACAGAACATGCTATAAAATTAGTACAGTATATATGTATATCAATTTGGTAAAACAAATCGTACCTAAAATTTAAAGCTCTTATCACATAATATCTATCCCTAATAAATTGTTTTTGCTTTCTACATTAAATATAAATTAAAATAAAAAATAAATTCAAAAAATTAACTCATTTCAAAAACCACAGTCGGTGCGTGATGATTTTATTTTTTATTTTTTTTGCAAATTTAAATAAAAATCAGGTCTTTAATATCAACAATATTGCGGATAAAATGGTGCACATAACACATGTGTTTATACGGGCGTTATTCTATTAAAATGTAGATGTGTATATAATTTTTTATTAATAAGCGCATATTTTTTAATTTATAGGTTATATTTTGAATTTTAAGCAGCATTTTTAAGGCGAATATTTAAAAAAAATAAATAAACGCATGAATATCTAGTAATGAAAATCAAAAAAGAAAACTTGGCAGAATTTTATAAAAGTTCCTTGTTCCTTAGAAGATTTAATTTTATTTGCCTTTATTTCTTAAATTAGGCTAACAATGGATAATAAAACAAGAAAACAAGTGTGGGGAGGGTCTTATATTAGAACTTTGGCTAATTGTGGACCGATACTTTCACTAAAACTAAAATAAAATATACGAATACAGAATATTACATTAAATTTATAGGAATTTATGCACCGAAAGTGGGTTATATGAGAGTTATGGTAAATTATGTACCGATCCTCATAAAACTTGGCTTTGTGATTTCTACTTATGTAAAACTTATTTGTGTCGAATATTAACTTGATACTAACATATGTATGGGATTTACGCACGTTAAATTGATTTTCGGAAGAGTTCTTTATATGGGAGCTATGGTAAATTATTAACTGAGCTTCATGAAATTTGGCACAAAGGTTGATACTTATATAAAATTTCTTTGCACTGAATTTCATTTAGAATCATTAAACCCATATTCCGGGATGACATTCGAATGGGGGCTATTTGAAATAATGAACCGATCATGACCAATTTCAATAGGCTTTAATTTCATTAAGAATTTCATTAAGATATCTTTAAAATTACAACCTGTACTTTGCTCACAAGGTTTATATGTACAGACAGCCAGCCAGCTGACCAGACGGATGAATATCATTAAATCGATTCAGAAAGAAAGTCGAACGGTGGAGGGTCCGAAGATTTTTGTGTGTTATCCTAACCATCCATGGTGGTATAGAGTATAAACAGGATAACGTGTGAATATTATTCTAGTGGTCTATTAATTTAGTAACAAAACGAAAATCTGCCAGAATGTTAAAAAATATTAATATTTGTACGCCACACCACCATAGGTGGTTGGGGTATATAACGATGTCCGGCTGGCTGTACATGTAAACTTTTTGCACAAAGTACGCAATTTTTAAGATAATTCAAACGAATTTGGCACGTAGGACTTTCATGACACAAAGAGGAATTCTATTGAAATTGGTTATGATCGGTCCATTATTTCACCTAGCCCCTATACAAACGATCATAAATGAGTTAAATGTAGCAATATTTTAATAAAAACCGGTGCAAGGAAGTTTTGTATAAGTATCAATTTTTGTTCCAAATTTCATGAAGATCAGTCCTGACTGATCCATAGCTCCCATATAAAACCCTCTTCCGAAAATCACTTTATTGTTAATATTTTTATGAATTTTAATACTTATTTATTATTTATTAATTCTTTATATACAATATTATCCTTGCAGACTAGCAGTAAAAATTAAAATAAATTATTTAAAATCATTTTAAATTCCGTACTTTGAACACTAATGTCTAATGGAATGCAGTATTCATTACATAAACGCATAGTTCTAGTAAGCGGTTCAATTAATGTAAAATTCATTTAGTGGAGATCGATATAAAAAAAATTTATTTCTCGATCTAAGGGATCTTTGGGTATTTTTATTAATTGTAATAACTCAGGACAATCAATATTACCAGAAATTAAGTTATATAAAAAATTTAAGGAAGTCATGTTTATCCTTACATCTAATGGTTTTAATGATAATAAAGCACATTTACCACTATAACTGGCAGCGGGAAAATTTTTAAAATTGGAAAGAAAGAGCATATTTAACAAATTTGATTTTTATTCTTTTAATATGATTACTATAAACCAAAGCACTAGGATTCCATATAACTGAAGCATACTCTAATTCGGATCTAACATATGAAACGAAAAGTATCTTTCTGGTATAATGATCAAAATATTTACCAGACAAACGAAGAATAAAATTATAAACAGACTAAGATTTAGGAATGATATAGTTTAAATAACCACAGAATGTTAATTTGGAATCACGAACAACTCCCAAATCCCAACACCGTTTATGTTATATTTTTGGATAGCAAAATATGTCGACGTCTATGATATGACAAACATAGCATTTACTAGTATTAAATGGTAAACCATTACATTCAGACCAGCGAGCAACTCAAATGTTCATAAAGATCAGAAATATCATTGGAAGATGATATTTCCTATTTTTTTTTTTTTTTTCTTTTTTTTTAGATCATTAGCATGCAAAAGATATTTGGAGTTCTGAAAACAATTACTAATGTTATTAATAAATAAAAAAAAGAAAACTGCCAATAATGTTGCCATAAGGTGTAGGTATTCTGTTGTGTCCGTTGGTGGTTTTTGCTCCGCACAACTTAAGGAAACCATGTCAACATTTGAGATTGAAAATCGATTTTAGAAAATTTTAGAAACCAATTTAGAAAGTTTAATGCTTTAGCAAAATCAGTGTAGATTGCATCAATTTGATTACCTTTTTCAAAGTATGATATGCAATATTTATTAAAAACAGCCAAGTTTGTTGAAGTTGACCTACCTGGCATTAAACTATATTGGTAGACAGATATATAATGTTTTAAACGAAAAAAATGTTTTATCATATACAATATGTTCAAAAATTTTAGCAATATTTGTTAATTTAGAAATGGGTTTATAATTAGAGATGTCATTTCTATTACCAGATTTAAGAATTAGAAATATAGAGGTAGACTTCCATTTCTGAATAATATAATCATATTTTATAGGTTTATTGATAATAATTTTCAACGGTACATTTTTTATCGAAAAGGATGACAAACAATCATTATCACTTTTAAGTTTACTAATTCCAATAGAAATGTCTTCATCAGTAATATGAACTAACATTATTCAAATCAAATCCAGGTACATATAAGGTGTTATCGGAACAGTTAAATTGAAAATATAACAAATTATTAGATGTTATCATATGAATTGAAAAATTATTTGTTTAATATATTAGACCAATTTCAAAATTTCGTATGAATTTTCATGCTACTAAAAGGCACAAATCAATGTGACCATTTAAGCATTTTTGCAACTAAATTTATAATTTTTTATTTAGATGTAGCATTGGCATATTATTTAGTATTTTTAATTCATTAAGCATTTTGTAGTATTTTTCAATAAGGATAAAATTAAAATACAGTCTTTGGTAATCCTATAATAAATTACTTAAATATTGGTCATTAACGAATGTAACTCTGAAGATCAGCACCAGCAAAAGGTAAATAAAATAAAAGAGGGAAATAATACTAAATGATTAGGTCAGTAGGTCAATTACACCGTTTCATAATTTAATTAAAACGAAAATTAGGAACGGTAAATATAATGAATTTAATTCTTAATATTAGAAGCGTTTCAAAACTATTAATTAAATGTTTCCGAAGTTTTGAAACAGACTTCTTTGAAACACTTCGTTATTTTCAAAAGAACTTATTAATATAATAGATCTGTTCTACTATTGAGAATGTTGTCCCGGTGAATAAACAATAATGTTAGGATGAAACGGTAAAAGTTTAAGTATTACAATGTTTATTATCACGGGAAACTGTCTGATCAGATAGAGATAAAGTGGATGGGACAAGGGCACACCGAATCTTTGTAGGTAATGTGAGGATGCTGACGAACTGTAAGTAGTAGAACACCTAATTTACAACTGCCCACTGTTGCAACTTCATTGATTTAGATGGTTAGCTGAAAACTTGAGAATATTTTGCGATTCATAATACGAGATAGGAGATTAAATGTTGGGAGATGCTTCTATATTGCTGCTTATGACTCTTTTTGGTTTAGCATCTAATACTTCTACATATGTCTTCTCTTCCTTCTTCTGTTTTACAATTGGTTCTTTTTTATAATAATAACAATAACAATAATAATAATAATGTGGTCAAAATTAACACGAAATGCAAATATACCACTGAAAAGTATTTCATTATTTTTAGCATATTTAAATAATTTTTTAGCATTTTTAACTTTACTTTTAGCTGCAATTTTCTTCACATTTGGTCACACTTGTAATAATAGTTAAAATAAATTTAATATAAAATTATTTTTTGCTGATTTATAACAGTTCAAAAAAAGGAAAGGTACAAGTGTCCCTGCTCCGATTCAGATTTTTAATTTCCACCGATTTTTTTTCCAAATTTTTTTGGTTCCTCACGGCGAAGCGCTTTGAAGAAGTTCCTGATAGAGTAAAGTACTTGAAAGCATTCTGTGAGCTTACAAGTAGTGAAAAGGAGACGTTTTGTTTTCCGCCACAAATGATATCAAACGGTGTAATTATCATATTAAATAAATCGTTGCTTTCAATGAAGTGTATGTTATCTTTATCTTAAGAACCGATTTCTGGTTCCGTTTACATTGATTTTTGTTAGAGTATCGAGCATTTTTACCCCTGTAACCATGACCTCTACGAATTGTTTAAATATATTTAAATCACGAATCAAATCATTCAGTCCAGCCAGAGAAACATAAACTAAGGTAAAGAAAATAATCATTTTCTTTGTAATTCTTTTGTAGAATATAGTTCAAATGAACATTTTAGCGACGCCAATATCTGAAAGTCATTATGATAGCGCATTGCTACCTACGTGCTAGAACTGAAAACTCGAACCAATCTTTAGAAACGAATACCAAATTGTAATTTAGTGCTACAGATTATATTAAAATTATTTTTCATTTTCTTAGGTCAATTTATAAGCTTGTGTAATTATTAGACTTTTTATAAGCAAGAAATTCACTCCTCTATAATATTACTCAAGATTAGTTATAAAACGGCATTCAATGTAACCCAGCAAAAACTCGGTAATGGTATGTTATTACGGATATGGTTACTGACGCATTTTTTTTTTCCTTTATTCTAGTCCAGCATTTAGATTAGCCTATAGTTTAGTCTTTAGTCTAGTCTTTATTTTATACTTCATTTAGTCTAGCCCTTATTCTGGCCTATAGTTTAGATTTAAGTGTGGCTTAGAGTCTAGCCTTTAGCCTAGTCCATAGTTGAGTCTAAAGTCTAGAGTCTAATCTAGAGTTCACTCTTAAGCCTAGAGTTTAGTCTGTTGCCTAGCCTATCTAGTTTTAATGATTTTTTAAGTGATTTGAAAATATTATTATTATCTTAGGAAATTAAAAATATCGAAACGAAAACCCTACTTTCATGACTATTGATTTTTTTTTATACCATGACAGATATTTTTTTTTACATACTCTTGATCATATTATACTAATTACGCATTTAATTGCCTATTGAGTTTGAATGTAAGAAAGAGATGATTAAAAAGAAATCCCGTTTATTTCTTTATATACTTGAAATCATATCATCATACCATTGCTTTTTTTAGATTAATGCGTTTTTCAAGTTCATTCAAAGTAAAGTTTTAAAGTGTTAAAGTTCTTAAAAATAAGTGCTAATATTGTGAAAAAAAAAATATAATAAAATTTTGTATAGAATTTAAACTTAATAAAATTCCAATAGGAGTTAAAACCTTGTGCTAAAATATTTAAAGGTAAAAAAATAAGTTTTGAAAAAAATGTTTTTCATTTTTCTAATAAAATGCATAAATTTATATGAATAGACAACAAGAGGTCACGTGGTCCTTGGAACATATTGCTCAATCGGGAAACTTGGGACAAAGGTTCAAATAAACTTTCAAAGACTCTACACCTTTGCAAGAAATATTACAGGAGTTACACCACTTTTATATAAGTTCCCATGGCCCCATTTTCGCTAGACTTCGCTTTTGTCATATTTGCGAAGGATCTGGAAGGACACGTGCTAACTGCCACATCATTAGCTCCTTACATAAAATTCCAAAATAATATAATAAGTATTTACTAAATAGAATTAAATTATCAAAAATATTAACACTTTAAAATTAAATTAAACTAGTTTTCTATATAAAATTATAAAACATAATTTAATATAGCAATTATAACAAAATTTAACATACCCCTAAAAGGTACTTAACTTGATCTTTCTAAATGGTTTAAGAAAAAAATATCCATATTCATTAGTATAAAATATTTGTATTTACCCAACAAAATAACTAAAGAAAATTAAAAACAATGAAATTAGTCCAATATATTAATTAAACATTTAATACACTATTTAAAACTATCTAAAATTACTTAATATTACCTAAATTAAAACCTACATACTATATTAATGATCAACATGATCATGTATATTTAATTTCATTATAAACATAGGTAATATAAACCTATATACATATATATTTAACAATATGTTTGCCTTATAAAACACTAAATTCTAACATGATTATTAAATTAACCTAAAAACATACAGTAACAAATAACTAAATTTAATAACAAACTAATTTTTTTTATGCATATATACTTAAATATTTATAAATGAATAATTTTATAAATTAAAATTGTATAAATTTGATTTATATTAAATTACCTATGTTTTCTAAATTATAAATATAGTTTAAATTAGATTTATGCCTAATCCTATTAACGAATGTAATATACCCCAAAAATATATTTATTTTTCGTATGGATAACCCTACATTTTTCTATTATCACGCACTTTTTATATAACTCTATTTATAGTAAAGTATCTTAATAATATTAATCTAAAATACTTAGCCCATTCCTGTGGAACATGGATGAATCAAAACATAAACAAATAGGTATTCTTTTTAACAACAACAAAAAAATATGATCTGTAAGATCAGTAATTACTCTCAATTTTTGTTTTTTTTTGCGTTTATTAAAATATTAGTTAATTCCATTTCATTCCATACCAATGAGAACGTAATGTAATTTTTTTCTTATTATTGCTTTTGCATATTTTCTTTTCTTTTGGTTATTATAAAGTTGTCATTCATTTAAAAGAGTGCATACATTTTAAATTATCAAGTTAACTAATATGATAATTATAATTATTTTATGCGTAATAATATATTTATTAAGTTTCTAAAATAGAAATAGAAATATTTTCTATAATTAATTGTCATTTTTAAATAAAAACGAATTGCTAAATTTTTGAAATATAGGAATGACAAATACTTTTAATGATTATTAGAAACATGAACTATGCTCTTTTATAGGGGCATTCTTAGAATATTGTAGGGTGTACAGAATGTCATAGGTGTCTGATTATATATCAACAGGGAGAAAAAAATGCACCCCTTTTGGCTAACATTTTGCCCAAAGAACTTATATTTTATAATTATGAATTTTGTTATAATTCACGGTTGATTTTTTTTTTTTTTTTTTTTTGTTTTGACATATAAAGTATAATTATATGTATACGCGTTTAAAATTGGGTTAAGAACTACACAACCATTTGATCTATAGCTAGCTGGGATTGTAATATCTTTTATGCCTCCTAACTTCAACTTTAATATTTTAACAAATTTTTATACCAAAAACTCCAGTAGAAATGTAATTTGCAAGAGATTTGATTTGCAATCACTGATATATTTTAATATGTAATGCGCTCTCAAATGGTCCCATATGAATGAACAGGCTAAAGGATCGCTTTGACTATTCCGTGTAATAGGTTTATCGAATATGATCTGGCATCATTGCTCTGTCACTTCTGTAACTTTTTCTTCATCATCTACTAATGCAGTAAAAAACTTTTTTCATTCTATATTTTATTTGAGTTTGTTCTATACGGTATTCTTTTTTTTATACATTTTATTTGATTTTATTTTACTGGTGTTTAAGCCCACTAACAAAATGAAAAAAATTTATTTTATTTTCTATTATTTAGATTTTATTTTATTTTATTTTATTTTTTTTTTGGAAAACTACAAGTAAACAATTGAAAAATTGTGTTGCTACTTTTTTATATATTTTTTATACAAATTAGAAACTTCATGGTTTTTTAGAGAGAGTTTTTTATTGTTTATCTAATTCAAAAAAAAAAAAATAATAATAATAAAATAAATAAATAATAAGAAATAAGAGCAGTCAAGAAATAAATGAAAAATATTATTGAGTGAAACTACTAACAAAGTATTAAATCTGTAAATCAAATTATTCATTATACAAACAAACATACTCGAATTTGGTTTGAATAGTTTTTAAAAATTTTATTCAGAAATAAATTTATTCCATATTTTAAATTTAACCAAAAATATTATTTATTTGCTGTTAGTCAATTAAAGTAAAGATTGACCATCTATATATTTTTCGACAAAACGTATTTGCAAAATTTACAATTGTAAAACAACAATTATCCGAAATTAGTCTAAATAATACAAGAAAATAAAATATATGTATAAATAATATACAGGACGAACTTTATTTAAGAAAACTTATTAAAATAACAATATCTTCATAATTTTCTCAAGGAATATTTGGCAAAAAAAAAAAAAAAAAAAACTAACCATTATCTACACAAACACATGCAAATATAAAAATATTTGCAAAAATGTATAAAGTTCCATGCCCGTGTGTCCGTCTTTGCAAATTGTCAAGCCTTCTTATTTGGATTTCTTGTGCATCGCAGTCGTCATCATTATAATTTTCATTTTTATACTTTTTTCCAATTTATTCATCTTCTTTTTTATTTTTTTGGTAATTTCAACTACAACAATAAGTACAAGATAAAGATTTTTATGCAGATGAAGATGAGAATGCGAGTAAATAAATGCAGAGGAATGTATTTTATTTTTATATGCAGGAAATATAAACTTGTGTATGTATGTGTAGATGGGCTTGTAATGTTAGTAAGTATACAAAAGTTATTCCAACGTAATTTCTTTATTGTTATTTTAAGTTTTTCTCTGACTTGTTTTTTTTTTTTTGCCTTTTGTTGCAATCACTTGCTAAGATTGTTATAAAATGTAATTTTTGTTCAAAAATCGTGCTAAAATGTAAATTTCAAGTCTCTCATTCAAGTGTTACAATTAAATTTAATTGCAAACACATTTTAATTCAATTTATTTAATTAAATAAACAACAAAATAAACAAACACTTCTAAAGGCACCAACTAAACACAAGTTGGAAAGAAATACATGGTAAAAACAACACCAATTGAATCAGAATATTGTTTTAATTTCTAACTGAATGAATATGTGACTTTTGCTTAGAATTTTTAATGATTTTTAAAAACTTCATTTTGTTTAATTACTTTGTTCGAGTACTTTATTAAAAACTTTGTGTATTTCTTTGCTTGTCAAGTGTGACCAAATTATTTTAAAAGTATGAATTGTATTCGATAATGCAGAATATGGACTAAAGAGAAAATTATTTACAATTGAAGCAGCTTTTGGTAAATAAATTTTTAAATATTATTCGAACTAATTAAATCTTTTAATATTTAGTTTTTATTTTTTTTTAATTGAAGTAGACTCGAATAATGTTTGTTAGATTAATCGATAATTTAAAATCAAATAATTGATCGATTAAATTAAAATCAATCATTTCGAGTAAATTTTGCCGATTAATCAAATAATTCGAGTAAAAAATATATATTTTAAAAATTTTCTCTCCTAACTGTTTTAATTATGCTTAAAAACAACTATTGCAAAATTTGTATAGAATGTGTAAAATCTAAAGGTTTTATTATGCCGCAATTTTTTTTTCGTGTATCTTTATTAATTGAATCTACACAAAATTAAGTGAACTAACAATAAGTATTCAAATCTTAATTTATATTAAGTCCAAATACTGTCGGACGAAAGTCCGTATTTATTTAATGAGTTTAGCTTCGGCGCAGATCTGTTGTGTTCCTTTTCTCAAAAGGTTGTAGCCATCACTTCTCATTATTTTTCGAGTAAGTGGCTTAGGGTGTATTTAAGCTTCGTTAAATACGATTTTGCGTATTTCTTTATTTCATTTTTGACAAAAAGAACCTTGAAATCCTTGTGAATGTTTTCATTTTTCAGATACCAGGGAGCTGTAGTTATCATTCGTAGTATTTTATTTTGGAGTCTTTGAATTTTTCCAACATTTGAAGCTGAGGCCGTGCACCATAGTTGGATACCATAGCACCATAATGTCTTTATAATTGAGTGGTAGATTAACAGATTCCAATTAAGACTTAATTTTGAGTTTCTACCAATTATCTAGTTAATCTCAAGTGATTTCAACTTCATTTGGGCTAATTTTGTATCTGTATGCGATTTCCATTCGATTCCAGATGCATACCAAGGTAATATAACCTCCTTTTGTTGGGGTATAATCTTGTTATTTATTAAAATTAGGGGGCGCGAATTTCTCCACAATGTGAAGACAATATGTATACATTTTTATTCATTTACTGTTATTCTACATTGTTTTAATCATTTTTCTAGGTAGACTATATGATCTCGCAAGAGTTAAGATGCTTCTTGGGGATTTTCATGAACGCCTCGAATAGCTGTATCATCTGCAAATGTTGATATATCTGTTCTATTTCTAGTTAGCATATCATACTTCAATAGACCTAGATGAGCTTATAAACTCTTCCTCTTTAAGAACAAACTTTGAATGAGTTAAATAGCTTTCTAGCAGCTTATGCATATTTGTGAGTAAATATTGTTTAACTTTAAATAATAATCCTTCGTGTTATAATTTATTGAAGGCTTGAGAAATGTCAACGAGGAGCAGAACAATATTTCATTTTTTTCAGACGTCTTAAATATAACATTTATAAGTCTGTAAGTTTGTTCTATGGTGCTATGTTTTTCTCTAAAACCAAATTGATATGTTGGAATACAATCGAAACGCTTCACTATAGGTTTCAACTTGTTCATTAATAGCTTCTCAAACAGCATAGATATGTTTGACAACAGGCTAATAGCTCTATACGATTCTATTTTAGTGTGATCTTTTCCGGTCTTAGGTATCATTGTGACCAGTAAGACCTTCTGTTCTGGCGGATAATATTCAAGGCGTAATATAGCATTAAAAATAAAAAGTACTATTCTTAATGCTATCCGGGGTAGCTCCAAAATCATCTTTTTACTGATTTTATCAATACCAAATGCTTTTTGGAGTTTAAATCAATAAATCAATAATAGTTGAGTTAAGGCGATCTGTGGTGCTATTATATCTGTTAAGGTTTAAACTTTATATATATATATATATATATATATATATATATATATATATATATATATATTAACTTTGTACACTGTACACAGACTATGTAAAATAATTGCATTATATTGCATGTATTCATAACTTTCATTTCATTTTAACATCTTCGAATAAAACTGGGTACACAGTTTCAGTTTAGAGACCATCTATAACGATATATATATATATATATATATATATATATATATTGAATAAGAAATCACATTTTTTTTAACATTAATTAAGTATATCTCCTAAATTAAAGTTCGGAAAAATATAATTTTTTACACTACCAAATTTCAAAGTGTTGGCTTTAGTTTCCTGAAGAAATAAAAAATATACATATTTCGTTATACTAAAATTATGCATTTATTTAAAGACATGTATTTGTGTGGTACTTTTTCGTGTGTCATTTTTATAAGGAATTCTTTTAATATTAATCAGGAAGGCTATGATTTGAATTTCTTTCAATATAAACGGCTAGAGAAGTTTTAATTTGATAGTTTTTAAATAGTTTTTATTCAAAATCGGACGTGGTAATGCTCTTAATAACTCTGAAAAAGAAAAAATTCTGATTTTGAAATCTCAGGGTCAAAATCCGGTCCAAATAGGCAAAAAAATCCGCAAAATTCAAATCGCAGTTACGGCCTAGTCATACAAGGTACTGACCTAATACTTTTTTAAATTTATTTCCTCTAACGTTGTATATAAATCTGCGTAGTTTTATTCGAAAATTTTTGAAATTTGTTTAACAAATTTTTTAAAAGTTTGAAATTGTAGTTTTGAAACAGTGTTTGAAAAAAATCTACATTTTTTAATCAAGCATAGAAGGGATTCGAATTATTCTGCAGAAACAAAAATATATTTTTCAGTAATTATGGTTCAAATTTAAATAAAAATAACATTTTGTTTAAACATTTCTCAAAAAATTAAAAATTTTTTTGTAAACTCCTTACATAAGTGGTCTAAACCACATTAAAAGTCTGGGAAATTCTTGATAAAAAAGCTATATTTTCCTTATATAAACGCACCATAAAAACTTTAGGTTCGATTCGGCACGGTATCTGATTTCACTAATATTTCACACAATATATCATTTTACAATTCAATGAACTATTTTAGAAGGAATTACGGTTATATTGTATTATAGTGTATGCAACTTTTTTTAGCTAATTTAAAACTTTCAAAGCGCTATATTTCGCGAACCACTTGTTTAAATTATCTGAAAATTTGTATCACATTTAGTATTGAGAAGTATAATGATGGTAAAGAATATTATTAAAATCGAAGTGGTTAGGTCCAAATTTGTATTTTTTAAATGTAATAATTCATCTCATTTTTAACAATGTAAACAATTTTTGTTCTTAGCGTTTTTTATTTTTAGCACTTTTTAGCGTTTTTATTTTCTTTTAAATTCTAGCACTATTTCCCACTTTAGTTTTGGCAACAATCGAATAACACGCTTTTAAATTACGCGAATAACTCGAATAATTCATAAGCTTTATCATATTGTTCGATTAATTTAAAAACACATTTTTGAGTTATTATTTTATATTATATTAGAATGAAAAAGTCGAGTAAAATTAATACCCTAGTATATACTATACTAGCCTAACCCGATCTGCTTTGCTGCCCCTACTAATGCACTAACTGATATTAACTTTGTATGAGGGCTAACACTCCCCCTAGACCTATCTGCCTTATCTTCATCGCAATTTCCGAACTTAATAAGAAAATTATTCCCTCGAAAATTTAAGACTTTCCCAATTAAGTTTTTTAGTTAAGCTACAATTAAGATTGACTTCGTATGGGGGCTACCTCTCGCCCAATACCTATCCATCCTATCTTCATCTTAAATGTGGATTTTAATAAGAAATATATTCTCTCGAAATTTTAAGACTTTCACTGTTATATGTGATATTCTAGATATGCGATAATTACTATTTGTTTTGTATGAGGGAACCACTTCTCCTGCGCCTATCGAAAAATAAAGTTTTGCTATCTATAAAAAGCAACAAAAAAAACACAGATTCATTTTCATATATATAGATTAAAATATAATTTTTGTCGAAAGGTCAATTATAAAATTCAACTTTCAAATACAAGATTTTATGTAAAATAATTAATGAATAATTTTATGTAAAATAATTTAAAAGTTAAATTAATTAAATTTTTTTTTTATCTATTTATATATACATATTCGTGTTTTAATCTCATATTAAACAACAATTTAGAAATTCATTGTAATACAATTTTTGTTACATCCATGGTGGAAAAAAGTACCAAATTCAAACTCAATGATGAATATTCTATAATATTAAACCTTGATACATGAACTTAAGTACATGTAGTCCTACGTGAGTGAGAATTTACAAGAGGAAATTTTGTGATACCTTTTCATTCTTCTAATGGTACTTTTTGTATTTTTTATAATATTGAATGAAGAAAGATGAAAGTAAACATAATTAGTTCTATATGGGTAAGAATTTATGAAATTCAATTTTCTATAATACTGAACGTAAAATTAGAGATATATGGCCCTAAGTGAATGAGAATCCATAAAAGGTTACTTTCTGGTACTTTTTCGTACTTCTAATGATTTTTTAATCTATTTATATTTAACGAAGAGAAATTAAATTAAATTAAATTAAATTAAAGATATATGGTCTTACATGGTTAAGAATTCAAGAGGGGAAACTTTGTGGTACTTTTTCGTTATTCTAATGGTACTTTTTGAATTTTCTATAATATTGAACTTACAAACATAAAATTAGAGATATATGGTCCTAAGTGAATGGGAATCCATAAGAGAGGACTTTGTGGTACTTTTTGTTCTTCTAATGGTGCCTTTTGAATTTTCTATAATATTGAACATACAAACTTGAAATTAGTGATGGTCCTAAGTGAATGAGAATCCATAACACGGTACTTTTTGAATTTTCTATAATATTGAAGCATCAAATATAAAATTAGAGATATATGGTCTTAAGTACTTTGTAGTACTTTTGGAAATATTAACCTACATATCTATAAAAAAGGGACTTTGTGGTACTTTTCTGTTATTTTTATGGTACTTTTGGAATTTTCTGTAATATTGTACCATCAAACATTATACTAAAGATATATGAATAAGAAAGCAAAAGAGGATAAGTGAATAAGAAAGCAAAAGAGGATAATTTGTGGTACCCTCGTTTTTTAAACAGTACTTTTTGAATTTTCTATAATATTGTATCTACAAACATGAAGTTAAAGATATGTATATGGTCTTAAGTGAATGAGAATGCATAACAGGGGATTTTTTGAATTTTTGTAATACTAAATCTGGAAAGTGAGAATTTACAAGAAGGGACTTTGTGGTACTTTTTCGTTCTTCCAAGTGTACTTTTTTATAGTATTCAACGAAGAGGCATAGAATTAAATGTTAAAAGTTCGGTGTGAATAAGATCGTATAAGAAGTGACCTTTTTATACTTCTTCGTTCTTCCTTGGTACTTTCTAAACTTACTTTTATATTAAACTTAGAAACATAATTTGGAATATATGTATGAGGTCCTAGATGAGTGAGAGTCTACAATTGTGATCTTTGTGGTACTTTTTTGTTCTTCTAATAATACTTCTTGAATTTTCTGTAATATTCAGCCTCGAAACATAAAACTAAAGATGTTCCTAAGCTTACATAAAAGGGATTTTGTGGTACTTTTCGTTATTATAATTTTACTCATTGATTTTTTGTAATAATTAACCTAGACAAATGAAAATAAAGATACATATACTTCTGTAGTTTTGAATTATGAACTATTAAATGATTACGAAGTGGTGCGATATCCCACTCCTTGGATATTCCTTTATAAATATAAACCTAGAGGCATGAATATGGAATCATTAGAAGGTGCGATTGAGATGTTTCTTATTTATTTTCTGAAGACACCAAAGTTATAACTGTTCCAACGGAGTTAGGACTTAGTTTAATTTTACGTGTTTTTTTCATTTTTGGCATTACATTTTTATTTTCTAAACAAAATGACCACCAAGTTTACATCTGGTCTATGTAGGAGTCCCGCAAATCCGCTAACGCAGTAACGGGTTAAATGTCATTTATAAATAAGACCTTTGCTTATTTCTCAGCATTAAAAAGAGTGCATTTTATGTTAAAAATGTATTGTATTTTTAATTTGAATTATGCATTAGTCACTTCACTTTGCAGAGATTGATTTGATTGATAGAATATATATTTCAGCTTATAATCGATTTTTGTCAATTGTAAAACGTTAGTAATGATCTATATAGAAGATTTAAATTATTTATTTTAAGCTTTGTTCTAGTAACCTCTATGTGAAAGAAATGAATAACCATTATAGACTAAGAATTCTATAACGAAAATTGTTATAGGATTTATATATGTATGTATATGAAATCAAAGCCCGATTCCTCAAAATGCATAATAATAAAAATAATAACACTCTGCTACATTGAAAACTCAGTTGAGAAATGATATAGAATATCATAAATCAGTTTTAAAAATTTACAGTAGAACCAATAATTATGAATTATGCTCAAAAAAGCTATTTTGGGTAGGTTCCTGTATAAATTTATATTATTATACTTACACTAATACTTATTTAAACTTACTTACTTACTTAAACTTTGAAAACATTTCTCATTTTTGTCTCAAAAGTATTCACTAAATGAAACATCAAATAAAATATTTTTGCCCTTAAATATATGAAAAAATTTTGTATAAGCTTTAAAAAACTTATTGAGTCTTTAAGAGATTAGTTATAAATATTATTTTTTTATCATAAAAAAATAATATTTATAACTTTGCACACATATGTTTTTTCCCTGATAGATTTCAATTTCCATAAAAATTAATAATTGCGAAAACTCGCGATTTTATTTCGCTTTATCAACCAAAATAATTCAAAAGTATATAATTTTAAATATTAATATTTCTGGGAAAGCTTTGTAGATTTGAATGGTTTACACGAAATTTAGATTGTGCTTATATTAGCTTTATTACAAACATTTCAAAAATAAAAAAATTGCATTACTTAAATGCATTTTTCGTTGAATATGCTACTTCAAAATTCTAATTTTTTTTTAGCATACTAGGAATATAGTATGCACGCATCTACTAAGAATAATACAATATTTACAAAAATGTTGAGCATACATTTTTCATATAAAAATATTTTTTTTTTTTTTCTTATTTTTTAAATAATTTAAATTTTTGTAAAGTTAACAAAACGTACAAAGTATGCAATTTTAAATATTTATATCTGTTGAAGTCGACAATGGATTCATTTGATTTGAAAAGCATATAGAAAGTCATTGTCTTCTTTTTGAGTTGGTGAAGTAAAAATTCGAAAATATCTTTTTCTATACAAAATATTTGCAAAATACAAATGCAATAAATGCAAAAAGTTTAATTATTTTTCTTTTATTGTTTTTTTTTTTTATTCTTTTGTTGGATTTAAAATGATTTGTCTGTTATAAATTGCAGTACAAATAATTTTTGTATACAAAGGTTTAGTATTTTTAATAAATTTTTAAGTAATAACCCAATACATTTTTCAAATAAAATACGTAAACTTAAGGTCTCATTCATAACACCATGTGACAATTTTCTAAAATTATTTTCATACATGAACAAATCGATATATGCATGAACCGTTCATAATAAAATTGTGTTCTCAATTTTTCTGCAGGACGCCAAATTTCTTCTCAAAAGGACTTCAAAATGTCGAAGGAAATACAAGTTAAAAAAAAGTGTAAGATATTTACTAAGACTGCATCAACACAATATGGATGCCAAATTAAATCTAAAAATATCTGCTATATAATACAGTTTTTTATTTAAATGCTGCAGCACAAAATGTTAATAAAATAAACTTTATTTAAAGTATTAAAAATATTTGATATTCATTTAAAAATAAATATTAAAGGGTAAAATTTTTTAAAAATTTATTTTCTTAACTTTTTGTGCTGTAATATTTAAACAATTAATATTATTATATTTCAGGGACCCTATGCTTTCATATGACATTTAACATCCTGGAGAAAACTGAGTACACAGTTTTACTATGAATGCTTATATCGATTTTTCATGTGTTAAATATTTTATAATTTTTTTAAAGTTGGGTATTCTTTAAACATTTTGAAGTCCTTTTAAGAAAAAATTTGACATCTTGGGAAAAACTGAGAGCACAGTTTTACTATTTATGATCTCTAGTGTATCGATTTTTTCATGCTTAAAAATTACTGTTGCAGGATGTAATCAAATTTTTAATTTAAAAGAGTTCGATAAATTTGAATAGAAGATGAATGGTATTTATTAAACAGGAATTTTACATAATAGATGTGTGCGTTAAACGAAAAATTCATTAAAAAATGCAATTGCAATAAAATGCATTTTTACAAAATCTTCTTTATATGTGAATTGAAGTATTCGTATTAATTCTTACGTAAGCACAATACAAACGCCGCTTAAATCATTAAAATCTATTAATTCTCTCCAAAGATATTACTATTTAAATTTTCACACTCAAAAAGTGAAAATAAAACGAAATAATCCAATGGACTATATATGCGCACAAAATTTTAGAAAAATGAGAAGGCACTATCGACATAAAAAATTTAATATATTTTTTTCAAAATTTATTTAAAATTTAGAGATCTATGAACTATTCTATTTTTTTGGTATATTTGGAAGATGTTTTGAAGTTATTGAATATTGGTTTGTGATGTACCCAAGAGAACTTACAGCATACATTAGGTTGGTTTTAAAAAATGTCATTTTGTAACAGAGTGAAAACATAAACACATGTACGTACATATATAATAATAAAAACTTCATACATATACAAATATTTAGATAAATAGGTGTAGAGTATAAAAATACGAATATATGTAATTGTTTACTGTATTTCAGAGATTTACTTGACTATGCATTAGTTTATACATATATGTATGTATGTGTACTCGTATATAAGTATTTTTGTGAATATGCATTTACGGATATATATATGTTTGTATATATGTATGTATGTATATAATTGTACAATAGGGTAGCAACTTTTTTGAACATTTAAATACTATAGTACCACCTTATAGGAAATATTGTTCCGATAATAAAATTCAAATTTGAAAGTCGATTTGAACAAAATTCTTCATGCACCGAAAGCAAAGTCTTTAATACAAGTTTTACGTATGGATTAAAACTAATTCACTTTATTTATTTACTTAAATTAGAAAAAGGTGTCAAATAAACATAAAAATCTGACTAGAAACTAATTTATTGCAGTAATGTACATAAGTATTTTGTGTCAAGTTGTTTGGTTGTGATTTTGAATTTCAATTTATATTATAAAATGTCGAGAATCAAATAAAAGGCTAATTCTAACGTGCTATTCGTATTTTCTAAATATTTTTATTCTTTTTTTTTTAATTTCCATTTAATTATTTGGAAAGAAAATAACATTGAAAACAAAAATAAATTTTTCTGTTTATAATAGATTTAGTATAATTTTTTATATCAAAATCTGAACTCAAAAGTTATTAAAACATAAGTAATTTGTTGGAAATGTGTGTTAGTAATAGTATCGGTCCATCTGCACCAATTGAGTGGGTGAGTGTTTAGCGTGCAAGACTATAAAAAGTGAGATAAATCGGACGGACGTGTGTTCGATTCGGGATTAAAGTCAAAAATATTAAAAAATAATAATAAATGAAATTTACGAAATTCACGTCGGTGCACTGACGAAAAGTCCTATGCGCTTTTTTCGATACTTTTCAGGAGAACAAAAAAAAAAAAAAAACATTTCATTTTTTCAATTCGCAATTTTTTGTAATTTCCATTAAAATAGTTGAAAATTCTATGCTTTGAAAAAAATCGATATATTTTTGCGTTCGCGAATGGTAAAAGAATTTAAAAAATATACACATAAAATTATTTCAACTTTAATTTTTGCTCTTTTCTAAAAAAAAAGTCCTATGTACAATAAAAACCAAAAAGAGTTTTTTTTTTTTCTCAAGAAAATCTATTTTCGTATCTTCTTTGATGGATGAACGTATGGTTAATAATGATACAAGATGTGATAATAAAAAAATTACATATATGATTTTTCGTCAGCGCACCGACGATCTAGTTCTGAGACTAAAGCTGGTCAAAAACCTGAAGAACCTATCACGTGACTAGTTTTGGACTGGTTCTCTATTCTCTAGGGGTATTCTTATATGGGTTATTATTAAAATTATTTTTTATTTTATTTTTTTGATGACACATTAAAATCCATTGTCATATATATAAAGTGACTCGAATGCATGTAGAATGAATTTGCCTTAATCATATAGTGCAGGGGGCACGACAGATATAGCGGTTTTAAGTTGAACATATAAACATTTTCACAAACTAGAAGTTTTTTGATAAAAATTACGCGTAAAATCAGAACTTACTGAGTTATTTAAATAAAATTTATGATATTTTTAATGTTTGATGGTATTAGTACGGCATATTTTAGAGTTTCCAAGAAAATTTAAAAAATTTTTATTATACTAAAAATTACGATTTTTAAAAATTTTGCAAAAAAATGGGGATCGAACCTAAGTTATTTCTCCATATATTATACGAAAATATATTTTATTAAAGTTTATAACAAAGAAATGATATTTAATATTGTAATCCTTTTTTAACCTGTGATTTTCTTTTTTTGGTAAATAAATTTTTTATTTTTCGAAATTTCGTATGTGCCTCTACATTTCCGTTAATTATTAAAAACTTCAACTATTTATAATAATTATGGTCAACTTCGTGCTGTTCATGCGATGCACAGTACTTTGTCCCATAGACAAAAATCAAAATAAAAAAAAAATATTTCAAATTGTATTGGAATATACGACTTTAGAAAGGTAACAATATAGTTCATATAATTTAAAAAGATTTTTTGGAAATAATTACTTTAGTGGCTAAGAGAAGGCGCTAAAGTCAGAAAATTTATTTTTTAGTACTTCAGTATATTTGTAAATTAAAACTATTATTATTTTTAAAACATAGTGTTTCGAATATATATATTTTATTGCTGAAATTTACATAAACATTTTTTACTTGAAACTTAAAAATGAATTAAATTTGATGAAGGATCTAAATAAATTATACAAAATTATAAAATTATTTTACGGTTTATGAAATTTTTCCTATTATTTAACGGTTTAAAAAATAATTAGTGCCTATTTTTTTGCCACATCTTTAAAACAAAATTAAATTGAAGAAGTACTTTTACTGCATTTAATGCAATTTCAAGGAGTTTCATGTTAACCTAATTTATTTTGCTAAATTAGGATAAAAAAATTATAAAAATTATTTCGAAATTTAAGAATCAACTAAAGAACGTAACATATAATTTTTGAACTCAATAAGTACGTTAAAAATTCCTCAAGATTACGCTAATTATAGAACATTTTAAAATTGTGATAAAAATTACATGAGTATTAAAACAAGCTATAAAAAAATTATAATTTTTTTTTTTTTTTTTTTTTGCTTGATTCTGTAATTGTTTTTAATATATAAAGAAAGAATTGTTTGCCACATGAAAAAAAATAATAATAAAATGTCTAAATTTCTTTTTTTTACACAAATGTCTAAGAATTCTTGATGTTAAAATATTTCGTGATGTTAAATTGACATTACTTTAAAATTTAATACAAAACTAAAAATTTTGGATCGGAAATAGGGCAAATTTAGGCAAATTAATAAGTCACTGAAAAGAAAACGTAGGCGCAGAAATTAAAAGAATATTGGAAAATGATAAGGCTGGTGAAGGTAGATATGCTCTTGCTCCTATTAAATCAAATATTGTCTGATGAATAAAAAAAAAACTTACTTCCAATGGCTATCGCAATTTTTGATTCTCATTTCAAGATATATGGAATATATTTCTGCTCTTGTTCCGATTGAAATAAAATTAACAGACTCGCAAATAATCTATATTTAACTGCAATCACAAATTTTGGTGAAATTCTGACCAGTATTCACAGTATATCCGTTTTTTAATTTCAGGATTGTTGTGTAATTTTCTTGTTTCCTTAGTTTATTTGTATGCAGTGTGTTAATTTTTATAATCGATATCGGTCGAATCCCATATTTTAGATTATCGTTATTACCTTATATGATAATTTTGATAATGCGTACTAAATACGTAAATAAATACAATACGATGGAATTTACATATATAATTCTGTTATTTTTCTTGTACAAAATTACTGAAAGAATTTAAAAAATAGAATTGTAATAAAATATTTGAGCGGATCACACATTATAAATATAAAAAAATAAAAAATGTAATTTTTTCGAAATTTTCAAAAAGTTCATAAATTTTTTTTTATTAAATTTACTTTTAATGTTCTTTCGATTTTATTGTGTAAAATAACGAAAAACTAAGTTCACGTACTAATCCATGCTATTCCATTAGAAACTGTGAATGTGTCTCGCGAAAAATTGACTTTTTAAATAATGTTCGCTCTTGTTTTTCAAACTTTGAGAATATCTATTGCGTTGACTACTTCGGGCACATCTCGTTGATAGCACAAAATACGCATAATTACAACAAGTATGAATCCCGGTTTCAAAATTTGTATTTCGTTGGCACACAGACCCCGCCTAAAAAAATCAAACAATTTAAAAAATTAAAAAATTTTGTCACCAGAATTCGACTACTCTGTATATAACTTCAGAAAGTCTGCACAAGAACAAAGGAGATGTAGAATTTATAAACAAAGTCCTTTTAATTCATATAGGATCGCACGGTATCAAAAAGTATAAACATATGAACAAAAAATGTAGAAGCATGGGAAACAAATTATGTATTTTTTAGTCCTTCTTTTAAGTTTTTGAACTTTGAACAACAATCATGATTATAAAATGAAACCTATGGAGCGAAAATTTTGCCCTCTATTAGTTTCAAGTCTTGTGAGTTTAGATTTGTAACCCGTTTGTTTAAAATAGCATTACCACAAAATTTATTAAAGATTAAAGTCAATTTCAGCCAGGTTAGACATTTTTGATAATGTCCCACATATCTTTAAATGTTCTACAAGACCATGCTACGGTATTTTGGATATTTACAAAAAATATAAAAAAAAGTTATAACCCTAGTTTATAAAAAAATTCATTCCTTGATTGTATTTAATTTTTATTATTTTTTAGTTCGTTAGTGTTTTATTTGCTTTTTAATTAATTTTATTATATTCTATTGTTCCTTACTTCTCTCTGTTTTTCTCCCCTATTCTCACATAAAAATATATTATGTATGTCCGTATATGCCCTCCTGACCTGAGTTTCGATATTAGCGAATGTTCGTTAAAATTAAGAATTTTCGAAAGGCATATATTTGACAAAATATCGAGAATTATATTAATTATGAATGTTCGCAGAATCGAACTTTTCTTGATAATTTTTCGATATTAAACATTTGTGTAATTTTCGAGAATTTAAAAATATCGACATACATAAGAAAATGTTAGAAAAATAAATTTGAAAACTAGCATATTTATCTAAATATCTAGTATATTTTCTTGCAGATTTATTCAGAAAATTTCGCACCAAAAAATGTAGATTTGACCAACAAAAAATTAATAATATTGAGAGAAAAAACATTGGACGAAGTTGAAACTTGATAAAAATGCATCAGATATTACCACTTTTATGTAAATGACTTTATTAATTTTGTTGTTGTTATAATATGAATTATTTTTGAAATATAATTTAATATTATGCACATTTTTTAAAATTTGATATATTGTGTTATGTCTGAAATAAAACACAACTTTCAAAATTAAATCAACTTTTAATTTTGTATTGGAAATAAAATGCATTTGAACTATTTCAATGATAATAATCACAAGGCGTTAGTAATATCAATATTGAATAATTTTAATAATTTTTTGATATCGAAAACGAATCACTAACAAATATTTTTACGTTTAACTATTCATTATTACTACTACAGACGAATTTCAAGATCGAAAGAATTGCTGCCACAAAGTGAGCGACGAGTGGACTCATGGAGTTCATATTCGAATCGCCAATGATATTCGTTCTCAAATGTTTTGTCAGAGAAATGTTCGTGAAATGTTCGAACGAAATATCATTATCGAAGTTTGTGGTCAGCTGGGTGTATGTATAGAGTTTTAGTATTTATCATCATATAACCGTGTACTTTTTGTTGCATGAGCCTTTTTAAGTGGAGCAGCATGTGGCATAAGTGATTTTCTGTATGAATATACATATAGACAGACATACTAATTTAGAGATGTAGTATAAAAATGTTTGCAATGCATTCTCATACATATATATATATATATATATATATATATATATATATAACTACATACATAATTACATACGAGAGCGGATCAATAAGTACGTGATTTTTCGAACTTCTCTGTATTTTTCTAAAAATGGAAAAAAGTGAATTTCGAGTGCTCATTCAACATTATTTTTGCGAAAAAAAACCCTAAATCAAACCAAGGAAAAGGTCGATAAATACTATAGGGACTCTGCAACATCGATTTCAATTGTAAAAAAGTGGTTTGCTGACTTTCGTTGTGGTCGCACAAATACAAATGACGCTGAACGTTCTGGACGGCCAATTGAGATCAGTAAAAGCGCGTGAGATTGTTCATGTCATAGGCATTTCATATGGCAGTGTGGTTTTGATTTTAAATGATCTGCTGGGTTTAAGAAAGTTGTCTGCATGATGGGTGCTGCGTTTGCTCTCAACTGACCATAGACGTAAACGTGTGACAATTTCGAAGGATTGTTTGGAGTTGTTTAACCGCAATCCAAATGAGTTTTTGCGGCGTTTTGTAACTTTGAATGAAACATGGATCCATTACTGTACTCCGGAGACTAAGCACCAGTCTAAACAACGGGTTTCTCCGAGTGAACCTGCTCCGAAGAAGGCCAAGGTAAGTTTGTCGGCCAATAAGGTGATGGCAGTTTTTTGAGATGTACGCGGGATAATCCACATCGATTAGCTTCAAAGGGGAAAAGCAATAAATGGCGAATATTATGCCAACTTATTAGACCGATTTAATGAGGATTTAAAGAGAAAACGAACCCATATGGCCAAGAAAAAAGTTTTCATCAAGACAATGCACGGGTGCACACGTGTGCAGTCTCAATGGCAAAACTCTATAAATTGGGCTACGAATTGGTACCTTGACTCGGTGGAAAGAGATTCAGCTCCAACGACGAAATTATTGACCAAACGCAAAGTAAATGACGACACTTGCTCACAATTTTACAGTAGTCTATTAACAGGTAGTACTTGATGGGAATAGTGATGCATTTTATGTAACTACGAGGGAAGTTCGAAAAGTCACGGGCTTATTGATCCGCCCTCGTACATAAAAACATATATATATGTATATCTATAAATATTTAAATTAAAAAAAAAGACTTGTAGTCTTCCAATATATAGTTACGTACATACATATACTTACTCGTTGATAAAATATGTACAGGCATAGATATTTACATTCATTCATATACATTGTATGCAAGTGTATATAGGCAGTTATTCATAGATATATATTTATCTATGTGAATATGTAAAAACGTGTGTATGAATATACTTCTGTTTGCACACATTACCATTGATGTTTGTCTGTGGTTGCATGGATTTTTTTTTATTTATTTTATCCATTTTTTTTTTTTTTTTTTTTTTTTTTTGCAACCACAATTCTTTAAATATTATGTGCACACACGTTTTATTTACAATTTAAATAATTTTATTGCTCATTTTTTTATAAACTAATAGTAAATAAAATAAATGAATAGAAGTGGAAAAGTTTTACCGAACTCGTTGAGTTTTTCTAGTATTTAAACATCAATCACAATATAATTATTTTTAAATATTTTACGAGCATTTATTTATGTGCAAACACGTTTATTCCCACATGTTTTATTTTGCTTGCATACGCTAATTTTGTGCATCAAGTGGCCAACTATTTGTTTTTCTTTTTTTTTAATTTAAATAACTTTTGATATTAAAAGAAAGTAAGAAATTATTAAATCTTGAATTTTTTTTAATAAAAAAATTTTATTTTATTTTAATGACATTGTTTTGAACAAAGGCTCAATAAATTTATAATTACGTATATGATTATCAGATTCTATACATATGAACATAAATGATAACATAAGTATATCTGTACATATGCATAAAAGTGATTTAGTAAAGTACCAAAAGGTATTAAAATACATTTAATCATATTGCAATGTGAATATGCAGAAAACATCTTTTTAAACAAAAAACTTTATATTTTGTCATATTATTTCTACGAATTTTTAATAGTAAATTCTGGAATTTCATGTTATGTTCTTAAGTATTTTTTTAGCATTAGGGTTAGATTTGGATTATTTTCCCTTAAAGCCAAACTATGTTATTTAGTTACAATCAAATTTTTATATCAAAAATATATAATTTATCGATTAATGAGAGAGCTTTGCGTTTACGTTCTACAGAAAAATGTAAATGTTTGTACTTTTTTAACTTTAAAGCTAATAAAGATATTTGAAATTGATATAATGATAATTTAAAAATTAAATATAATCATAAAATAAAATAACCTTTATGTAATGAAAATCAATGGATAAATATTGATTTAATTTACACTTAAGTGAATACATCAACATTCAAAATTATTATATTTATATACAAAATATTAAAGAGTGTGTTCGAACAAAATGTAACATATATTTTGTTTATAACTTTGTCTCCTGATAACTTATTTTCCTTTTTGTGATCAATATAACATTGAAAAATACTCAAGGATTTTATTTTATAATGATACGAATTTTCAAAATATTTTGTGTGCTTCCTTTACAACACAAAGCCAAAAAGATGGAGCAGTTCTTAAGAAATATTTCAAACATTTCCGGAAGCGAAGTGGCTATAAGTGTCAAATGATCTGAATACTATGCGTACAAAGTTAAGGTCAATATTGGACATAAAACATTTAAAATAGAAAAATTACCAGATAGGGACACAAAGAAGAATGTTGAAGCTAAAAAGGCAGCAAAGCTTATAAGAAAAAATTTTTAGAAAAGTGTAAACAATAAAAATTACACATTTAAACATTTAAAAAACTGTTTAAATATTTAAATGTGTAATGGATGATGAAACGTATGACATTTCTAACTGTTCACACCTTCCTTGACAATAATTTTATATAGCAGATGTAAGGAGAGATGTTCCCGAAGAGTATCGTACCACCAAAAAAAAAAAAACAAAATTTACCAAAAAGTTTCTTGTTTGCCAAGTTATATGCAGGTGAAAGAAGGGAATTGTATGTAACATAAAACTCGGATATTTCTGTCAAGGAGTATCTACAAAGAAGACTGCTTCCATTTATAAGAAAATATAGAATCTCAAAATTCTTTTGGCCTGATTTGGCAACGTGCCATTACAGTAAAAATACTTTAGAATGGTACCATAAACATAATGTTAATTTTGTTTCGAAAAATGCCAACTTCCAAACTGCCCACAACTTCGGCCAGTTGAAAGATATTAGACCCTTGTCAAAAGGGAAATAAGAAAGACTAATTATACCCTCAAAACCTGGACAAATTTTAAACACAAGTTAACAGTTCGTTCCAAAAAAGTTACGGAAAGTACAATCGAATTAATAATGATGGGTGTCGCAAAAAAATAAAAATAAATAAAAAAAAAATCATATGTAATCATTAATTTACCGCTTGTTGTTACACGTAATAAATTTGTAGAAGAAAACCCTCAAATATATTGTTTCATTTATGATTGCAACTTATTCCGGTCAACTTTTATGTCATAATTTCTGTGTTATGTATTATTTGAACGCTCACATTATGTACACGCCGTGTAGGTGTCTTTACTTAGTTGCGAATAAAATCAAAATGTTCCCATAAATTTTCTGATATATAGCATATTTCATTAATAGTTTACCTAGCTTACATTAATGATAAAAACTGAAAATTTATGTTTTATGATTAAAGATTCAAAACTAAAAGGTTTCCCATTTTCAATTTTTCGCCAGTAATTTGTAAATAACTACGATTCTATTGAGCTAATAACAAAATATATTAAAATAACTTGAAGATAATTTTAGTAGTCATCTTTTGGTATTTATTAGGATTCTATAGATGGAATAAAAAGTCTACTTTTTGACTTCTTATTTTATTATTTTATTTTATTTTTCAGACATTTTAATTTTATTAAAGCTGTTCCATAGCTTTAACTATTCCTATTAATGTTTTTTACTCCAATCAGATCTTGGCAATCTTTATAATTGGTATATGATGAATCTGAATTTAAGAAAGTGTAAACACATGATATTCTACAGAAGAAGTCTAGTACTCTGTAGATACAAAATAAATGAATATCAACTTGATCTAGTCGAAGAATTTCTTGATCTGGGTTTGTTGTTTGATTGTAAACTATCCTTTAATTTCCACGTTCTAAATTTCCTCTAGAGTTGGATAAGAGAGTTTAATGATCTTTACGTTTCCAAGCAATTATCCATATCTCTCGTAAAACCAATCCTATAATATGCTTCCGTGGTCTGGGATCCTTAATACGAAGTTCATATAAAGAAAATTGAATCGGAACAGAAACAATTTTTCTCTTATTTTGTCTTCGTAATCTTCCATGGAATCCTAATATTAATTTACCATCATATGAAAGTCGATTACAGCTTATTGATCTCCCTACTCTTCAAAGTAGGAGAAAATATATAAATAATTCGTTTGTAATTAATTTAGTAAACGGTTTAATTAATTCTGATTTTCTGCTTCATAAGATCGAATTCGTAATCCCAAATCGTCCAAGTAGAAATTATACTCCTTTAAAAATCAAATATTTTCGAATCAATTATGCCAACTTTGATCCCATGAGACATATATGCAATCATTTCAACAGCTTTTATCCATATATTGATTTCTCAGTAAATCCAATCCGCATTAAGAGAAGTATTTTTAACGTATTTAAATAATAAGACTTTATTATTGAATGATAATGAAAAACATTTTATTGTAAACAGCTTTAAGAATAATATATATGCTACCCTGTAAGAAATTATAATTTCATTTCTATTTCGACTCTTCTACTTTTTTCAACAAAAAGTCGATTGTTCGGTTATTCGAAATCCGATTTAAAGAACTTTAGTGTTTTTCTTATTCGGACAATTCGTTCTCGAGTTATACTAGTGTGACCATCTATTGTATTTATTTTATTAAAAAATCCCACAATTCCTAAAAAAAATCCGTAAAAAAATTCAAAAATTGGAATTATTCGAATTAATAATAAAGTCCATATTTCAGGGACGTCTTCAAAAACACTCTGGAAAATTTTAAATATTAAATTTCTTAGGAAACAACAAATAAGGTGGATATTTTTCATTCGAATAGGAGAAATAGTTTGAACGTGAGTATGTGTACAACAGATGGACATAGCGAAATCGACTCAAAATTATATATTGAACAAGAATATATTAAATTTGTGGGATCTTTAAAATATATTCTATTTATGATATTTTACTAATCAAAAGATAAAAAAGTGATATTTGGTCGTTAGCAGGACCATCTTTAAATGTTACAACTGTAAAATAATAAGTATGGTTACTCAAAAAACGAAAATATGCTCAAAATTAAAATTATAAATTAATATTGTTTACAAATTAATTAAGGATTTAACATTCTGAACTATAAATTAGGACTTTTAAAAAAATAAATCTAGTTCTCAATTTTTTATGAGAGTAAAAAATGGAAGAATCATTATAGAGAGACATTAAACCGACTCAGGTAGATGTTAAACAATGTGTTACAAGTTTCTATATTACATTATTTTGTTTCATTCTGTGCTGTTTATTAAATAAAAGTAAAGTGATCTAGAAAGTGACAAAAATTTATATTTTACATTGCATATGTACGTTTTACACATCCAAAAAAAATTCAACCGTTTTTGAAGTTTACCGCACTTTTTATTTAAATATAACTGCTTTTGGTATTTTAGATATTTTGCTTATAGTCATGAATTTTACTTCAATTATTTTATTTTTGTAAAGTGAAAAAGTTAAAAGTCTTACTTTAATGGCTCTTTTCTTCAGACTGTATTAAGATAATATAGTTTTTATAAGGCATTTTAAAATTCGATATTTGTAAAAAAGGTTGAAATCTCAAGGAAAGTTCTCATTATTTACCAATTTTTAATTTTGCACTACTTTGAAAATCAAACAAAAACTAGCCCGTTTTTCCCTTAAAAAATATATATTGTTTGTAGATAGCCAAAAACAAAAAGTTAAAAATATAATGTTAGAATTAACTTTTGACTTTAAAATTAATGCCATAGATAAAAATCTAAAACTAAAGATTTTTGAATATAAATCCTCAATATCTGTTTCAACAAGAAATAACTGCAAAATTTAATTTTTATGTTTTAAATTGCAATGGCAAGTCACATGTAGTCCATTGAAAACAAACTTGCAACAACTTATATTGCAATATTTATATTGTCCTTTGTCGTATTTTGAAAATTAGTTTCATTTTTTTTTTAGGTACGAAAGGCAATAAGATATAATATATAGTGCAATCAGTAAAAGAGTTCCAATCGTTATTTGTCTCTGTTTGATAGAAACAAATCAGAGCTTGTGAACTATGGAAACCAGTAGAATGTGGTCATACGAGTGAATAGGCATCCGGATCAAAGGTCAGGTTGAAATCGTTAATTGTTTTTATTGCACCTCCTTAGTAGAATTTGTGGATTACGAGTATAATAAGACTATAGCAAAAAGGAATTCGTATTTTCAGTGCCAAAACACACTTCATCAGCATTCTTGATGTCTTTTTTAAAATGAAAGGAAAATTTTGTGGCCATGAAAAATATTATGTGGTTATATCCTTATCAAAAATTATTACACTTTCATAATGCAAAAAAAAAAAATAGTCAGGTTTCCAAGTTGTCACTCATAACCTCTAGAAATCTTTACAAAGTCAGCCAAAAATTATAAACAAATTAATACCCTCCTGTTTCTCTATGTCGAACATAAATCTAAGCGAACGAAAACAAGACGAACGAATTTGAATCATTTTGGGTTTCTCTTTTTCCTTATCGTTCATTCGCATGGAGTTACGTTTTTTCACATTGTTTTTGTTGTACTTAGCTACTAAATTGTTTGAACGTGCGCAGAATTGTGATTAGATTTTTTTTAATAAATCATTCTTTGGTTTAAAACAAAATTTTATTAAAGTAGTTATTTCATTTCAATATTTTGTTTTATTGGTTATAAATAATTTCAAAATCATTATATTTTGACAATTTCAGAAAAAATAAAAATTGATTTATACAAATTATGAAACAAAAAATATAAAATCCAACAATTGAAAGTTTTTAGAGGTAAGTTGCCTCAATTTTCGTAGGGATTTTTGTAAAATTTATAATAATTGATATTTATATGTATATATCTTCTAGATCACCGAAAAACAATATGAGACGATTCAACAATGCCTATTATAATAGGTAGTTCAACATCTTGCTACCTCTTTATATGAATCTTCTGCGTAAAAAATCACACTTCTGAGGGATGCGTTTTGGACTTATTTATAACAGATACCAAAGTTGCTTCTTAGCTAAAGTTAGAGATCTTTCTTGACTTCGACATCGGGGTAAGTTCTCGGAAGATGAAGCATACCCAAATCAATCTTCGGAAAATATCTCAAAAGAACATATTTATATGGGTCTGAAAAAAAAACTTTCAATCCATTTTAAATTCATTTATTGCTTTTGCTATTACCTTGCTTGATTAAGTACTCATTGTATCCTGAAGCTAAAATTGCTTGTAGACCAACACCGTAAGTATAGGAAGTAGAGGGAGTTGTTACAACTCTCGTCTTGAATGATTTTCATCTTTTAGGACACTTTGAATGTAGTTAACTATTCACACAAGTTGTTGTTTGCATACATATTCAAATAGTCATAATTAATCTTAACACTATTACTTGTTAAATTACAGTTTTATCCAGATTTTTTTATCTATCTTAATAGGTTATTATTTGGGGTCTTAAAAGATATATGAAGACGAAATGCATTCCGCGTAAAAATCGTCCTAAACTATAAGTAAGTAGAATTCTGTATGAACTATTTTTAATTTTAATAACGATTGGGTTTCCCTTTTAGGTCGATTATATCATAAATTGAATTTGGAAGAAGTTTGAAATAAATTTGCAACATTGTTTTCTTTTAGTTCATATATGTACGTATCAATAATGTTACTTTAGTTAGTTAGTATTATTTTACACTCATATTTCTTTTAATTTCAAATATTCAACACCGAATTAACATACATTTTACACATTAAAATTTTTCTATTAAAGAAAAGGCAATAATTGTTAAAAGCAATAATTTTGTAATATTGCTTTAAAAAAAACCTTATTAAACATTTTATAAAACCAATAATAAATATTGCTTAAAAATCTACTAAAAACTATATATTATTTTTATTTATTTATTTTTTTTAAATAGTTTTTGAGTTTTATGAGAATTCTCAAACACACATCTGTAATTAGTAAAAATATTTAAAAAAAAAAAAAAAAAAAAATGAAAAAATTTTGAACAAAACATTTACGAATTTGAATTTACTAATTTTGTGCTAGGTCCGATTTTAGCAAAAAAAAAAATATAATTGGTTTTGTAAATTTAGTAATGAAATACGAAATTTAATTTTTTTCCGTATAAACACAATAATGATGAGAAACATATAAAAAAAAATTAAACAAACAAAAATAACAAAAGGAGAAAAAATAAACAATACAGAATTTCTATTTTAACTATTCGATTTATAAATTGTTATTTTAAGCAAAATCTTTCCAAAGGAATAGCAAACATGATTGAGGAATATTTGCAATACCTTGGTAAGAAATTTTCGTATTTTTCATTAAGAAATGCAAAATAGCACGTGACTAATTTTGAAATTTTCGTTCACATCGCTCGAAATACACAAACACAATTTTGTATGAAAAAACTTACGTTTTCATTCGAGTTATTGTACGCATAGAAGTGAGTGAGAGAAACCCAAATCAGTTTTCGTTCACTTAGAAGGCGAAAGAAAGCACTCGCTCGACATAGAGAAATAGGTTATAAATCGTAAATAATTCAGCTTAATTCTTATTTTTTAGACTAAATGTAATGTAGAAAGTTAAATGAAATTTTTCCATCACATCACATTCTTAACCTCCTGCAGACCTGTAAACTCTTTAGAGGTTATATAATTGTCTGCGTAATACGTAGAGCAAATTATTCCTTCATGTTTTATAGGAAAGGAGATTGTTACTTGTTGTAATTTTGTGTATTTTGCGCTATATCTCTTTGAAGTGCCCTAAACAGTCAATGCAGTAGATAGTGTGAAAGTTTAGAAAACAAGTTCGAAAACTTTTCAGAAATAAAGTAATAAAAATTAGTTCAATAAAAAATATTCATATACCCTTCTTTTGTATTTTTATATAGCGAATTGAAATTTGTTCAAATCTTGGATATATGAGAAGGGTGATAAATATAACTGATCAGAACCACAAATTTAAGTGATAGTTTAAAACGGGACATTTTTGTCAAAATAAATTTTGCCAAGATATATCGCAGGGACTGCATCATAATTGGCATAAATAGATGAAGTTTGCAATACTACTACGCAAATGTAGTGGCGCATCAAAAAATTTCGAAAGATAAAAGATTTTATGGAACAAAAAAAATTTTTTTGGGTTAAAAAGGATCACAATGTTAAAAAGCATTTCTTTGTGTAATAAATAACTTAGATTTGATCGCAAAATTTTGAAAAATCGTTATTTTTAGTATAATGACAATTTTTTTAAATTTTACTTGCAAACACTGAAATATGCCATCAAATACAGTAGGTAGGAATTATAAATAAACTTGTAGTTTGACAAAAAAAAAAAGAAATATATATATATATATATATCCTAAATATATTTTGCATTTGTAGTATTAAACAAATAAAATACTTTCATTTGACATCAATATTAAAATAACTTATATTTAGCGGTCAGCAAGCGAAATGTGTTTGGAAAAGGATGCCTGGATGTAGCCAGTATAAATGATGTTTCTTAAATTTTTCACATTATCAATTTTAACCATTGAGATGATTTTTTTATAGATACTTTTTGATAGTCGAAAGTCATATCTGGTTTTAAAAAATGCGGAACAAAATTTGATGTAAATTGTAAAAAGTGCATAAATTTTTTGCGTTTTAAAATTTTTTAACGTCCCTTTGATTCGGAAGTGTCATTTATTAAAAAGTTCTGTTGCACGATATTTTGGGCAATTCCTATAAATGTATTGTTTGTCAGTAGCGAAAAACATATATTTTACAAACATTTACGCCAATTCTATGGAAGTATCCCATACCTATTTTTCTGACATCAGTGTTGCCAATATAGCACTTTTAGGGCTACACCTAGCACCTTTAAAAATCATTTAGCACTTTCTTAGCACTTTTTGAATTACTTTTAGCATTAACCTATCAAATAATTAACCTATCAAAAAAATAAATAAAGTAAACTATAATTCTTTAGTTTAAAGAAATAATTATAAAAAAATAATTTATTTATTTTTAAATATAGTTTGCAATTTAGTTGCGAACGTAACTGAATCGATGTCGTAAATTAAAATAAAACAAAATGTTTACTAATTTCGAATCTTCTTGAAAATTAAAATATTTATACATAATTAAATAACTTTTTGCTCAATTTAAATCATCTTAATTTGACATTATAGCTACTAACTTTTCGAATTTTAACCCAAAGTTAAAGTCTAATTGTAGACAAAATGATGAGTCATTTGTCATTTTGATATGGTTATGCTTCATTCACTCTTGGTTAAAATTTGATAAGTTAAAGATAAAAAGAGTACAAACAAATCAGTTTCTTTTTTTTAGATAAAAGTCTTAAAATATGAAATGTTATATTAAATAAAAAATATATTTTAATAGTTTTTTTTTAACAAAATTGGACCCGAAAAAAGCATCTATAATCCGGATAATCCAACAATCCGTATTGGGGTCTGCAATAATTTTCTAGATTCACGAGTTTGTACTGTACCTGGGTTTTAGTAAATAAGATTTTAAAAACCGAATTTTCGGTAAAAGGAAGAATGTTTTAGTTCATCAAAATATTTACCTATATGTTATTTGGAATACGTATAACACTATAATTTAGATAATAGACACCAGGATAACGTAGAATTAGAATTTTTAAAAAACCAATAATAAATTTTATTTAATTTCTAAAGAATCAATTTCAAAATTTGTTTTTACTATTTTCTTTAATGTTCTTTTAAATTTAATCGTGAAAACAAATTCGAGTAACATATCTCTTTTTTTACAAATACAAACAGTTTTTGTTCTTAGCATTTTTTAGCTTCTCTTTTATTTTTAGCACTTTCTAGCATTTTTCTTTTTACATTCTAACACTTTTTCTCACTTACGTTTTGGCAACACTGGCTGACATCAAGGAGATATACTTCCAATTGTAGAGAATAACTTCGTCTTTGAAATTCTGTTCTCTAAATTTAATTTCATATACATATGCGTGCAAATTTTCTATAAAAAAAAAAAAAAAAAAAAAAAAAAACTGAAAAATTTAAAATTTCTTCAATTATTGGTTTAATTTTTTTATCACCGTATAGCTTTTCAGCAAAACTGTGCAAAACTGAAATAAATCAAAAAGTCCTTGAAAGTTTCAACCAAATTTTAATGGCTGCATTTCCTTGAGATCCAAAATTTTTTATTTCTTAGTTATTTTGTAAGGTCTATTAAATTGTATTAACAGTTTTCTTGTTATTAAAACAAACTTTAGAAATACAAGACACATAAGGTTGATTTCAAAGAGTTTCAAAAATTTTTGATATTCCTCATATACATTGAAGCGTCTCACAAAAAATTTAAAAATTTACCCCTATAGAAATGGGGTTAGTATATTTTTATGTGATTCCAAAAATATGACATCTAAATGTTACAAACATAAGTACAAATACATATACATCCATATTCGATTCACTATTATGACCATCATATACATATTAGTAAATTTTCTACGTGACTATTCAGTCGGTTTCTAAGTTATTAGTCAAAAAAAAAAAATTCGAGCCAGTTCGGATTTTGATCTCACCGAAACTCGAAATATACAATCTATTCCTTATTATTATTAACCAGCTCCATATCATATTTTATGGACCTTTAAAGTCGGAAATCTAGCGCACTTTTGTCAAAAATTAGAAAAGTTTACGCTTGAATAATTTTTGTTTGCATTATCAGATTTTAACAAATTTAGTCTCACTGGAAAGAGATTTTTTTTATATATTTTATCCCGGTGCGTGGACAGCAAAAATTAAAAAAAAAAATATTATCATTTATCTTTGGATACTCTTAAAGTGGATCTTTTTATAAAGAAGTTTTGAGGCATTTTGATTGATTCATTAAAAATTGAATATAAAAATTCATATTTTCTAAGATGTATACTACACATATCTGATTCCGAAAAAATATTCTTTTAAAATTTTGAAAGTCTCAGGAATATATTAAGAGATCTTTATCCCTCTTTAACTCATTTTACAAAATCAGCTGATTTATTTGTGACGATTTAAAAGATAATCTAATCAAATTTTCTACATGGCACAGTGGTCAAAAATCTAAAGTTATTTGTAGAAATTTTAAAATCATAACTAAAGAAATAGATCAAGTAATCAAGAACATATCTTAAAAAATATAATGTGACAGCATTAACAGACTGACAAAGAATTCAAGTGGTAATTTAATATTATTTTTAACATTTTTATTAAAATGGAACTAGAATAATAAAAGCTGAATAGCAATACCAGAGAACTATATGATGTTGCGTAATGTAAATTTTAGCTTAGGAGATGTATTTTAAGACCTTATTTTAAATTTTATATAAGTCATGTAATTGTTATTATTTTTTAGTTTTGTGGTCATATGAATTGTTTATCAAGGTAAAATATAACTTTGACAGACGAAAAGCTTGAACTTGCACGAATGTAAAAGTATAAAATACCATTTAGATAGCGCCAACATTTTTCAGCAAACTCTTGAAATCATTAATTTTCTTTCAGTTAAATTTTGGTAAACTTGAGTGAAATTATCTTGGTTTTCACAAACAAGTTGGAGAAAATATTACGTTCCAACTTATTGGGTAGTTTCACTAATTAATAAAAATCTAAAAACTTAAAAAATAATTTTAATTAAATTTGCAAAAGCAAACAAGTAAATAAACATATATCTAATTAAAACATAAATCTACTATAATCAAATTATGTATTATAGAGGTTTAAGCAGAAATACTTAAAATCGGTAAAATCTTAAAAAGGCACCTCCAATGCTTTTTGAATCTATGTCAGAAAAAATGGATTTTTGACCAATGTGGGCAGTTTCGTTAGTGAAATTAATATTACGGCCTTTTGACTTTTTCCAATATTGATGTAATTTTTGAAGATATAAATATAATTTATGTGTAGTTGTAGTTTGGATCAGTACATTATAATCCTGTAAAAAACTAACATTTAATTTTTCAGTGGTTACAGTCTTTTGTATTTTAGCTGACGATATACTTAAGTTCATGTTTCTGGGTTTAATATAATTATTAATATAATTTATTACTGAGTTTGAATAAAATCTAATTTCCGGTTTTACCCCCTTCCATATTCATTTTAATTCCTTGAAAAAATTCCCAAAAAATTTCCTTAGGTCTTTTGATTTTTTTAATATTTGGAGCCATTTTAATATTTTCATTTTTATTTGTTTGAATTTTGGAAAAAATGTGTAAACACCAATATCACTATAAGCTGTAAATGGATTTTAATGATTTAAATTACGTATATATATATATATATATATATATATATATATATATTTAATCTAAATTTATTTATTGAATATTCACAAAATTAAGTGAACTAACAACAAATATTCAAATCTTAACTCTAAATCTTAATTTATATTATGAAAACTATATGTAATCAAAGGATTTAGCTTAGGCGGAGGTCTGTTGTGTTCCTTCTTCTCAAACAGTTGTAGCCATCGCTTCTCATTTTGTTTCGAGCAAGTAAGTTAGATTGTAATTCAAGCTTCTTCAAATACGATTTGGCGTGTTTTCTTATTTCACCTTTGACAAGAGGAACATTAAGGTCTTTGTGAATGTTTTCATTTTTCACATACCAGGGAGCTGCAGTTATCATTCGTAGAATTTTATTTTGAAGTCTTTGAATTTTTTCAACATTTGAAGCTGAGTCCGTACCCCATAGTTGGATACCATAGCATCATACTGGCTTTATAATTGAGTTATAGATCAACAATTTGCAGTCTAGACTTAATTTTGAATTTCTACCAATAATCCAGTTAAATTGAAGTGATTTTAACTTCATTTGGGTTAATTTTGTAACTATGTGTGATTTTCACGTAAGCCATCGATCTAGATGCATACCAAGATATTTTACTTCCGTTTTTTAGGTATAATCTGATTATTTATCAGGATTGGGGGGGGGGGCACGAATCTCTCCGCAACTTTAAGGTAATATGTATAAATTTCTGTTCATTCACTTTTATTCTTCTTTGCTTCAACCATTTTTCTAGATAAAGTATATGATCTTGTAAGAGTTTAGATGCTTCTTGGGGGCTTTTATGAATGCCTAGAATCTGCAAATGTTGACATATGGGTTCAACTAGTCTCCCTCTTTAAGATGAGTTAAATAGCTTTCCAACAGCTTATGCGTATTTGTGGGTAAATATTGTTTAATTTTAAATAATAATCCTCCGTGCCATAATTTATCGAAGGATTGAGAAATGTCAGTGAAGAGAGCAGAACAATTCAAAGCTTTCTTCAAGCGTCTTAGTTATAACATTTATAAGTCTTTGAGTTTGTTCTATGGTGCTATGTTTTTCTCTAAAACCAAATTGATATGTTGGAATACGAAACGATTAACTATTGGTTTCAACTTTTACATTAATAACTTCTCAAACAGCTTTGATATATTATGCAACTCCATTATGTCATCTGATAAATTTGGGGAAAACCCGTTCTTTAGATGACTAACAAACAGATTCAACTTTTCGCTATCATTTCTTGCCCAGCCTCCGTTAGTATTACATAGGGAAGGTCTACTTGAAACTGGTCTTTTCAACTTTTTCGTAGCTCGCCATAGTGAGTAATTCGAATACTGGATAGCATCTAGGTTCTTCAAATATTTATTCAGTGATTAAGTTTTTTTATACTCCAGTAGTTTATTAAGGCGCTTTTGGCATTCTCTTAGCTTCGATCTGAGTTGAGGGGATCTGTGGAGTTGACACTTCAAGATAAGAACCGTTCGATATCCACAGAACAAATTCTATTATATCTGTTTTGTCGTGGGGTTAGGGTAGCAAGTTCAGCAGCAAGTTTTAAACTTTTTTCAAAATTGTTTAGAGAGAGAGAGAGATATCTTTTATGTTCTCAGGGATATATTTTCAGTGCAATGAGTTCTAATATTTTTTTTATGTTCATTTATTAAAAAAAAAAAAAAAATCATTACACTGTGAGCGCCTCTGCGCCTTGAAGGCATTTTAGAGGCGAGTTGGCAATAATATATTGCATAACTTAAGAAATATCTAGTTGACAATAACTATATACATAAAAAAAATATTTAAATTAAAAGCAGAAAAAATATTTTAACATTCAATATGAATTAGAATTACATTAAAGGTTCCTCTATATTTTGAAGTAAATAATTCTTTAAACTAGTTTTAAATAATGAAATGCTATTTATATTTTTCAAATTTGACGGCAAACCATTGTATTCACTACTACCCATATATTCAATACGTTGCTTCGTTGTTTCCAGCCTACACCATGCTACTGCTAAATCCACATTATTCCTTGTATTGAATGAGTGCTGATAACACAAAAAATACATGATATGATGACCAATGCTGTTTAAACACTTAAAAACATACATTAGTAATTGCATTTTGTAAATGCCATAAATAGGTAATATAGTTTTAAAATCGTTGGTATATAATGATAAAGTTGAATATGTGATGGGAAGATTAGCTACCACTTTTAATGTTTTATTTTACTTACAGTCTTTTATTTCAGAACTTTCCTAATGAGTTCCCCATTAGAATCTTTAATGTTTATTATTTTTTTCGGAATTCTTCCAAGTGTCTCACTTAAAAACCTCCATCTCTTTCTTGGATTATGTTGAATTTCATCTAATTTATTTTTATAGAAATTGTTCATAGACTCTTTACAAGCTTTCTTTATAACATTGCTAATTCTTTTCAATCTTTCTTGAATATCTAAGTTCCTAGGTTTTTTTCGCCGTTGCTTTAAAAGTTTGTTCTTGTAACATATTAATTTTTGCAAATTAAAAGTCATCCATGGAGTAATTTCTGCTCTAATGCACCTTTTTTGTCTTTTCTCAAAGGTTGAACTTCTGACAGCGTCATCAACACAAGATACTATCAGAGATATATCAGTAGATGGATTTCCCGATTGGTTTATATTCGGCATATGGTTACAAATATAATCATTATATATATAATCATTTTCTCTTAATATTTGGTTTTGAACTTTAATTTTGATTCTGCACGAAATAAGATTATGATCTGATAGTTCATATTCCACGGATTCTATAGACAAACAATATATGATCTATCGATGTTACACTTTCTGGCCAAGTAATCAGTGTATGATAATTTTTAAAGTCATAATTCGCAAGCAAATTTAAGAATTTTTCTGACGAATGTAATTGCAAATCATCAATATTCGAAAAATCCATGCAAAAATGCATGGATTTCGGCCATAACTATGAAGTATATTCTGCAGTAAAAATAAAAATTTATCTGTGTTACATTTTTGTGATTGATAGAATGAGGCGAATTGTATGGATTTACCATTAATTTTATTATTTTCTAATGTTAAAACAATCAAATCTGTAAATTTTTTACTTTCACACGTTTCAACTTTATATTGTAAATGTTCTTGAATAAAAACTGATCTACCTCCATAGCCATCGTCTACAACAATAAATACTATTGTAACCTGGAATATTGTATAGTTGAGCTAGATTTTCCATGACCCATGTTTCTTGAACAGCAATTATATAGAGTAGCCGTGGTAACCTCGCAACTAAAGCTTTTCATTAAATTATTTATTGAAGAAATACTTATAGCATTAATAGAGATTATTGAAAAATAGGAACTTGTATTATTTTTTATATAATTAAGAAAAGATTTAAAATTAAAAAAATATTGATTATTAATCATAAGAAAAAAAAATGATATAAAAATATCTACAATTTATAAATTAACAAAAAAAAAAAAAAAAAATTGAGAAAAGAAAATTAAGGCGATAAATAAACCTCATCATCATCATTATCTACCCTTGTTTCACGCTCAGTACCATGTCGAGATTTACGAATCCTTGAACGATTTGTTGTTGTCTCTAGTAACAGTTCATCCACTTCTTCTACATTAGCAATAAATTTCGGCTTAGACAACTCACTTTTCTTCACAAAAACTTTAACACCAGCAGCATAGACAGAGCGATACCCAACGGTTTTTAGTGTTTTAGCATGATTTAGCAAGCTAAGTGTTTCTCTACTAAGAAAGTCATTAACGAAAATGTTCGATTCAGTTTCCCTTAGATTTGGCTTTACAGAAACTAATTTCTCTTTAGATTTTTTAGAATTAAATTTTGCAATCACCTCATTTCCTCATTTTTCTTTTCATTCTAGCCACTTCTATTGTTGCGCTTTTTAATAAAATATGCATCATTAATACTTTCTGCATTTAACTCTACACCAACTTTACTTGTAAGCTTCAAAATCGTATCAACAGCTGACGATCCATCTAGTACCTCTACTCCAATTACTAAACAATCATGTTTAACTCTTTGATCATTTAGAAATTTAATAGAATTTTTTTAATGTTTTTATTCTTGCTTCAATATTTTGTTTTCTTTCTGGACAGCTTCAATTTTTTTTTTTTTTTTTTGCTTTCTGCAACACCCTTCAGAATGTCATCGTATTGTTTTGCCATGAAATTCATAGTTTCTTGCAAACTGTCTAATTTATTTAAATCTCTTTTGATCTCATTCAGCTCAGTTTTAATGGTACCACTATTATCACATTGATGGCAAACAAACTCTTCATCTTCATGATGCAAGAAGAATTCATATTTGCGTTTATCTAGTTGTGTACAAACTACATGATAAATCTTATTCACTTGTCGCAAACACTAAAATCATCTTCTTCTTCGCTTACCACTAAATTACATTGACTGCAATTTCTCTTATTGTTTTTGATACTACGGCGATTTGCTTTAGGCATATTTCATATAATTCAAATTCTACAGAATATGTTTATTTTATTAAAAACTTTCTTTTTATTATAAGTGTTCAATTAAGATTTTTTTTTAACAATTTTTAATATTTTTGCAATATCACTTAATTTTTCTTGACGTTTTTACGATAGGGTTTCCAACTTTTTCTATATTTCAACCAGTTTATTCCTGTGTTAGATATCGCTGAGTTACCAGTGGGGTACACAATTTCACGGGGGTTTAATATAATAACAAAATTGGGTGAATGATCTGAAGATAATTCTAATGAAGATTTAGTATGAATTAATTCTCTTGGTAAATTACTCATAACAGCGAAATAGATGACATCCGGTATTTTGTTTGGGTTAGAGGGCCAGTATGTTGGTTCTTCGTTCGAAATAACATTCAAGTCCATTTTAAAAATTGTATTAACCAAAACATGACCTTTAGGGGTTATAAGCCGTGATCCCGAGAGTGTATGCTTAGCGTTATAATCGCCAGCTGCTAGGAAACGAGGTCCTAGTGATTTATAAAAATTTTCATATTGATTTTCTGAAATTGAAAGCCTGAGGGGTGAATATAGCGATGAAACCACTATGTTTCTATAACAATCATCAATACAGATTGTTGTAGCTGGAAGACAATCTTCACGAAGATCATACAAAAAGTAGTGTTTGTTACGAGATTTTATTAAAGTTCCAGAGCCTCCACGTGCTCTATCTCTTGGAACTTTAGTGTCATAAACAGCATATACGTTTATCTTAAAGAAACTTCTTGATGCCAAATAGAAAATGAATATATAATTTTTTAAACGCAGTTATTTAAAAATAATATTATCACTTAAAAATGCATTCATTATGCAAATGCAATTTTAAGATGCATTTTTGGAAAATTTCTACCCTTTCAATTATTACGCTCACTAAAAAAAATATTCCACTATTTAAAAATAAAAAATTTTAAAAATATTCCTTCACATTTTTTCATACAAAACTATTTCTTTTAAAGTTTTTTTTTCTTGGTTTTTTATTTTTTGTAAATTTATTTTAAAATTAACTTTAGTTATAGCATTTCCTTTTTGTCCCTGAATGGTTGCTAATGCACTGTGTAATATACATATTTGTCTTTAATATTAATCAGGATAAAAATTTCTTACAAATGCATCTGAAAATTGCATTCTTGTTGAGAGTGAATCTAGTTGTTTATTTCAGCATTCATGAAAAGATGTTCCATACCAATTTGGGCTACATAATTCACGCAAGTTGAGTTTATAGAATCTCTACTTTTAAATTTTTTTTAATCTCTAATTTTTGAGAAATCTTTGGCTTTAAAATATGTTGAACTTTTTCCATAGTAAGAGAAGTATTTAAACAACAAATGACAAAATTAAAGATCAAAATCATCCAAAAAGGTACGTATACCAAAAGACGGGGATTTTCCTTTTTTGGTTATAGACATTGTAATTAAATAAAAAAAAAAAAACAGATAAAAGTCACGAAAATAGAATCCGATTTTCGTTAACTATCGATATCAAAATATTTTTTTTGAAGTGAATTTGTCAAAGCTTGTAGTTTAAGATGTAATATAAAAATTTTTAAAATACTTTTATTAACATATTTTTTGTAAGAATTTTTTTTAGTGACATGTATCTAAAAATTCCATCTTTATTTTTTTTTTTTTTTTTTTTTTTTTTTTGTAAGAAGCCTTATCGCTATACTTGCTACAGAGAAAATTTCAGAGATTTGTAAATTTAAAATGAAATTACTCTTTTAATACGATAACAAATTTATTAATGGTACTCATTATCATATTTAAATTATGTAATTTCTTTTATTTTATAATTCATTAAAATTTTTTTTTCACATTTTTAATTACTTTTCATCACTTGTTTAACTTATTGATATTTCGGGTAATTTGGTTATTAATTTATTGTTCTGTTTTAATTTATTATTCTTATTTATGAAGATGGCAATCTTATCTGATTACATGAGCACATCTGATTTATTATAAGAGTTTTATCCGAGCTTAGGTTGACAGGATTTCTGTAATTAGAGGCATCCTAAATGACTCACAAAGTAGTAAAATATGCAACTTTGAGATTCTTCCCGCTGAATTCATTTTGTTTTATCAACATACTTATTTTATTTCTATAATTTTCCATGAAGACTGAACACAGCTTCAACATAAAACTATTTGAGTCTTGGATATATTACGGTTAATGTATGTGGCAACATAATTTTATTTTTAATTAGTTGACATTTATTGTCAAATGTGTTCTAAACTTTTGCTTGAAATAAAGTTTTTTTTTGACGTATGAAGAAGATCTTCTGTACCTTTTCCTGTAAATCCTCAGAGTGATAACATCCATATCTCAATTAATCCGAAAAAATTCCAAAGTTTCAAAGTCATCAAGTCATTGATTATTAAATTTGTAAACAAATTGTACTGATAAGTTGTATTTCACTCGCATAAAGGTAAATTTAAACCACTTTAGTTTTTTTATATATCTCTTTAAAACATTTATTTCTTGATTTTATTTCTTCAAAGAAAAAACATATTTATTTTGACAATCTGCTTCTTTGTGGAGGAACCCAGCAAAAACTTTGCTTTCCTGGTAAGCTAGCAGATATAATTGGAAACAAAGATAAACGACTTATTTTTTGCCTGAATAACTAGTTATTTTTGTTCGACTTGTCCACAAATTCCTGTAGTTATTTTTTTGTCTCTAGGGGTACTCAAAAATATGTACCTAAACGAAAACAAAAATAAAAAAACAAAAAAATTTTGCCGTCAGTGAGACTCGAACTTGGACACACATTAACCATTCGTTTTTACTGACTAATGTCTTACTCAGTACACCATCTTGCACATAGCATCCTAAGCGACAAAAACTCTATTTAGTTTAAAATATCTTTTTAGACATTTTGTTATAAAAAACTAACAGCTTCAGAATGGAGTTGAACCAATAACCTTCTGGTTGTTAATACGGCGCTCTAGCCAACTCATCCAGTACTACTGCGCTATTATACTATTGAGTACTTATTTATGTAATACAGAGTATGCAAATAATAATGACGCCTCATTACCAAGAAACTACTTTAATAAGTAGTTGTTATTACCGAAAACCAAAAAGTTTTTGCTGGGAAGTTTCATAAATTTATTTGTTTATTTATTTGTAGTGTAGAAATTTTTAAATAAGAAAAGGTGCCACAAATTTAGAACGGAATATTAAAATATAAAAAATATTAAAATTAATTGATATAAAAAATTGGAATATTGAAAAAAAAATCGATAAAAATTAAAAGATATAGAATAAAAATTAGGATAAACTTATATGTTAAGTATAAAAAAAAACGTTAAGAATAAAATTTAAACAATGATGTTTTAAACTTATTTGCACTGCTTATGATTTGTTTGTCGTGTTGGAGTGAATTCCAGCTACGTGTGGCGTTTATAATAAATTGCCATTCTGATACGAGGTATCGGCACGTAGGTGTGATGAGTTTTTTACCCCTTCTAGACCGGGAAATTTGCAGCATATTAAACATATAATTGGGTTTTGAGGTGTAATTGAATTAATGAAAGAACGATTACTACTCTTATATTGAGAAGAGTTTCAAAAGAAACACCAGAGTTTTTTTTTTTTTTTTTTGCAAATTATGATATTCTATCACGCCTTTTCAAAACAAAGATGTACCTTACAATGTTATAGAATAGTAAATTTAGTTTTCTTTTGCTGTTTGAGTCACAATTGGAGAATAGTTCGCAGTCATAAAGTAGACCTGGTATAAGGAAAGCTTTTGCGAGTAATTGTTGAATTCTTATTGGTGTGTAGTGTTGAGTTGTCCAAAGAGTACGTAGCTTAAAATAAGTTTGAGAGTACAAGTTAAAAAGTTGTTAGAAATAATTCCAACGTTTTTTACTCTTTGAACGACTTAAATTTTTTGGTTGTTAATTTGTATTTCACATTCGATGGTTGGCAGAACATTTTTTTATGAATGATTAAACATTTGGAATTTTTAGAGTTTAGGCATAGATTGTTTGTAGTGGCCCAGTGATGCATCTTATTTAAATCTTGGTTGAGTTTAACGAAATTCTCCTCTATAACATCAGAAGGGCTGCTGAGAAATAGTTGGACATCATCAGCGTATATATGAATCACGCAATGTGATAAAGCGTTGGGTAGGTCGTTCACATATATTAAAAATAAGAGTAGTCCCAAGATTGAACCCTGTGATATACCCCTTGACAGTTATATGGGTGTTGAGGTCATATTATTATCAAGATACGATGCAATAAGCCGTATTGAAGCAGGTGAGAAGTTGAGAAGATGTTTCAATTTCATACATAATACTTCGTGGTTAACTATATCAAATGCTTCAGAGTGGTCAAGAAGAATCAAGAAATCGGTAACGTCAGCTAAGGTAGTGATGTAACTGTGATTCGAGCGAAAGCCAGACTGCTTTTCAAACAATAAGTTATTATCTTCTATGTATTGGAATTTCAAAAGTTACTCAAATACTTTAGAAAGAAAGCTTAAAATGACTATCGGTCGAAACTCTGAGGTAGATTTCGGAATAGGGATCACTTTAGCATATTTCCATTTAGTGAGAAAAAAGGTTGTATTTATAATGCTGTTAAACAAATGCATGATGTCTTGAAGAAGTTGTGGCAAAATAATTCTTATGAATTTAGGATGTATATTATCGAAACCAACGGCATTTGATTTAACCGACGTGAAAGAATGAGCCACATCTTGTTGATAGCAACGCAAAAAACAAATTCATAAATAAATAAGAAATTGTTTTAAAACATCAGATAATATATGCATATATATAATATAAATGCATAAAACCAATTTAAATCTAACACGTTTCTTGTATATTTTTAATAGCATTCAATAATATCAGAAGTATAATTCCTACACCTAACCTGAGAAAATCCCCTTCCCGAGGATTCCTCCTAGCTAAAGAGTCATCAGGTTAGTAATGGAATCTTATCTGCAATTACGTTTTGGTGACGTTTACTTCTCCCATCAAACTTCATTTCTTAACATATTTACTCAGCACAAAACTCAATTACAACAATTAAATCTAACAAGTTATTCGCAAATTATAAATAAAAAATGTTCATACAAATAAAAGAAACCGCAAAATTTAAATAAGACAGTGATTCTCATATATATATATATATATATATATATATATATATATATATATTAAAAATTAAAATCATATCTAAAATTTAATGCTAAATATGATCACTGTTAATAGATTATATAAAAAAACATGTTTAATTAAAAATTTCATTTATAATGTTATTACCTTAATTTTATTTACAAAACATTCCTAAACAAATCACATAAATTTAAGAAACAAAAGAAATTTCAAACCAAAGAACATTTTTTTACTGTGAGGGCCAAATGAACGTAAAAATATTTAGTAGGTTTGAAAATACTTTAATTATTTTTTTTTTTTTTTTCAAATGTATATTCATTGAAAATTTTGTACGATGAAAAAAAAAATGTTAAATATTTTTTCATTCGTACAAATTTATCGAGGAGAAAAGACCACCTGAATATTAAATATACAGAAAATAGAATAAAATTTTTGTGCTTAATTTGGATAATAGGAAAATAAGATATATAAATAAGAAAAGGACACAAGAAATAGGAAAAGGGTGAGTGGAGATCCTGCAACAATCTGTTGGGAAGAATACCGATAAGGAAAATTTCAACTTCAAGAATAAGAAAAAGAAAAAGCGAATTTATAAGAAGAGAACGTTACAATAGTGAAAATAACTGATAATTTAATTTAAACTTGGATAGATTGGACAGTGTTGGAATAACATATACGAGATTTTTATAAGTGGAAACTCCTAATACACCAATCAGTCCAATTTTCAAGTAAATTAATTTATCTAATTCATCTCATCATAATAATCAAATCTTACTTTTCTATATAAAATTTGATCTTTCTTAAATCTAATATAATCCTAACTTAAAATCTTTTAGAACATAAATTAAAATCTTTTAAAACTTAACTTAAATCTGATTTAAATCCTAACTTAATTTTAACTTAATTTTTTAACTTAATTTAACTTTCATCTTACTTAATTTTTTTAACTTTGTTTTAATTAAATTTAAATTTGTTTAATCTTAAATTTAAACTAATTTAATGTAATTTTTATTTAAATAATGTAAACAAACACACACATAAATATTTACACTTATTACACTTTAACACTTACTTATAAATACACAAATATATATCACTACATCAATACACTTTACAAAATTTTGAATATTTAATTTTTAACTTAAATTAAGGATAGTGAGAATTAAAATTTCAATATCTTCGAACCTATTTATCAAATTTAAGATTACATCAGGCCTGCTGTCATCGTCGGATATTGTTTGCTAAGTGATATGACTAAATTTACAATTTTGTTAACATAAAAAAAAGAAAAAATTCTAAATTATTTAAATATTTTAAATGGAAACTTTAATTTTAATAATAAATCCTTTTGTTAACATAATAATGTAAATTAGAATTATTACGTCAGAAATACTTAAAAACAACCCCTAATTTTTAAATTTTTAATTTAATATACATAAATACTACACTACACAACAAAAAAATAATTTTTTCACATTAATAATATAAATATTTTAATTATGTTTAATTTAAATAAATACTGAATTTGAAATTTATATAATAGCGAACTAAATTTTAATATTTCCATGAAAGGTTAATCAACAGGTAGTTAGGGTAATATTAAGGCTATAAAATTCAGCTGAAGTTAATTTTATTCATTTATTTTATTATTTTTTTATGTAGTTAACATTGGTTAGGTTATTGTTACCTTTTTAAATTATATTTTATCGGTTCTTAGCCATTTTCGAAGAAGACAAGAACACCACCCCATTGCCCTGAGCACGGACGGATTGATAGGTAGCAATCGTCTTCTAAGAGAATGGGCCAAGAGAAGTTTGGACCGTTACATTACACCCTACAGAATGTAGTGTTCACCTAACCAATCAAAAATGTCTTGTGAGGAGACTGCTAGTTCTCTTGCTCAAAGGACACTCACTCAAACTTTGAGTTTGTGGGTGAATTTTTTGAGCGAGTGGACGAGGACTCCCTCTTGGACTCCGACCAAGATGACGTCAACGTCACAATCATCCTAAAAGACACACATGTTGAAGATAACTCAAGTTAATCTTCACCATAAATCAGCCTCGGCTGCGTTGCTCCTCCAAATGGCAGAAAGTGTAGAGAAGCTAGCACTAGTCCAGGAACCTTAGATTGTTGGCGAAAAGGTTTGCGGACTATGTGCGGACATCTTCAAGCTGCTACACGCTACGGGATCAGGTAGAATACGATCTTGTATAGTAGTAAGCAAAAAACTCTTAATCTTCATTCTCTCTGTTTTGTGTGATGAAGACACTGTAGCAGCGGCCTGAGAGACAAGCTCTGGTACCATCTACATTATCTTTAGCTACATGGCCCATGAACACTGCCAACCACCACCAGCTAAAGTTTCCGAGATAACAGAGGCGGCTAGAGTAAGCAACATAATTAGATCTCATAATTGGAAGTGATGCTAACGCCTATCATGTCGTTTGGGGAAGCTCCGATACAAATACAAGAGGTGAGTCTATATGATTTTATTTCTTGTAGTGGTTTAGATATTCTGAACATTGGTAGGGCACCAACGTTAGCTAGTACTAGTCATTTTAATATGATTAGGGATTGGAGGGAATCCAATTACAATTCATTCTCTGTTCACTTGTACATTGACTTCAACATAGAAGTTTGTTTACCAGGGGTTAAATCCTTTTAAAACAGGAGGAAGATAAACTGGACAGTGCAACATGATAATCTGTCCCAACTCCTCCCAAATCCCCCGACCATCAACGGTTGTGGTGATATCGAGTCATGTGTCCAAACGTTAACGAACGTTTTTGATACAGCTACGTCTGTTTCATGCAGGGGTAGAAGTACACCATATTGGTGGAACTCCAAGATAGGCGAGACTCGTAAAGAATGTCGCCGTCATGTGTTCAAATATTAACGAACGCTTTTGATACAGCTACTTCTGTTGCATGCAGGGGTAGAAGTACACCACATTGGTGGAACTCCAAGAGAGAAACGTAAAGAATGTCGCGGTCTATTTAATGAGGCAGTCTCTTGGCCTCAGGAGACTGGCCTACTTATAAGACCTCAGTTAACAGGTTTAAAAAAATAAAAAATGTAAAATGAAAATCCTTTAGGGCTTTGTAGCGGCGAAGAAAGCCACTCTGAGACCAGTCGATTTCGTAAAATTATGGCATCATCTCCTCCTGTCCCAAGTTTCATCCAGAAACCATATGGCACTTTCCTGGCAGTCTCCCTTTAATGGGATGCTCTGTAATATCTTCAGAGGTTATTAATGATGTTCCCATCCCCATAACAGATAGTGAACTGAGATGGGCTTTGAAGAGCTTGCCCCATTTAAATCTCCGGGCTCTGATGGCATTATATCTGCTGACCTGCAGTACAATGCGCATTTACTAGTTCCGTGGCTAACTCGAATATACTCAGCATGCCTGTCATGTGCTTAGTATATCCCTGAGTCATGGTCTAGATGTACGGTGGTCTTTACCCCTAATGGAGGTATAGACTGATAGGTCTGAAGTCCTACAAGAAGCAGACTTATCAGTCTGTCATCCTTCCTCTTGAAGACACCGAAAAGGATAATCGACCTACACATACGTAGAACGATCAACCCTTGACGATCAGCGTCTCAACATACCTATATGAAGAGCAAATCTGTTGAGACTGCATTACATTCGCTCGTAGGATATATTGAAAAAGCTCTCGAGTATAAGGAATATGCATTAGTGGCCTTCCTTGGCATAGAAGGAGCCTTTAATAATGTGATTCAGATTGTCCCTGGAAAGATTGGTCATTCATCAGTCGATTATCAGCCTCATATGGAGACTTCTAACCAATAGGATTATAATATCCAACATAGGTGCGCCTACCATTTACAAGGTAGCAAATAGGGGTACTCCGCAAGGAGGAGTTTTATTTTCACTTCTCTGGAATATCACCGTTAACTCATTACTCAGGGAACCTGATTCGCTGAAGTTTAAGACTGTCGCTTACACGGACGATGTTGCGGTGGCTGTATCTGGGAAATATGTGGATACTGTACCACCGCCTGTAAACTGCTTTGGGACTAATTAGTACATGGAGTACAATGCCTAAACGGTGTTGAATTAAAGGTGTCAGATAGTGCGAAGCACCTTAGAATTATACTGGAATCCAAACTATCTTGGCTACAGAATACACAGGCCAGAGCCTCAAAGACAGACACTGCCCTATATATGTATAGGAAGGCCATCGTTAAATTCTGGGTAAAATTCCCAGGAATACGAAATAGCTCTACAACACGGTGATTAAGCACATACTTAAGTATGGAGCGATAGTATGGTGGAAGGCTACCGGTGGACCTTATGGGCAAACAGATCGCCATTATGGCGGTGACAAGACTCAGGACTGTAGGTGCATGGAATGATAGTGAATTCGGCCATACGACCATTCTGGGATTCCTTAATAGCATTCCTAACAATATCGATTATTGCATCCCCATATCCTTTCTTGGTAGAGACTTGTCAGTATCAATCTGACTTCTTCATGGGACCATCGAGGCATCCGCTAAGGATTCTAGTTACAGGGCACTGGATTGCTGGTGCGCATGCTAGGAGACTAGGGCTCCCTTTTAACGACTTTTGTAGAAGTTGCCAGGATGAGGAAGAGAAGGAAACCGCGGAGCAACTCTTATGCCACTGTCCCACACTTGCCGAGATCAGGACTGCCAACTTTGAAAGTACGTTTGTGTATATATTATTAGATCTCTCTGATATTGATATAAGATGGATCAATTCTTTCACACATGCGTCGGATTAGTTAGTTTCGAACTCTATTATGGACATGTGAGTTAGTAACACATAATCCCTCAGGGTTTCACAACGGATCCAAATTGGACCCAAGTCAACTGTCTTTTATTGACTATATAACTATATAGCATTACTTTTCAGTAAGTCTTACACGTGTTTAAGGACTTAATATAATTAAAAACAACAATAAAAGAATGTAATTACTAACTAATGAAGAAAAATTGTTTTATTTAAATGTTGATTTATTAAAATTTTACTAAAGTTTTCTATAAAAAAAGAAATGTATCTAAATTATTTAATTAACATTTCTTAAAATATCTAAATGGCTAATTAAAGATTAAAATAAATTATATATATTTTAAATTTCTAAGAAAAAATAACAAAATTGATTATTAAATAAATATAAATACAGAACTAAATAGTGCATCAAAAATATTAAGGAAAACTCAAAATAATTAATGCAAGGAGTCTTATTGAAAAAAAATAAATAAATTATTAATCAAGGCCTTCTATAGATTCTTTTTGATTGGTGAATGATTGTATTTTAATATTGATTAATATTTCTTACAAGAACAAAAACTAAAGAAAGTAGAACAAATATGTTGTATATTTAATTATCATAAAAAGATAACGATCAGATTGTAACCTACTTATTTTTATAGAACATATTGTAACCTACTTTTTTACATCAAAAGCATATAACACTTGCACACAAAATCGTATTTTATCGATCAGCTGTTCAAACTAAAGTTCAATGAATTTTGCTATTTTTTTTTTTTTTTTTTTTTTTTGTTGCTTTTGTCTTTTGTCCTATTATTTATAAAAACGCACTATAGGTAAAATTTTATAAAATATAGGCAAATTTATTATTTATATAATTTATATTATTTATGATTTTGAAAATTAAACCTTTAAATTATATAAAAAATCACACATTAATAACAAAAGATATATATAAATAATTGGTATAGATTAAAGTTTGGTTTTTTCACCTAAATATCAAATAATAGTTTTTTATAACATTTTGTAAAAAAAAAAACAAAATAAAATATTTGTACAATTATTCCACCTATATTGCAAACACATTATCCTGCTATTAATTTATACAATATTCTATATAATTTAATTATAATTCGTTAAAAATAATTTAGATTAAATTTTCATAATATGTATATATTTTCCTCATTTTCCCAATTTTGTTAATAGATTGAATATGATTAAAATTTATATTTTTTTTATTCCTTAAAAATCCATGAAAAATTATGAATTTTTGTGAAATGAACATGATTATTATGATTGAATAAATTAAGATTTTGGTCTGCTTATTGTTAAGAGCATGATAAAACATATTTTGGGGTTCTAGAATATAGAAAATATCCCACTATAACATGGATTTTTGAGGTTTTGAAGCATTTTCGTCTATAAAATTTTGATCGCGTACAATTTAGGAAAATTATTTGATTTAATTTCAACTACATTAATTTTGTTAACATTACTTTTATTTAGAACTAGATTTGGAGCTTTTTTTAAAAATGTTGTTATATAGTCATGCCAGTTCATATTGTATTTTATTTATTTTAAATAATTTTCATCTGGGAGTCTATAACAGAGCAAGTAATAAACATGAAGACGTAGGAAATAAGACCCGAACTCCCCACTTGGCTTCTTGCTAGCATTTCAATTTCTCTAGCTTTTGAAAATCATAAAATTTAAAAAATAAAATTATTATTATATGGAGGAGAACGTGATTCTTTTGATTTTTTCTTAACTTTGCTAGTAATCTAAATATAACGCTTGAAATGTAGTTTAAAAATTTGTTACAATAATTTTTGTACATATTTGCAAAAGGTTACATTACACAACTTAAAACAAGTAAGAAAGATATAGTCGGTCAAGCCCGACCACATGATACCCCACAACATTGTGCATGTCCATAAAAATTCGTGGAGGGTTCTTATATTAGATATGTGGACAATTGTGAACCCATACATTTACTAAGTGTAAAATAAAATATACGAATACAGAATATTATGCTAAGACTAATTAACATTTATATGTATTTATGCACTTTAGGATGATTCCCGAAAGTGGGCTTATATGGAAGGTATAGTAAATTATGGACAACACACAGTGGGGTCAAACGCAAATTTTTTGGTAATAAATCTGAATCTCCTAAATTACTGGTCGGATCAAATTGAAATGTATGGAAGAGTTGTAGAGGAGGACCTAAGCTTTCAGAAAAATGATCTTGTAGTCACCCTGTGATAACACGAGATAAGCTACAGGGTGTCAAAGTTGACTACCTCGAGTATATAAAAGTTAAAAAAAATCGTAACTTGTACAAATGAAGTCCGATTTTAAAGATTTTTATATTTCTGGAAAGTGCTTAGCAAGATAAAGAAACAATAAGCTTACTCATCTAAGTTATCTCTTACAGTTAAAAAGATATTTACGCTTGAATTTTGAATTTTTGATTTTTTGGCTCGACTTTCTTTCGTTTTTCGGGAATAAGTCCGGAGATATATGAGGTAAAAATTTTTTAAAAATATTCTGTAATTTGCTACATATTTCAAAATAATATGCTGAAAGAATTTTTGGATTATCTCAATTCGTCTAGAAAAATATTCAAAGTCAGCACTCTGAAATTGGCATGAAAAATGGCTATTTTTTTACAAAAATATAGTACAATTCATTCACTTTTTTCTCAAAGTTCCGTTAATAAAAAATTTTTTTCCTTATTAATTTCAAAAGATAAGGCTTCATAAATGATTAATAAAGAAATTTTGAATTGATTTAAGTTTGCACCCTACATCCAGCATTGGCCGAAAATTGTCAATTTTAAAAAATAGTTTCATTTTTATCGATTAATAAAAAAAATGTCACGCGAGCTTTTTTAAATTTGGTACCCATATTTTTTATAGAAATAGATTTAGAATGATTTAACACTAAACTGCTTCCCGCCCGGCCAAAAACGAATGCAGGAGTGGAGATTTTATGTTAAAAGTCAGTTTTTTTAATGACTATTTTTAAAAGCATATTAAAAGCATATTAGCATAATATTTTTAATATTATTTCTTATGTAATGTATAAAACACAAATCAATCTTTCATTCCTAAAAAAACTAATAAAATAGCTCCAATAACCTATTTTTGGTAATTTTTCAAAAATAATTTTTTTTTTTTAAAATAGCTGAAAATCCAAAAAAATTTAATTTTTTTAATACAACTCCACTAATTTTACAAATACTTTAAAAATGTTAAAAGAATATAAAAATAGACTTATTTACCAATTGAACGATATATAAAATGTTGATATAATGGCCTCAAAACTACCAAGTCACGTCAAAAGTTGCAAAATTCACTATTTTGTTCCGTATTTCCATATGTGTGTATACGTAACACTCAACTGCATTGCTTATTTTTGTTACGAGATAATAATATTATTTAATGAATTTATTTAAAGTGTTCATAATTTTTTTCTACTGAAAAGGTTTTTAAAATTACCTAAGTACATAAATAAGTATATTTTCCTTCGTTTTTTATTACATTTTTTTAAGTTTTTAAATAATTTACCTAGCTACTTAATTAATGAATTATAACAAAAATTATTTTTTTACAATCGCATAGGTACATTTTTGGACGTACCTGTTTAACACTACAGGTCATAAAAATAAACTGAATGAAATTGGGGGTTTTGAGCAAAAATTGAAATTTTTTAATTCATTTTTGCCTGTCACCATTTACCTGATATAAATATTCTTTTTCTATATATAAGTATCCTTATAAATATGCAGATTTATTAGTGAATTTGCCATTATGGAGATTACATTAAAACACTTTTCTATTTGCAAAGTAATCTGGGATAATCTATCTGATATTATAAATCGTCCAGAAAAAATAAGAAAACTCATTAATACAGTAGTATCTTTTGGTTTAACTCTTACTGCAGAAGACAGTTTAAAGCTCAAAAATGTTTATAAATCATACGAAAAAAGGATGCAAGCTTCAGATTGGTCAATACCAAAGTTCAAGAAGAAAAATGAAGAGTGGTTGCAGGGAGAAATACCAATTTTCATCGGAAAGCAGAAAAAGGGTCGACCAAAAAAAAGTTACGATGAAGTTCAGCTAAGAGCAAAGAGGACCAAACAGGAATCTATTCTAAATTCACATACGAATGACGAAATAAAAGATACATTTAAAGCTTTAGTAACACGTACGTAACCAAAGGAAGTAGAAGAAGTTATAGCTGTGTTACCAACAGCTTCTCACAATCGATTACATCGGATAATCCAAAGCATAGTCACACCGAAATCAACATCGACCTTTACCTCTGAAGATGCTTTAGCTCTAATATTAAATTTAGGATTATCAAAAAACCAATACGAGAATTTGAGGAAATCTGTTAGCGAAAAAGGATATGATATCTTTTCCAGTAGCAAATCAGTGAGAGAAGCGAAAAGTAATATTTTACAGCCTATGGAGCACCCGGTTAATGCTTCTGTTAAAAGTGCTAAAGTTAATATATTGCAATTACTTGAAAATACTGCCTCTAGAATTATAACTACCTTCAGCAATGATAACATTGAAAAATGCAAAGACTCTGAACTTATTTTAATATTCAAATGGGGCTGCGATGGAACATCAGGATTTTCGGAATACAAACAACTGGATGGAAGTAATTCTGGAAATAATTATTCCTCGCTGTTTATAGCGTCTCTGGTACCACTTCGAATGCGCTTAAATAAGCCTTCCTCATCGACAAGAAATGACTCGCTTTTTGATGATATATGGATAAATTTAACTCCAGGTTCCAAATTTTTGTGCCGTACAATCCTTTTTGATTACACAAAAGAACCCACGGTTACAATAAACAGCATTGTCAACCAATTGGAAGAAGAAATTAAAGCATTGCCCCCAATATATGTAAAAGTATCAAACAGAACTATTAAAGTTACATTTCAACAACAATTAACGATAATTGATGGAAAAGTTGCAAACGCTATAACAGATACAACATCTACATGGAAATGTAATATATGTGGAAAAATAAGTTCACAATTTCAGGATAATTCTGAAGTCCTTGTTAATAAAAATTCTTTAAAATTTTGAATATCACTACTCCACGCAAGGATAAGATTTTTGGAGTTCTGCTTACATCTTGCATATGATATTAAGTACAGAAATATTCCCGGGCAGGAAAATGCTACAGTAAAAAACAATTTGGAACTTCACGAATTACGAAAAGAGGAGAAGAAAAGAATTCAATTAGAATTCAAAGAACAACTCGGATTAATAATTGATAATCCTCTACATGGCTATGGAAGCTCAAATGATGGAAATACAGCAAGACGGAAATCAATGACTCCAACAATTCACAAAGTATTGGCTCATGGTAAAGAAATAATAGAAAATAGTATTTTTCCATTGGGGAAGATAACAGAGGAAGCACAGGAAGCCCGAAATAAAGATGTTAAACATTTCCGACTCTTCAATACCCGAAAATTTTCGAAAATAGTGCAAAATATGGACTTAATGGAATATTTATTAATATCATCAGATCCAGTTATATATTCTATAAGAACACGATGGCTACCAAAAATCACTCTTGAAATAGAAAAAGAGGATTCCGAAGCTAAGGAAGTTAAAAATTTGCTAACGTTTGATGTTTCTGATTATTTTCAAGAAAATCTCTAATAATATCTTCGATAATATATTCTTAATAAAATAAATATACGGGATATATGTATAATAAGTATGTAAATATGTAGAACAAATTAAATAAACATTACTCAAATAAAGAATTTACTACTTTATAATAACAAATATATACCTACATAATACATTAGAAAACTAAAATGTTACGCATACACACATATGGAAATACGGAACAAAATAGTGAATTTTGCAACTTTTGACGCAACTTGGTAGTTTTGAGGCCATTATATTACTATTATTAAATGACCCATATCAACATTTTATATATCGTTGAATTGGTAAATAAGTCTATTTTTATATTCTTTTAACATTTTTAAAGTACTTGTAAAATTAGTAGAGTTGTATTAAAAAAATTAAATTTTTTTGGATTTTCAGCTATTTTTAAAAAAAAAATTTATTTTTGAAAAATTACCAAAAATAGGTTATTGGAGCTATTTTATTAATTTTTTTTAGGAATGAAAACTTGATTTGTGTTTTATACATTACATAAGAAATAATATTAAAAATATTATGCTAATATGCTTTTAATATGCTTTTAAAAATAGTCGTTAAAAAAACAGACTTTTAACATAAAATCTCCACTCCTGCATTCGTTTTTGGCCGGGCGGGAAGCAGTTTAGTGTTAAATCATTCTAAATCTATTTCTATAAAAAATATGGGTACCAAATTTAAAAAAGCTCGCGTGACATTTTTTTTATTAATCGATAAAAATGAAACTATTTTTTAAAATTGACAATTTTCGGCCAATGCTGGATGTAGGGTGCAAACTTAAATCAATTCAAAATTTCTTTATTAATCTTTAAAATCGGACTTCATTTGTACAAGTTACGATTTTTTTTAACTTTTACATACTCGAGGTAGTCAACTTTGACACCCTGTAGCTTATCTCGTGTTATCACAGGGTGATTTTTCTGAAAGCTTAGGTTCTCCTCTACAACTCTTCCATACATTTCAATTTGATCCGACCAGTAGTTTAGGAGAGAATCAGATTTATTACCAAAAAATTTGCGTTTGACCCCACTGTGCAACATTTGTCACTATGATTTGTACTTATTTGTGTCTAATATAGACTGGATACTAACATATGTATGCGATTTATGCACGTTAAAGTGAATTTCGGAAGAAGGTTTTTTATGGGAGCTATGGTCAATTAAGGACCGATCTTCATGAAATTTGGCACAAAAATGTATACTTATACAAAACTTCTTTACATCAAATTTCATTAAAATATTGCTATATTTAAGACATTTATGGTCGTTAAACCCCTATTCCGGAAGGAAATTTTTATGGGGGCTAGGTAAAATAATGAACCGATCATAACCAATATCAATAGGCCTCGTCTCTGTGTTATGAAACTCCTAGATGCTAAATTTCATTGAATTATTTTAAAAATTGCGGCCTATACTTGGTGCACAAGATTTACATGGACAGCCAGCCAGACGGAAGGGATTCTGAATCGATTGGTATACTTTAAGGTGGGTGTTGGATGTTTTTTTCTGTGCGTTACAAACACCAGCATAAACGCATAATACCCCAACCACCTATGATGGTTTGGGGTATAAAAAAAAATAAAAAAACTACCCAAGATGACCAAATTTGAAGGTCTACCCTTTACATCCGTGACCCTCTATGAACCTATGCTCCTCCAAACCAACTCGAAAAAACTACAGCTCTAACCATGTGAAAATTTGTTTAAATATCTCCAACGGCTCACAAGTTACAAAATTATTTTCAAAAAAAAAAATCGTTTTGGGACCACTGTGGACCTATATATTCTAGTTTTAAATTTAAGAGAAAAATTAAAAAATTTATCGTTTTTAATAAAATATTTAAAATTTTCTGGAATAACCCTGGAAAAACTTTTTGATTCTCGATATTGACAATGCTTATTAAGGTTTTTTCTTGATAATGGGGAATCATTATTATTTGCCTACTCTGTATTACATAAATAAGTACACTATAGTATACTAGAACAGTAATATTGTAACCACGTGGATCAGTTGGCTAGAGCGCTGGATTAACAACTAGAAGGTTGTTGGTTCGACCCCATTCTGATGCTGCCACTTTTTTTTTTTGACAAATTATCTAAAAAGATATTTTTATACTAAAAAATGTTTGTCACTTAGAAAATTAAGTGCGAGATGGCGTACTGGGTAAGACGTTAGTCATTAAAAACGTATGGTTAATTTTTGCCCAAATTCAAATCTCACTGACGCTAAAATTTTTTATTTTTATAGTTACTCAGGCAAAAAATAAGTAGTTTATTTTTATTTCCAATTATACCTGCTAGCTTACTAGGAAAGCAAAGTTTTTGCTGGGAACCTAAATAAAAGTTTTATTGTGTTTTCGGATACTTTTTTGAATGGGTATACTTCCTTTTAAATTCTGTTCTATTTTTTACTCAGCTTTAAATGTTCTTTAAATATTTTATTGCTATGGCCAAATACATTTCAAATGGACTGAGTTTTGGACAGATTAGTGAAATGGCCTCCTTTTTTACATAGCAGCACCATTTGTTTGATACAACTCAGCTATTTTTTGTTGTAATGATGAGAAGCGCGATCAGGCCAGAAAAAATAGAATTCTTTGTACTTTCTAATAATAGAAAAAATCTTTTCCGGGAGCTCTTTGTTAAAATTGCCATTTGTTATGAATAAAGACCATTTTTCCTCGTACTTGCGAGACCAAAAGTTTGTTTGGCAATTTTGATATTTTTTTAACGATATATTTATCTTTTACATTTCCTATAACATTTGTGATATGGATGTTGTAAAAAGTTTGATAGTCCGTACTTTATATTGCCCTTTACACGTATTCATTTTTTTTTTTTTTTTTTTTAAGAAATTTAATCTCAATTTTTTCTAGCGTTCTATTAGGAAATTTTTTTACTTTGTGAATCTTCAGGTTACTTTTTTAAATTTTCTGATAAAAGATAGAGAACAATTTAAAGAATGAGTCACATCCCATTCAGATATGTAGCGATTTTTTCCTAAAATTCGTAGTATTTTCAACTTTTTCTTCGGTTATCAGGGTTCGTTCCGGTGATCATCAACTCCAGCGTTATCGTTGAGCGACTTTAGTCGCCAATTGTCCCTTTTTCAACCACCTGGCCACTTTTTTGGCCCCTTTTTCTAAATGCAACTAAGTGCCACTTTCTAATACTATCTGCTAAATGATGAGAAACTAAGTTGTTTAAAATATTTCGAAACTTTATAATTAATTCCAACGAAGAAACTAATTACTTTGAGGTTGTTTAACGATATAGTGATGTTGATAAGTTTCAAATAAAATTGAAGAGTCTCTTTAATATAAAAAAATAAGTTAGAAAGATATAGTCGGTCAAGCCCGACCATATGATAACCTACACCATTGTTTATATGTATCAAAATTCGGGGACGGGTCTAATATGGGACCAGTGGCTAACTGTAGTGTATATTTCTATGAAACATACGCATGCATTATATTATTTATACACTTTAGGGTGATTCCCCAAATTGCAAGAACAATGGTCACTTATGAACCGATCCTCATAAAATTTGGCACTGTGATTTCTACTTATATATAACTTATTTATATTAATATTAAATATTAACTTTATATTAACTTTAGTATAAGATTTATGCACGATAATGTGGGAGGGTTTATATGGGAGCTGTTGTAAACTATGGCCCAACCTCAATGAAAATGCAAAAATATTTTTACTTATGTAAACTAAATTCGTGTCGAATTTCATTAAAATATTTCTATATTTAAGGCATGGGGACTAGGTGAAGCAGTTAGTACCTGTTTTTTAAAAATTTTCCTTTTTTGGCGAATTTTGTTTTTGAAATCCTTTTTTGGACACTTTTTAAAAATTATCTACGGTAATGCTGATCAACTCTTTGTACTTCTTATGTATTAAAAAACTGTATTTCTCAATTCACTTGCACTCCTAGTAACTATTTTATATGGTCGACATCTATTTTGATAATAAATTTGAATTATGTATTTGCATGAATTTTATTAAATTTAAAACTTGAGAAAAACTTATTATGATATTACAACAAAATTTAGTATATGGTACTAACTTTTTTAAAAGTTATAATCCTTAAAGTGTGCACGGGATCATAATTTCAGAGTACTGACTTTGAACATTTTTTACGGCTAGGTGAACATTTTTTAGCTAAGAATCGTAGCTGGGTGATAACTAACAACAGTTAGTTCTTATCAAAAGAAGAATTTTAATAACGTTTATGAAAAATTTTATAGCAGATTGACTGTCTGATATACCGCCAAACTGTACTTGTTGAAGCAAAGTTTTTGTGCTGAAAATTATCTGAATAGCTAACTGAGTTTATCGGTTTCAAGTACAGGCTGATATTGTTTTATTGTTCTCGTCAAGAGACTAAGGGATAAATTTATTGTGGACAACTTTTGAAATTTTCTAAAATAAACACCCTAATTAATGGAAAATCCCATTATAAGCATTATGATTAACGTAAAGCCATGATACTTATTGTAATATGAAATGTTCTGGGTATATTAATACCAATCACCACGTGTGGGTAAAACTCCAGCTTAGAGTTCCAAAACTCTTATCGATTTGAGAATTCTTCTTGTATATAATTTGGGGAATTTTTCTTTAAATTTATTCTTTTGGAATGAATTATATAAAAAAATTTTATAACACACTTTGGTTTTCACTTTATTTAATACAATAAATCGTCTTTGACCGGTGGACCATGATAACTTTTAAAAAAATGTTCCACTCGCTAATAAAAATCTTGAGAGCAGCTTAATTACATAGCACCTAGTTATATGTGTTATATAATTAAGCTGCTCAGGTAGTAAAAAAATATTATTTCCTTTTTTTATAGTTATGTCAAAGTCTCCAATTTTTTTCATTTGATAACTCGCAATTTAATAATTTTATCTTTTAAGTATGAGGTACGTGTATCAACTAGAAAAACGTGAGATCTAAATTTTTTGAAATATTTTAATTTAGTTTTTTTATACTTAAAATGATTATATAATTAGTAAAAAAAAATATTAGTATACGAAATATTCTTACTATATATCTATTATATGATAGGTGTATTTATTGTTTGTTACTAAGTCTTGTAAAATGTAATATGAATTTCCTAGTTTTTCTATTACTTTACCTTTAACCCCTGTTGGTGCCAATTTTGCGTTGAAGTGTTGTCAAAGATTTTTCTGAACAAAGGTTCTTCTGGTGACGATTTGTCTAACTTCCAAGTTTCTAGCTTTAGATCTGAGATTGTGAGAGTGAGCATTTTTCTCATATGATGCTTTTATTAGATTTTTAACAGAATCTCTAATAAATTGGAATTTATCCTGATGGTCGATTGGAGAGGTAGCCTCCGTTAAGATCCATAAATCACGGAGTATTTGATAATCTTTACCATCTGTTAACATGTTCTGACCAAATACTGCATAATATGGCGAATATCCCAGACTCTAGTGAATGTTATTTCGTAGAGCACTATAAATGTCACTTAAAAATGTCCCAATTCGGTTGGTCCTCCTCGGATATAAGAACGGAGGGCCTCATTAACATACTTGTTAATGCGTTCGCTGGCATTCGCATATGGTGAATGTATAGCTATTAATATGTGTTTATGACCTCCGGAACACCAAAAATTTCCAAAAATATTTTCCTTCAAATAAGTAATTATTAGTTTAGAGTTCAATTTCTTGAGAGGTTTTAAGAACGAAAATTTGATAAATTAATCAAGGATATGAACACACCTTTATTTCTACTTTTACTTCGTGGAAAGGGGTCGATAAAATCCATATAAAGATGCTGGAAAGGTAGTTCAGATTCAACCATTTGACCCATGGGAGGGCGTAGGGTTCGACTAGAAATTTTAGACGTAGTACACAATTCACAACTATTGACATTTTTTCGAATATCTGCCACCATCCCTGGCCAGTAGAAGTACGTACGTACCCTATCCAAGGCTTTTGCAATCTTCCCATGGAATACTGACGGCTAATTATATGAAGCTACTAGTACCTCCTTCCTTTGGGCTTCAAGACTCAGCAATTTCCAACAATTTGCTCTGATCCCCTATCAAATTATATTCGTTTGTAAATGAATTTACTCATTATTTTAAAATCTGGCAGTTCTGCCTTTAAAAGTTTTTCTCTTAAAGTGCTGTACTCCTCAGATTCGAAAAACGCATAAGAAAGGTCAATTATGAGCAGGGATTAAATTTCTAAAGCTTCCACTAACGGCACGTCTGCAAGAAAAGACCTAGACAAGGCATCTGCTACCACATTCTCACATCCCTTACGGTACTCTATCGAAAAATTAAATCCTTGCAACTTAAGCGTCCATCTTGCCAATCTCTCACTCAAATCCTTTTGGCCCATGGTCTGTGACTACAATAAAAGAATGGAATTTCTTGATGGCAAGCACTACTGTCAAGCACTCTAATTCAGTAACGGAGTAGTTTCTCTGGGCTCGATTCTGTTTATGGGACATGAACGCTATTGGTCGCTCATCCCCGTTATAGTCGTGTCGAGCCAAAAGACCACCTACTCCGCACATTGGCTAGTAAATGGCTTACTGTAATCAGGATGGGCGAGAAACGGGGCAGTGGTGAAGCTTTTCTTTAAGGTCTCAAATGTGTTTTGGACGTCAGGATTCAAAGCAAAAGATTTTTTCTTCGATAGAAGCTCCGATAGAAACATTTACCAGCCAGGTACGCCTAGGAATTGTCGCAATTGTTTTACGGTTTTTGGATAGTTCGAAATTGCCTTGACCTTGTCGGGGTCAACCATTATGTTACCGTTGCCTACCACCCCAGATATTTCACCTTGCTTAATCCAAACTGGTTCTTTTTGGTATGAATGGTAAACCCAGCTTTTCTTAATAAAGATTCTACTTGTAAAAGATGTGCTCATACAGTGAATGTGATACCATAAATATATCGTCCAAATATATGAAAACGTGGCTTTTTAAATCGTAAGGTATCACCTTTTCCATTAATCGGCACATAGTTTGTAGAACATTACATGGTCCAAAAGACATCCTCACAAACTGATATAGTGGCCCATTGGGGAAAGTAAAGGCTGTTTTCAGACGGGACTCCTTTGACAGACTAATCTGCCAAAATGCATACTTTAGATCTACTTTTGACATCACATTCACTGGAGACAAACTGATGATTAAGTCATCAATATTTGGGATGCGATAGGCATCTTTAATAGTAACTTCGTTAACTTACGAGAGCGAAGTCAAAATCTGACTTTTCCGGGCTTTCCCAAAAGAAAACCTAGAGAAGACTACGGGAAACTATCGGCAACCTCTACTACTAGTAAAAATTCAACATTATTCATTCTGTTGCCATAACGAATTGTAGAGAAATCACACCTACCACCTGTTGATTATTACGATCTGCTGTCTTCACGTTTCCTTTAAACTTAGTTACCCCAGGAACCGATTCTTCTAATATTTTCTGACATAATTCACTGCCAATATACGGTTTATTTTCATCACTATCAAGAAGTGATATACAGTTCTGTTTAACATACAAAGATGTAAAAAGGATCTGGTATCTGATACAATATTTTTCATAGAAAAAACACATATTTAATAAGTTTTTTCAACTTCACCAAAATTTACGAATTCGACTAGTAGATCTCAATTGTTTCCTATATGGATTGGGTTTGGAAAATATTTCAGAACGTATCTGCAATTAACGCATCAATATCTCATTATGTGGCGTAATATTTATCTGTTTTGCCTGTGCTTGTTTGTCAAATGGGTTTTCAGTTTCTAATATAAGGGTATTTTCAAGAATTTATATGGGAGCTAAACAGTCTTTGTAATGGTAACACTGTGATGCTCCGTGTTACCATTACAAACATTTAATAATATTACTAACAGCAGATACCTCAATTATCTCATTCGAAAAATCATCATTATCAGTTTCTTGTATTTCGGTTGATGGTTCCGTAAGAATCTCTGAAACATTTGATATCGAATAACGAGGTCTTTAATATGAGTGAGAGGTTAAATCCACAAAAAATTTCTCATGCTTCCTGGCTTCTTTTCATAATGTAGCTATGTCAACAATATTCAAATATAATAGTTCATGGCGCAATTCTGTTCTTAAATTTCTTACAACAATTTCTACAAATTCGAGTTCGCTAACAGGGATTATTAATTTATAGCTTATATTCATCATTGAATCTGAAAAGGTATCAAAGAATTTAGAACTCTTATGTTTCCTACGGCGCATATCATCTTTAATATCGTAATCTATTGTAGTATCTTTAAATTCTCTTCTTAGTGCATCTCAGAGGTCAATCTAGTGATGTAACTTCCAGAACCATTTAAGAGCTTTGTCTTCAAAACGTGCTCAAGGAGCAAATTAAAATTGCCATTTAGGTGAATAGAGGTTAAGGTATTCACTCTATACAAAAAGTCATCGACGGAAATGTCATCATTCAATGCAGAATATTTTAAATGAAAATTGTTTATCAGGTTAGAAATTTTGTGAGAAGTAAGATTTGAGTTATCAAAATTGAAAGGTAGTGGTATTGGTCCACTGCGTCTATGAGCTTGTGAAGTTCTAAAAGATTGCTCCGTTCTAAACGGGTTATCTCGTGGCCATACAGGTTGAACAACAGGTCCAGAATTTTAAAATGATGAATAATTTGTTCTCCTATTCAAGTTATTTTGTTCTTGTGAACTTTTTGTTAGCCATATTATTCGAATTTAAATTGCCTCCTAAATTAAGATTTTGAATCATTGTTTGTAGCTTATTGGAAATTGTTGCAGAAAATTCTGCAATAAAACCATTTAACGATTCAGTGATAATATTGTGAACTCTTTGTTCTGAAATCTGTGATACGCCGGCGATTACAAGGTTGTTGTTGTTGCTGTTATAAATATAATCTTGTTTTAGATCGATCACGAAGAATAGCCCCGCTTCTACTTCTAGAACTACAGGGTACAGATCGTGTAGGTAATAATAATTGATCACTAGAATTTAATGGATTACAAATTTGACGACAAACAGAACAAGCTTGGCCAGTTTCTAACCATTTAATTAAACAGGGAAAGTGAAAACTGTGGTGACATTGGATAACAATTTTATTTTCCGGTTCTATAACCTCATTATAACATCAAGTTTCCAAGGTCTCAGCTCCTACCAGATCTAGTTCAGGACTATGAGTTGCGTGCATGATTACGTATAAAAACAAAAAAGAATGTAATTGAATGAAATGTCACAACTGATATGTAAAAACTTATAGGTTCTATTTAGTTTAAATTTAATCAACTACTTTATTTATTTTTTATTTAAATAATATTTTATAAACAGGTTGATTACTTTGTAGAGTATGCAGAGTATTCGTTTCAAAGTATATACATTTGAATATAAATAAAAAATTTGTATATTGTAATATACCATTTACATGAATTAAAATTTAGTAGGAATGCTATAACTATATTTAATCTTATGTGTCATCAATTAAAAAAAAAAAAAGAAAATTCTGTATATGGAAAATAGCATTCAACAGTAATATCAGGATTAGGACTGCGGGAGCCTTTAATTCGCTAGCATACCAGCTGGGTTCGGGGTTCGTGTCCTACCCTAATAAAACCAATTTTTGTTTTAAACTCTCGTTTTACTTAATAGAAAAAAGAAGAAAACTACAAGGACCAGTATGACTAGAAGAAAAAAAATTACAATGCTCCATGAAAGATGAGAATCACTTAATTAAGAAGTATAAGTTAATTTGAGTTTTGTGTCTTTTTTTTTTTTTTTTTTTTGTATTCTTAAAGAGAAATTTTTAAATATTACATCAGAAAAATTAAGAAATCGAAAGAATGAATGTTTATGATCTAATTAATGTTTAAACACGCATTTATTTTTGAATTTACAAAGTAAATTATATTTATATATGTAAGTACATATTTTACTAAATTTTTCAAGATAATCCGCATTGTTCAAGTTTACTTTTTGTTAAACCGAAAATAAACATTTCATTTATACGAGTATTATTTTGTTTTATTTATGTCTTTTGTTTCTTTTTTTTTTTTTCAAAAGCAAAAAAAATAAACCATCATAAGAACAAAAACCAAAATTTTATACATAGATTTGTTTTGTTTGTCTGACTTTTAATATCTAACAAAATATTAACATAAACTTTGAAGTATCAGTAAGTAAACAGAAAACTTTACAGTGATAGTAAGTAATAGTAAATGCAATTAACATGTTGGAGTTACAAAAATAGACAAAGCTTTATTACAAATTCATACATGAGCTTTTACATGTTCCAACATTCTCTCTTTGTAAAAATCTTCTTTTGGTTGCTGTTTTTATTCTTAGGGAATTTTAGATTTTAGATGTCATATCACAAGAACGAGAAATATAAAATTAGGGTTGAGATACATAGGTTTAAAGTTACCAACTTGACATCGAACTGCAGAAGGCCTACCAGGTTAGCGATGTAGATTGCTAAAAGAAATTATTATTTATAGTTCTTGCATTTAGGTGACATAAGCCAGATAACACGTTGTTTATAAAGTTTTTTTTTTATGTAATGACTGTTATTTAATTAATTCTTAAATTTTCCGTGTAAACATGACTGTGATATTAGATATAATTTCTTAGGATTTATATTAAACATAATTCTTTAATTCATGTTTTAAAATTCAATTAAATTTTTTTTTTTAATTTTTATGAATATATATATATATATTTATATATATATATATTTCTTTTTCTTTCTCTTATTTTAGTTTTTTACGATTTTGAACTTATTTTTGAATTTTACATTTGCTTTTAAATATGTAAAATGACGATGACAATTTGTACGGAGGATAACACAGATGTGCTGCAGATTAATCTGGTCGATAACTTATGGCGGAAGACATTTTTTGCAACATGTTTTGAACTAGGTGGAAGAACGCATATGTAGTTAATTACAGCATTTAGAACACGTTGGAAAAATTACATTATTTCTCGTAGTTATTGGTAGAAGAGTTTGTGGGTTATACCTATATGGGAAACAGTTGACGTACTTCTTGAAGATGTGACATAAAGTTCAAGTCCCAGAATTGGAAAACTTACCACTGGTGCAAGGAAATTTGTCATCGAAAAAGTTTTACTCTGCCATGGATCACGTGTCAGTTTTTCCTAACAGTTTGTTAAAAACGCTTAATATTTCACCAAATTAAAAAATTATCTTAGGAGGTACTTTAGGTTTTATTCATGTCTTTACATTGCCATTACTTACCTTACCATTAAAATCTTATCTTGTCCTTTGCGAACCTTCATCAGCATCTCATAATCATTTTACTATATATAAATTTTTAAATTTATACAAATTTCTTAAATTTAACTCATAATTATATATTTTACTAATTTTTATTATGAAATTAGTACTATTATTTACATGCTTTACTTTAAATATATTTATTGACATCTATGTTAGAAATATGTAAAATTAGCACAGACGCAAACTCCATGCATCTAAGTCGTGTAAATTACCACTTCAAGATGATTTACGTACATTCCACAAAAAACTCAAAAGCAAATGTAAAAACAATGAAAAGCAAAATTAAAAGAAATTAAAAAGAAGAGCAAAGTCCAACTTAAAGAGGTTTTAAACTGAATTACACAAAAGAAAAAGAGTTAAGAATAAGAGAAGAAATAATATCTTATTTAGCACTTTCGAAAAAAGATAATATTAGAATAAGATATACAAATGTTTGTGATGGTATTTGACATTGATTTTATTTCTTTTATAGTGAATTTGGCAGCAGAAATAAAATTCAATATTTATGTTGGAAAGGTACTAAAAAGGGGAACCAAATTGGCCAATATCATCTGTATATTATTTGTTTGTTTGTTTTTATACAAAGATTTTTAGTTTCAAAACGAAAACGAGTTGGCCAAATTATATCAGTTTTATAGGCAATAAAAATTTTGAAAAATACTCAAATTAGTTTATATTTTTTCTCTTTTTCTTATAATACAATGTTCACGCTTGGGTATTGAACTAGTAGATAAAATTGTTTAATAAAAGAAAACATTGAAGTTTATGTACAAAATTATAAAAAACGTCCATTACAATATAGTTAAAAAAAAAATTCTGTCAGCAGAAAACTTTCCTAGACGATATTTAAGAGCTATAGAAGGAAAACTTGAAAGCAAATTTCAATAATAATTAATGAAAGAATCATTGTTAACCATTTCTTCAAAGATGGTAGATCAACGCATCTTGCATTTAGCAAAAGTCCAAAAGCGATGAAAATTATTAAACTTTGACAAACAAAAGTTAAAAGAAAAATCGAAAAAATTATTTTATCGAAAATTTCCAAGATCAAAGAAAAATGTAGTTCAATTTCTGTAGTGAACCGCCAGTACACTACTGTTACCACTGGTCTGCACACTTAGCTTTGCTACGGACTTAGCTCAGGGATATGGGCATAGACTGTGGCAACTGTTAAGAGGTGAGGGTTACTTTAATTTGAAGTTTTTTTTTGAGTAGAAAAGAAAATGGAAAGAAATGAAGAAACAGAGCTAAAGATAGCAAATATCACTTCGGACATTTCTGCTGGACTGGATGAACCGATGTTAATTTTCACTTAAGTTATTGATCTCTCTCTCTCTCTCTCTCTATCTATATATATATATATATATATATATATATATATATATATATATATATATATATATATATATATATATATATACTTCAATTCCCTACAATCTCATCATTATGTTTCATAAATAACTTTTATTTTTCTTTTTAAATAATTCATAAAAGTAATTCATAGCATTATAATAAAAATACAGATTTTAGATTTTAGTACCTGTGTATTACAATGTTAATAAAGAGGGTTATTTCCCTTATAATAAAAAATAAGATCCCCAAACCATTGCTGATCTCAATGATCACCGACATTACTTCTAGGTAAACACAAAACAGAATGCAAAAGAAAAAATTTACATATATATGAATATGTAGTAGATGAGTAAAAGGAAAACAAATTGGAAATTGAAACTTTTATATTTAAGAGCATTTAAATTATTCTTTTGATTTGTTTCTTTTGGTTAATTCAAAAATGCTTTCATTTCTCAATTATTTTATTTGTACTTTTAGTTATGTTTCAATTGCCATATGTCTTCCATTTACTGTTATATATATTAAAAGTTAAAAAAAAGAAATAATAATTATAGTCTACTACAATAAAAAAAAATAAAATTATTTGAGACGTACATATATTTTTCCCAACGTAGTGCTGACTGTTGATTCGATGGATACGTTGAATTTAAGAAATAGGATTTTCGGATAAGGTTTTGCATTACATTTTGTTAGTGATTATAAATTATAATTTTTTTTAATATAATTAATATTTGAATAATTTTTAATAGGTAAAAGTTTTTTTCTTGTTTAAAGTTACATGTTTTAATAATGAATATTTATATATATTATAATCTAAGATTGTTAATATATAAAATTTTTATTATTTTTTTTTTTTTTAATTTTGAATAGGTATAACCACGCGGTTTCACATTTGTTGAAGAAAAGTTTTTGTGTTGAAAATTGTGTAAACAGCTATCTGAGGATACTTCTCAATTGCTAGTAGCGATTTAGAATCGAAGTGTGTTGGCGTGTTTTATTCTTCTCGTCTAAACACTATGAGATAAGTTTATTGCGGACAATTTTTAAAATTTTCTAAAATAAAGACTCTAATGGAAAATACCATTCTAAGCACTAAGATTAACGTGAGGCAATGTTACTTACAATTATATGAAATATGCTAGGTGTATTAATACCTCCACTGTGTTTAGATAATCACCACGTGTGGGAAAGACTTCAGTTTATAGTCCCAAAACTCTTATCGACTTCAGAATTGCTCTTGTATATAATTTGGGGGATTTTTCCTCCTTTTAGTTACGTCAAAGTCTCCAATTTTTTATTATGCTTTTATTTTTATTTTATCATTCACTATTTAATAATTTTATATTTGAAGTATGAGGTACATGTATTATATTGGTTGAGTAGCACTTTTAACGCCCGTTATATTCAAATCAAAATTTCCTATAGGATTTTCATTACCCTCACACCCTGCCGCATCGGACCGAGAAAAGAAACCTCGCGGGAAAGCCCAAACTCTATTTGTAAAGCTAATAAATCATAATGAAAATACAACCTCGCAAAATATTTGTCAATCTTTGTTTGAAAAATTATTTGCACAATTTATAAATTTTTACGCTTGAATTTTAATGTGTAAATGAATTCGTAAACTTGTATTTCTGAATATTCAAATTTGAAAGAAGAAAGTAAGTTTATATTTTCTTTTTTTAATATTGAAATCGAAAGAAAAAAAAATAATATTTTTTCTTAAAATATATGAATAATTTTTTAATAAAGTTTAGAAAATGCTTAATAACTTTATGAGTCTTTAAGCGATACTATATAGAGACATCTCGTTTTATTCTAAGTAAAATAACATTTCAAATTTGTCTACAAATGTATGTAGACTTTTAGAAAAAATCAGAAAAATTTACGTCAAAAATAAATTTTCGAAAGAGTAAAGGGAAATAAATTTAAAAATGGTGAATAATAAACTATTTAATTTGAGAGTATATAAAAGATGGTAATATATTTAAAAAACTGCGTCGTTCTACTTTCAAAATCGATTTAAAAACATTAAATTGACTTAAAACTTATGAAGCTACAAGATCTATATTGCAGCAACTATTCTAAAAACGGATTTTTCGTAATATCTCGAAATTTAGAGGGTTTTTCGAAATTTTTTTAAATTGTTTTGTGATGTTCTCAAGAAAGTCTTTAACCAACATCAGATAGTCTTTCAAGTAAAAACTGTCATTTTGTGGCAGCATATAATCAAAAGAAAACAGCTGCAAGTGTATATCCGATAAAAATGCTCTTTTTTAAAGTTGATTTTTGTTAGAAAATTAGAATATTCTATGCTAATTTTCCTTTGCCGTAAAAAAAACGGAAAATATATTAATATTTTTTCAGTTTTTAAGTTTCTATTAAACATATTGATGCATTTATTCGTAACTAAAAAAGAGCGGCTAGCAGTTTTTTTTTTACAAAAGGAATTACTATTTTTTCATTTATTTAAAGAAATTAACAAACCTGAGGATTAGGAAAAAGAATGAAACTGTATTTTTATTACATTTTTTAAATGCAGTAATGACTTATTAAAATCAGAAAAAAAGAAAATTTGCTAGAATTTAATAAAAGCGCTTTGTTTCTTAGAAAGACAGTTCATTAGAACAAATAAGGCTTATACGAAGTTCTCCTGTTATGAGTAGCGTTGAACTACTCAGAATCCTATCAAAAATTTCGATATAGGTGGATTTCTCCATTGCCTTCACCACAATAGTATGCGCTTAATCACCACGTCGAAGAGCCATTTCGTATACCTGGGATTTATTCCCCAGGATTTACCGATGGCATTCCTACACATAAATAGGAAAATAATGGCCTTTTAGTCTCCGTCCTGTGTATTCTGGAGCCAGGATAGTTTGGAGTTCAGTATAATCTCAAGGTACTTCGCACTTTAGGTCACTAATTGTACTCCAGATATGTCCAAGATACAGGCACCGCAACATCATCCGCGTAAGCGACAGTCTTCAGTGAATCAAGTTTCCTGAGTAATGAATTAACTATCACCGAGTTAACTATTCCAGAGAAGTGGAGATAAAACTCCACCTATTTGCTACCCTGTAAATGGTAGACGCACTCATGTTGGATATTATAACCCTATTGGTTAGAAGTCTCCACATGAGGCTGATGATCGACTAGTGTATGTCCAGTCTGTTTTTTCCTTAATATTTTTTAAGGAATTTTATATTAACTAAATTATAATTTAAAAAAAATGGACGCGGTGAAAGAACGCAAGTAATAAAGACACGACCGAAAGGTTTTTTGGATACTTTGTAAGTAAGTTATTTATTTAATTTTGTGTTTTATAAAAGCCTACTTTTATAAATATATATTATTTTCAGCCAACCCCGTTACTTTCAACATTATAAGTAACAGGGTTTCCTACTATAACTTAAATCTAAACTATGGTACGTATTATAAGGTAAGTATTATTAATTCAATTATTTGTATTATTACTATTAAAATTCAAATCTTTTATTATTATTATTATAAAAAGAAAAACAAAAAATAAAAAGTGGCCAAACATTCCAGCCCCAGTGGAGGACTGAAGCCTTCACTCATCAGGCAGTGGAGCAAGTTTGTGGATTGGACGTCTAACTACGCCTTTTGTGGTCTTGACCACCCTAACCTTGCCGTCTTCGCTTTCGACGACGCTGACGACTCTCCCGATCAGCCAATTCTGCGGCGGGTAATTGTCTTCGTGGATTATTACCACTTGACCCAAAGTCCTCCGAAGTAGGAAGTCTGAGGTTGAATGAAGCTGAACCTCACCCCGTGTGACGCTGCGTACGACTCTACGGCCTTGCGACCCCTGTCGAACGCTTCTTGGAGGTCTTTCAGGACTCGGCTGGCTCCGACGAAATTCGTCGCGTTGTCGCAAAACACCGTCTGTGGAAGTCATCTCCTGGCAGCGAACCTTTTAAAAGAAAGAAGAAAGGAATCAGTAGATAGATCCGATATATTTTTAATGGAGGTCTACCACGAATTCTTAACGAAACGTTAACGGGACCACAAAAGTCTACACCGACAGTTAAAAACGATCGAGAAACTCTCACACTATTAGTGGGCAAATTTCCAATTATTTGGGACACAATTTTAGGTTTATAGCGGAAGCAATGTTCACACTTGCGAACTATTTTGATGCACTCTTCTTTCGCATTAATGAGCCAAGTGTTCTTTCGCGGAAGAGCTATTAAAGCTTTTATACCAGCATGACAATTATCAAGATGAAGATTTCGCAAATATAGTGTGACAAAGCTGTTTCTTTTCGGTAATAAAAGGGGAAATTTGGTATTATAGTCCAAATTTCCATTTAACAATCTTCCACCTACCCTTATTGGTGAAAATGATCTACTTTCTTCGACAAACGAATGAATAAATGGCGTTAATTTTTGCAAATTTGACGGTAAGACTTGAGATTTTTGCATTTTAGCTATCTCCTCAGAAAAATTATATTTCTGGACAGTCTCTACAAGTCGATAAAATGACCATTTAAATTCCTTGGCTGTAGATATAGAAGTGTTTTTAATTTTTCGCCTTTTCAGAATATCAACAAATACGAAAGAATATTTTTCTATCAGATCGAGCAAAGAGTTTTGTTAATCCTCTACTGGCAGAAAAATATTAGTTTTCTTCTTTTCTAGTGTTTGTTGGTTCTCTTTTAACTCAAAATGTTCGTTAACAGTTCATTTTGAACTATCGCTTAACAAAAACGAAGGTCCTTCAAACCAAATAGAATTTTTTAATTCACTGACATCACATCCTCTTAACAAAATGTCAGCTGGATTTTCTTTAGTTGGCACATGACGCTATATAACTAAATCTGAATATTATTGTATCTCAGCAACTCGATTAGAAATGAAAGTTGCGAGTGAGGATGGATGAGTTTTTATCCAGTGCAAAGTAATTTCTGAATCTGTCCAGAAATTAACACTCTCGATTTCAAAGCTTATCATAAACTTAATTCAAGTCCACAACTTAGCTAGTAGGTGAGCAGCTCATAACTTAAGTCCCGAAAGAGATTTAGTCTTAAGTGCAGCGACTTTAGATTTAGTTGTAAGTAGCCTTGAAACAATTTTATTTGAATCAGAACATCTAACATAAATGCAACAACCATACCCTCGAATAAAAGCATTAACAAATCCATGAGTTTGGATTTTTGCTGTCGAAATTGTTTGGACGAATATTGGGATTGTAATTGAATCAATTTCCATTAAACTAGATTTGAAATTTTTCCATGACGTATTTAGTCTCGTAGGAATTGATTCATCCCAGTCAAGTTTTTGTGTCCAAAGTTCTTGTAATAACATTTTAGCTTTTATAACTATTGGGCATAAAAGTCCGAGAGGATCAAACAAAATGTTTCTTTTAGTCGCTTTCAAATTTTGAAAATTGTGTTCCAAATAAGACTTAAATAAATCATTCTTCGGAACCCAATGTATACCAATAGCTTTAGCTGAATCGGAACCACTATGGAGTAATTTTTCATTTCGTAATGAACTTATAAAGTCAGGATGATTCGAGAATTATTTTGTTAGTTTAAAACCAGCTGAACTTAAAATTTCGTTGACCTGGTTACGAATTATATTTAGGTCTTGGTAGCTTTCAACTCCAGTTAACAAATCATCCACGCAGAAATCACTGCGAACAACTTTTCAACCGATAAGTAAAGTCTCTTTGAATAAGTCGCTTAAGTGAATCAGACATCTGATGGCTAAAAATGGCGCCGACGCCGTGCCGTATGTTGCAGTGTTCAATGGAAACATTTTAAATTTTCAAATGGATTCTGCCTCCAAAGGATTAATTGATAATTTCTATAATTTTCGCCAATTAAAACTTGACGATACATTTTTTCAATATCGGAAGTGATTGCATATTTATGTAATCGAAAACAGATCAATGTCGAATATAATTCCTCTTGTATTCTACCCTCAGTTAAATTTACACAAGATTTCGAAAATTAATTTGTTTGAATAATACCATTTAAATTCAACCTGCCTCCTTCTCTTTTTAATCATATTAGCTGTGCAAGTTCCACAGTTATCAAGTTTGGTTGAGAACCTGAATCTAAAAGAGCTCTGGCTAACATGAAATCACCAGAACTATTTCTTACTTTGACTACAGCCGTCGCTAAAATAATTCTTTCATCCGAAGGTGAATAATTCACTGAAGCATGAGAAGTTAACGGCTGTTCAGAGTAGTTGCTTAATTGATTATTATTGTAACTACACTACAAATTCTGCACTTAGATGATATACATCTGGCTTTTTCAAACAATTTATACATGCTGGCACAGATTTTATGAAATCAAATCCTTGAATTACAGGCTCAGCAGTAAAAGAAGAATTATTGATTATTAAATTGTTTATATTTTGTAATATTTAATGATGTTTTATTATTTTTTTGGTAGAATTATTGTCAGTTTTATTATTATTAAACCTCGACCTTGAAAACTCATCAGCAGCAATATGCTAATATCGTTTGTTCAAGGCGGCTTCACAGTCCTACCATAGTGGCAGCATTCCGAAGTCTAGCTGTTCTTCCCACTTGGATTTTGTGACTGGATCTACTTTTGACATCACTAAATGTATTAAAATAGCATTTGTTATTTTCTTATCGTCGCCTATAGATAAAAGCGAATCATATATTGCTGAAACAGTATCAATCATGCTTCGCAAAGCAGAAGCCGAAGGTTTTGTTATCTCTGGAAGATCAAAAAGTTTGGCGATATTATCAAAAAATATCAGGCACTCATTATCATATACCTTCTTTAAACTGGCTAATGCTTTGGGGTAATTATCTTCTGAAATCTGAAAAGCTTTGACTGTACCCAAAGCTTCGTCGGACAAGCATGATATCAAATGATTAAATTTTTCTATGTCTGTCAACGTCGGATCATTGTTCTCAAATCAGCTTAGGGAGCTTCATATTTGGGAGTCTTGATGTTTCAGGCACACTTGTTTTTCTATTTTTAGCCAAATGACTCAAAAACAATGATTTTGTGGTCACACAAATATCTTCAAGCTTAGCTCTATCATCATTATTGGGATCTAAATTATCCACTTCTGACTGAAGCTTCATTGCTTGCTCAATATAATTTGTAAGAATGTCTAAACGACATTCTAATTCAATTGGATTAAATGATATCGTTTTTCTCGAATGGATTGACGAATTCGCACAATATTTTGTACAACTTTAGCTTTCTTTGTTAATAATTTCTCCAAATTTTCATATTTGGAAGGAGAATCTTGGCGTCTTTTACCAGTCATTATTATTATGCTTTGCTATTAAGAATTATTAAAAAAATATATATATATATATATTTTTTTTTCAGTTATTCTCTCGTCGGTTACACAATATTCGGATATTTTTTTGAATTATTTCTTTATCCACATTTATCTATAAAGTTCAATTTATTCCAATTAAAAATAATTTATTTAATTTTCCGACAAAACTCCATTTTAATCAGCCTTTGGTAAAGCAAAATATATTTAATATTATTAATTACCAAGAAAAAATCGATATTTATTTATTAAAATTTCATAAAAATTGTATTTAAAATTATTATTTAAAGTATGAACACACTAACTTTTTAATATTTTAATATGCAATGATATATATAAGAACAAGTGGAATTGAACTTAACATTCTAATGAGCAACGAGAAGAAGAATAAGACACAAAATAAAATAGTGATAAACAATAATTTAACTATTTTTTGAAAATTAAAAATTATCACCCGCGAATAAGCATTTTTATTTTAAATATATTACAAAATAATATTTTTTTTAGCAAACGATTGCAATACCGACTGTAAAACAAGAAGTAATTCATTAAATTGTTTTTCTCTAAAAGAGAATTTATACGTGTGCCTGTGTGTATGTTTATTTATTATAAACAAAAGAATTAACACTCGCGATCGTTTCGCTTTTAAGAGTGGACTTTTGTTTATATAAAATATTAAACAAATAAAATATTTCAAAGAGAAGTGTAAAAAATATTTTTTTGTGTACGACTTGCAAAGAGGGATAAATTTTTGAGTAATTTACAAAAATCTCTTAAATTTGATTAAATTACTAGTTTAAGGTTTTTACACAAATATTTTTTACACTTGTTACCTGTTGTTCAGATAAACCAGAGTCAGAATTACTCTCCTGATTGGCTTCGGCTCTACAAATAATGCAGCGGCAACGACGGGGAATCTGGAACGGGCAACAATGGATGATGGCAGCAACGATGATGATGATCTATTGTTGTTGTTGATGTTTTTATGATTATAATTTTTATTGTTTTTTTGTAGTTTGTGTGTATTTATTATTTTGTTTGTTTTATTGTTTTGTTTATGATTATTTTTATGTACTTTTGTTAGTGTTTTGTTTAATAAAATATATTTTTTTAAACACAATTCACTTTTTTATTTTTAATTTAAATAAAATATTTTTCAAAGCACTTTTTTCCAATCACTTCACTTTTAATTGTTCTTTTCACTAGTCCCTGCCAAAATGTTTTTCCCTAATATTTTTTTAAGGAATTTTAAATTAACTAAATTATAATTTTAAAAAAATGGACGCGGTGAAAGAACACAATTAATAAAGACATGACCGAAAGGTTTGTTGAATACTTTGCAAGTAAGTTATTTATTTACTTTTATGTTTTATAAAAGCTTGCTTTTTAAATATATAATGTTTTCAGCAAACCACGTTACTTTTAACATTATAAGCAACAGGATTACTACTATAACTTAAATCTAAACTATGGTACGTATTATAGGGTAAGTATTATTAATTCAATTATTGCTATTAAAATTCAAATTATTTATTATTATTATTATTATTATTATTAAAAAACTAAAAACAAAAAATAAAAAGTGGCCAAACACAGTCTTTCCAGGGATACTTTGATTGCCTCCGGAGTCACATTATTAAAGGCACCTTCTACATCAAGGAAGGCCACTAATGCATATTCCTTATACTGGAAAGCTTCTTCAATATACCCTACGAGTGAATGTAATACAGTCCCAATAGATTTTCCCTTTATATAGGCATGTTGCTGCCTACTATACAAGACCGCATTCTATCTGATCGTGTAACAGCTTGAAGTTGTCCATTGGGATGATTGTGACGTTGACGTCATCTTGGTCGAAGTATATGAGGGCGTCCACGTCAACTACTTTGTTACTCGCTCAAAAAATTCACCCACAAACTCGGAGTTTGAATGAGTGTCCTCCTGAGCAAAAGAACTAGCAGTCTCCTCGCAAGACATTGCTTGCGGAGTTTAATTATCATTGATATGAACCGGTCTGTCACTGTCATCCCCTTGGTAGACTTACAGAAAGATTAACTCAAAGCCATAGTAAATCCCACTTTTCCCACTTTTCTCGAGAAGGGGTGGCAGGGACTCCTTATTCATTAGGAGGACTAGCCTCTTGTAGGATCCGTCAGATTCGGATACTCTGGTCACTTTAAAATCATTTGTGGGGATCTTAGGGTTACCGAACCGAATGAGTTCTAGAATCTCCTCTTGTTTGGATGGTTCCTCCGGTACACGCGTATGGCTATAGGCCGACATGGAATCTCTTCAATAGAAACCATGTTTAGATTAGTGCCGTGCCATAGGCCATCCAAAAGAGCGATCTCCTGCTTTAGGAGCAGTGCGATCGTTCATTTGAGCAGGCCATTAACTTTACTAGGTTACAATGCCACCCTGCATCTACACATTGGAAGGAGGGTCCGGGGTTCTCTTTCTGAATTTTCCAGAAGACTCTCATGACAGCTCGTATAAGATGGTTTTATGCAATTTCGCTATACGATTTGTTCATTAGGTTGTAGGGCTTTGGACTCTCTGTTTTGTAGCTGAGCCTCCTCCTCTGAACGTTGCATTTTATGTCCGTCATATGACGTGGGTGAGGGTTACGCTGCAATTCAGTCAACAGTGATTGAGCCCAGTTAAGAGAAACAAGTTTCTCAAGAGTAATGTACTCGGCAGGCTTTTTACCTAACCTATCCAGAGATCGTTCGGCGGTGAGCCGTCTTAAAAGGGCCTTTCCGACAGATGCGATGTGCCTCTGGAAAAAGTTTTTGCCCTTTTAGTTAGAAAGCTTAGTTCCAGAAACCGAAAGCTGGTTCGCATTTCCTTCACTTGCGGAGAAAGGTAACGCTGGAGTAAAGCAACTAAAATTCAAAATCTGAAATGGGTCCATATGGTACCGGCAAGCACTCAAATCCAAAAAAGTGTTTGAAAATAACAAGTTTTTTTCTTTCTTTTGATTTCTGTAATCACAGATTTTAGCATATGTGTCCAATTCCTTTATTGTAAACTAAAAACACTTGCAGAAATAGAACAACTTGTGTTTAATCAGTCTGTCGTTGACCAGTGTTAAATTATATCTTTGACAAGTGGTGAAACCAAAATTTTCAAAATTTTAATTTTTTGCATTTTTTCGATTAGAAAGTTTGCACCGTTTTGAGAATTATAAAATAAAGAATGTAATTATGAATCGTTTGGGATACATCTAGTTAATGTGCCCTCAATAGCAGCACTATAGGGGGTACCCAAAGTGGGGAGATAAAACGAGAATGGCTCTAAGAGGTGACTTTCTCGAGGCACACTCACAGCGTAATTTAAATGAAGTATCGCGTGATCAAAAAACGCTTCCAAATTACATTTTAAAATATAAAATAAAGATAAAATATTAAATTGCAAAAACGTTATAACTCTTTAAATTCGATCTAAAATTTTGTGAATTTCATATTAGCAGTTTTTACATTTTATGTGAAATTAGACTTATAATAACTACATCTATTCTGTTTTAGTTAAGCAAAAAAACCTAAGATCGCGATGTCTTTAATATGTCACAAATCGTCGAGGCACACTTAAGGCGCTAATTGAAATCGGTGGAAATGGATACTAATCTGAAGCTTATATCGGAATCAAGTGACACTCAAAAATATTTACGCGTTTGAATTTAATGCTACTTTTAACATTTTTGGGTGTGTATTTTTGATATTGAAAAATGTATTTTATAGTTATATAATTAATACATGTAACTTTTTATTTGTTAACATCATTTAAAGATTTTTTTGTGGTTAAATGTAAAAAATACATCAGCGAATTAAATGCATTTTGCAACATTTAGTTACAAATATTACATCACCAACATATTAACATATATATTAGCTACTATAATAGTTACAATATAACAAGGAAACTATATAATTATCATTTAGTTTACGTAAATTTAAACATAAATAGTCAAGATTATTATGATACATTTGAGCAAGAACCGAAGTTCCGATCTGGTTATATTTTGCTCTTAGGTATCAAAGTATCACCAGACACCATCGAAGTTCTATCTTCCGAATCGTAGCCGAACCCGTAATTAGCCGATCAAGAGCCAAAGAATTTATCTCGTCGGATTGTATTTAGAGTAGTTTTGAAAAACATTATCAGATTGAAAGCCAAAATATTTATCTCATCGGATAATATTTTGTGGACGAAAACCGAAGAATTTATCTCGTCGGATTTTGTTTTGTGACCAAAATCTGTAGTTAGCCGAACGGGAACCGAATTCAGATATTAAAAATTAATCAATGAATTTTATAAAATTAAAAACGAAAAAAATCTATGCATATTTTGTTGATTAAAATTTTTTAAATTTTTTAAAAAATCGCAAGGATCACTATTATTTTCGATTATATCAACTACAACGTATCACTTTTAATTTGTGTTTTAGACATATTGCTGTAGGTAAAAATTACCACATTTTTTTATACATTGTTGAAAATAGAATTTTGCAATTTTTTTTTTAGATTTTGTCTTACACCTTCATAACACTGACGCCGTTCACGCGAACAGATTTGTGTTTCAATAAAGCCAGTTAATATTGATACAAAATAGCATTGATGTGCCATTAAAAAAATTACAAATTTTTTTAAACCCCAAAAGTAAACGGATTTGAAGAAATCTTTTTATTTTTTAAGTATGATATTTACCTGTTTGCTTTTTGTTTTAATTTAATTATTTTGTAAGTTTTTAAATTCTTATTGACTAGTGAAACTATCCAATATATTAGAACGTAATATTTTCTCCAACTTGTTTGTGAAAACCAAAATATTTCCACTCAGGTTTAAATTTAACTGAAAGAAATTTTTGTATTCGTGCAAGTTCATTTCCAAACATAACTTTTCGTCCTTCAAAGTTATAGTTTACCTTGATAAACAACCCATATGACCACAGAATTCAAAAATAATAACAAATACACGACTTATATAAAATTTAAAATACATCTCCTACATTATACAGCTTTTATAATTCTAGCTCCATTTTAATAAAACTCTTAAAAATAATATTAAACTATCAATTTGAATGCCTTTTCAGGCAGTCAACGTTGCCACATTCATATTTTTTAAGATATGCTCTTGATTACTTGATCTGTTAACATTTATAAAATGCATTTTTGCTTCTGCTGTAAAAAGTTGAAAAGTGTGGTTATAGTCTTTTTCATTTTAGTTGACGATATATAGTCCTAAGTATGTGAAAATTCACTAGAAGGGAACTTGTGGTACCTTTTAGTTTTTCTAATGGTACATTTTGATTTTTTTTGTAATAATTAACCTAGAAGCATGACATTAAAGATGATTTGTCATAATGGCACTTTTTGAATTTTCTATAATATTGAATCTAGAAACATGGAATTATGTGGGTAAGATGGGAGACTTTGTGGTACTTTTTCGCTTTCTAATGGTACTTTTTGAGTTTTCTACAATATTGTACCTAAAAATATGAAATTGGATGTATATGGTCCCAAGTGAATGAGAATCCATAAGAGGTAGTACTTTTTCTAGTGGTACTTTTTGAATTTTTTTATAATCTAGAAACATGAACTTATGGGTTAGAATCCACAAGAGGGCACTTTATAGTACTTTCTCGTTCTTCTAATGGTACTTTTTTAATTTTCTATAATATTGAACTTAAAAATATGAAATGTGCCTTGTCCTAGGTGGGTAAGAATTCAAAGGGGAATTTTAGAGTTTTCTATAATATTCGAAGTAGAAACATGGAATTAATTATAAGAAGTTCTATTTGAATAAGATCCTATATAAAAAACTTTGTGAAAGTTTTTGGAGAGTCTTGGAGGATAAAAGCGTTTAGAAATGTGCCGTGAAATGTAAGAACAAAATTTAAATAGTGTTTTTTCATCCCAGAAAAATAACAGCTGCCAAGTTATATCTTGTATATGTAGAAGTCCCACAAGTCTGATAACCCAGCGGCGGGTGGTTAAATTGTAATGGCACTAAACTGTTTCCCGTCCGGCCAAAAACGAATGCAGACGCGCAGATTTTTCGAAAAAAGTCAATTTTTCAAACGACTTTTTTGATTGAACATTAGATTAATATTTTGGCTATTATTTTTATGTATTTCATAAAAAAAATATCAAATTCAGTGTTTCAAAAATAATTTAAATAGCTCCAACAACCAATTTTGGAAATTTTTCTAATATAAACCATATTTAATAAATTTAATCTATTCTTACAAATATTATCTGGTTACACCAGCAACACTCACTAGTATAAATGTATGTTGTTTATAGGTGCATATTGAAATACACAGTAGAATAATATTAAATAATGAATTTTACAAATTTTGACACGAGCTGTCAGTTTTGAGGTCATTATATTTATTATATTTGTTAAAACGGCCTATAGAGACATTTTATATATAAAGTAGTGAATTGGTAAATAAGTCTATTTTTATATTATTATATTATTTTTTATTGAAAACTGAAAAAAAATTGTTGTGGAAGCTATTTAAATTATTTTTGAGGAATGAAATACTGATATTTATTTTATACAATACATAAAAAATAATAGTAAGAATATAATTTTAATATGTTTTTTGTGCAATTTCAAAATTAATTTTTTCACAAAATCTACATTCCAACATTTCTAAATGTATTTTATGACACTTTTTATAGATCTATAACCATGATAAAATTCATCATTTTCGATCAATACTGGACGTAGAGTACAAATTAAAATTAATCTAAAATTTCTTTATTATTTCAGGGTGACTACAAGATAATTTTTCTGAAAGATTTGGTCCTCTTCGAATTCAATTCGATCCGACCAGTAGTTCAGGAAATACGGATTTTTTACCAAAATGTTTGCGATCGGCCCCTGTGATAACATGTGATAAGCTACCGGGTGCCCAAGTTAACTACCTCGAATATGTAAAGTTGCAAAAAATCGTGACTTCTAAAAATAAAGTCCGATTTTAAAGATTTTTTATTTCTGTAAAGTGCTCAGCAAGATAAAGAAAAGATAAACTTAATCACCAATTTATCTCTTACACTTAAAAAGATATTTACGCTTGAATTTTTGATTTTTTGTCTCGACTTTATTTCATTTTTCGGGAATAAGTCCCGAGGTATAATTTTTAAATATTCTGTAATTTGAAATATATTGCTGAAAAAATTTTTTAGTTATCTCAAGTCGCCTAGACATGAAAAATGATCAAAGTCCATCCAGCATTGGTCGTAGATGATGAAATTTAGAAAAAAGACTGCACTCTGAAATTAGCATGAAAAATGGTCTTTTTAAAAAAATATAGTGCTATACTTTCACTTTTTTCTCAAAGTTTTTCTTTAATAGAAAATTTTATTCTCTTTGAATATTTCAAAAGACAAGGCTTCATAGACAGTGGATAAATACATTCTTAATTGATTTAGGTGTGCACTCTACATCCAGCGTTGATCGAAAATAGTGAATTTAGAAAAAATTTAATTTTTATCGATTAATAAAAAATGTTACGCGAGTTTTTTTTTTAATTTATTGGCGGTGTTAAATCATAAAATAGATCTATATCGATTTGACACTAAATTGCTTCCCGCGTGCCCAAAAACGAATGCAAGAGTGCAGATATTTTGAAAAAGTCTAGACGAATTGAGATAATTAAAAAAAAAAATCCGCATATTATTTCGGAATATATTGTAAATTACAGAATATTAAAAAAATTTCCCTCACATACCTCAGGACTTATTACCGAAATACATAATAAAGTCGAAGCAAAAAATCAAAAATTTAAAATTTAAGCGTAAATATCTCTTTAACTCTATGAGATAAGTTAGGTCACTAAGCTTATTTCTTCTTTACAGAAATAAAAAAGTCTTTGAAATCGAACTTGACTTAGCAGTTACGATTTTTTGAAACATTTACATACTCAAGGTAGTAAATTTTGACATCCTTTAACTTATCTCATATTACAGGGTGATTATTGCTAGATGATTTTTCTGAAGGCCAACACATCTAAGACAAAAGGAAGTTTAGAAATATGTTATAAGAAGAGACCACTTAAAAATTCAATATTTGATTTATCGCTAGTACTGTTCTCTTTTTATGCAAATATATTTAATATATATTCACGATTTTTCCTCAATTTTATAAATCTTTATTTTATTTAACTAATTACTATGGTTTTCAATTACTAAACGATTAGTCTATAATTTCATTTATTTAGTTACATAGCTGTTCAATTAATTTATCAAGCAACACAACACACATACTAATATAATATCGTCTATCATTTGTAAAAGTACCTTTACACAAACACATTCATTCCGAAACTAAAAGCCATACCCAACAAACACTTTTATTTGTGTTAAGATCGATCTAAACACAATTATTTTAAGTTTCAAATTTGTATTGAAATTTTGTTCTAATTTAGAAAACTTAAGAAAGTTTAAAATAATACATACAAGTTATAAAATGCAAAAAAAAAAAAAAACAAATAAGAAAACCATATGATGCGATACACCGATTTTCAAAGAGGGTTTCATATGGAGCCTGAGGTTAATTTTGGACTGATTATTTTTAAATTTGGAAGTGATTTTTGGAAGTGGATCTTATTGGGGAGCTATGGTCAGTTATGAACTAATCCTAATATAATTTGGCTCTGAACTTCCTGCTGTTATAAAACTTATTTGTGTCAAATATTATTTTGATTTTTGGAAAAGGGTTAATTATGGACCGATCTTTGGCGTATTGACTTATGCTTATATTAAATTTATTTATGCTGAATTTAACTATAATCGTGATATATTTACGGCATTTTAAGCATTAAACTCCTATTTTGGAGAACATTTGTTTAGGGGCTAGGTGAAATAATGGTTCAATAGGATTGGTCCTTGTGTCAAAATAATCATATGTGCTAAATTCCATCGAATTAGCTTTAAAATTGCGACCTATGCACAAGGTTTACATGGACAAACATCATTAACTCAAATTCTGAGTCAATTAGTATACTTAAACGTGGTTGTTGGAATATTTTTTCTGTGTGTTACAAACATCAGCACAAACGCATAATACCCCAACCACCAGTGTTCCCAATTTTGCCATTTACTGGCTAAATTTACCAATTTTTTATTACAATTATAATTTTATATATTAACTTGTAGGTTAAAAATAACTCAGAGCTTGTAGATTAAAAATAATGATGTGATGAAAACAGTAGAATCTTAATATTTTTAGCATTTATTTTGTGACAACGATTTAAATAAATCTTCCTCGAAAAAAATATTAGAAAAAAATAAATTAAAAGATAAATCTATAAAACGAAGCCTATTTTTACATAATGTAACTTTTATATGATTATAAAAAGTACTATTTAACAATACTTTTTGTTCCTAAAAATTTTTAAGCATTCTTCGTCACCAAAATTTTAGAACACTGCCAATAACCTAAGGTGGTATTGGGTATAATAAAAATTATTATTATTATTATTATTATTACTATTATTATTATTACTATTATTATTATTATTTCATCAAGTACAATTGCTTGGAGTTATTTAAATAACATTTTTAAATTCCCTAGTCAAATGGTTGAATGTTTTAGTTGATCCCAAGAAAAAATATTGTATTTAACTCAGAATTAAAAAGTTCTGTCAAATGCTGGAAAGTGATAAGTATTATACACTATTGTCCAATTCGCAACCTCAGTTGTATCGATGTATATATGTCCTAAAAATTTTTAAATTAATTTACTTGAAAAATATTTATGACATATATCGATACAACGATACGACAGAGGTTGTGAGTAGGGCATATGTACTGTATTTAAATTTTATTTTTAACTACTCATTTAATTGTTTTTGAAATATATGCTGGGTATTAATTTGACTGATTATATGTAAGGACTTTTATGTACGAACGTGTTTATTTGTATGTGTTTATATGTATTCTTGTGGATTTGTATTTTACGTTTCTAAACCACATGCAATAAAACAATTAACTTTTGTGAGTGATTACCAGTACAAATTTATTATAAAACCACAAATTAAAACCCTACAAAAAGATTATTTAAAATCCAGATTATTGTTGAATTTGTTGCTGTTGATTTTTATATCACACGGATATTTGTTTATTTAAAAAACCTTCAAATAAAGAATTTTAAAATAAAATATTTAACAAGTACACTAAACGTATATGTATGTGTTATGGAATAAAGCAGCATTATTTAATATGAAAATCTTATTTTTTTATTTTTTATTTTTTTGTAATTGTCAGACTTAACTTGACAATTTCTCTATATTTTTTTCATCATAACTATAAAACCGTATTCAAAGTATGTTGTTTGATTAAGAAGCTTATTATTTATTTATGTAGAAGTTTTACATCTTCTCCATTTAAATATTAGACATTAAACATTTTTAAATATTTACTAAATTTAATTGAAATGGTCAGTTATTTCTATTTTTTTCCAACCCAAAGTATTTGAAAATTTTTTGAAAGTATTTAAGTGTTGTCTAAAACAAAGTATAGTATGTTGAAAATATAACTTGAAAAAAGAACAAAAATCACAAAAAGAACAAAATCAACTTACGACCTGAAATTAAGTATTGTTGTATATTATACTATTTGGATATTATTTTTTTCTTTTTAACGATAAAAACCGACAAAATGGAATATAGTGAACATTTTCTATTCTAGAAACGTTTAAGTACAGCAATTTTTGTTTTTTATCCTGTGTTTAAGTCATTTTTACTAGGGGTCGTTACAACAACCACACAACGTTCGTTAGTACGTTCGTTGGTATAACAATTGCTATGTTATTTAGAAGTATCACTGCTATAAATAAATGTAAATATGTATGTAGTATGTGATTGTAATACATTTGCAATACACTTTGCACAAAACATTCATGATGCTACAATTGCCATTTGAATTACAGCAGCAACAATTGTTGTTCTTACTACGAACAACGACTTACACCTCGCTCTTGCAGTCAAAACATCTGTTGTATGACCAACCGCAGAACGTTTTGTAAAACAGCAAAATATCACCAACACAGGCACACAATAAAAAAAAAACAAGAACAAAAGCAACTACAGAAGCAGCAACAGTAATAACAATAAAAATGAAAACGAAATTGCAAAGAAAACCAAAAAAAAAAAAAAATAGGACAATGGTTGTGGTTGGTTGTGTTTCTTCTTCTCTTCTTTTGATTTCTTCTTTTTTTTTTTTTTTGATTGCAATGGAAAAAATTCACTTACCTTTGCTATTTTTGCCATAAACACTTTGCACTTTACTTGCTTTTGTATTTCAGCAACACCGCAATGACTGTTCACCACCACAAAACAGACGCCTGGTTGTTATTTTTGTAGCAATACTATATGGTTACAAACTCACACACATGTACTTTATACATGACGTCACCTAAAATGTAAAAGGTCGTAACCACTCAAAAATCGAATGATAGTTTTTTTTTTGAACTATGATTTACTAATCTAAAATACATCTGCACAAAAAAATCTCATATTCATATCCTTAAGATATCTGTTTTTCTCATGACAAACAGACGTATTTTTTACTCGCTCAGAGATTTTTAATTATTCGTCCAGATTTAGAGAAAATTAAATATATAATAATACGCGATTGTCAATTTTATTAAATATAAATGTAAAAACCTTTGCAAATATAAAAACAAATCTAATTTATATAAATAAACAAAAAAAAAAAGAAAATTCGTGATAAAAAAGTGTTACACTTCAGTTATACATAATTTAAAAGAGTCTATGAGTTCTCAGTACAAGAGTCGACTCAGTTTAAACGCCAGAAATGCTTATATGTATACTTCTAAACGGGAAGAGTGCAAAAAATCCAAATATTTGTGATCCAGAGTATAACAAAAATTATTTAACAGCCAAACCAATTGAGAGAGCTCGCTCTTGTTCCCCCGTAATTCAATTAAATTAAGAAAATACACAAACAATATCATCATCCAAAAATTGTTTAGAACAAAACATAAAAGAAAATATTATAAAACAAAATCCAACAACAACTCCCATGAATTTAAAAACAACACAACCATTGGCTGTTAATACACAAGTATGTAAACCACTACCAACAATAACTAGTGAGAGTTTAAATGTATTTAAACCTACCAGTAATCAAGATAAAAATGATGGTACACAAAAAGTGATATACCGAAAAATAATATAAGTAACCACAAAATCTCAAATTCCATCAGATATTCTTAAATATGTAAGTTCTAACAAAAGAAATTTAAGCCCCCAGAAAAGTTTTACCTCTGGTAAGAAACAAAAGGTAATTTAAACACTTGATGAATAACCATTTTGCTCTATTGAGTGATGGTATAGAAAATAATCATACAAAAGATGATAATTCTATTCAAAAATAACCCACCAATAATATATCTACATGAGGTTAGCTCCAATTATTTGGTTAAAACATTTATTGAGGTGCAAGAGGCAAAAAATAATAGCTTAGAACTAAGGATTGTTATAGAAAAATCTCTCATTACCTGAACAGTAGTAAAAATACTTTTATACATATTAGCTTAAAGTAGTAAATGTTTGGCTGTTGTCATTAAAGGAATAGAGTCCAGTGTTGAATCAATTGAACTCAAGGAGACCGTGGAAAAGATGCGTTATCAAATAAAAGCTGTGGTAAAAATTTTTAACAAAGATAAAATTCCCTAACTATTGTTTACAGCTGAGTTGGAGCCGAACGAAAATAACCTAGAGAAAAACGAAACGCATTCTCTATATACCTATTGAATCGCAGAGTCACTATAGAGGAACATCTTATGAGAAAGGGGCCTGTCCAATGTAGCAATTGCCATGAGTATGTTTAGCATGCGGAGATATATATTCATCATCTCAGTGTGATACTGTGAAAAAAGGCCTCAAGAGCAAATATGGCAACTGTGGTGGCGACCATTCAGCTAATTACCGCGAGTGCCCAGTGTTGAATATATTAAGAGAGAATAAAAGCTAAAAAGATACGGCGTTGTTGAAGTAGCACCTGTAAATACTATTGCTAAACAAAGAAATTCTTAAGTAAGTGTTAGTAATGAGAATATGGCTTCAGTTAAGCCGAATTTGAAAATTTATCAATCGAATATAGCCAATCCAGGAAATGTCTCTTATGCCAAAGTTTTATGAACTATTTTCCAACAACCTAATGTCCCCCAAAATTCGTGAGGTTAAAAACTTTAATACAAACTCTTACGAAATATGACAAAATATATATATCATCCATGCAAAACACAATAAAAGATGTTTTAAGAGTGCAGAAATAAATGATTCGAATACTCTTAATAAAAAAAATGAGTTATTCGAGAATATGTTTTTGGAATGCAAATGGTTTTTACCAACATAAATTGGAAATATCATACTTCATGAAACAGAAAAATATTGATGTGACACAAATAGATACAAATTTTATATTACAGGTTATTCATTCTATTTTATAAATCATCCTGATGGTAAAGGTCATGGTGGCACTGGTACATTAATTAGAAATCGAATACCACATTATGTCCGAGATAAATTCTCAAAAGAATACCTTCATGTAACGTCTATTCACCTTGAGTGTTTCGCTGGTAATTTAACGCTAAGCTCGGTGTATTGCCCACTACGAATTTCAATGACCAAACAGAAATTTAAAGAAGTCTTTAACACACTTGGAGATCGTTTTCTGGCATGTGGCGTCTATAATGCCAATCACACTTACTGGTGTTCTAGATAGATCAATTCCAGAGTACACAACTTTATAAGGTGCTAGTTGCTCGCAAAAATTACATAGATTTTGAGTTCCCTGGACATACAACGTACTGGCCGGCTGATCCTATATCTAAAAATTTAACCGAAATTCAATAACTACAGAAATTTCATGACTTAACTTCTGACCATTCTGTAATAATAGAAGGACTAGCATACCAAACTATGGATACTTTCTATAGGACAAATTGGCGGAAATGTAGAAAACACCCACACAAATCCATATTTTCAGTGTGAGGAAGATATAGAGCGAAGTACGTCAACGACTTTACGTCGTTAATTAATTCGGCCTTAGATCATTCAAAAAGTCAAACTTTCAAAATAAGATAATAAGCATATTTCCAATCATGACATTGAAAAGACTTCTTTTTGAAAAAAGAAAACTTAGAAGAGAATGGCAACAAACCAGATCATCAGTTACAAAGCTGAGGCTGTCCACAGCAATTAAAAAACTAAGAAAATTCCTACAAATAGAAGAAGATCGCCAGAGCAGAAAGTTTAAAAATAATTAATATACAAACTTTTCCTTATGGAAGGCAGTGAAAGATATTAAGCCATCGGTAGAGCCACAAAGTCCTTTAAGGAAAGCTGACGATACCTGAGCTCGTACTTTAGAAAATAGCGCCAATTTATAGCGCCAAACTATTTAAGCTCATTCTTTTAACCGAATCCCCAAAACAAATAATTTTGTATTGGCGAATAACACCTGACACTACATCAAATTACGATCTAATTGTTGTTAGCCCAAAGGACATTAATACACTTATCAAAGAAAATAAAAATATTATAAAATAATTAAATGATTAAAAGCCTAATGATCATTGCCATAATCGTGCTGTCAATAATTTTCATTGCGATCTTAAAGCTAAGAGTTTTCCATGTTTTTGAAAAAAAAACTTCAGATTAAGTTCAGATTTATAAAAACTTCAGATTAAAGTGATACCAAAGTCAGAAAAGGATTCTACTATACCATCTTCTTATAGAACTATTAGCCTACTATCTTGTTTGTCGACGTTGTTGGAAAAAGTATTTCAAAAGAAAATTATATCATTCTTGAACGATAGAAATATCGTCCCAGTTCACCAGTTTAGTTTTCGTGAAAAACATGACCAATGAATAAGTGAATCGTCTAACCGGATACATAAGGAAATATTTTGTTCAGCTATTTTTAGATATCGCGCAAGCTTTTGATAAAGTATAGCCAAAGGTTTAATATATAAAATTAAATGTTTCTACAACCGTGTACTCAAAAATTGCTAGAGTCCTACTTATCTAGCCAACTTGATACATATATATACCTCCGATGTGAGGAGACATGGTGAAAAGCTAGCTTATATGAGTAAATGAATTAAAAAGTAACTACATTGCATTCACCCTCAGAAGAGGAAATTGTCCTCCTGTTACATTTAAAGACATAAGTATACCCCAGTCTGATCATGTTACACACATATATTGGTATTCATTTAGATAAGCGACTAACTTGGTGTCATCACATAGAATCCAAGAGACTTCATATGAAGTTTAAAGCTTCTAGCATTCAGTGGTTAATAAACAGGCAATCAAAACTAAGCTTTGACAATATAGCCATCTTGTATAAAATCGTTTTAAAACCAATTTGGACATATAGCATCCAATTATGGGGAATAGCCAGTAATACGAGTATCGACATTATACAGAGGGCCCTAATCAAAAATTCTTAGAGCCATGACGGGTGCACCATGGTATATAAGAAATGAGAATATCCATAGAAACTTAGGGGTTCCATTGGTAAGAGGCGAGTCTTAAAAGCACAGTGAAAAATACATTATAAAACTGCAGAATCACCCAAACCCTTTTGCAAGACTTCTTTCTGAAGTTCAAACAAATTCAAGGCTTCGTAGAGCCGATTTCCACCCCGTTACTAGTAAGATCAATTGTTAACTTAGTTAAGTTCTCGTTAGAGATCAATTGGTCTTTAGTGTTTAGTTTTAAGATTTAAATACATATTGTGAGGCCTTACAAAAAGGGAAATTCTATATATAAATAAAACGTTAAAAAAGCCCGTAATATCAAGTTCATAAACAAAACAACATAAAATCAGTTCTATTGAAGAAAAATTTGTTTTGAAGAGTGTTTTGTGCTTAATCTATTTTTGTTGCTTCTACTGTAAAAAATTATAAAATGTAGTTACGGCCTTTTGCATTTTATGTGACGATATGCACACTCTGTAGCATGTACAGCAAATACAGTAGAAAGACTTAATAAATGCAAGTATTGAGAGTTCAGAGTTGCCAGATTTTTTCAATATTGATATCGATGCTAAAATTAAATTAATTCAGCAAGAGAAAGAATTTTCGAATTGTTAAGACATTAAGATAAGTTAATGTTAAGTAATGGTTAAAACCTGCAGCAAACCTGAATAAAGAAATTTTTATTAAAATGCAAAAAAAAAAATTAAATTGCTTGGAAAACTTTCACAATTTCTTCAGTAGATGCAAATTAAGTGTGAAGCACAAATTTTGTGTGTTTAACAGAATGATCATCAACTTGAACCACGTTACAATGAAAAAGCTTATTATCTTATTACTCCTAAATTAAATATATAAATGATATAATCAATGACGGACTGTGGAATTTGCTACAACGATTTATACTTGCACAAAACTTATTTCTGCTGAATTACATATAAATCGACATGTTTCAGACGTTTATGTGGGTTAGACTCCTATTCTGGGAATAATATTTTATGAGGTCTAGGTGAAATAATGGAACGATTATAATTAATTTCAGTTACACTCACACTGCTGAAAAACCCACTTTTTCTGGCATAAATTCGAAAAGCATTGTTAGTGCATTTTTGATGTTTTATCGAAGTCATGCTATCTAAAATTAACAACAATATTTACTGAAACCGATATTATGTATTTTTTCCTTAAACCTGTATAATACAAAAATTGACTACATTTGATATATTTTAATTATTTTTAAGTCTTTAGATTTTTATTGATTAGTGAAACTAGCCAATAGTTTAGAACATAATATTATAACCAACTTGTTTGTAAAAATCAAGATAATTCTGCTCAGGTTTATTAAAGTTTAACTGAAAGATAATTGACGATTGAAAGAGTTTGCCGAAAACTGCTGGCACTATCTAAATGGCTGCATAAAGTAGACACTTTGGCCAACACTTTCATACTTTTACATTCGTGCAATTTCATGCCCAAATATAACTTTCGTCTTTCAAAGTTATAGGCTACTTTGACGAACAACCCATATGATCATAAAACTCAAAAATAACAGTAAATACACGGCTAATATAAAATTTAAAATAAGGCCTTAAAACACATCTACATTCTAGCTCCGTTTTAATAAGAATGTTAAAAATAATATTAAACTACTACAACCAACTTGAATGCCTTGTCAGACTTTCAACGTTGCCACATTATATTTTTTAAAATATGCTCTTGAATATTTTATCTGTTACCATTTATAAAATCCATTCACTTTTTACAATGTCTTAAATTATTATTTTGGAATTTCTGCAAAATAATATAAAATAATAACTGTGACAGGTAGAAAATTTAAATAAGAAGATTTTTAAAATGGTTTAAAGAGGGTTAAAGATCTGTTAATATAACAGAATATCTTTTCGGAATCAGATATGTGTAGTATATACGATTTATCTTAAAAAAATATAATTTTACTCGCGCCCAGATAAAACAAATGCCAAATTTATTATTTTTGACAAAAATGCCCTATATCTACCATATATATATATATATATATATATATATATATATATATATATATATATATATATATATATATACTATTACTATTACTATTTCATACATAGAACCATGTATATCTATATATTTTCATACACAATTAGTTAAGCAAGTGACCTTCAACACGACGGTTTACGGCTCATTTGGGTCCTTCAGGTCCCAGTAACATGGATGAGCTACAGCTCGCAATTCTACACATTAAAGTCGATTTTCATCATTTCTAATGTCTAATGAGAAATATACCTAAGATTAAAAGAAATTTATTCTTCAATTATGAATCTTTGATTTTTACCTCGACTTTATTTTGTTCCGTAGTGTAGGAATGAATGTTATTTCAATATCTGAATTCCTTCGTCTTGCCACGAAAAATTACCAAAGTCAAATGGTTAATTAGAGAATAAAAATTTTATAAATAACACAGCTAAAGACAATCATATATTATTGTATATGGTCCATCTATGAAAATATTCGAAAATACATTTGGAATATATACGTACATTTATATCAAAAATGTTATCATATATGGAACTACAGATATGAAATTTTATTCATATATGATGTCATATATGAAAACGTTTTCCAAATCTGGAAGCATATATGATCTATCCCAAAACACTTTCTTTTGGGAACTTGTATGTCAATGAGTTTGAGATATTAAAAAAAATATATTAAAGCTACATTACCTGAAATGATTATTTATGTTTTGGCTAATAAAATTGTATACGATTATAAATTGATTTAAATAACAAACTTACATATTTGTATTATTTTATACAAACATCTTTAACAAATTTCCCTGTTTTTACTATATTTCGTATAATAGGTTTGCATACTAAATAAATTGTGTCTTTGATAAAGTGTTTGTCAATATATTCAAAATAAATTTTCACAAAAATTAAATTGAAACAAATATAAAAATGTTTTAACAATTTTTATATTTTTTTTTTTTTTTTTTTGTCATTCGGTCAATTATTAGTGTTAAAAGATGGTAAGGGGCTAAACATTCCAAACAGTTATTGAAAATATCCACTATTTTTTTTTATGTTTAATCTAAATTAGGAAAGTTATGCAGCGGTCCAACAGCCAAAAACTAACAACAGACTGCAATATTAGAAAAAACATATATAGCGAAATATATAAAGATAAAAGGCGACCACTAGGTCTTCGGCAATCATCAGTGGCAGTGGCTGATGTTGTGGTTGTGGTGAGAAGGGTGGAGGTACGACATACGATCATATCGATTAAGTACGTTATTGCAAACAGTGTCATAGTGAGGAATTTATTTTATTTATTTCGCTGCATATTTAGAACCAGCTGCCGTGATAATGTTCTATTTCCATTGTATTCTGTTAAAAGGAAATATGGAATGGAATAGTATGTATATCAAATCCATATGATATTTTTCTCAATGTATGTATTTATATTGCAGTTTTTGCATTAAAACATGTATCTTTCAAAAAAAAAAAAAAAAAAAATATTTATTGTATGTTGTTTTGATGTATGGATTATATATCTATGTATAACATATATGAAGTTTCATTAGGTTTGGATCCGAAAATTGAGGGTATATAGAATTATATGACCATATACATATATTTACTGTGAATGAAATTATTTTCTTTATAGATTTTAATAAAGATTAAAAAATACAGCAAATGTGTTTCATTTGTACAAAAATTATCATGTAGAAATAATTAAATATTCTCATAATCGTCATAAAAAATTAAAGATGTTGATTACCATTTTTTAATTATTGAAGAGTAACTTTTAAAGTTTAAAATGAAAGCAACATCTATGTATATCAAAAACAAAATATTAAATGTTAGTGGATAATTATCAAAAATATTTCCATACATATCTTAATTTGAATTTTATGATTAACCCAGTTATCAAGGGAGTTGTTAACTGTGGAGAGTAGCTTTCATTTTAAGTTTCAAAATTCTACTTAATCAAATTTGCAATTTCCACATATATTAAATATAGAATATTAAACGTGAAAGGATATGTATATAAAATATTTCTATTCACACCATATTTTGATTCTAATGATGAACTGAGGGATTTCCTAATTAAGATAAAATGTCGATATATTTGCTCGTTACGATTTTACAAAATTTTGCATTAAATTTTTTAATGTTAAGAAAATTGAATTTTTTGTTTTATTTTTAAATGTCAATGACATGTTTATATTAAATTCACAAACACTATTTTATCATGACAGCAACCAATTTATTTAGTTTCCAAACAATTATATGAGTTAAATATTGATGAAATAGTCAAATTAGTTAACTACTATTAAAAACCAACTGTATTCATATATAAAAAAATATTTTATATATGACACCATATATTAATAAAAGTTTTTTCATACATGAGTAGTATATAAAAATATATGACCTTTTTTACCTGGGAATTAATTTTAATTATAATTCATAATATAGTTATTGATGTATATTAACAAATATATAGGGATATATATACATACCCCCAATTTTCGGATTCAAATATATATGTAACTCCATATATGTATAAATATATGATCAATGCATATTACTTTTATCTGAGAGTTTATTGATCTAAGAAAGAATAAATATGTGAAAAGGCAATATTTTCATACAAATGTCCATTAAACTACATCAAAATTTATAGACTTTTGAATTTTGACCGTATCTCCCACTGTAATCATTTAATGGGTTGTAAAAAGATATTGAGTGATATATTAATGAAAATCCTTGCTATTATCTGCTTTTCTTTGTAACTAAATATTAAAGAGTCGTAATCTACACATAATTATCTATCAAACAAGATAAAAAAAAGAACAGATCGGTTAAAAAATTTTAAAGTTATTACGAATTCCCCAGACCATTAATGTGATAATTTAGACCACTTGTGTCCTTTTTTAATTTTATTTCCTGTAGTGATTTCTATAAACCTGCATAATTTTTTTTTAGAATTTTTTGAAATTTGTTTTAAAAATTTGAAATTGGAGTTTTAAAACAGTTTTAAAAAAATCAACATTTATTAACCAAGAATGGAAAGGACTTTGATTTGTTCTGCAGAAACAAAAACTTATTTTTCAGTAATTATTGTTCAAATTTAGTTAAAAATAGCTGTTCCCTTAGTGTATACTTCAGTGTAGACTTAGCTAAGAAAAATTTAACTAAAAGTTCACACTTAAGGAATATTTCATAGTATAAGGAAATAGTAAAGAAATTCTCTCATTTTGTAACTAACGGAGCTATCAAAAATACGTAACTGTACAAGAATAAATTAAATACGCTATTTTTTACATCGGAATTATATTGATTATTTTAGGTTAGTTTTGGATCAGTTCATTTAGATTTAATCTTGAACAGGTGTAAAAAGACCTGTTATGTAACAAGTGTTCTTTGAACACATTCCGATACCAGTTTATTTTTAACCGACACTTAACAAGTTCATTTAGGTTAGTTCTCCGACCTATCCTAGGGTGGCAGAAAGATTAATTTCTTCCTCCTAGGTTAACAGGTCCCGTTCATACAAAGTGTGCAGATCCGATAAGGCATGGGTTAAGGATATCTGATTTCATTAATATTTTACACAATTTGTAGGGGGAGTTACGGTAAAAATTTAAAAGCCGATAAATTTTTGTGCGGTCTAATGTACATACGTATATTCACAATTTCAAATGCAAAATTTGAATTGGTACGCCAAAAAAGCTATGTTATTGTTAAGTTTTTGAAATCTGTAATTAAAATCAATTATTGTTTACGTTTAAAATAAAAATAAAATAAAAACAAGTTAGAGTGATATATTCGGCTGTGCCGAATTTTATATAACCTTCACCCGCGTTGAGTTGTGTTTAAGGTTTGGGGTAAGGGAAATCCCTGGATTTCTCGGGATTTTTTTTTTTAATTTTCCCGAGAAAACGCGAAATTTAATATTAATTTAATACAGTAGAAATATAAATGTTTTTATCACTTCAATGAAAAATTTATATTATTTCACACAGACTACTTGCTAAAGGCATTTTTAGATGATAATACTAAATTTTAAGATTTATCAAAAATTCGATACAAAAGTAATATTTTAAATTATTTAAAAACATTCGATTTTCATATTTATCAATAAGGTATTTTTTCTATCTTATCAAAAATAAGGTAAGTAAGTTTTCTAAATAAATTAAAAAGAAAAAATATTGAAAGAAAAATAAAAATCAAATTAAATATAAAATAATTGTATTACCGTCTGAAGTATTCCTTATCGAATCTTTTAACATACTGATAAAATACGAAATATTTTATTTTTTATAATTTAATGAAATTTCAAATCAATTTTACTTTTGACAAATTAAATTTTTGATATTTTTAATTGCGTTATTGGTTTGTGAAAATTCATATTATAGAAGTTACGCTTCTAAAATATTCACTGTTAAAAAAAAAAAAAATATTATTATGTTGAAATTATTATGTTAAGTAAAGAAATATATATACAAATGTTAGAGCCTCAAAACTTAACTGAGGATTTTAAAACGGTTAATATAACCAGTTTTAAACATTTTCCAGAATTGTATTTTGCATCTCTAAATTAGAAAGAATTAATTAATAACGTAAGATGAATATGAAATGGAAATAAAATGACAAGATAAACTATTAGTATTGAAACTTAAATATCGTACTACAGATTAAGATTTGTTTTTTTTTTTTATTTTTGCATGAAAAACTAATTAAACTAAAAACCTGAGATAAAAAGTTTTTAATATAACTTACAATAGGTACTTATTTTGTTTGTATGAAATATTTAAAATTATTTAAATCTTGAAAGATGCATCATACTTTAACCCATATTGACCTAGCGCATCAACAGTTACATAAATTTGAATATAAAAAATATTCAAAATTTTTAAATAATCTGAATTACATTTCATCATATGGAAACTTGTTAATAATATTGGTGTCTATTCTTGCAAACGCGTCGAAGAAGTGAAATTTTCCATTAAAATAAAATCAAAGTTTAAAAAATTGTTTTTGTTTACCATATATTTTTAAAATATAATAAACGTGAGAACTTTAACGCGTTTTTCTCTCTTTTAAAAACGGTAAATTCCATTTTAGAAATGTACGGTAAACAAAAACAATTTTTTAAACTTTGTTTTTGTTTTAATGGAAATTTTCACTTCTTCGAATCGTTTTCAAGAATAGACACCATTAACATGATGGAAGGTCATTTTTGTTTGTATTTGAAATCAAATAAATGATCCTTTGATTGTTAAAAATGTAAAAAATTAACGACATGAAAAAGTAGTTCATATATTTTTTGACACTATGCAGCCTATAAGAAAAATATTTTAACAGTTTTATATAACCAAGTATTACTACATTATACTGGTATAAATTAATAAAACATATAAAATATTTTTATGCTGGGTGCGCCAGGCACTATATGATATTTTTTGGTTGTATATTTTTTCAAGAAATGTAACTTTTTTGGTATAAAACGTGTTTTTCCTGAAAATTGTCCGTCAATTTAGCTTTGAAAAACTTGAGAGTGACAATGATAAATATGTCTGAAGAATTTTCATCGAATGGCTTAAAAGTTATAGTAATATAACTTTTAAGCTGGCGATGCTGGTAACACTAATATTAGTATTCCTCATTTAGTTCTTGACATACTAATTTAAACCAAAATATTCTTATCCATCATATTGAATATAGAAGAGAAAAATTGTAAAATAGAATTTTTACATATCTACTTATAAAGCATCTGTATCAAAATTATATAAGGAAGTCCAATATCCATTTACTACTCTGTAAGTGATAATAATTGGATAATACCTAAAAGTGGATTCGTAACATAATTAGTTTTCATTATCATGATGAAGATTATCGTTTAGTACTAACAGCTAAAATAATACATTATAACGTTGACTTCTCTAACTTAAGTGGGTATACTAGAACTTGTATTAAATTTTACCTCCTGTAGAAAATTTGCTAATAAGACCATTTTTTTAAGTTACTCATATTCTTCTTACAAAAAAAAAAAAAAAAATCTATGTAGGGAATGTTGTGATCATATGATAACGGCCCATTCTGTCCGAACTTGGGTCCGAAAAAAAATTTTTTATAATAGGTAAATTTTCTTAGGGCTCATATATCTACATTTGGAAATTTCATCAGTATCTGAAACAAAAAACATTCCCGGTCAGTTTTGGTTAATATTATTTTTTTTTTTTATTTTTTGTTAAATAATTATGATTTATAATGTTGTTTAATATTCTTTATAAGAAATCAGTGCTTTTTATACCCCACACCACCATAGGCGGTTCGGGTATTATGCGTTTGTGCTGATGTTTGTAACGCACAGAAAAAATCATCCAACACCCACTTTAAAGTATACCATTCGACTCAGAATCATTTTTGAGGCGATTTAACTATGTCCGTCCATCCGTCTGGCTGGACAGCTGACTGGATGGCTGGCTGTCTATGTAAACATTGTGCACAAAGTACAGGTCTAAATTTTGAAGATAATTCAATGAAATTTAGTACGTAGGAATTTCATAAGAAAAGGACAAGGCCTATTGAAATTGGTTATGATCGGTCTATTATTTCACCTAGCCCCCCTACAAATGTCCTCCCGGAATAGGGGTTTAACGATCATAAATGACTTAAATATAGCAATATTTTTATGAAATTCGGTGTGACCATAGCTCCCATATAAAACCCTTTTCCGAAAATCACTTTAATGTGCATAAATCACATACACATGTTAATATCAGGTTTCTATTCGACACAAGTAAGTTTTATATAGATAGAAATCATTGTGACAAATTTTATGAGGTTTGCTCCATAATTTCCCATAGCTTTCATTTAAAGCCAATTTCGGGAATCACCCTAAAGTACATAAATTCATAAAAATGTTAATATTAACGTAATATTCTGTATTCGTATATTTTATTTTACACTTAGTAAAAATATCTGTCCTCAATCATTTATAAAAAAAAAAAATTGTTTAAATTTTTTAAATAGCGATATTGTTTTATCGCAACCAAAATAACGTCATTTCGTTGAGGTGCTATCAGCACATGTCAATACTATTACTGCATTTTTAATATAGAACTATAATGAAAAGAAACATTTTTAATATTTTTTTTTTTTTTGCTTGTACAATTTTGTAAATGGCAAAAAAATTTTATTGGTTAAAAATTTGTAAAAATATACATATTTTGGGATATTTTGTTGAAAAATAAAATGAATGTCAATACTGGTTTAAAAATATGGTCGTTAAAACCTTACTGCCCATGATAATATTCCTTACAAAATCGCAATTTCAGTTGTTTTAAAAAGTGAATTTTCGCAAAATTTTAAAAATGTGTGTTATTTAGTGATAAGTTTTATATAGAAAATTGTTCTTATTATCTTAAAATTCAAATTATAATGCTATATGAGGGACTGACTTTTGGGGTTAAGAACATCTTTTTTGGTTCATATAATTATAAGTCTTTAAAATATTTTGACGCCACCTGAATTTCAGTATTAAGCAAATAAAATGTTTTCATTCAATATTAACGTAATTTATACTTCACGGTAGTTGTGAGCAAACGAAATGTGTATGGAGAAGAATGCCGCTGTGGCTGGTATAAATGGTGTTTCTTCAATTTTAACCATTAAGATTATTCTTTATAGATACTTTTCGATGGTCTAAAGTCATATCTGCTCTTAAAAAATTTCAACATTTTGTGAAAATTGTAAAATGTGCATAAAATGTTTGCATTTTAAAATTTTTTATGCCAATTTGATTCGGAAATGTCATTTATTAAAAAATTCAGTTTACGCGATATTTTGGGCAAATACCACATTTATGGTATTTGTCAGTAGCGAAAAACATACATTTTACAAACATTTATGCCAATTATATGGATGTTTGTGATTATGATATATCATGCCTGGTTTCCTGACATCAACGTGATATACCTTAAATTGTAGAGAATTACTTCGTCTTTGAAATGCTGTTCTCTAAATTTAATTTCACTTATATGCGCAGGTTTTTTATAAAAAAAAAAACTGCAAAATCTAAAATTTTTTAAATTTTTGGTTTCATTTTGTATCACTGCATAGCTTTTCACTAAAAAACGTTTCACTTGTTATACAATATATGTATGAAGTGTTGTTTCTCGACTGGTTAACCAAATTTTTGATTTCTTAGTTATTTTGAAATTTCTTCCCAAATGCATTAACAATTTTACTGTTTTTAAAACAGAGAGTTTCGAAAATTTTTGTAATTCCTCATATACATATTTACATTAAAGTGCCTCACAAAAAAGTTGCAAATTTATCCCTCTAGAAATGTAGACTAGTACGTTTTTATGTGATTCAAAGAACATTACGTCTAAATGTTTTAATTTTCGTGAGCTCGACCATTTTTAAATAAATTTTTACATCTCTTTTTATTCGCGGAATATTAGGTTAGGTTAGGTTAGAAAGGGTGGCGTATTCACGCCTACACCCAGAGGCCGAACGGCCCATTGTGATCCCTTTATGAAAGAAAGAGAGAGAAAGAAAAGTGGAACCTATACCCAATCAATCAGTTATGATTGTTCCTAAGCTATTTTATTTACATTACAAACCCTATGAGGTTGACAAGTCCTTTGCCATTAACCTCACCTAGTTAATCTACTGTATGGCTTCCAAACCACTTCAACCTATTACGCTGAAGCCCTACACAGTGACAGAGTATGTGCTCCACTGTCTCTGGCTCCTCAACATCATCGCACGTTCTACAAAAGTCTGATGTGCCAATGTCCCACTTACTCATCATATTCCCTATTGAGAAATGACCCATAACCATACCTAATATGACTCTAAAACTACCACGACTCATACCTAGAAGATGCTTGGAATCCGCCAGTTTCAAGCTAGGCCATAATGCCCTAGAAACTCTGCAGTCCGATCTGTCATTCCAGGCTCGATTCGTGTTGTCCAGAGTCCACTCCCTTATGGCCCTAAAGAAGGACCCAATTGGAATTTTAACAGATGACTCTATGAAAGACCTATCTAGCTCCGAGCCACTGCGAGCTAGCTCATCGGCTATTTCGTTGCCAAGAATGTCACAATGACCAGGAAACCCAACAGAGTCTCATCATATAGGAATCCATTAACCTTCTCAATTCCCTTCTGCACTCAAGTACCAATCTGGACCTAACAAAAGGACTAGTCAGAGCCAATAACGCTGTCTGACTATCAACATAGATAGTAATCTCAGACCCTCGTTCAACATTCCCCTCAATCAAGCCTAGAGCCTTATAAATGCCAAGAATCTCCGCTTGAAAGACACTACAACTGTCAGACAATTTGTAGGATCGTCTGATATCAGTCCCCATAAAGTATACACCTGCACCAGTGCCAACTTCCATTTTCGAACCGTCCGTGAAGACCGCACACCCTCCATAGAGCTTTTCTACTCCATCCCAGAGGTCCCTGCTAGGTAACACCAAAGCGGGAGTAGCGCCGAAGTCAATCGTAATCCCGACATAATCCGTAGGCTCAGCCAAGGATAGTGTCCGACCGTTGAACTTGACTTCATCTAGTATGCTGACGTGCCCCGCTCTAGAGTTCCTTCAATCTAAATAGGCCGCGGACAGCCATACCCCTCACAAATTCCTCAATTGGAAGAAGGTGGAGGATTATGTCCAGCGCCGCCTGAGGTGTACTTCTCCTGGCACCTGAGATGCCAACTGAAGCACACCTCTGAACTTTAGAGAGAAGTTTCCTATACGTTTCCTTACCCAATACCTTCCACCATACTGTACAGCCATAAGTAAGTATATAACTTGCGGCCTAAGGCCCCAATTCTTACCTATAAAGTTCCTGCAGGTGTAATAGGCATTGAGTCCCTTCTTGACCCTCTCCTGGGTGTTTCTCCTCCAAGACAATTTACTGTCCATGTACACACCCAGGTATTTGGCCTCACTTGACAATGCAAACTCAATCCCGTTCAATACTGGCAAGCTAAAATGCTCGACCTTGTATTTCCTAGTGAACAAAACTAGTTCCGTTTTCTCTGGGTTTACCCCTAATCCCTTACTGTTGGCCCAAAGGGACAGATCACGTAAACCTGTCTGCATGACCTCACTGATCGTAGATAAAAACTTACCAGAGACCAGTAAAACAACGTCATCGGCGTAGGCCACAATCTTCCGTCCCTTAGCATCAAACTGTCTTAAAATGACGTTCACGGCCAAGAGCCACAGTAATGGAAAAAGGACCCCCCTTTGCGGTGTGCCCCTAGTCACGAGTTTCCTCATACAAGTGCCTCCCATGTTTGAGTTGATAACCCCGCTGCTAAGCATCAGAATTATCCACTCAACAAGGAGCTTGCTTATATTCAGCGAAACAAGTGATTCCTCAATAGCCTCTATCGTGATATTATTGAAGGCCCCCTCTATATCGAGAAAAGCTGCCATGGTATATTCCCCCTGCAGCAGACCCCGCTCAATGTAACTCACAACGTCATGCAGAGCACTCTCAACGAACTTACCTTTAAGATAAGCATGCTTGTCCTAAGATAACAATCGATCAGTCTTTCTATTGTCTTCAATAGAAAAGACGATAGGCTGATCGGTCTGTAATCCTTGGGCTTCGAGTGAGTCGTCTTACCCGCTTTGGGTATGAAAATAACCCTTACCTCTCTCCACCCTCTGGGAATGTACTTCATTCTAAGACATTCCCTAAAAACCTCCGTCAGTAGAGAGATGGCTCTTTCATCGACATTCTGTAGCATGGCCGGAAATATTCCATCCGGGCCCGGAGATTTGTATGGCTCGAATGAATTTACCGCCCATAATACCTTGTCTCTAGTGATCATCTCCCTTATCACATCGGTACGCCCAGCATCTGATTCGGGTTGTAGGTTATCACTGACGCTACCTGTCCCTCCATCAGATTCCATATCCTTACACTCTCAACTGAATCTCTCCAGACCTCAGTATCCCTAAGGTCCCTACAGACTGACCTCCTAAAGGACTTCCAATCTGTCCTTCTCGAGTTCCTATAGGGCTGCTCCCTCGCTTTCCCAAAGTCGAGACCAAAAGATATCATGCTATGGCCGGAAAAAGAGTAATCCAAAACTACTCTCCAATCCCTAACATAATTTCCCCCACGGTTAGCCAGCGTTACATCTATAACTGTTTCTCCATCTTTCGTTCTGAACGTAGGAGTACTACCCCTATTACAGATGTGTAGATCATAACAAGTTATAAATTCGTATACCAACTTACCTCTTTTGTGGATGTCCCTGCTTCCCCATTGATAGTGGTGAGCGCTCGCATCACATCCCATGTACGCGCCTCTCCTCCTAGCGTGCTCCGCCAGCTGCTGCAGAGCGATACCTGGTGGATCGGCTGCCTCGTACGGCATGTACACAGCCGCCAATATAAGCCCGCTACCTCCTGCGGCTTCCTGTTGGACGACTGTAAGGTCCCCACTCGCGGAATATTAAGATTTTATTAAAATGTTTATTATATTTTCTTTATATATTTCGGAAATTATTCAACATATATTGGTTTTTAAGATACCATGGGAAAGGTCTATTTTGATACTATTGAGGATTGCAGGTAATTAACTTTTTAACAGCACAAAGATCAATTTTATACATTTTGTTCCCAAAAGGTTACATCAGCATGTTTTGAAGGTTAGTTGTAAGGAGCATTTATTACACTTAAATATCAATGAATTGATGAAAAATATAATAAATATTTTTAAATAATCGAATAAAATGGAGTCCTTAAAGTTTAGTATGCTATTTTAAACGAATTTATAGTGCTTTACTTTTGCTACTAAAGGGTTAAATGATCTGTAATGAAAGCCTATAAAAAGTGGTGGGGAGGTATGTCCTTTCTTCGAAGCCTGGAATGTAAGGAGTTCTAGTAGTTTTTAGTATATAGTTACTTGCTTAGTCCGATACGTTTCGCTACCCCTTTTGATTTAATAACTAATATTGACTTTGTGTGGGAGCTACTTAGGGATAGCAATTTCCCGGACTTTTTGAATTCCCGGGACAGCGGGAAATTCCCGGGATCCCGGATTAACAACTATAATTATCATTATTCTCATTAGTTGAACAACTAATACCCAAATAAAACATGAAACTTTACATTAGCAGATTTAAAATATAGATTTAAATGTACTGAGCAAAAGAAAATTGATCAATTGATTAATCCACTGATTAAGCAACTCCAATGAATACTGACATAGTATATGTCGGGAAAGAGTCCATAAAAAATGTCGTATTGGCGATAGAAAATAGAGATATCAGAAATTAAATAACAAAATATTTACTCAGATGCTAATTTTATTCAAAATTTTTTTAAGCAAATTACGTAAATCTCTTAAAAAAAAATTAAATTTATTATAAATTCAAAATAAAAGTGGAATTTAACAATACTAAAAGTGGTGTCTGATGATCGCATTTATCGAAACATTCAGTGTGATTTAAACGTGAGTATAAATGGTATTAAATTGTTTGCAGATTCAATAGTGTGCACCAACATTTTATAAAGAAGTGTTCAATATTAATGCTATATAAAATATATCTAAATAAAAATAAATAAACCCGCATTTTCGAAATAATTTTATATGCACCAAAAAAAATTATATTTTAATTAAATTTGTTTCCTTTTTTTATTTAAACATAATCTTTTATATGAGTTTTTTATTCTAATTGATGTTAAAAAAATTATATAGTATGGGTCTGTTAACTTTTCTTTAGCTATCATTAATATTATTGCGGAAACAAAATTAATATTTCTTTTTTTTTTATCAACAGAAATTGCCGTGAAATTTGAGCAAGATATAACAAATGATGAAACCTTTCATAATTTTAAGTATGTTTAAATGTAGCTCGCAGAAAAGAATTTTGGACCACCCTAAGCTTCACTCTTATGTCTATTAAATTTCTCTGCAATATCCCATATAAAACAATCGCTTTCATGTTGTAAATCCATTCAGACGTTCTTACACATATTACAGAGAAAATTTTCTATAGCTTTCTAGTTGAAAATTATATGAATAATTTATCGGACTCACTAATTACTTTTATTTTTTTACTTAATGTTTTGTTGAATTTCAAGGAAAAAAATTCCGCATTTTGTCTATACTACTGACATATTTTTAACTTATATTCACAATATCTACAAAAAATCTTCAATCAATTATACCTTTTCACATACTAGTTTTTAGTGCTGACATTTTATTAAGATGTTTAATTAAATTCATGCAATAGAGTGATCCCATATAAATCATTTAATGAATTGTACATAAAATCTTACTAATGAAATAATAAAAATATAGTTCCCACCTGGATTTTTAGCTAAATGCTCTTTAAAAAGAAATATTAAACTTCTTTAACAAAATGTAATAAAAAAGAAATAAAATAAAATTTGTAGACTTTTTTGGCAAAAAATTGCAATTTTTGAGAACTGTTTCAAATTGTTGACATTTTTTTCTAGTTATCAAATTAAGATAATTAATTCAGAAAACTATAGAGAAAATTTTATAATTTTTAAAAAATATTAATTTTAAAAGTTACTTTTGCCATGTAACTTTTAAAAAAGTCAAGGCCAAAAATTTCGAATTAAAATTTTGAACTCAAATATTTTTTAAATCATTAGAGATAATATAGTACAGTAAGCATGCATTTTCTGTGTAAAATTTATAAATGTTCATTTATTTCAAATCGGTTCATATTTTTAAAAGGTACAAGCACCGATATGTTTTTCACTCTGGAGGTGGTCAAACTTGATCCACTGTAGCGCCGTCGGTGCTTCACCTACACGCTTCAGTCAACAATATTCTAGAAACATAGCTCCTCCAATATCGATGTCTCAAGTTTCATCAAGATCGTTCAAGCAGTTTTAAAGATCCAGATTTATTACAATCTATTAAAAAAAAGTCCACACTGTGCAGTGTCCACAATTTTTAACTTTTGATAAAAAAAAAAAATACAGCATATAATAGATATATGTACAATAAAATTTTTCTCAAATTAGATTTCATTCTCGTAAAACTAAGATTTTAGTAAAATTTTCTATGAATTTCTTTAAACACTATTTTATTCAAGTTTGAATATTTCGGACATTTTCGATAGTAATTTAGATTTTAGGTCATCATTGCAAAGGTCTTATTCAAAGTTATTGATATTCATTCGTTACAAATCAAAATATATTTAGTTCTAATTATAAGTTATAGATACCTATTGTTAGGCTTGAAAAAAAAAATGCTGATTCAATATGTAAAATAAAATGCTAAAAAATTTTTAACAAAAAAACTCAAGTCTGGTAGCTGATGTTACAGTAGAAGGAAAGTATTTTTTTTAATATATATATATATATATATATATATATATATATATATATATATATATATATATATATATATGTATATATACGTATATATAAAACCCTCATTTGTTTATATATACAAATTATAAATAACTCCGATGTAAAAAATGATAGTTACGTTATTTAAAATTTTTGCATGTATAATTGATTTCAATAATTTTTCTTATTATTTACAATTATTTCATATTTTCTTATTCTTAGTATTGCATTTTGAAATTTGAAAAGGGGGTTCATGAGACATGTCACGCAAATATGCACAATTGCACAAATGGAAAACTTAATCGTTTAAATGAGTACCTTTAATATTTTTCTTGCATTTCTAAAAATGTTTGAACAGTTTTCAAGTTCAAACAAGGCAGAGAATTTAAATTTATAGAAAATAAATACGCAACATGAAAATTCTTACATTCAAATCTTTTATATTAATGTAAGCTCTTCGGTTTAAGCTGATTTTGTACATTTTTTAAGAAATATTAATATTTTTAAAAATGTTTAAAAGTTTAAAGTTTTAAAGCGGTAACATATCTCTAAAATAACAAAAATCTGACATTTTGAATTAAATTTGGTTTACTTTATTTAACAAGAAATCAATTGAATACTCTTAGTAATAAATGCTGACCCAATAATATGAGCCAATCAAAAGACTAAAAGTTGCACACAATTTGTATATCCCACACAATTTTGTCAATGTTGTCCTTTTTGGCAAGAAGAAATAAAACTTGCAAGAGCCTTTTTATATCAATAATAAATTATATCCTTAAAAAAAAAGAAGGAAAAAACACAAGACCTTTATTAATTTCCATTGATACAAATGTCTTTGTTTATTGCAGAAAAATGTGTAATAAAATTATTCATTTTGAAGTATGAAAGTGTTTGTTTGTCATATACTACTCGTAAGAGTAATCAATAAAAAAGTAATAAAGTAAAATAAAAAATAAGAAACTGCTCTTATCGTGTTTTCAAATAAAATATCATCGTCGTGACAACCACGGCAGCAATAGCAGCAGCCACAATTGAAAACGTGTCTGTTTGAATAGACCCTTTTTGTGTGCGGTCAGGCGTTGGTTTTATGATTGCAAATTTCTGTTGATTGAACCGCGTTAAATTATTTTTTTTTATGTTTTATTTTCTGTTTATTTTGATTTTCCACAAAGGACATAATTTTCTTACGTTATTACTCCCCAGGCACTCAATAAATAAATTAAGGAAATTGAGATGATATATTCAATCCTTTGAGTCCTATTTAATAAAATGGCTTTTTTATGGAGATAAAGAAAACAACAAACAATGCATAGCAACAACAATGGCAACAACAATAACAATAACTACATCAGATGATGATGATTTTGATAATTGAAACTGAAATATAATAATTTATGTACGTAATAAGTACAACAAAAACTCAAGTAACTGTACAAGCAGGTATTCTATTCGCACATGATACATCCATAGACGTAATCAAAAGGCCATCACACCTGTCAAATCAATTGGTTTTGTTGCTGTTGTTATTGCTGTTTATATGTATTTTTATTTATGTTTCTATTGTTATTGTTGTGAATGATGAAATAGATGCTTGATAATGTTTGTTATCTTTGGTGTTGTTGTTTTTATTAAACTTTGCTTATAGGCCCAAACTCAATTAACATCCATATCAGAAATTTTCGTTGATGAAATCCCATCTCAAAGGATACGTTATCTTGTTGACTTGTTTACGTATTTAATAAATAAATATATATATATATATATATATATATATATATATATATATATATATATATATATATATATATATATATACATTATTATAATTTTCGTAGTTTTAAAGTTACTGACACGTGCATTTGTATGAGTCTTTTGAGATGAAACACTATTTAAATTATTGCCATGAATATCATCTTTATTATCATCAGTAGTTTCTATACAAGGAAATTGCGTTTTAGTTTTAGTTTTCATTAAAATATATAATATTTAAATATGTATTATATACACAATTTAGGTTAAAAACAGTGTCTATTAAATGTGCCAATATAAATAATTGGCTTAAAAAGTTTTTTACATTATATTTACTATTAAAGCATATTAGCAATAAAACGCTTCTGTCATTTGCGCTCATAAAAAAATTTTTGGAATTAATTTTCAATTTTAAAATGTTACTTAGTAAATTCTTTCTATGCGCTATTATTCTCAGAGCTTAGTTAAAAATTAAGGCAAAATAAAATTGAAATTTCCTGTTGTAGGGATAAGCTAGTTCCGATGCGCATTTCGCTAGTTGCAAAAGTCAGCTCATTAGAAAACCTTTATCAAGTTTTAAGAAACCTTAAAATATCTTATACATAAAAACATATTTAAACTCAATGAAAGTTAAACATGTTTTAGATACATAACAACAAAGCTTTGATAAAACACAACAATAAACCAAGATTTTATTTTTTCTTACATTCCTTAAGCTGGCTTAATCAACAATAAATTTCACTTTGATTCTACCTTAATTTTTAATTAAATGGTGATCTGAGATACTTCTTGTCATTTTCAAAATTTAATAACTCAGAAACTAATAGATATATTTTCATAATTCTTTCATAATCTAACTGATATAAGAATAGTTAATATGTGTGTAAAATATTACACTCATTGGTGTCGTATTTACTAATTTATTACAAAAATAGGAAGAATGCAGAGAAAAAGTTTATGACATTGTGGGTAAAAATTATAGTTTAATTTAAAATGGAACTAATTATAATTCTTATCTGTACATTTGGCAGGAAGAATTATATATTTTTTTTGAAATTGTTATCAATTTTACTGTTTATTAGAAAAAAGTAGTTAGTTCAAACTAACTGCATATTTGACAAATAGAATGTATAAGTTCATACAATTTATTTAGAAATTCTTAATTTTTTTAATTGTATTGTTCGGAAATTAAGAACTGCGAAATATATTTGAAAAAAATTTAACTAAAACATAAACACGAGATCACTAGAATACATACAAGAGTAAATTGTCTTAATAACTGTATACATTTGTATAATAAAAATTATAAACTGAATGCCTTCTAAATATTGAACATAATTAATCTATTGATGCACAGAAATTGTTCTAAGCATGATATCCCAAGTTTTTGTGTTATTTAGAGCAATTCAAGTTCCAAGATATATTTGGACATATTTTTTTTTTTTTTTTCTTTTTAAATACTTAAAAAGCTAGTATCCTTTGGGTTGGTTATATTACGGATAAGTTTTAACTAATGCTATTTAGAGATATCACTCTCAATTTAAACCAGTTAATATAACAAGAACTAACTAAATTTGTATGATGGTAAAGTTTGTTAAGCACATAATTTATTTAGATATGTGTGGAGATCAGTCATTATAGTATATGTGTTATACGTTCCCAAATTTCAATTTGTATAGTTTTGATACTAAATATTATGAGATATGTTTTTGCTATAACTAAACTATTTAAGACATTTTATGGTCCAAATAAATCAGGTACTTAAAAATAATTTACAAACATTTTGAATTTAACTGAAAACCTCAGTGTAGCACATACATTAGTATGTGTCCAAATTAAAAAGTGAAGTTATGAGACAAAATCGCAAATTATTTCAAAGTGGATGAAAACTCAACATTAATTTTCATTTTTGTCGAAAGTATAAATAATCAACTTTAATTCAGATATTTTATAGCGTTTAAGCATTGGAAATAATACAAAAAACTTACTAAAAACTTTTTAATAAAATAAATTCCCATAATTAAAAAAAAAAATAAATATTACCTACTATTAGTTGAAAACTATATTTTTCGTTTATATTGCTCTTTGATTATAATTTACATCTTAGGATTAAATTTAAAAAAAAAAACGAATAAAAAAATATTTTTTAACACAATAAAACTATGTATTACATTGACTTTACGTCATTACATTTACGACATTTCATAGTAAATTTGGATGCACGTGATCACGAAATTATAATCTTATATATTACTTTTTATACCCTACACTACTATATTTGGACAGCCGTCCGTCTGTCTAGCTAAAGGGCTGGCTACATATCTTGTGATCGATTTATTTGATTCGGTTTAAAACATAACAAAAAAATTAATTCAAAATTTCGCCAAGTTGTATAAGCATAATTTTTAATCTATTTAATAGATTCGGAATTATTAAACAAATTATTTCAATAAAAGTAAAATTTCTTTCATAATTTTTACATTTTTCTTTTTCAAAAAATCATTAGAACCTAAAAGCTAGAGTTATGTTTAATCAAAATCGATGTATAGATGTCGATTTTATTCGCAATTAAATAATACCTTCTTATTTAAGAATTATTAAAAAAATATTAGAATTATAAAACATTTTTTTTATTGATTTAATTGTTTGTACATATACAATAAAGGTGTTCAAAACACAAAATGTAAAAAACTTTTCTAAGTTCTGAGCAGTTGACCAAGACAAAACTTTAAATATAGTTTAATTCTATTGTCGCTCATTCTGAGATTTAGTCATGATTCTTCCTACTACAAAAGTTCTATAAATTAATCACATGTTGTAGGAGTTAAAATGTTTCATCTTTAATTTTTATGATAAAAAAATACAAGCTTCATAATAGCGAATATTAACAATTTACACTGTATTGGGTTTGCTTTCATTTTAATTTAGACTTTTTTATTTCATTTTTCTACTAAATATGCATATGACTTGCTTGGTATATTAAAAACTAGCTAAAGTTGAACAAGTGAAGATACAGGGGGAAAAGGTACTTTGCATAGTCATAAAATAACAAAAAAACAACAAAAATCAACAATAACAATAACAATAACAAAAGCAATAAAAAAAAACTTGTTAATATGGAACATTTTATATAAACCCTTTGGCATCTCATCTTCATCAACACCAAACAAACTATCATATGAACAACATCACCACCGACAGACAGACAGACAGACACACAGACATTAACATCAGCATAAACACCAACCAGCACCAGCATTATCGTCATCATACACATCATCATTGTCATCTATCTATTGTCAGTTGCCATCATCATAAGTACTTAACGAGAGGAGTTAGTACTTGTACTTTAAACTCAATACGAAAACGAATTTCCATGGGTGTAGCAGAATATGTGTATGTTGTATAGTCTGTGTTCATTTATACAGAGAGTATTAAAACTAACAAAAACGTTTTTTTTTTCCTGTTTCAGCATTTTATTTTTCATTATGAAAACTGAAATGAGGATTGAAGGCAGGCAAAATAAGTAGTACTTATTCTTTGAGTATGGACTCTTAGTTGGTTACTTGTTGTTGTTGTTGCATCATAGTTGGATGAATAGATTGATGGCAGAATGGGTTGGAAAAGATGCTTGGTTGGTTTGTTTGGTTGTTGTGTGACGTTGTTTGATGTTTAGAAAACTATTTCAATTTCATTTATATGCTAATAAGATGTGGAAACAGGTGTTGCTGTAATTATTCATTTGAGTTATTTTTAAAAAGAAGTACCAACAGCAAAAGCAATAACAAAAAAAAAACTGAAATTAAATGAAACCGAAAAAAAAAACAATTTAAAACTTGTATTGTTGCAACACAACTTATCAGTCTGTCTGTTTGTCTATCTTCCACCCTTCTGTGCACTCAAAAATTCTAAAACGTATTATTTTTTTTTTTTTTTTTGAAACTTCTTGTGTTTGTCCATTAAGTAGAATTTCAAAATTTATTGAATTTTAATGGTTGCAAAATATTCTTCAACAAAGTAACTACAATGTACAACGCACAGTGGGGCAGAATCGAAATTTGTTGGAAATAAATCTGTAACTATTGATCGGCTGGTTGGATTTTCATGAAATTTGGTACAGGCGTAGCAGGGGAGTATACAATATTAAGTTTGGAAGGGGGTATAACAAACCCCTCAGGGGCGGAGCTAAGGGGGCTCAAAGTTAGGTACCTCTAACATAAAAAATTTTTAATCACTTGAAAATTTTTGTTTTTTCCATATTTTTGTAGGCCTTGATAAGACCTATAAAAGACTGGCTACATATTCTATTTATCTCTTATAGTTTTCGAGTTATTTGCGTTTGAATTTTTAAGCAACATAACTTTGCATGTTCTTGGTCCAGTTTTTTTTCATATATATCCTACTATTTCCGACCGATTTTATTAGTTTTTTTCTTAACTAGTTAAAGAACAAAATTATCTATTAAATAAAAAAATTTGAAGTCGATATCTTTAACGAGTCCAAAAAAATTGCAAAAAAGACGACTTTTTGTGTTTTTTTAGCCGAAAAAGTATCTACACTCCTTTTTATCTAAAATAAAATTTTCTTTAGCAACATATAATAATTTTGCACTTTTCTGAAAGGTAATTTAGATGACTTTAAGATAAAAAACAATAACTCAATTGGTCATGGTACACACCCTCTCGAATTCGACCCATTTTATATGAAAGTTTTGATTTTACACCATATTTTCTCAAATCCCAAAGCACGAATCGACAAGCGGAATATATTTTAAGAATCTTCAATACGTTTTTAAAAGTTCTAAATCAAAATCTACGGGACTTCGGAAAAATGTGGATTTTATAGCCAAAAATTTTAAAAATCCCATTTTTGGAAATTTTCATTAGTTTTTTTTATGAATTCAGGAAAACCATGAATTCATAAAAAACGCGCTTGCATTTACATTAATAAGAGCCACATTTCCTGCAAATTTCATTAAGATAGCTTTATAAATAAATATGTTATTACAATTAAAAAATTTGTATTTTCTCCAAAAACCTCAAATTGGGCCTTTTGTTTGGTTTATTTCTAAATAGCGAAAGAAATTTTAAAAATATGCATCCCAGCTTCCAGATATTAATGCTCATCCTTTAGCATATATAATTTTCGATCTTTTGCAAAAAGATTCAAGTCAATATCATGCCTAATTTCAGAAATATGCGCGTTTAAACTTTTATATTTCCAATTTATTGTATATATGACTATATTTTTACAAACTTGCAACTTATGCCTTTGGCTTTAGAAAATTATGAATATTTCTATATACTTTTAATAATATCTATACACAAAATATTTTTATAAAAATAATTAATAAATATTTTATATTTTTAATTGGGTTGCCACATTTCCCAAATTTAGGTAAATCTTTATCCTTTTCTAAGCATTCATATATTTCTATTAATGAATTTAAAATAACAAAACAAACAAAAAATGTCTATTTTAACTTAATCAATAAGTATTTTATTAGTTTAAATTTATGGTGTTTACCTAAATTGAACAATTATATTTATCTATTGGTGATGGTGGCAATGAACAGGTATACTTTCCAGTGATACCTACCTGCAGCATTTATCTATCTATTACTGATGGTTCAAAATCTATATTTTTATGAGCTAGTGACAATGCACAGGTAACATCCTTTCCGGTGATACCTAACAGCAACATATAACATCAACGAATTCGGTATAGCTCTCCCAAATTGACTCTTTCAGATATATTACACGATGAAAATTCACAGAATACAATATATGATAAATATATATACCTGTGCGATATATCTAATAGATATATATATATATATATCTATATATATATATATATATATATATATATAAATATATATATATATATAGATATATAAATGTGCTAATCCTTATCAATATCATAACGAAATTGATTACCATGGTGATTACAATGAAACATGAACAATTGTGTTGTGTTCTGTGGAGCTTATCTAAGAATGATCTTAATCGTTTAGAAGCTATAGTGGAATTCATAAAAATGACATATCATGCATTACGTCATTGGTAAATCTCAGATAGAGAGCTTTTTAAAGCTGTATGACGTAAAAATGAAGTCCTTGAATCAGCGTACTAACAGATTAAAAATTAAACATTCCGATTGGATGGATACTGATATAGAAATTTCGGTGTGCAAAATATCAACTGGAGCACCCCGTAATACATATGATGATTTAAGTACAAGATCTAAGAAGAAAAGACTGCCCTATAAGCTTTCTATAATTTCGAATGAAGAAGTTTCTGATATATTCAAAGAAATGTTAAAAAAGGAGAAACAACCTAAGAGTGCAATTAATATTGCGGAAATACTGCCAACTGCATCACCAAAACGTCCTAAACGGATTGAAGAAAGTGTACCTACTCCAACATCACAATCCAATTTTACAGAGGAAGAAGCAATTGCTTTGATGTTTGAACTGGACCTCAGCCAAAACAATTATCAAATTTTAAGAAGAGCTCTGCTTGAAAAGGGACACTCAATTCTACCATCATACAAGGATATTCAAGAAAAAAAAGCAAACTATTTTGCCATCTATTTCGGTTACCGAAAAGGAAGCATGTGTAGAGCTATCTTCTTTGCTTGAGAGTACAGCTACCAGGATAGTTGCAGATTTTTCTGCAGATCAGTTGGAAAAAGTAAATAAGAGCGACGTTGTATTAATCTGTAAGTGGGGATGTGAGGGACTATCAGCACTTCCTTAATACAAGCATGCTAGTGGAAGTAACACAATGACGGGTTATAAAAGCGTATTTATAGCAACTTTGGTGCCATTAAGAATGCGATCTTATTCCTTAAACAATCTTCGCCAAAGTGTAAAAACTCATTTGAAGATATATGGCTTAACACCACTCCAGGATCAAAACCTTTCTGCAGACCTATTTGGTTCGAATACACAAGGGAGTCGAAGACAACAATAAAGGATTTAGTGGAATATATTAAAGATGAAATAAATGATTTACAACCTCTTTCAATAACCATAAACCAATACACATTCGACATATCCTTTCAACTTAGTCTAACAATGATTGATGGAAAGGTTAGTAATGTCATTACGGACACATCTTATTTTTGGAAATGCTCACTATGTGATGAGACGAAATCACAACTTTCGGATATTGGTAAAGCAAGGAGAATTAATGAAGAATTTCTGTCTTTCGGAATATCTCCACTTCACCCCAGAATACGGTTCATGGAGCATTTTCTGAACATAGCATATGATTTAAAGTATAGAAGTGTGCCAGAAAATTTAACAAAACCTACCAGAAACAACGAGGATTTAAAAACACTTAGAATATCTGAGAAAAATAGAATTCAGGATGAATTCAGAGAAGTGACGGGATTAAACATCGACAAACCTCTGCCGACTGGTGGTAGTAAAAATGATGGAAACACGAAATGGCGAAAATATTATTGAACGAAATATTCTTCCACTTGGAGAGCTTACAGAAGAGGTTCAAGAAGCAAGAAACAGAGATTTTAAGCACGTTCAATTATTCAGCTCCAGGAAATGCTCCAGAACTTCACAAAAAAGGATATTTTTAATAGCCTATTGTTATCATCAGACCCTGTACTATCATCAGTGAGAAAACTTTGGATTTATTATGAGCCTTTATCAACTCAAAATACTGAAGACTTGAAGGATCTATATTATCTTTTAGGTATGTATACAGATACAACAGATTATTTTATAGAAAATAAGTAGTATAAGTTTAAAATATTAGAAAAATTGTCTACATAAATTTAATGTAAATAAGCATTAGAAATAGAATATTTATTAAGGAAGATGATAAATACCAAAAATAATAATATTGATTAAGTTAAAATAGAATTTTTTTGCTTGTTTTGTTATTTTAAACTCATTAATAGAAATATATGAATGCTTTGAAAAGGATAAAGATTTACTTAAATTTGGGAAATGTGGCAAATCTATTAAAAATAAAAAATATTTATTAATTATTTTTTATGAAAATATTTTGTGTATAGATATTCTTAAAAGCATACAGAAATATTCATAATTTTCTAAAGCCAAAGGCAAAAGTTGCAAGTTTGTAAAAATATAGTCATATATACTATAAATTGGAAATATAAAAGTTAAAAGGCGCATATTTCTGAAATGAGGCATGATATTGACTTGAATGTTTTTGCAAAAGATCGGAAATTATATATACTAAATGATAAGCTTAATTTGAAAATCGGAGTGAAGATTCGAAATCAGCGCTCCAAATAACATTAGAATCAGTTATTGGTCGAAAACCTCATATACATGTGTTATCGTATATTTTTTGTTAAAATTTTTATTAATGTTACGTCTTTTTGGTTTCAGAAAATACGCATCAAAAAAAAGTAACCTACATAACATGAAAAATATTTAACACAAATAAAAATATTCTTCATCAATATATCACTATCGACGCTTCATGCATGGATAAGGTGTTTTGAATGCATCCTTCATATCGCTTACAAACTTGACATTAGAAAATGGCAGGCTCGAAGTGTGTCTGATAAGGCTATTCAGGAGGCGACAACGTAAAAAATTACTGATCGTATGGGATGTGGGTTTGCTGTAAACGTAAAAGCATTTCGGACGTATGCGATGTACATAGCTAAATTATATATACAATCTTATAAATGGTATTATATGCCGTCTTATTCATGGTGCAGATATCATTCAATACGCAGCACTTCCTATTGGAATGCTTCCTGAAGAGGCCTTGGAGTCTCGAAATAAGGACTTCAGAATCATACGAAAAATAACCCGCGAAAAAACAATGTATGATCTTTTCCACTATCTTCTATTGTCTTCAGATCCCCTCATATCCACTTCATCCTCAAAATCTGTTCATTCTCAAAACAAAGAGCCTTTAAATAAAGAAGTTCTTGCATTACTTTCAGAAACAATGCCGCACTCTAACCTCGATTCAGAAAGTGAATAAGTTTTAACATGCAACATTTTCGATAAAACTTTTGTTATTTCGTTTTACTTTAAATAAGTTTTAATCTTAAAAAGCCATTTAAAATTTGAATTATTTAAAACAATAAAAAATTTCATAACATATTTTCAATGTGAATTCACTGTTGACACCATGTTATTTCAACCTGAGAAACATGTTTATACATCATTTTTTAGTAGTTTTATCAATTGAGAACTATGTTGATTCAATATGAATTTCAATGTTAATTTAAAATAATTTCAGGATGTTTTTATATGTACAAATTAAATTTTTGAGTTATTGAAAAAAACATGTCAATATAACATGAAAATCGAATGAAGTAAAATTCTTATGAAAAAATATTAAATATAACTGGTTTTAGTAAGTTTTACTATGATTTTTTTCTGTGTGTAGGAGTCACATAAGACTGAATTGGTGATAGAAACTATATGTTTATATAAATAAATTAAAAAATGTTAACACAAAAACATGTATTATTTTTTTAATCTATGAAGTAGAAAATATGCCACGTCCATTAACCACATTTTGCCCATTTTTGTGAGATTGTTTAGATTGATAAAATCTATTAACGTGCTAAGTTTTATGGCTGTCTGGCTTTGTAAAAACAAGTTATGACTTTCTTCCAGCTAGATTGGGCTATTAGGCCACTGTGCGATATGTATATATTTTTTATTTAATGTTATTTTAAAGGAATTTTGTATATGAGTGATCTCTTACAAAATCGAATTCGTAGTTTTTCTAACTTTTGGAATTAAAGTAAAATTTTTGTAAAAAATTGGTTTTAGGGAAACTATAATTTTTTTATCCGTAATAAAATCTTTGTTAGTTAATATATCTCAACAAAATTTTCGGTGATTGTAGAATTTATCATTCTATATGATAAAGTGTAAAAAATATAAAAATTTGCAAAAAAATCCCATAATTTTGCAAAAAAATCCCATAATTTCCAAAAAAAAAACGGCGGAAATACCAAAAATGGATTTTTTGAATTTCGTCCATAAAGTCCACATTTGTTGTATGTTCCATGAATTACGCTTGTAAACTTTAAGAATACATCGGACATTTCAAAACTGCATTCTGTTTGTAGATTCAAGCTTTGGGATTTTAGAACATATAGGCTACAATCAAAATTTCGGTACAAAATAGATAAAATTCGGTATGGTCTGTTTTTAGACCTATTGTCTAATTGGGGACATTTACTATTAAATGTCTTATTGAAATTTTTAAGATCGCTAGGAGAAAAGTTAGAAATAATAAAAATACTAATTTAAATAACAAAGTCAACAAAAGAAAAGAAAAAAAATATATCGTAACTAATTTCACGCAACTCTTATTCCTTGGAATAAATATAGAGTAGAAAATGCAATAAAACATTTCACATTTCACGTCACAAATTTCAGAGATACAATATTTTTATTTTAAACTTCATTCAAAAATGTACAGGTATATATATATATATATATATATATTAATTAGGATTAAATAAAGTACTTTTTTATATTTTCTTATACTAAGAAGCATCAATAGTTTGTCAGCATATTAGGATTCCATATGTCTTGATATAATCTCTCAATAACAGCGTTTTGGTAAAAAGGCTCTCCCCTTTTTTTTGCTATTCTAAAGAATTCTAGGGGATATGTAGAACAAGTTATTGATATTTCATGTTTTGCACTTTTGCTGCACTATTCATTCCTTCTCTATAAAACACGGATTAATAATTTGCTCTACCTATTACCCACAAATTATACAATCTAAAAATTGGTTAAAAGTGTAGTGATGGAAATGTTTCATTTAACTTTCTATACTATTTTTAGTCTATGGAATATGAATTATGCGGAATTATTCGGGATGTATTTTTATCTAATTTTTTGCTGATTACCATTCTTGAGATCTACGGCCACGTGTATGTTAAATCAAATAAAAATTTTTCCACTACACCCACTCCTTATATCACATTTTTCCATAGTTTTATGAGGCTTAATTGAGAAATTCTTGATTTTTACAACTATAAAGTCTTCTAGGGGATATGTGTAGCAACTTGGAAACTTGGCTTATGCTATATTTTTATAACACCATTTCTTGTCTATAAAGTATGAATGACTATTATAATATATGTAATTACATATAAAAATATATAACCTAAAAACTATTTGGGGGAGGATATTTTCTTTGGCCGTCAATGGGTTAAAAATACGATGTAAAGAGAAAAAAAAAATACCTCCAACATATTTTTTAATGTTGACCTGTGTTATTATATGTTCTTTTCCTTTTTTTAGAGAAGAAAGAGTGGACACTTTTTTGGCAAAAAAAAACATAATTTTTGCAATTTTCAAAATCGTTTATTTTTCAACTCGGAAAAGATATCGATTTTTTTTATTCAATAGATCAAAATTATCTTTAGCTTACTGGAAAAGAATTTGTGAAATCGGGTAAAAATATTGAGCTATATATTTAAAATATTGGACAAAGATTGCAAAATTGAGATGGTTGAATTTTCATATCCAAATCTGTTCATAGTCGGTTCATTAATTCTATCATATAAATTTCAAAATGCTTTTCACAAACCTTTACTATTTATTGAAACACAAATATGAGTGCAAAATTTTACGAAAATTTTACGTCCCATAATTATTCATTATTCGCTCGTAAACTTGAACGGATATAATATTTTTTAATTGTTTTGAAATAACTTATTGCTGTATAAAGGTCAAATCTTATAATTAGTTTTCGAGATAAAAGTTATCTGATAACAATCCAAAAATCGTAATATGTATTACATGCCTTAAATTAAAATTAATAGTAGTTTAATTACTTGGTAGGTATAATTTAATTTTAGAAATACGTATTTCCCTAAAAATTAAAAGTTCCTTTGAATAGAAATAGGATCAGAAAATATGAAACTTAGTATGCACTTCTATTATATAGAGCCTATAGTTTCTAATACTGATAACAATAATAATAATAATATCGAGTAATTTTATAAAATTAACTTCTTTATCGATAAATAAACGTATAAGTGTAATGTTTTTGTACACTAATACTCAAAAATAGCCGTTAACTGAAAGAGTTACGGGAACAAAATTTAAATACACAGAAAAAGTTATTCCAAATAATTTTTTTATAAAATGATTAATTAACTTTATATTGAAATTTAATTACATTATTATTTAATGTAATTAATTCATTTAAAATTTTTTGACACAAATCGGAAGCTCTTAATAAATATAAAGAAAAAAGAAAAACATGTCAATAAAAAGTATACAAATAAAATAACTTTAATTCAATTTCCAACTACTTTCAACTGTTTGGGTTCAATTTATCTCTAAAAAAAATAGTAATACGAAATATTCTTATGATTTCCTCAGTCTTCGGTGACGTGTTTAATCTATAAGTATTTGGTAAGTACGAATTTTAAATATTTTTCATGAGATTATTAATCTTTAGATGGTATTGTAGATGCTCCTGTCATTGGCACCGGAGGATATACACCTTTCATATTGTTATATCACGTCCTACGTCGCAAGTGCACTCTTATAGTATAATATGATCTCTATTGGAACGTACCACCTAACACTTATATGTTAAGTTTTCTAGAATTAGATATAAGTATAAACATTATATACTTTAAAATGTATACACTTTGTAATCATTATAGTGAATTATATTACATAGATTTTTATATTATACATACACTACATACATACATACATACATACATACATACATACAGACATAAATACATACATTTTTGCAAAATCTAGTTAAACACCAAATCTTATAAATCTTTTTCAAAGTCATCGAATATCTTATATGAACTTCATGAGATACTCGAGGTCAAAGGTTACAAAAATCTGATTTATACGTGATTATCGGTGATTTCAACAGGGTGTATATGACGTTAAGATGAAACTGTATATGTACTAAGTTTCCTTTCCCTCAATCAAATTTAGAGTTTTAAAATTTTTCTCGTTTAAACTTACTTGTGTTGCATTATCTAAATATTTCTAATAATATATAACTAATTATATTTAAATCCGTGCGTTTTTATTTAATAAGAGATTTAATTACTTGTAGAATTGAATCAATAAAATTTTTTGTTGATTTTAGGCAAACATCCAATCATACTTCTAATTAGTTTGATAAAATCGAAAAAAAAAAATAATTGTATTTTAAGTCAATATCAATTATTCTACGGATTGTTTAATAATTGTAATAAATGAATTACCCATATTGCTAAAGAATATAATGCAGATATAACTAAATTAAATTTTTGAAAAATGTATATCCTTAAAAGTGTGAAAAGTCTTTTAAAAATGAGAAAAGGTAAGAAAATGAAAAAAAGTATTATTACATTTAGATCATAGTATCAGATGTATACGGTTTCGTTTAAGTGCAAGAAAAAAAGTTCAGATTTGTAACACGGTGTTATTATACAAAATTAAAAGCTAATAATGTTCACTATGAAAATACCTTGAATAAATTATTTTATCTTTGGAAATATCATTTTACTATTCTGCAGAAAATTGTTTGTAATGAAGGAAAATATAATAGGTTAGATGGGCAGCTGTAGATGTAAACTAGATAGCTTATTTGGGTCCGAATGGTCCCGTTGTATTACCCTGATGGATCATGTGAATCTGTTTTCATATGTCCGAAAATAGGTTCGAATCGAACCAACCTTACGCACGGATAAAAGAACTGATCCGTCTGACATCAATTGCAGAGAGATCAGATAATCCATGCATATATGGACTGCCAAATTCCTTATATTCGCAAGAGCAGGACAGTGACAAAGAAAGTGTTCTAATCTTTCTTCCTCCTCCTCGTTAAAGCAACTTATACAATAGCCGTTAAAAAGGAGTCCTAGTCTCCTAGCGTATTCACCAACAATCCAGTGCCCTATAATAATGGCTACAAGTGTTCGTAGCTGACGACTTGTTAATCCCAGAATAAGATGGTTTTTGATCATACTGGAGCCATATCTGTCTCGAGATAGAACATGCGGACTCATTTGTACATCTTTGTTGAGCGATTCTCGACAAGAGACTTAATCGTGGTTTAACTATCGCTACAAATTTGAATATACACTCCGAATAGCCTATAGTACATTAGCCAATTTACCGCTCTCCTAAAGGCTCAGATCTCCACTTCAAGAACAATTTAAAAGATTTGTTCCTCCTATATGCGGGAATGAAGACACCTCCCCCAACCCCTTCAGAAGATTTGGATCCCTCAGTGTGAACCTCAATCGATCCGGCTGAGAAGCCTCTGTTCAGAAAGGATTTGGGAATACAATAGTCAATATTGTTAGGGATGTCATCCGAAATTCCCTAGTCGCCTACATGATGGCGATTTGTTTGGCCATTAGATCTACTGGCATCCAGTCTATCAGAATGAATAATGCCTTGGATGGTGTTGTACGAAGTGCACCTGTAATTAGTAGCGCTGAACTGAAGTTGGATTTTGCCATCGCTTTCCACCATATAAGCGTTCCATACATAATTATAGGGTCGGACGCCATCTCGAAGAGCCATTTTGTATTCCTAGGATATAATTCCCACGATTTCCTTCTGGTCTTTCTACACACATAAAGGGCATAGTTTGCTTTTGACGTTATGGCTTGGATGTTCTGAAGCTAGGACAGTTTAGAGTCCAATATTATACACAGTTACTTGGCACTATTCGACACCTTTAATTCAACTCCATTTAGGCAAGGGAGTGGGTAAGATGGTATTTTGTATCTCCTTTAAAAGAGAACTAGTTCCATCTTTCCTGGATTCACGCTAAGGCCACTACTTGTACTCCATTTACTGAGTAGGCCTAGCGCATTTTTAAGGCCGTGGGATAAGGTATCTAAAAATTTTCCAGATGTGGCCACCGCTACATCGTGACAGTTTTGAATCTCAGAGAATCAATTTCCGTGAGCATTGTGTTGACGGCAATATTCCAAAGAAGTGGACATAGAACCCCCCGTGAGAATTGACTCTATTTGCTACTCTAAATATGGTAGCCGTACCCGTAGTGGAGATTATAACTCTATTGGTTAGAAGTATCCATATGATGTCAACAATAAACTGATGTATATTCAGTCTTTTCATAGCCATTTTAATAGCAGCCGGGGTCACATTATTGAAGGCTCTTTCTGTATCAATGCATATTCCTTGTGCTCGAGCGAATGCAACGCCGTCTCAACTGAATACAATTGTTAGCAATTCTACAGAGGACTCGATGTTCCACCAATTACAAATAGCCGGGGGGTTATGGTGGAGTTGGAACAGAATGTCATATTGTTCCGTCCAGAATTTAAACATACATACTTAATAAAAAAATAATAAAAATTTGATGTGTTCGTACTCGTAAACTTCTATGAAACTTATATGTCCTTCCTGCGCTAACTACATTACCTGTGTGGAGATTTTGGATTTTTTTAATTTTTTTTTTTTTTTTGCATTTCAAAGCTTATTTTCTATACGTATGACAAAAACATTTGACGATATCACAATTAGTTTAGTATTAAGCAAATGCACCTATGCGATCCTAATTAGAAAATGCTTCAACAAAAATACTTATGTGTAACATTTATATATATATATATATATATATATACATATATATATATATATATATATATATATATATATATATATATATATAAATATAAATTTGATTAACAAATTTTAATTATAGTTTAATTTTTATTTATTTTTACATGAACTTTTTTAAAAAATTACCAAATATGGATACAACAAATAATATCCCGTTCGATATTTCACGTTCTATATAATATTATGAGAAAAAAGCAAGAAAAAATGCATATGTCTAAACTAACGTTGGATAATTAATTATTTGCTATTTAAATCCGGTTTCATTAAAAACCCAAAGTACATAAGAAGAAGCTATCCATTACACTTTTGCTTGTTAAAAAAAAAATCATCGCGAACATCACTTCATATCAAATACTTGCATCTGAAACTTATACTTACTTTAACCTAAAACTTATACTTACCGTAACCTGAAAATTCGTATACTTGACTTAATTCTAAACTCATTATAAATATAACCCCGAAAAAAATTACCAATTAGTAAAATAATTCATTCAATTAAAATTTGTTTAAATTTGCACCCCTCACCAAAATGATTATATCAATTACTAATAACCGTAAAAAATTAAAAGCAGAAAAAAAATTTCCTATTAAAAAATTTATTAAATCAGTCAAGTAGATGATGGAATGAATTAAAAATTTAGATGAGAAAAAAACTTACTTGAATTTTATTTTAGCTATTATTTTATTTTTATTTTTTTGCTTAAACAAATCAATTAAATTTTGATCTAAAATAAAGCAATTGTGTTAATTGAAAAATACAAGGAAATATTTTTTTCTGTGAATCTGAATTGTTTAAATATAATAATAAAAGGAAAACAAAAGGAGAAATAAAATCTATAATTGAATTAAAAACAACCTCTTCATTTCCTAAAATATCCAAAAGAAAGGTGATTTTTTATGCAGCAACATTTTTTTGACAGTTTATCTATTTTATTTCAGAAACCCATGAATTCTAACATAATGTTTTTTATTTTCTCATCCCTAAGTAATTATTATATATATATTTCTTTATAGATTTGGCTCCCTTGCATATATCATTACAATTACATTCAGCATTAATAAAAATTGTTATACGTAATTACCTGTGAACAGTTTCTGTTGATTTCCTCAGAAATACATAAAAATTTCATTCTTTTTCTTAATACACATTAAATACGGTAATAAAACTATTAGTAAAAAGACAAATTTTCTTAAAATATTACGACGTGATAAAAACACAACTAAATTAAACGTTTTTTAGCTTTTCTGAAACGTTAAAGAAAATCAAATCGGTAATTAGGGATTTATGAATATCTATATAAGTATGCAGTATAAAAAAATTGAAAATTTTAAGTGGACTTCAAATATCAAAAATTGGTTTGTAACGAAATTTTATGTAAAACAAACTGTTGTAAACTTTACCGAACATTCCCTACATTAGATACTTGTAAGGGAAATAGTGTGAGAAGTATTAACTAATTTTCTCTAAAATTTGTTGACTAATATATGACTAATAGATGACTATATTTACTTCATGTTTTAAATGTACTTTATCTTTATTGTCTTAAAGTTCCAAAGTGGAATATTTTTTATTGCAAACAAAAATAGCTTAATTGATCTTTGAAATTGAATTAGCACTTTTTTATGTACATATGTAAAATATTTTATTCAACTCAAATTTATTAACCTTTAAACCAATGAATTCATTTCCAATTAAAATCATTAAAGAAAAAACTTAAATTGCAAAAAAAATATAAATAAATAAATAAATAAATATATATATATATATATATATATATATATATATATATATATATATATATATATATATATATATTGAAACCAGAAATTTTACTTTTTATAATTTACAATGAAAATGCACTTCCAATTATTGTTTTGTTTTAAATTATTTATTTATTATTTTTATTTATTTATTTATTTTTTTTTTTCAAAACTTTATTTTAGCAAATTTGTCACAAAAAAAATTAACAATGGTAGGTTTATTTGGAGCAAATATACAAAAAATATTTCCACCTGCTTCAGGTCTCAGCACTATTCGTATTTAGTAGTTAAAAAAAAAAAACTGGAAACCAAACGAATTGAAATGAAAACAAAAAATAAAATGAATGCAATTAAAGTGATCAATTCTGTGTAGAACTATTGCAATGGATATCAGCATTCGAAACATATTATTCTGTAAAACTACTACAACAACATTATATCTACAATATGCACTTGAAAATTCACTAAATACTGAATAATTAAAGTTAACTACAGTCTGAACTTTTTATTTTATAGACCACACAAAACTCTACTTTATCCACGTAAAAGTTTTATATGCGTATTTATTGCATATGCACAGTATGTCAAGAAATTGTTTTTACATTGAAAGAAAACAATATTTTTTGATAGTTTATCTTTAAAAAAGTATATAATCTTCAGCTAATATAATATTTTTTAGCACAAATAAATTAACTAATATATTTATTAAAATATAACATAGAGCAAAATAACATTTAAATATTTTAACTATTAAAAACAGAGCAAAATCTACAAATAAAAACACAAAAAATTTGGTGTCAAGATATTCTTTTTACATTTATAAAACGGATAAAGAATCTCGAAAAATTTCTGGATATAAAATTTAATATGGCAACTGCTAGCATGTATAACTGCATAGGGAACCTTTTTAATCAAATAAATTTATTAATGAATGACATAGTCAATTGAAATTTTATATATTCCACCAATATTGCTGTGTTTTAGTTCGTTATGGTCTTCTAATAACTTTTAACCACTTACTTCTTTACATATGGGTACAAATTTAATGTGGGATTCAAGTGTGAACTCTGTGCTGTTAAATTCAATACTTTCTACCATTAAAAAGATGCCGCATTATCACTTTTTGTCCCTATGTGCTTGGAGTCATTAATTCAACATAACTTAAATTTTGGCTTCTTGTCTTTTACAAACTCAGTTTTATTACCACTTTTTATAAAAAGAGCTTTCAAAGCCTTTAAATATTGTTGCACGTCCATGTTATTTCATAAAAAATATCGAATTTCTAACTACTTCGCAAATATATACATAAGTTTTTTGGAATCTGTATTTAACAATGTCTTTTAAATATAAAGACATGCATTTTTTAAATTTAATTTTAAAGGCTTTCTAAAGACTTTTGAAGGTTTCCGCTATTCTCTTTCTGGATTCAATTATACTACAACATAATTTTAGCATGCCCACAAAATATGACAATAATTTTCCAACATTTTTTTATATTTCTTGTACTTCACATACTTGATATATAATTTGTGAATCACTGGTGATATATATTATAGAAGAGAATGAAAATTCTCATATTACGGAATTATAAGCATCACACTGAAGTCTGGGTGACGTTATATACGTTCAAAAGTTCCAACAATTGTTTAAAATAGTAACAAAAACACATATGTAAAACCAATTTCTTAACTGGTATTAAAGGGTATGTGTAGTTTTTGTTGTTGTACTTTCATAATTACAATTATTAGAATTTTTTTTGGTAAAACTCGTTAAAATACACAACAAACAGAATGTAGCAAAAAAAAAATTGCAATGTTATAAAACATTTGCGAATTTTGTAAAATAAAGATGAAATAATAATAGTTTGTTCATTGTAAAAACAATATGTTGACATACTTTATGTGTATGCATATTTGTTTAAGTGAAGTTATGTGTCTACCCAGTTGGCCCAGTCTTTACGACATCCTCGAGGATGGGTGCATGACAATGTTAAATCTTAGACGAGATATATTTACAACAGCCAGAACAAATAGTCAACGACTTTTTCAAACAAGTATCGCCAAAATCGTGCACGATTAAAAGAGAGACGCCCTTCTTGCCATTAGTAAAATACCGATAAAATAAGAAAAATGTTCATATATATATTCATCGATGGCATGTTTAATGATTAATTCCCTAATGTTGTCAATAACGATTATAGAAGCAATTATATAGACGGAAAAGTCGTGATTATATGATGTACAATGTCCTTAGCTTTGTCGTTAACGATCACATGAATAACAATGTCAACGACTACATCAGTGACAAATAAAATAATTAAAGGAAATATTTTTACAATTAAAACTAAATGATCAAATTATAATTTCAATTTTGTAAAAAAAGGTTACAAGAAATGTTGAGAACTTCGATAAAAACTATATCCATTTGTCTAAAATTTCCGCTTATATACGTTTTATTCATGAAATCTGAAAATATTTATATGTAAAACAATAATTTTATTATTAACATATTTATAATAGAACAATTTCTTTTTGGTATAAATACTTATCAAATTTTAATTTAATAATAAATAATTTTTATTTGACTTCATTATCATTAAAATATTTACGTTTAAACGCTCTGACTTGTCGCGCTCAAATGAATATTTTTTGTTCTAGTTTGTCTTTTGCTTATAAATATCATTAATTTACTGTTATTCTTGAATACCGGAAGTATATGGAAGACAGTATTTAAAACATTGTCCCTTATCTTGTCGTAAACAACGTTTTTTAGAAGACAACATTCATAACTTTGTCGTTCAAACTGTCATCAAAAAAGTTTGACAAAACAAATCTTTATTCATTATGTTCTTATCAACATAGTTTGTAGATGATAACCTTTAAGGTATTGTCAGACTTCTCGTCGTCAATTGAGGTAAATAAAAGACGATAATAAAACATATTGCAGCTTAGTTTGTCATCAACATCCTCGTCTATCTACAAAATTAATAACAGAAAATATTGAAGACATTGTCGTTTATATTGTCTTCAAAAGTATTTGATCGAAGACTGCACTGAAGACATTGTCTTTCTCCTTGTCTTGAACATCGTTACTTGATGACACAAGAAATTGTCGTTCATATTGTCGTCAAAAGTGGTTAATACTGAACAAGATTAAAAAATGTGTCACCGAAATCCTCGTTAATAAACTTTATTAGAAGACATTTGTCTTTCATCTTGTCGCCTCAGAATGTTATTAGGAAACAACATTCATTTCTCTTCTTGTCTTAACAATTTTTAAGAAATTGTGGCTGATATTGTCACCAAAGGCGTTTAAAAGAAGACGATATTTAGGACTATGTCGCTAGTATTGTCCCTAACGAGGATTTCCTCTACATGTCGTACATAAATCGTTGAAGACAATGTCGTCTACGATAATTTGGCCAACTAGATGTATTTGTTTAACTTAAACTAACAAATATGTATTGTACAAACAATCACATCAAGTACATAAATTTAAAAAAAGAACTAAAATTTTGTAACAAACAATAGAAACTCAAAAAACAAAACAATAATAAAAAAAAAAATATGTACAGTCGAAAACGGTTATGACGAACTCGAAAATACCGACAAATTTAGTTCGTTATAAACGTAGTTCGTTATATCCGTAAAATAAATATAAATAACTTCGTTTACAACGAACACGGTTATAGCGAACTTTCTTTATAACGAACACATGTTTATGATCCAAAGAAGAATATTTCATACAAAAAACTACGATTATTACGAACTCCCATAAATAATAGTTTTAGATATCTAAAATTTAACATTTAAAAATATTTTAAAAATCTAAAAACTAACAGAAATAACGTTTATTTATTTCAAATTAAATTATTGGAAAAATATAAAAATTTTTATTAATTTCAATTTAAATTATTATACAAATAAAACAGGAGTTTCATATTTATAATTGTAAAACTTTTTAACATAACGTATACACATTTATGTAAAATGGTTAAAAATAAAACTGAAATTATAAAAGGATTAAAAATTAAATATCGCTAGATCGACTGTCCATGTAAAATATCTGTCCATGTAAACCTTGTGAACAAAATACAGGTCACAATTTTAAAATATCTTGACCAAATTTTTTATAACTTTATTTACTTATTTATTTATTTATTTATTTATTGTATCTGCCCTTACTTCTTAGGCTTAAAAATAAGTAGTAAAATCTTAAATGTAGAACTTAAAACTATTAGCTCTCAATTGAAAGCCAACATGGGCTAGTAACTATCATTTCAATTAGGTGGTAAATCTGCTTTTCGAAGTCTTGATCAAGGTTGAGTTGTTATAAATAACCTTGCAAGAAGGTTAAGATGTTGGCGTAGTTTTAAGGCATATTTCTCACGAGTTTTTTTTAAATTCATCCTTTACTAGTGGAACTTCTAAACCTTTATGAATATTATTATTCTTTATGTAGTGTTGCTTGAAGTACCCCATATTTGTATACCATATGTCCATATTAGGTTTAAAATAATCTTATTCATGATAACTTTGCAATCAAGGCTAAGTCTAGATTTTTTACAGATCAGCCAATGGAGATTGGGAGCTTCTATTTTCATTCAAAGCCTCTTGGCTTTTATGTGACGTCTGTCTATGTATATAAAACTTATGGATCCTATACTAAAATATTTCCAGATATACATCGTTGGAAAGAACCCGGTAAAAGCTTTCAATTAAGGTATAAGCGGTTTATGCAGCAAAAGAAATGCGAAAGGTAAATGCAGTTATATCTGAAACATACAAAATTATCAAGAATATTCCCAGTGACATATTTCCTAGATCAGTCCACTTTTAGTTCTTTTCCTTAGTGTATGCCAAGGTATACAACATGATTAGATTGTGGGATGTATACGTTATTAAGTGAAACTGGTGGGTAGTCGCCCCTTCGTAATGTAAACATACTTTTTAGTTCATTTACTCGAATTCTCCAATTTTTTTAACCACGTCTTCAAATTTTTAAGATATTTATCTAGTTTTTTTGATGCTATACATGGGCCCATGCCTGAGCTTAGAAGTATCATCAACAAAGTAGAGATGAAGCAGTCGATTTGTAATGTATGACTCCAGCAGCTTATTCGTATTGGTGAAATTTATCACGAATAATTATTTTGGCACAAGGACGATGCCTATTAAAAAAAAATATATGCATATAAAAATATATATTTTTAATTTTATCCATAAAATCCATTTTTATTGTAGATTTATAAAACGCCATTAGCAAACTCTTTCGAACACATTGGATTTATCGAAACTGCATTAGGTTTGCAGAACTAGCCTTTGGAAATGAACATGTAAGTGAAAATCAACATTTTAATTTAAAATAGGTCAAATTGAGGATGGTCTGTACATAGTAATGTTGGGTGTTTGGGCTTGTTTTTAATTCCTAAATCAACTCTATGAAGAAGCCTTTCAGAAAAGTGTATAATTCTTAAAGCACAAAAAAATCATAATTTTTAAAATTTTCAAATTTAAAATCGGTTATTTTTGAACTCGCAGGAGATATTGGTTTCTAGTTTTTTTCGGTAGATAATTTTTGTTTTATAATAAATTGGATAAAAATTTTTCAAAATCGTATAAAAATATTGGGCTATATATTGAAAAAACTGGGTCAGGATTTGGCAAAATTTAGATAGTTAAAATTTCAAATTCAAATAACGTGAAAACTATAAGTAATAAATAGTACATTCAAGCATGTTTTGCAAAGGTCTTATGAAGGATGTAAAAATATTTGAAATCAAATAAGAAATTTTCTATGTCAGAAGTACCCTATTTTGAACCGCAATAGTTCCGCTCCTGAGAGGTGTGTGGCCCCTCATTTCCAAACTTAGAATTCTATACTCCTCTGCTACTCCTGTGCACAGTTTTATGAAAATCCAACCAGAAGATTAGAAATTACAAATTTATTTCTAAAAAATATTTTTATTTTGCTCCACTGTGTATTGATGCACAGGATAGATAGTTAAATTTTAATATTCTGATTTCATGCTTCCACTGTCTGCTGGAAAATTCAAATTCAAAACACACATAAAAGTATGTTTCTCAAAACTAGAGTTCAGCAAAACAAGTTCAAAAAAAAACAAACGAACTTCAAAGCTCTTAAGCATCTGCATTTACCTAAAAGTCACTTCTGACCAATAATAACTTTACTAAACATACATATTTACATAAGGGGTATAACTTACTTAACACACAGGGTAGTACGTCATAGCCCATGTTTACTGATACTAAAAATCGTTTTCAAAAGTCATTTCGATGAAAAAACCTTCAGAACCGAAAGCAATTATTATTATTATTATTATTATTATTATTATTATTATTATTATTATTATTATTATTATTATATCATTATATTATATTAATATTAATATTAATATTAATAGAACAAACTCATGTAGGATTTATTTTACATACCCAAATGGAAATTGTAGCTCAAGGTCAATGATTAAGGTTTACGATAAAGCTTTTTATAATTATTTTGTATTCTCCTTTCTCAACAACAATAACAAATCATAAAATCTGGTAGCTTTAAGCATATAGACAATAGTAATTGAAAAATGAGAATACAAAATAATTTGTAAAAAGCTTTATCGTAAACCATTCGTCTTACTTAATAACATATAGGGAAAAATAAATTACAGATTCCATTTCCCAAAAAGTTGTAAGTTAAATATATGATGTTTACAGAGAACACCACGGTGAGACACTGAAGAGTGCTGATGAAGGTCGTGGCGGACCAGAAAATGCATTCCATTCTGCCGAGTGTCCAATAAAACTTTTATATTGTATTATTCTACAATTATTCAATGAACTTAAGCCGAACATGCAAAAATTCTATAAATAACTATATGAAAAAGTTCAACAAAAAACTATAAACTAATTAACTAATACTTGTATTATTTTTTATCCATTCAATATTTTTGAAGTTGGGGAGCAAAATTCTTCCAGTTTTTTATGAAAAATTAATCTTTTTCGTCACTAATTTCTGAATAACTCCGAAAGTATTGAGCAGATAAGATAAATCTAAAATGACTTGAAGACAATTTTTGTCTGCATCTTTTGGTATGTCATATATCTAAATCTTGAGTTATACTGAAATATACTCGTGTCTATTTCACCTTATTAATGGGTAACTATTAAACATGCCCATAAAACATCAGGACCTGATAGAAAAACTGAAAGCAGATTCGAGATTAGCACGCCAAATAACCACCTAGTCCACCTATACTTGTTTAAGGGAGAATTTTTCTGCCTATCAGTGTTATCAGTTTTTCATAACCTGAACATCATAGTTGGGGAGTATGTAATAGGTTTGGTCTGATGTTTGTAACGCACAATTGCAAAATTTTATTACAGTTTATCAAATAATAATATTAGTAATCGTTTTCCAACTAATCTTTTTTCTGTGTGTAGGAAAAACTTTCACACTACTTACACTTTAGCAACTTAACTCGTTACATAAATAGCAACTAGTTACCATATATGCTTCTAAATAGGGTTTTGAATATTTCATTACTCTAATATAAATACATATTAATTTGTTCAATAGTTACACAATTAGTTACATGTAATGCATAGAAAAGTTAACCGTTGACATAGAACAACTTCTAGGTAATGGAGACGGGATGGCATGCATGTCGTTCAGTAACTATATGTCATTACCAAGTTTTTGCTGGGAGAATTTCTGTATATTTCGCAACAATCATTAAAAATGTTATGATGTTCGCGCTGTATATAGTGTAATTCTTTAGTTCTATAATTGCTTTTCTGTAGTAAAACTCGCACTTAAAAAAAGAAAAAAAAAAACAACTACAAAAACTTAATTTTTTATTACATAGAAAATACATCACGAAAGTAAAATTAAAAAATCTTGTCTTCTAAAATTATATTAAAGAAAAACGATTATGGAACTATTGAATTTCACTTTTCATAATGCGAACATTATAATACTTCAGAGTATCATCTCGCAGAACAAACAGATGATTACTGAATATTTTGCAAATATTCTAAGCGATAACTCTCTAAAATGTTTCTATTTTCACATAAGGTTTGCTTTTTGTGTTTTAGGCGATTTAAATATTCATATAAACTTTCTGAAAAATATAATAATAAATTTTATCTTTACCTCTGATATTAGACAAATTTTTTTATGTATTTATATATGAGGCTATAAGGTTATATAATAAATTAACTTCACAAAAATCTTTCAGAAATTTCACATTGGGATTTATATTTTATAGTATATTTGTTCAATGGCGAACATTAGTTCAATATTCAACAGTGTGTTTTTAATATTTACTTTTTATTTATTATTTATTTATTTTTTTTTTTTATTTTACTACAGTTTTTCAAGTCATTATCAAGCGAATTCTTGTATATAGTTGTAAAATAGCAAACAAAAAACAATATTCTCTCCAATGAACTGTCATAATATCACACTAATAACGATTATTAAAGCGTACCACATTGGATGGGAAAAGTTTTCGAATAAACAATTTTTAAGTGGGAAAACTTTTTACCCTTTGCTTAGATGTGTTAACAGGAGTTGAACAACTTGTATCCTACGACAGATGTTGCCAATGGAATGTTTATAAATTTTGAGAAAAAAAATTAAACTTATACAATTATTAAATACGAGTACATCCGTATTTCAATACAACTAGAAATCAAATACAAACTTAAAAAAAGTGTAAATGTTTTTCTAATAAGAATTTATGAGCATAACGCTCGCTTATTTACTTCAATAACGTCATAACGCAAAAAATGATGTAGAAATATGAGTTATATAAAGTTTAATTTTCTGTTAAAAATATCTCGTAGATATCTTTTTCTATTAATGTAACATTCATTTGAAAACTTTGAATGCGTTTTCTGAAAATCGTTTTTTTTTTTTTTTTTTTTTTTTTTTTTTTGTTATATATGTGTTTTAGATTATAAATGATGAAGTCATAGTTTATATGACTGAATTTTTTAAACAATTTTTAATTTGTCTGAATTTCACCTTAATTCTTAATAATTTTTTTTAATTCATAGTAATTTTTTACTTGCACCAAAAAACGAATCAAATATATTTACACACCAAATAAGGTTTTATAATTATATTTTATTCAAGATTAAGTTAATCAGTTACACTGGTCGGCAAAAAAAATTTTTTGTACTCCTTTAAATAAAAATAGGTGGACTAGTTGGCATTTAACGTGCTGAATACAAATCTGCTTTCCATTTTTTTTAGGCGGTCACTTTCGTATGACACGAGAATTTGAAGTTTAAAAGACATTTTGTTAAAATTTAGACAAAAACTGTAGAACTTATTTGATTTCACCTAAAACAACGTACTAAAACTTTTTTTGCCACAAAAAGTTTGCTGCAAATTTAACACCAAATAAAACATTTTTTTTTTAAGATATATGACGATTTTTTTACAAAATTTATAACACATTTACAAACTTTTATAGTTTTTAATAGGGTATCCAAATCGTACAATTTTTTCATTGTTCGAATAAAACGAATAATTCGAATACGGCATTTTGGATTAATCGAATTATTCATTCAAACATTAAAAAATATTCGAACTGTTCGAATAGTACAAAATATAAAATAAATATGTAAAAGTTTGATAAGTTTTCAAAAATTTTCTTGTAAAACAATTTAAAAGTTTTTGTGTGTCAGACACAAAATCAAAAAATAAATCAACAATTCTGTTAATAATATAAATCAAAGACTATAAGTGTTATAAGTTAAAAGAAAATAAATTTTAATTGTTATTTTTGATTTTTATTTTATTGTTTGAAAAATAAAAATTTATTTTGATTTTTATTTTATCATACAAAAATAAAAATTACTTTTGATTTTTTTAAATAAAAATCAGTTTCTGAGTTTTAAAATATAAATGAAGAAAAAACACAAACAATGAGTTTTATGCTTTCAACTGAAAAGCAAAGATGTTTTAAGATTTTTATTTTTGTTTTTAAACAATATAAATATCATGTATTAAAATTTATATTAAAATGTATAGGAAAAGGACATTTTATTAATATGTAGGCGAAGATTTTTAATCAACTTCGACCATTACACGTTTCTGTGATATCTTGATAAGATTTGTCATTTATTGTTTTTATATAAATCTAATGAATATTTTAAAATAAGTAAGTATTTGTGCATAGATGAAATAGACGTTAATTTGAAGCGAAAGATTTAATTCTGAGATAAAAATGTCCTTGATATCTTTACTTATACGTATGTTGCCTTTGAACTATCATTTTAGACTTATTTTTCTTAATTCCAATAAATCTTCAGATATTCCTTGAAAATCTCTTTGTGACTGAAATTTTGCGAATTCTCTAGATACCATTTTATGTTACTTGTAGCAGTAAAAACATCAATACAATTTTTTATGAGAACATAGTCAAATGAATAATTTATGCGTTTCGCAATAGTAATATGAAGTCGCTCGGAAAGTACTACTTTTCATTCCAAAGTTTAGACCTTTTAGTCATCGTTAACAAACACACCTGATAAGTAACACATAATCATAGTATATTTATCAATTACAATAATATAGATAAATGCAAAAGACTTTTATTTCATGCCACAAAAAATTATCATTTTATGATTTTTGTTTCTTGTTAAAAAAAAAAAAAAATAAAAATCAAAGACTTATTTTTATTTCTTGTGAGAGAATATAAAAATCACAACTTGAGTTTTATTTAAAAAATTATCAATAATTGTTATTTGAAATTCATAAAATAAAAATCAGAAATATTTTTTTTTTCTAAGAAATAAAATAAAAAAATTAAAAATAAAAGTTTATTACATAAAAGCTTAAATAACGGTATATATTTTTAACGAATTTCCTTCATATTGATAGTATTGATCCAAAATTATACAAATAATATTTATTTTTGGTCTCTGATATAAATAGATACTGACTTGAATTAAAATAAAAATTTTGAATGCATATTTAACGAAATTACTTAAAATAATTTTTTTTAAAAAAAAATAATAGGATTTATTTAAATGGCTTGATTTAAATTTTATAAAATTTAATTCTGAAAAATATTTTTTTTCTTTTTTACACTTTTAATAGTTGCATTCAGTTCCGATAGCAAATCATCATTAGACGCTTCAAAAGATTTTTCCTTCTCCATAAACTCATGCGATTAATTTTTTACAGTTTCTCTGTCGAATAATCTTCCAAATATCTCATTTCCAAACTCTTACGTTTTTGTTTTGGAAAATTTGAAAACATGTCAGAACATCGATGTTTAACATCATGTGTTAGTCCTTTTTGATACAAAACATAAAACTTGAATGTTTTCTGTTTATGATATTATGATCTATTGAATATTTTGTAATATTTACGTACGTCGTACGCAACAATAACATCAATTGTAAAACATTTCAGTTTCTATGTTAATTCCAAAATATTTTAGTGTTTTTTTTTTACTAAATAATTCCTTTTATTTTTAATTGTCCAAGTCCGAAATTAAAATGTTTAATTGATTTGTTTTTAGAATTACAACTTCTCCCTGTAACGTTTATGTATTTATAAAAATAGTTATATGAAAGGGGAAATAATTATTAAATAAATTAATTAAAAAATACATATAAAATAAATTTAATATTTAAATATCCATTTGTAAAATATTTTAATAATTTCCTTTTTTTTAATGTACGCGAGTTCGAATCTAATGCGAGTCATATATTTTTTTTCTTTATTATATTTATTTATACCATTATCTTTATTTAATTAAACAAATGAATAAATAAATAAAGACATAAATAAATAACTAAATAAATTAATTAATCGTTATGATTTATGTTTAATATCATTTATGTTATTAACTTAATATATATATAAAAGCATAAATACCACTCTGTGTTTTTTGTTCATGCATTAGTAGGAATGATAATACAGTACCGAGTATTTGGGGTGAAGTTGGCTGTTAATGATTATGCTTAAGTATGTATGTATTGGTGTTAACATTATTTTTCCAAGGAATTTCGTGTAAAACTTGGGTATAAAAGGCAGAAATGTGTCCAAAATCTTCCTTTTCTACTGTGCCATTACCTGCAACTTTAAATTACACCACCGAAAAAATAAAAGTTTTTTTTTTTTAATTTAAAGTTAAATTTCTTTATTTTTCTATTTTTCAACATACAAAAGAGAATTTGTAAGTAAAAATAAATATTAAATATATTAACTAAAAAAAAAAATGTATCAAATTTTAATTATATATTTGCATAAATAAATGATTTTCATAACATCGCGATTTTTATTATTATTATTTTTTTATCAAAGAAATTTTTACTCTGTGTAATATTGTTACTAAATTCCGGAGAAATGGTTCCAAAAAGAAAAGTAGGACACAGTTTCCGGTTTTCTATTGAAAGATTTGTGTAACTAACCAAATAGAAAAATATCAAACATATATACATACAAAAGCAAAAAAATTAATTATGACTAAAAGTGATTTTTTAAGAAAAACCGTGAAAATTTTCATTAAAAAAAAAGAAAAAAGTTAAAGATGAAATAATTAAGAAAAATTACATAAAGAAAACTAACCTAAAGTGTAAAAAGCCATTCTTCCATCAACGACAGTATTAAAGTAAAGAAAAAAAAAGAAGGTAAAAAGAGATAAAAAAAATATAGTTAAAAAAATACATAAAATGCTTAACTTCGAACACAAAACAGAAATACTTTAAATTAAAAATATCACTTGATTTTTTATTATTACTAAAAGCCATTAAATTTGAATTAAATTTGTTTATTTATTAATCGTAAACTTGCAAATATCACCAACCGCGTTAAAATTAAAGAATTGAAAATAAAATAAACGTCAAAAATAAAAATAAATCATATAAATAATAGTACCAAAACAAAATTAAAAAAAATCCGAGATTAAAACAAGAAAAATCGCTAAAAAAGTCATGCATCTAGGCTCAGATACAAGCTTTATTGTGAATTAGAGTTTCAATTAATAGAATAGTGCGGTTCATAGGTTTAAACGCAGAAACTGAGAAATAAAAAAAAATAGTAAAAAAAGAAAAGAAAAAAACAAAATAAATGGATTTTAAATAAGTATTTTTAAATAAAAAAATATGTATATATATATAAAACTTGTGTAATAAAAATAAAGAATCACACCTCATCACACTTTAAACTTGCACCACTACAACCTGAAAGATCTTTCATCATTGGAGTTCTCGTACATATACACAGAAGTAAGTTTTTTAACAAATAAAATTAAATCAAGAAACGTCACAAAATAAGTCTTACTATAAAAGAAGTGCAACACTACATTCAAAAAAACAATCTAAAGATAGAATGTGGTGTATTTGCACAAAACGGCGAATTCACATTATCTAATAGAATTGTGCGTATTTAAAATTTAAATGTCAATTTTTAAATAATTAATTACATATTTTTAAATATTTCAATTAATTTTTAATATTCTTATGTAAAGTTTGGACTCGTTTTAATCGTTTTTCAATTTCCCGTTCGATTCTTTTATCGTTTCTTTAATCAAATGCGATCGTGTACAAATATACACAAGTATTACATTATTGTTAACATTATCCAAATTTTTAACATCCCACAAATGTTGTTAACAGCCAAACAAATATTAAAGAATTGTTGCTACTTTCAACATTAGTGGGTATTATTAATTTTAGGAAGCGGAAACTATTAAAATTAAAATGGTAGAACTTACTTTTGTTATATGTACGGGAACTCCAACGATGAAAGATCTTTCAGGTTGTAGTGGTGCAAGTTTAAAGATGTGATGAGGTGTGATTCTTTATTTTTATTACACAAGTTTTATATATATACATATTTTTTTATTTAAAAACGCTTATTTAAAATGTATTTATTTTATTTCTTTTCTTTTTTTTATATTTTTTATCTGTTTCTGCGTTTAAACGTATGAACCTCACTATTCTGTTAATTGAAGCTCTAATTTACAATAATGCTTGCATCTGGATGCAAGACTTTTTTAGCGATTTTTCTTGTTTTAATCTCGGATTTTTTTTATGTTTGTTTTGGTACTATTATTTATATGATTTATTTTTATTTTTGACGTTTATTTTATTTCCAATTCTTTAATTTTAACGCTGTTGGTGATTTTTGCAAGTTTACAATTAATAAATAAACAAATTCAATTTAAGTTTAAAGGTTTTAAGTAATAATAAAAAATTCAAGTGATATTTTTAATTTAAAGTATTTCTGTTTTTTTTTCCAAGGTAAGCACTTTGCGTATTATTTTAAGTATATTTTTGTTTGACCTTTTTACCTTCTTTTTTTTACTTTAGGACTGTTGGTGATTGAAGAAATGGCTTTTCATACTTTAGGTTAGTTTTCTTTATGTAATTTTTTCTGTTAATTTTTCTTAATTTTCACTATTTTTCTTAAAAAAAAAAAATCACTCACACACTTTTCTCTCTGGCGTTCCGGGGCACCTGCTTTAAATGATGGTTACTTTTTTGGATGTGGTGAGGGCTCGTGGTGATGAAATAAAGAAATCTATTCCTACACTCGTCTTCGGGAGAGTTTCTACACTGCTTCCCAAGCCTAGCCGGGAGAAATTTAGGGTTAAGTGAATTAGTAATATTTATTTTTTATGCTTTTGTATATATATATATATATATATATATATGTATATATATATATATATATATATGTTTGATATTTCTCTATTTGGTTAGTTACCTTTTTTTATACAAATCTTTTAATTGAAAATCAGAAAATGTGTCCTCATCTTCTTTTTGGATCAATTCCTCCGGAATTTAGTAACAATATTACACCGAGTAAAAAAAATTTCTTTGAAAAAAAAATAATAATAATAAAAACCGCGATGTTATGAAAATCATTTATTTATGCAAATAGATAATTAAAATTTGATACACTTGATTCTTTTTTTTTTTTTTAGTTAATATATGAATTTTATTTTTACTTACTGGTTCCCTTTTGTATGTTGAAAAATAAAGAAATTTAACTTTACATTAAAAAAATTATATTTTTTCGGTAGTGTAATTTACATTCGCAGGTGAGGTCAATGCGCTCACTAACGCCCCCATGTGCCTGTTAAGAACACGCAGGTAGCAATTAGAGAGACTCATTGTCTGGATAAGTCCATTCCCCCTTGCTTAGGAGTTGTAGCTATCTAACCTTCTGTCGCACTATTGGCGACGAGTGTTGCTATGCAACACCACATTGGGACTCCAAACCCCTTCTTGCGGTTCAGGTCTAAACCGCAGCCCTAAGGGCCTCTCCAACAGCTAGTCCAGTACGACAACACTGACAAGCAAGTGTTGCCGTACCAGGGGCTACTGTCTCCTGTGGTACCATATTGTGTTAAGTCTCTGGTCAGGCCCCGAAGGTCCTTTTCTCCCATTATAGACTCCAGACAAGTCCAGGCAATGGTACACCTGCTACACTGCTACGCTTTATAAGACCAAAGTTATCTTAGAGTGTAACATGACTAGATTTTCTCTACCACGTATGAGCTATACATCAATGAAAAGATTTTATCCAAGAAGAGAAGCCGCCGAGGCGGAAAGGTGATGGCACAATAGAAAAGGAAGATTTTTACACGAAATTCATTGGAAAAGTAACGTTGACACCAATACATACATACTTAAGAGTAATCATTAATAGCCAACTTCACCCGAAATACTTAGTACTGTATTATCTTACCTACTAATGCATGAACAAAAAACACAGAGTGGTATTTATGCTTTTAAGTTATGTTAATAACATAATAACATAAATGATATTATTGACCTGTTTATATAACACATGTCATTCATAATTTTTGTTGAAATGAGTGCAGAAAAATATTTTTCGTTTTTGTAAGGCATGTGTCGGGTTTTTTTGATTAAAAACATAAGAACTGACGTTTTTGTACATATTTTTTTAATGCATTTACAAATGTCATTAATGTCAAATGCGTTGACAAAACTATAAATATAAGAATAAGTCGATCTAACGATGTCCATCCATTTGGCTGACTGGACGGCTGGCTGACTCTCGATGTAAACTTTGTGCACAAAGTACAGGTCGCAATTTTGAAGATAATTTAATGAAATTTGCACGTAGGACTTTCATGACACAAGGACAAAGCCCATTGAAATTGGTTATAATCGGTCAGTTATTTCACCTAGCGCCCATATAAATGTCCTCCCGGAATAGGGGTTTAACGATCATAAATGCATTAAATGTAGCAATATTTTAATGAAATTCGGTGTAAGGAAGTTTTGTATAAGTTTGAATCTTTGTGGCAAACCCTAAAGTGCATAAATTCACATAAATGTTAGCATTTACGTAATATTCTGTATTCGTATATTTTATTTTATACTTGGTAAAAATATTGGTCCTCCACGAATTTTTATGGATATGCACAACGGTGTAGGGTATCAAATGGTCGGGCTTGACCGACTATATCTTTCTTAATTATTTAGTTTTGTAATATTTTCCAAGCACAACATTTTTAAGTAATCAAAAAACAGCTATTTTTTGTTTTTATTGTTTATATTTAAGGGTTAACAGCAAAAACACAACGTAAAAGAACGTAAGTTTGACGAGTACTTTAAAAAAAAAAAACTCATCTTGTTACGTACTCGTCTGGGTACCACTCGCTATATAATAAAGAAAAAAATATATGACTCGCATGAAATTCGAACTCGGGTATATTAAAAAAAAAAAGGAAATTTTTTAAATTATTATTTTACAAATCGAAATGTATTATAAAATTGATATTTAAATATTAATATTTAAATATTAAATATTATATATATATATATATATATATATATATATATATATATATATATATATATATATATATATATATATATGTATTTTTTTATTAATTTATTTATTTAATAATAATTTCCCCTTTCCCTTTATTTGAAAATATTCTTTTTATATAAAAATTTTCTTATATTCAAGAAATTTTTTTCTCAAGATAAAGCTTTTAAACGTGGTGGAAAAAATAATTCGTGGTAAGTTAAAAAAAAATGCGCAATTGGAGTTTATGGTGAGATCAATATTTTATTTCTTTTCGTTATGTCTATTTTTGGAAATTAATACAAATTTACAATTACTAAAAATAATTAAATTCTTTTTCCCGAATATTTTTGTTAATTTTTAAACATTTTTCGGGCATATTTAAACTTATTTTTTAAATTTTTAAAATGCGATACGGTAGTGATATTATTTCCGCGATATTATTAATTATTTAAAAGTCAAATGCATTCATCCTTTTGTGTTTAACATATAAAATCATTAACATTATTTTGTTATGTTAATAACATACGAATTTTGAAATAATGGTTTTGTCTCATACAACTACGAATTGTTTTTACTTAACGATTAATCCAAATAAAATTTCTAACAAATTTAGGAAATAAAAAATAAAGTAACTGACTTAAATTTATTTGTGTTTGTTCTCCCTCGTTGAATGATCTTTCAGCGGTTGGGTTTGTAGTTGTGCGGAAATTAAATATATAGTTAATTTTCAAATATATTGAAAAATAGTTATATTTATTTATTTTTTTTTTATTTTATTTTATTTTTTTTGGAAAGCGAAGTTTGTTTTTATAAAATTTAAAAATATATAAACTAATACATCGAAACCTTCAACGAATTGATCTTAAGTAATGTTAAGTTACGCTTACATTCCGTTGATAATTTTTCTCAATTGTATTGATTAATTTTAAAGCTTTATTTTCTAAAACAGATTTTAATTCTGTTTTCACTATTACTTTTTTCACTTGTTAATATTTATACAATATTTTTCTTTTTACATTCATTTAATTTGGTTAATATTTTCCTGATTTTGGCACTTTTTGACACTTTTTTTACATGATTTTTCTTAATTTTTTGGAAGTCATTAATCTTAGTTTGGTAATTTTTGCTTTTATATTCAAGAAAAATTAAAATTTAAATGAAAATTCAAAAGTTTAAAAAAAAAAACAATATATAACACTAGGGAACAGTCATTGTGCATTAATGTGTATGTTGAAACAAAATGAACTTTTTTTGTGTTGACTGTATATATATGCACACACTTAAATTTATGACCTAATAGTAAAAAAATTACCCAAAAAAGTTATACGATCTGTGCTCTAATTATTACCCGCGTGCTAATTGACCTTAAAGAAAAAGTCATTTTAAAAAAGAATGACGTTTTATGACTTGAGCATTTAAACGATTTTTTATGTTTAAGAATGAATAAAGTTTTTGGACGTGAGCGTTTAAAATAATTTTTTTTTTGCTCAAAAAACCTGAATGAGAAACCTTTTTTTAGTTTAATAATTTTTTTACCTCCATTTTTCCAAAATTCCTCTTATTGTCAAAACACTTATAAATATTTATTTGTAACTGTTTTTTTTTTTTTTGCAATATATTGCATTCACTTAAATTAAGAGTTCAGTTGAATCCTAAATTTCGTATATTGTAAGTGTTTTTTGTCTTAAACAATATGAGTTCGTTACGAAAACCTTTGTTATCTATGTGGCAAAAAAATTTTCAATACATATTGGTTTTTTTATTTAGGGTTTTTTCAGTGAAATAGCTAATAGTCTTTATCTAGAGCCAATTTGACAAACCTAATAATTTTCTATTATACAGCACACTAGTCAGAATTGACTTTAAATACGATGCCGCAAAATGACTGTTCCCCAGTGCACAGTGGGGCAGAATAGAAATTTTTTGGAAATAAATCTGAAACTTCTGATCGGCTGGTTGGATTTTCATGAAATTTGGTATAAGAGGAGTGTACAATGTTAAGTTTGGAAGGGGGGCACATCTGACATCAAATATTTTTAACCACTTTCCAAAATTTTGTTTCTAGTCCGATTTCAAATATTTTTATATATTGTTGTAGGCCCTGATAAGATATATAAAAGACATGTCCTATAGTTTTCGAGTTATTTGGGTTTGAATTTTTAAGCACCATAATTTTGCATGTTCTTGATCCAGTTTTTTTCATATATATCGTAGTATTTTCCACCGATTTTATTAGTTTTTTTCTTAACTATTTAAAGAAAAAATTATCTATTGAATAAAAATTTGAAGTCGATATCTTTACCGAGTTCAAAAATAAACGAGTTTGAATTTGAAACTTGCAAAAAAGAAACTTTTTGTGTTTTTTTCAGCCGAAAAGTATCTACACTCTTTTTTTATCTAAAATAAAATTTTCTTTAGCAACATATAATAATTTTGTACTTCACAGGGATGACTTTAAGATAAAAAAACAAGCCCAATAATTCAATTGGTCATGGTACACACCCTCCCAAATTCGACCCATTTTATATGAAAGTTTTGATTTTAGACCAATTTTGCTCAAATCTGAAAGCACGAATCTACAAGCGGAATATATTTTAAGAATCTTCAATATGTTTTTAAAGGTCTTAAATCAAAATCTACAGGACTTCCGAAAAATGTGGATTATATAGCCAAAAATGTAAAAAATTCTATTTTTGGGAATTTTCATTAGTTTATTTCGGAATTCAGGAAAACCCTACCCCTGATTGCAATTTGGTTAACACGCTTTTATTTATATTAATATGATCCACATTTCCTGCAAATTTCATTAAGATATCTTTATAAACAAATATGTTATTACAATTAAAAAAATTGTATTTTCTCCAAAAACCCCAAATTGGGCCTTTTGCTTGGTTTATTTCTAAATAGCGAAAGAAATTTTAAAAATATGCATCCCAGCTTCCAGATATTAATGCTTATCCTTTAGCATATATAATTTCCGATCTTTTGCAAAAAGATTCAAGTCAATATCGTGCCCCTTTAAACTTTTATATTTCCAATTTATTGTATATATGACTATATTTTTACAAACTTGCAACTTTTGCCTTTAGTTTTGCGTGAATAATTACTTAGAAATTTATGAATATTTCTGTATACTTTTAATAATATCTATACAAAAATATTTTTATAAAAATAATTAATAAATATTTTTTATTTTTAATAGCGTTGCCACATTTCCCAAATTTAAGTAAATCTTCATCCTTTTCTAAGCATTAATATATTTCTATTAATGAATTTAAAATAACAAAACAAACAAAAAATGTCTATTTTAACTTAATAAATATTATTATTTTTGGTATTTATCATCTTCCTTAATAAATATTTTATTTCTAATACGATTTTTATTACTTATTTACATTAAATTTATGTAGACAATTTTTCTATTATTTTAAGCTTATTCTACTTATTTTCTATAAAATAATCTGTTGTATCTGTATACATACCTAAAAGATAATATAGATCCTTCAAGTCTTCAGTATTTTGAGCTAATAAAGGCTCATAATAAATCCAAAGTTTTCTCATTGATGATAGTACAGGGTCTGATGATAACAATAAGCTATTAAAAATATCCTTGTTTTGTGAAGTTCTGGAGCATTTTCTGGAGCTGAATAATTGAACGTGCTTGAAATCTCTGTTTCTTGCTTCTTGAACCTCTTCTATAAGCTCTCCAAGTGGAAGAATATTTCGTTCAATAATATTTTCGCCATTTCGTGTTTCCATCATTTTTACTATCACCAGTCGGCAGAGGTTTGTCGATGTTTAATCCCGTCACTTCTCTGAATTCATCCTGAATTCTATTTTTCTCAGATATTCTAAGTGTTTTTAAATCCTCGTTGTTTCTGGTAGGTTTTGTTAAATTTTTTGGCACACTTCTACACTTTAAATCATATGCTATGTTCAGAAAATGCTCCATGAACCGTATTCTGGCGTGAAGTGGAGATATTCCGAAAGACAGAAATTCTTCATTAATTCTCCTTGCTTTACCAATATCCGAAAATTGTGATTTCGTCTCATCACATAGTGAGCATTTCCAAAAATAAGATGTGTCCGTAATGACATTACTAACCTTTCCATCAATCATTGTTAGACTAAGTTGAAAGGATATGTCGAATGTGTATTGGTTTATGGTTATTGAAAGAGGTTGTAAATCATTTATTTCATCTTTAATATATTCCACTAAATCCTTTATTGTTGTCTTCGACTCCCTTGTGTATTCGAACCAAATAGGTCTGCAGAAAGGTTTTGATCCTGGAGTGGTGTTAAGCCATATATCTTCAAATGAGTTTTTACACTTTGATGAAGATTGTGTAAGGAATAAGATCGCATTCCTAATGGCACCAGAGATTCTATAAATACAATTTTATAATCCGCCATTTTCTTAATTCCACTAGCATGCTTGTATTTAGGAAGGGCTGATAGTCCGTCACATCCCCACTTACAGATTAATACAACGTCGCTCTTATTTACTTTTTCCAACTGATCTGCAGAAAAATCTGCAACTATCCTGGTAGCTGTACTCTCAAGCAAAGAAGATAGCTCTACACATGCTTCCTTTTCGGTAACCGAAATAGATGGTAAAATAGTTTGCTTTTTTTCTTGAATATCATTCTATGATGGTAGAATTGAGTGTCCCTTTTCAAGCAGAGCTTTTCTTAGAATTTGATATTTGTTTCGACTGAGGTCCAGTTCAAGCATTAAAGCAATTGCTTCTTCCTCTGTAAAATTGGATTGTGTTGTTGGAGTAGGTACACTTCTCCTTTTTAAACATTTCTTTGAATGTATCAGAAACTTCTTCATTCGAAATTATAGAAAGCAGTCTTTTCTTCTTAGATCTTGTACTTAAATCATCATATGTCTTACAGGGTGCTCCAGTTGATATTTTGCACGCCGATATTTCTATATCAGTATCCATCCAATCGGAATGTTTAATTTTTAATCTGTTAGTACGCTGATTCAAGGACTTCATTTTTACGTCATACAGCTTTAAAAAGCTCTCTATCTGAGATTTACCAATGACGTAATGCATGATATGTCATTTTTATGAATTCCACTATAGCTTCTAAACGATTAAGATCATTCTTAGATAAGCTCCACAGAACACAACACAATTGTTCATGTTTCATTGTAATCACCATGGTAATCAATTTCGTTATGATATTGATAAGGATTAGCACATTTATATATCTATATATATATATATATTTATATATATATATATATATATATATATAGATATATATATATATATATCTATTAGATATATCGCACAGGTATATATATTTATCATATATTGTATTCTGTGAATTTTCATCGTGTAATATATCTGAAAGAGTCAATTTGGGAGAGCTATACCGAATTCGTTGATGTTATATGTTGCTGTTAGGTATCACCGGAAAGGATGTTACCTGTGCATTGTCACTAGCTCATAAAAATATAGATTTTGAACCATCAGTAATAGATAGATAAATGCTGCAGGTAGGTATCACTGGAAAGTATACCTGTTCATTGCCACCATCACCAATAGATAAATATAATTGTTCAATTTAGGTAAACACCATAAATTTAAACTAATAAAATACTTATTGATTAAGTTAAAATAGACATCTTTTGTTTATTTTGTTATTTCAAATTCATTAATAGAAATATATGAATGCTTAGAAAAGGATGAAGATTTACTTAAATTTGGGAAATGTGGCAACCCTATTAAAAATAAAAAATATTTATTAATTATAAAAATATTTTGTGTATAGATATTATTAAAAGTATACAGAAATATTCATAATTTTCTAAAGCCAAAGGCATAAGTTGCAAGTTTGTAAAAATATAGTCATATATACAATAAATTGGAAATATAAAAGTTTAAACGCGCATATTTCTGAAATTAGGCATGATATTGACTTGAATCTTTTTGCAAAAGATCGAAAATTATATATGCTAAAGGATAAGCATTAATATCTGGAAGCTGGGATGCATATTTTTAAAATTTCTTTCGCTATTTAGAAATAAACTAAACAAAAGGCCCAATTTGGGGTTTTTGGAGAAAATACAAATTTTTTAATTGTAATAACATATTTGTTTATAAAGACATATTAATGAAATTTGCAGGAAATGTGGATCTTATTAATATAAATAAAAGCGCGTTAACCAAATTTCAATAAGGGCAGGGTTTTCCTGAATTCCTAAAAAAACTAATCAAAATTCCCAGAAATGGGATTTTTTACATTTATGGCTATAGAATCCACATTTTTCCAAAGGCCCGTAGATTTTGATTTAAAACTTTTAACAACATATTGAGGATTCTTAAAATATATTCCGCTTGTCGATTCGTGCTTTGGAATTTGAGAAAATATGGTGTAAAATCAAAACTTTCATATAAAATGGATCGAATTTGGGAGGGTGTGTACCATGGCCAATTTAATTATTGGGCTGGTTTTTTATCTTAAAGTCATCTCTGTGAAGTTACCTTCCAGAAAAGTGTAAAATTATTATATGTTGCTAAAAAAAATTTATTTTAGATAAAAAAGAGTGTAGATACTTTTTCGGCAAAAAAAACACAAAAAGTCGTCTTTTTTGCAATTTTCAAATTCAAAATCGTTTATTTTGGGCTCGGTAAAGATATCGACTTCAATTTTTTTTATTCAATAGATAATTTTGTTCTTTAACTAGGTAGGAAAAAAACTAATAAAATCGGTGTGAAATACTAGGATATATTTGAAAAAAACTGGACCAAGAACATACAAAATTATGGTGCTTAAAAATTCAAACGCAAATAACTTGAAAACTATAAGAGGTAAATAGGACATGTAAGCATGTTTTTTATATGTCTTAATATGCCTACAACAATATATAAAAATATTTGAAATCAGACGAGAAACAAAAATTTGGCAAGCGATTAAAAATTTTTTATGTCAGAGGTACCTAACTTTGAGACCCCTTAGCTCCGCCCCTGAGGGTTTGTTGTGCCCCCCTTCCAAACTTAACATTATACACGCTTGTACTCTGCTACGCCTATACCAAATTTCATAAAAATCCAACCAGCCGATCAGAAGCTACAGATTTAATTCCAAAAAATTTCGATTCTGCCCCACTGTGCAGTGCAATGTATGTAGTGGAAGTGCCTTCATTTTGAACATATCGGTATATCGCGAAAAGTCGAGCCGATAGACAAAATAGTAAAAAGTTGCTATAAAGTTTCAGTCAACTCAAAAGTTCAATTTTTTTCCAACATAAACATTAAAAAATGTTTTTTACGTATATCGCGATTTTTATCAATTCAGTTTTCTCAGTAAATTGTGAACAAAATCAAAAGTTGTGCACCGACTTCAGTGAAATAAAGCTTATTTCATTCGAAATGTGTTTAACTAAATGTTTTTAGACCAGAACTGTGATTTTTGTAGCATTTTTATTTTTTATGAATTTTTAAACATCAAAAAAAATTTTTTTTATTGTTATTTTTTTCAAAACTTCAATGATATCTCTGAAGCTACTGGGCAAATTTAAAAACAATGTAAGCACGGCTTAAAAATAATATTGTTGCCGAGTTTCGGGTTTTTTTTTAACTGAATATGGTGACCTGTTTTCAAGTTATTCCAATATAACAGTATAACTCGAAAAGTCGAGCTAATAGAGAAAAATGGAGATTAGATTTGAAATCAGCGATCTCAAATTAGTAAAATTTTGCAATAAAGTACCAGGCCGCACAAAAAAAGTTCAATTTTGTTCCCTTGTGTAACTTATGAAAAATATGATTTGTGTTTATATAAGATGTAATGAAAATTTTTTGCGGATTTTGTATAGATAATTTTAAAGCCGATTTTTAAAAAACATAAAAATGAAGTGCATTTGGTAGCACAAACAAAGATTTATGATTTTTAGTGTGGCTTTGTATTGATTTATACTGATTTTTGTTTATTTTTTTCACAGATCAAAAAGGAACTATTTATATACTTTTTTCAATTCTGTGATATTAGTTTTAAGTTTTTTCTATATTATGATTTTGTTTTTTAGAGAGTTTCTTTTATAATATTTAAATTTTAGCTTTAGTAAATAAATTATATATATATATATATATACAAATAAAACTTTTTAGACACAAATATCACTTGCCCTGCTGTTGTTTTGTTCCACCAAATGGGATGTTTTACGGGATCAGTTTGTTCTCAAGCGATTCAGTTTCCAAATCTTCGAAAAGGAATTAATTTTTTTTTTCCAATGAACTTTTTTAAGTCTTCAATTTGGGAAATCTGTGGGATAGTTTGTGGGCACAAATTTTTAGGCAAGATTATAAGTCGAAAGAAATAGTTTTGTTTATCACTATTACCTTTTTGCAAAGATGAAAACACAATATGCAAATGCCTGAAAATACAATATCGTAAACGAAATGCATGAACAAAACGCAGTGTGGTATTTGGACGTATGCTTATGTTAATTAACATTTGAGGATTTTCAATCCATATTAACCGTTAAAATTAAAGTTTTAAAAATAGAATAGTTGTAATATGTTCCTAATTTTCTAGCTACAATCGCCTCTACAATATATATATATATATATATATATATATATATATATATATATATATCTATATATATATACATAATTTATGAAGCAAGAAAAGATATTTTTACACTAATGGAAAAGAGTTAGTCAATCATTATTTAACAAAATTAATAATTGGTTAAAAAATAAAATTTCTATAAATTTTAATTAAGTTTAAAAATTAATTTTATATGAGGCTTTAAATGAAAAAATATAATAAATGGAATAATTAATGAATTAGATAAATTTTCAATAAATTGTAGTTAATTTCAAATTTTTATAAAACATTAAAAAAAATTGTTTTACATCATACAAAATTAGTGCAATACTTTAAAAGAAACAAATTATGTGCAATATTTATACAAATCGTATCTTCTTTTTTATAAAATAATTTTAAAAAAATGTAAAAATTTCTATTTTTAAAATAATTTTTATAATTTCAAGATTATAAGCTATTTTCAAAATATTTGTATCATCATTTTTGTAATGTGCAAGTTTGGAGCATTACTAGTTCATAATAGTTTAAAATGCAATATAAAATTGGAGTGCAATATAGTTTTTTAAATAACTTTTAATTATAGATTTAGGTATTTTGAAAAAAGTGTAATATAGCTTTTATTTGATTATTATTCAATAATTTATAATTTTTTATAATGTTAGAAATGAAAATATATGTTTATAAATGAAATTAGGGAATATTTTATTTAAACAGATTTTAGACGATGGAAACCTTTTAGATTTGACGTTATTAAGTATACAAAAACTTTTATTTTTATTGAATGTTCCATAAATAAGTTCTGGATAATATATGGTTTAGAAAGATTTTAAGGCATTAATATATTGTTGGAAAGGATTTTAAGACACTGCTTAACACGAGATTGAAAGTTGTTTCATATGGAGGTTGGAATCCAAACTATATTGATTTCATATCGATGATTCTAGTACTTCTTGTTCATATTTCTGTAAGAATGCTCTCAAAAGGATAATTTGTAGATTTTGAACTTAAATAAATCCTCTATTCTAGGACCAGATATTAGACTTGATATCTTCGTAGCGTTGAAAGATTTTAATTCACCGGAATTTAGAAGGGTGAACGGTACCTCTTTTCTTAAGACACAATGTCGCCACACAAAATTTTTAAATTTTAATATCACTTATTATATTTCATGGAAAAATTATGTAATTATTCACACTATTTAATTTAAATTCTGTTCTACTTCTGTTTCATATATCTTTCTTATATTGATCACTTTAAGCTCAGGAATGAATTTACCTTTCCAAAAAAAAAAAAAAAAAAAAATTGTAGTTCAGTAAAGTCGAATCAAATAATTCAATACCTGCGTAATTACTTCCAATGAGAAATTAATATTTTTGAATGTGGAATTACATGACCATCTGCTAAAAGAAGATAGAATTATTTTAGAACAAGAGCTTTGAAATTGAGATTGATTTACGTATACTATATATATATATATATATTGCAATGTGAGTAACAAGTGGTAATTGAAACGAAATATAAAACATTCATATTACTTAACAAAAAATTTGCAAGAAAAGATGAAATCGTGCTCTATAAATACCGTAACACCTTAAATATAATTTTTCTTTTCAGAATAAAAATTGTCAATATAACTCTATATTTAATTGTTTAAATTAAAAAAATAAAAAATAAAATATAAATATACCTATTTATTTATACAAATAGTTAAAAATATGATTAAAAGAAATGATTAAGAGAAAACTATTCATTTCGTTTCAATATTCGATGTCAAAATATTCGAATTATTCGTTATTCGAAAAATCTCACTTTCTTCGAACCATTATTCGTATCAAATTATTCGAATTTTTCGAATGAACATTATTCGAATGGATACATTAGCTTTTAAGCAATTTTAAATATTGATATCTCGTTTTATTCTAAATAAAAAAAATGGATAAACAAATATGTTCAGTTTTAAAAATCCAACAAATTTTCCTCAAACCCAAAATTTTGAAAACAGAAGGAAAATAAATTTGAAAATGTTAAATAAATCATTACTTATATGGAGTATATGTATATGAAAGATATAAATTATGTTTAAATAGATACATCCTCGTGCTTTCTAAATCAACTTGATAATGTAAAATTGGTTTAAATTAGAAATCTCACATTTTTTTTTAAATTTTTGCTTCATATTTAGTCTGCTAATTTTGTTTTCGAAAACATTGAATATTTAAGTCAACCAAATATAAAAAAACTCTAAACAAATATTAATTAGGAGGTGGATTTTTTGTATTCAAATTTTTTTTATATTTAATGCAATAAAAAATTCAAAATATACCTTAAAAATTTAAAAAACCTTGCACTAATTTTTTTACATTTATTAAACTAAAAAGAAAAACCAAAAATCCATCTATGGTAAGCTATACAACATATTAGGTTTTTAAGCGTTAAAACTATGTTTTAAAAAATTAATGCTATTTAATTGCACTTTTTTTAATGTTGTGCTCTATTAAATTTAATTTTTTAAAACATATATTCGTGGCACTTAGTTCGATAAAAACTTAGTAAGATAAGCATTTATTATACATATCATAGTGTCTACATTAGAAAATTTTTTATCAAGACAAACGTCAAACTTAACGCGAATTTATGGAAGGTGGCAACAGTTGCACAAAAACCACAACATGGCGTATTCCTTATTATTTTTATATATGCAGTTTGACAACTGTAACAAACAAAATAATAATCTGCTGTTTAATAAAGGTTACCTTGTATATATTCGCGCTGATTTTGACGTTTGTTTTGATAAAAATTTATCTAGGTATGTATAAAAACAAACATATTTTTTTAATAAGTTGTCAAATGTAAACAGTTGTCCATTTTGGCATGAAAAATTTTTATACATACAAAATTACCTTTCTACATTGTGACGAACAAAAGTCATTCGTATTCGTTTTTGACTCACATGTTGAAACCCTAAATGAGTATATTTCTATTATAATTATTATTCCTTTAATATTTTCTTATTTGTTATACAATTATTTAGAAGTAAAAACAACGTTATCTATTTGAATAGTAATTAACAAATGATTAGTTACACAAAAATACAAATCTGTGTAATAGTACTAAGAATAACAACCATATGTATGTTTACATGAGTGATCGGCACTATAAAAAGAGTGCAGTTAGCTGTCAGTGAGTTAGCCTGGCTGTCGGCAAGGTAAGACATTATTTATTATGAGAGTTGATTATACTTCCGTCAGAAAAATAAAGCTTTTTTTGTGATTCTAAAAGACTTGGGAGGGGGTTATACCTCCGCCAGCTTAATAACATTATATTTCTCTGGTTGTGCAATAGTGCAGAATTGAGTGGTTCTACCCTCAGTCTATATTGAATATAGTTTGTTACGCTGGGAGGGAGTGGTGTTCCCGTCAGCTTAATAAAATTGTATTTATTTTGTTGTTGAATAGTGAAGGTTTGAGTGGTTCTACCCTCGACCTAAGTATTCAAGGAACTGTTATAGTGCCACATTCGGCTTAATAAAGATCTGTGCGAGAACGGTACGGTGGTTTTTTGTTCGTCGTTGTATTTGCTAGATTAGCATTTAAGTAAAATAATAAATAAGGTTTATACCGTGTTTTTGAAAAAAAAAAAGAAGAAATTGTGTTTTTTATTATTTGTAACGAACCATGGAAGCCGAGAACTATACCCCAGCATAAAGTGATAAACACGTCGTTACATCACCAACAGATTTAACAGGTTGGTGTTTGAATAATTGTAGTTTAGAAGCAAAGTATTCTTCTAATTACGAGATATCATCTGAATGTAGAATAACTGATTTTAATTTTTTTTTTTTTGTTTTTTATTTTTTAATTCTCTCGAATCCTTCATTTTTTTTAACCGCAGCTTGCTACTTTTATTTTATTCATTTTAGCAATAGGACTTTCAGCAGCTTCGTTTTTCTCAATAGCACTATCAATTCAACTGATTTGATTGTTAATAATCATTTACATTAATATTTATAATTTCACTAAGAAAATCATAGTGTAAGAAACAAACTAGAGATTAATATTAATCTATATTTTTTGATCGTTTAAATTTTTTTATAGTTTTAAAGTTGTTACCATTCAACTCATCCAAAGCTCTACTAACATTATTAAGCCAAGCTCCCCATCTCGGAATAAGTAATAATATGTGGGCTAAGCAGGTTATATTCAAAATTGTTGATTAAAAAATGTTAATGTTTTTTTTTCTGATTTCCTTCGTTATAATTAATGTTGTGATCCAAAACTTCACAATTACATTTACAATATATCGGCTGGTGTTTGTAAATATAATTATTTTTAATGTAAACTTATTTATATCTTTGCCTTTATTTTTATGAATTCTTATCAGTAAACTAATAATTTATTTTAAGTATATGTTAAGTTTAAGTATTACCTATTAGTGATTACCTATTAGTTAAGTATTAACGAATTTTACTGTGCTAAAAAATGCAACCTTTAGTAGTACAATTACAATACACTGTTTTGTAAAAAAAAAGAAAAAAAAATTAATAGCTACACGTTCATATATATATTTTTTACAGTATACTTTGTTCTTGTTAACACAAGACACAGAAAATATTGTCGTAGAAATAAATGATCTACTTGATTTTAAACTTTGTGTAGTTTTTAATATATGATGGTTAAGTTAGAAGGAACTATTTGAGGTAATCTAAGCATAAAATTTGGTCCTTATCGAGCCGAATATTTCGGTTTTATGAGAAAAACATTCGACAGCATAATATGTGTAGTGTTACTGACTGTTTTGTTAATATTTTATTATACAACATTTCCAAGTACTCTGAAAGAAAGCTATCATTATGAAGTATTATTTGTGTTTTGAAAGAACGTAATTTATTCCCGATTCGCATAGTTGCCACATAAATTTGGTGCAAAATCGTCAAATTTTGAGAGAAATATCGTCAAAATAATAAAATCGACTATTTGATATCGTCAATAAATCGTCAACGTCAAAAATTAGGATTTTTATATTTTAAGGCCATTTTCATCATTCCTTTTTTGATAAACAAATTTATTTTATCTACGTTTTATTTTTAATTAAAAATAAATTATATTAATTTCGCATTGTCTGCTTGTTATGAAAGTCTAGCAGCATCAAATACGTTCGAAGATATTCATATCAAAATGATTAGTATGTAAATTATTATAACTTTAAATCAGAAAATATATTATTTACCATGTCTCCTGAAAAATTTTTAAAACAATTAGAGCTTATTGTAAGTGCATCGACGGTATACATAATTTAGTTTTGAAAAAAAAAAATCATCAAACATATTTTGGATAAAAATTGATGTGTGATTGAGATAGGTGTAGTACACTAAATTTGCAGTTTCCTCTAATAGTTAGTGATAGTGAGAAATTTTTCACAACAATCTTTGCTCTTTAGTGGTGAGTTGAAAAATATCAGCCTCACTAAACTATAGTGATACTAAAACAATTTGCCAGTAAATTAATTTAGTGATAGTAAAATTTTTTTCAGCTTCAATTAATAATTGTTATTATTTATATATAAATTAATATTTTTTGAAGAGAAAAATATATAAAAAATGCTGAAAATAATTCTGAATATCCTTTTTGGAAAAATCATCAGATTTAGGGCAAAAATCGTAAAATCGTCAAAAACCCATTTTTAGCACCAAAAATCGTCAAATCTGGCAACGATGCCGATTCGCAAAATTAATATTACTGAAATCACCATAGATTTAATATCATATAATACTAATTTCTATCGAAAAAAAACTGCAGAGTGGAAATCATAAACGATTTTGCAACAAAACATATAACACAATTATCGCCATATGTAGTAATTCATATGCAAACAAAGCACATTCAAACTGATTATTTAACATATATTTTGGTGTCTTCGTACCATATTTAACAAACAACAATAATATAATAATAAGTTGTTTACATATTTTATTAAATATTATCTTGTTCTTATTGGTCACTCTCAGTGTTTCCACGGCAAAATTTTTTTCTAACCAAAATTTTTGTAAAAAAAATAACCAAAAATTAAAAACAAAAATCAGCATAATCTTAATGTATGTAATCAGGTTAAAAATACTTTGCATATTAATCATAAACTTTAGTTGGTCTTTAAGAGAAAAAGGTATTTAAAATTTACTGTTTAGAACAATGTTTCTCAAAATCCAATTTTGTAGGGGGTCGGGATATAAAGTTTAATAATAAAAATTTAATTATTCTCACGTCCTTATGATATGATATCAAAATCAAACCAGATTGTAATAAATTTAGAATTGCAAAACAGCTGGGTCGAGCAGTAATAGAAAATAATGTTGACTTTTACAATTATGTGTTTGCAGAAAAGTTATTTTTTATAGGGACTTAGCCAATCTCATTTGGTACTCGTAATATGAATTCCAAAATCAAAATATTTAAAGTAAAATATTTAATATCAATCGTTCATGTAGCAAAGCATTTATAAATATTAAATTTTAATAAGTTAACTTAAAAATTGTGTACAAATATGTGGTCTTTTTGAAAATACATCGGGATTAATAAAACACTTTTATTGAAGTTATTTGTAAAATAATGTGATGCCCTTTTTACATTTTTATTATTTAATTATATTGTCTTGAACAGTTTTAATTACTGAACTAGCTACTTTTTTTTCCCTAGAGCATGATATTGAGGGGCCCCCTAAAATATACCAATCGACTCTGAATCTCCTTAACTGGTCGAAATTAGTTCATTGTTTCACCTAGTCCCCAAATAAATATTCTTTTGAAGTAATATTTTGAAGTTCAAATATCTTAAATACATATAAACGTAATTCTACTGAATTCTACACAAACAAAATATTTTTAATCCTAAAACATTTTATAAAAATGTATATGTACCTACATATAATAGTTTCAAAAGGATCGCTTTGAAATTAATTGTAGCTTCGGGTCCTCTCCCGAAAATCAGTTAAAAGTACTTAAATCCCACATAAATGTTCATATATTAATAAAATTTGATTAGCATCAAGACGTGATAAGCCTAGTCATATCTACACCAATAACGATACCAATTTTATTGGATGTAACAATAAACTACGAAAATTGTACGAATTTCTGCTAAATACCAATAAAGCTATCCACCGGAAACTGTAGAATCGATTTATTCAATGGCATTTCACGCCACCTTCAGCTCCAAACTTTGGCGGTATATGGGAGACAGGCGTCTTCCTCTGCGACGTATGAGGAATTAGCTACGTTATTATGTCAGATCGAATGTTGTCTCAATTCCCGTCCACTATGTTTGAAATATGAAGGTAATATGGATCCACTCACACTAGGTCATTTTGTTATTCTTCGTCCAATGATATCCTTGCCTGATGAAAGGCTGATGAATATTAATGTCAATCGACTCACTAGACGGCAGTTTATGTAACAGTTAGTTCATAGTTTTGGTCAAAATGGTTGAAGGAATATCTCAGACAGCTCCATAAAAGACAAAAATGGGTCCAGAAATTAAATAATCTTAAGGAAAATGACATGGTCGTTGTAAAGAATGAAAACCTACCCCCAACGCAATGGCTACTTGGCAAGGTTCTAGAAACACATCTTGGTAGCGATGGCCTTGTTCGTGTGATAACGTTGAAAACTAAGAATGGCTTAAAAATATAGCACTGAAAACTTTGCCCATCACTTTTGTTCATAACTTTTTTCTGCATATGTCTTATACGTTTTGTTTATACACACATGAATTGTTCTAATTAAATGAATTATTAAAAAATAAAAAAACTTGTGTTTTATTCATATAAAGGAAAATACAGTCCATTATTAAAATCGTAAACACTGTTGCTTGTGATAACAGTGAAAAATTTCTGCTTACATACTTAGAACTTAAATATGATCATCAACTTCCCTTACCTAGTGTCTACATTAGGAAATTTTTTATCAAAACCTTAGGTAACCTTAGTAAACAGCTGTAACAGTTGTCAACTGTTGTCACCTTCAACAAATTCGCGTTAAGTTTGACGTTTTTCTTGATACCATGAGCGAAGGAGGTTATGGGAAGGTATCAACAGCATACGCTGTTGATACGGCTTTTGATGAAATCTCATACAAGTTGTACATTTGTAAACAGTTCCAGTAGTTAAAACCTAGTAGATACTGCATTTGTCTTAAACCAGCATGAAGATATGTGTTGTGATAATGTTTAACTAATGTAATGTAGGGATATTTTTGATTGTAGCTAATAATTGTATTTTTAAGACGACCACCAATTCCAAGCAAACCATTGTCGTCCATTGGGTACTGATTTGTAAGAAGTCAGAATATGTATTTCAGAATTAAAACTATTGCGTTGTGAACATTTTATTAACGATTTCTTAGCCTTATCAAGTTCTGTTGTTGTAATTTTGTTTTGATGGAATGTGGTGCCACTGACTAACATGTAGATGAATTATTATATACAATGTGCGGTTATCAATAAACGTTGGATGATCACTAATCCATGCTAGTACTATAGTATAGTCTGTCCAACCGTGGGTTACAACATCTTGAAAGCTCAAAAAGTGCTTCACTTTGATCATAAGTTTTACCATGAGATATGCTGCACAGAGTTCCAAACGAGGAAGAGTGTTTCGCTTTATAGGACATACCCTAGATTTTGCTGTTTTATAACGCGTATATAATTTGCAGCAGTGTTCGTTAGCTTAGAGGAATCTGAGAAACCATGTAGTTCTATTTGATCACCTAAACATAGGTGAAACCATCTTGATATTTGAAGATCTTTTATGTGATGAACATTCTGCTTCAATTGTAACCATTTATTTTTCATATCTTTGGGCAGCTCTTCATCCCAATTAACTTCCTTTAGCCAGAGTTTTTGCATAAATACCTTGAGTTGAACTACTATTGGAGCTAACCAACCAATGGGATCGTAAACTTTAGAAATCTCGGAAAGAACATGACGCTTGTTTATTAAATCAGAATCCTTGAAAGAAACGCTATACTGAAAACATTCTGTTTTGGTGTTCCGTAAAAGACCTAAAGTTTTTCTGAAATTGTATGGAATTTGACGACCATTTACGTAAATTAAATATGAAACATAACGTAGTACGAAGAAAGTAAAGAGTAAAAAACAGAGAGTAAAGAGCATAAAAATTACTTACTATTTCGTCTGATTCCTTTGGATATTCCTATGAATTATCAAGAGCCACTTGCCATAATGTACGCGTTGCTAAAAATGGGACTGATGCCGTACCGTAGGTCATAGTTGTCAGTTGGTATTCTATAAGTGCTTCTTCTGGTGATCTACGCCATAATATAGTATAAAACGGTCTGTCCTCTGGGTGTACCATTATCTGTCGGTACATTTTCACTATGTCTGCTGTAAACCCGATTTCAAATTTCCTGAAGTTAAGTAGTATTGTATAAAGGTCATTTTGTACCATCGGTCCGACAAGTAAATGATCATTAAGGGAAAGATTGTTCGAACTTTTACAAGATCCATCATCATAACATCTCTAGAAGCAAGCTGCATGTGGTTAAGAGTCTCGTACTCTTCCATAAACTTATGAAACTCCGCTTTAAGTTTTGGGTTCCTAACAAATTTACGTTCCAATGATCCTAGTCTTTTAAGATCTCGGTTCTCCAAGTTCAACGGTCCTCGATTTAAAAGGAATTCTGAACATGTATCTTCCATCTTCTTGAACGTTATCCGTGCAATGTTTTTCAGTCATTTCTTCTTCCGGACTTAAAAATTTAGTTTGTAGTTGACAATCTTCAGTAACCCAAAATTTTTGTAGATGCTTATCTAAATTTGAATATATGTGAGCAATAAACGTTGACTATTGGGGTTCCTTGACATTTCCAATTATTATCCATCCAAAAATTGTATTTACAGCGATTGGAGATCCAAATGGATGAGAAACCGTACCTTCCAAAATGCAATAAGCGAATCAGTACCTAGAATAATATCGATTCTGTTCTTTTTGAAGTACGTAGGATCGGCAAGTTCCAGGTTTCTAAAAAAAAGGTTAAGTTTTCTCCGTTGACAGTCTGGGATGAAAGATATTGTGTCAAGTTAGATAAACAAAATGTGTGAACTGTGATGGTTTTATTGGTCTTTGGTTCAAAAATTTCAATCTAAACTTTTTCTTTGGTATAATTCGGGGTATTATCACCTAAGTAGTGTTCTGTCATAGGCACGATTTAGTTACAATCACTGGACATAAGCCTCTGATATCAGAGTAAACTGCGCGCCTGAATAAATTAACGCTCGATATGGTAATGCATTATTATTGTTTGTTGTCTTATTCACATTTTGGCGATTTTGTAGTTTTGGTGTATCAATATGCAGTAGGGTGTTATGCTTAAGATTACATGCTCAGCAGGAACTTAAATAACAATCTTGTGAAAAATGTTTGTCTTTCAGGCTATTAAAGCAAAGTGTCTCTCTTTGAACTATTTCCCTACGTGCAGGTTTACCCATAACTTTAAATTGTTGGCAATTAAATAAAAAATTATTGGCACTGTGGGCATGACTGTGTTGTTGTAGTTATCGCTATCGGTCTGCCTTATTTTTGTCTTATAGACTGATTGGTTTCCTCCATTTCTAATAGACATTTCTTCTAAAACTTTAACAATTGTGGAAATGTCTGAGTCTCATTGTCCTTTTTCTCTCTACGCCAGAGTGTTATTGTATCGAAATCTAACTTACCTAGTGTCTACATTAGGCAAATTTATATCAAAACAAACGTCAAACTCAGTGCGAATATATACAAGGTAACCTTAGTTAAACAGTTGATTATTATTTTGGTTGTTACAGTTGTCAAAATGCATGTATAAAAAACAATAATGAATACGCCATATTGTTGTTTTTGTGCAACTGTTGCCACCTTCCACAAATTCGCGTTAAGTTTGACGTTTGTCTTGATAAAAAAAATCTCTAATGTAGACACTATGTTACTCTCGATATGGTATAACAAAACAGGGTTTCAAGTGTCTATTGAAGCATTCACAACTTTTAATGCGTTGTAGCATTCCACTGTTTTATTATAAAATGTCTTAAAGTCCAAGAATGTCGCGTATTTCACCGATTTCTGTTTAAAAAGTAAGTCAAAATATTGTTTTTCTATCAAATCTGTCGTAATTTTTCTGTAATCAAATTCCATGCTATAATATAATTATCATTTGTAGGTGGTAGATGCTTTATAATTGACGAAGCTTCATCTTTTAATTTCGGCTGCAAGCACTCTAATTTTTCCACGTTTTATAAGTTTGTTTGTCTTATTATCTACCATTGCCTTAAATAAGTCGACGACTACGACGTACAGCGCGACGCGTATGTATTGTTATGTATAACCCGCGATCTTAAAACAATTAATTGATACGATTATGTTTGATTTTCATACACTTTTTTACAAAACATATATTATTCATTACCGTCAACATTCGGATCGAATGACCAAAAATTTTTACGATTTTATTAGTGGACTCTATTTTCTTTTATATAAAAAACAAGTTTTTAATTTTTTTAATAATTTATTTAAGTAGAACAATTTACCATTTAAGGAAAATGTTGAGTTAGGAGAATCAAAGTCTGCAGCTATTAAGAGACAAATTTCAATGAAGAAAATATTTGCACATCGGCCATAAATTGCGGACGAATATAAACAATTTTTGAATGAGTTTCTTAATTTGGACATATTTAAGAACTCGTTACAGATTCTACTGAATACATTTTACCTCATCATGCAGTATTGAAGTATGATGTCGAAGTAGTTCGATAACAAAATTGCGTGTTGGCCTAACAATACAGAATGATATTTTTACGATCATTTTGAAATTTCAGAAGTGTAGAATTGTTTTTTGGTCGGATATAAAAAAGATGTATCAGCTGGTATTGATTCATTCAGATGTCAGAAAATATCACTGTATATTATAAAGGAAGAATTCCGACGGCAAAATGACAGTACATCATCTTAATACCGTGACATACGGCACATCAGCAGCCCCATTTCTTGTCGTTAGCACATTCACCAGATTGCAATTGACAATGGAAATTCACCGGTGGTTGCTAAAACAATATATCAGAACTTTTATATTGACGATTTTATGTCACATTCCAACAATTTGGCTTCAACCATATCGCTCAAAAATAATCTCTGCACAATATTATTGCGTGCTGGGTTTAGATTTCGTAAATGGCATCCAATTGTAAAGAATTTATCGAAACAATTGATCCGGACGATAGGAAAATCAGGAAGGAATCTACATACTGTTTAAACTCTTGGTCTTTCCTGGGATACCAAGAAGTGGCGTTCAGTTATTGGTGAAACTTATGATAAAAGTTCAGGACTCTTTGAAAATGAATTTTGTTAATATGTATGGTTGGTCTGACTCTATGATCGTTTTGACATTGTCAAAACCCTAGGATATGGAAAAATTACGTGACTAATTGAACGTCATTCATCATTGAATACATGCCATCTCGACAATGGAGTGATATATTAAATAAGAGTAATGCGGCTGATTTAGCGACTCAAGGTGTACTAACGTCTGTATTAAGGGACAATGATCCTTTTGTTGAGATTGGAGGAAGGAAAATCCCACATTTTAGCATATCTTCTCTGACGGGTCTTGAAAAGATGGAGGAGTGAAGGGAATTTAATATTGACTCTTGAGGGCGACATAGGTTTGTTCAGCAGATTTTCTGATTATAATAAATTTGTTCGGATAACAGCTTTGATCAAGCGATTCGTTTATAATTACATAACCAGAAAGCTGGATAATCAGAGCTTTCTGAGGCTGAGTTTAGTTTGATAAGTTTGGGACAAGGTGAATCTTATCGAAGAGAAATGGATTCGTTATTTATAGATGAACAACTTCGGAAGAGACATAGACTTAGTGATTTGGTTCCATTTTTTGACGAACGTAGCATCTTGTTAGACGTAGATTGGAAAATACACAAATAATTATGACCAAAATGATTTTCGACAAGAAGCACATTCTAGCGGAATTATGAGTTAGGTATTAAGATTCTTGATTCCAAACATAGTGTATGTAATATATAAATGTACTAAGTGTTTGAGGGCTAAGGGAATAACATATCAACAGCAAATGATTCACTTCCATATCATCGGCATTTACAAACACCGAGGTTGACTATGCCGAACCATTCTACATCCGATCATGACAAGGAAGTGATTCCAAATTGTATAAGACCTGGTTAGCTGTGTTTGTGTGCGTGGGAACGTTTACTAGAAACTAGTTATAGAGCTCGACAGCAGCATTAATTGCGGCACTACGCAGGTTTGTCGCTCATCGAGGGAAGACACCAAAATTATTTTCCGACCAAATGGTTACTCAATACGGAATATACAAGAAAATGAGCTATAATCAAATTACATGACATCGGTGACCCATTTCGGAAGTTTATGGGAGGCCGGTGTTAAGCCGAATTTGAAGCAGGTTTTGTTAAATGCATCGGTTACCTTTGATGATATATATATATATATATATATATATATATATATATATATATAAATATATATATATATATATATATATATATATCATTTGTATAGGATTTCAAGAAATTCAATAAAATCGGATTAGATACTTTTTTCTTTGCCTTATTGCAGTTTTAAAAAACTTTTAAAACTCCAACACATACATAGTATGTAGCTTTAAAAATTTATGTTATTTTTTGATTTTTCTCATACTCTTTCTTCTCTATTTCAAATCAAAACACATAAACTTCAAAATCATAAACTTCATATTTATTTGCAACATATACAACATTAAAATACTATGAACAAATAACTCTATTTGGAACTTTAACTTAGTTCAATTCACACTGAGCAACTCCCTATCCTCTGTACAAACTGTATTCTTGTCTAAATTCATCCCTTAAAACTAAACTATCATCTCGGTCCAGCAAATCCTTGGTGATACTCTCTTCTCTTTTTCTGCAATTCCTACGCATAAAGATTTTGGCGTCCTTCGTTTCGGCATTTTATCTCAAAGAATATACCGTGTTACAAATTTGAATATACATCTGAAACTACGTTTTTTTTTAAAGGGCTAAAAAGTTTTAAGGAAAGAAATTTTTCGAAAATTATTTTAATTTTTTTACCCATAGCAATATGGGTATAAAATGAAAGGAAAGAATCCGTAAAAGATAAGATAAGTTTTTACTTTCATTCATCAGGACGAAAATTTTGAAAAAAGTCCATTTACTCCATAACATACCTAAGTTTTGATCCTGCAGCTCTTTCAGTTAGGTATAAGGGTGATTCCAAAACGGACAGAAAACAGCCACTTTCCGATTTAATAATCCGATTTCAATGAAATTCACTGCAGACATTGGCTATAAACTTTTAACCTCAGAGAAATATGACATTTTGAAAAACGAAAAAAAATAATGAAAACTTTACAAAGGTTTAACTGTTATTAACTTCTAAAATATATATATGGTACATCTCTGGTTTTAGACACGTATTAAAGACTAAGATGTACCTTTATAACGATATGTAAAAAGATTATTTATATCAAAAGCTCAAAGGTTAAAAAACAGTAATTTTAAATTATTAAAATATATATATATATAATGTTAAAACAACACTTCTCCTTACACGTGCAAAATTTCATGGTGGTGTAATGGTCGTTATGTTAAGTTTCCTTTTATTCATACAGTTGTAGGCTTAACAGAATATGCACTGCATTACCATCTCTAAGGTGAGGTATCTCTGCTAAAATGCATTATGCCATTAGCAGATATGATCATAACATAAAATAAATTAAATATTGTTACGTTTTTACCTTTTAAAAACGGTTTTTTATTTTCTTTAAATAAACTTGTACTTTGATTGCAAATAACAGCAGTTTAGTAGTTTAAAAATTGTAACGACTCTTTATTTTATTTAAAAATGTACAACAATACAGTTTAAATAGTCACTTTGTGTTTTAATACACATACACACTTAAATTACACGCTTTATACAGAACACTTTAATAATGTACAAGATTATACAGCCAAGGCAGTTAATATGTCTTTTCTTAACGACGCTTCCAATTAGACTAACTCAATGGTGTTCTCACGGCCAATTTATATACACTGTATTACCTACTAGATGCTTCTTGAAAGCTCTATTTCTTTCTACAATGTTCTTAACGGACAAACTACAGCTTTTGATGTTAACGCTAGCAGCTTAAATTTTTAGTGTTGCTATACTTAAAAACAATGGTGAAAGCTTTTTATTCAATGTTGTACGTTTAGAACTATGTTAATAATTTTTACAGCTATGTTAACTGCTGTTAACATAAACGGAAATGCCTAGAAGCATTGAGAAAGATTTAAACCAGCCGTTAAAACCGTTATATTTGAATTCAAGTACAATTTCGTAACACTGCCCCCCGCTTAAGCCTGTTCGTCCCGAACAGGTACAGAATCACTTCTCCCATAGGTAGCTAGTTCTTCATTTTAAATCTCGGCCTCTTTTCTTTCCATATTCTGTACACCACGTCGTTTAATTTATTAATCACCTTGTATGGTCCATCCCAATGGGTTTGTAGTTTGGGGAACAGTTCTTTCTTACGTTGTACAAGCTGGCCTTCGTTAAATCTTTCAGAATTCGCTGCTCGATCGTATCTGGCTTTATTTTGTCGCTGGTCATTTTAATTCGTCTGCATACGAATTCATGAAGTTCGTTTAGGTCATCTTGCTCTTGGGAAGTGTTTTCATTATTTGTTGATGAGGGCCGAACGAAGGTTTTTGCTGTTACAAGATCACTTGTTATTTTTGATGGTTCTATCACCCACAAACTGTTGTCCTCACAATCTCCCTCCATACGAGCCCATACTAAAGTTTCTGATTGAGGTGGTAGCTTCTGATGCTCGACGGTAACTAGCTTTCTTACTTGAGTTCTATTTTCATATCCGACTTCAAGAAGTATCTCCACATTGCGCCAAATCATAACTTTTCGTCCCATATCCAAAGTAATGCCATGGCTAATCATGAAATCAGCACAAATGATGACTTCGTCTACAATGTCGGCAACAATGAATACATGATTGACGGTAACGTTGGCAATGGTTAATTTCACATTTACTTTACCATAGACCGTGGCCGGCTCCCCAGTAGCTGTGCGCAGGCTTACCCCACATAATGGTTCAATTGTTTTCTTGAGTAAATCTGGCCTGACGATAGACTGTGATGCCCCGGTGTCTACAGTAAAAACGTGCTTCTGACCGTTGATGTACCCCGAAGCAGTAAGATTGCTATTTTTCTGATGTATTACGGATATGAAGATTGTGGGAACCTCAGATGTGGGATCTAGCTCTTGCCCCATAGTGCCAGCTCGTTTTAGTTTAAAGGTGATTCTTGTGATGATTGATGATTCGACTGCTGGTTACTTCTTTGAGGCGAGGTAGATCTGGTTCGTTTTCTTGATGCTTTGCAGTTTCGCTGAATATGACCAGATTTACCGCAGTTATAACATTTTACTCTGACTTTACTTTGTTTCTCAATAAACGTCTTCAAAACCTTTTTTAATTCGTCGATTATATTTCTCTGACTGTCAGCTACAACTTCGACATTTATTTTCGCCAGTGCGAATGAGACGGTTTCAGTAAATGATGGTTTAGGTGTGGCACAAACCGCGTGTTTTATTTCAGAATCGCGAATGCCATTAACAAATGCCTCTATCTTGAAATGGTCCAAAAACGGGCTGTTTCCCCTGGATAAGAAAGCTGCAGCAAACGTTCGATTTCCAACGCAAAGTCTTGTAGCGTCTTATTGGGCTTCTGCACTCTACCACGCAATTCCAGTCGGCATAGTTCCTTTTTATGTTCACCAGCGTACTTACGTTGTAGCGCCTCCATTATATCATCATAACTGTTTCTGTTACATGCTGGCATGCTTTCAAGAACTACTGCTGCATTTCCTTTTAAGGCCAATATCAACTCTATAGCTTTTTCTTCGTCGTTCCACATGTTTCTAATGAAAATTGTATCAAACTGGAACTTAAACACATTAAATGGTGTGGTGCCATCAAAACTAGGGGCGCCTTTTTTCTACTAGAGGATTCTGGAATAATTCGCACCTGTCCATCTTGGCATTGAAGATTATTAATCTTTATTTCTAGATCTTGTAGTTTTTTATCAACACCTTCGGCTATTTCATTCTCTAAATCGGACAGCTTTTTATCAACGACTTTGGCTTGTAAATCTAGACAGCTCTCTAATTCGGACACCTTTGTCTCAATGCTATCCACTCTGCTGTTTATAACTTCCGAAATTTGCAGTAGTTTTTCGTCTGTCGCTCTAGAAGTTTCTTGAAATTTCATTTCCATTATTTTATTTTCTTCTTTAACTTCAACAAGAAGTTTCTCGTTATTAGCTTTAGAAGTTTCGTTAGCTTCTTTAAATTGCTCCATCATAGCAGCAAACATTGTGGATAAATCCATGCTGCTTGTTGTTGCACGGGTAGAAACTTCCAATTCTTCTTTATACTCGAATTCGTAAGCTCCGATGTCAATATTACGCCGCTTGAATTCATCTATCAGCCTCTTTTATAATTCTGCTTTATTACCAGCTGTAGGTAACTCCAACTTATTCAATTCCCTCTTAAGTTGCTCCACTTTTAGCTCTTCAAACTTCATGACTGCTTATTGTTTTGCAATCCCACTTCTGACACCAATTGTTACGTTTTTACCTTTTAAAAAGCGGTTGTTTATTTCCTTTAAATAAACTTATACTTTGATTGTAAATAACAGCAGTTTAGTAGTTTAAAAATTGTAACGACTCTTTATTTTATTTAAAAATGTACAACAATACAGTTTAAATAGTCACTTTGTGTTTTAATACACATACACACTTAAATTACACGCTTTATACAGAACACTTTAATAATGTACAAGATTATACAGCCAAGGCAGTTAATATGTCTTTACTTAACGACGCTTCCAATTAGACTGACTCAATGGTGTTCTCACGGCCAATTTATATACACTGTATTACCTACTAGATTCTTCTTGAAAGCTCTATTTCTTTCTACAATGTTCTTAACAGACAAACTACAGCTTTTGATGTTAATGTTAGCAGCTTAAACATTTAGTGTTGCCATACTTAAAAACAATGGTGAAAGCTTTTTATTCAATGTTGTACGTTTAGAACTATGTTAATAATTTTTACAGCTATGTTAACTGCTGTTAACATAAACTGAAATGCCTAGAAGCATTGAGAAAGATTTAAACCAGCCGTTAAAACCGTTATATTTGAATTCAAGTACAATTTCGTAACAATATATTTAATTAAAGAATAATCATTGAACTAAACTATATATTATATATATATATATATATATATATATATATATATATATATGTATATATATAAGCCTAGATAAGTGGAAGTAAAAAAGTAACATGTCAATATGAATTTACTATTATTTCTATGTAGCAGTATTTCATATTCTATTTCACCCCCATTTTCACATATCACAATCTAGAAATAAAAAATAATCGATATAAAAGACGCAGTGAAATAGCGTACTTCCTTTTCGATTTTGGACTTTTAAGTGTTAAAAGCTAAAGTATTCCAATAATAAAGTTGTGATTTTTTTAAACTAATTATATACTTGTGTTAATTACTTTAAAAAATCATACTTTTTGTAATAAATAATTAAATTTCTTGATTTCTGATTACATCTTCCAATAATTTCAATCCAATTGGGTTAAGACTTGCACTGGTTAAATTTAACCTGCAAAAGGCAAGATTGACGATATTTTTAAATCACCTATAATCTAAAAATTTCTGCTAATTGCATCTTGAAACTACGAGGTTAAAATATTTAAAAACCATTTCACATCATAACCACCATATGCCAACTTGGTCACGAGGTTTAATCTTAGCTTTACGCAGACTACAAATATCATCCTCAAGTTGTCAGCATAATTTTTACTGGTGTTAGTTCAACATCAAACAATTACAAATATATACATCCGCTAGTGAATTCAAGGAAAAACTTCTGATATTATGTATGTAGTTATTGCCTAAATTATGAAATTTAAGACATAAAAGGTCATCAAGACTAAAAACAAGATATACATTATATAATAACATATCAAATAATATTTAATATTTCTAGCAATTAGAAAATTAAAGAAAAAACACCTAACTACATCTATAACATTGCTTAAAATTATATAACAAAATTCTCTAAAGTTCTATATGAAAAATATATAAAACAAATTTGTTATAAATATTAATTAACAACGATAAAAAACTTAAAACAATTGTCACGTATTTAGCTAAAATTAAAATCTATATTTATCTAAAAATGTTTATCGAATTCTTACACTTATTATTCAGACATGTTACTTAACCTGTAACATATCTGAATAATGTTAGTTATGTTAAATATCAAATTGAACATGATCAATGTAATTATAATATGTCATGATTACATCTCTCTTAAATTAGTATATATTGTTTATATATTGTTTATATTGTTTTTTGTTTCTTCATCTTTTGCCAAACAAAACCAAATAAGTGCAAAAAGTAAATAATTATTAAAATTAGTCGTTTGTGAGCCGAACTCTATTAAATATTACTTTATAATTATTTATTTTATATTTATCTTTAGTACCATTTATATTGAATATGAATAATTTCAAGGATCGTTTTTATGTGATATTTATATTAGAGTTTTTTTTAAGGATATTAGAATAAACATTTTAAATGAGTTGAATAAAGAATATTTTATTATCATAATGGAAAATTAAATTAAAATCGCAGGGTATTTTCTTAGAATGGATTTGGCAGTTTAGTGTATAATTGATATTTTAAATAGGGGTTTCCGTAAATATTTGCCTAGGAAACTATGGAAGGTGAGTTTTGTGAGGCAGTATCTCTAACAATAACATCTAGAGATACGAAATTATAAGATTTATTGACCAACACTATCACATATTTTATCACACTTCAATATGGCTATATTTGGATTAAAGTCAATATGGTCCTTACACCGATGATATCATACAAAATAGGGAGTCTATAATATACTTTTTAATGCTTCCAAAATTAGTTAGGGAAGGAACGAACCACCTCATACCGACAGCTGCTAGCAATGCAATGGCTCCCGCAGTTCTCTCCCAACTAAATTTTTCAATTTTCCAAAACTTTCTGAATTGTTCTTACAATTCATTTCGGTTTTTTTTAGCGGTTGTCTATGTTTATCGTTTGTTCACTTTATTCATAAAATTAATTTTATTGCATCGATAATGACCACATTCGTATGTTTTTACTAATCAGCATTCTTAACCAATGTAAGAACAACAATTCAATAATTAAATTTAAGAAAAAGGCAAAAATCGAAACTGTAATCAACACAAATTTCGAGACAAGCTAAATTTTTGATTTAATAAGGTGTAACATTATAAAAGGGAAAATGTTTAATTTAATCTTGAATTTGATTTTTTCTAATAATTATACCATTGAAAATATTATAAACGTCCGTTTTAATTTTACTTAATTTAAAATTAAAACAAAAGTGCACATTTTAATTTATTTACATACGAATTTTGCAATTTAAATACAATACATACATACGTTTATTTTTTATGATATCATATATAAGGGTTAATACTCCATACCATTTGCAATACAAGATACCACAAGGGGAATAATTAAAAAAAAAAAAGAGAAAAAGGAAACTTAAAAATATTTCAGTTAACAAAATCTGTAAGAATCATAAAATTTTATAACACACATAATTAAATGAAGACTTTAAGTTAATTGCCCTTAAAATGTCATAATAATCTTAAGTGAAATATGACAGATATTTAATAAAAGAAGTACTTAAATTAAATTATTATTATTGTAATTAGAATCTTAGCTACTTTTGGCGAATATTCATAAGTATGTAGTTTATAATGTAATGTACTCGTACATATGTACTTATGTTGGCAAAAAAAAAAAAAAAACTTTTATTTTTTATTTATTTATTTATGGTTCCAAGTGCAATGTATTTAGTGTAATTAAACATAATTTGTTTAATTAAATTTTATTGCTAAAAAACACTTTTAATTAAATAGCTAACAATCGCCATTAGTAATTGTATGTTTGTCTGTTTCTTTAAAATTAAATTGAATCGATTTAATTAATAAATTCAATAATTAATTATATATTTCATCGCTAATGACAGTAGAAGTGGTTTCTTACAAAACCAAATAAATTTTAATTGCAAATCATTAAATATATCAATGTAAAACAAGTAAGAAAGTTATAGTCGGTCATGCCCGACCATATGATACCCTACACCATTGTATATATGCATCGGGGAGGGTAGTTATATGAGACCTGTGGCCAATTGTGAACCTATACTTGCATTAAATATAATGCATATTTTTATAAAACATACATATGCATTATATTATGTTGATACTAATTATGGACTGACTCTTATAAAATTTGGTCCATTGTTTTTTACTTATATAAAAATTATTTATGTCAAATATATCATAAAATTTGGCACTGTGGTTTTTACTTATATGTATAAAACTTACATGTGCCGAAATTTATTAAAATATCGGAATATTTACGGCATTTATGGTCGTTGTCGTTAAACCGCTATTCTGGAAGGACATTTGTGTGTGGGCTAGCTGAAATAACCGAAACCGATCATAACTAATTTTAATAGAGTTCGTCCTTGACCCAATAGAAGATCAAGTGGCAAATTTAATTGATCAATCTCTAAAATTGCGACCTGTAGCTTTATTAAAATTTACATGAAGAGACGGACGGACGGACGAACAGCGACAAATCGGCTCAGGAATTAATTCTGAGTCGAATGGTATACTTTAGTTATTATAATTATTTAACTTAGGAGGCGTGGAACTTTTACTTTGAAAGTTTCTTTTTTCGCAAGTTTTTGCAGTAATATTTTTGGTCATCCTCAAATGGTAAAAGAATTACGTATATATTATATGTTTTATTATTATTATTTTCTTCATGCAAAGAAAAGACAACTTATCTTTAAACTGATGGTTATACATTTTTTTTATTTTTTTTTGCTTTTTTATTCCATTTGTGCATACATTTTGCTTTTTTTTAGCAAATATACTACTGAAATTTTAATTTTAAGTAACTTAATTAGCCATTACTAAATGCATAAAAAATAAATAGCATGTATGCATAGTATGCAAATGTTTTTATATAAATATGTATTTGTGTGTATTTAAATACTAATTTTTACAAACGTAAATATGAAAATGTGTACATAATATAACTGTGTTTTATCTAAGTACTTAAGAAATAATGTAGATAAATTTATGTAGCTCAAATAAATAAAGGTTTGACTATATTAGATATTCTTAGTAAGTACGCCTCCACAGTGAGCGTAAAGTCGATTATTTTGTATACAAATATGTTACATACAAATGATAAGCCTTTTAAGCAATGTAACATAAAGAGTAACTAGAGTCTATTGATATCTATTTTTTTTTTTTTTTTTTTTTTTTATAATACATTTTTGTATTTTTTAGCCATACCTCAGATTCAAAGCAATTCTATAAAGTATCGAATAATTCACTAGAACTATAGTTTCAAATTTAAAATAAAATATAAATATTTAATTAAAAATTAGACTCACTGTGCATCTCTAAGTAAAAACTCCAACTAAAGTTTTTAGTTCCTAGAAGTGTATAAAAGGTATTTGCTTTGCTTTAACTGTATTAGTGTTCCATATAATAGATATACGTTTGTATGTATACATTCTTGTGGTTTATCTTTTGCAAAAGTTCAAGAATGTAAAAAGAAATAAAAAATTAAAGCAGAATTGCAAAAAGGATTGCAATTGATGTAATTAAACATTTTTATTATGTGTAATTTATGCAAAAGATTTACATCTAAACTTAATTTTCATATTTAACTAACGAGTAGCGATAAAACTCGTACTACGTAGAATTACATTATTTATATTGTTATGTATATGTATAGAAAAATAGTTAATGTGACCAACTGTAATTGAAAAAAATATCATAATGAAAAGTAAAACTGAAACTTAATACAAAATATGTTAAAGTTACTTCAAACGTGCACTAGCAAAGTGTTCGAATTTTAAATTAAATAAACAACCGTTTGATTTTAAATTGTTCGGCCGCATGCAGGATGCAACTTTTGTGGTGTTGGGTAAATTTTTAAGGAGTAATACTCTTGACTGCTCTTTCCTTTTGACCTTATACGCATACATCAAGTACATAGGCTGAATTTTTTTTATAGTTTTCTTGCAAAAACCAACGTAAGTATTCCGCATACCAGCGACATAAGGTGTCCATATATAGAGCTTCATTCCCAAATGTTGATTAATGATTATCAATTAATGATTATCGATATCGAAAGTTATAGAAAATCATTACAAGAAACATTTTTATAAAATTCGCTACTTCATTCATGATTTTTATTTTTCTACGTTTGTCGAAAACTTTCATATGTCCTTATGTTGCAGACTGATTTTATTGATTTAAAGCTGCAATTAAAGGCAACTGAATACTCTTTAAAAGTGATAATTCAAAGATAAAATGTTTTTAAAAAATATTACTTTTAAAAATTTTAACACAGATTTTAATGGACCGGATATTTTTAATGATTGTTAGAGATTGAGTTTATATAAGGTAGTGTATTCCTAGGTGTTGTTAATTAGTATTGCAAGATTCATCTGCTACAAAAATTTATAGAAGATCATTCAACAAAAATATTTATAATTTTAAATAATTAATTATTATTAATTTTAATAATTTTTATTATGAAGTATATAAAATAAGTTTATAGCACACGTAATGAGTTTTTCGTTCAAATTTAATTATATATTCTGCAAAAGTTTTAAGGTTAATTATAGAATTTATTCTTTAATGTGAATACATTGACATTTATTAATTTCTCTTGACAATGTTGCGTATGAGTAATATTTGTTTTTATAACATTATAAAAGATTATAAATCAAATCTTCCGAATAAATATTTACTAAGTACATATATGTGTACAATGAGAAAATTTTTGTTATTTTAAAAATTCCAAATATATTTCATAATACAATTAGTCGACATAAAATAGGACGATTCAAAAATCATAGTATTTTTCAATATCTTTAAAAATTTTAGGTAACAAAAAAGTGGTTTGGAAAAAATCGCAGAAATTCAATTTTATCATTAAAAATCCCACAACAAACAATACAACAATTTTTAATAATGTAAAAATATTTTTTAATATACATATTATCAACATTAGAGGGCCAGCAAAAAAAAACACGTAAGAAGAAAAAGCTAAATCTGAATGCTGTTCAATGTTTTCAAATGTTTACTATATATCCCCCATATTAATTATAGGTGTTCCTATGCCAAATGCTGAACTACTTAGGTTCATTTTAAAAATTGTTCATATATCTAGTTTTTTACTAAATATCTCAAATTCTTTGATTTACCTATTGAAACTATTAAAATTACAAGTGTTTTTAAGAAATGCTTTCGAATGTCTCTGGAATTCAAATATAAAGAATAATCATGGTTTTAAATACAAATAAAAATGGAATGACCAATCTTGTAATTACACAACTAATCATAGTAACAGAATTAATTACCATTAATGAACGAGTAATTTCGTATTATTAGGTAATTTGGAACAGGCTTGTCAGATTTGGAGATTTCTCCACAAAGTTGAGGATTTCGAAAATGTTTTGTGAACAGAAAAAATTGTTTTGGGGACAGGAAATTTTCTTGGGGATATTTAAAATTATTTCGGGATTTTTTTTGGAGATAAAATAATTAAAAATACATTGTGTTTAGTATTAATATTATTTCAACTAAGTTTAAGGTCAATGTTAATGCTTTCATTATTATAGCAAACTATACAAATGTTAAATATAACAGAGACTAATCTTTGTAATATAATTCAATACAAATTATTGAATTCTTTATTTTTATAACAATAAATCTTAATACAAATATAAGTCATTCTTGCCGCCAAACTTCTAAGCCATTTAAAATTCGAAGAAATAATAAGTATTTTAATGCTAAATCTATTTATGGCCTCAGTTATTCTTCATATGATGATGATTCTGAATTTTGAAGGATAACTAATTCAGAAAGAATTTTAAATGGAAAATTATATAAAGTATAATTTGAATTTGCTCAAATAGTGTTAAAAAAATTTTATGTTGTTTTATTTAAGTATAGGTTTTTTGTGTTATTTGAGAAATTTTTGGGATGCTTGGAGCATCTCTGATTGGGGCATCCCTGATTAGGAATAATGGTTTTTAATGGTTAAGTCATTCAGATAAAAAAAATGCCCTACGTATCCAGTAAAGGGCTTGATAATACCCGTAATCTCAACTACAGCGGCGTCGGCTTCAGGTCGCAGAATGTTGACTGCTACTGAAACCTCGGCTATTAGAGTAGTTTCACCAGGCTCTACTAGTCGACAAGCTACTAGGGCGCAAAGCACCAAATCGACCCGGCTTGATACAGATTGGTTCTTCAAAACTAGGTTCCTCAGGTCCGAATGGGAACTACTTTTATCAAAATCCCTGCTTCTGGTTCTGGAAAAGTGGTTAAGACTCGGTCGGCCTCCAAAACAGCTTCCAATGTGCCGAACGTTATGCAAGGGGAGCATTCGAAGAATTATTCGACGCTCTTCGAGGCATCTCCCTCGGCCTCCACGGCCCCCAACAATATACCCACCAGGCACAAATAAAACCCATCCAAACGGGTCTTTACCACCAGGCGATGATCCTACAAAATAATTCTACGATTTTATAAAAAAAACTATTTGGTAAAAAATCTATCGACGAGATAAAAACCCACATTGAAGAATTAAAAATAGCTCCTCCTCCAACTGATGATGATGGACCTAAACGGTGGCTATCGGACGTAGCACCTAAATGGCAGCGATCTGAGCAGTACACTCTTCCTAGGAGTAAGGGTTCCTAAAACATGTCTCAACAGCCACATATCCGATCAAAGAGGTTTAAAAGGTTCATCTCATTTGGGAGATTATAGACCGCAACTCGAGTGGTGGTACCATCTCCTAAGGGAGCTCGAAGTTGATTGTCATGGCTATTAGTGGGGTGTTCTTGAAGTTTGTCCAGCAACATCCAGGTCCACCACCCCAATGTGAAGAAGTGGGCTGGTACCAGGGTCACATCAAGTTCATAGCCTGTGCAGATGAGTGTTCAGCGCAACTGTATAAGGCCACTATAGAGTCCCTCGGGGAAGTTTAGCCAGACGCTCAACTCTAAGCAATACACCTTGCCTATGTGCCACAGAGGCGATTACGTATTGCTAAGATTCCCGCCGTGCCGTCCGACCTAAATGCTATCCTGGAAATCCCGTAGATTAGTAACCCCCAACAACCCACACATGACTGGGAAGTAATTAAGGTTACTGATGCTGTAGAGGGTTCCAGGAAGGCTACTGCTACAATGACTCATTGTCGCCACTTCAAGAGGTGCAGGAGAAGATGTTGCATGATTTTGGTACCATCTTCTTCCGTGTCTACAAAAGGGAGGACAAGGAGAAGCCTCAAGCTCCAGTGAGTAGAGACCAATTGTTAAACCAATAGTTAATAGAGGTAGTGAACCAGATTCGATTGTTACTAACAGAAGGGAAGTTCTTGATGTTAAGGTAATAAGCGATAAATTTTCGAATCTTATCAGAAATTGGAACGTGTCAAAAGACTGTTCCTTTTCTAATCACCTATATATAGATTTCAACTTCTCCATTGAAGTTGATGATGTAGAACACTATGTAAATAGGAGAGAGACCAACTGGCCAATTTATTCCAAAGTTTTGTCAGAGATGTTACCTACATGTCCGACCTCTATAGTCGTCGACGATAAGTCGTCATAAGATTCAGCAGTGGAATCACTGACTAAAGGCTTAAACGAAGCAACAGACAAATCCTGTAAGAAAACTGTTAGGAATTTCTGAATTCCACCGTGCTATCTAGGTGGAATTTAGAAATTACGGAAAAATGTAAAGAATGCAAGAAACTCTTTAAAGAGGCAAAGATTTGTGGTACCTAATCCACTTACAAATCCTCATAAAATAAATTCAAGAATATTGTAAGAAAAGCTATAAGACAATCATGGAGGAAATACTGCAGTGAGGTTGAAAATTACTCCGAAAAGTTTTTATCTTCACGTAAGATTTTATCTTCATGTCTAACTATAAAGTCATATATTCAGAAAATGGATGTGGACCACTTCCAGCAAAGTCACCCTAGAGATACTTATGGAAACATACTTCCTTGGGTGTAAGGAGAAAGTTGCTCTACCAAGGGAGAACCAGGAAACTGTTATACAGGATATATCAAATACCAATACCAAATATCAATAACCAAACAATGCATAAGATAGGCGCTCAAAGGCTTTCATCCCTTTAAATCTCCAGGTCCAGGTGGCATAATCCATGTTGAACTTCAGATTAACATTGACGTTTATAATATTCAAAGCATGTCTCCGATTGTCACATGTTCTATCCACATGGACAACTTACAAAACTGTCTTCATTCCTAAAGGATAGAAGACATCACATGTAAATGATATGGTGGTAGTAGCTACTGGCTAGAACCCGAAACTTCCGCTCTGAGTCTACTAGTGCAGTGGTGCCAGAGCTATAGACTGGGAGTTAATCCAATCAGAACAGAAATGATAATCTTTACTGAAAGATATAAAATTCCGAAATTTACTACTCTGACGATTAACGGCGTATCACTGTCATTATCTAATGAAGCCAAATATTTGGGACTTATTTTAGATAGTAAACTAAATTGGAATCTGAATACTATTTCAAGAACCACAAAAGCAGCCACTGCGATGTATTGCTGCAAAAGGGCAATTGGCCTAAACTGGGGGATAAACCCTAAAAATACATATTGTTTATGCTACTGTGTAATCAAACCCATTCTGTTTTAGGGAGCATCTGCTTGGTGACCAGCTTTGGAGAAAAGAAATCATCAAATAAAGTTCGAACGTTTAATGAGGATGATGTCAAATATGATAACAGAAATACTCCATCTAAGGCATTGTTCACTTTACTAAATTGGTTTCCATCAGATATCGTAGCCAAGAAGACTGATGTGTATACGTTAATAAGATTTTGGGCAAATAAAGCATGGAAATGTCAAGTATATGATCATGAAAATATTCTCGGTGATATATATCGGGACTTTAAGACTTATTATTCTACACCAACACCATTGTTCCATCTAGGGTTTATGGTGCACATACCGGAAAGAACAAACTATGACAACAGTCTTCACATAACCGGGGAAGTAATTCAAATATTCATGGATGATACGGTCGGAATTGGTATGTTCTCTGTACAACTACACCTAAAATTGTCTCACAGGCTACCCGATTACTCTAGCATTATCCAGGATGAAATTATGGTCATAATGGATATAGTATAACGGAATATCAAATAAGGATGTTCGTATTTTTACTGATAGCAAAGCAGACATAAAATCAGGTGTATACACTACAACCAAAATTGTCCGTAAATGTCGGTTGTCACTGAAAGTGATCGCGAGACATTCGTTGGTTATCCTCTCATTGGATCCTGGACATATTGACATTAGTGGCTACTGCAAAGCGTACGGAAGCCAATCTGAACAATCTGGATACACTGATGATATCATCGCTCCCCCATTAACATATAAGCATCCCCCCAAGTACTTTTTCACCTTTCGAACCTTTTCGAATTGCTTCTGAGTGATGTCCTTTAATAGAAAATAAAATTATCTAATTAATATCGTTATCGTGAATTAAAAAAGTGAAGTTAAAAAAATACAAAAAATTAAAAGAAAGTAATAATGTAAGTAAGTAATAATAAATGAATCTATGATTGTTTGTATATTATAAACAGCCAAACCGCTGAATAGATTTTCTTGAAATTTTCACAGCGTCATCCTGAAGGTCCCGAAAATAAAATATGCTACTTTATTTTTCGATAGAAGTGGGGGAATCGTAACCCACATGCAGAGAAAATTCTAAATAATAAATTTTAGCATTTTTTTTATATGTAATTAATAAACACTATGGTAACACTGAATAATAAACAAGTGTAAACAACTTATGCAGCAAAAACAATTAAGTAATGTTTTTTGAGTGTTGTAATATTTTAATATTGAATGTCTAAAAGTGGGTATTTTGGGTATTTTACTGATCGAGTCAGGCAAACTATTAACAATTTTTAATAAAAATACCATTGCAATAATAACACCACAAAAGATGCGGACCGAAATTTCCTTGAAGTCATTTTAAAGTTAATTTTTTTTACCTATTCAATAGTGTCGGAGTTATTTAAAAATTAGTGTCAATTTTTCATGCTAAATTTAAGAATTTCTACTTCTTCAAAGTTCTTAAAAAAATAAAAATAAAAGAATTGTCTCCTTTTAACATTCAATCATAAAACTTGGCATACTACGAATAAAACTTAAGACACCTTTATTAAAAATCTTTATATTTACAGACAACATATTATGTATACTGCTTAATTCTGAATATTATCAAGATTTTCCTAAAATGTTTACGTTATATGGTTTATTTTTTCGTGGCATTACTAGCTTTATGTTTAAAAACTGAACATTTTGCCGAAATAATTGAGCAGATAAAAAAATAATGTTAAGATGACTTAAATCCATTTTTTTTTTTTTTTTTTTTTTTGTCCCATCTTTTCATTCCTCCACATTGGATAAACCATTCTCGAGTTATGATGAAACATGTTCGTGTCACCAACTTATTAAGGGAAAATACTTAACAAGCCCATAAAAAATATCAATAAGTTATAGAAAAAAATAAATAAAACTAAAGGCTGATTTTTGTTTAGCACGTTTAAAGAGGAACTCAAACTTTTTGCCAACCAGTGTAACTAGCATAATTAGCAAATCAGTTAAACGTTTTTAATCACTTTAAAATTCGAATTTCTAAAGAGTACTAAATAGTTGGAGCAACGATTAGGTTTTTTTTTTCATACCTCCCTGACAACACTGACAACACTATGCAGTTAAAATGAGAAAACTACGTGCTGGTCATGTTAACTACATAAAACTAATACTATAATTTTATCTAGAAATGCAAATATTTACGTAGCATCATTACACTACCGCAAGGTAATTTAGACCAACTTATTTGTACATTCTATGATAGGAAGCAGACGTAGAGTTTGCAAAAAAAAAAAAAAAAACTTTTGCCTCCAATGGACTCTATGGTTATAAATTTAGTCACGATCCAGTTTTGCTAGCAAATGTTTACAACTGTAACCTACAATATTATTTCCCTAAATTAATATAAAAATAAAAATTTTTATAATAAAATTAATGTATGCAATATTTAGTCTTATTCATATCCATTTAATGTTTCTCTTATCGTAAATTTGATCTAAAATCTGTTACCAACTCAATCTGCAACCAATCATTCAAATGAAGGGGAAAATGAAATGAAAAGCACATACAACGAATAAAGAGAAAGAAAGAGTAAAAGCCTACACAAGAATCTTAAGGCATGCAAATACAAAGACAAATATTTGAAAAACTAACTAAATACCAAAAAAAAAAAAAAAAAAAAAAAACGAAAACAAAAATGTTATCTTATGAGTTTCGTATTTGTAGGTAAATTCTTAGAATATATAATAATAAAGTTTTCTTTTTTATATGCGTTTACACATCAGAGTGATCGACTCGGTTTTCCAACCGGTTTTTTTTTGGCATAAGTACTGTCGGTTTTTTTAATCTATTCATTTTTCGCATTTCGAATAAATTCGATATTTTAAACACAAAAAATCGGGTTTAAAAATAACATTTTATTGCAGAAAACATATGTACTAAATATTAATATTTGAATGGAAATTTAAAAGAAGTTTGCTAACTGATTAATATTAATAAAATTAATTTTCTGTTATGTTTCATAAATATAATTTAATGTTAAATTGAGATTAATTCTATAAGTTTAAACAAATATTGAAATAATAAGTATCTTGAATGAAATACGCATATCAATGGAATCAGTGAAATCCAGTACTACTGTACTTTTTTCAGAACTTTTTAAACATAAAAATACCGCAGTACTTCCATGACATATTTAATGCTTTTTGTTTGCTTAAAATTTTAAAAATGCATACTATTTAAATTATTCATAATTAGAAACGGTTTACCTGCAGTTCACACGTATCAATAGTTTGGGAATTTTTATGTATGCAATTGTCAAACCATATTGCTTTTTTAAGTCAAATTCATGAGTACAATGTTTTAACCTCTTAACATAAATTTAAACATAAAGCAAATATTCTCCATGTTCTTCCGAAGTTATTTTTATGTTAAATCAATGTCAAATCGAAATTGATAAAAATCACACATATACAGCTGAAATCCAAATTCAATCCATGCATTACATTTATCAAGATAAACGTTAAAATCAGTGCGAATTTCTTGAAGCTGACAAAAACAATTTTTATATCATTCATTGAGTATTATGCGTTTGTACTGATGTTTGTAACGTACAAAAATATTGGTCTTAGATCCACCTTTAAGTATATAAATCGACTCCGAATCATTTTCTGAGTCGATTTAACGATGTCCGTCTGGCTGGCGTCTATATAAACTTTGTGAAAAAAGTACAGGTTGCAATTATTTTAGCACAAGGTCAAAGCCTATTGAAATTGGTTATGATCGATCCACAATTTCACCTGGTCCCCATAAAAATGAAATCTTAGTGCTTAATTTCATGAAGATCGGTTCATAATTCACCATAGCTGCCATATAAACCCTGTTTAACTGAGTCACCAAAAACTACAATTTTAACTTGATTTCAATACCATTTTATAATTTCTATTTTCCATACCTGAATAGAATTAGCATTTTCTCTTTTAACATCTGTATGTAACATTCTTAAAAATAATTCATATATTTTAGGGTTTTTATTAATTCAATATTTTTAATAATAGTTTATTTTATTTTTTAAAGGAATAGTATTTTAAAAAATTTTAGAAACGCTTTTTCCGTATTAAGCCATAGTTTTTGTTTTATACAAAACTTGGTCTTATTTCTTAATGATTATTTTCTTAGATTATATTCTTAGAATTATATTTAATAAATTTTAACTTAAATATTATAGATTTGAGTTGTTTGGAGAAATATTGTCTTTTGATGGAAATATTTAATTCTGAAAAAAAAACGGTTAACCGGTTAACGGGTTTTTTTTCCAAAATTTAAAAACAGCAACCGTTTTTTTCAAAACCCTGTTTTTCAAAAAAGTCGAACAACTGATCACCCTAATACTCATACACAATAATATTACATATTCACACACATCTAAGGCAAATTAAATTGTATACATGGGTTAAATGAGATGTTTACAAGCAAAAGGTAAATTTTATTATTTAACAACTTGATTTTTTTCAGATTACATTTTTTTGTTATTGTTTCTATGCTTTTTGTTCCTTAAAGTTTCTAAGAAATACTAATTAAGATGTATTTTTAATGAATTTCAAGTTGTGTCACAAAATGGATTTGTGTATAAAGGAAGTTTTTAAAACTTTATAATAAAATTACTAGTAATATGAGTGGAAAAACAGCATTAAGAGAAAAACGTTTGTTTGATCCCTTTCATTTCATTAAAATAATTGCATGTCTTATTTTTAACAAAAATTTAAATATTAATAAAATGTAAAATTCATATTTAGATAAATATTTTATCTTGGAAACTTCATTTTATTTTGTAAGTCTACGACTACACGAAGACATTCTTAACATTAGAAATAATGTCGGGAGAGTAATGGGAAAACAATTTTATTTACAACTTTGTGTTAAAGAGTGGAGAAAGAGTATATGAGAAATTTAGATGTTAAATTTTCTTTTTTATTGAAAATTTATTTTTTTTGCATTTTCATTCTTTATTTTTCTTTCTAAAACAAAATTAATTCATTTTGCACCTTTTTTCTGTTAAAAAAAAGTAAAATTTAAAAAAAGAACAATAAATTTGACATCTTATGAAACATTATTGCTCGCAATAGATTTCTTATTGGTCCACATGCAACATATTAAAGAGAGATATAGAATTTGACAATTGCCAACATAAAAATTTCTACATGTAGACTAAGTGTAAATTATATATTTTAGGTAGGCACATAAATGTATAAACATAACAGGACGGGTCCGAAAATTTCCATACAAATTTGTATGAAAAATGCGCAATGCAGTTCGGTTAAAAAATAAATTTTATTTTAAATTCTCTCCGGATTTTTTGTTGTTTTAATTTTCTCACAAAAAATATTATCATATTTTTTTTAAATTTATATGAATATCGTAAACAAAATTGAAAAAGTTTTGAAGTAAAAAAAAGAAAATAAATAAGATTGTTGCTTATATTCCGTTGTAGACTAAGTTTTTGTTTAATTTATCAATTTATGTGTTTATACATTAAGTAAGTTAATTATTTAAAAAAAAAAAATACAAAAGAAATGTTTTAGTGCTTATTTTATACCATTTTGAGACTGAATTTGGAATATACTTTCTTCTGAATAAATTAACTTACCGTTTTATCATTATTACTTTAAATATTTCTTAAGTTATCTTATATTATGCAAATGAAAACGCGAGTTCTTTATAGGGGTTTCAGTATGATAAGGACTACAATATTCGAATATTCGGTCGACTTTTTGTCGACTATTCGAACGATTTATTCGAATAATTCAAATATTTTTATGTCGAATATTCGATTAAAACGATTAATTTTTTTTTAATTAATCTTAACTTTAATAGATTATTTATAAAAAAATATATATTAAAAATGATTATTTATGATAAATTTAAAAACAATGTACTTTTGACAATTTCGACTACGTCAACGACCGTACAAAAACAAAATAACGAATTTGGCTTAAATCCATTAATTTAAATTTTATTATTTTTAAACATTATTTCTGAAGACTTTTAACAAATTAGCTTTATTTGCAAGTTTTTTTTTTATTATAAAAGAAAAATTTTGATGACACAATCGTTTACACTATATTTCAAAGTTACCATCAGTGTTGGTAGACTTAAAATTTAGTTCATACAATATTTATTTTCCTGTGGTATTTGTTGAGTTTTTAAACAATTTTTTAGCTCTCCTAGAAAATCTTAAAATTAATTTGATCTCTATTGAGTTTAAAATACCTATGTTTATCTTTTTAAAATAATTGATAATTTTATTTTTGATAGGGTTCCCTAATCGAAATGTCTAAATGGACTTTTTGGTTTGAAAATTGTCAAGAATACGACTTTCTTATTGCCAAATACTCGAAAAGTCGAAAAATCGAAAATATTCTGAAAAAGTCAAAATTTACCTTATTTAAAGGGGTTAGTTTCTTAAGATTTTAAATAGTATCGTTAAAACATATTTTTGTGTGTCTGCTAATTTGTCAATATACTTGATTTTTTAATTTTTTATAGAACAAATAATAAAAAATAATCAAAAGAGGCGAAAAACATCAAAAAGTTGAAAAAAAGTCGACAAATCGACTAAAAAGTCTAAAATTGATTATTTAAAATTTAAAAAGTTGACTATTAAGAAAGCCTTTATATATATATATATATATATATATATTCTAAAAGATTCATTAACTTTTAAGTTATTCTATTCCCTTTAAAATCAAATTTTAAAGAAACTTACGAAACCATAAATATTTTACTTTATGTATTTCATATTTCTATTATTCGAATAATTTTATATCCGTGATCTAATAATTCGAACAAACTAAAATGTATTATTCGAATTATTAATTTTATTCGAATAATACAATTCAAAATCAAAAATCATTTATAGTATAGTAAGACATTATAGTAAAAATGGGGAGACTTTAGGAAAATCAGTTATAGAATAGCCATAGAATATGAAAAATGTTCTGAAAAAGTGTACACAGTAAAAATAAAAATGAACTTCAAATATGAAATTGTTTATACAAATTAAATTATTATATGTATATTTATATTTGATTTTGCTCCTAACACCAAAGTGATAATATTAATTAACTAGAGTAATTGATTTTGGTTTAAATTTCAATTAAATTTAGAATTATGATTGAATGTTTGTCTAAAATCAACTAAGATTTGCATTAATTCAATTCTACAATTAAATTAATATTTCCTTCAATAATTATTTACTCGTATTTAATTATCAAAAATATTTAAATATTACAATTTAAGTAAAATTAGACGAACAAATATGAAAACTCAAAAATTTTCGTCTTAGCATTACATACTCTCTGTTAAATCACCGATAATCATGTATAAATCCGTTTTTGTAACCTTTGACCTCAAATTTCTCATGCAGCTCATATGTGTTAATATGTGACTTTCAATAAGATATATGTAAAGTTTCGTTTCCCTCTAACAAATTTTGGTATTATGCCCTTATTTAACTAGAAATTATAACTATATACTATGTTTCTGTAAGGGTCCCTTCTAAAAAAATTTTGATATATAGATACTTATATTTAATTCCCGAAAACGTATCATAAAAGTGTTCATTTCTGCAGGACGTCCCAATGGAGATCTTATATTATTCTATCTTAGTGCCTTTATGACCTAGATGAAATATAAATAAAAACATTAAAGAATTTGACAGATGTCAGAATCGTCAAAAATAATCAATATGAACTAACCTTATATGCATAAATGATGTTCCATAGAACAGCTTTGAAACGCGATTGAATTTTGAAATTAAATCTAACCCCCGGCACCAATGACTGAAACATTTACAAAAATATTGAAGCGATTAATAATCTCATCAAATATTTAAAATTCGTACATACCAAATGATTATTATTAAACACATCTCCGAACAACATATTTCGTATTACTGTTTTTTTTTTTAGATATAATGAGCACAAACAGTTGAAAATGGTTAAATATTGATTTATAGTTATTTAATTTCTATATTTTTTTTATTCAGACGTTTTTCTTTTTCTTTATAAGAGCTGTCGATTTTTGTAAAAAAATTTGTAAACCAATTAAAAAGTTAATTACGTTAATTAATAATATAATTAAATTTAAATATAAAGTTAATTAATCATTTTATTTAAAAATTATTTGAAATATTTTTTTCTGTGTACGATAATTAAGACACTACATTTTATAATAAACCAAAGTTTTTATATTTATCCTCTCTTTATATCTATTTGAATGACCAGGTTAATTATAATCATTTGTTCATATCTGCTTAGCTTTAAGATTATACCTACGTCAAATTAAATTATTTTGTTAACGTTTCCTCACATATAATAAAAATTATCAAATGCAATTTATTTGTCAAAATGGTTGGCTAAAAAATTTAGACTTTTTTATAACCCTATTTAAATAACAATATCGAGCCCTAATCGTTAAAATTTATCTAGTACCATTCAATAAATGAGAGTTTTGTTAATTATCGAAATTACAGAAATAATAAATTTATTATTATTTTTTTAAGTCGCCTTAAAAAATTTTTCCACAAAATTTTTTCTGTTGACGAAAATTTATATAACAAATTTGATTTACCAACTTACTATCTAATATTTTCATATAAAATTTAAGTTGAAGTTTTTAAAATTTGTTATTTTCTTTAATTTGCTTAAGTAATAATCATAATAATAATAATAATAATAATAATAATAGTAATAATAATAAACATAAAATTTGGAAAATAACATATTAAAATAATTCATATTTATTTATTTCTAATTCATTATATGTAAATTACTTAAGGAAAGGGAAAATACCATTATTTAAGAACTTGAACTAAAATTTTATCCGAAAATATTAGATAATATTTATCTTTATTAGATAATATGTATCTATTGAAGCAATGAAAATGTTAATTAATTAGACGTACTTCCACTTTTTTTTCTGAGTAGTTATATGAAATTTGTAGAAATTAGACACCTTCACACAAAAATTACATTACTTTTTTCTTTTTGGTACAGAATATTGTGTCATTTTAATTGTATAATATTTTAAAAAATATCTTAGAAAACAGCAAGACAGTTTATCCTTTATGAGCAAATATAAGAATATGTACAACAATCACAACAAAATATTTAATTAAAAGTATTAACATTTAAAATTATGATTTTTTTAATTATTTATTATTACAATTATAATTATTAGTATTATTATTACTATTATTATTATTTTTTTAATTTAAAAATGTGGACTTAGCCTCCCTAGACCGGCCTTCCTACGCCAATGTTCCTAAGTTATCCAATACAGTTAAAAAGATATTTTCGCTAGAATTTTTCATTATTTGCCTTTTTTCTCAAATAATTTCCTTAATATAGGAGTGTACATTGTTTATAAATATCCTATGATTTTCAATTATTCTAAAATTAAAAGTCCAAAAATTATAACAATGCTTTTATTTAGGTTAGGATAGGTACTGAAGGCAGTTGTCTAGTTAATAAGAGACAGCTAACTTGGGTGTAATTTGATCCCGTTGTGAAACCCTGAGGGATCATGTGTTGCTAACTCACGTGTCCATTACAGCGTTCGAAACGAACAACCCGATTCATGTATGAAAGTATTGATACATATGATGTCAATATCAGAGAGATCTGATAATACATGCACAAACGGATTTCCAAAATTAGCAGTCTTAATCTCAGTAAGAGTGGGATAGTGTCATAAAAGACGCTCCACTGTTTCCTCCTCTTCCTCATCCCGACAACTTTTACAAAATCGTTAAAAAGGAGCCCTAGTCTACTAGTATGCGTACCAGCAATCCAGTGCCCTGTGACAACGGCTACCAGAATTTTTATCCGATGCCTCGCAGCCCCATGATGAAGTTAGATCGAGAATCATCATAAAGGGGCCATATTTGCCTCGAGATTGAAAGTGTGGGTTCATTTGCCTATCTATCTTGTCCAATCCTCGATAAGTTCCGCAGAATTATTTATCTGCAGGCCGAAACCGGTACTCCAACCAGTTGGTCCGTATCTTCACCTCGAAGAAGGGATCCATTTCTGGCTAGTACATCCGCAGTAAAATTACCCGGGGTACTTGAATGACCCCTAACCCAGATCAGCTCCAGGTTTGAATATCTCTCCATCTTATTTAGAGATGTCTGGCATTCATGTAGCAATCTGGATGTTGAAAAGACACCCTAGAGCGATTTATTGACTGTCTGTACAGATTTGGATATCCACTCCGAATACCCTATGGTACATTAACCAGTTCGCCGCCTTCATTATGGCCGAGATCTCTGCTTGAAGAATGCTGCAGTGATCTTGCAATTTAAAGGAAATGTTTTTCCTATAAGCGGGAATATAGACACCCCCTCAACCCCTTCAGCGGATTAGGACCCATCAGTGGAAACCTCAACTGAATTAGCTTTTAATTCTGGAGTAGTTGAGATTGAAACTGAGATGTCTCTGCCAAGAAAGAGTATGGGGATACAATAATCAATATTGCCAGGAATGCTACTAAGGAATTGCATCGCCGAAACTGCTATCGTTCCATGCACCTATAGTCCTGAGCCTTGTCGTCGTTATAATGGCAATCTGTTTGGCTATCAGATCCACCACAGTTGTACGAAGCGCTCCTGTTATGAGTAGCGTTGAACTAAGCAGAATTCTTCCACCATACTATCGCTCCATACATAAGTATTCTTGGAATTTATTCCCCAGGATTTACCGATGGCCATCCTACACATATATAGGGCAGTGCCTGCCTTTTAGGCTCTGGTCTGTGTAGCCAAGATAGTTTGGAATCCAATATAATCCCAAGGTACTTCGCATTATCTTACACCTTTAGTTCAACATCGTTTAGGCGTGGAAGTGGGAAAGGTGGAATCTTATATCTGCTAGAAAAGAGGACAAGTTCCGTTTTTTCCACACTAAAATAGGAATAGGAATTAAAAATTGTATAGTAAGTATGAAATATAAATGAAGGATAAAAATATGTAATTATTTTATATTTTCCAGCAATATTTAGAGACAGTGAATTGAATCTGAAACTTGAATTTGAAGGAAAGTTGTCTGCGGATAACTGCAATCTTTCATTAATATCTCTACTTTTTTAAATTATAATATCATTCTCGAGAGTACCTTTCAGAAAGTAACCTTTTAAAATTATAAATGATATCATTCTCGAACTTTTTTATATCATTACGATATCGTTATATGGTTATATAATAAAACAGTTTTCTTTAATTTTAAAATGTCTATATTATAAAGGAAACTGAATTAATTTATTGTTTTCTGTGTTTTTTTTTTTTTTTTTTTTTTTGTATTACTTTATTTTATTGTTTTTTATCCTTCATTTGTATATCATACTTATTATAAAATTTGCAATTCTTTGTTGTTAGCGGAAATTCCCTGGTACCTGGGAAATTTAAAAATCAATCTCGATTTTACGGGATTGGAAAGAGACTGGGAATAGAAAAACTCTATAAACAAAATATAAAAAGAAAAGAACTGTTAAAAAATGTTAAAATTTTTTATGAAATCTTCAGACCATTAATAACAAACATATTTCTACTTTTTTGAGAAATGTTTAAGTAAAATGCTATTTTAAATTAAATTTTGATCACTATTACTGAAAAATAAGTTTTTGTTTCTGCAGGATTATTCAAACCCCATTCCATACTTGGTTAAAAAATTTTGATTATTTTAATACTGTTTCAAAACTCCGATTTCAGGCTTTTAAAAATTTTATTAAATAAATATCAAAAAAGTTAAAAAAACTCTGCAGTTTTAGAGACAATACCATAGGAAATAAAATCAAAAAAGAATTTGACCAATACCTTGTATAATTTTAATTCTACGGCTTTCGACAAAAAGTCTTTTTACGGGACTGATATTCAGAGTGACCTATTTATTACACAGCGAGATGAAATATATTTCAGATAATATATCCTGAAATTCTTAACAAAATTGAGCAAGAATAACCTTTAAAATATGAAGGGCAAAGGTCAAAATTTGAATAAATATTATATTTCTAAGAAAAAAATAGCGAAAAATTATCTATTTTTTATCTGGATTTAATATTATTTGTCCATAATATTAATTAATAAAATTTACTTTACAAATATTTAAGAATACGAGTGTTTAAAAAATGACCCAAGTCCAGTTAAGGATTAAATTTGCTTTTTACAAGTAGTATCAAAGAAAGCCTTTCAGTTATTTTGATCGAAATCTAGCTAAAAATCAATAAGTTTTTTTAAGAAATTTTATGTATTTCAAATTTTGACCTTCAAATTTTAAAGACTTGTCCAATTTTATTAAGAACTTCGGAATATATTTTTTGTGATATTTCTTATTTTACTGTATAATAATTTAGTCAGTCTGAATATCAGTTTCGAACTTTTTTGATATTTATTTAACAAAATTTTTAAAAGTTAAAAGTTAACTTTTAAAAATCAATATTTTTTAACCAAGCTTGGAAAGTGATGTGAATTATCCTGCAGAAACAAAAACTGTTATCCTCAAATTTAATTAAAAATAGTATATTATTTAAACATTTATCAAAAAATTAAAAATTGATCCGTACACTCCTTGACACGTAGTCTAAATCACATTAATTGTCAAGGAAATTCATAATAACTTTAACATTTTTTAACCGATTTTTACTTTTTACATCTTATTTAATAGATAATAGCGATTATTTAATAACCCTTTACAAAACAAATTATTCGTCAGCTACATTTTTCAAAAAAATGTAAAAAGGCCAAAGTTCACCAATATAAATGCACCCTACAAACTTCAGGTCCAAAAAAACAAAATTCAACGCATAATTAAAATTTGAATCAAAACACATATTGATCATATAAAAATTACTATGAATGCAGGTTTGTCGGGAAATACAGTTTCTTGAGTCATAAAAAATACAAAGAGTTCTCGATCATCGAAATGAGTTCTTATAACCGAAGAAAAAGTTGATTTACAGAATGTAAACGCTAGAAAAAAAATTTGGAGGCTAAAGAAAGGACGAAAATTATTGGGATTAATTGTCTTACAACATTCTGGTCAGGAATTCCATATCACAGATGTTACGGGAAATGTAGCAGATAAATATCGCTTAAAAAAAAGTCTGGCATGCCATTCATACGTGCGGGGGAAAATACTTTATTCATAAGAAATGACACTTTTAACAGAGAAATGTATGCAAATGAGTTCTCAGAAAATATTCCTCTTCATCATAGTATAACGAATTATAATTTTTCTTACCTGATCTCTATTCTTATTATTACAACAGAAAGGTAGCTGAGTGCTTCTATGTACCAAGGGAAGCCAATCCACTAAACAGTCCAAAACTCAGTCTATTTGAAAAGTAGTGGGTTATACTAAAAAATATTAAAAAAACATTTAAAGCTGAGGAAAAAATAACAAGTACGAATGTTATATTCGGCTGAGCCGAATCTGTTATACCCATCATCTTCAACTTTCCGTGTCATCCATATTTAAAATTTATATGGAAATTGAGCGGTTAAGTAGGCGGATCACGCTTATTTTCTGCATAAAATTTCGTTGTCGTATATGCTTATATCAGCGAATGAATAAGAATTTTGCCCATTTTCAATACCAAACAAACCTTACGTAGCACAAATATTTTAGCTAAATTTCGTCCTCCTAGGTAGATCGCCCCGAGCCCTATGCAATATACCCCTCCCCGATCTTTTTTAATTGTGGGTATAAAAAGAAGTAACCAAAAACACAATAAAGTCTTTATTTAGAGCATTCCGCAAGATATTGAATATTGTATTAAGAACTATTAAAAAATTAATGTTTCTTTTAAATTTATACTACAATATTACGGTTTTTAACAAAACAAAATTTGAAAAAGATTAACCCACCGGATTCATTTTTATAAACTGAATTATATATACTAATTTTTTTCATGCGCAGTCCTAGGGTACCCAATTTTTCCGGTTTTTATATTAATCGGTTTATTTGACAAATAATTATTCAAGGTTAAAAGTTGATCAGTTAATGACCGGTTAATTGCTAATTATTCGATTAACAGAATAGTCTTATAAATACATGAAAAATATATATTTAAAACTAATTATAGTATTTAACCTATTGAAATAGTTATTTAGAAACATAATTATTAGAATCATATTCTCCTAATTTAGCTTTATTTAATATATAAATATATATATATATATATATATATATATATATATATATATATATATATAATAAATATGCTGCATTATTCATAACTTTTACATACAACCTTAAAGATCAGTTGTATATTCTATTTCAACATCAGTTGTTTCTTTTTTAACATTTTTCAAATTTTTTCGAATTTTGATTTAACCCACTTTCAAATGTTTAATATATCTTTGAATTTTTTAGACCTGCAGCTCATAATTTTGTAATTAATTGAATAAAATTTGGTATCAATAGTTTTTTGAAACAAGAAAAATTACTATTAAAATTATTTATCATCGGTCCATTATTTCACCTAGCTCCCATACAAAGATTTTTCCCGAAAAGAAGTTTAACGATTACAAATGACATATATAGAGTAAAATTTTGATCAAATTTACCAACACTACATTTTTGGTAACCAAAAATTTCTCTATCAAATTTCATAGGGATTAGTCCACATTTGACCACAGTGCCCATATATAGAATAATTTTAATATCAGGTTCAAATTTGGCACAACTAACTTTTATTTATAAGATTTAGAAGTATCGGAAACGGTGGGAACACAGTAGTATGCACTAATTAATATTTTTTTATGCACTAAAATATATAATTTCTTAATATGTTGAATATATATGTATGTTTCCATTTTGTTTTTTTTTTTCATTAATCTTGTTGGATGGGAGATAATATTAAGACAATATTATCTTTTCAACGATACCAATCACTTATTCTGAAAAATAACGGTTTATTTAATGCCACGTTTGGTATGCCTTTGCCCCTATGCAGTGTTGCCAGCTTAGCCTTTTTATATCCCTTTAAGCCTTAAAATTTTTGTTTTAACTACTAGCCTTTTTTCTTTTTTTTTTTCATTTCAGCAACGAAGAAAATAAATTCTTATTTGTTAATACTAATTTCATTTTTGCAGAATCATCAATTTATGCATTTTTGTGTATTTATTCACACAAAAAGTCTAGATTATTTAAATTTGTCGAAAAATTTCACCTCCGGCGCTCCATTCTCCGAATCAAAAATCACTTGACTAATTTTATGGACTTACTATATCTCGATTATTATGACTATTTTCTAATATACTTTATTAATTACAAAAACTATTTACTAATATAATTTAAAAAAAATCTAATAAATGTAAAAAATCACACACAAATTTGGAAATGATTAATCAAAAAGTTTTAAATTTAGTCCAAAAATGACAGAAAAACACTTCAAAATATTGAATAATTTTTCATATGAAGTATAACGCAAATATGTATTGAATTTTTTGGGCGATTTTTTGTTAGGTTATTTTGTTGGCAGCCGTTTTATGTTTATATATATATACTTTTAACTTTTTCTGGTCTTATATATATATATATCACAATATCTTTAAAAATAACTTAAAAAAGTGCTAACTTTTTCTGGTCTTATTTTTTAGAAAGTTATTTTTGGTAAGAATTACTTCCATTTTCATTTGAATCTCTTTTTAATAATATAATATTATATTATATTATTCGTTATTTGAAAAATATACAGTTTTAAATTATTTGAACAGTTAATCGACCAAATGATTGGATACCCTAATAAATACATGTCATTACCATTTTTTTTTTTTTTGTAGTAATTAGGTTATAAAGATCTAAATAAATTAAAATTAATCAAAAATACGTATTTTAAAAAAAATGCACATGCAAAAATTTATTGGAAACAATATCATGTTTGGAAGAAATTTAAACAACAATCATTCAGTAGACCATATATTTTTAATTTTCAAATAAAGTTTGTTAATCTTTTATTTTATATTTATTAATTGTTTCCATGGTTATTTCAAAATAGCACTGATCACTAAAAAAAACTTTTTTAAGCATAAATAGGGCTAAAAGGTATTTAACGTGTTAAACATGAACTTGCTTTATTTTTTTAGCTTTCATCACGAACTGATATTTTTATGTTCATGATTATTATGACAACCTTTTTAGACGGTCACACTAGTATAATTCGAGAACGCACAATGTGAGATGAGTTAGCCCGACAAAAGTTAAATTTCTGATAATTGAATATTGAAATGGATTGCATATTTTAAGCAACTGTATGTTGACTACAGAAACGAAAAAAGAATTAGACTTCGCAAACAATAACTTTATAACGATGCACATAGGGGCAACTATATGGAGATCATTGGCAATGAATAAAAAATGTGTTTTATGTTGAAAATATCATATAACTTTAAAGAGGACATTTTTCTTCATATTATTTATTCACAACTTTTAAATAAATAATTTTTATACCCTAGACCCATAGATGGTTGTGGTATTATGCGTTTGTGCTGCTGTTTGTAACGCACAAAAATATTCGTATTAGACCCAACTTTAAGTATACCTATCGGTTTAGAATCACTTTCTGAGTCGATTTAACGATGTACTTGCGTAATTGTGAATAAAGTACAGGTTTCAATTTCAAAGATATATCGACAAAATTTGGCAAATAATTATTTTTACACAAGGACGAATCCTATTGAAATTGGTTACGATCGGTCAATTATTTCACCTATCCTCTATACAAATTTACTCCCGGTATAGGTCTTTAACGATCATAAATGTCTTAAATATAGCAATATTTTAATGAAATTTGGCTCAAATAAGTTTTATAAAAGTATAAATCCATGTGGAAGATTACATGAACAGCGGTTCATAATTAACCGCAGCTCCCATATAAAGCCCTCTTGTTAAAATCTCTTTAACGTGCATAAACCTCATACAAATGTCAGTATCAAGTTAATATTTGTTGATACCAGCGTTACCGTTTGGTGACTTTAGTCGCAAATTGACCCTTTTTTAACTCTCTTGCCACTTTTTATGACCCTTTTTTTAAAATTAACTAGTTTTGCAACCTTTTCATGTTTTGTGTGACTATTTTCCCCTTTTTTAAAACCAACTGCCACATTTTGACACTTTTGTCCCCTTTTTTAACACTGCACCTTTTTCCTTTTTTAAAAAGTAGGTACTTTTTCTTTATTTGATTTAATACTATACAGCTTTTATATAACTATAATTTTAGTTTTTAAGGCAATCAGCTTAAGTTTGTAGAACAGTCAGCTTGTTGATACATTAATACACTGTATTTTTCATCTAAATTTAATAAAAAAAAACTATGTACACACATACTACACACACCTACGTACTACTGAATTCAAAAAATACCGCCATAATTTCTAAAAAAAAAATATGCCAAAATTATTTAATGTATGGTGAAGTTGCTTAAAGTGCACAGTCATTTTTCATTTGTTTTAAAGTCTTAAAAATATTTTTTTAATATACATGGACAGGTAAGTGACCGAAAAAATAGTTTTTTAAAAGCTTTAATTTACTTTTTTATAACATACTATTAGGTTTGTAGTAAAATCAAAAAAGAAGAGCGACAATTATACCTCAACTAGTCACGAACAGCAAAGTTCAGTCGAAGGAAGTTGTTCTGAAAGTAACAAATGTGTTCTTTCTTCTGGTGGGAACTCGTCTCCTCAAAGAAAAAAGCAAACAAAAAAGCTTAAAACAGACTATAAGAAAATATAGTAAAGAGTGAGAGCTGAACTACAAATGGTTACGGCAAGATGAAACTTGCAAGCAGCTACTTGCTCCTCAAAAAAACCATCTTGACCGACATCAAAAAACCATTAAACATCTGGAAAATTGTGAAACTGCCTCTGAAAGTTCATCTATGAAGATTACTGATTTTTTGCCAAAAAGGAACACCCTTCTTAGAAGAAACGTAGCCAAAGTCGAAATTAAACTTGTGGTTAGAATGATTAGCCATAATCATTCTTTTAAATCTATGGATAAGTTAGCCAAATTTAATTCGAACATCTATACTGATTCGGACGTAGCAAATTTGTTAAGTACCATCATTATATTTATATATATATTTTAAACAGATGGTTCGTTAAAGTTGGTAAATTTCTATAAACATTTTATTTTTTATTTTTTTATTTTATTTATTTAAACTGTTCCATTAGTGCATATTTAAGTGCAAACTTAGTTAAGAAATATTTAAGTAAAAGCTCACACTTAAGTAATATTTCGTTTTAGAGTCCAAAACTTGACAATAAAATAAACGAAAAGGTTTAAGCTTTTATATATTTACATTACATTATTTCTTGGAAAAATTTAAAAATTTTTTAAAATATTGTAACGTGGAAACAGTACACTCAATACTACTATTTTCACGTACATATTTCTTAATATATTAATTTATGAAGTTACTACCATTTTTTCCTTTTATTTACTATTATTTATGTATTTTTAATTATTTTTCTTTTTCATACTAATATATTGAATATGTTATTAGCAATAGGTAATTACTAATTATTAGTAATAGGTAATTACATTGAGCGCCCCTACTGTAAATACTACACACCCACACAAATGTGTAACAACTGCTTTAGTTGTGCAGTGGATATTGCTTAATGGCCAACAAGCAATATAATTCTCATTTAGTTGATACATGACTAAGTATAAGTAAACAAAGTTTGATTACAGTCGGGGCGATTCAAACAAGACGAGAATCCGCCGCATAAGTCTCTGATATTATTCTAGATAAATTGAAGAGCCGATTAGATTTTGCGAAAGTAGAATATAATCGTATTTTGCACGCTCAACTTCGGTTGGGTCCCTTAAATAAATTTTACACGCGTGACTTCTGTTACAGCGTTCTCACGAGTGATTTCGGTTGTTCGTGCTCACGAGTAGAATATAAACCCGTAGAATTGCATGGTAATAGTAGTAGAGAAGTAGCTAGCCATTAGCTTTAAGAAACTATTGTACGTATTGTAGAAAAAGATACGATCTTCGATTCCCGAAGCTGCCACCTGTACCAGAAGCCGATCCAGCCGAATACCCGAACCCGATTGACAACTGAGAGTGTCGAAGCCGAACTTACGACGCCGACCTTAATTCTACTCCTGAACCCAGAATCTTCGATCCCCGAAGCTGCCACCTGTACCAGAAACCGATCCCGCCGTAAACCCGAACCAGTTTGACAGCTGACTGTATCGAAGCCGAAAGTTCAAAGTCGAAGCTAAGAGAGTCGAGCCGAACATACAATGTTGATCTTAATTCTACTACCGAGCCAAGAATCTTCTGACCCGACGCTGCCACCAGAAACCGATCCTGCCGTAAACCCGAATCAGTTTGACAGCCGAGAGTGTCGAAGCCGAAAGCTCAAAGCCAATTCTACTACCGAACCGATCCTAATATAAGCCGAAGAACCGAATCGATCGTAATATAAGCCGAATAACCGAACCGATCCTAATATAAGCCGAAGTGTCGAAGCCGAACGTACGACGACGACCTTAATTCTACTCCTGAACCCAGAATCTTCGATCCCAGAAGCTGCCACCTGTACCAGAAACCGATCCCGCCGTAAACCCGAACCAGTTTGACAGCTGAGTGTGTCGAAGCCGAAAGTTCAAAGTCGAAGTTAAGAGTGTCGAAGCCGAAAGTTCAAAGTTGGATACCTGAGCGAACCTATTATAAGCCAGTTAACCGAGTCGAGCTTCTATAAGCTGAATGACCGAAACAAACATAATCTAAGCCTATCAACCGTACCGATATCAACATACGCCGAAGAGCCGAAATAAGCCTTGCTGAAGAAGGAAATGCAGAAACATTTATTAAGCCGGTAGTATCCGAATTGGAGTTATAGAAATTATTCTCTCGTAATATCTTTATATTTTGTACTTGAAATATTCTTGACGTATTCAATAAAGGAACTATTATTATTTTAACACCCCAGAAAGGGTAAAATAAACGTCTTATTACTTAAGGTTTGTGGATCCGTAAGTAGACCCTGGAGGCCACTAAGTTACCTCAGCCGACGACAAAACTGCGTTATAACATTCTTAGATTTTGTATTTTTATTAATTTTTTTTATTTTTAATAAATATTTTTGAAGACGTCAGAAAATATTCATACTTAAGAAAAATTTAAGGGATAGAAAAAGCACACTTATGTTTTTAAATAAAAAACAATTTTTACAACTTAAGCACGATTTCGTCACTAATTGAGCACTATAAGACTGAACATGTATTCATTTTTCGTTCTTGTAATTGTTTTTTTAAATTTTTTGTAATAATTAACCTAAAAGCATGGAATTAAATGATACCTATTGCATTTTTAATAATACATCAAAAATAATTTAATGAAACTACTGATATTTCTACAGATAAATGTTTAGTTATGATAGTAAGACAATTCGATAAATGTAAATGCAAGATCTGTGATAATTTCTTTCGATTGGTGCAGCCAAAAAATGGAACGGGTGATGTAATTTGTAGTTCGGTGCTGTCCGCAGTAAATGAATATGAGATCCCACTAAAGAACTTTATCGGATTTGCTACCGACAATGCATCAACCATGGTGGGGGAAAAATGAAAAAAATATAAAAATACCACATTTATTACACATCGGCGGCGAGTGCCACTCTATAAATTTAATGAATATGAAAATGAACTTAGATTGTATTCCTGATGAAGTAGAACAGCTACTCCGAAATATTTTTAAATATTTTAAGAGTTCAAAACGGCAAGGGGATTTTCGAGAACTGCAAAATATATTTGACGTCCCAGAACATAAAATTCTAAGATTTAGTGACACAAGGTGGCTTTCCTTTGAGTCAGTTGCGAGCAGAACTCTGGAGCAATGGACTGTTTTACAACACTTTTTTATGTAGGCCCAATTTGAGGAAAAAACCGCAGTTAATGTCGATAAAATTAAACTTATTCAATAAGATTTGTCTGTAATAAATAAGATTTATTTAAAATTTTTGGTATATATTTTAAGAAGTATGAATAAATTAAACAAAAATTTCCAAAGTGAAGGATCACCAATAATATTTTTAATATCGTCAACAAAGCAAATTCTTTTAGAAATTCTTAAAAACTTTTTGAAAAAGGAATATGTTACTACAACAAAAATTTAAAATATCGACTATTTAAATGAAGAAAATATTAAAGATATATTAAATATATATATATTGGTCATGAAGCGGTAGAAGAGCTATGTAAAGAAAAATTTCATATTGATTTTATAACAGATATTAAAACTAATATTTTAAAATTTTAAAAAAAATTGTGTACAGAAATTATGAATCGAATTAATATAAATGATGAAAAACTAAACCGTCTCAAATATTTTGATCCATCATACATTGGTTCTAATGATGACATAAATTACTTTGAACTTGTATCACAATTTAATGATATAATTATAAATCCGGAGGCATTTATTAATAAACTTAAAATGTTAGAAAGCAAAATTAATGAAAGAAGTTACCAACATATATTTCAAAAAACAAATGCCGAAGATTTTTGGAACGAAATAGGAAATTTAAAGAACAGATTTGATGAATATATGTATCCAAATTTGTTTGAATTTATAACATATATTTTTACTCTCCACATAGCAGTGCTTCCGCTGAACGAGTTTTTTCAAAGTTAGCACTTATGGGAAACAAATTATCAAATAGGCTTAAAGTAAATATGTGTAAGCATATGTTCACACAAATTTGTTGGATGGCTATCTGGAAGATTGGGATCCATGCGAAGATCTCATACAAAAGTACAGAGCACAATTTTCAAGAAAGTAAATTACCAATATATTAAAATATATTTCACAAATTTAAATTTATTAAAAATTGTATTTAAATTTTGAAAATTACTAATTTTATTTTGAAAATAAATTTGATATTTCAGAGCTTCTATTTCTTTGTAACAAATTTCTGTAATTAGAAATTTCTAAAAAAATAAAATTGTCTATAATATACACAATTGAATATTTTTGAAACTAGAATTAATTTACAACATTTTTAAATTGAAATTCAAGTTTTTGAAAATTCTGAAATACAATTAAAAATTTTTTAAAACAAATATCTGATATAATTAGAAATTTCTAAAAAATAATTAAAATTTTTTAAAAATAAATTAAAATATCTATAACTCCACATGATGAACTTGTATCTATTTTAAACAACTGTTACTGTATCTTTTTTAAATATTTATATATTTATCTTTCTTAAAACTACTTTCAAAAAAGTACTAAAATGAAAAGTGTGATGAAAACTTAAAGTATCTAGAAGTAAAATGAGAGAATTTGAAATTAAAACGTTCTTTATTCTGTTTCTGCATTTCAACTTTTTTAAGGAATAGTTTGATAATTTTCAAGCCTTTGTTAAAATAAATAATTTAAAAAAGTGCTGATTGTATTACTTTAAATATCATTTATATATGTACATAAATAAATGTAATGTGTGAATTAAACACAAAAATTTTCTAAATGCATAAAACATGAAAACGAATTTTTTGTTCATATTTCTTATATCAAATATAATTTTAAAAAATCCGAAAATATGGTTTGCTGTTTTGGAAATTAAAAAAAAAAAATATCAGTAAATATCAAATATATTTATATTAAATATTTCCTCATCATGTAAATAATTGATAAATTTGTTTTGTAATAAAAGATCATAATAAAAGATCATAACAATAGTTATTTTTATTATTTTTTGTTAATAAAAGTAGTTTGCCCCTTTTTTTCAAAATACCCTTTTTATGCGACATTTTTAGAAAAAAAAATCCCCCTTTTGTGACACTTTTTGAAAAATTTCAATGGTAACACTGGTTGATACAAATAAGTTTTATATGAGCAGAAAAACGTTCGCTGTAACATTTTTATGATGATCGGTCAGTAGTAGGGAAATGGGACGGCAATAGTTGTTTTTGTTTTTAATGAGGAGTAAGAGCAATTTTAAAGAGAAAATTGTTTGTATGAAATTGATAACCAATGAATTTGTTTTTGTAATTTTTTCCTGTATATGCATTAATAGAAGGAAAAATTGTTTTGCATTTTATGAAATTGAAAACCAATGTATGTATGTATATATGTATGTATGTATTTATGTAATTATGTTAAAAGTACATACAAACAATTTAACAGGGGAGACAATTTTTATTTATTTTTTTTTTGCACTTTTAATTGTGATGAAATTAAAAACTGATGACTTGTATAAATAGCGTTTGAGTATTTTTGGTTTATTCATCTACATATTTTTATATGGTTATTTTTGTTTTTGTAAGGTGGAAAATAAACTTGAGAATTGTTTTGTTTATATGGAAAAAAAATAATCTTGTGTAAGGTTTTTGACATTAATGAAGATATATTTCATGTTGTTGAGTATGGTCATGATTAATTTTGAATATTCTAATAACAAATTAAGAGGGAGTATTTTTTATTCACATTAAAAATTTTTGATATCCAGACTACTTTTAAAATTAGTTAATGGCTCAATATTTATGTACTTATAATATTTGCTCAATTAGAAATATTAAGAGATATAACCCAATTACTCTTCTTTGGAGATAAATTAGATTAGATATAAATATAAATGTCTGAAGTAAAATTATTTTAATCAGTTAATAAACTTTTTGAAAGGCTGAACAAAAAATTAAATCGAATAAAATTAGAAATGCTGATATTGTTGCGGCTTTCAACAAATTAAAAAGAAGACCATATCTAGCAGCAAATGATTTACTGCCATCAAAGCCATATAAGGTATTAAGTATGTTCCGCCATAAGAATAAATATGGAAATGTGGTGATGTCGGAGCTTGAAGAGGGAATGTTATATCTTACCAAACGATATAATAATTTGGAAGATAAAGTAATAGATGGAGTTAATAATGAACAATTTACTTTAAGGAGGAAATTAGATAATGGTTTATATGTTTTGGAATTGGAAGAGGTAGTCAGTGAAAACTTTGCTGGAGAAGACGAAGTGGAAGAGTTTTTCATTCCAAATACTCAACCCTATTTCAAGAAATTATTAATAAAGAAAATTTGTTAATTAGTATATAAGTATCATTGTTTTTAAAAAGTAATTGTAAAAAGAAAGCTTTATAATAAAGATGTCACATATAAAAATTCAAAAATTTCTTCAAGATATTGATGGTTTAACTTTTGTTGAATATCAAAAAACACTGGAAGAGTATTTGGCACTTATTAATAAAACTGGGAATTATATTGCAGAAAGCATAAAAAACTTATAAGCAAAATAGAGGATTTTATGAAAATATATTATTTATTATCTAAACGTCTAAAATAAATAAATAGGGAAAATATGATAATTTTAAAGTAAAAAAAGAATAATAAAAAAATAATACAACATTAAACAAATTTTTTGTTTTTTTTTTTTTTTTTCTTTATAATAACTTCTTGCAATTTTGAACTTGGTAAGGGTCTTGTGAATTTTGAATTTCAGAAATAATATTAGTAAATAATTGACTATCTATCAAGAACAACATATTCAGAATAATGGATACATATAACAACACTAAAATTAGATCAAATTATACTTCAAACAAGGGTCAAATTAAAATTCAAGAAATCTTAATACTGCCGCCTATAGACATTCCATTATTCCTCGCATTGCATGATAGTCGTTATAAAATTCTCTTGGAAGTTTTACTAAATGTGGAAAATGAACTTGGAATAAAAACAAAATAATATATATTTTTCTTATTTATTTTTTTTATTCTCTATAAAAACAAATAAAAGTATTTAAATAAACTTAAAACATGTAAATTTAAATAATTAAAAATATTTAAAATTTTATTAAAAGTTAAATTTTTACATCTTAAATAAATAAAAATGCAACAATAAACACCACAAAATATCGATGATTCACTTCTAATTCGCACTTTATTGTAGACAAATGTTTTAGAATTTATGTTTAGAAATAAAATAAATGGTTTTATTGGAGGTTGATCTGCAGAGCAAAAAAATTCTGCTTATTTATTTTCAGGGAAATAAAATGCGACCCAATGCTATCCAGGCTTATAAGATCGGTTAGTGTTGGCTATGTAAAATGATGGTTTTGTAACAGGTGTCTTGGTTAATTTATTACTCGCAAAAACTCCTTTAAATTTGTATTTTGTATAATTATTTCAATTTAAAGTATTTATAATATTTATTGAGTTCATAGCGTTTGAATCATAGTGTGAGACTTATCAATTTCTATTATACTGTCAAATTCATAATATAATAAGAAGTTATTGCCTCCATAATTGGTTTCCCAAAACTATTCGTATAGTTCCTTGATTTATTAAATCTACACAATTAGAATTATTGTTATAAACTGGTGTAAAATCAAAACATAGTAAAAAAATCCGCTATCAAAAAGTTCCTTTGTAATTTGATGACCTTTATCAAAATGATGGATTCCGGTACCTTTAAATAGGGTTTGATAACCACGAGTGCTTAATATTCCTCCATTGTTGTAGTTAAATTCTATTGGCTGTGCTGGAAATTGTACTCCATTAACAACCAAATTAAATCTTTGTAAATTAAAATGTTGAAAGTTGTATGGATTTTATTTTCTATCTCTTGTTCGACACCATTCCAAAAATTAAGAAATTTGGTAGTTGTTCAAGTATAACATTAGAGATAATGAGTGGTTTCCTGGATGTGTAGTGAAGGTCTTAACTTCTACTCTCTTATATGGGTAAATTGCATTTGTGCTTTGTAATACATTATGATGAGCCATTATTATACTACTGTTGATAGTAAGATGATTTATGTATAAATTAGCTTCATGTATTCTTAGATGAGATTCATTTTTATCCCCACTTTCTAAAATATAAAATTCTGGTTTCTCCAAATTTAATGTAACCTTAAGATCAACATTATTAAGCAAGTACTTTTGATGATTAAATACATCTAAATGAAGTTTTCTGAAAAGCTCCATCTTTTTCCCATCCTTAAATAATTTTTTTCTTTTATCTAAATCGGTATCTTCTTTATTGATTAAAGAATTAATTTTATTCACATCGGTAGATTCAAGATGGATAGATCTAGCATCATTTCCATAATTGAGCAATGCTTCCATATATGCTCTATAGTGATAGTTGTTGTCAGGTTGAGATATACTTTTATTATTAAAATGAACTGTACAATTCCTAAATATGGAATGCAACAAGTTATTAACAACGCCTCCAGTTCCTTTGAATTCAAGCATGAAAACAAATTCAGGTGTGAAAACAAATATGAAAACAGTGATCCAATACCACGTCCATATTGCATAAACCTTGGTGTATGATATATTTCATCGATATTTTGAACATTATTTCCAGACTGATTATTATAATAATTTGTGTGATGTTTACAAATCCATGGTTATCACAAAAATGATTTAAAATTTTACTAAACATTTATTTTATACATTTTTTAAAGTATAGCGTACAATAAACTGATATGAATTCATTCAAACTTATTATTCCTCCTTCATCAATTCGAATCATTATAGATATATTATTAATGTTACAAGATTCAATAGGAAAATATTCAATGATATTAAAATTAATATAATTTTTCAATGTGGATATTGAAAATATTTAGTTTTTTATATTAACTACATGTCGTGGTTTAATTATATTAGTGTAAATAAATACAATTTCATTTATATCTGGTGAAAAGACTTTAGTAAAATAATTTGTCATATTATCTGAAAATTTGGTTAAAGATTTGTGCAGAATGTGGTTTGTTGATGTTAAAATGGGATCCTTTCCAACATTTTCTAATTCATGTCTACTAGTATAAGAATCAAATTCGTTGTCTTTATTTTCTGTTGCTAAATTTGTTTGTGAGGCATCATTCTTTAACTTATTTAAAGGATCTGATTTTTTATCACTTAAATCTTTTTTTCTATGGATACATTACTTTTTGGAGTATCATTTAATTTATTCAAAAATTTCGTTTTATTATTCAGATTGGGGTTTTTTATCATAAAATCATTAGAGCTTTCTAAGAGTTCGTGAAATTTTAACTTAATGTCTTCAAATTCATTATTTGCACTATGCTTTGATATTTTCGTTTTTCCATATACTATAGCTTGAGTGATAATCCAACTACCCAGTGATCATCCAAATTTAGAGATTGTGTTAGCAAATTTGCAAAAGTGTATTTTTATAAATATCCATTGAATTATTACTTAATAAAGTAACATAAATATTTTCTTCTTGTATACTTGAAGCCATCTTTAAAAATAACGATTAACATAGTGTGTTGTTTGTTATAAATATATTATTTACTAATGTCGTTCTGATGAATCTATGAATTATATTCTTTTCCGAAACCAAGTCATTTTACCAATAGTTTTCTCCTTTTCGCTTTAAAATTTTTTCTATCAAAAAATTTTTGGTGCTTTTGTTTTTAAGAACTCTTCTTCATAAAATCCACCTTTAATTATATTTCCATTAAAATCTACAATCCAATCCTATAACCTAGGATTGGTTATGTAAATTTTGTTTATCTTAAAAACCTCTGTAGACCAATTTCTTGTATATCCTTTCTCAAATTGATTTTTATATCTACTAAAAGGAGGATTTCTATCAATTATTATTTCATCCGTTTTAAATGGAATTATTGGAAAAATTTTAGAAAATGTCAAATAATTTATCCAAATTAATAGTTCTTAATCCATCAACTTAAAATTAAGTATTCTGATTCTAGTTTTCTACATCGAATAATACCAATATATAATTCACACGCACTAAAAGATATTAGTAAATGGTATTACATTTAACAAGAATTAGCCAAATATTTAATTGGAAACCAAATATCATCTTCTCATCAAACTAAAAGTTCCAAATTGAATAACCTACGTGATAATGAAACACAGAATAGGAAAATATATAAGAAACATATTGAAACTCAAACAGTGCAACCAGAGTCAAGTAGTGTAGGAACACAATCTAATATAAATTTACCTGAGGAAATTTATACTAATGAAAATTATGATGAAATTGATATGGATACAACAGTACAAAAACTTAATCCTACTTCTTCAGCAGCTAAACGACTTAAACATTTTTCAAATAATGGAACACCGAAAATAAGAATATTGTCAAAGGATGAAAATCACAAAAATTTTAAGCTATCGACTTTACCATAACAATATTCTCCTCGACTAACTAGAAATCATAAAAAGTTAGATTACGAAATAGAAAATGTACAATGGAAAAATATTTAAAAACAAAACACATTTATTATATAATAAAAGACATATATTTATTATTGTTTTATTGTGATATAATATAAATATCAGTGTCATTTTCATTAAAAAATATATTTTAATAATATCTTAAGGAGTAAACTCTATTAAAAAGAAGTATATACATTTGAAGTTCTACTTATGTAAACTTTAAACAAAATTAGAAAATATGAAAGTATTTAAATTTTTAATGTACAACTTATAACGTGGATTTGTCGTATTTAAATTTTTAATGTACAACTTATAACGTGGATTTGTCGTCGGCTGAGATAACTTAGTCGCCTCCAGGATTTACTTACGGATCCACAAACCTTAAGTAATAAGACGTTTGTTTTACCCTTCCTGGGGGTTTAAAATAATATTTTCTTTATTGAATACTCTAAAATTATTTCAAATACAAAATATAAAGATATTACGAGAGAATAATTTCGATAACTTCAATTCGGATACCATCGGCTTAATAAATGTCTTCTTCACGTCCTACTTTTTCAACTAGGCTTATTTCGGCTTATTTTAGAATCGGTTCGGTTCTTCGGTTTAGATTATGTTTGTTTCGGTTATCCAACTTATAAAAGCTCGGCTCGGTTATTCGGCTTGTAATAAGCCCGGCTCAGTTATTCGGCTTCGACACACTCGGCTGTCAAACTTTTTCAGGTTTACGGCAGGATCGGCTTCTGGTTCAGGTGGCAGCTTTGGGGATCGAAGATCGTATATTTTTCTATAATACGTATAATGGTTTCTTAAAGCTAATGTCTAGCAACTTCTCAACTACTATTCCCATGCAATTTACGGTTTAATATTCTACTAACGATTCTAGCAGTACGATTCCACTCGGGGGGAACGAACAACCGAAGTCACTCGTAAGAACGAACAACCGAAGTCACTCGTGAGAACGAACAACCGAGGTCACTCTTGAAAACGAACAACCGAAGTCACTCGTGAGAACGACCAACCGAAGTCACTCCTGTAAAATTTATTTAGGGACCCAACCGAAGTTGAGCATGCAAAATATGATTATATTCTACTTTCGCAAAATCTAATTGGCCCTTCCGATTATATAAAATAATATCAGAGACTTATGCAGCGGATATCATCTTGTTTGAATCGCCCCGACTGTAACCAAACTTTGTTTACTTATACTTAGTCATGTATCAACTAAATGAGAATTATAGCTTGTTGTCTATCAAGCAATATCAACTGCACAACTAAAACAATTGTGGTACATGTGTGTGTGTTTGTAGTATTTACAGTAGGGGCGCTCAATGTAATTACATATTGCTAATACAGTATTCAATATGAAAAATAAAAATACTTAAAAATACATAAATAAAACAGTAAATAAAAGGGAACAATGGTAGTAATTTCATAAATTAATATATTAAGAAATATGTACGTGAAAATAGTAGTGATGAGTGTACTATTTCACGTTAAAAACTTGAACATCTACATTCATTAAATATTCATCATCTGATGAGTCTTTTAAAAATTCTATATACTCATTATCAATATTCAAGAAAATATCGTCATCTATCTCTATAAAAAAGTTATGAAAGCCACTTTGAAGTCTAAAATGTCCTCGCGCATAAGTATTTATTTGGTCAGAAGCAATAATTCTTTTATCATCAGCATAACTCAAGACAACTTTATGTAATTTCTGTGTATACATCTGATGAAACTTCGATCTAAATGTATGCATTGTATCAGAAATTATTTTTCTTTCAAATAATGACCTTTTGTAGTCTATTATTGATATTGATATGATTTTTTATACATGATTTTTTAACTCCTTTAGACTTCTTGACTTTATCCATGTGAACTGTTTTGAATGAATACTTTTTTGATCGAAGTCCCACAAATTGTTTCATAATTTTCCCGCTATTCTCGTCTTTTATCATGCCTACAACATTATTATTAATGTTTAAATATGTTATTGAGATGATACTCTGATGTATCAAACCTTAAGGCAATATCCTCACGAATATCACTTTATATATATGAATGAGTCTGTATCCATATAAATCAATGTTAAATTCGACTGATATTTTGGTTTCATGCATTGATAATGAAAATCATACATTTTCCATTTTAAGAGTTCCAACACAGCAAAGCCTAAATAAATTGGTTTGTTGTAAGTTATTTGCATAACCTTTAACTGAACTGCAAACATGTTTTTTGAAAATTGAGTTATACTCGAAAAGTTAGGCTCCTAAATGATTACGCCTTGTTGTTTCCCAATCTTTGCGTTTATGAACATTTTCCATAGTTTTTCCATATGCTGAATTATTTAATAATTTAAAAAATCTTTTTCAATCCATTTTTAGCTCTTGTGCTGTGGTATGTATTCAAATCTATAATTGTTTTTAACCATGGAGATTGTTGAAATTTTAATGCTGTGTGTATTTTTTTTAATATCAATCCATTCTTTAAACATTGTTTAAGAACTCTATAATGGATCTGATATTTTGTTTTTGGTGTTAGGTCTGCAATCAACTTCCTACATTTAGATTTACTAACAAATTTATTTTCTGGGCAAAATCATTATGAAATTCATGTAAATAGTGAGGATATTCTAAATCTACCTCCAAAAAATATCCAATATCAGAAGTGTCCGACATTTTAGTTACATCAATAAATTTTAAAGCCGCATCATAATAACTCCACTCGAATTCTCCATATGGGAGATATTCTGACATGGCCCAACCTTATAAATTGTTAGCATCTAGATACACTAAATATTCTGAATGCTTATCACTATCAAAGTCTTCAAAACATTTATTATTTGCTCTAGATTATCTCTTTGAACATTGTACTAGACCTCCTCTAATACCGTATTGTATAAAATTATGCATATTGACGTCACTTAAAAGTTCTAACCTTATATTAGTTAACATTGCATCCCACGATAAACCTGGAGCAGTATAATATTGGCATGGGTCAAGTTTGTATATACTTTTACAGATACTTCTAAAATTTTGAAAAATATCTGTTAAGAGGAGAACATCTGTTTTTAAATGTAATTTAGTGTAATCTAACAAGTTATTACATTTAAAAGTTGTCCAAACCGATTTAGCATGATTATAAAATTTTTCTTTAGCAGGAAGATTAGTTTAATTAAAGCGCTCCATCGAATCAATATAAGAATAAGGAAATACTCCTTTTCTTCTTAGTAAATCAAATTGTTGTTTTTGATTGTAAGTTTTATTTGGAATTTAAAAATCACTGTCATTTAAATTTTTGGCTAAAAATTCTAAGCTGGAGGCCATAAAACGAAAAGAGTCTAAAAACCGAATTTCAAATCCCTGATTTTCTTCAACTGTTATAAACTTTGATAACGACAACGATATATAAAGTTCTTTATTAAGAGGAATTACCTTTATATCTCTCTCAAACTGCGAAAGTTCTTTCATAAATAAGTGACAATCATAAGAGGAAAAATTATGAAAGAATACTGGTATGAATTTGGCTATTTTATAATTAATATTATATGAGCTATGGGCTGCTCCACTAAATTTGAAGTTAAATGACAATGATACCGTACTTTGTCCGCTCCTAAAATTTGTTTACATATGTGACAAGTTGTTGAGAGATTATACAAAATTGTTTTATCATTGGAGAGTGCTGTCATTGGTACGATCTTATTTAAATAGTTTCCGTAAATTCCTTTTGCATCATTAATTAAATTTTCTATGAATAGTGTAGGAGCATCATTACCAAAATAAATATTAAACTTATCTAAGTTATCATTAAAACTACACTTAATATAATAAATAAAGCCACAAGCTATATGTTTTTGCATATTTACTTGCTCGTTATCAATTTTTCCCAGATATGTCTCAAAATCAGCATATACAACGAACGGTACATCTAACCGCTTCTGATAGTTTTTAAAAAATAGAATGTTATCATCACCCTCTGGTATTTTCGGAACCACTTTTTTTTGTTAAGATCATGGTCTTGCATTACCTTCTCATTTGGAGAGTACTGAAGACATGTATTACAAATGTAAACTAATCTGAAATATTTGAATAATAATAATTTAATTTATAAAATATGTGGTTAAATTTGTATTTAAGTTACTTTCCGATATCTTTAATAAAAACGTAGTAACACCATTCTTCGTCCATAAGAAGAAGAAGATTTATGTGATGATTCTTTACCGCAGATGTGAGGTAATATGGTCCAATTATAATATTACCTTCGCAGCCAAATACATTAATGCTAATATTTTCATTTTTGGTTTCAAATACGAGAATACTACTTCCCTCGTAGTTATATGTAATGCATTCCCATCAAGTACCACCTGTTAATATACTACTGTCAAATTTTGAGCAGGTGTCGTCATTTAATTTGCGTTTAACAGCTGTTTAAAACATGCAACCTCGTGTATTTTTCTAAAAATGGAAAAAGTGAATTTCGGGTGCTCATTAAACATTATGTTTTGCGAAAAAACCGTCAATAAAACCAATGAAAAGCTCGATAAATACCATGGGGACTCTGCACCATCGATTTCAATTGTAAAAAAGTGGTTTACTGACTTTCGTTGTGGTCGCAAAAGTACACGGCCAATTGAGTTCAGTACATCCGAAAATGTAGAAAAAATCCACGATGTGGTGTTGGCCGACCGAAGAGTAAAAGTGCGTGAGATTATTGATGCCATAGGCATTTCATATGGCAGTGTGGTTTCGATTTTAAATGATCAGCTGGGTTTAAGAAAGTTGTTTGCAAGATGGGTGCCGCGTTTGCTCTCAAATGACCATAAACGCAATCCGAATGAGTTTTTGTGCCGTTTTGTAACTGTGGATGAAACATGGATCCATTACTGTACTCCGGAGACCAAGCAGCAGTCTAAACAATGGGTTTCTCCGGGTGAACCTGCCAATGTAAGTTTGTCGGTCAATAAGATGATGACAACAGTTCTATTAGACCGATTTAATGAGGATTTAAAAAGAAAACGACCCCATATGGCAAAGAAAAAAGTTCTTTCTCATCAAGATAATGCACGGGTGCACACGTGTGCAGTCTCAATGGCAAAACTATATGAATTGGGCTACGGATTAGTACCTCATCGACAATATTCTCCGGATTTAGCCATTAGTGACTACTTCCTATTTCCAAACCTAAAGAAATGGCTCGGTGGTAAGAGATTCAGCTCCAACGATGAAATTATTGACCAAACAAATGCCTATTTTAAGGACCTCGAAAAAATCCTATTTTTTGGAACTGGAGAAACGTTGGACTAAGCGTATTGAGTTAAAAGGAGATTATGTTGATAAATAAATTTCTGGTTTGCAAAAAATACTGTGTTTCATTCAAAAAGTCACGGACTTATTGATCCGCTATCGTATCTCGTATCTTTATGTGTTTAATTCCATTTGAAATTCTATTTTTTCAAAATTTAGCAGTTGATTTCCCACAAATATTTTCTCCTCATGTATTTGAATATTTACAAATCCATTACAATTCACAAATCCATTTGTTGCATTATATAAGAATGAAGCGATGATACACCACTTGAAACAATATTCACCATCATTTGGATAGTTGAAACATATATATATATATTTGGAACCTCTAATGAATGAAACGTTATTTATATTTATTTCCAAATACTTCATTCGTATTAGGGACCATCCACTATCCCTCTCTTGGAATTCTGACATTTTTTTACATATATATGTGTATTGTGCTTTCGAATATTCTTCAATACTATTACTTATTGTTATAAGTGACATTTTTGTTCCATGCGTCATGGTGGTTAGCATTATTTCATCTTCTATAATTTTAATATATTCGTACTTTACTTCTAAATTGTATTTCAATGTTATGTTTTTATTTATAGCATTTTCCAACATTTCAAATATATCATGGCTTACATCTTCTAAAAACTCTTGAAGATGCAGAATTTCCTTTTTTTGGTTTCTGTAGAGGTATGTCAGAAATCTTTCTTTGAAAGCACTTTTAATACAAGTAAATTTATTAGAAGTGGAAGGCTTACTTCTACCACTGACATGGGATGTGCTGGTATGAGTCCTTTCATGCTCCATTAAATGTATTTCTTTTGAGAACCATTTCCGAACAATGAAGGATATCATGTCCTTCAAGCATCTTCTCTTTCCACAAAAATTGATTAGCAATATTTACATTTATAAGATGGCATATTGTTTAAAATTAACGTGTAATCACTTTTAATTAAGTCAACAGTCTAATGAAAAAAAAAAAAAAAAATATATATATATGCATTGATCAAAGGTTTGACATTTTTATACACTTATGCATACACGCTTATGTATGCATATTCCTACCAAAATGTTTTTATTTTTTAACGGAAAAAGTATTTTGCTTCGTTAAAACTTTTAATTTACCAGCAATTATTAAATTGAAAGAATAATTATTAATGCAGAGGTGTATTAATAAAGTCATTTTTAATTAAAAATTACTTCAAACATGGACAGACAGAAGCTTACATGTGAATTTTGTATTAATGAGACCTCTTCCACAAAGTGGAATAAAAAAAGACGTTTTATGAAATACGATAATTTCCATAAAAATAAAGCAAACGATTTTTCGAACTATTTGGAGCCTGCAACATTGAATTTGATTCCAGAGTATAAGGAACTAATGGAGGAAGATGAGAATCTTCTACTAAATCTGGATGTTAGAGCACACTCAGTTCCAGAAGAATATAAAAAAATAATGAACGAAGACGAGGACCTTCTTCTCAATTTAGATTTAGAATAATTTTTAAGTATTATGTAAATAAAATAATAATAAACACTATATACACTGCCTGCCACTTGAATAAGGAATCACATTCTTTTAACTTTAATTAAGTATATCTATTATTATTATTATTATTATTATTATTATTATTATTATTGTTATTATTATTACTATTATTTTTATTATTATTATTGACTTTATTGAAACCTTTATAAAATAATTACATTGTTATGAGAATTTACTTAAAAGTATTACAACAATTAAAATCTAAATAATGAAATAAGGAAACTACTAATATCACAGTGCTAAGGAAAAGTTGTCAAAAAAAAAACCTTGTACATACTTAAACGTTATAAGAAATTTTAAAAACAACCATCAATTATAACTCTTTAAGTAAAAAAGAGTATTAGTGATTGTTTAGCAAATTTCTTATTATTTCATATGTAGACGTTCTGCATTTTTCATTAAATGGCAGAGTCAGTTCCCTTGCAAATGAATTAAACATTTTATGCTTAAGGTTTCTATGCAGTAGATCAGTAGAATATCTGGGGTGTAGGTTATGAATTATTTTCAGATTTTTATTTTGTATTATCTGTAATTTTCTTGTGTAAGTTTTATCAGCTTTAGTAAACCAGACTTGATATCCGTAGGTCATAATTGGTCGAATACACATTTTGTAAATAAGGATCTTGTTTTTTAAATTAAGTTTAGATCTTCTGTTAAGTAAGGGGTAAAGTGCACGGCCACATTTAATTGCTTTATCACAAATATACTGTATGTGTTGTTTAAATGATAGTTTTTTATCTAAGATAATACCTAGATATTTGATACTATCCTGCAGAGGAATAAAAACTCCCCTAGAATATAAATGTTCTGTAGGAATACGTTTCTGTGATCTATTATATGGAAATATAATAGCTTGTGTTTTACTAACATTAACTTTTATCTTCCATTTATCAAAGTATTTATTGGTAAATTTTAAACTATCTTCCATTTTTTTGATTATTGCGTTTGACACCTTACCGCAGCAAATAAAAGCACTGTCGTCAGCGTAAAAAGCTACTTCTTGATTCTCGCGAATAGTAAAATCGGAAATATATATTGAATAAAGAGTTGGTGATAATACCGATTCTTGCGGCAGACCCGCTGGGATTTGTCTATCACTAGATAGCGTGTTATCTATAAATACAGCAAATGAACGCTGATCTAAAAAACTTTATTATCTTTTGCAAATACGTTGGATAATTGAAGGAATTTAGTTTAAAAACCAGGCCTTCATGCCAAATTGAATCAAAGGCTTTTTCAATATCAAGAAAAATAACTCCAGTGCTTTTACGATTTCTTTTGTTTGATTCAATAAAATTAACGCCTCTTTTTAATTGATGTACTGTGGAGTGTTCCATGCGGAATCCAAACTGTTGAGGGTTAATAATATTATTTTAGTTGGAAAAATCTAAAATTCTCTTGTTAATTATTTTTTCAAATACTTTATCCAATAGGCTTAGGATGCTGATTGGTCTATAGATAGACGGTAATTTAGGATCCTTTCCTGGCTTAGGAATTGGGATAACTTTTGCCTTCTTAAAAATAGTTGGAAAATAGCCTTCTATTAAACAAGAGTTGAAAAGTTTACATAGAGTTTCAAAAAAGTAATCGGGCATCTTTTTAAGGATATTGCTATTAATGCCATCTAAACCAGGGGCTTTATTATTTTTCAATAAAAGTACAAACGATTTAACTTCATCTAAATTGGTAAGCTCTACGTTAGATCTGTCAAGAAGTGTATCGTCAAGATCATGAATGAATCTTGAGACGGCCAAGTCCATAGGTGAATAATTATTTAAAGTAATGGTGTGTGAATCACCAAATAGGTCTGCTATTGAATTAGCTTTTTCATTGCCAGTTTTTAAAACTTCACCGTTTACATGAAAATCAGTAAAAGACGTTTTGTTTCCTTTAAGCGCTTTTTTACTTTCCAAAACTTTTTAGAGCCCGAGGGCAAATTCGAAATAAATTTTGACCAGGATTCATTGCGGTCTTTATTAAGGTGAAAATCAATAAGTTTATTTAATAGCTTCAAAATGCTTTTCAATTGATTTTTATAATTAAAATCGCTACATCTTTGAAATTTACGTTTGTATTTATTTCTCTGACTAATTAACATTTTACTAATTTCAGAGATTTCTCGTTGCCACGGAATTTTATAACCGACAGGTATTTTATTAAGCGCTTCTTTAACTATAGATATTAATTTGTTAAAATAAAAATCCAGATTACCTGAATTAGTAACGGGTTGGTCAATGTTCTGACACCTAATTTCATTTTCCACCCAGTTTCTGATTGCTGACCAGTCTGCTCGATAATACAAGGGAACTGAATATGTCATGTTTTGAACTTGTCCAGAAATAACACAAGATATAGGTACATGGTCCGACTGTAAAACATTTGGATGTGTCTCAAGGTTTGAAAAATGGAGGCATGAGTTAGATAAAAGAATGTCAACTGTGGACAGGTTGATATTTTGTCCAAAGCGAGTGTGTCCATTTGGGTAATAAATGTAGTAGCTGGATTGAAGACAGTGGCTGTAGAGATCATTACCAGCCGAATTATTTGACATACAATTCCAATGTGTATGTTGGGCATTCAGATCACCGAAAATAAAATAGTCTTTTGAAAATTAAGTTATTTTATCCAAATCAGCTTTAAAATTGGTAGTATGAACTGGATTATACGCTGAAGTAAATATAACTAACCTTCTATTAATCATAACTTGTATTGAAATACTTTCAGCAGTACTTGTTTTTATTTTTGGTAACAACGTATGCTTAATGTTACCTTTAATTACAATTAGAACTTCTCCGCCATGAGTAGATCGATCCTCTCTATAAATTTTATAACCACCAAGTTGAAATTTGTGGTACGGCTTCAAAAAAGTCTCATTTGAAAGGAGAATATCGATTTTCCTTTTGTGTAAAAAGTATTCCAGCTGAGCAGCTGCTGACTCAGTTGTTATGCCTTGGGCATTCCAATGCATAACATGAACATTGTGTCTACCGGTTGAATTATATTTCATGTTTAAGCATCATACCCAAAACTCGTAGCTTGTCGTACTTATTTTGACATCTTTGCAAAGCATCGACAGCATCAAAAAATATTTCCAGAAGTCTTTCATTGGAAATGTCATCATTATTATTATTGTCGTAGCTCTTGCCTTTAGCTACCTCAGAATACAAATTACCAAAATCGCGGGAATTACGAGTATTATTATGGGGTTCTTGCCTTGGCAATTGAGGAGAATCATGATCGTCTTCTTTAAAATATGTTACGTTAGTTCTTCTGCTGGTCGCCCTAGATTTAGATGTTACTCGATGACGGATTTCTAAATATTCTTGACGACTTGGGCACTTTGGGTCATCAGCTCTATGGTTAACGTTTTTTAAGTTCTTTTTTATGCAGTTGTAGCACTTATAAATTATACTACCATCACTATTACCTTTATTGAGTGAACAAACTGCATACTCATGGTTTCCGGCGCTGAACACACTACGATACGGTTACAATTTGTAGCACCATATCAACTTGGAGCATTGTGTGGGACCTTTATTGCCCTTTAGAGGTTTTCTCCAATATACGGATATATTTCAAAAATATCTTATTTTCATAACCTCTCTTTTTGAAACATGTTGACGATCAACTCAATGAGATAGAGGGCGTCATCTAAACTGGATCTTTTTGTTGCTAGTTCCTTAATGCTTACCGGGTTTATCTTGAGCGAGCTTACAAATTCTTCGTCAATTATCTTTGTGTCCAGTTGTGGCAGGCCAAATAAAACCAATTTGAAAGTTTTTGCATCCCTCAATTCATGCGTATAATACTGGAATTTTTTGTCTTTGAGAACACTCAAAGCTTCGTTGCACAGCGATAACGAGTTTATACAATTTTTGTACCAATAGACATCCGTTTGTAGGTATATTTTTCCCCAATTAATCCGATCACAGTTGAAAAACTGTGGGTAGAGTCCACAATTATTGGTGGAATCTTTTCTTTGATAGCAACTGCTTCTTCTTCTTCGTCTTCAGACAGAAGCTGAAACCTGTTGGCACTAGTGCTGGGACCGTCTGTAGTTTTTGGCACCTTGAATTTAGGGCTATTGCCCCAATGCTTTCTTCTTTTTTGAGCAAACATTGCAAAACAAAAGAAAGTTAAAGCAAATTTAAGTCGTTTTTCTACACTTTTTAATTTAAAAATTCAATTAATTTTCAAGCAAAAAATAACACGATGTTTTTATCTTGAGGCAGAGATGCCAGGAATTAAATATATCTCCTAAACTAAAGTTCAGAAAAAATTTATTTTTTGCGCAAATTTCAAAGTGTTGGCTTTAGTTTCCTGAAGAAATAAAAATTTACATATTTAGTTATACTAAAATTATGCATTTATTTAAAGACATGTATTTCTGTGATACTATTTCGTGTGTCACTTGAATAAGGAATTCTTTTAATATTAATCAGGAAGGCTATGATTTAAATTTCTTTCAATATAAACGGCTAGAGAATTTTTAATTTGATAGTTTTTAAATAGTTCTTATTCAAAATGGGACGTGGTAAGGCTCTTAATAACTCTGAAAAAGAAAAAAATCTGATTTTGAAATCACAGGGTCAGAATCCGGTCCAAATAACGAAAAACATTAATAGATGAAAGGCAGTTGTGTACAATTATTTAAATAACGTGGAAAGATATGGAAAAAAACCTGAAAGGGCGAAAGAAAATGGCAACAACTCCAAAAGAAAGACGTCGGTATCAAAAATACGTGAAAAAAGTGGAATCAGTGCACCGTATTTTAAAGTTGTGCCCATACATAGTCCGACGAAAACTGCAAACAAATCATCACTTAATGAAAAACGCAAATCACAACGTCTACAGTTTGCCAAAAATACAATGACATGCTCCCATAAATGGTTTAAAGTAGTATTTTCCGATGAAAAAAGTTTAATATTGATGGTCCCGACGGGTATAACTATTACTTCCATGACCTAAATAAGGAGGAATTATTTTTGAGCAGCAGACACAGCCGAGAGGGCGGAATAATGGTATGGGGTGAAATTTCCTATTATGGTACCATAGAATTGGTTTTTATATCCAACAAAATGACTGCAACGACTTACAAAAACATTCTGCAGGAAGCATTTCCAAAATTTAATGATTTCTTTGGATCCATACCTTGGACGTACCAACACGACAACGCTCCGATTCATACAAATAAAAAAATAAAACAATGGATTAATCAACAAGGTGTTCAACTTTTGGATTATCCCCCATATTCACCAGACCTGAATACAATGGAAAATGTCTGGGGTTGACTTGCAAGAAAAGTTTATGAAGGAGGAAAACAATTTGAGACCATAGAATCCTTAAAGGATGCAATAACGGAAGCATGGAGTTCAATTTCGCTAAATTACTTAGAGTCATTATACAAGTCGATGCCAAATCGCATTTTTGAGGTTATTTCTAAAAATGGTGGCAGTACTTATTACTAATTGAATGCTGGAAGGTAATAACTTTCATTTTTATAACCTAAAATTTAAAAATAAATTACAATTTGCTTAGTTTTAAAATTTTCCTTATTCAAGTGACACACGAAAAAGTACCACAGAAATACATGTATTTAAATAAATGCATAATTTTAGTATAACAAAATATGTATATTTTTTATTTCTTCAGGAAGCTAAAGCCAACACTTTGAAATTTGGTTGCTCAAAAAATTATTTTTTCTGGACTTTAGTTTTGGAGATATACTTACATAATTAAAGTTAAAAAAATGTGGCAGGCAGTGTAAGTTCAATATGTTTTTATTAAATAAATAAAAATAAAAAAATCTTTTTTATTTATAAAATTTTAGCTATAACTAAGTGCAAATATTGCAAGCCCATTTGAAGATTGACGACCTTTGTAAATAATAGTCCAGTTTTTATCATTCAATTGCGTTAAATATGGATCTTCCTTGTTTAAAAATTTCACGAATCGTTGCGGAAGATAAAACCATTTATTATTATTTAAATATGTGATAACTTTTGATCCATATTGTCTTTCTTTCCACTCAAATTTTAAAATTTTGAATGGCGAATGTAAGGGAATATCATCAATTTTTGTATTCTCAGCCTTAATACCAAGAGCCAACTTAATAATTTGTTCATACATCAAAAAAAAAATAAATAAGAAATTTATAAATACATGAAAACTTAAATGCATTTTCCAATAATGATAGCTTACCATTCTGTTAACTATACTTTGAAGTAATCTTCAGATCGATGGTAACAAATATGATGTGATTCCTCTTTTTATACAAATTTAAAAAATACCCCTTTATATACTTTGATCATTTCTCTTTAATATTTCAAATAGAGAAAAATATTAATTTAGGTTTCATATAGAAATATTGAGTTATATACTAATTATGTAAATAAAATATACTCCCTCTTAGTTTGTTATTAGAATATTCAAATTTGATTATGACTATTCTAAACTAATTTTAAACATATTCTAGATATGAAAAATGTTTAATGTGAATAAGAATTACTCCCCCTTGATTTGTTATTAGAATATTCAAAATTAATCATGACCATACTAAACAAAATAAAATATATCCTCATTAATGTCAAAAACCTTACGCAAGGTTATTTTTTCCACATAAACAAAACAATTCTCAAGTTTATTTTCCACCTTACAAAAACAAAAATAACCATATAAAAATATGTAGATGAATAAACCAAAAATACTCAAACGCTATTTATACAAGTCATCAGTTTTTAATTTCATCACAATTAAAAGTGCAAAAAAGAAATAAAAAATTGTATAACTGTTAAATTGTTTGTATGTACTTTTAACATAATTACATACATACATACATACATACATACATACATACATATTATTATACAAAATAAATACATTGGTTTTCAATTTCATAAAATGCAAAACAATTTTTCCTCCTATTCATAAATATACAAGAAAAAAATACATAAACAAATTCATTAGTTTTCAATTTCATACAAACAATTTGCTGTTTAAAATTGAAAAACAACTATTGCATTCCCATTTTCCTACTACTTCGGTCCATAATTTAACAAAACTCCCATGTAAGTCCCACTTCCGGGAATCTCTCTAAAGTACATAAATCCCATATAATTGTTAGTAGTAACATAATATTGAAATTAGTTATGATTGATCCATTATTTCACCTAGCTTCCATACAAAGATTTTCCAGGAATAGAGGTTTAACGGTTATAAATGGCATAATTATGGTCATATTTTGATAAAATTCAGAAATATTACATTTTTGGAAACCATGAAATACTCTACCAAATTTCATAGAAATTGCTTAACATTTGACCGTATATAGCTCTTCCTGAAATTTACTTAAAAGTGCATAAATCATATGATGATTTTTGTATGAAGTTAGAATTTGGTTTTATTTGTAATATTGCTAGCTAATACCCGGTGCTCTTCACAGCCCGTTTTGTTGATTACTTTACGCAATTTGATGTGATAGAAATTCTCTCAATTTTTAGAAAGTACCAAACTCTTGTCTGTTGTTTTTTTAAATACAAAAGAAGATATAAAGAGAATATTGGAAGATATAAAGAGAACATTGTTAACATATTTCGAATTTCTAAAAAATTCCAGAGACGTATCTAATACTTTTTTGTATAAAAATATCATACGATAACTCTCATCTTTATTGGTTTGGAATACTAAAATATAGTTCATAAATATTCAAATTTCAAATAAGTAACAAAAACTATTTGATTATTTTCTAAGAAGAGAAAGGTGTGAGTAAAATATTTTTTCTAGCCTATAAAGTTTGGAACCCGTTTTTATTCCTTTTTACTCCCTAAACATGCAAATTTCCAAAAATTTTTTCAGTTTATCGTGAGATAAATATGTATATACATATATATAGGTTTCATGCTTCTGCCTTCAGAAAGTACCATTAGAAGAAAATTCAAAATTTATCACAAAGTTCCCCTTGTGAATTAGTACCCACAGAGAGCCAGGTATCTTTAATTTCATATTTCTAGGATTAATATTATAGAATATTCGAAAAAGTACCATTAGAAGATCGATAAAGTACCAAAACGTTCTTTCATATCTGTTCTCATTCGTTTCATGTTTCTAAGTTCATAGTATACGAAATACAAGAAGTAACATTAAAGCGATCAAAAAGTACCAGAAAGTCCCGCTTTAGGGTATTTTAACTCAAAATTACAATATTTACTAATTTAAACATGCAGTTTTTACCAATGTTCTCCGTATTATTTTTTAAAGGAATAACTATAGGTATTAAGTTTTTGTTGTATGTACTTTAGAAGATATAAGGTTACCGAATTTATCCAATTATATATATATATATATATATATCCAATTATATATATATATATATATATATATATATATTTGTTCGCGCGTTTATATTCAGCAGTTAAATAGAGGGTAGTCGAATTTTGATCAAAAATTTTTTTAATTTTTAAAACTTTTTGATTTTTTGGGCACATTCACTTTTTTTAATTGAATAGCATGGTTTACTGAGTGAACTTAGTTTTTACACAATAAAATCAGAGGAGTTCTAAAAAAATAATGAAGAAATTTTATGGACTTATTGAAAATTACGAGAAAATTGCACTTTTTGTTTTTGTATTTTTATATAACTAATTTAAATTTGTACAAATCTTGGATATATAGAAATAAGAACGACCATAAATATAATTGATCGGGACCATAAATTTAGGTCAAATGTCGTTGAGAGTTAAAAACGGGACACTTGTCAAAACAGAATTTGCGAAGATACATCACATGGACTGCATGAATTTTCTTGCAAAATTTTTAAAAATCGCTGCTTTTAGTACAAAGAATATTTCAAAAATTTACTGGGAAAACCGAAAATATGCTACACTAATATCATCTAACATTGAAAACATCATTAATTTGATTTGAATAACTAACTCAGTAGGTCACGCTAGTTTTTTAATTTATTGACGATATTTATTCATAAAATAGTTTTGGATCGATTTGGCACTAAATTGATTCCCGCCCTCCATTTTATAAAAAAAATTAATTTTTTTATATAAAATGAGTTTTTATAAAAAAAATCAATTTAATTTTTTAGATATAAAACTTTGTAAAAATCATTTAAAAAGCTTTACAATCTGGTATATCCTATGGTATATTTTTTACACATTTTTAGATTAAATCAGATTAAATCTGGAAGGAAATAAAAATAATTACTTAAATCCAGATTATAGACATAAAAATCTATCAGAACTTTACTAAATGTCAAGTAAAGTGTTCTACTATGAAAATGATATAATAAAATGGAATGTTATGATCCTTTCGCATGCAAATTTTAATATGTCCTGTAAACAGGAGAAAAATCCTTTAAATTATTTTTTTTTCTGTTAAAAATGTTTATTATGTAAAATAATAAATAAATCAAATATAAAATTATAGAAAAAAAAACTGTAACGTCTCCGTATAACAATTATTTACTTTTTTCTTTTTTATTTTATATATTTTTTTCTATATTTTTTGCATTTTTTATTTAAATTTATTCATATTTTTGAACTACTCACCCCACTGTTATTTGATGTAAATTTTGTTTATTTGCTCCACTGTAACTTATTTGTTTTGCATTTATATCCAGTGTTACCACGGCAAAACATTTTTTGTAACCAAAGTATTGAAAAAAGTAACCAAATTAGAAAAAAATAACCAAAATAAAAATTTTTAAATTATTCAGGTTTAAAATATTTTTCTAATATCGGCTATAAAGTTAAATCAAATGTGTCGAAAATTTTCAAAAGAGAAACATATTTAATTTAACTATATAGGGACGTCAATTTTATAGCACAATTGTGCTGGATAAGGTTACACGTATTCTTACACTCTATCATGTATTCTTTTCTGAGAGTTAAAGAGTGCAAAATGCACTTAAAAAAAATGTATGTAAATATATTTTTTGGTAATTAATTAACCATCACTTTCTTTAATATTAATGTTATTTAATCATATTAATAATATTAATAAATTTAAGTGAAATAAGCAAAAATATATTAAAAATTATGTTTTATGTAATAATAAAGCAACATATATAACTAACGTTTTTCATTTAATAAACCCAACTTTTTAAATATTTATAATTTATAGTTCAATAATACAAATTTAGTCTTCAGGGCAACCTAAAATATGCAAAATCATATTTTTTCTGGGCTTCAAATGAACTAAACTGCTAGTTATTTATCCGTTTCATACAATTTTAAGATTTTGGCATAGATTTATTACAGCATGTTTTTGCATATTTTGGTCCTAACATTACATTTTTGCATATTTTATTCTTAGTAGCATATTTTGTCATGTTTTCATATAAAATATTGTATTATAAATCCTGTTTTAGAGCACATTTTAACAATTTGAATGACATATTTTTGCATAATTTATATGTAAGACAGTTATTTTTTATATTTTACACTTTAGAGAAAAATGTTGCATATTTTGCACCACCTACGTTTTTCAAATCCTTTTCCCTAATAACACAGGTCAACAATAGGGCATACAAAATTATATCGTGAACAGCTGTGCGAAATTGTTATTCCTTAGACTAGATATAGTGTAGAAATTTAAATTTACATCTCGTTACATTTTAACCTATTGACGATCAAAGGAAATATTCTTCTCTGAGAAGTTTTTTGATTATATAATTTTCTAAGTAATAGGTAGAGTAAATTAGTTCATTTATTTCTTAAGCTTTAAAATTTTTGGAGTGTAATTAGACAATGGAATACGTATTTTCTCTTCCCGAACACACTTTATTAGAATTATTGATGTCTTTAAAATATTGTTTTTGTCATCGATGTCAGTGAAATTTAAAAAGAAGTCATTAAATTTATTATGGCGTTTTAGCACAAAATCTTATTGATGTCCATTTTATTGTTGGCAAATATATACGAGATTTACAGAGTAACACAAATGGTACTTTAATTCTAGTTAATGACAATGAAATTTTGATTTAACAAAAAAAAAATAAAAATAATAATAATAATAACCAAAATGGAAAAAGTCACCATCTCCACGTTGGAAAATAAAATAATCAATTTTGGTTAAAATTAACGACAATACTGTTTATATCTCATAACTAATATTAGTATTGCTATTGTAAACAAGAAATCAACGTAGCAGTGTTGCCAGTTTAGCTTTTTAAAGCTAAATCTAGCCTTTTTATTTTGCTTTTAGCCTAAAAATTTTCGTTTTAGCTTCTAGGCTACAATGTTAATATTTTAGCAACGAAGAAAATAATTTATTTGTTTATACTAATTTTCTTTTTACATATTTTACATCCATTTAATAATTTTTGTGTATTTATTCTCACAAAAAATCTAAATTATTTACATTTGACAAAAAATTTATTTACATTTGACAAAAAATAACAACTAATTTTATGGGCTTTCTATATCACGAAAGTACGTAATTTCGCGTCGGTCTGAATGCCCTATTAGTCTTTTTTTCTTACCTCCTGGCAACACTGCAACGTATGTACACATTTTGTTGTTTTGTTTTTTTGCATATGTAAATGATTAGTAGTGGTGAATTTCTTTTATTTGTCTCTCAATATAAAATAGCAACAACATAGTGGCCCTTACTTATTTACTTATTATTATGATCGTTTGTTTAGCTTTAGTTTAAGATTTTGGAAATACAGAAATTATTGTAATTGTTGAACTCGGACAAGCATCTTGTCTTGTTATTTCTTATCGCGATTTACGATCGCAAATTCATTTTGTTAGTGTGCTTAAGAATTACTCTGCCCCATAAGAATATTTCAGTGGCAACATAGATAACAAATCAAAGAAACTCTTTATAGTGCTGCCGGTAAGGAAATAGCTCCTTATCGTATATTTTGACGCCCTACGTGGAGCAAGAGTTAAGTTAAAAGTGTTTCTAATTTTTCGTTGTGCGGTCCGTGAAAAATTCAAAATTCTTTGAAATAAATATTACAACAAAACTAACGACTTTTCATTGAAAAACTTTCTTGGTGGAAAAACAAAAAAAAAACAAAAATTTAGACCATACGTATGCAGTGCTTAAAAAAATCGTGTCGCCATTTTAATAAAAATTTATTTTGACATTTTGTGATTAAGTTTTCTTAAAATAAATTGTGTTTTTGTGGTTCAAGTGTTTTTACAAAATTTTACGATGTTGGTGGAAAAAGTGAAGCAGCAACAGGTTAATACGAAGAATGAAATTGAAGCTAATGGTAGGAGTGAAGGTAGGACACTTTCTTTAACTGACTTGAAGTGCCGCTAGGGGATTTATAGCATATATTGATATACCAAACTCAGATTAAGAAATTTGATTCTGACGACAATGGCAGGCTCGAAATTAAAAAAACACAGCTTGGTGCGGATGTTCATAACACAACGAAGTAGGATTATACAATTTGTTTCCCTGTTGCCAACCATAAATTGACCCAACTCAAATTGCTCACATTTAGTGGTATATACAGTGGGTACAAAAATTTTATAACGTCGTTCAATGAAGTTATTGATCGTGAATATGGCCTATTAAATATTGAAAAAATTTAACAATTTGCTTAAATGCCCCATGGTCAATCATTGGAAACGATCAAGGCTTTTAAATTACAAATGAAAATTACCCTAAAGCTCTGGAAAGGCTCAAAAATCATCGCTCATTTTAATGGAAAACATAACCACACTTTTTGAACTAGCAGCCAAGTCCAAATAAAATAATAATGTTGTGGTTGATGACGAGACAAAGACGAAGTGGAAAAATTCTATGGACTTTACCAAATTGCCATCATGGGGTAATTGCTCCAAGATTCTTGAAAAACGTTTTAAATTTTTGAAGTCAGTTGATGCCAGCTACTCACATGTGACACCTTCTAAGCCCAAAAATCACAGTTCTGTTAAGTCCAAAAATAAATATTCTAAACCTATCTCTTTGATCTAAAGATGACCACGCTATCAGTCGTTGCTCTCGTTTCAAAGATATGGATCTCGGTCGAAAGTGCATCAACTAAACAATAGCAGGTGCTTCTTGCTACGGCTATGGTTCCCGTTTGTGGAACGCGCTTTGTTGGATACTTGCTCTCAATTGAATTTTATTACTGGCGATTTTTCGCAAAAATTACATCTGTCCCGCAAAAATCAAATTACTGAAGTCGCTAGTATTGGTAACATGCATAGCAAAAGCATATATAGGTCATCCACCGTGATACATCTCATTTTACTGATTTTGAAGTACTTCTTTCGTCTTATGTGGCCCTCATATTTTGTATCAATCATATTCAGAATCAGATGTCTCCTCGTGGCTTGCTAATGAAAACTTTTTAAATCAAAACGGCCCGAAACTTTTTTCGATCTTTTGTCGGTTGGTCAAATAAAACTTAGTCCTATTTTTCCCAAATTACAAAATACACTTTTTGGATGCATTGTTGCAGGTCGTTATAATACAAGTCATTCTAAAGGTTCTAGTTCTTCTTGTATGTTTTTGGTAGAAGAAGAGGTCGATTTAAAATTAAAATGTTTGTGGGATATCGAAGGAATTGAATCTGGTCCAAATGTTTTGACTCCAGAACAAGTTGATTGTGAAACACTTTTCAATAATACAGTTTATCATGAATCTTCTAGTAAGATTGTTGTTAAATTGCCTTTCAAAGAATCCTCTGACAATTTAGGCTTCTCTCGAAATATGGCTCTAAAAGATTTGCATCTCAGGTGAGACGGTTTGCTCGAGACAACAACCTAAAATCACAGTATGAAGGAGTATGAAGATTGTGCACATATGAGTCTAGTTCGAAACTCCTGCTTAGTTGTACCTCACTATTTCATTCCCCTTCATTGAGTTTTTAACCGCAATAGTACCTCTACAAAACTAAGAGTAGTCTTTGATGCTTCGTGCCCCTCATCGTCCCATAAATCTTTGAATAACATTCTTATGGTCCGCATAACTATTCAAGATGTGTTATAAAGTTCTACTTCATTTTCGTCTTCATTGCAACGCCATCACAGCTGATATAGTCAAAATGTATCGTCAGATCTTTATTGACTCACATGATCGAAAATACTAATACATTTTGTGGAGAAATTCTAAGAAAGAAGTTTGTGTATATCAGCTAAATACAGTTACCTACGGAATGTCAGCTGCAGCTTATCTCAATATGAAGAGTCTTTACTACCTCGCAAATCAATATATGGAACAGTATGAACTTTATCAACAAAAAGATATTTTCCTACTTTATTTTTGGCCTAAAGTCCAAATAGTTCAAAAAATTACCAAACGAACAATTTTGATACCTTCGTCGTCTCTTTTTGATCCCCTAGGACTCTTGGTTTCGCTTATCATTATGCAAAAATTATGTAGTCTAAAAATTAATTGGGACGAATCTATACCTCAAGAACTACACTCAGTTTGGAAGTTTTGGTCTCCGATCTCGATTTTGTATCTTTGCTTAAAATTCCTCGTTTTTGTCTTGCCTCTAATTCTCAATTAGTTCAACTTCATGGCTTTTGAGACTCTTTAATTCACCCTTATGGTTGCTGTTTCCACTTTCGAGTAAAAGCTTCTTCAAGAAATGTATCTTTTTACTGCTAAATCTCGAGTCGCTCCAACAAAAAGGAAACCGTTGCCTAAATTAGAATTATGTGGCGCACAACTTATGGCAAAATTATACTCTGAAATTAAAGATCTTTTCGCAATATCAAATCTTGGAGTTCTGCTCAACAGTTCAAGAACTTCTCTCATCAATATGGTTCGATGGATCAGCATTTTTCGCCCTAGATCCTGCTCAGTAACCTCCTAATAAAATGGATAAGTTGTGCGAAGAATATCAACACGATAGAGAAAAAATTAAAACTGCACATTGCCTCCAAGTTAAATCGAATTACATTTTAGATTTGAACGAAAAATATAGCTCATATTGGAAAATTATTCGTATCGTTGGCTGGATGCTTCGTTTTGCTCAAAAATCAAAAACTTATATTTTTCAGAATGAATGAAGAGTTAGAATAACTCTTTGCAGCCCCAAGAATTCGAAAATCCCGTGTATCATATTACCTTTAACATTCAGAAACTCCATTTTCAAGATAACATAAATCGTTTTATTCCGCCTAAGGAACCACATTATGGCGGATTGTGGGAGGCGGCCGTAAAATCTGCAAAGGGCCATTTAACTAAAACTAGACTTACATACGTATGTAAGTGTACCGATGCATTGGTACCCTTAAAATTTTTTTCTAGAAGTAAATATTTCGTATACCGTAGAATTTACAAAAAAAAAATACGTAATGAAACTTGAATAAAAGGATAAATAGTTCCATGCTTCTGAATCAGTAAAAACATGTTTCAATTTGCTGCAGTGACACAATCTCCATGGTTTATATATTTATTCTCAAAATCTTTCTACATATATACATACATACATATTAAAAAATATAATTGTATTAAATCGTTTTAAAATTTTGTAAATCAATTTTAAAAATGTATTAAACTGTTTGTAGTGAATGATGGGTAGTGTTGGTAGAAGATAATTTATGCAATATTTTCATGATACTAGATGGTAAAGCTTTAGCTCTTCAGATTCAACTTTAATTTCTTTCCTGACTACTCCTTTGTACCGACTCCACAACTAGCGGCAGGCACAGCATTAACACAATTTCTTACGGTTTGAGACAAAATTTTATTAAGTTGCTAGTGTCGGCGTCAAATGTTCGCTCTCAGATTTATACTATCAGTTCGTTTGTATATACATATGTATATGTATGTATATGTATATACAAAATAAACGAAACAGCTGTCAATATAAGTGATGTCAAAATAAAAAAATTAAAAATCGCTTGAATGTTTAGTTATTTGATTTTAATCAAATTCAGTTTTATCCAAAAGTTTGTAAAATCCGGAATATACATATTTTTGTATTAAGGTAGTATTGCCAAAAAATATTTACCATTATAGATGAATATATAAATGTATATAGGATCATCCACAAAATGTATAGAATTTACAAAAGTTTTGATTTTACTTATTCCACCATCAGTTTCTGGAGGAGGATAAAAAATGTATGTATGCAAAAATTTGGTCGATCGGTTTTAAACCGGCCTGTCGCTTTGACTTTTGTCCTTAGAAAGTCTTAAAAGTAACTAAAATCTTTATTCCGTTATAACTCTTTAAAGTTAAAGATTTTGTGAGAATATTTATTTTATCAAGGTTTACAATTGAAATGAAGATAACTTTAGGGAAAAGTGGTAGTGCCTATTCAAAGGAAACTATAATTATCATATATATAAAAACAATTGCAGTGAAAGGGGAATAATTTTCTTATCAGGTTTGTCGCAGTTGAGTGAGTAGTAGACCCCAGTTAAGATAATAATAAAAAATAAGCAACTAACATATAAAAAAAAAAAATCTGTTAAAATTTAAATGAGATTGGCATCACTAATATTTTTTGGTGTAGTTAGTGTTGTTAATTATTAAGATGTTAAGATACTGAATATCTTATTAAGAGCAGTCATTGCAACACCAGCCTTTTAAAAATGTACATTAAAATTATATATATGTAGGTTATATATTTAGAAATATAAGAATACATAATAAATTGATATTCCAAGTATGAAAAAACAAATATAAATATATTTTTGAAATAGAGTCATAGGCAAAAAGCTTTTCGATGTTTGTTTACTTAATAGCCAACAAATAATAAGTAACTTATAAGATTTTCATCGTTAGTAACGTGGCAAAAATAGAAGTATTTTAAATGGAAAAAGTGAAAAGTATCCGAAGTTCTAAAAACGTAATTATAAATAATCTTTTTTTGTTCGGAAATGTCAGCGCAAAAAAATATAAAAGAAAAGTTTTTTTTCTCAGTATTTATTTATTGAATCTTTATATAAGTATTAAATATGAACTAACAATAATTAATCAAATCTTATCCTAATACTTTATTTTATGTTCTGCCAGTGCCAGACGAAAAAATTCGTCATCACGGTTTATGTAATGACGAAGATGATTATCGCTCTTCTGATTGGGTGAGTGCTGCAGAGTCTCTTCTCCTTAGTCGAGTGTGGCCGAAATAATTTAGTATATTTCGAGCTTAACCATTTTTCCATTTCAAATATATGATCCTGTAAGTAACGAGATGCTTCATGATGATTTTCGTGTACGCTTAGAAAAGCTGTATCATCAGCAAATGTTTAAGTTTGGATATAGTTGTTTGTTGTCATATCTATTAAGTATAATAGAGGGCCCAGGATGCTATCTTGTGGGACTTCAGCGTTATTTGTCTGAGGAGAGCTTAAAAATTCTCTTTCGTTAATAATAAATTTACGACCGACTAAGTAGCTTTCTAATAGCTTGTGTGTGTTGGCTGGTAAGTTTGTGTATTAAACCTTCATGCCAAACTTTATCTAAAGCTTGTGAAGCATCGATGAAGAGTGCTGAGCAATATCTTTTTTTTTTCAAAGGCTTTTCTTATAACATTTACTATTATATAAGTTTGTTCAATTGTGCTGTGTTTACTTCTAAAACCGAATTGATGGTTTGGAATAGAGCTATTTTCATTTAAAATCGGTGTTAATTTTGAAATTAATAGTTTATCAAAAGCTTTGACATATTAGGTAATAGGCTAGTAGGCCTATATGACTCAACTTTTGTATGATCTTTTCCTGGCTTTGGTATCATGATGAAATCTTCCATTCTTGAAGATAGTATTCAAGGCTTAAAATAATATTAAAAATAAAAAGAATAATTTTCTTTGCTGTGCGAGGTAGCTCCAAAAGCATTTTGTTCTCTCAACTCAAATCTTAGGGGAATAGCTGCTCTAACATTAACAGGCGGTAGCTCGGGTGTTATATCTTGAGATATATTTGGGGTAAATACGTTTTTCAAAAGATTAATAAAGAGATTTCCTTTTCCAATATCATTTCTTGCCCAACTTCCATTCGAGTTTCTTAGTGGTGGCTTAGGGATAACTGGTCTATTGAGATTTCTATCTGCACGCCATAATGAATAGTCTGATTGTGGAGTTGCATCAAGGTCCTTAAGATAATTTTCGAAAGAAGCCGTTTTCTGAGATTGCAGTAACTTTCTTAGACTTTTTGTGCACTCTTTTAGTAAATTCTTAGGTTGAGGGGATCTATGCAATTGCCACGCCCTTCGAACTCTTATTTTTTCAGTTAAGAGACGCTCGACATCTGTAGAATGTATTTTATTATTTTTGATTTTTTGGGAGTTATTGTGGAATATTGAACAGCTAGTTTAAGATAACTGTCAAAATTAACAATAGAGAGATCTACATTCTCTGACGTGCTAAGCGGAATATTTTCTGTGCAATGGGTACTGAGATGTTTTTTATATTTCAACCAATTTATGTGTGTGACTGACGTCTCCAAATAACCAGACGGACATAGAATACAATTGGAGGTGTGTGATTAGAAGATAATTCTAAGGAAGCTTCAATTTGAATCGTTTCTGAGGAAATATTTTTAACCATGCCAAAGTCGATAACATCTGGAATTTTTTGCTGATCAGTAGTCCAATAAGTTGGTAGTCCGCTCGCGACCACATTTAAATCCATTTTAGAGATTGTATTAAACAATACACGACCTTTTGGTGTTATAAGTCGTGACCCTCAGAAGGTATGTTTAGCGTTATAATCGCCAGCGGCCAGGAAACAGGGTCCTAATGATTCAAAATATTTATAGTATTGGTTTCAGATATTGAGAATCTTGATGGGAAGTATAAAGATGAAATAACTAGATTTCGATCAAGCCCACCACAGTTGCTACATTTTTTTTTTACGTTGGGGTCGATTTTAGACTTATCGCAAAGAGCTGCACCATTTAATTCATCACAAACGACGCAAACAGGGAGTAAATAGCAGTATGCCTTAGTGTGGCCAAATTCTTGGCAGTTTAGATATTGAACGGGAACATTTATTTTATGCGGCTCCTCTATCGTTATTTTTCTATATAGGATATATTTCAGATTGTAAATTGGATGCGTTTCGCTTTTTTTAAGCTTAACGACGCCGGATTCTAACTCCACTCGAAATAGTGGCTGCGGATTTTTTCTCTATCTGTAATATTTATTACATTTTTTATTTTGAAGCCCTAGTCTTCTAAAAACGTTTTTATTTCATCTGGGTCCACGCATGAGTCAAAGCCCTTAATCACTACCTAAGACCTTTACTACTCTTCAGTTAGTATGTATAAAAGTTTTAATTAAGTGCTTCATATTTATTAATTACTTTACGAAAATCATCTTCATGATTAACCTGTATTTTTGCTTTATTTATATTACCACGCTTTATTACAGCTACATAAAAGGAATTTTCACCTATTACCGAGATTAAGCTCTTTATTAAATGAGAGATCTTAGAGAGCATAACTCTCTAAGATATATCGCGTTCGGCTTAGACGATTTGATGGCATTAGGTGCCTCAGAGGATTCATCATCCAGAACTGAAAAACGATTTGGGAAACTTATTCTATCTGTTTCCCCATCTTTTAATATTTCGTGAAACAATTTGAAAATTTAAATGATTTTTCGACATACCATTTTGAAAATTATATGCAGAGATTGAAAAGAAAAATAAAAATGCCTAAACACATAGGTCAGGATATTGTTAATAATTTTTCAGATTCACCGATTTTACTTTAAAAGGAATTTTATTAAATTAAAAGGGATTAAAATATGAAAGAGGAAGTATACAATCAATATTTCTTCCAAAATTTTGCTTAAGTTCTACAATCCCAAACAATATTTTTTTTTTTTTTTATTGAAAAACAAATTGTTTCTGGAAATAACAGAAATAATTGATGAACGAACTTTTTTGGAAAAATGTATAAACATCCACAAAATTATTTACTAATCCAATAAATTCATTGGATATAAATATTGCGTTGTTAATGAAAATAAAATCTATAATTTTGAAAATATTTTAGCAAAAATTTTAAAACCTGTTTTATTTTAATTCCGGAAATTCACACCTGTGTTTAATTTATAGAAAAAAAATGGCCCACAAACACAAACATCTGGATACTTGAAATAAGAATGGACACCTTCGAAGCGGATGTGAAAGGTATGTTTGCAACCATTACATAGTGGTACAGTTTTTTTTTTTTTTTTGGAAATAAACCTGTATAAAATATATAAAAGGGGAAAAATTTAAAGATTTTTTATAAAAGGAATCCCACAATATATATATATATATATATATATATATATATATATTTAAGAATTTTGGAAAAATGTTTCATGTACTATCAAGTAAATAAGAAAACCCCCAATAAATGCCATGGAAAGAAAATTGATCGAAGTTTAAAAAAATAATAAAAATTTTTTATGCAAACTAAATTTATCAATAATTTTATATAGTTGAAAATTTTGTTTAAAAGAAAACTTGTCACAAATATTTAATAAAAGGAAAACTATTCCCAATATTTTTATTAAAAACTTCATATAGATTGGCCCAAGCCGAATATAACATTCTCGCTTGTTTTATTTTTGTATCGTTTTTTTTTTGGCGTTAGCAAAAAAAAATATTTTTAAAAAATTTAAAAAAAATCTACACATAGGATTTTTGTATAGTAAGAAACTTTTAATTTTTTATTTTGTTTCTTGTTCTTAAAAAAATCCTATGTGTAGTAAAAAACAACAACTAGAAGTTTATGTGAGGGCACTTCGAATTAAATTTTCAAAAAAATACTCATTTTTTCAAAACATAAAAACAAAATATATGAATATGAATTAGGATTCTGACAATTGAATCATTTTTTTATAATTTTCATCATTTTTTTTTCTCTCACATAAATATCTACTTATTAATTTATTGTTGCGATAATAAAAAACTTAACTTATTATAGTAAAAATTGTAATTGCAAAAATTGTAACTACTGTAATTTTGCTATCTTCTGGATTTTTTTGTTGAATTAATAAAATAAATATTTATTAATTTAACAAAAATTTTTTATTTCTGCATTAAGGAGAAAGATCCTTATCGTACAAAAACCTTATGTGTTTGTAATTATGTATAGTATTTATAATTATTAGTACCTGTTTATGCAATTAAACAAACATATTGAATAACATTTGCATCATAAAGTTCTGTAACATATTTGCATAATGTATGGCATTGTTGATACTACAAGCTGATACTCCCTCTGGTTAAGTTGGAACAATCAACAAATTATTATTAAATTTCCCAACTAGTCTTTATTTTTTCAGTTTATAAAATATTGTACTTACATAACAAACGTATGTTTTCGTCCTTTACATATAAAGTTAACGAACACAAGTTTTTCAAATTTCTGCATTTACTCAATGACAATTTTTCCAATTTAATTTCCCCGATTTTGTTTTAAATTGAGTATTACTCGTACTCAGGTAATAACTCTCTAAGTGTGCTGTGTTAATGTTATGCTATACTAATTATTGAAAAATTGCATATTTTGAGCCTGTGTCGACACAGAAAATTATAGCGAAGAGAAGGTAACTTTTATGAAATCTAGAGACATGTGAAATTAACCTCTCAAAGTATAAAAAAGTCTTTTTGGTCTTTTTTTCTTTCAAGTTTTAACTTATTTAATATTAAGACCTTTTCCAATTGATTAAAATAATATAACAAAAATGCTGAATAACATAAAATATAATGAAATTCAGTTAACAAAAAAAAAAAACCTTTCGATTAACATATGAAGATTTTGATATAAAAATGAAATTCACCTGTAGATTTTTCAAAAACTACCACAAAGTGTATCAGTTTCGGAAATAAAAGCTTTAGAACCTCTTACTTCTAATTGTGTAGTTGACCAATGCGATGGATTCCCTCCTCTAGTCCTAATGCTGATATAGCATCAGTTACCAAAATTAAACCATCAGAATGTATTCTATAGGCAATACGCATAGATGTGGGATGTGTATGGACACCATCGGACATGAGGCCGAAATAAACAGTTTTACAATTAAAAAATATTGAAATACAAACGGAAATTTCTAAATAACATTTACAATTTTTCAACTACAAAAAGAAATTTCTCAAATACAACTAAAAATGGTGTATATATACATATTACAATGCTCAAGACTATTAAGGTGAGTTATTTTAGCAAATAAACAATTAAAACTAAATTATTTATGTAACATACTGGTAGCATTGCATTAAAAAGATGTGTTATTAATGAAGCTCCATTTTTTACAGCATTTTCGCCATCTTTTAAACTACCCATTGAATGTCCACAAGCCACCGTTATACCCATATTGGTAAGTGTTCTAATTGTCTGTCCACTGGTATCCTTTTCCGGTGCTAAAGTTAGAATTTTTACATTATCTAATGAACCATAAGTATCCAATACAGTTTTCATTCCCAAAATTAAAAAAAGTAAATAAATAAATATAAATATTGTTTAGAAGAGATGTCAGTATACAACCTCATCCAAGTTTCGTATACAATTTTCCGGATGTTCACCTTTCTTTTGGGTATTTATGAAAGGTCCTTCCAAATGAAGTCCTAAAATACCAGCACCATTAGTTGTTTTCGATAAGTTTCTGGTGGCGAAGTAACGAGAGTCGGACAAAATGATGTTACACCATTAGTAATCAAACCTTTGGCTACTTTATTGATTCCTTCTTCTACAGTATCGGTATCAAATGAAAAATCCACACCATAACCCCCTGTAATATGGATGTAAAACAAATGTTCATGCTTATTAATAAACGAAAATTAATATTGGTAGGAAAATAAGTCTCAATGTCTGAATAGATTTAACTATGTCTGTCCATTCGTACAAAATTAAACAAAATGAGAACACAAATAATTTTGGTAAAAATCTGTTCATAATTGCCCATAGTTCCCATAAAAGAACCATATTTCGAAAATCGCTTTTCCTTTAAAAATGTTGTTTAGGGCTAATTTTAGAATGTCGATTATATACATTTATCGGTTAAACGTAGCTTAATGTCATTAATGATGTTTTTCAATAATAGATTATCTGGTATATAATCTAGGTTTAACTCTGCCTATATTGCTCATCTAAATCCAAGTTAGTACCGTCATAACATACGTTGCTGAATACAAAAATAATAATAAATTTGAACATATAATGAAAAATATTATCTTTTATCTTATATTATAAACAAAAGTAAATTAAGTGCATTAATTTTAATTTTTATTCTATTTTGTTTACTTTTTTGTTTATTAAATTTGGCTAACAAATTTGAAGTTAAAGCTCGTTTAAATTTCTTTGTTAATTAACTTAACAACAAGCTCTTAGAAGAGTCATTATTTTAGATTTGTGCAATGGACCACCAAATATAAGAGATTTGAGTAAAGCACAACAGTTCTACATATTGTATTATCAAATTTGGTCAATATTATCAAAGTGAAAAAACAAAAAATATTTCTCGTTAGAATACAAAATAATCACAACCGTTTAATTCATTTTTGCACTTTTTATGTGTTACACGGAAGGATGAAATTTAAAACTTAATTGAAAATTAATATTTTGAAAAAGTAATTTATTCTAGGTAAAAAATAGATGAAATGAAGCATCATTATCTGTTAAAAAAATTATTTAATTTTTTTTCTCTTTGCATGTAGTGCGCCGTCAAAATCACACATTGTTTGCAGTTTTTAATCACAGTGGTAAAAACTGAAAATTGATTTTTTCAAGTTTATGTTTTTGTGTTTTATTTTATAAAAAGTAGTCTTTTTTACAATAAAGTTATTAAGCATAGGTGTATAGAAATATATTTAGGTATTTTTTGTTAAAGTTAATATTGTAGAAATATTATTAATATATTTTTTTAATCGGTCTAAAAACGGGCATTTTTTACTTTTATATAGAAATTCAAAAAGCTTTTAGACGAACTTGGATGATTTTTTTTTTATTTTTACTTAATATATGCGGTATGAAAATCTAGAATCCAGGATATGGAAGAAAAAAAACTATTTTCAAAAAAATTTCAAGGTAAATATACATGTTTTCTTAACATTTAAACTAAATACCTACACCTAAACTAAAGTAATAAAAATTTTAAAAACAATTTTATTAATTTAATTATTTAAGAAGAGAACTATATAGAATTTTTGGAAAATATTTAAAACAAGTAGAAAAGTAACAGTAAACAGTAGAGTAAGTTTTGCCATTTCAGTCTCTTTAATTCGCAAACGTAATTGTGAATTTGCGTTAGCGTGATAGGGTATCTATATGGAAGCTATGGTCATGGACCGATCCTTCTGAAATTAGGCTGTAATATTAATACTTAAATGAGATTCATTTTTACTAAATTCTATATACATTCATCGAAAAACGAAAAATTAATACTGGGAGCGGTTCCAGTATGGGAGGTACGGTCAGTTTTGGACCGATCTTCATGAAAATTGGTAATATGATTTTTGTTTAGACAAAACTCTTCAATAATGAATTTTATTTAAATACGGATATATTTAAGATATTTATGAGCATTTGACCTATTTTCGAGAAAATTTGAAAATTAAATAATAATTTAATTAAATAATAATTTTTAATTTTAAACTTTACTTATTTTTTATAATTTTTATTTTTAATTTAGTTTAGTTTATTTTATTTTATATTATTATACTCTTCACCACAGGTGTAAAGGGATAAATTTGCATTAAATTAATAATTTCTACAATTTTCGTCGCGGAGCAAAACTGTTTATATTTTCTGGATCATTATAAGAAACGATATCGATAGAACTATGTTGTCTGTTTGTCGTTTGAAATGACGTTTATGAAGGCAACCGATATCGTAGATATGTGATATATGTATCAAACGATTGACTGTCCGTTCGAATGAACAAAATATAAAAACTATACTATTTATTAATGGCTATGACCAGTCCAAATTTTAGTTAGTTGAAAAAATCTCTCTTGTATTCTTTTTACCAATTTTATTCTCAATTAATCTCTGAAGGAGTTCTTCGTTATAAATATTGCATCTTTTACATGAAATACTCTTTTTAATGTATAGTTTTCTTATTTAATTCAATCTAACAATATTGCTCAGATATTCCCAATTGAGTTTTAATCTGAAAACCATGCTTGCAAATCCAATAAATTATTATTTTTCTAATGTTAAAATGATTTTTCAGATGAATTTTGGGGACTAAAGCGATCTTTTGGTGAAAAGTTTTCCTACATCTGCGAAAATTGCCCATAAGAAGAAGAAGTCTGTCTTCTAACACTTTAACCACTTAAAAAATTGGTGTTATTGTTTTCCAACGCCAGTTTAACCACTAATTCAGTACGGAAAAATCCCATAATTATTGGATTGGATTCGCTTTCGCAATTTATTTCAAAAACAAATTCGAAAAACATTTTGTAGGTTTTTACCATAATTATTGCACCCGTCTAGAACATTAATTAGAAATTTTGTTCTCAAAAAGGTAAGGTTAGTTTACAAAAGGATTCTCGAAATTTCATATTTCGTAGGTGGATCTCCACCACATTTGAGATCTTTCTATTCTTAATTCTTGGTTAACTTTTTTACTTGACGAATAATTTTTTTTTTTAGTGTTAGAAGACAGACTTATTATTTTCATATGCAATTTTCTCATAGTCGAGAAAATTTTTCACCTAAAGAGCGCTTTAGTAGCCAAAATTCATTTGAAAAGTCATTTAAACATTCAAAAAATAATTTCTTGGATTCACTTACATGGTTTTGGGATTAAACCTCTATTGGGAATATCTCAGCAATATTGTTGCATTTGATTTAACGAGAAAACTATACATTTGAAAGAGTATTCCAGTATAGAAGTAATTAATGTGAAGAGTTCCGTCAGGGAATAATTGTGAATAAAATTGGTGAAGAGAATGCAAGAGAGATTTTTCAATCAAGTAAACTGGTCATAGCCATTATTAATTAATAAAATTTTTATATTTGATTCATTAATTTATTTTCGTTTTTTAAGATTTTAGTTGAATGCGTTTATAGTTATGAAGAATGACGTAGTATCTGCAACAATTGTTTCGTTTATTTTGAATTGTAACTTTAAACCGTTGTTTTTAACTGTGGCAATGTGATGAATGTATAAAATTATGTATGCTTTTTGCTAGTTAGAAGTTTAAGTTTTAGGTTAGTCAATAAGAAACACAAAATCCGGAACATACACCAGCCTAAAAAGCAGGTCTCTGTAAAGGCTCAATAACATAAACATAAATTGTAAATAAAATAATAAAATATCAATTAATTAAAAATATATATATTTTTTTAAACAAATGCAAATTAATTAATTAATTTATATATATATATATATATATATATATATATATATATATATATATATATATATATATATACTAACCACTAAAAGTATTAACATGAACTTACTTGGCACTTGACTTTTACTTTAGCATAAATTGTTTATAAGATCTAATTTAAAAAAGATTGGTACTCAATTTATCGATATTTATATTTATCGTATTTTTTATTTAAAATCGGAAATTGTTTTTTAAAGGTTGTTGAGTGTCCACAATTTAACTTCTTTCACTATAGACTTCGTTGACATAAAATACAAAATCTAGACAGTATCATACTATTTTATTCTACACCTAAACTAAGTTTTATGATACAAATCATATATGAACGACATTTATACATTTTATATACCATTTTTTTATACCATTTTACTTCATATTTGCCCATTATAATAATTTTTTATTGTTGACGTTATAGTTTAATATCTTATGATAACAATTAAAAAAGGTAACACTGTCTTTCTATGATATGTAATTAACATATCTTTATGCTTATAGAAACCAAATAATAATTTTTGTTAACTATTTGCGGATATCTCAATTACTGTGGACTCACTTATTAATAAGCATCACTCAACCGCAAAATTTCTCACATTAGTTGGTCAGTTCCTTTACTTTCGAAATTTACATACCTTCTTCCAGCATGAAATATTTAGCTAGAATATTGAAAATCGCAACAAATGATTTGTAAAAAATTATGTTAGAAGAGGCAATAACTACGCAAATGATCAAAAACGGTACCCAAAGATCATATAAGGGTTTAAATATATAGTATGAAATACTATATATTTATATATATTATATGAAAAATCAAAATCGAATTTGATTATTTTTTTCTATTTTTTATGGAATTTTTTCTTTGTTATTTCAAATTAAAATAAAAAATGTATAAACTTTTTTGTTATTATTAATTTTTTCACAAAAATAAAATTTGTTTAACGAATGTTTAGCAAATTCGTCAATCACACACGTACACGAGGGTTCATTGGCAATATCTCTCTGCAGTACGTGTTTATGGGCGCTTTAAAAATAATTCCTTTTAACTTTATTTTTAATATTATATAGTAACAAAATCACTTTGAGAGCTTCAGCAAGTAATTTCTATATATTTTCAAATCTAAAACAAATTTAAAAAATTATAAATACTAAATAAATTTTTCCAGATAAACTCCTTCCATTTTTTATTATTTAAAAAAATATGAGCATAATATAAAATTATTTACCTATCTATATAGCTTTCCAAGTAAGAAGATATAATATCCTCAATCCAGATGTCTCGATCAAAATTTCTAAAACTTCACAGCTCTTAAAGTTTCTTCATGTAGCTCATCCCGTATTTCAACGAGACTCAGTGGTTCCAAAATATTTTTTTAATAATTCTGTATCTTTCCGTTAAAAATCTCTAAATAAATTTTGACACAGCTAGAGCTGAACTGTGTTCGAGTTGATTTGATTAAGGTTAGTCACCTCGGGTATATAATTTTTTAAAAGAATCGGCAAAAGTGCATTTATAATTTTGTTGGAAAAAAATTTTAAACATTAATAGTCCTTGTAAATATTTAAAAAAAAATAGATTACCTCTTTTAGTTTATGAGATATTTGGGTCGAAACAAGTGTTTGTCTCATTTTTAGCCTCGTTTTTTTAATTTTTTTTTTGAAAATATCTACTGCATCATATAAAAATTTCACATTTTTTGAACTTTTTTTCCATATATATATATTGTTCCAGATTATAGAATTTTTTATGTTTTCAAAAGAAATCTTAACGCCAGAGGTACTTTGGACAGCGATTTCCCCCTAAGCCCTATCTAAACTTTATCTATTTTCAGAAAGTTGTTTAAATTTATTTGTAAAATTCTTAAAACGCAAAGCTGGGATCAACAAAAAAATATTTCAATTATATAAACAAGGAAAGCAGAAGCGTACGATAAAATGAAAAAACATTATTAACGCAATTTTTCCATATATCGTTTAAGTTTTATAGCTTATCTAATAGATAAAATCCTTAAAAATATATTTTGGTTTAAAACTAACTTCAAAAAAGTAAATACACGGGCAGCGTACACTATAAAAGAACTTCGTTTTTCACGATGTTTTTATGTAATAACTATTATCTCAAATTTTGTAATATAGATAAAGCCATTTTCTATAACAAATTAAAGAAAAACTGAATTTATCCTTAATAAAAGAAATATTTTTTTATTTATTTCTGTTTTATTGGATTCTTTTTTTAGAAACTTACAATAATAAAAATAAAAATCTTTACATAAAATTTAATTAATATAGTTATTGCTACTGCAATACACAACAAAAAGTGTACATTAGTATATATTAATTAGATTTAGTATCTCCATACTTCTTAGGCGCCTGTGATCCTCAAATATTAGTAAATCCTTTCACTTAATTTTGCCATATAAATTATGCTTCAGCGTTTTATCTCCTCTCGAATAGTGTCTTTATGGATGTTATTATTCCTTATATACCATAAAGCTTTTGTTATTATCCTCAAGAGTTTCGACTATCTTATCTTGTAGTCCAGGTCTAGAGATGACCGTGGGCTAGGTAGTAGCATAGTAATTTTTGTATTAAACAATTGTGCCATACTTTAAATAATGCAGAGCAATATTGTTTATCCTTGAAACCTTTTCTTATAAGATTAGTAATTTGATGCAATTGTTCGATAGTGTTATGATTCCTTCTGAAACCAAATTGATGATTAGGTATACTTGAATATGATATAAATCTGGTGAAAATGTAATCAAAATGAAAGGCACCCCCTTATTTTTGCAAAACTTTATTACTCTTTAGATAGATAAATGTTTCCTCTTAAAGTTTTCGGAAAGTTTTTTCTTGCATTCTTACAAAAATATATTTTTTCTTTCTGTTAGGAAAAATTAATTTTTTCTTTAACTTATTATGAAAAACTGTTTAACTATATTGCAAAATTTGCTGCCTCAACTGAAGCACTTACTTCAAATATTCCTGAATAACATCGAATCTACTTACAATTTTGAAATTATCGTTAAGGGTTTAAGCTATTAAATAAGCTATACAAATTAAAAAAAAAAATAACATATAGGGAAAATAAGTTACAGATTCCATTTCCCAAAAAGTTGTAAGTTAAATAGATGATATTTACAGAGAGTACCACGGTGAGACTCTGAAGAGTGCTAATGAAGGTCGTGGCGGACCAGAAAATGCATTCCATTCTGCCGAGTGTCCAATAAAACTTTTGCACCGTAGTCTTCTACAATTGTTGAATGAACTTAAGCCGAACATGCAAAAATTCAATAAAAAAAAACTTAAAGGATATATGAGAAAATTGCGTCAATAATATTTTTTATATTTTCGTACGCAAACTTCTGCTTCCTAGTGTACATCCTATGTATTTTTCTGACAGACGGCTTTTATAACGACAGGGTAAGTGGGAGTTTTTAATTTCCTGATTTTAAAATAAGTTTTTCTATATTACTTTAGATTTTCAGAAAGATAAATTAATTCGGTAAAATTTTATTTCAGTACAACTATTAACATTGTTTCTCAAATAAGACTTAAAATCTAAATTTAAAATTTTTCGGGTCATGGTTAGAAGAAATTTAACCGCAGTTAATATATTTTCACTGTTCATGTTCTAACATTTACTATGATACCAAATACTTTCACAAAATATTTACATCTTTGCTTGAAAATAAAAACTTTGCTTTCTTTGGTAATTTTTAGCATTTTTCCCAAGTATTTTATGAAAAATATAAACACATCGCGAGCTACAATTATGGCTTCGTTCCGGGAAACTTTGGGAAAATTTTTTAAATTAGATTAGGAGTTGAGCTACAACAACTTCAATGTCCAAATTAAAAAAAAAAATAATAAGTTTTTAAATTGATTAGTAATTTGGAAAGAAAAAAAGGACCTAAAAAGAATCTCCAAGGACTTACAAAGCATCGAACTATATCAATTCAACAACTACAAGTCAAAGGACTTTTAAATTTAAGAAAGTACGTTTTGTTAGAAATTTAAAGAAAATTATTATAGAATTTAACAAAATGTATTTAGATACCAAAAATAAAAAATAAAAATAATTCTCAAGAAGTATACCAACCAATAAAATAAAACAACTATTTAAAAAAAACGCAAAAAAGGATATTTTGATCCACCTTGTAGTATAATATTTTTTAGTTACCTGTTATAATTACGATGCGAAAATTGCATCAATTTTTCCAAATGTATTTGTTCCCTAACTTGTGAAATACTAGTACAAAGTGGAACAAATCGATCGAAATTCTCTTTAAATTTGATTAAAATTCGATCAATAAAAAATGTAAATTAAATAAAAAATCTTTTATATACAGTGGTAGAATTTAAAATAGTGCCTTCACTTATGAATTAAAAATCTGAAAAAATGTTAAAAAATAAAAGTCATTTCTTATTGCATGTATATTTAATTTCGCTTGGAATTACCGGGAACACAACAAAAATGTTTCCAGTTCCTTCGAATAAAAAAATTTCTGAATTCTCCAAAAGCCAATTTTTGACAAAAAATTTATTTTAATTCCAAAAATCAGAAAACTATGCACTCAAAATTTTCAAATAAATTCTACTGATTGAAGTCGTTGTTTTTTATAGAACTAAAACTACACCACTTTAACATTTAACGATATTGACTTCAATCTTTTTGTACATAATTATCTCAAAATTTATCTAACAAAATTTTAGTGCATAGTATTACAGATTTTTGGAACTAAAATATTTTTTTTTTATTTTTTTTTTTTTATTTTTTATTTATTTATTTAATAGCCAATGAAATTACAATTTCTTACAGGCTAGCATATATATTATTCTTAAAGCTATTACGATGCGAATAGCTTTAATTAGTTAATTATTACATCTTGTTCGTCAAGATATCATTATGAGATTTTCGGTGATTTTTGGGTTTATCATTTGAAATGGTAAAGTGTAAAAAAATTAAGATTTTTGATTTTTTCAAGGAATTTGCAAACGAATGAGAGTTTCCGAACCTATATTTTGTATTCTCTTTGAACATATAGGCTAAAGTAAACATTTTTATACAATATAGGTCAAGTTTTGGAGCGTCTGCACTTAGTACTATTGAGTGTTTTGACTTGTTTTTTAATTTCGAGAAATATTTGGCTAGCGATCAAAAATTTTCTATGCCAGAAACACCCTATCGCACAGTGGGGTCAAACGCAAATTTTTTGGTAATAAATCTGAATCTCCTAAACTACTGGTCGGATCAAATTGAAATGTATGGAAGAGTTGTAGAGGAGGACCTAAGCTTTCAGAAAAATCATCTTGTAATCACCCTGTGATAACACGAGATAAGCTACAGGGTGTCAAAGTTGACTACCTCGAGTATGTAAACGTTAAAAAAAATCTTAACTTGTACAAATGAAGTCCGATTTTAAAGATTTTTATATTTCTGGAAAGTGCTTGGCAAGATAAGGAAAAAATAAGCTTACTCATCTAAGTTATCTCTTGCAGTTAAAAAGATATTTACGCTTGAATTTTGAATTTTTGATTTTTTGGCTCGACTTTCTTTCGTTTTTCGGGAATAAGTCCGGAGATATATGAGGTAAAAATTTTTTAAAAATATCCTGTAATTTGCTACATATTTCAAAATAATATGCTGAAAGAATTTTTGGATTATCTCAATTCGTCTAGACGTGAAAAATATTCAAAGTCAGCACTCTGAAATTGGCATGAAAAATGGCTATTTTTTTATAAAAATATAGTACAATTCATTCACTTTTTTCTCAAAGTTCTGTTAATAAAAAAATTTTTTCCTTATTAATTTCAAAAGATAAGGCTTCATAAATGGTTAATAAAGAAATTTTGAATTGATTTAAGTTTGCACCCTACATCCAGCATTGGCCGAAAATTGTCAATTTTAAAAAATAGTTTCATTTTTATCGATTAATAAAAAAAATGTCACGCGAGCTTTTTTAAATTTGGTACCCATATTTTTTATAGAAATAGATTTAGAATGATTTAACACTAAACTGCTTCCCGCCCGGCCAAAACCGAATGCAGGAGTGGAGATTTTATGTTAAAAGTCAGTTTTTTTAACGACTATTTTTAAAAGCATATTAAAAGCATATTAGCATAATATTTTTAATATTATTTCTTATGTAATGTATAAAACACAAATCAAGCTTTCATTCCTAAAAAAATCAATAAAATAGCTCCAATAACCTATTTTTGGTAATTTTTCAAAAATACATTTTTTTTAAAAAATAGCTGAAAATCCAAAAAAATTTAATTTTTTTAATACAACTTCACTAATTTTGCAAATACTTTAAAAATGTTAAAAGAATATAAATATAGACTTATTTACCAATTCAACGATATATAAAATGTTGATATGGGTCATTTAATAATAGTAATATAATGGCCTCAAAACTACCAAGTTGCGTCAAAAGTTGCAAAATTCACTATTTTGTTCCGTATTTCCATATGTGTGTATACGTAACACTCAACTGCATTGCTTATTTTTGTTACGAGATAATAATATTTATTAGTGAATTTATTTAAAGTGTTCATAATCTTTTTCTACTGAAAAGGTTTTTAAAATTACCTAAGTACATAAATAAGTATATTTTCCTTCGTTTTTTATTACATTTTTTTAAGTTTTTAAGTAATTTACCTTGCTACTTAATTAATGTATTATAACAAAAATGATTTTTTTACAATCGCATAGGTACATTTTTTGACGTACCTGTTTAACACTACAGGTCATAAAAATAAACTGAATGAAATTGGGGGTTTTGAGCAAAAATTTAAATTTTTTAATTCATTTTTGCCTGTCACCATTTACCTGATATAAATATTATTTTTCTATATATAAGTATCCTTATAAATATGCAGATTTATTAGTGAATTTGCCATTATGGAGATTGCATTAAAACACTTTTCTATTTGCAAAGTAATCTGGGATAATCTATCTGATATTATAAATCGTCCAGAAAAAATAAGAAAACTCATTGATACAGTAGTATCTTTTGGTTTCACTCTTACTGCAGAAGACAGTTTAAAGCTCGAAAATTTGTATAAATCATACGAAAAAAGGATGCAAGCTTCAGATTGGTCAATACCAAAGTTCAAGAAGAAAAATGAAGAGTGGTTGGAGGGAGAAATACCAATTTTCATCGGAAAGCAGAAAAATGGTCGACCAAAAAAAAGTTACGATGAAGTTCAGCTAAGAACAAAGAGGACCAAACAGGAATCTATTCTAAATTCACATACGAATTCCGAAATAAAAGATACATTTAAAGCTTTAGTAACACGTACGCAACCAAAGGAAGTAGAAAAAGTTATAGATGTGTTACCAACAGCTTCTCCCAATCGATTACATCGGATAATCCAAAGTATAGTGACACCGAAATCAACATCGTCCTTTACCTCTGAAGATGCTTTAGCTCTAATATTAAATTTAGGATTATCAAGAAACCAATACGAGATTTTGAGGAAATCTGTTAGCGAAAAAGGATATGATATCTTTCCCAGTAGCAAATCAGTGAGAGAAGCGAAAAGTAATATTTTACAGCCTATGGAATATCACCACTCCACGCAAGGATAAGATTTTTGGAGTTCTGCTTACATCTTGCATATGATATGAAGTACAGAAATATTCCCGGGCAGGAAAATGCTACAGTAAAAAACAATTTGGAACTTCACGAATTACGAAAAGAGGAGAAGAAAAGAATTCAATTAGAATTCAAAGAACAACTCGGATTAATAATTGATAAACCTCTACATGACTATGGAAGCTCAAATGATGGAAATACAGCAAGACGTTTCTTTGAAAATCCGGAACTCACATCTTCAATCACAGGCATTGACTTAAATATTTTGAAGCGTTTTAAGATTATATTGGCAGCCATTAATAGCAAAAAACAAATTAATGCGGACAAATTTAAAATTTTTGCTTACGAAACTAAAGAACTACTTAACATTACATACCCCTGGAAATCAATGACTCCAACAATTCACAAAGTATTGGCTCATGGTAAAGAAATAATAGAAAATAGTATTTTGCCATTGGGAGAGCTAACAGAGGAAGCACAGGAAGACCGAAATAAAGATTTTAAACATTTCCGACTCTTCAATACCCGAAAATGTTCGAAAATAGCGCAAAATATGGACTTAATGGAATATTTATTAATATCATCAGATCCAGTTATATATTCTATAAGAACACGATTGCTACCAAAAATCACTCTTGAAATAGAAAAAGTGGATTCCGAAGCTAAGGAAGTTAAAAATTTGCTAACGTTTGATGTTTCTGATTATTTTCAAGAAAATCTCTAATAATATCTTCGATAATATATTCTTAATAAAATAAATATACGGGATATATGTATAATAAGTATGTAAATATGTAGAACAAATTAAATAAACATTACTCAAATAAAGAATTTACTACTTTATAATAACAAATATATACCCACATAATACATTAGAAAACTAAAATGTTACGTATACACACATATGGAAATACGGAACAAAATAGTGAATTTTGCAACTTTTGACGTGACTTGGTAGTTTTGAGACCATTATATTACTATTATTAAATGACCTATATCAACATTTTATATATCGTTGAATTGGCAAAAAGTCTATTTTTATATTCTTTTAACATTTTTAAAGTATTTGCAAAATTAGTGGAGTTGTGTTAAAACAATTAAATTTTTTTGGATTTTCAGCTATTTAAAAAAAAAAAAAAATTATTTTTGAAAAATTACCAAAAATAGGTTATTGGAGCTATTTTATTGATTTTTTTAGGAATGAAAGCTTGATTTGTGTTTTATACACTACAAAAGAAATAATATTAAAAATATTATGCTATATGCTTTTAATATGCTTTTAAAAATAGTCGTTAAAAAAACTGACTTTTAACATAAAATTTCCACTCCTGCATTCGTTTTTGGCCGGGCGGGAAGCAGTTTAATGTTAAATCATTCTAAATCTATTTCTATAAAAAATATTTCTATAAAAAACTATTTTTTAAAATTGACAATTTTCGGCCAATGCTGGTTGTAGGGTGCAAACTTAAATCAATTCAAAATTTCTTTATTAACCATTTACGAAGCCTTATCTTTTGAAATTAATAAGGAAAACATTTTTTTATTAACAGAACTTTGAGAAAAAAGTGAATGAATTGTACTATATTTTTATAAAAAAATAGCCATTTTTCATGACAATTTCAGAGTGCTGACTTTGAATATTTTTCACGTCTAGACGAATTGAGATAATACAAAAATTCTTTCAGCATATTATTTTGAAATATGTAGCAAATTACAGAAAATTTTTAAAAAATTTTTACCTCATATATCTCCGGACTTATTCCCGAAAAACGAAAGAAAGTCGAGCCAAAAAATCAAAAATTCAAAATTCAAGCGTAAATATCTTTTTAACTGCAAGAGATAACTTAGATGAGTAAGCTTATTTTTTCTTTATCTTGCCAAGCACTTTCCATAAATATAAAAATCTTTAAAATCGGACTTCATTTGTACAAGTTACGATTTTTTTTAACTTTTACATACTCGAGGTAGTCAACTTTGACACCCTGTAGCTTATCTCGTATTATCACAGGGTGATTACAAGATGATTTTTCTGAAAGCTTAGGTCCTCCTCTACAACTCTTCCATACATTTCAATTTGATCCGACCAGTAGTTTAGGAGATTCAGATTTATTACCAAAAAATTTGCGTTTGGCCCCACTGTGTATCGTGGGATATGTGGGGTACCTCTTCAAAATTTATAAATCCAACCAACCGATTAAAAGTTACTTATTTATTTATTCTGTACAATGCATAGTGCGGCAGAAAAAAAAATGTTTGGAAATAAATCTGTAACGAGTCCAAAAATAAACGATTTTGAATTTGAAAATTGTTAAAATTAGGATTTTTTTGTGTTTTTTTTTACCAAAAAAAGTGTCTGCTCGTTCTTTTCTCTAGAATAAAATTTTCCCACTTTTCTCAAAGGTATCTTCACATAAATGATTTTGGAATTAAAAGCAAGCCTAAACCCCCAATAGTACTACGTACAGACCCTCCCGAATATGAACTTGAGTGTTCTCTAATCCCAAAATATAAACTTACAAACAAAATACAGTTTCTGAAACTCTTATGTTCAGACTTTTAACAAATGTGGATAATAAAAAATTCAAAAAAATCCATTTTTGAGATTTTCACCGGTTTGTAGGAATTTTAGGATTCCCCTTACAAAGATCTTTAATCAAATATCTTAAAAAATAAAGATTTTTTTAGACATAAAATATTTATAGTTTCTCCAAAAAACAATTTTTTAAAAAGATTTTAAATTTTTCCAGTAAAGCACATAAATACACTGCCTGCCACTTGAATAAGGAATCACATTTTTTTTTTAACTTTAATTAAGTATATCTCATAAAGTTTAGAAAAAAATAATTTTTTGCGCAACCAAATTTCAAAGTGTTGGCTTTAGTTTCCTGAAGAAATAAAAAATATACATATTTTGTTATACTAAAATTATGCATTTATTTAAAGACATGTATTTCTGTGGTACTTTTTCGTGTGTCACTTGAATAAGGAATATTTTAAAATTTTATTTTATTTATTTTTAAATCTTAGGTTATAAAAATGAAAGTTATTAACTTCTAGAATTCAATTAGTAATGAGTACTGCCACCATTTTTAGAAATAACCTCAAAAATGCGATTTGGCATCGACTTGTATAATGACTCTAAGTAATTTAGCGAAATTGAACTCCATGCTTCCGTTATTGCATCCTTTAAGGATTCTATGGTCTCAAATTGTTTTCCTCCTTCATAAACTTTTCTTGCAAGCCAACCCCAGACATTTTCCATTGGATTCAAATCTGGTGAATATGGGGTCCAATCCAAAAGTTGAACACCTTGTTGATTAATCCATTGTGTTGGTACGTCCAAAGTATGGGTCCAAGGAAATCATTAAATTTTGGAAATGCTTCCTCCAGAATGATTTTGTAAGTCGTTGCAGTCATTTTGTTGGATACAAAAACCAATTTTATGGTACCATAATACGAAATGGCACCCCATACCATTATTCCGCCCTCTCGGCTGTGTCTGCTGCTCAAAAATAATTCCTCCTTATTTAGGTCATGGAAGTAATAGTTATATCCGTCGGGACCATCAATATTAAACTTTTTTTCATCGGAAAATACAACTTTAAACCATTTATCGGACCATGTCATTGTATTTTTGGCAAACTCTAGACGTTGTGATTTGCGTTTTTCATAAAGTGATGTTTTTTTTGCAGTTTTCGTCGGATTATGTACTGACACGACTTTAAAATACGGTGTACTGTTCTTAGACTGGCACTGACCGACATAGCAGAATTTGATGCAATTCCAAAAATTTTTCGTCTTTCTTTTGAAGTTGTTGCCATTTTCTTCCGCCCTTTCATGTTTTTTTCCATATCTTTCCACGTTATTTAAATAATTGTACACAACTGTCTTTCCTATATTATTTTTTTTTTCGATATTTGGACCGGATTCTGACCCTGAGATTTCAAAATCAGAATTTTTTCTTTTTCAGAGTTATCAAGAGCCTTACCACGTCCCATTTTGAATAAAAACTATTTAAAAAGTATAAAATTAAAAATTCTCTTGCCGTTTATATTGAAAGAAATTCAAATCGTAACCTTCCTGATTAATATTAAAAGAATTCCTTATTCAAGTGACACACGAAATAGTACCACAGAAATACATGTCTTTAAATAAATACATAATTTTAGTATAACAAAATATGTATATTTTTACAGTTAAAAATGTGTGATTCCTTATTCAAGTGGCAGGCAGTTGTACATAAATGAAAAGATTTTTTATTTATTTATTAGCCAATGAAATTACAATTTCTTACAGGCTAGCATATATATTATTCTTAAAACTATTTACAATAAAATGTTTTCATAATCATTCAATAATATAAAGTCTTACTATTTAATTAAGTTCAAAATACTCCTCTTAATGCGGATTGGATTTAATGAGAAATCAATATATAGATAAAAACTGTTGAATTGATTACATATACGTCTCATGGGATCAAAATTGGCATAATTGATTCGAAAATATTTGATTTTTAGAGGAGTATAATTTCTACTTGGACGATTTGGGATTACGAATTAGATCTTACGAAGCAGGAACTTAGAATTAATGAAACCGTTTACTAAATTAATTTCAAATGAAATATTCATATATTTTCTCCTACTTTTAAGGGTAGGGAGATCAATAAATTGTAATCGATTTCGTATGATGGTAAATTAATATTAGGATTCCATGGAAGATTATGAAGACAAAATAAGAGAAATTGTTTCTGGACCGATTCAATTTTCTTTATATGAAATGTGTATTGAGGATCCCAGACCACGAAAGCATATTTAAGGATTGGTCTTACGAGAGATGTGAATAATTACTTGGAAATGTAAAGATCATTAAACTCTCTTCCACAGCGCTTAAGGAAACCTAGAACTCCTTTAGTTTTATTAACGATTTGCGAAACGTGGGAATTAAAGGTTAGTTTACAATGAAGTAACACACCCAGATCAAGAAATTCTTCGACAAAATCAAGTATTGTCATATCATTTATTGTATATCTATAGAGTACTGGACTTCTTCTGTAGAACATCATGTGTTTACACTTTCTTAATTGCAAATCCATTAGATTTATCATACATCATAAAGATTGTCAAGATCTGATTGGAGTAAGGAACATTGATAAGAACAGTTAAAGCTGTGGAACAACTTTACATCATCAGCATACATTAATATTCTAGAATTCTTAATGCAAGCTGGTAAAACATTTATAAATATTAGGAGTAATAAGGGGCCGAGATGACTACCTTGCGGGACACCGGATAAAACAGGAATGGTTTTCGATGTACATTCTCTAATCTGTTATCTATTTTTAAGATATGTAGAAATTCATTTAAGGAAAACACGAGAAAATCCGAGTTTATCCAATTTGAACAGTAGAAGATCGTGATTTACTTTATGGAAATCTCTACTGAAATCTGTATATATTGTGCCTGTCTGTAAACCGGAAATGCAAATGCAGTTACAACTAAAGTTATAAACTAAAAAAGGTTAGTAGTAGTGGAACATCCTTTTCTAAATCCATGCTGAAATAGAAAAAGGTAATAAGCAATTTGATGTAAAAGAATTTAAGTAGCTATCTTTCCGAAAAGTTTTGAAATAACGCTTAATTTAGAAATACCTCTAACTTCAGGAAAATAACCACTAAATATTGATATGTTGAATAAGTAGGTTATTGGAACTAAAACTACGCTATTTTAAAGTTTAATATGTCAACAAAAATTCAAAAACATTGTACTTGCACAGTGGTGCAGAATCAACATTTTTTAACCGCTTGCCAAATCTTTGTTTTTTATCCAATTTCAAATATTTTTACATCCACTTAAAGCTCTCGATATGACCTATGTAAAACGTGCTTGTATTTGAAATTTCAACTGTCGGAATTTTGCAAGTTCTTGATCATGTTTTTCCCATACACATCGCAACATTTCCTATGGATTTTGTTAGATTTTTCTGTAGTTAGTTATAGAGCAAGATTATCTATCGACTATAGAAAATTTAAAGTCGACATCTTTACCGAGTCCAAAAATAAACGATTTTGAATTTTAAAAATGCAAAAATTATGATTTTTTGTGTTTTTTGGCCGAAAAATTTTCTACACTCTTTTTTCTCTCAAATAAAAATTTCCTTGAAAATATATAACGGTTTTATACTTTTCTGAAAGCCATCTTTACGAAGATGATTTTAATTACCCAACAGAGCTAAGTACAGATCCTTCGGAATTTGACCTATTTTGCATAAAAGTTTTGAGTTTATCCTATATGATCTAAAATCTGCAGTTTCGGAAACTTTGATATGTTCTAAAGAGATTTCCAATGGCTTTTTCCAAACCTTTAACAAATGTGGACATTATGCGCAAAATTAAAAAAAAAACATTTTTGAGATTTTTGCCGTTTTTTGGTAATTATGGTATTCCTTTTAACAAAATCATAAACTTTAAATTTAGCCTACATGTTCTAAAATCCCAATAGATAGTTCTGCAAACCGAATACAGTTTAAAATCCCTTGATGTATTCTAAAGAATTTGCCAACGGCTTTTTGCAAACCTGCGACAAATGTGGATATTATGGGCAAAAATAGAAAAAAATCCTATTTTTGAGAATTTTCTTCATTTGTTAAGAATTAAGGGAAACCCTTATTCCAATTGAAACTTTGTTTTTTCTTTTTAAATTTAAATAATTTTATTTTTCTGAAAATTTTATTAAGATATCTTTAGTAACAAATATTTTATTACAACTCAAGTGGAAGGTCAACAGATCGGCACCAAAGGTCTGAAGCCACACAACCCGATGGACAAATCGTTTATTGAAATGGCCAAAGGTAATCTCATACGAGCTGTTATCGACAGGAGCAATGATGACTGCGCCATCTCCCACGACAATTCAGACTTAGTGTGCAAAAAGCTGTTAGGAGAATTTTTGGAAAGTTCTAAATGAGAACACCGGACCCTCTCCCCAATGAATTGATGCTGGATGGTATCGTAGCAGTGTCACGCAAATGGACTCCGCAAACGAGCGATCTGCCTTGCTCCTTAAGTAAGGTGACCAGAATATCCGACGGAGCATCCAGCAGGATAGTCTTCGTTATGAATAAGGAGTCCCTGCAGTCTCTTCGAGAGAAAATTAGAAAGATATGATACGGTTTCAAGTCTATCTTTCTACAGGTTTATCGAGGAGACGACCGAGACAGACCGATTCAGGATATAACGAAACGACTCCGGAAGGAATGTCATGTTAGGAGACTACTAGCCTGAATTCTTGGGTGACGGAGTAGTTGACGAAGACGCCTTCTTGGACTCGAGCCAAGATAACGTCAACATCACAATCACCCTCATAAATAACAATTGTGAAGATAACGCAACTTAATCTTCACTACTCTAAAGCTGCTTCGGCTGCGTTGATGTTACGGATAGTAAATACTAGGCATTCGAAAATGATCAGCGAATGGAGGATCTTAAATGATTGCTCATTCTCCGATCACTTATACATTGACTTCACTATAGAAGTCACTTTACCTGGGGTAACTCCGATTCAAAACAGGAGAAAAACGAACTGGACGGAACAATATGACATTCTGTCCAAACTCTGTAGAATTGCTAAAAAATGTATTTGACAGAGCGACTTCTGCAGCATATAGACCCAAGGTCTGCAAAATTCCACAAGGATAGAACACCGAAATAGGTGACACTCGCAAAGAGTGCTGTCGTTTACTTAATGAGGCTAAGAGAATGGGAAATTGGTCAAGTTACAAATCCTCATTAAACAGGTTTAAAAACTTGATCAGGAACGCGAAACGTAAATTTTGGAAGGTCTTCTGTAGCGGAATGGAAGTACATTCCGAGACTAGTCGCTTACGCAAAATCCTGTCTTCTTCACATTCTGTCGCAAAGTACATTCATAAATCTTGTGGCAGCTGGATAATAGTTGGCCATGAGACCTTAGATGTCTCAATGAATACGCATTTTCCTGACAGCCTCCCTATAACCGAGATACCTGCGACAATTTCAGTCATAAATGACGTTCAGATTCATATAACTGAAGATGAACTAAGATGGGCTCTGAACAGCTTTGCCCCTTTTAAATCCCCGGGCCCAGATGGCATCATACCTGCAGACTTACAGTTCAATGCTTATATATTATAGTTCCATGGTTGCTTCAGATATACTTGGCTTGTTTATCATGCTCATATATCCCCGACTCATGGATTAGATGTAAAGTGGTCTTTATCACAAAAAGAAGTAAGACCTCCCATACGAGACCGAAGGACTTCAGACCCATTAGTCTATCGTCCTTCCTCTTGAAAACTTTGGAAAGGCTGATTGACTTGCAACTTGCAAAACAATTAACCTTAACCTTTTGTCAGTGTTCCAACTTGCCTTCATGAAAGGCAAGTCAGTTGAGACGGCGTTGCATTCGCTTGTAGGATATATACAAAATGCTCCCGCGCACAAGGAATATGCATTAGTGACCTTTCTTGATATAGAAAGAGCATTCAATAATGTGACCCCGGATGCTATTAAAATGGACTGAATTTATATCAGTCTATTATTGGCATCAAATGGAGACTTCTAACCAATAGAGTTATAACCTCCACTATAGATACGGCTACCATATATAGAGTAACAAATAGAGGTACTCCACAGTGGGGAGTTCTGTCTCCACTTTTTTTGAATATTGTCGTCAACACAATGCTCAGGCAAATTGATTACCTGAGGTTCAAAACAGTCGCGTATGCGGACGATGTAGCGGTGGCCATATCTGGAAAATTTTTAGATACCATATCTCATAGGCTTTAAAATGTGCTAGGACTACTCAGTAAATGGAGTACAAGTAGTGGCCTTAGCGTGAATCCAGGAAAGACGGAACTAGTTTTCTTTTGAAGAAGATACAAAATACCATCTTCCCACTCCCTTGCCTAAGTGAAGTTGAATTAAAGTTGTCGGACAGTGGCAAGTACCTGTGTATAATACTGGGCTCCAAACTGTCCTGGCTCCAGAAAACCTAAGCTAGAGCGTCAATGGCAAACATTGCCCTTTATATGTGTAGGAAGGCCAAAGGGAAATCTTGAGGATTAAATTCTAAGGATACAAAATGGCTCTTGAACATGGTGATCAAGCCTATACTTATGTATGTAGTGATAGTATGGTGGAAAGCGATGGAAATATCCACCTTTTGCGGAATCTTCGAAAAGGTTCTACATAGCTCAGCACTACTAATTACAGGTGCGCTTCATACAACACCATCCAAAGCATTATTCGTTCTGATGAACTAGATGCCAGTGGATCTAATGGCCAAACAAATCGCCGTCATGTCGGCGACTAGGAATGATAGGAGGACCATTTAGGGAATTTTTAATGACATCCCTGACAATATTGATTATTGTATTGCCAAACTATAAAATTTGGATAGTTTGAGGTTTACACTGATGGATCCAAATCTTCTGAAGGGGTTGGGGAAAGTGTCTTCATTCCCGCATATAGGAGAAATATCTCCTTTAAATTGCTGGATCACTGCACTGCTCTCCAAGCGGAGATCTGAGCCATTAGGAGAGCGGTAAATTGGTTAATGTACTTTAGGGTATTCGGAGTGAATGTTCAAATTTGTACCGATAGTCTACCCACGATTAAGTCTCTTTCGGTTGTCTATTTGACATCCGAGCTATGAATGCTGGTTATCTTTAAATGAGATGGCAAGATATTCTAACCTAGAGTTGATCTGTGTAAGGGATCGCTCAAGTACCTCGGGAAATAATTATCCAGAAGTGGTTCCCTTCTTCAAAGAGAAGAAACGGATAAGAGTAACATATTTGTTTTACTATTATTCGCTAAAACAAATAAAGTAGATATAGAAGCTTGTACTATAAGTACTTGTTGTATGTTGAAAAAACTGTATGAATACGTATTATGAAAATTCAGACGTTAAGACGATTAATTTATTAAATTAAAAAAATATTAAACATATTTTTATGCAGTAACGTTTTTTATCGATTTATATAAACTTAAAGTTTTTTAGTTAACAAAATAATTCAGTCTTTTAAGTTTAAAAATAAAAAAGGCAAAATAGGAATTTTATCATTTATATATATAAAAAAAAAACAATTTTAAATTTAAATATGAATACATTCATATGTTATTCATTCTTAACATGCGGACGCCTTTAAAATGTACATATTATTTAACTAACTAAAGAAAATATTAAAAATACTTTAAAACTATTTTTACTTTTTGGTAACAAAATATTTCAGTCTTATCAGTTAAAATAATAACAATAATAATAATAATAATAATAAGAAAAAATAGCGATTTAATTCTTAAAATATAGAAAAAGAATTTAAAATATGAATTCATTAATATATTATTCACTCTGTAAAGGATTCCGACAATATTTAATTTTTTTTTAAATTTGGACATTCTAACCCAAGGGCAAAAACTATAAAACTTTTTGGAACTATTTTGCTTTTATTATTAATGTTTTTAAATGGTGGAAAAAGTAAGGTCGAATTCGAATAACACAGATTGAGAAAAATTTTTTGCGGTACGCAATATTTTTGTCTATTCGGATACATGTTATTATGATGTACAAAGCTTACAAATAATTTTCTTAAATTGTGTCGGTTTCTCGATTTAAATCGTTATTTGAAAAATTAATGAGGTTGCAACATATATCAAAGCATACCTCGAAAAGGACTTGTCGAATTTGGTTCAAAAATATATCAATAAGTTAAAATTTCTTCCAAGTTTTACACAATATTTTTTTAATACTCTCAAAAGTTATGAAGATATTAAGCCTGTTTTATGAAAAAACATAAATTTGGTACAAAATGTCCAAAGATTATTAAAAAAATCATAATAATTTAAGTTTTTTCCACAAAATGGGCTTAATATTTCCTTCCAAACTGTTGCGCGTACTAAAAAGTAATATGAGTTGGAAGCAATCCTAATTAAATATTTTATTGAAATAAATCCGACAAGTCGTTTTCGAGGTATGCTTCAACATACAGTGTTATCTCGTTGATATTACCAATAGCGATTTATCGCGGGAACCAAAATTAATTTAAAAAGGTGTTTCATAGACTCGCCCCTTCTTTCACTAATCAACATCAATATTATTCATTATTAAATACAAATTTTGTCAAAAAATTCACTTATTCACACACTGCACGATAAGAGCTAATATGTTTACTTGTTTCACCAACAGGTACTCTAAAATACTTGTAGTACAACAGTTACTTGAAATAAAAAAACAAATAAATTTCTCACCCAATGCAAAACAAGAAATAACTAAACAGTTTTTATGAGTATAGTGAGTGTGTAAAACCAAAATCATACCACATCAGTTATACTCATTTTCTCATTTATACTCGTACCAATACTCACAAGTATTTACTTGTTATATTCTTTTGAGTATACTTTCAGTTCTATTCTTGCACATCTTTAATATATATATCTATTGCTTTAGGTGAAAAATTTATTAGAAAATTACAAATGTTTGTACATTTCTTTAATGCCATTATAGAGAATGTTTTTAGATAAAATAAAACGTATTAGGGTCGCCCCAAATCCATCCCAAACCATTGATTTTTTATATAAAAATTCAGAAAATATTAAATTTATTGTGAAATTCCAAAGCAAAAAATTTAAATTTGGGAGCAATACCAGGTACTCTGATACTTGTTTAATACACAGCAATTTTATTTTATTAGACCCGGTCAGCAAAATTACCAAAATTTTATAAATTAAAATTTTTGGCATTTTTAATTATTTTTCTAGAAGTTATTTTCTTAAAATAATTCACTATTTTATTATTTTCATATTTCAATCAATGAATTCAAAATACTTTATCAAAAATTTTACCCTATATTAAATAATAAAGGTTTTATTGTTTGTTTCATATTTAAGGGTTTTTCTGATCTGCAGATTTTGAATTTATCTTTTATCATTGGTTTTAAATTCACATTTCTGTGATATTGGAATAATGTATAGGTAATATCCTTTCCGACGATACCTAACAGTAATATCAATGAATTCGGTGGAGTATTTCAATATTACCCCTTTCAAATTTTATACCTAAGAGGAATTCATTATTTGAATACCTGAACACGTGAGATATATCTGATAAAGATCAGTTTATAAATTTGCACCTAATCTTGGTCGATATTATAACCAAGCGACTACAGCAGTAAAACATGAAAAAATTGTGTTCCGTTCTGCAGAGTTTATCTAAATATGATCCAAATCGTTTAGAAATATTGGACTGAAATAAAATTTAAACGAATAAAGATCTCTTACTGAAAATTTGTTATAATATATACAAACTTGTTCTAAAATCAGGAAACTAAAAGGCCACTTTCATTGAAACTGTCACCCTGTCGTTATAATGTTAACAGTTATATTTTTAGTTATTTTACATAACTTCTGATAAAAAAAATCGCTAGAATTCCCGCTAATCTATAACCCACATCTTTCCAATAGGTACTTAAAAAACGATTGATTTATATATATATATATATATATATATATATATATATATATATATATATCAATAATATGTTTATATATATATATATATATATATATATATAAATGTATATAGATATATATATATATATATATATATATAAATCTGGTTAATTGTTCCATTTTTTCGTATCAGAAGTCATTTGAAGTAACTAAAAACACAACTATTAACATCGTATCGAGAGACGAATAACGGTTAATAATCAAAACGTAAAAAATATTAGAAAAAAAACACAGAAAAGTATAAGAGTAATAAAGTGTTTATGCAAAACGAAATAAATAAGTTTTAAGTGTGTGTGTGTGTTTTTTTTTTTTTGTTTTACTTTTTCAAAAAATCAATTTTAAATCAGCTTAGCAAAAATATATGGCACCAAAATAAACACAAAAATTTGGTCTTAAATGGGTGGACTATTAAAATTAAAGGGATGGCTTGCTCACAATGAAAAATAACCCTCCAAAAGGTTTTATAAGAATATCTGGTGCATGAAGACACCCAAAAACATAAAGCTGCTGCATCCATAAGAAATTCATGTTGAAGCAAATTGGATTTTGCATCAATATCAATTGATAAAACTAAAAAACCAGAAGTCCCATTAGCTCTTTTTACTTGCCAACATACATCCTACAATTCTGTAGACCATATTGTACAAGTGCCAAAATGTACATTATTAATTAAAAAAATTGTATCACCTCATTTTGCAAAGGATTAAAAAAATAATATTTCTGATTCTAAATTTAGTATTCTCATAGACGAATCAACAAATATTGTAATAATGAAACTATTGGGTGTTTCGTGAAGCCTTGCCGGTTCTACACTTCCTATTTACTATCTCCTACTTGATTATTTATTCTTGGATGTAATACGAGATTTCTTAGTCTGTAAATCAGTATAACCTACATTGAATTAACGTAATCAATTCAACCTACTTTATTATATTTTCCCTAATACTGCTCTGTTAGTTCTTTTATTTATTTTATTAATCGACTACTCACCACGTCTGCCTTGTTCACTGTCCAGCACGACAAAGAGAAAAAAAGAAGCCCTTGTAACTTTATGCTGGCTAATATACATTTCTTAAAACTAATATTACTGCAGTTTTCCTGCACTTTGTTCGGATCGATAGCGGTTGTTGCTTTGAACCTTCCCTTCTGTTGTTTATTTTATGTTCGCTGCTGTAACAGTTTCGTTCAACTGTGTGTGAGTGTCTGTGTATGTGGCTTCTTTCTTTATTTTGTCTTGCTTGCTATGCTTGAATTTTTCCTCTGCTTCTCTGCTCGCTGCTACTCTTACACTACTGAGAACTTCTCCCAGCTGCTTCTTCTCATGTGTTCTCGCTTCTACCTCTGTGATTCGTCAGTTCTGCTAGATGAATGCATGTAATCTATCTTCCGACCAATAAAACGCTAATGTATACTTCATTTTCTTATACTATGTCTGCTTAATAATTATGTGGATCAAAATTCCAAGAATTTTGGTCCTCAAAAGTTTTATATTTTCAGTCAACTAAAACATTTTCAATATTGGATAATAAATTTTGAAAAAAAATGTTTAGTAAAAAATTTTAAAAGTTTTCTAAAAATAATGTTTTCTTTTTGAAAAAAAATATTTGCTACCGAAAACTAAGTGATAGTTTTTAATTTTATAAACAAAAAGTTACCCAACAGTTTCATTATTCCAATATTTGTTGATTTTTTATTTTCAAATTCTTTAACTAAGTAAACATAGTTACTTAGTTGTTGTTGTTGTTATTCTATGTTGAGAGACAAATAAATTCACCACTAGTAATGTACATATATGCAAAAAACATACAATAAATAAAATATGTACCTATACTGAATTTTTGTTTACAACAACAAAACAAAATAAGAAATAAAATGTAACCTAACGGTTAATAACCAAAATAAGTTATAGTGGACCATAGAAAAAAATAATTTAAATACAATAAAAAAATTCAAAATAAAATAGATGGATCGGAAGATGGGGGTGATATTAGTCTTGAATTTAAAATAGCCTCTATCTCGATCATCGCAGTTGTCATCTCTTCGTATGTAAGCCTAGTGTTAGCCAGGGTTTTGGTTGAGTGGCCCTTTGCAGATTTTACGGCCGCCTCCCACAATCCGCCAAAATGTGGTGCCCTAGGGGGAATAAAGCGAAAATTTATAAATTGATTTGAGCAATAATTTACAATAAAATTTGAGTTCTTTGGATCAAAAAGGAACGATTTTAATTGAACCAACTTAGAATTTGCACCAACCTTTTCAGAGCGGCAATAAAAGCTCCGATAGAACTTCAATGTGCACTGCTTTAGTTGCGAGGCAGACAAAAACAGCAATATAGGTTTTATATGGGGCCTTTCCTCTGATGCGGAAGTAAGTGTTGACTGGACCACAAAAATCAACGGCACATCTGGCGAAGGGTAAATTTCCTATCATCTGTTGTATCCATTTTGGGCGATAACGAATGCATTGTGGCCATGAATTGACGATGCTGCGACATAGATTTCTTGAGTTGATGATCCAAAATTTCTGGCGAATTAACGACATTAGAGCCTTATTTCCAGCGTGATAGTTGCTAATATATAGATGGCGTACATAAAAGCTTACGAAGTGATTTTTACTGGGCAGAATTGTAGGATGCTTTTCACCTTCAGAGATTGATGCTAACTCCAAGCGACCACCAACTTTAAGCAAATTGATGCCATTTGATGAATCAAGGGAAGGGTTGAGACACTTTAGAGCGCCTTGAGGATCCTTTTTAAAGACAATATGAAATAAGGCATTTTCTAATTCTTGGGGCTGCAAAGAATCAGAACAGATAATATTAGTTTTTGGTTTATAAGCAAAACGAAGCATCCAGGCGACAATTCGAATGATTTTTAGATATGAACTATAACTTGCAATCGAATTCAAAATGTAATTGGATTTTACTTTAAGGCACATTGCAGTTTTACGTTTTTCTCTATCGATTTCTTGTTGATTTTCTTCGGGCAATTTATCCAATTTATTTGGAGGCCACTGAGCAGGATCTAGAGCGAGAAATGCTGATGCATTGATCCATATAGATGAGGAAAGTTCTTGAACAGTTGAACCTCGAAAAACGATATCAGCTATCAGCAGGATTGAAATGAGTTGGGACATGGCGCCAACTACAAGCATTAGTATGGTTCTGAATTTCTGATACGCTGTTGCCAAAAAAAAGGATAATGTTGAAGAATGCTGCTTGAGCTAATGAAGAACTAGTTGAGAATCTGTCCAGAGAAAAACTTCAAGATTTCGTATTGAGAAAAGATTTTTGATTTTAGAGTATAATTTTGCCATAAGTTGTGCGTCGCATAATTCTAATTTAGGCAATGATTTTCTTTTGTTGAAGCGACACGAGATTTAGCAGTAAAAAGACGAACAGATACATTTCCTGAAGAAGTTTTTACTCGAAAATAGAAACAGCACCCATATGCGCGAATTGAAGAGTCACAAAAGCCATGAAGTTGAAATAATTGAGAATTAGGAGCAAGACAAAAACGAGGAATTTTAAGCCAAGATAATAAATTGAGATCTGATACAAAAGATTTCCAGGCTGAGTATAGTTCTTGAGGATAGATTCATCCCAACCAATTTTTAGAATCCATAATTCTTGCATGATGATCTTTGACTTCATAATAAATGGTGCCAAGAGTCCTAGGGGATCAAAAAGAGATGACGAGAGCAACAAAATTGTTCGTTGGGTAATTTTTTCCTCCATTTGAACTTTAGGCGAAAAAGAAAATAGGAAAACAACTTTTTGTTGATCCCAGGTAATACCAAGAGCACTAGTAACAGCAGAGTCATCAATATTAAAATTTTTGATAGTTTTATCATCTTGAAAATCTTTATAATTTGAGTGCCATTTATCTAATTGAAAACAACCTCTACTTAGAATTTCATTTACCTCCTGCTTAATTTGAGCCAATTCTTCTATTGTCGCGGCCCCACTTAGGAAATCATCAACATAAAATGAAGACTTTATGGTCTTGGCGCCAAGTTCATATTTTTCCATATATTGATCTGCAAGATAATGAAGACTCTTGATAGCGAGATAAGGAGCAGCTGACATTCCGTAGGTAACTGTATTTAAGTACGAATTTCTTCTTCCTCTGAATTTCTCCACAAAATGTATTGAAATTTACGATCATGAAAGTCAATGAGGACCTGGCGATACATTTTGTCTATATCAGCTGTGATGGCGTAGCGATGAAGTCGAAAACGAAGTAGAATTTTTTACAACTCGTCTTGAATAGTTGGACCAACCATAAGAATGTCATTCAAAGGTTTATGGGACGATGAGGGACACGAAGCATCGAAGACTACTCTTAATTTCGTAGAGGTACTATTGGGTTCAAAAACGCAATGATGAGAAATGAAATAGTGAGGTGCATCTAAGCGGGCATTTAGAACTAGATTCATATGTCCACAATCTTCATATTCCTTCATAAAAGCGACATGTGATTTGAGATTGTTGTCTCGAGCAAACCTTCTCTCCTGAGATGCAAATCTTTTAAGAGCCATATTTCGAGAGAGGCCTAAATTGTCAGACGATTCTTTGAAGGGCAATTTAACAACAATCTTACCAGAAGCTTCACGATGAACTGTATTATTAAAAAAGGTTTAACAATCAACTTGCTCTGGAGTCAAAACAGTTGGACCAGATTCAACTACTTCGATTTCCCACAAACCTTGTAATTTTAAATCGACCTCTTCTTCTATCGAAAGCATACAAGAAGAACTAGAACTTTTGGAATGATTTGAATTATAACGACCAGCAACTATCCATCCAAAAAGTGTTTTTTGTAATTTGGACAAATTAGGACCAAGTTTTATTTGACCAATCGATAAAATATCGATGAAAGTTTCAGTACCAATAACTAAATCGATTCGTTTTGATTTAAAAAAGTTTTCATCAGCAAGCTGGGTATTTGGCGGCAAATTCCACGACGAGACATCTAATTCTGAATCAGGTTGATACGAAATGTGAGGGGTCACACAAAACGAAAGAGATACTTCAAAATCAGTAAAACGAGATTTAACATTTATGGACGATCTATATTTGCTTTTGCTATGCGTGTTTCCTATACCAGTAGATTGTTTTTTGCGAGACAAATGTAATTTTTGCGAAAATTCATTAGTAATGAAATTCAATTGAGAGCAAGAATCCAACAAAGCGCGTTCCAATTGATAGCAACCATTAGCATCACGTACGAGAACCATGGCAGTAGCAAGAAGCACCTGTTCCGGCGAGGATTTTTTCATATAGGCACGGGATTTTCATTCAAGGCAGCACGAGATGTAGATGGTTCAGCTAACCTAGAATCTGGCAAACTATGATGCGAGCGAGAACAAAATTTGCACTTAAATGTTGAGGAACAGTTAGACAGATAGACAATTAAGGCAGAGACCTAATCATTTTGCATTTTCAAAACGTTGACCGACATTCATATCTTTAAAACGAGAACAGCGACTAATGGTGTGATCATCTTTAGAGCAAAGTGTGCAAACGCGTTTTGAAACCGTGAAACTATAGCCAGGTTTAGAATATTTATTTTTGGACTTACCAGAATTGTGATTTTCGGGCTTACGAAAGTTCACATGTGAATGGCTAGTATCGACGGACTCCAAAAATTGACAACGCCTTTCAAGAACCTTGGAGCAATCATCCCATGATGGCAATTTGGTGAAGTCCAAAGAATCTTTACACTTCCTATTAGTGTCATCATTAACTTTTTCCATCACTATATAAATTAGCGTAGAATTAGCAATGTCGCTAGGAGAGCCAAGAGATAATAACGAGCTATAAAGAGCAGAAACATTATCAACGAGACTACGTAATTGTGCACTATTGTATTTGGAAATGGCTGGTAGTTCAAAGAGTGTGGTTATGTTTTCCATAAAAAGGAGCGAGTTATAGTCGTAACGATTTTTGAGCCTTTCTATTGCTTTAAGGTAATTTTCATTTGTAATTTGGAAAGCCTTGGTTAAATTTTTCAATATTCGATAGGCCATATTCACGATCAACAACTTGATTAAACGACGTTATAAAATGTTTGTACTCACTGTACTTACCACTAAATGTGGGCAATTTGAGCTAGGGCAATTTATGGTTGGCAACAGGGAAACAAATTGTAGAATCCTTGTGTTATGCACATCCTCACCAAGCTGCATTTGTATATTCATTTTCGCTGCGATGTACAAATCCTCAATTTCGTGCCAACCGTTGTTCTCTGAGTCATATTTTTCAAATTGTGTTTGATACGTTAATATTTGTTTAAAATATGACTCCAAAATCACCAATCGGCACTTTAATTCAGCTGAGGAGAGTGTGCTTCCTTCACCTCTTACATTGGCTTCAATTTGGTTCTTTATACGGGTAATACTTTTCTTCGTATTAGCCCGTTGCTGCTTCATTTCTTCCATCGACATCGTATTTTTTTAACACGAACCACAAAAGCACAATTTCTTTTTTGAAAAATTAACCACAAAATGTCCAAAAACAAGTTTTATTAAAATGGCGACACGACTTTTTTTTAAGCACTGCACACGTATAGTGTAAGATTTTTTAACGAGAATGATTTCCAACGAAAAGTCTTTAGAATTTTCCATGGACCGCACAACGAAAAATTAAGAAAAAAAGTTCTAATTTACTCGTGCCCTACTTTGGACGCCAAAATGTGCGATAAGGAGCTTTTTCCTTACCGGCGGAAATATAAAGCAAATCAGTTTCTTTGATTTGTTATTTATATTGCCACTGAAACGTTCGTTGGGCCGAGTAATTATTCTTAAGAACATGCGACCGTGAAACACGAGATAAAAAAACAAGAGATGTTGCCTCTTTGATTTCAACTATAACAATAAACTCTTTATTTTCAAATTCTTTAACTAAGTAAACATACGATCAAGTAAATAAATAAGGGCTACTGTGTTGTTGTTGTTATTCTATGTTGAGAGACAAATAAAAGAAATTCACCACTAGTAATGTACATATATGCAAAAAACAAACAATAAATAAAATATGTACCTATACTGAATTTTTGTTTACAACAACAAAACAAATACAAAACAAAATAAGAAATAAAATATAACCTAACGGTTAATAACCAAAATAAGTTATAGTGGACCATAGAAAAAAAATTTACATCCAATTACAGTGGGATGAGTGGCTCAAAAATATAAATAATTTAAATACAATAAAAAATGCAAAATAAAATAGAAATAAATATAAAATAAAACAATGAATTTAACAACATATTAATAAGTATTATACCTAACAAGAACTAAATTTAGAATCAGAAATATTAATTTTTAATTCCTTTGCAAAATGAGGTGATACATTTTTTTTAATTAATAATGTGCATTCTGTCCTTTTTTTTTTTTTTTTTTTTTTTTTGTATCTTCAAAATGACACTTGTACAATTCAGTCATATGGTCTACAGAATTGTAGGATGTATGTTTGCAAGTAAAAAGAGCTAATTCGACTCAACATAGAAGAAGTTTGTGTAATAAAGAAACAAGAGTAAAAACATTAAAATAAAAGTGTTGTTATTTTATGCAAGAACCTGGGACACGATTGAGTTTACCCCAGCTATAAACCCGGGTAACCAGAGGTTCCTTACAAACTAAGTAAAAAATTTTATATTTAAATTAGAAACCTTCTATTCTATAAAAATAATTTTCTCCAGAAAACCCCTTTTATATCAAAAATAAATTTCTAAAAAAAATTTATAAAGAAAAAAACACTTTTTAGTTTTCTAACTGAGGTTTTAACAAATTTTATATTGGCATTAAATTTTTTTTAATTTTTTGTAGGAATTTTCATAATTTATTTTAGTGTATCTAAACAGAGAGATCTTTGCACATTTTTAACTTTAGCTGAGGTTGAAGAAGCTAATTCTGAAGCGATTGCTAGAGTTGTCTTTGAAGAACTAAATAAATTCAAACTTGAAATAAAAAATATGGCGGGTATTGGAATGAATAACGCAAATGTTATGGTGGGCAATAAAAAGAGTGTTTACACAGAGCTCTAGAATTTTAATTGTTTTAATTAAATGCATGTGTCATTCTATTCAATTAGCAATCACCTATTGTATGCCAGATCACCTTGAATTTTTAGTTAACGAAACCTATAATTGGTTTGCGAGAAGCTACGTCCGCCAACAAAGCTACAAGCTTACCATCAGTTCGGAATCTGTTGAATTTCGATTCGTCTGACCATATAACACGTTTCCAGTCGTCTTCAGTGAAACTCAGGTGTTCTCGTGCAAACTTTAGTCGCGTATTAACATTTTTTACGGATAGTGCAGGTTTTGTTTACTGCAGAAATATACCCAATGTTGCGGAGAGATCTTCTTGCAGTCCATCGGCTAACAGGTTTTCCAATTGCCAAAGCTGCATTTCCCGGAGTCGAGCACATCTTTTTTTATGTGTATCATCATAAGGCGTGCGACAGCATCTGTCAAAAGCGTTTTACGTCCTCTGACCTTAACGTTAGATTTTACATTGCGTCTTTTATGAACTCTCATCACAAGTGACAGCAATTTTTCGAGAAGATAATCCATTTTCAGTCATTGAAACAATCTTGTCTTCAACTTCGTGAGAAATTTTTTCATTTTGTTTAAATTTTATTCATTAAAATGTTTTTTATATTATTTATTATTTAATATTATGATATAATACTTTTTTTGTATTTAAAATTAATTGAAGTCGATTTAACAAGAAATAACTGAAAAAAAATTTTGTTATCTTTATTATTACACTTTTTATGCATTCCGAAGTACAAGAATTACATCTATGTACTCATTAATGCTCCCCACTGTATATATATATATATATTAGATAAGGATTATTTGTTATTAATTTTTGTTTACAAAAATTTAAAATATTAGAATAATTTAAAGAAAACAAGTTTTTTATTTGAAAATGTATACAAAAATACTCCTTTAAGAAATCAGAAATTGATTTTTTTCCCACCTAATTTCCTAATAACTCCGTAACTTCTGAGCAGTTAAAAACAACATTATGTTGATTATGATAACTTGAAGATAATTTTAGTCCATATCTATTGGATTTTTATTCATATAAATTGGACAAACCGTTCTCATATCATACGCACAGAAAAACATGGTTGCGGCATTGCCACTACAACAATATTATATTCTCATTGTTAATTTGCACTAATTTTAATAATATTGTGTTCCTCATAAGAATGTTTTTGTTTCAGTTTTGTCATTCCATGTTTACATTCAATAAAAATTTTAATATAGTTGCTTACATAAATCTTATGTTTTTGAATATTTTTAACAGAAACAAAATTTTAATAATATGAAAAAAATATAATTATTTCACAACTATTAAATATAACCAATATTTTTCCTGTTCTTAAACCATATCTTGTTTTTAAACCATATTAATATTATTATTCCCATGACAATAGAATGTTAAAAATAATTATAACACGTACTTTTTTACAAATATGGTTGAAAAGCACATAACTTGTTTGTTTTTGAATATATTTTGTTTTTAACGTTTGTTTTCTAACTTTTTCACAATTCTCATTTAATTTATACATGAATAAATATACATAAATAGACAAGGTTTTGTTGTACTTGGTGTGATTCAAGCTGTATAAGATATTGATAACAATTAGTGAATAAAAGTATCTTGTATTATTATCTTGCACAACATATGTAAATAAAATCAATAATGATTAATCGATCATATTAAGATTAATATAAAACATGTTATGAGTAATTTTGAAAATATTATAAATCTTTTTATGGTAAATAACATGATGAAGCTGAATCATAATATGAGAAAATCGGAGCACAATTTTATAAAGCTGGATCACAACATTATAAAATATTTAAATACAAGATGCAAAAACTCGGTCATAATATGAAAAGTTAGATAATTTTATGATTATAATGTTCATATTTATTATTATTTATGACCACATAATCCAATCATAATATACTGTTCTTCGATTATGGTTGGCGCAATCATATTTTTCCTCTGGGTGCAGCCATGCTCATAAAAGAGTCAGTTTGTGATAAAAAAAAAACTGAAAACTAATTATTATTAGGCACGTCAAATTCCATCTAGTCTACTAATTTTTATTTGAAGGAGGATTTCTTTGCCGACCAGTTTTATCAATTCATTTTAACAGCATATAATATGAATAAGATACCAACAAATCTATATTCTTCCCTCCATCAAATTTGTGAGGCTTTAAGTTTCTACTTTACAGTTTTTATTTTTCTCTTTTGAAATTTATATTTACTTCTTTTCTTTCAATATAATCAAAAAAAAAATTAACATGTTGGAATTGAAAATTACGTTTTCAAAAAATTTTCGAATTATCTTTGATTTTTTTTTTAATCACTTAGAAAAATTTTTTCATTTGAATTTTAAACATAAATTTTGTGCGTAAATAAAAATTAAAAAAAATTGAAAAGATAGAAAATGAACATCAAAAGCTTAACTTTTTTGTAAAGATATTCAATTTAACCATTTTCCTATCTAAATCTTCTTTAAGACTGTGTAAATATTGCTGTTGGTAAGAACAATAGATTTCTTGAAATTTAATTTATTTATTAACGGAATTGTGTTTCTTTTTGTTATTCGTAGATGCTCTTGTATATTTTAAACCAGGTCCTATGTCCTTAAACTACACAAGGACTTGGGAAGCGTTTTATTTGTAGCTGAAATTGTATTCCAGAAATCTTAGTTTTGTGGAAAGAGTATATTTGAATATATCTGGAAAGGAGAATAGAAACCAACGAATTACAATTAATTTTACCTAAATTCATTCTTATATATTTTTTTAATTTCATTTATTGTTTGCCAATTATTTTCTTTTTTTTTTATATTGTTTAATGTTAATATAAATTTGTTTGTGGAATTTTTTTTTTAAATTCCAATTTCATGTAGTAAATTTTGTTTTGCTGTTAAATTTTGAAATTCTATATACATTTTTTTATTAACATTACACTATACATTGAGTGAACATTTTAAATTAAATCATAGACCTTGAACGACTCAAAATCCGATAGACAACAGGCCTCTCAGGCCTCAGGATAGTCTTCGTTGGATGCTAAATTTGGTGAGTTACATTTGTTTCTTAAATAAAATTTTTCACTCTTCCTAAAACACCTTAACACAATTTTCATATTTCATTTTAATAACATGACTTCTTGCTAAGTAAACAAAATTTAAATGTTAACATCTTTATTGTTGTAATGTTAATTTCAACAATGTAATGTTAAACTGTTGCATGTTAGCATACCATTATTTTTTTAATTAACATAATAAAATTTCTGTTAAGTTTGTTTACATATTGAAGTCATATGTTATTAACATTTGTAACTTTTAACACAAATGCAATTTTAACATAGTTGTAGAATATGTTATACGCATTTTCAAATTGTAACATAAACGCAATTTTAATTTAAACGTTTTTATATGTTATTAGCATTATTAAATTTGCGTCATCCTAAAGTTATGCTACAATAAATTTTGAATTTTCTTTATTTACTAAAACGTTAATAACATAAGTTATAAATTCACATCTAGTTTTTTTTTGGTATTGTTCGTTTTAACATAACGACCTTGAGTAGTATCATAATGTTATTCACATGGAGGGGAAGTTTACATTTAAACAAATTGAATATACTATGTTAAATTACTTTGATTTGATTTAAATCTAATGAAATTACAATTTTTTTATATTTTAGTAACTATAAATAATTAATTATATTTGATTTTATCATTTAACACAATGTTATTTAATAAACACAGTGTTAATTATAAGATAAACATAAACTCTACTTGCAATATGATTTGCTAAATTAAATCTCATTTGATTTTCACGAAAACTTAAGAACTATTAGTATGTAGATAATTTAGGACTATCTAAAATTTTAACCCCGGGTAGCATGGAATGGGTGGATATAGCATTCAGGAGGGGAAATAACAGCTTTACCTCTTCCACTGAGCTTTAATATATCTATTTTGTTTCCTTCTTTTATTATTATTATTATTTTTTTTTTGTTTGTTTTATTGTTATCCACCCCAACTTTTCCTGAGCACGGCCGGTATTAAATGCAGCACAGCCCTTTAGAATGAAGGCTCTACGGGCAGGTTCGTTACAAATTCGAAAATCAAAGCATTTTTGACTGGAATAAATAAATTTTACAAAATATTTTTTAATAAACTTTCAATAAATTAATAACTGTATTATAAAGAAAGTACCAACAAAATAATTAGTACCTAATAAAACTGACATACACAATCATATATCATTCAATAGGTATTTGGACTTTTAAATAGTATTAATATAATTTAAATCGCATATGTATTAACAAAGACATTCTGAAAAATATATCAAAACTTTAAAGAACCATAACTCATAAACTAAGAGCGAGCGGTTAAATTTGTTTATATTTCTTTAATCACATTAAAAGTACTACTGAATCATTATAAAAATTGTTTAAAAATCAAGTGGGCCGATGATCTTAATTTACGACAAAATAAACTCAATTGGAAAAATTACTCATAAAGTTATATGCATTGTTTTATTTTTGATTAAATTTTTTATTACTTAATACATTCTTAATTTTTTTTTTTATCTATGATCAAAACTATATTACTTACATTACATACATATATATATATATATATATAAAATATGTTTCTTTTCACACAAAAATTTTATTTCACCAATACTGGTTAAATTTCAAACGAATTTCGAAGTAAAAGTTTAAACTTTTTATAGTTTTTTTTCTCTCTCTCTGTCTTTCTCTCTACCTATTACAATACAAAATCAGATTTAAACAAGAAAAATCGGCGTGTGTGAAAATTCCGTGAAATCGTCATTTTTTAAACAAAAATTGTCAAATCGCACTTTGGAATTTTTACAATAAAAAATCGTCAAAATGCAGATAAATCGACAAATCAGGCAACAGTGTTGACATATCATCCCTTGTTTAAACACGTTTTACGTACAACACAATAACATCAAACAAGTTCGTTCAAGCTTCGTGTGCAAATAAATTATCAAAGAAGTTATGTGGTGTGGTTTGAAGACTTATCAACACGCAGAACACGACAAAACCCACCAACCAACAAAAACAGACCATAGAAAAATATTTCTCAGATACGAAAATTAATAAAACCAAATAAAGCTAAAAATAAACAAAACATCAAATAAAACCAAAACAAACACATGCCGAGAACTTTAATAATAAACAGCTGATTTTTAGTTGATTGTCAGTAGTATATCGATGACTTTCTGCTAGAGAACTACACGCTATAATCAAATAAATATTTAAACGCCGACATAGATTTATTAAGTATCAAGAACAGATACAACAACAATTCATACGCTAGCGAACAATCACAACAAACGCTATTGTTAATCATAATTAATTTAATTACATTGTGTAGTGAATTTTTAAATTAGTGTGTTTTTTATTTTTATTTATTTTATTTCTTTGGAAACTTTTCAATGTCAAAGAACGAAACTTTAATACAATTTACAAATTGTCGCCTGGTGCGAAATCATCAATTGATTAGAGATGACTTGTGGATACGAAATGGGCATATTGTAAATCCGGAACCAATATTCTTTGATGAAAAAGTACTGGCTCATAAGAAATACGATTGTAAAAATGCGATAATTGCAGCCGGGTACATTGACCTTCAGATAAATGGTAAACAGATTGTTTAAAATTTGCCTTTTGTTGTTTTTAGTTGTACATTTTAAAACTGTTTTTCTTTTTGTAACTTTTTTAATAATATTTTGCGCTTCTCTTGAATGACACGCAAATGTTTATGCGCAGTGTTGTCAACTCACTAATTTAAATGTTGTGTTTAATTTTGACTTATTTTTGGGTTAATACGAGAAATAAAATTAATTTAGATATTCGTGATCATAGATTAATAATTATGTAGATAGTTATCTATGAGAAAAAACCTAATTCATGCAACAACAAAATGCATGTAGTCACATATATTTTGGTTTAGTAAGCAAAATAGTTTTTTTTTTTTTTTGAAAATTTTGTATGAAGTGCCTTTCATATAAACTTCTGGTTGTATTTTATGTTAATGATTTTATTAAAGTTTTTAGGAGCATGCAAATTGAAATGTTTAATAAATAAGATTATAATTTTTTTTTAAATCACATGAAATCCAAAATAAATATTTCTGAAGAAGTGCGATTCAAAACGAACTTTTGGAAATTTAAACATAAAATGATAGTAAAGTATATTTATTACTAAAGTACACTCTAAGAGCAGAATATTTTAATCATAGAAATTATCCAATATGTAGGATTTAAAACTATCAAAAATGTAGAAACATGTAAAACTATGACCTTTTTGATTAAAATTCGAAATATGCAGACCTGTATGGAAATTAATGTTATACTGCATACCTACCTATAATAGGATAGATCTTTTAAGATTTTTTTAAATTAATTTTATATTAGATCTTTTATTCCCTACATCACCATAGGTGGGGAGGGTATTATGCATTTGTGCTGATGTTTATAACACCCAAAAATATTGGTCTAACACCCAACTTAATGTATACCAATCGACTTAGAATCTCTTCCTGAGTCAAACTACAGGTCGCAATTTTAAAAATAATTTAATGAACTTTGGAACATATGTACCTTATGGTCCAAGGATGAGGCCTATTGAAATTGGTTATGATCAGTCTATTATTTCACGTATTCCACATACAAATGTCCTCCCGGATTAGTAGTTTAACGATCATAAATGACTTAAATATATCAGTATTTTAATAAAAATTTATCACATATAAATTATATATAAGCATAAATCAAGAAGATCGGTTTATAATTGACCATTGCTTCCATATAAACCCCTCTTCAGAAAAGCAGTTTAACGTGCATAAATCCTATAGAAATTTTAGTATCAAGTTAATATTTAACATGTATAAGTATTATGTCAGTAGAAATTAAATTAAATTAAATTAAATAGCCAAATTTTATAAAGATCGGCCCATAATTGCCCACACTCCCATATAAGGCCTACTTCCGGGAATCACGCTAAAGTGCATAAATAACATAATATATGCTTACGTATATTTCATAGAAATATAAACTATGCTTCGTACAAGTATTAGCCCACAATTGGCCACAGGTTCCATAAAAGACCCCTCCTCAAATTTTGATACACATACACAATGGTGTAGGGTATAATATGGTCGGGCATGACCGACTACTTGTTTTTATTTAGAAATTTACAACAAGTATTAAAATCTTAACCTAAAGTAGAAGGATTGATTTTTCTTGTTCGTAGCAATACTGCCAGTTCAAAAGAGAAAAACGAATAAAAAGTAACGAGAAAAATACCAGTGAGTGTGAAGAGAAATAACAAAAAAAAAAACATGAAAACAGAAAACGTGATTTTTTCTCAATCCCTCTTTCAACTCTACCCCGCTCGTTAACAAACAAAAAAAAAACATGATTTAAAATCATGTTTTTAAATCATCGTCTGAACGTAGCCTTAATTTTATTTTGTTTTTTCTCGTTACGAAGAGAGACAACCTATTCTACAAATTTATAAACCAAGAACAAATTATATTAATCACAAATATCCCAATTTGTAAAAATATATCTAAATGTATTGTAATTATCAGGGCAACCAAAAATATACTCTAACACTAATCATGCTAAAAAATATTTTCTTTTTGCACTTAATGACGTTCAAATTGTGTCAGGAAATTACAAAATTTCTATAAATTTTTAAGATGAAAGTTATTACCAAATCGAATTTGATTTTATTTTAACAGTAAAAAAGAAAATTTCACTAATGGTAAATTCTGTAAATTAAATATAGAAGTCAGATCTCCGAATGCAAGTTCTTAGTTATTGCTATCCGATTATGAAACAGGCTTCCAAACAGATTACAAACCATATGCAATGTAAAAATATTTAAAACCCAAATAACAAAATTTTTGTCAATATAACACAAAAACAAACTATTGTAATGTTTAAAATGTCATTGTATTTAACTTTTAGTCAGGTTATTGAAATGTTTTTATGTTTTATGTTATATGTTGTATTTTATGTAACTTATTAATTTTACATTATGTATGTATTAGTTAATTACTTTAATCAACTTTTTATAACTACATATTATCCCTAATTTCAAAGATGTATATCTTGTTGTATGGGAAAAATAATGAAATAAAAATAAATAAATAAATAAGTTTACATTTTAAGCACATATTTAAATGTAAATATTTATTATGAACATTTGGTTCAGGAGCTTATCTTATCACACAAAATGTCGATGACTTTATTCTATTGAATGTCTTCTACTTATAACACTGTGCAACAAGAAAAAATTGCCTCAATAAGTCCAACGTGAAATGAAAGTATACTAGTAATCTAACAAACCCTCCAAAGGATTAAGCAAACTTCGAATTTTCATTTTATGGACTATTGAAGTTAGAATTTTTTTTTTTTTTTTTTGATAATTTTGAAAATAAAATAAAAATATTACAATTACACAGGTTAATAAAGGTCAATTTGGATACATGTTATTATGAAGTACTACGTTTATAAATAACTTTTTTGAATTGACTCTGGTTAAAACGCTATTTGTAAAATTGATTAACCATATCATATCTCGAAAACGATTTGCCTGATTTGGTTCAATAAGAATTATTTTTTGATTCACTCAACTGTTATAAGGATATTAAACCTATTTTTTGAAAGACATTAAATCTACTGTGTGAAATGAAATCTGTAAAATATTGACAAATTTAATTTTTATTATAAAACAAATTCAAATAATTGTGTAAACATAACAATAAAAACTGAAATTGAAAAATATACTGGTATGTGATGGAAATTGATTTCGAAAACGAAACGCATTTAAATCGAAAAAATGAGTGATGTATTTATTTTTCGTTTTCTTTATTGATGAAAATTACAGTAAACTCATTTTTTTTATCAGATTTTATTATAAAATTGTAAGTGTTCCACAAATTTGATTATCCTTGGTTTTGAATAGCGCTGTATTTTGTAAAGGAAAAATAAAGCATTGTTCCAAATATTCTTCTTAAAATCGATCGAAATTCATACAACTTTTCAAACCGTTCGATTTGAAAACTATCGATTTCCATCCTGATAAAACGCTTTGGCCACATTTTGTGTTCAAGTGTATATTAAATAATCAATATTAAGCATTTTAAATAATGTATTGTATTTGAAATCTAAATGTAAATTTTCTGAATATTTTTTGTTATTGAAATATTTTTTAATATGTTTTAAACGTCAAAAATTTATGTACGTTTGTCAAAAATTCTATTAACCTTATAAGCTAGTAAAATTTTATTCACCTGATATCAATAAAAAATTTACTAACAAACATATTTTTATATTGTTACACACAGGCCCTTATTGAATTATTTCAAATAAAATAACAAATATTTATGAAATATATGTTTTCTTCTAGTTTTAGTAACATTTGCTCCCAAATGCACTTTAGTGAGCGATGCCATTTTTTCAACAGTACACGAATTCAAATGCAAAAGAAAGTATTCGAAATGTTGTTTATTTATCTATTTCCGATAACTATATTAATTTTCTTGTTTTTAGGGCAACAATTACATGTATTTTAAATAATTTTATATAATTTTATTGTGATTTTGTGTAAATAGAGGACGCAAAAAAAAAAAAAAGAAACTTCAATTGAAGCCAAAAACTTGATAATTAATCATTTTTAGCAAGGAAAATCGGAAAACCAAATTGAAGAAAATGCTTAACATCCCAATACATTATAAAGAATAAAAAAATAAGATTTATAAAAGTTGGTTGAACGTAAAATTTTACGTAAAGTGAAACAAAATCACAAACTAAATGCTCGATGCATGGCTAAAGATAGTGAAAAATACTTGAGAATATGCGTTCCATTATATAAATTTAAAGATATTAAAAAAAATACATAATTTTAGAGCCAGGTCTGATATAAAGAAGCTCCAACATCTCAAAAATGATATAAAACTGATATTAGAATTTGTGGAAAAAAATTTCGTAAGGATGAAATTTTTGCAATTGGGATCAAGCAAAATCACTTTGTATACAATATGAATGTCCCAGTCTATCGAAAGCTATATACCAAGCCAGAAGATAGAAATTAGGTAGCTATCGTAAAGTACGTTGGTTGAAGTGTTATGGTTAGGGTGTGGACTAGGTGACAGGGTGTGGACTAGGTGTTTTAATATTTATGGATGGAATAATGGATGATTGGTATTACATAGACATTATAAAATAAAATTTACCTGAAAGTGCTGAGAAATTAAGAATTTCCGACTACAAATATAAGGCACAGCTTTCTCTATAACTGTTCGAAAATAATAGAAAATTAATTATAATCACCAGATATAAATCTAAATGAACATTTGTGGAGTTTTTAATTAAAAAATATAAATGTCAGAATTTCACGAATAAAAATGGTATTAAATTGATATTGTAAGTGCAATGTAACAAATTCGATTCTGAATACAAAAAAATCCTTGTCCACTCTATATCGAAACGTTTAAAAGAAGTTATAAAGTGGAAATAAAAAGCAACGTGTTATTAAAAAAAATTAATTTTTGTGATTTTTCGAATAATAAAGTATGATGTCGAATACTTTTTTTACCGTGAACTTTAGAATTGAAATCTTTATATTCTAATAAACCTTAAACCATTTTTTTATTTAAAATTTTCTGAGAAAATTTCATTATTTTTTTTAACAATTCAATTAGCATCGCTCATGGCGAATAATTTGTATGAGAAATTAATTTTCTTGGCCAAAATTAAATATTTGTGACATTTTCTTTTTAAGTTTCTATTATCATAATTTAATTTTAAACACTTTAAAATGACATAAAAGTAATTTTGTTTTTATTGTTACTTATTTGTCGCTATATTACCACATATCAAATATTAGTTTATTGAGCTAGTCTTAAATATGTATAAAAATACATATTTTTCAACACTTTTTATTAATTAATTATTAAGAGCATGAGTGAAAAGGTAGAAATGTTCCAATGTAAAAAACATTTTTTCTATTGTGAGAAAAATTTGAAAGATTGCAATGTATTTGAATTTGAATTATGTCTTTGTATTTGAAAATGAATGTTATTTTTTGTAAATATTTATTCAATTGAAATTCTTCTATAAATTCTAGAACATAAAAAATCACATTTGTCAAAATTTTTACGACCCCATGAGCTAGTAAAATTTTATTCACGTCATAACTATCAAAAATGTACTAACGAGAATACTTTTCTATCGTTTCACACAGGTCTTAAATACATTTTTAGGATAAGTACTTTTATAATCGAATACGGAAATGGTAAAAACTAGTTGGCATCATGGGGAAAAACTGTATCTTTCACGCAACCCTGAGCAAAGAGTGGTATTTGGACCATATTTTCAATATTGTCTGGTTTTGCGATTTTTTTTGCGTTTTTCGAGAAAATTAATTTTTTTCCGAATAAGTTTGCACTGGTCTAACCAAAGAATGAAGATATAAATATAGCAATTAAACTGACAAGTGTCGGTGTAAATTAATTACTGCCAAAGCTAAATGTAGGCCTTTGGGTGGAGTTAAAAGTGAAACATGGGCAAACTTCCTTTGGAATGACTTTTTAACCAAAAAAGTAAAACTTTACTTCTGAAGCACATTGGGGTATAATTGTGTTGCAATAATTAGCTCATTAATACATCGAAAAATGATTTCTGAATTTAAAAGTTTTTTTAGCGTAAACTTCTGTCCGGCCACTATCCACTGGACATTATTTTTGTGAATCTGTATATCACAGTTTTAAAGATAACTTTATGAAATTTGCTTAAGTACTATTTTTGAACCAATAACGTAACAATAAATTTGGTTAAAATAAAATCATTATTTCACTCAGCAACCATATCCAAATTATCCCGAAAATAGGTCAAATGCTCATAAATATCTTAAATATATCCGTATTTAAATAAAATTCCTTATAGATGAGTTTTGTCTAAACAAAAATCCTATAACAAATTTTCATGAAGATCGGTCCAAAATTGATCGTACCTCCCATAGAGGAACCCCTCCCAGAATTAATTTTCGTTCGTAATTCCTATATAAATGATCGCATAAATATAAAATTTAGTAAAAATGAGTCTTATTTAGGTATTAATATTACCTAATATCCTAATTTCAGAAGGATCGGTCCATGACCATAGCTTCCATATAGATTCCGTATCACGTTAGCACAAATTCACAATTACGTTTGCGAATTAAAAAATTATCTTCTTAAATAATTAAATTAATAAAATTGTTTTTAAAATTTTTATTACTTTAGTTTAGGTGTAAGTATTTAGTTTAAATGTTAAGAAAACAAGTATATTTACCTTGAAATTTTTTTGAAAATATTTTTTTTTCTTCCAAATCCTGGATTCTAGATTTTCATACCACATGTATTAAGTAAAAATAAAAAAAAAATATCCAAGTTCGTCTAAAAACTTTTTGAATTTCTATATAAAAGTAAAAAATGCCCGTTTTTAGACCGATTAAAAAAATATATTAATAATATTTCTACAATATTAACTTTAACAAAAAATACCTAAATATATTTCTATACACCTATGCGATTTTTCGAAATATGGTTCTTTTATGGGAACTATGGGCAATTATGAACAGATTTTTACCAAAATTATTTGTGTTCTCATTTTGTTTAATTTTGTACAAATGGACAGACATAGTTAAATCTATTCAGACATTGAGACTTATTTTCCTACCAATATTAATTTTCGTTTATTAATAAGCATGAACATTTGTTTTACATCCATATTACAGGGGGTTATGGTGTGGATTTTTCATTTGATACCGATACTGTCGAAGAAGGAATCAATAAAGTAGCCAAAGGTTTGATTACTAATGGTGTAACATCATTTTGTCCGACTCTCGTTACTTCGCCACCAGAAACTTATCGAAAAGTTATATCACGTATACCCAAAACAACTAATGGTGCTGGTATTTTAGGACTTCATTTGGAAGGACCTTTCATAAATACCCAAAAGAAAGGTGCACATCCGGAAAATTGTATACGAAACTTGGATGAGGTTGTATACCGACATCTCTTCTAAACAATATTTATATTTATTTATTTACTTTTTTTAATTTAGGGAATGAAAACTGTATTGGATACTTATGGTTCATTAGATAATGTAAAAATTCTAACTTTAGCACCGGAAAAGGATACCAGTGGACAGACAATTAGAACACTTACCAATATGGGTATAACGGTGGCATGTGGACATTCAATGGGTAGTTTAAAAGATGGCGAAAATGCTGTACAAAATGGAGCTTCATTAATAACACATCTTTTTAATGCAATGCTACCAGTATGTTACATAAATAATTTAGTTTTAATTGTTTATTTGCTAAAATAACTCACCTTAATAGTCTTGAGCATTATAATATGTATATATACACCATTTTTAGTTGTATTTAACAAATTTTTAATTATGTTTAAAAAATGTATAATTGTACTGCAGAAGCTTGTAATTATATTTCAGTAATTTCTTTTTGTAGTCAAAAATTTATAAATGTAATTTAGAAATTTCTATTTGTATTTCAACATATTCTAATTGTATTTCTGAAATTTCCAATTGTATTGCTGAACATTTCATATTTTTTTACTATAAAGAAATTCTTAAATATAACTAAAAATTTCTGAAATACAAACGCAAATTTCGAAAATACAATTTGAATAATTTTAAAGTACAAATGGAAATTTCTAAATTACGTTTAGAATTTTCTAAACTACAAATAGAAAATTCTGAAATACATATGGAAATATCAAAAATACAATTTTCTGAACTACAAATAGAAATTTGTAATTCAGAAATATAAACTGAAGTTTCTAAAATACTACTGGAAATGGTTTACTACTCGTAATACTTTTGCTTTGGTTTTTCTTCTTCTATAAACTACTTTTATGCACACAAGTATATAAACAACTTTTGTGAAAATTAAAAAATCATTGTTCTTTTTGGTTTTGATTATATTTTTCCCATTTTTTTTTTTTTTTTAATATTTTACCAATAGTTTCATCATCGTGATCCTGGTTTAGTTGGTCTCCTAGCGTCGAACGAAATACCTGAAGGAAAAACTGTTTACTTCGGCCTCATATCCGATGGTGTCCATACACATCCCACAGCTATGCGTATTGCCTATAGAACACATTCTGATGGTTTAATTTTGGTAACTGATGCTATATCAGCATTAGGACTAGAGGAGGGAATCCATCACATTGGTCAACTACGATTAGAAGTAAGAGATTCTAAAGCTTTTATTGCCGAAACTGATACACTTTGTGGTAGTATTGCTCCGATGGATGAGTGTGTACGGATTTTTAAAAAATCTACAGGTAAATTTTATTTTTATATCAAGACATTAGTATGTTAATCGAAAAGTTTTTTTAACTGAATCTCATTATATTTAAGGTTGTTCGGTTGTTTACGCGATTGAAGCTGCCACATTACATCCAGCTAAATGTATAAAAATGGAAAATTCTAAAGGTACACTTGATTTTGAAACTGATGCAGATTTTATATTATTAGATGATGATTTAAATGTTTTATCTACCTGGATAAGTGGAAAATGTGTCTATAGTACGGACGCCATAAAATTTTACTGATTTTTAATTATGTATTCCAATTTTCCCAAAATATTTTTGTGTTCAATTTTATTTAAATTTGTACACGCATTTGATGATACAATATCTAGACATACATATCGTTGCTATTCCGACAAAAACAGTTATGTGTAATCTGTTTTTGTTTTTTTTTTTTATTATTCAACCATCCAAAAGCATTTTTGACCGTCCATTGACCTACCAAACCATTATCAAAAATGTTTACTGGTTTTGAAGTTATTGCACAATATTGTGTCTGACTTTGTATGACTTTAGAAATTTAGAAATTAAATTTTATTTTTGCTGCTCTGAAAGGTGGTTCAAAAATACATAACTCTTTCTGTCGGAGCAATGACGATATGTTCATATAAATTGATAATAGAATAAAGTAAACGATTTTGAATTTTTACAATGATTCATTCCATTTAAAACCAACACGAGAAATTACAAAATTGAACCTTACCTCTTCAAATTTAATAATATTCGGCACAATCACTATACTTATTAGAACTAAGACATAATTTTTTCAGATAAATATCTGAGATATAGTCTTTTATAGTCTTTTTAAAAACTTTTAAAAAATATATGTTCATGCCGAAAATGTTTTCTATACCCGTGGTAAGTGGCATGCTGAGACTCGCAATAATTTATGAATTATTACAAAAATGTCATATTAAAGGCGAAATATTTATTTTAATTTTTATTGTTTCGTTTATAATTAAACAGAAAAATCGCCAAATGCTTCCACAAATTATCCAAATTTGATTTTAGTATGATTTCCGCTATAGTTCGCGATTTTAAATGCTTCTAAAATAAGATAAATTCTCTTATAAAAATACGAATATCTTCGAAAATATATACATATGTTGCAACGTTCAGTAATAAAACCACCTTTAAAATGATATCTATGATACATATTTTTAAATTATATATATATATATATATATATATATATATATATATATATATATATACATATATATATATATATATATATATATATATATATAATATATTAAATTTCGACAAGTAAGTGAATTTGAAAGGTTTTTAGTCATGAAGATGGATCGATAACACTAATCAGCGTCATTCTTCGGTTACTAGCTTGGTCATATAGCTCACAGAAAATTAACTTTCCTAAAGTGTTGGGGTATTTCTTAAATAATTTTTTTAGCTCTTCTGGAAAATTTTAAAACTATACATACTTAAGTTTTTTTTCTTTAAATTCAAAGACCACAGATTTTAAGTAATCCGCGTAAAAATGGTAAACAAAGCCAAAAATCGATTTTCGATTTTACGGTGAACTTTTTTTCAAAAAACAAAATTATTTTTTTTTTAAATTTGGAATGAATGGGTTAGCAGAAAAGTTATATGCATATATGTATAAGATTTAAAATGTTTAAAATAAGGTTGGCTACCGTTAGATCTAAAATACACCTACCGCTAAAAAATCCATTCGATTTGACTACCGTTGAAATATCGTTGCCGCTAAAATATCTTTGTTAAAATAGCTCAAAATACCTTTACCGATTGAATACCAATATCCATAAACGCTATAATACCATTACCGAAATAAAACAAATTAAATGCCATTGCCGTTATTACACAGTTAGAGAAAAATTAATTATTTTGAAAAAAAAAAAATAATAAATAAAAGTTGTAAGACCGACTTTTTAATACTTGAGTCCGTTTTATATTTTATGGCTGTAAACCAATATCTACGAAATTTCTGAAACTACCATTACCCCTAAAATACCATTACCGAAATAACTATGAATAGCGTGCAATGCTATCTCGAAATACCGATAACGCTAAAATACCGTTACCGAAATCTCTGAAAATACCGTTACCGCCAAAATACCCTTACCGAAATAATCCAAAATACCATTACGATTACCTTTTTACCTTTTTGAATCGGTTACCAACCTTAGTTTAAATATAATTATCAATCTAACCAAAACTTTTTATACAAATGTTAATTTCATTGCAAATGCTTCCACATTAAAAATTGTCAAAATTCTCAAAGTAAATAGAGTATAATAAATATTTAAAACACAATAATCGATTTCAGTAGAAAATAGTTAACATAAAATCAATTGCAAACAACCGATTTTTTATAAAAACAAGCTAATATAATAATTATTCATTACCAGTGAACATTAAAAGAAGTCAAAAAAGACTAAATGCCCCAAAACAGAAGGTCAGAGAAAAAGTTTTTTTTTAATTGGAAAAAAATTTATTTTCCCGTTCTCATTAGTTTTTTATGTAGGGGAAAGTGGGGTATTATGGCGTATGAGGTAATGAAGAAAATTGTTAATCTTTTTTCTAAGAAGGTTACTGGTAAATATTTGTCATTATTTTAAATTATATTATATTTGTAAATTATATTTCATCCACGAAATCTCCGATTTTATTGCTTTCCGAGCGCAAGCAAATAAAATGAACTAAAAAAACTTTTTTAAGTGCTGATGTTTCTGTGAAATATCAAGAGCATTTTTAAATCGATGAATACAAAATTTAAGACTTTATTTTATACATATTCAAACTGCAAAAAAGTTCTGTCCGAAAAACGTATGCTTTTTCAGATCTGTATTTGAAGTAAAATTGTGGAATTGAGGTAACGTAGTAACAATATTTTTGGATAAAGTGCGATGTATAATTTAACAAATTTTAATTGATTTCATCACCAATGATTTGAGCATACATCAGAAAATTTAATAAAACAGATAAAAAATTTGACGCTTTAGTAAAATCAATAGAACATACGAAAATTGGCAATAACTCAATAAACTCTAGAGCGATAAGACCAAAAATTCTCAGAACCAGAAAATCTGGATTTAAAAATCGCGCAAATAGTGGATGCTGCAAAAATACACGCTAGATATGATAAATCTCGTGCAAAAACTTCGCAAAAATTATAGCAATTTATTACACCAATGAATTAAACTATTTCATATACGAGAAAAAAACTGCATATTTTTCACATTTTACTTTATGATTTTCTATTATCTTTATCAGTTATTAGCTGTTTTCTGTTTTCATCATTATTTTGAATTTTGATATTCGAGTGTAAATATAAAAATCATTTACAAATATTTAACAAACCCTAAATATCTTTAAATATTTATTTTTAAAAATTTCCACTTTACCCCAACATTTCCCATTTTATAAAAAAAAAAAATTGATTTGAAAAGACGCAGAAAAATAATATCGAAATAAATAATTCTTATTAGTTTTATGCAAAATGTTAGACAATAATCCGTTCTATATAACAGTTCCACTGGAGGGTTCAAATGATTATTGGTTGGTATTTTATTGAAGTTAAATTATGATCTACTTTTCCCCAATCTCCCTTATATTTATACCCTTTACCACAGGTGTAAAGGGTACATATAGTTTGTCATTCCGTTTGTAATTTCCACAATTTTTCGTCGGAGAGCAAAAAAGTTTATATTTTCTGGATCCTTATATATATATATATATATATATATATATATATATATATATATATATATATATATATATATATATATATATATATATATATATCAAACAATCGGAAATCAAATCGGTTCATAAACAACCTGTTTTTTATTTAATGTCTGCTTCCCTTATAGTTGTTGCTTTCATGAGTACTGAATAACAACAATAAGCTAAGACATATTTGGTTTTTTCGACTTTTTGAAGCACCTATGTAAGCTAAAGACTTCATTCTTTCACAGAAAAATCTAAATAGATCCTCTATTACCCAAGTTATAGGCTCCTATATAAGCTATGGTGCTCATTCTTCCATAAATCGATCACAAATATTTTTTTCGAATTTCGGTTTTTTAAATCAGTCAAATCGGTCCATACATTTTCCTCCATACCCTTATTTATTAAATATAATATTTTCTTACATTTATAAAATATTTTTTCTGTACAGAAGTAATTCCAAAATATTAAATTTGTTATTTACTAGCGTTTTCCGGTGCGCTACCTCTCCCCATGGACTTATCCGTCCTGTATCAATTTTATCAATGCGATAGTTCCTTAGATATGTCATAATAAATATTTGCATAATATGGGCTGTATTACACCCCCGTTTCGATCTATTTTAAGGTAATAGGTTCATCCGTTTAAGAGTTTTAAAAAAAGTTGACGTAAAATATGGGCGTGGCATCCAACATAACTTATAATAAAAATAGGTTCAGCCGTGATTGATAAACCAAAAAAAAAACAAACGAATAAACAAACAAACTTAGGGGACCAGCAATGTTACCAATCCCCCTAGGGTTATACCCCTGATTCTCCCTTAAGCAGCCGATTCCCATGACGAAACCTATGACGTCAACAAGATCTGCGTACCGAACGTTACTCAGCCCGCCGAGGAACTGGCTACCCAGCCACTTCATCCTACGATGCTGCAATCGTGGACAATGGCACACAATGTGCTCAATAGACTCGGTCTCGTCGACGTCTCCGCACATTCTACAAAAATCGGAACTGCCAGAGTCCCATCTAGACCTCATCTTCCCTATCAAGCAGTGATCCGTTATGGCCTCTATCATGATCCTCAAGCTCTTTCTATTCATGCCCAGGAGAGTGTTAGTGCCTGCACGAGGGCCATATCGCCCTCGACACTTTGCAGTCTTCTCTATTCTCCCAAGCCGAATTGGTTCTGACCAAGATCCAATCATTGATCTTCCCATAGAAGAAACTTAGTGGAGGTTTTTAATTAAATCTTTTACTACTTAAACTTTTTTATCTAAGATCAAATCTATTTCACTTACTTACATATGTATATAAAACAACATTTTTCTTTTCAGACAAAAATTTAATTTCATCAATATTGGTTAAATTGCAAACGAATTTCGAAGTAAAAGTTTAAACTTCTTATGGACCTTTTTTCTATTTCTGTCTACTACAATATAAAATTAGATTTAAACAAGAAAAATTGGCGCGTGTGAACATTTCGTGAAATCGTGATTTTTTTAACAAAAAATGTCAAATCGCGCTTTGGAATTTTTACAACAAAAAATCGTCAAAATGTATTTGTGAGTTCTTACATTTTTAAGAGAATAAATTTATGCGTTTACACTGTAAGAATTATTTGTTACTTTCTTACAATTAAGAAAAATTAATAAACGAATTCGTTTGTACTTATGTAAATATAAAATAATAAATAATATAAAAACAACTATTTGATGTTACAATCAGCGTTACCAATTTATCACTTTTTGTATATAAATATATATATATATATATATATATATATATATATATATATATAGTAATTTGTAGTTTTGTGCTATAAAAACGTTATCAGTCTTTTTTCTAAAAACTAAAACTGAAACTAAAATTTGATGTTTTTAACGATGTTAACTTTAAAGAGTGTGTTTAGCAAAATAAACTATGTAAAAAACAATACAATTACAAACAGTTAACCTATCAAATAAAATTTTGGCAGTTAAGTAAACCATAATTCTTTTTTTACAAAAAATAATTATGATAAAATAACATTAATTTTTAAATATAATTTGCTATATAGTTGTGAACGTAACTTAATTGATATCGTGATCTAAAGTAAAACAAAATTTTAATTAATTTCGAATCTTCTTGAAAATTAAAATATTTATACATAATTAAACAACTTTTTATTCAGATGAAAACATCGTAATATGATATTATTGGTCGTTAACTTTTCAAAATTTAACCTAAAGTTAAAACTTATTATAGACAAAATGATTAATTTGTTTGAAAAGAATGTCATTTTATATATGTTTATGCTTTAACACTTGCTCAAAATTTGATAAGTTAACAGCTCAATGATGTTTTATTTTTTGAAATATTATTGTGAGTATTTTTAAATATTTTTTTTTTTTTTTTGAAGACAAAATTTTTAGATTTTTGCTAAATATTGGTTTTTGGGTAAAAGCCTGTTTATTTAATTAAAAATTTGTTTTTAATATTATTTGAATATAACTTATTTAGCTAAAAATTCGAATTTTAATACAAATTTGATTAGGTTCATTTAAAGATAAAATTTATTAAGCAATTTCATGAATGTAATATAAACTCAATAGTCCGGATTATTCGGTAATTTGGACGGCATTTGCATTCCATAACTATATAATTCGCATTAATAAATAAAAATTCCTTTCTTATTAAAATTTCAGTATAACTTGGAAAATACAATAATGATATAATTATTATGTAAGACTTGAGTAAAAAAAGTACAAACAAATTTGTCTTTTTTTATTTTTTTAGATAAAAAACTTAAAAGATGAAATGTTATTTAACGAAAAATTTGGTTCACATATTAAATAAAAGATTTATTTTAATAGTTTTTTTTTACCAAATTTGGAACAGAAAAAAAATAGCACCGATAATTCGAATAATTCGACAATTCCGATTAGGATCTGTAATAATTATTCAGATTCTCGAGTTTATTCTGTGTCTGGTTTTTAATGATAAATGGGCTTTTAAAAATCAAATATTTGGTAAAAGAAATATTTTAGATAGTCAAAATGTTAATATATATGTTATTTGAAATACGTATAACAGAATAATTCAGATAACACATATTTGGATACCTTATGATAAAATTAGAATTTTGAAATTCACTCACAAATTTTGTTTAATTACTAAAGAATAAATTTCAGAATGTGTTTTTATTATTTTCTTTAATGTTCTTTTAGCTTTAGCCCTGAAAATAAATAATATATCTATTTTTTTTTTTTTTTTTTTACAAATACAAACAGTTTCTGTTGTTATCAAATTTCTAGCACCGTTTTTATTTTTAGCACTTTGTAGCATTTTTCTTTACACATTCTTGCACTTTTCCTCACTTAGATTTTGAAAACACTCGTTACAATATTCCCAAAAATAACAAAAAACATTTTATTAAAAATAAAATATTTTCATAAATAAGAAAATTTACATAATACAAATTTAAAGATTCTTTGTATTAAATTTTGCTTTTATTTTTATCCTATATCATTGTACAAACAAATAAAAATGGACTGAAATTAATAAATATATATAAACAGTTTATTTTTTTGGTCAAATTTACTCAGTGCACCTCTTGTTTGAAAAACTGCGCTAAATACCTACTTTGTTGAAAGTTAACAAACGACTGAGTGAAATTTCTTGTTGCTCGTTTGTTATGAACTTCGTGTTATGAACGTGTAATTAGCCGATATTCTTCGAAGAAGAATAGTGCTAGGTGTTCATGTTCAGAAGAACGTGAACACCTAGCACTATTTTATACCCACCATAAAAAAGATGGGATATTGAGTTTGTCATTCCGTGTGCTCTAGGTCCATGTGAAATCTAAGATATTTTAACTAGTATATCACGTCACGGAATTCCCGTTTGCAATTTTTCGTGTCCCACTAAAAAAGAAACCCATTTGGAAATTTCATAATTGTGTGTTAAGGCATGGGATGCACTGTCTAATGACAGACTTATTATAAATTGGTTTGCTAAACACTTGAAAGATATATATGTCAGCACTGGAAACCAACAAGTGAAACCATCTTGTCATAAATTTATCAATAGTATTTACAATGTGCTGAATTTGTCTTCCAGAAATTTAAAAATATATATATATATATATATATATATATATATATATATATATATATATATATATATGAAAAATTCAAGAAATGGTGTAAAAGCTCCATTACGCTTCCGTAAATGTAAATGTAATGAATAAGCTGACACGTTTTGCTAATGAGAGTTATGTGCATAAGGGTACTTATGAACCTAAATGTAACGTACTGACCAAATCATAGCTGTAAGTACAGTGTTAACAACTTTTATTTTGATACACTAAATCAGCGTTAAAAATCGCTCTAAACAGTGAACTAATTTTAAAAATTTTTCTTTGCTAAAAAACTTGTTAAAATGTTTTCAAATAAACCGTAGTTAAAGTAATATATTTAGAATTAAAAATTGTTGTTATAAACGAATAAATGGAATTTTTTATAAAAACGGTTGATTTTATCTAGCGATTTTTAAACTAAAACATCATACATACATACATACATATCACTAATGTTGATGAATACAAAAAAATAAAGTACTTTTACGTTTTTTAGGTAATCATCCACTTACGTTCCGTTTACGGTAGAGTAATGGAGCCTTAAGAAGTGAATTTTGCAATTCACAAAGTATTTACATAAAATAATTTCTAAGGAGGAATGTATTGAAAATTTATTTTGTCTGTAATCTACAAGAAGGTCCAATCAGATAATGCTAACAAAGTTTAATAAAACGCACACAGTCCGGAGGTTTTCGGTAAAAATGCTCGTCAGCTGATATTTTTTTAATTGAATCAGCAGTCTTTATATATATGAAGTGACTCCCAAAATATATAAATTTCTCGAATTTGGTTTATAAAATCAATTTATAACAGCTTAACGTTTTTATTCTAAATACTGAAATAACTTTACTGAAATGTGTTCACAAAAAATTATTTTTTTTTTTTTTAATTTTGCAAAGAAAATTTGTTTAATTATTCAAGGCCTCATTTTGTAAAACGAAACGTTTTCAAACGGCAAAATATTTGTATGGAAAAAATTCATATTTAAAAAAATTTCACAGTATTCTTCATACAAATTTCAAACGTTTTAAAACGTTTCATTTTACAAAATGAGGCTTTTAATTTACTGAATTTAAATCGAAAATAATAAAAACTCTGAGTTGTAATAAACCAGTTTTATAACAGTTTGTGAACAATTCTGGAAGTCACTGTATGTATTATACTAATGGTCTACACAAAATGTTTAAATTAATTTAATAAATTTTAAAATTTTTAAGAAAATTTAAAAATGTATTAATTTTTAATCGAGTGGAATAATCAATAGGTTAGATTTTCATTTGTATTATATCCATTAATGATTAGATTCACATCTTATGTATGTCTCAAATGTTCAACTTAGATTGACTAACGATAACTAGTATTTTTAATCCGGTATCCCGGAATGTCGAAAATTTTGCACCGCTTTCCCGGGAAATCGAAGAGTCCGGGAAATTGCATTTCAACGCACACAGGACTTAAATTTTCAATCCAGTTTTTTGTGCATAATTTGCTTTCTTTTAAATATCAAAATCTTATTGCTCTGCAAGAGGCCTTTGATCCTGGAGCTAGGTTTTTCAATACATATTTGGTAGAATTTGTCGACGTCGAAGGAGCATTTGAATCCCTTCTTAAGTGTATTAGCATACTAATGTCAAATCCGATTTTTGAAGTTCCATCGCCTGATTCTTTGATAATGTTGAAAGAAGCCTTGGAGATGTATTCTCAAGCAATTGCGGCAAAATCAAGAAATGCTCTTTCAATGCTTATTTCACAAGGTTGTGGTATAATATCCTATTTTTTCCCAATAAATTTTTGTAGCTTGGTAGAATTGAATGCACTTTATCAAGTAACGCCTTTCTCAATTTTATATATTTATTTCTGCTGAGTTCCAATGCCAGCATAAGTGCAATTGCTTCTTCTTCAGAAAATTTAGAGGCCGAAGTGAAGTTGTCTTGCTTCCACTGACTGTTTATTTCTTTTTAATACTTCCTTAAAAGAATCTTTGACTTCAGTCTCGGAATGCATACATTTTCCGACAATCTATTTTGTTAGACTTCTCCTAGATCAGCAAACCGTTTAAGTGGGGACCCTGCTTTAGTGGCTTTAACTTCCACAGTGTTATCCAACCAGTTATTCTATTTTAATTGAAAGTCTCAGACACAATATTTTAAAGTTTTCATCTTTATTTTAAATAACGTAAATTTTTAACTTTATCCAGTTCGCTAGTAACAATTTTTGATTCCGAGAGCACCTCTATGAATTAGTGTTTTAACAGATTCGGGTGTAGTGTTCGAAAGAGTTTCCCAAAGGACACAGCATAGAACTTTATATTATAGTATTATTATTATGGCGGTAAAAATAGTGCAAATGAGTAATGTTCCAAATAATGCAAATGAGTAATTTATATATTCGGAAAAGTTATTGCTACTAAAGGAAGTCGCAATCAACAGGTTTGAAACTTGCCCAAATATACCTAAATATATAAACATTTCTTATAAAAAAACTAAATGCATACTAAATGCAATAAGCTATAATACACCAAATAGAATATAAAATACTTATAAGTTTTATTTATTAAAAAGTTGTTAAATACAATTTACCTACAATATCTATCTTCTTTTCACGAACTAAGTAGCAAATAAAAAACATTTTATTAAGGAAATCATAAAATTTCCTTACAATTACATCGTTTCTAAATATCTCAGTTATAAATACATATTAATTGAACAGTTCTTACACCTTTTATACATAATATCTGAACAAAAATGCAATAATAGATATACCCTTTATACATAAGGAGGCTAAAAATGGGATAAAAATTTATTTCAACATGAATATCTATTAAACTAAAAAAAGATCTATTAAACTAAAAAAAGATCATATCATTAATGAATTTTTGGCGATTAAAAAAAAAAATACGTAACCGAGATGACCAATCTTGGAGCGCTATTAACCCCCTGTACTCTTTCAAATCAACTCAAAAACCTCATCTCTGGCCATATGAAATTTTATTGAGATAACTACAATGGTTCACAAGTTACAGAATTATTTCCAGCAAAAAAAAACGTTTTGGAACCACTGTGGAATGTTCAGCATCCTTTTTAAGTTCTACACGATATGCGTGGATTTTTTTTATTTTTTAAACTATTTTCGGCTTAAACTATAGAAACTTTTAAAATCACTAAAAATCTATTTTAAAGAACCCTTAAAAAACAATAAAGTACAAAATCATTACGAAATAATTCTTAAGTATTTATGATTGAATTTGTATTTATGATTAAGTAATTTGTAAAATGGAATCATTCCTATTCGTGGAGTCGATAAATAAACAACAAATAAAAAACAAAATATATTTTTTTTTTATAAAAATAAAAAATCAAATTTATTTCTTATATACTCCAATCATAAGTGAAATCAATTTCAGCTCGATTTTTAATGTTTTATATCTTTGTTTGAAAAGTTGCTCATTGGTAGCACTAGTTAGCTTACTTACGGAATTGTAGTAATCCTTTTGTTAGTTTAAAGTGTTTTTATTTAGTGTTTAAAGTATATTTTATAAAAAGAGTTATTGATCCTATACTTCAATAGAATCTTACTTGTTTATTTTGTTTAAATATAATAAATAAGATATTTAATTTAAGCAAAAAAAGCTTAATTTTGCTAACCCCTTTTTTAGCCTTTCAAGATTAAATATTTCAAAAAACGAGTGCTAACTTTTAAAAATGGTTAACACCATTAAATTCAGCGTCGTCGATTTAGTTTTTATTCGATGGGTGCCCATCGAATAAAACTACAAAAAAAAATGAGTCCTATTTTCGTGCACGGTGTAATTATTTAATTAACATTTAATCTTTTAATCAGTAAATATGTAATTACAAACTACAAACACTCAAAAAATAAAAATACTTCATTTTATTTCTGCTTATACATTACTAAAAACGTCCATGCAGAGCATATTTTTTCAAATTTTTTCCACATATTTTTTCAACATATTTTTATACATATTTCACACGCATATATTCAAATTGTAAGCTTCGCAAGTTGTACATTTACTCGTACTCATTTACTTCGTAGTAAGAAATTCTCAAGCTGTCATATTTTTCGTAGTTCGCGCTGGTCATGTTGCATATTTTTTGTGTTATATATTTTTATGTTAAAACATACTTTGAGAAGAAAAATATGCAAACAAAATATTTTGAAGAACTAGAAAATTAATAATGTTTAACTACTAAATACAAAAACTAATGTAAAATATATTAATTTGTATTTTTTCATGGTAAAACTGCAAAAATATTTACATCGACACGTGCAAATATATATCCACATATTGAACAATATCCATAGGTTTTAACACACACCGGTCGTATCTCATTGATGTGCTCTCGAGAATAGCTGTGTTTGTTCTCTCCAAATATTGAAAAAATAAGTGGGAGTGTACTTTTAGAAAATCGGTTTCTTGTGTGAATAGAGTTTTTTTGGCTTTAACATAGCATTAATTGCAAAAATTTTAAGGACTTTTTGAAAATTTAGCGATTTTGCTGTAGTTTATTTTAATGATAAATTTTTTAATCTGTCAGAATAAATCAGTTTTTGGCGGAAAACGAGATACTTTTATCTGAACGCATTTTTCTTAGGCACATCCAAGGTTTGGCACACAAACTATCAAAATGTGACTTAATAGCAAGGTTTTGTCAAGATTTAACCTGAAATCAATTAGGAAGTTTGTAGAATTTATGGACAGAAATGTATTTTCGTAATCTCAATAATGATAATGTTTTAAAATCTTCTCTAAAATAGATTTTTAGTGATTTTAAAAGTTTCTATAGTTTAAGCCGAAAATAGTTTAAAAAATAAAAAAAATCCACGCATATCGTGTAGAACTTAAAAAGAATGCTGAACATTCCACAGTGGTTCCAAAACGCTTTTTTTGCTGGAAATAATTCTGTAACTTGTGAACCATTGTAGTTATCTCAATAAAATTTCATATGGCCAGAGATGAGGTTTTTGAGTTGATTTGAAAGAGTACAGGGGGTTAATAGCGCTCCAAGATTGGTCATCTCGGTTACGTATTTTTTTTTTAAATCGCCAAAAATTCATTAATGATATGACATGTGTAGGTTATTCTTTTTTAGTTTAATAGATATTCATGTTGAATCCCATTTTTAGCCTCCTTATGTATAAAGGGTATATCTATTATTGTATTTTTGTTCAGATATTATGTATAAAAGGTGTAAGAACTGTTCAATTAATATGTATTTATAACTGAGATATTTAGAAACGATGTAATTGTAAGGAAATTTTATGATTTCCTTAATAAAATGTTTTTTATTTGCTTCTTAGTTCGTGAAAAGAAGATAGATATTGTAGATAAATTGTATTTAACAACTTTTTAATAAATAAAACTTATAAGTATTTTATATTCTATTTGGTGTATTATAGCTTATTGCATTTAGTATGCATTTAGTTTTTTTATAAGAAATGTTTATATATTTAGGTATATTTGGGCAAGTTTCAAACCTGTTGATTGCGACTTCCTTTAGTAGCAATAACTTTTCCGAATATATAAATTACTCATTTGCATTATTTGGAACATTACTCATTTGCACTATTTTTACCGCCATAATGATAATACTATAATATAAAGTTCTATGCTGTGTCCTTTGGGAAACTCTTTCGAACACTACACCCGAATCTGTTAAAACACTAATTCATAGAGGTGCTCTCGGAATCAAAAATTGTTACTAGCGAACTGGATAAAGTTAAAAATTTATGTTATTTAAAATAAAGATGAAAACTTTAAAATATTGTGTCTGAGACTTTCAATTAAAATAGAATAACTGGTTGGATAACACTGTGGAAGTTAAAGCCACTAAAGCAGGGTCCCCACTTAAACGGTTTGCTGATCTAGGAGAAGTCTAACAAAATAGATTGTCGGAAAATGTATGCATTCCGAGACTGAAGTCAAAGATTCTTTTAAGGAAGTATTAAAAAGAAATAAACAGTCAGTGGAAGCAAGACAACTTCACTTCGGCCTCTAAATTTTCTGAAGAAGAAGCAATTGCACTTATGCTGGCATTGGAACTCAGCAGAAATAAATATATAAAATTGAGAAAGGCGTTACTTGATAAAGTGCATTCAATTCTACCAAGCTACAAAAATTTATTGGAAAAAAACAGAATATTATACCACAACCTTGTGACATAAGCATTGAAAGAGCATTTCTTGATTTGCCACAATTGCTTGAGAATACATCTTCAAGGTTACTTTCCACATTATCAAAGAATCAGGCGACGGAACTTCAAAAATCGGATTTGACATTAGTATGCTAACAGGGATATAATGGATTATCATCATTGCACAGTGGGGCAGAATCGAAATTTTTTAGAAATAAACCTGTAACTTCTGATCGGCTGGTTGGATTTTCATGAAATTTGGTGTAGGCGTAGCAAAGGAGTGTACAATATTAAGTTTGGAAGGGGGGCACAACAAACTCCTCAGGGGCGGAGCTAAGGGGCTCAAAGTTAGGTACCTCTGACATAAAATATTTTGCCAAATTTTTGTTCTTACATGTCCTATTTATCTCTTATAGTTTTCGAGTTATTTGCATTTGAATTTTTAAGCACTATAATTTTGCATGTTCTTGGTCCAGTTTTTTTCATATATATCCTAGTATTTTCGACCGATTTTATTAGTTTTTTTCTTAACTAGTTAAAGAACAAAATTATCTATTGGATAAAAAAATTTTAAGCCGATATCTCTACCGAGTCCAAAAATAAACGATTTTGAATTTGAAAATTGCAAAAAAGACGACTTTTTGTGTTTTTTCAGCCAAAAAAGTATCTACACTCTTTTTTATCTAAAATAAAATTTTGCACTTTTCTAAAAGGTAACTTCGCAGAGATAACTTTAAGGTAAAAAAACAAGTCCAACAACTCAATTGGTCATGGTACACACCCTCCCGAATTCGACCCATTTTATATGAAAGTTTTGATTTTAGACCATATTTTCTCAAATCCCAAAGCACGAATCGACAAGTGAAATATATTTTAAGAATCTTCAATATGTTGTGGATTCTATAGCCATAAATGTAAAAAATCCCATTTTTGGGAATTTTGATCAGTATATTTGGGAATTCAGGAAAACTCACCCCTGCACAGTGGGGTCAAACGCAAATTTTTTGGTAATAAATCTGATTCTCTCCTAAACTACTGGTCGGATCAAATTGAAATGTATGGAAGAGTTGTAGAGGAGAACCTAAGCTTTCAGAAAAATCACCCTGTGATAACACGAGATAAGCTACAGGGTGTCAAAGTTGACTACCTCGAGTATGTAAAAGTTAAAAAAAAATCGTAACTTGTACAAATGAAGTTCGATTTTAAAGATTTTTATATTTCTGAAAAGTGCTTGGCAAGATAAAGAAAAAATAAGCTTACTCATCTAAGTTATCTCTTACAGTTAAAAAGATATTTACGCTTGAATTTTGAATTTTTGATTTTTTGGCCCGACTTTCTTTCGTTTTTCGGGAATAAGTCCGGAGATATATGAGGTAAATTTTTTTAAAAATATTCTGTAATTTGCTACATATTTCGAAATAATATGCTGAAAGAAGTTTTGGATTATCTCAATTCGTCTAGACGTAAAAAATATTCAAAGTCAGCACTCTGAAATTGGCATGAAAAATGGCTATTTTTTTACAAAAAAATAGTACAATTCATTCACTTTTTTCTCAAAGTTCCGTTAATAAAAAAATTTTTTCCTTATTAATTTCAAAAGTTTGCACCCTACATCCAGCATTGGCCGAAAATTATCAATTTTTTTAAATTTGGTACCCATATTTTTTATAGAAATAGATTTAGAATGATTTAACACTAAACTGCTTCCCGCCCGGCCAAAAACGAATGCAGGAGTGGAGATTTTATGTTAAAAGTCAGTTTTTTTAATGACTATTTTTGAAAGCATATTAAAAGCATATTAGCATAATATTTTTAATATTATTTCTTATGTAATGTATAAAACACAAATCAAGCTTTCATTCCTAAAAATACAATAAAATAGCTCCAATAACCTATTTTTGGTAATTTTTCAAAAATAATTTTTTTTTAAAAAATAGCTGAAAATCCAAAAAAATTTAATTTTTGTAATACAACTCCACTAATTTTGCATATACTTTAAAAATGTTAAAAGAATATAAAAATAGACTTATTTATCAATTCAACGATATATAAAATGTTGATATAGGTCATTTAATAATAGTAATATAATGGCCTCAAAACTACCAAGTCACGTCAAAAGTTGCAAAATTCACTATTTTGTTCCGTATTTCCATATGTGTGTATACGTAACATTTTAGTTTTCTAATGTATTATGTAGGTATATATTTGTTATTATAAAGTAGTAAATTCTTTATTTGAGTAATGTTTATTTAATTTGTTCTACATATTTACATACTTATTATACATATATCCCGTATATTTATTTTATTAAGAATATATTATCGAAGATATTATTAGAGATTTTCTTGAAAATAATCAGAAACATCAAACGTTAGCAAATTTTTAACTTCCTTAGCTTCGGAATCCTCTTTTTCTATTTCAAGAGTGATTTTTGGTAGCCATCGTGTTCTTATAGAATATATAACTGGATCTGATGATATTAATAAATATTCCATTAAGTCCATATTTTGCGCTATTTTCGAACATTTTCGGGTATTGAAGAGTCGGAAATGTTTAAAATCTTTATTTCGGTCTTCCTGTGCTTCCTCTGTTAGCTCTCCCAATGGCAAAATACTATTTTCTATTATTTCTTTACCATGAGCCAATACTTTGTGAATTGTTGGAGTCATTGATTTCCAGGGGTATGTAATGTTAAGTAGTTCTTTAGTTTCGTAAGCAAAAATTTTAAATTTGTCCGCATTAATTTGTTTTTTGCTATTAATGGCTGCCAATATAATCTTAAAACGCTTCAAAATATTTAAGTCAATGCCTGTGATTGAAGATGTGAGTTCCGGATTTTCAAAGAAACGTCTTGCTGTATTTCCATCATTTGAGCTTCCATAGTCATGTAGAGGTTTATCAATTATTAATCCGAGTTGTTCTTTGAATTCTAATTGAATTCTTTTCTTCTCCTCTTTTCGTAATTCGTGAAGTTCCAAATTGTTTTTTACTGTAGCATTTTCCTGCCCGGGAATATTTCTGTACTTCATATCATATGCAAGATGTAAGCAGAACTCCAAAAATCTTATCCTTGCGTGGAGTGGTGATATTCCATAGGCTGTAAAATATTACTTTTCGCTTCTCTCACTGATTTGCAACTGGAAAAGATATCATATCCTTTTTCGCTAACAGATTTCCTCAAATTCTCGTATTGGTTTCTTGATAATCCTAAATTTAATATTAGAGCTAAAGCATCTTCAGAGGTAAAGGACAATGTTGATTTCGGTGTCACTATGCTTTGGATTATCCGATGTAATCGATTGGGAGAAGCTGTTGGTAACACAGCTATAACTTTTTCTACTTCCTTTGGTTGCGTACGTGTTACTAAAGCTTTAAATGTATCTTTTATTTCGTCATTCGTATGTGAATTTAGAATAGATTCCTGTTTGGTCCTCTTTGCTCTTATCTGAACTTCGTCGTAACTTTTTTTTGGTCGACCCTTTTTCTGTTTTCCGATGAAAATTAGTATTTCTCCCTCCAACCACTCTTCATTTTTCTTCTTGAACTTTGGTATTGACCAATCTGAAGCTTGCATCCTTTTTTCGTATGATTTATAAAAATTTTCGAGCTTTAAACTGTCTTCTGCAGTAAGAGTTAAACCAAAAGATACTACTGTATCAATGAGTTTTCTTATTTTTTCTGGACGATTTATAATATCAGATAGATTATCCCAGATTACTTTGCAAATAGAAAAGTGTTTTAATGTAATCTCCATAATGGCAAATTCACTAATAAATCTGCATATTTATAAGGATACTTATATATAGAAAAAGAATATTTATATCAGGTATAAAAAAATTTAATTTTTGAATAAAAAAATTTAAATTTTTGCTCAAAACCCCCAATTTCATTCAGTTTATTTTTATGACCTGTAGTGTTAAACAGGTACGTCAAAAATGTACCTATGCGATTGTAAAAAAATAATTTTTGTTATAATACATTAATTAAGTAGTTAGGTAAATTATTTAAAAACTTAAAAAAATGTAATAAAAAACGAAGGAAAATATACTTATTTATGTACTTAGGTAATTTTAAAAACCTTTTCAGTAGAAAAAGATTATGAACACTTTAAATAAATTCACTAATAAATATTATTATCTCGTAACAAAAATAAGCAATGCAGTTGAGTGTTACGTATACACACATATGGAAATACGGAACAAAATAGTGAATTTTGCAACTTTTGACGTGACTTGGTAGTTTTGAGGCCATTATATTACTATTATTAAATGACCTATATCAACATTTTATATATCGTTGAATTGATAAATAAGTCTATTTTTATATTCTTTTAACATTTTTAAAGTATATGCAAAATTAGTGGAGTTGTATTACAAAAATTAAATTTTTTTGGATTTTCAGCTATTTAAAAAAAAAATTATTTTTGAAAAATTACCAAAAATAGGTTATTGGAGCTATTTTATTGGTTTTTTTAGGAATGAAAGCTTGATTTGTATTTTATACATTACATAAGAAATAATATTAAAAATATTATGCTAATATGCTTTTAATATGCTTTTAAAAATAGTCGTTAAAAAAACTGAATTTAACATAAAATCTCCACTCCTGCATTCGTTTTTGGCCGGGCGGGAAGCAGTTTAGTGTTAAATCATTCTAAATCTATTTCTATAAAAAATATTTAAAAAAGCTTGCGTGACATTTTTTTTATTAATCGATAAAAATGAAACTATTTTTTAAAATTGACAATTTTCGGCCAATGCTGGATGTAGGGTGCAAACTTAAATCAATTCAAAATTTTTTTATTAACCATTTATGAAGCCTTATCTTTTGAAATTAATAAGGAAAAAATTTTTTTATTAACGGAACTTTGAGAAAAAAGTGAATGAATTGTACTATATTTTTGTAAAAAAAATAGCCATTTTTCATGCCAATTTCAGAGTGCTGACTTTGAATATTTTTCACGTCTAGACGAATTGAGATAATCCAAAAATTCTTTAAGCATATTATTTTGAAGTATGTAGCAAATTACAGAATATTTTAAAAAAATGTTTACCTTATATATCTCCGGACTTATTCCCGAAAAACGAAACAAAGTCGAGCCAAAAAATCAAAAATTCAAAATTCAAGCGTAAATATCTTTTTAACTATAAGAGATAACTTGGATGAGTAAGCTTATTTTTTCTTTATCTTGCCAAGCACTTTCCAGAAATATAAAAATCTTTAAAATCGGACTTCATTTGTACAAGTTACGATTTTTTTAACTTTTACATACTCGAGGTAGTCAACTTTGACACCCTGTAGCTTATCTCGTGTTGTCACAGGGTGACTACAAGATGATTTTTCTGAAAGCTTAGGTCCTCCTCTACAACTCACAGTTTAGGAGATTCAGATTTATTACCAAAAAATTTGCGTTTGACCCCACTGTGCCCTGATTGAAATTTGGTTAACGCGCTTTTATTTATATTGATAAGATCCACATTTCCAGCAAATTTCATTAAGATATCTTTATAAACAATTATGTTATTACAATTAAAAAAATTGTATTTTCTCCAAAAACCCCAAATTGAGCCTTTTGTTTGGTTTATTTCTAAATAGCGAAAGAAATTTTAAAAATATAAATAAAAAATGAAATTGAAAACCAATGAATTTGTTTATGTATTTTTTTTTCTTGTATATTTATGTATAGGAGGAAAAATTGTTTTGCATTTTATGAAATTTTATTTATTTTGTATAATAATATGTATGTATGTATGTATGTAATTATGTTAAAAGTACATACAAACAATTTAACAGGGAGACAATTTTTTTATGTTTTTGCACTTTTAATTGTTATAAAATTAAGAACCGATGACTTGTATAAATAGCGTTTGAGTATTTTTGGTTTATTCATCTAGACATTTTTATATGATTATTTTTGTGTTTGAGAATTGTTTTGTTTATATGGAAAAAATAACCTTATGTAAGGTTTTTGACATTAATGAAGATATATTTTATATTGAGTTGAGTATGGTCATGATTGATTTTGAATATTCTAATAACAAATCAAGAGGGTGTATTTTTTATTCACATTAAACATTTTTCATAACTAGAATGCTTTTAAAATTAGTTTATGGCTCAATATTTATGTATTTATATTTTCTCAATTTGAAATATTAAGAGATATACCCAAATTACTCTTTCTTTGGAGATAAATTAGATTAGATATAAATATAAATGTTTAAAGTACATAATTGGTATATAACTCAATATTTCTATATGAAAGCTAAATTAATATTTTTCTCTATTTGAAATATTAAAGAGAAATGCTCAAAGTATTCAATTTAGTTATTTAAGTATAAAAGAGTATTTTTTTTAAATATGTATAAAAAGAGGAATCAAGTCATTTTTGTTACCATTGATCTGAGGATTACTTCAAAGTATAGTTAACAGAATGGTAAGCTATCACTATTGGAAAATGCATTTAAGTTTTCATGTATTTATAAATTTCTTATTTTTATTTTTTTAGATGTATTAACAAATTATTAAATTGGCTCTTGGTATTTACTTCGGAGTATACAAGAATATTGATGATATTCACTTACATCAGCCAATCAAAAATTTTAAATTTGAGTGGAAAGAAACACAATATGGATCAAAAGTTATCACATATTTAAATAACAATAAATGGTTTTATCTTCCGCAATGATTCGTGAAATTTTTAAACAAGGAAGATCCATATTTAACGCAATTGAATGATAAAAACTGGACTATTATTTACAAAGGTCGTCAATCTTCAAATGGGCTTGCAATATTTGCACTTAGTTATAGCTAAAATTTAATAAATAAAAAAGATTTATTTTTATTTATTTAATAACACATATTAAACTTACACTGCTTGCCACTTGAATAAGGAATAAGGAATTTTTTTAACTTTAATTAAGTATATCTCCTAAACTAAAGTTCAGAAAAAAATAATTTTTTGCGCAACCAAATTTCAGAGTGTTGGCTTTAGTTTCCTGAAGAAATAAAAATTTACATATTTAGTTATACTAAAATTATGCATTTATTTAAAGACATATATTTCTGTGGTACTATTTCGTGTGTCACTTGAGTAAGTAATTATTTTAATATTAATCAGGAAGGCTATGATTTGAATTTCTTTCAATATAAACGGCTAGAGAATTTTTAATTTGATAGTTTTTAAATATGAAAAAGAAAAAATTAAGATTTTGAAATCTCAGGGTCAGAATCCGGTCCAAATAGCCAAAAACATTAATAGAGGAAAGACAGTTGTGTACAATTATTTAAATAACGTGGAAAGATATGGAAAAAACATGAAAGGGCGGAAGAAAATGGCAACAACTCCAAAAGAATGACGAAAAATTCTTAGAATTGCATTAAATTCTACCATGTCGGTATCAAAAATACGTGAAAAAAGTGGAGTCAGTACCAGTCTAAGAACAGTTCACCGTATTTTAAAGTCGTGCCCATACATAGACGGACGAAAACTGTAAAAAAACCACCACTTAATGAAAAACGCAAATCACAACATGGTCCGAAAAATGGTTTAAAGTTGTATTTTCCGATGAAAAAAAGTTTAATATTGATGGTCCCGACGGGTATAACTATTACTTCCTAAATAAGGAGGAATTATTTTTGAGCCGCAGGCACAGCCGAGAGGGCGGAATAATGGTATGGGGTGCCATTTCTTATTATGGTACCATAGAATTGGTTTTTGTAGCCAACAAAATGACTGCAATGACTTACAAAAACATTCTGGAGGAAGCATTTCCAAAATTTAATGATTTCTTTCTTGGACGTTCCAACACGACGACGCTCCGATTCATACCGCCAGAGCGGTAAAATAATATATTAAACAACAAAACCTGAATCCAATGGAAAATGTCTGGGGTTGACTTGCAAGAAAAGTTTATGAAGAAAGAAAACAATTTGAGACGATAGAATCCTTAAAGGATGCAATGACGGAATCATGGAGTTCAATTTCGCTAAATTACTTAGAGTCATTGTACAAGTCGATGCCAAATTGCATTTTTGAGGTTATTTCTAAAAATGGTGATAATACTCATTATTAATTGAATGCTAGAAGATAATAACTTTCGTTTTTATAACCTAAAATTTAAAAATAAATTACAGTTTGCTTAGTTTTAAAATATTCCTTATTCAAGTAACACACGAAAAAGTACCACAGAAATACATGTCTTTAAATAAATGCATAATTTTAGTATAATAAAATAAGTATATTTTTTATTTCTTCAGGAAACTAAAGCCAACACTTTGAAATTTGGCTTGGAAATTTGGTATTTTTTTCTGAACTTTAGTTTAGGAGATATACTTAATTAAAATTAAAAATGTGATTCCCTATTCAAGTGGCAGGCAGTGTATATAGTGTTTATTATTATTTTATTTACATAATACTTAAAAATTATTCTATATCTAAATTGAGAAGAAGGTCCTCGTCTTTGTCCATTTTTTTTTTTTTTATATTCTTCTGGAACTGAGTGTGCTCTGACATCCAGATTTAGTAGAAGATTCTCATTTTCCTCCATTAGTTCCTTATACTCTGGTACTAAATTCAATGTTGCAGGCTCCAAATAGTTTTAAAAATCTTTCGCTTTATTTTTATGAAAATGATCATATTTCATAAAATATCTTTTTTTATTCCACTTCGTGGAAAAGGTCTCATTAATACAAAATTCACATGTAAGCTTCTGTCTGTCCATGTTTGAAGTAAGTTTTACTTAAAAATGACTTTATTAATACACCTCTGCATTAAGAATTATTCTTTCAATTTAATAATTACTGGTAAATTAAAAGTGTTTAACGAAGCAAAATACTTTTTCCGTTAAAAAATAAAAACATTTTGGTAGGAATATGCATACATAAGCGTGTATGCGTAAGTGTATAAAAATGTCAAACCTTTGATCAATGCATATATATATATATATTTTCATTAGACTGTTGACTTAATTAAAAGTGATTACACGTTAATTTTAAAGAATATGCCATCTTATAAATGTAAATATTGCAAATCAATTTTTGTGAAAAGAGAGATCGGAATGTTGGAGAGAGAAACATTTAAAGGAGCATGAAAGGCCTTATGCCAGCACATCCCATGTCAGTGATAGAAGTGAGCCTTCCACTTCTAATAAATTTACTTGTATTAAAAGTGCTTTCAAAGAAAGATTTCTGACATACCTCTACAGAAACCAAAAAAAGGAAATTCTGCATCTTCAAGAGTTTTTAGAAGATGTAAGCCATGATATTTTTGAAATTTTGGAAAATGCTATAAATAAAAACATAACATTGAAATACAATTTAGAAGTTAAGTGCGAATATATTAAAATTATAGAAGATGAAATAATGCTAACCACCATGACGCATTGAACAAAAATGTCACTTATAACAATAAGTGATAGTATTGAAGAATCTTCGAAAGCACAATACACGTATATATGTAAAAAAATGTCAGAATTTCAAGAGAGGGATAGTGGATGGTCCCTAATACGAATGAAGTATTTGGAAATAAATATAAATAACGCTTCATTCAAATATATACCATTACCACATTGGATAAAGAAAAAAGATGCCTGTTTCAACTATCCAAATGATGTTGAATATTGTTTCAAGTGGTGTATCATCGCTTCATTCTTATATAATGAAACAAATGGATTTGTGAATTGTAATGGATTTGTAAATATTCACATACATGAAGAGAAAACATGTGTGGAAAATCAACTGCTAAATTTTGGAAAACTAGAATTTCCAATTGAATTAGAGACATAAAGATACGAGATACGATGGCGGATCAATAAGTCCGTGACTTTTTGAATGAAACACAGTTTTTTTTTGCAAACCAAAAATTTATTTTTCAACATAATCTTCTTTTAACTCAATACAATTTATCCAACGTTTCTCCAGTTTTTGTATCCCTTCTGCGCATGTGTGCACCCGTGCATTATCTTGATGAAAAAGAACTTTTTTCTTAAATCCTCATTAAATCGGTCTAATAAAACTGTTGTTATCACCTTATTGGCCGACAAACTTACCTTGGCAGGTTCACCCGGAGAAACCCATTGTTTAGACTGCTGCTTGGTCTCCGGAGTACAGTAATGGATCCATGTTTCATCCACAGTTACAAAACGGCACAAAAACTCATTCGGATTGCGTTTATGGTCATTTGTGAGCAAACGCGGCACCCATCTTGCAAACAACTTTCTTAAACCCAGCTGATCATTTAAAATCGAAACCACACTGCCATATGAAATGCCTATGGCATCAACAATCTCACGCACTTTTACTCTTCGGTCGGCCAACACCACATCGTGGATTTTTTCTACATTTTCGGATGTACTGACCTCAATTGGCCATGTACTTGTGCGACCACAACGAAAGTCAGTAAACCACTTTTTTACAATTGAAATCGATGGTGCAGAGTCCCCATGGTATTTATCGAGCTTTTCATTGGTTTTATTGATGGTTTTTTCGCAAAAAATAATGTTTAATGAGCACTCGAAATTTACTTTTTTCCATTTTTAGAAAAATACACGAGGTTGTATGTTTTAAACAGCTGTTAAACGCAAATTAAATGACGACACCTGCTCAAAATTTGACAGTAGTATATTAACAGGTGGTATTTGATGTGAATGCATTTCATATAACTACGAGGGAAGTAGTATTCTCGTATTTGAAACCAAAAATGAAAATATTAGCATTAATGTATTTGGCTGCATATTTTATAAATTAAATTATTATTATCCAAATATTTCAGATTAGCTTACATTTGTAATGCATGTCTTCAGTACTCATCAAATGATAAGATAATGCAAGACCATGATCTTAACAGCAAAAAAATGGTACAGAAAATACCAGAGGGTGATGATAACATTGTATTTTTTAAAAACTATCAGAAGCAGTTAGATGTACCGTTCGTTGTATATGCTGATTTTGAGACATATCTGGGAAAAATTGATAACGAGCAAGTAAATATGCAAAAACATATAGCTTGTGGCTTTATTTATTATATTAAGTGTAGTTTTAATGATAACTTAGATAAGTTTAATATTTATTTTGGTAATGATGCTCCTACACTATTCATAGAAAATTTAATTAATGATGCAAAAGGAATTTACGGAAACTATTTAAATAAGATCGTACCAATGACAGCACTCTCCAATGATAAAACAATTTTGTATAATCTCTCAACAACTTGTCACATATGTAAACAAATTTTAGGAGCGGACAAAGTACGGTATCATTGTCATTTAACTTCAAATTTAGTGGAGCAGCCCATAGCTCATATAATATTAATTATAAAATAGCCAAATTCATACCAGTATTCTTTCATAATTTTTCCTCTTATGATTGTCACTTATTTATGAAAGAACTTTCGCAGTTTGAGAGAGATATAAAGGTAATTCCTCTTAATAAAGAACTTTATATATCGTTGTCGTTATCAAAGTTTATAACAGTTGAAGAAAATCAGGGATTTGAAATTCGGTTTTTAGACTCTTTTCGTTTTATGGCCTCCAGCTTAGAATTTTTAGCCAAAAATTTAAATGACAGTGATTTTTAAATTCCAAATAAAACTTACAATCAAAAACAACAATTTGATTTACTAAGAAGAAAAGGAGTATTTCCTTATTCTTATATTGATTCGATGGAGCGCTTTAATTAAACTAATCTTCCTGCTAAAGAAAAATTTTATGATCATGCTAAATCGGTTTGGACAACTTTTAAATGTAATAACTTGTTAGATTACACTAAATTATATTTAAAAACAGATGTTCTCCTCTTAACAGATATTTTTCAAAATTTTAGAAGTATCTGTAAAAGTACTTGACCCATGCAAATATTATACTGCTCCAGGTTTATCGTGGGATGCAATGTTAACTAATATAAGGTTAGAACTTTTAAGTGACGTCAATATGCATAATTTTATACAATACGGTATTAGAGGAGGTCTAGTACAATGTTCAAAGAGATATTCTAGAGCAAATAATAAATGTTTTGAAGACTTTGATAGTGATAAGCATTCAGAATATTTAATGTATCTAGATGCTAACAATTTGTAAGGTTGGGCCATGTCAGAATATCTCCCATATGGAGAATTCGAGTGGATTTATTATGATGCGGCTTTAAAATTTATTGATGTAACTAAAATGTCGGACACTTCTGATATTGGATATTTTTTGGAGGTAGATTTAGAATATCCTCACTATTTACATGAATTTCATAATGATTTTGCCCAGAAAATAAATTTGTTAGTAAATCTAAATGTAGGAAGTTGATTGCAGACCTAACACCAAAAACAAAATATCAGATCCATTATAGAGTTCTTAAACAATGTTTAAAGAATGGATTGATATTAAAAAAAATACACACAGCATTAAAATTTCAACAATCTCCATGGTTAAAAACAATTATAGATTTGAATACATACCACAGCACAAGAGCTAAAAATGGATTGAAAAAGATTTTTTAAATTATTAAATAATTCAGCATATGGAAAAACTATGGAAAATGTTCATAAACGCAAAGATTGGGAAACAACAAGGCGTAATCATTTAGGAGCCTAACTTTTCGAGTATAACTCAATTTTCAGAAAACATGTTTGCAGTTCAGTTAAAGGTTATGCAAATAACTTACAACAAACCAATTTATTTAGGCTTTGCTGTGTTGGAACTCTTAAAATGGAAAATGTATGATTTTCATTATCAATGCATGAAACCAAAATATCAGTCGAATTTAACATTGATTTATATGGATACAGACTCATTCATATATACTATAAAGTGATATTCGTGAGGATATTGCCTTAAGGTTTGATACATCAAAGTATCATCTCAATAACATATTTAAACATTAATAATAATGTTGTAGGCATGATAAAAGACGAGAATAGCGGGAAAATTATGAAACAATTTGTGGGACTTCGATCAAAAAAGTATTCATTCAAAACAGTTCACATGGATAAAGTCAAGAAGTCTAAAGGAGTTAAAAAATCATGTATAAAAAATCATATCAATATCAATAATAGACTACAAAAGGTCATTATTTGAAAGAAAAATAATTTCTGATACAATGCATACATTTAGATCGAAGTTTCATCAGATGTATACACAGAAATTACATAAAGTTGTCTTGAGTTATGCTGATGATAAAAGAATTATTGCTTCTGACCAAATAAATACTTATGCGCGAGGACATTTTAGACTTCAAAGTGGCTTTCATAACTTTTTTATAGAGATAGATGACGATATTTTCTTGAATATTGATAATGAGTATATAGAATTTTTAAAAGACTCATCAGATGATGAATATTTAATGAATGTAGATGTTGAAGTTTTTAACGTGAAATAGTACACTCATCACTACTATTTTCACGTACATATTTCTTAATATATTAATTTATGAAATTACTACCATTGTTCCATTTTATTTACTGTTTTATTTATGTATTTTTAAGTATTTTTATTTTTCATATTGAATACTGTATTAGCAATATGTAATTACATTGAGCGCCCCTACTGTAAATACTACAAACACACACACATGTACCACAATTGTTTTAGTTGTGCAGTTGATATTGCTTGATAGACAACAAGCTATAATTCTCATTTAGTTGATACATGACTAAGTATAAGTAAACAAAGTTTGGTTACAGTCGGGGCGATTCAAACAAGATGATATCCGCTGCATAAGTCTCTGATATTATTTTATATAATCGGAAGGGCCAATTAGATTTTGCGAAAGTAGAATATAATCATATTTTGCATGCTCAACTTCGGTTGGGTCCCTAAATAAATTTTACAGGAGTGACTTCGGTTGGTCGTTCTCACGAGTGACTTCGGTTGTTCGTTCTCAAGAGTGACCTCGGTTGTTCGTTCTCACGAGTGACTTCGGTTGTTCGTTCTTACGAGTGACTTCGGTTGTTCGTTCCCCCCGAGTGGAATCATACTGCTAGAATCGTTAGTAGAATATTAAACCGTAAATTGCATGGGAATAGTAGTTGAGAAGTTGCTAGACATTAGCTTTAAGAAACCATTATACGTATTATAGAAAAATATACGATCTTCGATCCCCGAAGCTGCCACCTGAACCAGAAGCCGATCCTGCCGTAAACCTGAAAAAGTTTGACAGCCGAGTGTGTCGAAGCCGAATAACTGAGCCGGGCCTATTACAAGCCGAATAACCGAGCCGAGCTTTTATAAGTTGGATAACCGAAACAAACATAATCTAAACCGAACCGATTCTAAAATAAGCCGAAATAAGCCTAGTTGAAGAAGTAGGACGTGAAGCCGATGGTATCGGAATTGAAGTTATCGAAATTATTCTCTCATAATATCTTTATATTTTGTATTTGAAATACTTTTAGAGTATTCAATAAAGAAAATATTATTTTAAACCCCCAGGAAGGGTAAAACAAACGTCTTATTACTTAAAGTTTGTGGATCCGTAAGTAAATCCTGGAGGCGACTAAGTTATCTCAGCCGACGACAAATCCACGTTATAAGTTTTACATTAAAAATTTAAATACTTTCATATTTTCTAATTTTGTTTAAAGTTTACATAATTAGAACTTCAAATGTATATATTTCTATTGAATAGAGTTAACTCCTTAAGAAATTATTAAAATATATTTTTTAATGAAAATGACACTGATATTTATATTATATCACAATGAAACAATAATAAATATATGTCTTTTATTATATAATAAATGTGTTTTGTTTTTAAATATTTTTCCATTGTACATTTTCTATTTCGTAATCTAACTTTTTATGATTTCTAGTTAGTCGAGGAGAATATTGTTATGGTAAAGTCGATAGCTTAAAATTTTTGTGATTTTCATCCTTTGACAATATTCTTATTTTCGGTGTTCCATTATTTGAAAAATGTTTAAGTCGTTTAGCTGCTGAAGAAGTAGGATTAAGTTTTTGTACTGTTGTATCCATATCAATTTCATCATAATTTTCATTAGTATAAATTTCCTCAGGTAAATTTATATTAGATTGTGTTCCTACACTACTTGACTCTGGTTGCACTGTTTGAGTTTCAATATGTTTCTTATATATTTTCCTATTCTGTGTTTCATTATCACGTAGGTTATTCAATTTGGAACTTTTAGTTTGATGAGAAGATGATATTTGGTTTCCAATTAAATATTTGGCTAATTCTTGTTAAATGTAATACCATTTACTAATATCTTTTAGTGCGTGTGAATTATATATTGGTATTATTCGATGTAGAAAACTAGAATCAGAATACTTAATTTTAAGTTGATGGATTAAGAACTATTAATTTGGATAAATTATTTGACATTTTCTAAAATTTTTCCAATAATTCCATTTAAAACGGATGAAATAATAATTGATAGAAATCCTCCTTTTAGTAGATATAAAAATCAATTTGAGAAAGAATATACAAGAAATTGGTCTACAGAGGTTTTTAAGATAAACAAAATTTACATAACCAATCCTAGGTTATAGGATTGGATTGTAGATTTTAATGGAAATATAATTAAAGGTGGATTTTATGAAGAAGAGTTCTTAAAAACAAAAGCACCAAAAATTTTTTGATAGAAAAAATTTTAAAGCGAAAAGGAGAAAACTATTGGTAAAATGACTTGGTTTCGGAAAAGAATATAATTCATAGATTCATCAGAACGACATTAGTAAATAATATATGTATAACAAACAACACACTATGTTAATCGTTATTTTTAAAGATGGCTTCAAGTATACAAGAAGAAAATATTTATGTTACTTTATTAAGTAATAATTCAATGGATATTTATAAAAATACACTTTTGCAAATTTGCTAACACAATCTCAAAATTTGGATGATAACTGGGTAGTTGGATTATCACTCAAGCTATAGTATATGGAAAAACGAAAATATCAAAGCATAGTGCAAATAATGAATTTGAAGACATTAAGTTAAAATTTCACGAACTCTTAGAAAGCTCTAATGATTTTATGATAAAAAACCCCAATCTGAATAATAAAACGAAATTTTTGAATAAATTAAATGATACTCCAAAAAGTAATGTATCCATAGAAAAAAAGATTTAAGTGATAAAAAATCAGATCCTTTAAATAAGTTAAAGAATGATGCCTCACAAACAAATTTAGCAACAGAAAATAAAGACAACGAATTTGATTCTTATACTAGTAGACATGAATTAGAAAATGTTGGAAAGGATCCCATTTTAACATCAACAAACCACATTCTGCACAAATCTTTAACCAAATTTTCAGATAATATGACAAATTATTTTACTAAAGTCTTTTCACCAGATATAAATGAAATTGTATTTATTTACACTAATATAATTAAACCACGACATGTAGTTAATATAAAAAACTAACTATTTTCAATATCCACATTGAAAAATTATATTAATTTTAATATCATTGAATATTTTCCTATATCTATAATGATTCGAATTGATGAAGGAGGAATAATAAGTTTGAATGAATTCATATCAGTTTATTGTACGCTATACTTTAAAAAATGTATAAAATAAATGTTTAGTAAAATTTTAAATCATTTTTGTGATAACCATGGATTTGTAAACATCACACAAATTATTATAATAATCAGTCTGGAAATAATGTTCAAAATATCGGTGAAATATATCATACACCAAGGTTTATGCAATATGGACGTGGTATTGGATCACTGTTTTCATATTTGTTTTCACACCTGAATTTGTTTTCATGCTTGAATTCAAAGGAACTGGAGGCGTTGTTAACAACCTGTTGCATTCCATATTTAGGAATTGTACAGTTCATTTTAATAATAAAAGTATATCTCAACCTGACAACAACTATCACTATAGAGCATATATGGAAGCATTGCTCAATTATGGAAATGATGCTAGATCTATCCATCTTGAATCTACCGATGTGAATAAAATTAATTCTTTAATCAATAAAGAAGATACCGATTTAGATAAAAGAAAAAAATTATTTAAGGATGGGAAAAAGATGGAGCTTTTCGGAAAACTTCATTTAGATGTATTTAATCATCAAAAGTACTTGCTTAATAATGTTGATCTTAAGGTTACATTAAATTTGGAGAAATCAGAATTTTATATTTTAGAAAGTGGGGATAAAAATGAATCATCTTACTATTAATAGTAGTATTAATGGCTCATCATAATGTATTACAAAGCACAAATGCAATTTACCCATATAAGAGAGTAGAAATTAAGACCTTCACTACACATCCAGGAAACCACTCATTATCTCTAGATAATGTTATACTTGAATAATTATCAAATTTCTTAATTTTTGGAATGGTGTCGAACAAAGCTTATACTGAAGATAGAAAATAAAATCCATACAACTTTCAACATTTTAATTTACAAAGATTTAATTTGGTTGTTAATGGAGTACAATTTCCAGCACAGCCAATAGAATTTAACTACAAAAATGGAGGAATATTAAGCACTCGTGGTTATCAAACCCGAAATCCATCATTTTGATAAAGGTCATCAAATTACAAAGGAACTTTTTGATAGCGGATTTTTTTACTATGTTTTGATTTTACACCAGTTTATAACAATAATTCTAATTGTGTAGATTTAATAAATCAAGGAACTATACGAATAGAGGGGCGTTTTGGGAAACCAATTACGGAGGCAATAACTTCTTAGTATATTGTGAATTTGATAGTATAATAGAAATTGATAAGTCTCACACGCTATGAACTCAATAAATATTATAAATACTTTAAATTGAAATAATTATACAAAATACAAATTTAAAGGAGTTTTTGCGAGTAATAAGACAAGACCAAGACCAAGACACCTGTTACAAAACCATCATTTTACATAGCCAACACTAACCCATCTTATAAGCCTGGATAGCATTGGGTCGCTTTTTATTTCCCTGAAAATAAATCAGCAGAATTTTTTTACTCTGCAGATCAACCTCCAATAAAACCATTTATTTTATTTCTAAACAGAAATTCTAAAACATTTGTCTACAATAAAGTGCGAATTAGAAGTGAATCATCGATGTTTTGTGGTGTTTATTGTTGCATTTTTATTTATTTAAGATGTAAAAATTTAACTTTTAATAAAATTTTAAATATTTTTAATTGTTTAAATTTACATGTTTTAATTTTATTTAAATACTTTTATTTGTTTTTATAGAAAATAAAAAAAATAAATAAGAAAAATATATATTATTTTGTTTTTATTCCAAGTTCATTTTCCACATTTAGTAAAACTTCCAGGAGAATTTTATCACGACTTACATGCAATGCGAGGAATAATGGAATGTCTATAGGCGGCAGTATTAAGATTTCTTGAATTTTAATTTGACCTTTGTTTGAAGTATAATTTGATCCAATTTTAGTGTTGTTGGATGTATCCATTATTCTGAATATGTTGTTCTTGATAGATAGTCAATTATTTACTAATATTATTTCTAAAATTCACAAGACCCTTACCTAGTTCAAAATTGCAAGAAGTTATTATAAAGAAAAAAAAAAAAAACAAAAAATTTGTTTAATGTATTATTTTTTATTATTTTTTTTTTAGTTTAAAATTAACATATTTTAAATTAAAAATATTTTCGCTATTTACTTATTTTAAACGTTTAGATAATAAATAATATCTTTTCATAAAATCCTCTATTTTGCTTATAAGTTGTTTATGCTTTCTACAATTATCAGGACCAATGCTTTATCATCCGACCATGAACAATTTTTGAAGTGTAATCCACATTTAGATGATATATGTTCTTCATTATAATTCCCAGTTTTATTAATAAGTGCCAAATACTCTTCCAGTGTTTTTTGATATTCAACAAAAGTTAAACCATCAAAATCTTGAAGAAATTTTTAAATTTTTATATGTGACATGACAAAGCTTTCTTTTTACAATTACTTTTTAAAAACAATGATACTTATATACTAATTAACAAATTTTCTTTATTAAGAATTTCTTGGAATTTTACTATTTTCCCAACTGAAATATGGTTGAGAATTTGGAATGAAAAACTCTCCCACTTCGTCTTCTCCAGCAGATTTTTCACTGACTACCTCTTCCAATTCCAAAACATATAAACCATTATCTAATTTCCTCATTAAAGTAAATTGTTCATTTTTAACTCCATCTACTCCTTTATCTTCCAAATTATTATATCGTTTGGTAAGATATAACATTCCCTCTTCAAGCTCTGACATCACCACATTTGCATATTTATTCTTATGGCGGAACATACTTAATACCTTATATGGCTTTGATGGTAGTAAATCATTTGCTGCTAGATATGGTCTTGTTTTTAATTTGTTGAAAGCCGCAACAATATCAGTATTTCTAATTTTATTCGATTTCATTTTTTGTTCAGCCTTTCAAAAAGTTTATTAACTGATTAAAATAATTTTACTTCAGACATTTATATTTATATCTAATCTAATTTATCTCCAAAGAAGAGTAATTTGGGTATATCTCTTAATATTTCTAATTGAGCAAATATTATAAGTACATAAATATTGAGCCATAAGCTAATTTTAAAAGTATTCTAGATATGAAAAATTTTTAATGTGAATAAAATATTAGAATATTCAAAATTAATCATGACCATACTCAACAACATGAAATATATCTTCATTAATGTTAAAAATCTTACACAAGGTTATTTTTTTCCATATAAACAAAACAATTCTAAAGTTTATTTTCCACCTTACAAAAACAAAAATAACCATATAAAAATATGTAGATGAATAAACCAAAAATACTCAAACGCTATTTATACAAGTCATCAGTATTTAATTTCATCACAATTAAAAGTGCAAAAAAGAAATAAAAAATTGTATAACTGTTAAATTGTTTGTATGTAATTTTAACATAATTACATACATACATACATATTATTATATAAAATAAATACATTGGTTTTCAATTTCATAAAATGCAAAACAATTTTTCCTTCTATTAATGCATATACAGGAAAAAATTACAAAAACAAATTCATTGGTTATCAATTTCATACAAACAATTTTCTCTTTAAAATTGCTCTTACTCCTCATTAAAAACAAAAACAACTATTGCCGTTCCATTTCCCTACTACTGTTTAATAAAGACTATGAAGAGATTAAGAAGGATATTTATGATAGGATTACAGATGCTGTGCAATTTGGACACTTTAAATAAAAAATTTAATTTTATAAAATTATATCAATAATATTCATATAAATTTAGTTTTAAAAGCATTGCATTCAATTCTATTACAAGAAGTTAATATCGTAATATAAAAGAGCGTTATATTACTGAAAATTATAGCACTCGTTACAAAATCTAAAGTGTTAGTTACAAAACTTTGGGTTTTCCGCCAAAACCGAAGTTTTATCTAATTAAAAATTCTAATTAACATTTACTTGCTTTTTAACTATCGTGATGTGAACTACTACCTCTGTTAGACACCTACCCCCGAATTATGGTTCAAGCTAATATAAATAATATGAAAAGAAAGTCACACATAAATACTTATTTGTTCTAAGTGTTCTCTAATTCAATTACCTCTAATTGAAAGAAATACTAATTTATATTTCTTTCTTTTCTTAACCTATTCCGATTATAATTACTCTGTCTACGAGTAATTATAATTTATCTTTTTATAGATTAATTACCCTTAACTCTACCCCTCTACCAAATCTTAAAGGAAAACCGGATGGTTCAGTGGAGGAAGGCACGGCTTGTTGCTCAAGGTTGTTCTCAAGAACATAACATGGACTACAAGGAAACTTTTGCGCCTGTTTTTCATCATTCAACCATAAAATTGTTGTTGGCCTTATCAGCTATATATAGTTAGTTGGTAAGTCATACACATTGTAGCTGCTTACTTAAACGGTGACATAGAATCTGATGTTTGAAGACAAACCTAACCCGAATAAAGTTTGTAAACTAACCAAAACATTATATAGTTTAAGTCATGCCGGACATGAGTGGAACAAGAAAATAAATGATATTATCAGACGATATATATATATATATATATATATATATATATATATATTCGAAATAATGGTTCAAGCTTAAACATTATTGCGATTTATGTTGATGATATGCTGTTAGCCTGTTGAAATGAAAAACATATATGGAGGCTGTTGATCATGGACCAATATCAAGTGAAGAATGGAGATTTGAGAGGAGACATTTCAATTCACCAAAGCAAATACACCCAAGAAATTTTGGAGCGATGGAATATGAAGAATTGTAAACCCGTAACTACACCGTGGTCGAGTGGAACTGCGTAAGAAAGGTGTAATAAGAAATGTGATGACTTAGACGTTAAAGGTTTTCAAAGTTTAATAAGTGCTTTGATGTATCTTGCTGTAATTACAAGGCCGGATTTAATTCATGTCGTTTCAAGACTTTTCCCAATATAATTTTCATCCACATGAAAATCATTTCTGCAGAGCACGTTTTGAGATAGATACTTTAAAAAGAATCCCGCTGATAAAATAATTTACTCCTCTAATTTCAACAATTTTGATTGCTGAAGAATGTTGATGTACAATACATTGACTCTGATGAAAATGCAGCAGACATATTAACTAAAGTTTTATCTAAAAACAAACACTTAAATTGTTGTAATCTTTTAAAATTAAAGTTATAATTTTTTCTTATTTAAATTTAATATATTAGGCCTGAGAGGAAGTTTGTTGAGAATTTGCAATACTGAACACAAGCCCAATACATACAACTATGTTATACTTGTCAAAAGAATTCCAATAACTTTCATAGATTAGTAAAAGTCAAATTGAATTATATACTTGTACTTTACATTAATAAAACTATTGTTAATTTCTGAATACCATTTTTTTTTTAATTTTTTTCTTAATTGGTATTTTGTGAAGATCCTTTAAATTAATTTTTGCTTTTTCATCATAAATACTTACTCTCATTTAAAACTAAATAAGACACAAAAGTTTTTATTATTGAATATGACTTTATTAATAATATTCAAATATGGAACAAATACACATTTCTTTTAAAGGTTACAAATGTTAATCATAAAATGTTGTTAAGTGTGTGTTATATACGATCAATCATATCAATCAATGTATACGTTGCAATACAATAAACATTTAAACTAATTTGTTGTTGTTAATAATATTTAATATTTTATTTTTTATTTATTATTTATTTACTTATTTTTTTGTTTTTAATTATAATAATGTAAATACATATTTCTCCTTTTAGAGTGTATATTATATATGTGTATATATTTTTTGTTTTTTTTTTTATTAATTTTTGTATATTAAATTTAAAATATGTATAGATATAGATTTTGTTTTATTTCTTTATGTAGTTAAAGTCAATATTCTACTGTGGTTTAAGTAGTTTTATATACTTTTTTAAAAACCGTTTGTTTTTTTTTTTATTATATATATATATATATATATATATATATATATATATATATATATATATATATATATATATATATATATATATATATATGTATATAAATTTCAAATGTTTTTTATATCTTTATTAGAAAAAATATGTTTTATTTTATAAATACTTTAAATAAAATATTTGGTGTCTAATAGTAGTAAAATGTGAGTTTTTGTTTATTATTATCTGCAATTTGTTTTTTATTTTAACTCTGAATACATTTTTTAAACATTTAAGTGTCTTACATATTAATTTCAAATAAAATTATTTATAAATAAAAAAGGCGTTACTTAAAGTTTATTTCTTTATAAATAAAATTATAAATAAAACTTGTTTATAAGTTTTTGTTTTTTATATATAAATTCGTTTTAACATGGACTAAGACACAGCAAAACTGTAGTTTTTTAAGCAATAAAACTTTAATTTGAAAGAAAAGATTTTATTTTGCTTTTTAGCAATTATTAGTGACATGTTTCAAAATTTACTAAAAAAAACAGTTTCAGCAAGAAAATGTAGATTTTAGAGTTTTTTAATGTCTAATAAATACATACATCAAATACATATCTGTCGGTATAATTTATTTCTTTTTTTTTTATTTCTTTGAAAAAACATTTTTTTTTTTTTTTGATATGTTATTTGTTTTTTAGTTTTTTTTCTGAACTCCTAATACAAATGCTTTATTATATTAATTATGATCTTGTATTTATTAATTTTTTGTAACTCATTATTATATGTTTTTTTTTTTTTTATTTTCCAGTGTTGTATTTATGAATAAAATACTTTTCAATAAATATATAAGTAAGTAATATTACATATAAATAATAAAATAAATTTTATTTGTAAAATATTTTCCCATTCACCATTATATTTATGATGTTATTGTTTTTAATTCTTTTTAATATTTTGTTTAACCTTTTTACTGTTGTTCTTCTCTTATAATTGTTATTGTTTAGTTGTTTTATATTTAAACTTAAAAATATTGGTTCATTGCAACATTTAAAAATTTTGTTTGCTTAATTGAAATATTATTCTTTTTTATTTAATAAAAAATAATAATAAAGAAAAAAGTGGCCAAAGCTTATTGTCAGAAGCGTCCTTTTATGTATTTTTTTACTATTTCGTTTGATTTTTATTATTATTTTTTTTTTAATTAAATCAAAATCCTTAAGAAATTAAGTTCAAATAATAATAGAATAAAATACATTTTTATTTAAAGAAAAATATATAAAATTCGTTATAATTATTGTTTTCTTATACACACAATTGTATGTAAGTATAAATTTATTGTATAAATATAAGTAAAATATATTAAATAATTTGTAAATAATTTGACAATATAAATTTTAAAGCATTTCGAACTTTATTTTTATTTTTTAATTGGTCATTATTATGTTAACAATTTCAGTAACAAAGTATTTATTAAATATTATTTATTTCATATCGGGAACTTTAAAAATTTTAATACAAATATACAAATATATATATTGTTATTAACAAAATGACGGAAATACTAAATAATATAATATATACAATTCTAGCTGACATTCTTGCTTAAGAACTCTACAATTATTCAATGTGATCATTTAAATTAAAATTTAAATTAAAAGTTATATTCGTTCATATTATATGGTTTCAAAACCATTAGAAGCACCTAATAGAACTATGTAGTTTTTAGTTCTTTATTACACCCTACACCACCATAGGTGGTTGTGGTAATATGCGTCTTTAGACTCCCACCTTAAAGTATACCGTTACTGAGAATCACTTTCTAAGTCGATTTAACGATGTCCGTCCTTCTGTCTGTCCATGAAAACCTTGTGAACAAAGTACATATCACAATTTTTAAAATATCTTGATGAAATTTGGCACGAATAATTATTTTGGTACAAGGACGAAACCTATGTTCGGTCCATTATTTTACCTAGCCACCATACAAATGTCCTCGGAATAGGGATTTAATAATCATAAATGCCTTATAATGCAGATGTTTTCAAAATTTAAAATTCATTTTGAAGAAGACAGTTTAGGCTTTACAATGCGTACCCATAACCGGTTTTAGATCCACAGGGGGCTCCAAACTTTTATGCCAAATTCAATATTTTTTGGATTATACATTTTACAAGTTTTATTTACATTAAATTGTATATTTGTATATTAAATACACATTTTTGAAATATCTGTTACGCTAACATGTAAATGTTGGCATTTACAGCCTATTGAAATTGGCTATGATGGATTCATTATTTCGCCTGGCCCCCACACAAATGCTCTCCCGAAATAGGGTTTTAAGCTAATAAATATGTTAAATTTTAACATATCATAATGAAATTTGGCATAAATAGGTTTTATGTAAGCGTTAACATGACTGCCAAATTTTATTAAGATCGGAAATCACTTTAACGGGCATAAATTTCATATTAATACTAATATAAAAAATATGTTTTACAGAAATAAGTTTTACATAAGTAGAAAATACACCAAAACATTTTTTGAAGATCAGTCCATTATTTACCAGAGCTCCCATATAGAGCCCACTTCCGAAAATCACTCAAATGTGGATAAATATCATAAAATTGTTAGTATTGTTAGTAGTATAGTATTAAGATTGGTCAAAAATTATATTTTGTTATATTTTTGCAGTTTATTGTTTAGAATGTACAAAAGCAAATAAGGCAAACCAATTTTAATTTATATAGATATAGTATTGAATAATTAACAGTTCCTAAACAAAATTTGATACATCAACCGATTTTCAAGCTATTAGAAACAAATTTATAAACATAATGAGGTTTTATTACTGACAATATTATGTATTTCTTTTTACGATTTATTTGAATATTGGATCTGTCTTATTTTAGACCTCTCAATATGTATTAAAATATTAAAAATTAAACACTATTCAATCTCTATCGAGATCATTGGTTCTTCCATGGTCCTACTATTAACGCGGTGGAAAGTCGGCTCTGCGAAGCCTTGTGTCTGTTTGAACTTCAGCAAGAAATCTTGGGAATAGGTTGGAATGAATCTTTAGTTTGAAACGTATTTTTCATTGAGCTTCCTAAACTCGTCTCTTACAAATGGTACTTGTAAGTCCCTATGAATGTTCTCATTTCTTATGTACCATAGTGCACCCGTCATGGTCCTAAGAATTTTTGATTGGGCCCTCTGTATATTCGTATTACTGGCTGTTCCCCATAGTCGAATGCCCTATGTCCAAATTGGCTTTAAAACGATTTTATACAGAATGACTTTATTGTCAAGGCTTAGTTTTGAATGAGTGTTAATTAACCAGTAAAGACTGGAAGATTTTAACTTCATATGAAGTCTCTTGGCTTCTATATGACGACGCCAAGTTAGTAGCCTATCTAAATGAATACAGAGGTATGTAATATTATGTATAATATTGAATTTTTAGGAAAACTTTAAGCGCCCTATGGTCCAATCCCAATATATTAACGCTTATTTTGAAGCCTAAAGACTTTTCTCTTAAATATTTTATTAAATTTTGGAAATTCATTCATTAGTTGAAATGATATACCGGGCTTAGTTTTATTTGACTATTGATTAAAAAGTGAAGACTAGAGGCTTTTATCTTCATATAAAGTCTCTCTGAGGGCAAAAAGCTTTAAGTTATCTTGACATCAGTATCTGAGCAAGTTGCCATCGCAGATTGTAGTTATATTGAGAATAAAATCAAAATAGAGAATTTCTTACCGGAATATTTACGGAAAAAGGATCAGTTAGTAGAACGATCTTAATTATCATTATTTTTATATAAATAATTATTAGTATTTCCTAGCATTTAGCAAAAGATCTGATTTATTTTATTGCCTTCAAAGGCAGAAAGTGAAATAGATTTACATATATTATGAAAAAAAGAGGGAGAGTGAAAAAATTAAAAAGTTAGTTTGTATATGCGTAAGAGCAACTTTGCATTTTTTGTAGTTAATAAATAATTTCTAATAATTAATATTTTAGTATCTATTGCACTGTATATATAGTAACTAAATAATAATTATTGTATATGTAGTATATAATTAATTATATAAGTATATGCATATGTATTTAGTAATATATAATTGAAAGTTTTATATAAATTTTTATATAGATTTTCAAAATGTCTATAAAATATACATAAATGTCATGGTACTTTTAGATAAAATAAAATGTAAAAGAAAATTTTTGATTCGATTCTGGTTTTATGTATATATATATATATATATATATATTATTATTATTATTATTATTATTATTTATTACTTATTACTTATTATGGATTTTTTTATTTTTTGTTTTATTAAATACCTGATTGCATTTGCAGTTAATTGTGGTTTTCAAAACATATTTTTGTTGTTTTCGATTATTTATTATGTAATAATTCTATTCCATGTTCTTTGAAGAAACTATTTAGGCAACAAACTTTTTTTATATAAAAGAGTTTTATGTGAACTCGTAAATGTAAATATATATTTGTTTTTTGTTTATTTATCCCCTTTTTAGCAACTTAAACTTACAACTATTTTTCATATTGTATCTATATACATATTTAGTACAATACCTATTTCTTAATGAAGTAAAACATTAAAGTTGTAAATAACAATATGAACTACAATCAACACCATTTTTTATTTATATAAATATAGTACGTTATGAAATGGTTATTATGAGCAAAATATTTTAATTTATAAAATTTTATATTATTTTTATAAATTTTTGTAAGTTTTGTTTTGTTATAGGAGGGCACACTTATGTATGATTTGTATTTCTATGTACACATAGTCGTTATTTAGTTTTATTTATATATTTATTTATTTTTTTTTTTAATCATAATCATAACCGAAATAATACAATTTTGTGCACTTTTTTATAAATTAATATGTCTGTAAGTAGAACAAAAAAAGCCTTTAATTTGCTTACAATAACATATTTTATTTTGTTGATTATAATTTTAATTGCTTTCAGGCTTAAGAAATTAAACACATTTTCAATATCTTTTCACAACCTTATTTATAACAAAAATAATAAAAAAATAAATACATATAATTTATTTAAAAAGGTAACATATTAAGTCTTTTGCTTTTTCAGTAAATAATTCTATCTTTTTGGTCGACATAAATCAAATCGAATAAGAGAAAATAAAAATTGCATTTTCATTCATTAAAACTCAAATTAAATATCAATTAACTTTGCATCATTAAGAAGGGATTGGAAACATTGAATGTATTAAGGGACATTGATTAAGAAGTTAGTCAGTCCTAAAATAAATTGTATAATTTATGAAAGGTACTTGTAACATTATTCAAGAACAAAAAAAATATATATCGTACAGTTACAAAATTTTGTGCAGAATTTAAAATAAAGTTTCGAATATGTAATAAATTTATTAATTGTGAAAGAAAAAATTATGTTTACCCTAATTTACATATTATAATCGATTTCCGACACGTGTTATCATTATTCAACCGGCTTAAAATTTACACAAATTAGTTTTAGATACTAAAGAACAAAATTGGACCCATCCAAGTTAAAAAAGTTGTTTTGAAAATTTATCATATAACTTAAGGCAGGTATTGCGTACACTAGGGCTGCCCAAACAAAGTTTGTTGATGCTTTCACTTGCTTTGAACATTTTCTTAATTTTAAACTTCTATTTCCGAATAGTGGCACAGCTTTCTGAAAACATATTGTCAGGGTGTTAATGTCAAACGATTTATACCCGGTATAGAAAGCAGGAATTCCCAAAATCAGCTCTTGGGTTTTATGGTCGCTACCAATACCTGATTTTATCTGATATATATTAAATATAAAAGTAAGTTATCTACATACATTCGATAGCAAATGTAAAAAACTTCGAAAAACCGTAAAGTGGTACAGTTAGACGACGCCCAAACGCAATGCGGGTGTGAGAAGCAATAATCTCGAAGACAAAAAAAGACGTCCTTAAGAGATAATGACAATGACGCGTGAGTTGTTTATTACAATCCGATTCAAGCCCCCAATAATAAGTGCAAAGTTCTATATAAAATATTGATATTTACATAAATTATAAATTCAATATCAATAACTTGTTTATGCAATTATAATTCTAAATACAATACATAAGCTTGAATGTGTATGTATATATACTCGTAGATATAAAAATATTGCAACAATTATAAAAGTAAAATGAATAAATATAAAAATTAAATATATATATATATATATACATAATACATAATTAATAATATATATATATACATATATATATATATATATATATATATATATATATACATAAATATATATGTATATATCTACATACATAAATTTAGTTAAAAAAAGGCAATTATAAATGTTTTTTTTCTCTTATTTAATATATAATTGTGTAATTGCAAATTTGTGTATGGTTTGTCATATTTAAATAAAAATTTGTTTCGTACTTATTTTGATGTCTGTACGAAAGAGAGATGTATGTATTTCTGTATTATATATATTTAATGTTTATAATTGTAATTAAGTTTTCCTTAATGGAAAATTTTTTCAAAATCTCAAAATTTCAATACATCATTAGACTGCAGCTGGTATGACTTTCACGAGCGATTAGTCACAGCATATGGCTGGATATTTTTATTTTCAAATAATAAACCAAATATTTATTATTTATAATTTCGATATTTTAATATTAATAACCAGGGCAATCAAAATATGCAAAGTCACATATATTGTTGTAACAATATACTATTACAACATATATTAAAATATATATATATATATATATATATATATATATATATATATATTACAGTTGTGCGTTGAGTTGAAATTATTGTTTTTAAATAATTATACTTTTTTTAAGTAAATATTGCTCTAACACACTACACAAAAATACATACATAATTTGTTGATTATAATGATTTTCTAAATTATTTATATATATACGTATATTTTTAGTTTTAATTTTGGATTTAATAATGTTTTCTGGGTTAAGTATGTGTATGAAAGAAACAGATGCTTCAAATTGATTTATTTTACTTCAATTATTTGGGGAAGACATGAAATTGTGAAAAAGTATTTGTTGTGTAAATATTTATTCTCTATTTTTAGGGTTTGTTACAAAAATTCATAAAATTAAAGCATATTGGTTACCAACAATTTCAATATGAAGTTTAATTATTTTTTTATTTTTTTATTTATTTTTTTTTTTTTCTTAACTGGTGCTTTTGCAAAAATTTTAATAAATGCTTAAAAACGAAATACATATATAATTTTATATGTTTATTAAAATATTTAATTATTGTTTAAAGTGCAAAAGCACTTTTTAAATTTCTAATTAATATCCAAAAAGAGTTGAAATTGTATATTACTTAAATTTCTTTTTTAGGTTTTTCTTTTGCCTAATTAAATACTTATCTAATTAATAATTTTTTTTTTGTTCTTTTTGTTGTTTTATCTAATTATAAAATTTAAAAAGTTTTATTATTTTTTTTTTTTTGTTATTAATAGTTAACATTTTACTTTTTATCCTTTTTTTAATAAATTTTGTAGGTTCATTTTGTTTGTTAGATAATTCAAAAATTAGAATAAAGAAATAATATTGTTCTAAAACTTTTTACTGGATGGAATGTGTGAATCTAATTTTAATTATACTTACAATTTTTTTGTTTTTTTTTTTAGCTTAAATATTTCATCCTACTTGACTATTTAAATAGTTTATTCTTTTTTATATTATTTGTTGTGTTTATTATTTTACAATTTTGTGAAACATACTACGTTCTTTTTTTTCTGAACTATATAAAATTTCCATATAACCCTAAGTAATATGTCAAAAAATGTAATCTGAATGTAATTTTTAGTTGGCTTTTCTTTTTTTGGTTTTGGTTTAAAAATGTAGAATTTTCTGATTTCGTTTTTTGGTTTAGTTTGTCCATAATAATTATAATAATGTACATGTTTATAAAAAGGGGGAGAGGGAGATTGAGGGGTTTTTTTATTGAAAAAGTTTAAAATGAAACCATGAGGTAATATGAAGGAATTAATTTTAAAATGTTTATTAGTGTTGCTAAATTAAATAGAGTTTAAGGGTAAATAATTAAAAAAAAAAAATAAATATATTAAATAAAACTTATATATTTATAATAAGTAAATTTTAGTGGGTTTCAAGAAAATATTAAATATATAAAAATATCTACTATTACATTTGTTTGCAAATATGATTTGATCGGTACAAATATATCTTTATTCGATACATTCAACGTACATTATGGTGCTGATGTCAATATAACTTAAAGATACCGTGAAAAAACTCCCAAATAAATAATAAGCCCAAGCAACAAAATAAAATAATTCCCAAAATTTTTCAATACATATTGGATTTTATTTCATTATGAAATAAGGATCTATGAAATAACTCCCAACGAAATAACTTCCAAAAATAAAAATGAAATAAGTCCCGAAAACTACCACACATTTTTGAAGTTTTTTCGTATTAAATAAATTTTAAATTTTTTCAAATTATTTTGCATTTTTTAAAAAAAGAATAAGAAAATAAGTCCCTACCAATTTTTTTTTTTTTTTTTTTTTTGTTTCATTTTTCAAAGAAGAAATTATTTTACTTTTTAGGGACTTATTTCTTTTTTTTTTAATTTGCGATAAGTTTACAATTCCTGAATGTATATATGTACATGTATAAATTTATATTTTAATTTTTCTTTTAAGTCATTTATTTCAGAAAGTTTGAAGATTACTTTTTAATATGAAGTGAATGATTGTAAATTTAAACAAGTATATTAATAAAGTTGAAATTATGTTTTTAAAGTTGAAATTTTATTTAACTTCTTTAAATAGCATTGATCACAATATAAATTTTTTCACACACTTTTATTTAGATAGTTCTTTGTTGAGTTTTTGAAATGTTAGCAAAGGTTGAATTTTCGGTAATTATATTTAATATAATAAATTTTAAAATATCAAATTTTCAATTTTCATATTAAAATATCAAATTTTATTCTTGAAGAACACCGATTTGCAATTTTTATTAAAAAATTTTTAAACGAAACCTTTTGTAAAATTTGCAAAACCTAAATGTCGGGAAATGAATAAACGGCACAGGCGAAAAATTTTAATTAAAAATCGAACGATTTTTATACGTTCAAATGTAGCCCATAAAAAGTAAAAATTTTAAACACTCATATTCGTACGTATTTATTTTATTTCCCACGAAAACATTTTCACATTTGTATATATTTCATAAACATTTTTGAAAGTTTTTTGTACATAAAAAATTATTTACCGTTGTTTGATCTTGTAAGAGAAGACAACGTCAAACCAAAGAAGCACATAGTCGGTCAAGCCCGAACATAGGATTCCATACACCATTGAGTATGTCCATCACAATTCTGGAAGGGGTGTTATATGGGACATTGTGAAAATTGTAGACCGATATATAAGAGTATTAAGAGTACTGTATATTTCTATGAAACATACGTAAAACTTTAGGATGAATCCGGATGTAGGCCCTATTTGATAGTTATGGTCATTGATGGACCTATTCTCACAAAATTTGGTACTGCGCTTTCTTATATTATCATTTTTATGGAATTTATGCATGTAAAAGTGATTTTGGCTATATTATTTTCAAGAAATTTAGCAGAGATTTTTACTTATGTATATAAATTTAAATATACCGATTGGTGTACATTATGGTGGGTCTTAAACCAATATTTTTGGGTGTTAAAAATATTAACACAAACACATAGTACCCTTCCAACCATGAAATAACTTATTTAGTGGTTACGTATTTTTCGTCAAATATTTGACTTGTCGGCTTTAGGTAACGGTTCTAAAAACAGTTTTTGAAATCAATGATTCTTGTTTGACGTTTCATTTTCATTCTAATAAAAAAAACCATTTGCTAAAGGTCACTTTCTTAAATCAATTTAAATTTGTTAAACTCTGCTTTTTTATTTATTTTAAAATTGTTTAAACACTTCTAGGAAGTCATTTATTCAGAAAAGTGATGTAGAAGTAATACAGAACTTGCTCCTAAGCACTAGTCCTTAAAACCAATCTTAAAAATCAATTTAGAATCACGATACGATTCTATTCCATGAATGCCAGAATTGGTTGAAGTGGTTCTGATTACATAAGTTCTATAACTAATGATTTTAGAACTATAGTATAAATTCGATAAATTGGGTAATTGATTACCTATCCGGATTATCGAGGTTTTTTCTGTTAAAAAAAAAAAAAATTAAAATATATTATCGATTTAATATATGAAAGAGTTAAAGTGCCAAGATTAAATTTTGTATCTAAAAACATTTCTTATTTAAAGTCTTTCAACAGTTTTTTTTTTATCTAAAACAACCTTTTACCAAAAAATTGGAAAAATACTTAGCTGAAAACGAATGAATTCGACTAAAACCAATTCTTACTTCATAATTCTAATTTTAATATATATACTAAAATTTAAATAACAAAATACTGCATATGGATTACAAAATTGCAATAAATCCGTATTATAGAGTATTAATGTGTTTAAAAATACCGTCGGATTACCGAATAATCCATATAATCGGGTTCCAGATTATCGAGTTTATACTGTACTTTTAACATTTTCTTGGGTTGAAACAAATGGAAAAAATATAAATTTGATTTTATCAAAACGTATCAAAAAGAATAAAATCTCGGTTTTTGCATTCGAATAGATATTACACGCTTAAAGAAATTGATCAATCAAAATTTGTTGTTGAAAATAATTTCTCTCCTATCTCAAACAATGTTGGAAGACCAGTTGGAAAATGTAATGCCCCTATGAGAACATAAAAAGATATTTTAATAAACTTCACAAATTGCAAAATACATATACATAATGCCATCTCGAGACCAACTCGATTAGATTTTTAAACAAAATAAAAAATAATAAGTAATGCCGACTTTAGAATTAATAGAAAATTTAAAAATTGCCAATAGTTGACATTCAGTCTTAAATGATACTAAATTTTTAACCTAAGTTCGACAATGTTTTTTTTTTTTATTTTCCAAAAACACAATATTTTAATTGATGTCTACCATCAAAAACGCTTATTGCTAAAATATTACGTAAATTAATGCAATTAGCCTTTTTAAAATAGTTATTTTATTTATTTTTTTTTTTAAGCCGTCCTATATGTATTATTACAGAATGAAGATAAAACGACATAAAATTACTTCTCTAAGTCTAATTTAATCATTACAACAAGAGAAATTAATATATTTTAAATGAAATATTTATCTTGATATTTAATTGATTCTATTCTCATTTATTTATGCTTAAATTAAAAATTCTGACTAGTATTATATTCTGAACTTAGGCACAGTTACCCTATATTGTTATTTCGATTTAAAAATGAAATTTCTTTAATTTTTTAGTTCTAAAAATTTACTATCATTGATACTAGTTCATAATATTCAAGCATAATTTCATAAATATTACTTTTTTATTTTTCAAATTGTTTCAATTTTCATTTATATTTTAAATTTGTAAAAAATTATTGAAATTTTATTTGAGATTTTTAGTTTTTAATGATTCTCAGCCACATAATGGGAACAGAATAATTACACTGTGCTAGTTGCAAATTTTAACAAGCAGGGCACCACCCCACTGGTAAAGCTAATTCGAGTACGCTGAATTCAAAGTGACAGCCTTTTTTCGAAGTTAGCGTTCATATTCGCGATATTTGGGTTTATGGAAGTAGCACAAATAATAGAAAATTATAAATAAAAGGAACATTGTTTATGCAAATTAAACAATAAATCGATTGAATATATAATCCAATCATAAATTAAATTAATTTGAGCCTGATTTTTAAAGTATATATGTTTTTGTTTGAAAAGTTGCTCATTGATAACACTAGTTAGCTTACTTACGCAATTGTGGTATTATTTTTGTAAGTTTAAAGTTTCGAAATTTAGCGTTTAAAATATATTTGATAATAAGAATTCATGATCCTATACTTCATTAGAATTTTGTTTAAATTTAACAACTCTTTTAGCCTTTCAAAATGAAATATCTCAAAAATGAGCGATAACTTTTAAAAATGTTTAACACCATTAAATTCAGCGTCGTCAACTTAGTTTTATTCAATGAGTGTACATCTTGAAATAAAAAAATAAGTCTCTTTTTCGAGCATAGTGTAATTGTTTATCCCTTTATATTAAAATGTGCTTCAGAATGGCAGCAAGATTATGCAAATTTTCAAACATTATTTTTTTCTTAGAAAATTTATCATTTGCAATGAAATATACTTAAACTAAATTAAAATTTTCGTAAAATTGATTACAAAATTCCTAAAATTATCAAAATGTACAATTTAATAATATCTATGAAAAAAAATATTTTGTATGAAAAAAGTTTGGAAAAAAATCATGTTCGATTCATTATTTATAAAAAATGTTTAAATTTATGAATTTTTTTCTATGTTTTCCAGTTATTTTTTTTTTTTTTTTTTTTTTGTAAAAATTTGTTGCTTAGTTAAAAATCTATTTTTAAAGAAATTTATTGCTTAGCCTTGGTTTGTATGAAAAGTGGTTGTGGTTTTCCGATTTTGCTAATTTTTTCACAAAACATGCCAGATCTCCTGAAAGTATATTTTGCTAAATATCATGAATTTATTACAAAGATACAATCTTTGGATCAGCTAGAATGCTAAAATCTCACATCGTGCGCTGGTAACTGAAGTTGTACACTTGTGGACAAGCAGTTGAGTGATCATGTACTTTTGACTTAAATTTTAAAAAATAATTGTTTTGTAAAAAAATATTGAAAAATGTTTCTATTTATTTTCACTACAATCCGTCCTATTAATTCTGAACATAAAATGTAGTAAATAATGATTACTGGTACATTTATTTTTAGTATTTCATACTGGTTTTATTTCTTTAGTAGACAAATAATTAAGTCACTTGAGAAAATTTTATTTAAAATATATTTAATTCATAGTATATTGTAGCATTAGTATTTAGTTAGAAATCTATTTTATTAATATTTTCCGCACACATGTTCAGTATTGTAATAACAACAGCTGTGCAGATGTCGGGAATGGACGGAACTATCATACTCCTCATGAATAAGCTTACATAAAAAAATTAATATTGTTGATTTTTTATTTCCATGGCCACTTAAAGGATACTTTATAGATTTACTTTGCAGTAAGAATCATTACTTTAACCCCTCCACTAAGAATACTTGTATTTTGCTTTCCAAGCCATTACTTATCCATCCCAGAATTGGGATTATGGTAAATATCTAGCAAAATTATCCAGACAATTTAATAAGGTATATTTATCCTTTTTACATTTTGTAAAATGCTTAACCAAGTGAAATAGCCACAAAATTTAATAAAGGTATTTGTTTACAATTATACCTGTTAAGTAACAAACAAAGAGCGATTTTTCTTGCGACTCGCAGCAAGTAATTATGCTCTGTGTGTAACAAATGTAAACAAATACACTTCTTAGCATAATTTTTGTGAGTATTTCACATAAAATTAATTTATTTCCTTGTTTGTTAACAGAAGTATGAAGTATTATATATTAGAAAGCTTATAAAAATACACGTAAATGCATTTAATCTCTCCTCATATAGAAACATTTGTGTATGAAGAAAAGTATGTTTTGAAAAATCTAATAAAATTCGAACAAGGACGAATTTAAAAAAAAAAACGGAAAAAAGCGTTTTGGTATAACTGCTTAAATATTTAGGTGTAAAAATTCAAATATCCAAATTTTTTATGAAAAATTTCATTTGAGCTGGGAACATCGATACATATTTTGCCTTCATACAAATGGGGCCACCCTAGTGTATACAAAATCATAATGATAGTCTTAAAAATACAAAAAAAAGGATAATTGTAATAATAATTAAACTCATTAATAAATTAAGTAGATCCTTGCTGTTTGCGCACTTGATTATAATACGATTAATTGTAAAATTTTAATATTTAAAGGACTTAAGTGTGCATACATTACTTTTTTTATATTTTTTGGCAAAATATCTTAGAACTATTTTCTCAAAATTTTCAAATAAGATATGTAAAGGCAATTTAGTTTTATTTACTTTTTGAAGGTTTCGTTTCAAATGTTTTAAATATTTGCAAACTAAACCAAAAAAAATATTGTCTACTAGATTTAAATTATTTCATTTTTTATTTTTTTATTTATTTTTTAATATAATTTAAAAATAAAATTAAAAAATAATTAAATCTATATAAATACATATATAAATATATTGTTTTTAAATAATTTTTTTAACACTATCACAGGTGGGAATAACCAAAAAAATAAAGATTTTTGTTTAAAAGGAAATGAAAAAATTATTTTCAAATAACTTTTTGTTCAATACAACACAATACGAGTGCAATATGATTATTAATAATAATACTAATAACTTATATTTATTAAAATATCAATATATGTATAAACTGCAGGATTTATTTTTAACTTATGCCATAAGTAAATTTTTTTTTTTATACATATACATTATAATTGTGATTTGTATACATATATTTACATATGTATGTAGTTACATATGTAGGTATGTTGCATATAATTGTTGTTTTATAATAAACGGTGTAAAAAGCCTAAGGAATACAGTCAGCAAAATGTTTTTTTATTACAATTTTATTATTATTATTATTATTATTATTATTATTATTATTATTATTATTATTATTATTATTATTATTGTAATGTGGTAATTAATAATTTTACTTTTGTTTTTTTTTTAACTACACATATTTTTTTATTTTTTTAATTTAATTTTTTTTTTTTTTTTTTTTTTTTTGTAAATAGGTTTTTTATTTAAAATTTAAGATTTGAAGAAGAATAAAGTTTAAGATTATTGGTGTTTTAACATTATTTTTTCACAAAATAATTATAATAATATTTTATTTAAATAATGCCAAAAAATGGCTAAATATTTGTATATGTAAGTTTTTTTTATATATTTCTTTTGTTTTAATAAAAATTGAGGCAGCTTTTTATACATTATGAACTAATTAGAATTGAATATTTTTGTTTTTCTGTTGTTTATGTATTTTATAATTATTTTAGTTTAATATGAAACATTTAATATTAAACATAACACAAACTAACATATTAAATTCTTGCTAAAATCTAATTATATTTTCATATACTTCTTTGAATTTTATTACTTTTTAATTTATATAAATTTTGATTTATTTATTTATTATTTTATGTTTTTTTCATTTCTATTTAATTCATTTCTTTAATAGTTGTATATTTAAGTAACATATGTATGTAATATGTATGTATATTTACTATACGTATTGCATTTGTATTTTTTTTTTTTATTAATTGATGGTCGTAATTTGAATTACTTTAATTTAAATTTTCACTATTTTAACAGAGCTTGGATTGAAGTCTTTAATTAAATATAATCTATTTAACACATCCCAGACAGAATTTACTTGTGATCTATTTTATATGTATGTACATAGATGTATAAAGTGATTCGAAAATACTTCATCTAGTACATACTAATTAAGTTAATTCGATTTTTTATATAAAGACAAAAAATTTAACACCTTCTAAATGAGCATATTTTCATTTCGTTTGCTTTTTATAATTTTTTTATAAAAGATAAAATTTAAATTCACTATTTTGTAAATTATACTTTTCCACTTCTTTGATAATTCTATATTATCTATCACTACATCAGGAAGGAATCAGATGTTATGTCTAAAAATTTGTGTATTTTTGATACTGAGTTTGTAGTCGAACATTTGATTTCCTTGGATCTTTTATTTCTCCCGAAGGAAAATTAAATATCGTAAATTTCCTGTGAAATGAACGATTTTCCATCAATAACTGGATAATACATGATTTCGATTTTGGAAAAGGGAACACATTTCGCTATAAGGTTGAAAGTATGCATTTTTAGCAGAGTGGAGGATATTTCTAACTCAGCTCATGTTGCATGCATATAGAAATATCAATTGAGAGAATTTGTTTGCAACTAACTACTAATTAACATAAAGTGCGCTAGTGAATTGTTTTGAAGAAAAACCAAAAAATTCCAACTTAAGGAAAATACTTTGTTCCTTTAAATGGATCGTTTGATAATTAACATATCTGAGGAATAGTTACACTAAAAGAATTAAAATATATAAACGTTTATACATTTTTTAAGCCACATTAAAAGCTTTTTCTCTCTATCATTTAGCAAAAATCTATTTGAGAGTAGAAAAAAGTTTGTTTTATTACCTTTTCGTAAAACAATATTGTTCCAAGCTCTGTTTTCTATCATTCAGATGTGAGTTATTTTCACATTCAAGATATATATATATATATATATATATATATATATATATATATATATATATATATATATATATATTACTTTGTTATATGTATATTTACTGTTAAATGTACAAATTTATAATATATATATATATATATATATATATATATATATATATATATATACTTATATATATATTTTTTTTTAATTTTTTTAACTGGAAGTGTGTTTTAAATTTAAAAAGAATATATACTTCATTTGTGTATATTTTATATAAATATTTACTTAATTCTAAAAAAAAATTATTGGATTTTTTAATTAAAATTGGCAAATTTCTACAATACAATGTCACAACAATGATTTAAGTTTGTTTTCTTTATTTTTTTTTTCAATATTTAGGGTTTTTACATACAAATACAGGGTAAACAATTTGTATATTTTGAAAATACTTATTTTATATACATATGTATACATATAATAAAAGTAAAATATATGTGTATATAAATATGTATATACACATAAGTATATGTATATATACGTATAGTATATATATGTATATGAATATTTTATTGATACGAGTAATATAAATATACCATGCATATTTATTATATTTAAAAACTCTATTAATATACACAACTTTTTGGATCATTAAAACCACACTCCGAAATTAACTATTTTATAATCCTTTTTAAAGTTAATTTTCAGACAGGCGCTGCGGTCCAGTATTATTATATATATATTTTAAATTATGAAAAAATATAGATTTGATAAGAAAAGAAATTGTTTAAAACCACGTATTCATTTATTGCTTTCATATTTGAATTTCTTCTATCCATTTTGACTTCTCTCAGTCATTTGTTTTATTTATCTTATTATTTAAATAATATTGTTTTGTTTATATTTTATTCCACTGAATTTTTTTACATTTTAATTTTTTATTAAAGCGTATTTTTTTAAGAAATAAAATTTTTTATTTTCAAAAATACATATTAAAATTTTTTAGCCATTAAAATTTATATTTTTAATTCATATTTTAAATATTGGTCTGTCTTTGATCTTAAATATTTATTATTTATTTTCAAACATAAGTACACATTTTTGTATTTACAGCTATGGATAAAATAATCGAATCATTAATTGATTGGAAATAAATATTAGTTTGATCTATTTTGTTAGAACCAAGCACAAGACGTTATTGTCAACTAACCGTTATAGTATAGCAAATTCAATATTTATTTATAATATGATTTGTAATTAAATTTTGTAAATTAATGAAATAATAAAAATTTAAAGAGTATAAATTAGAAATAAGCAACTAAGTGCTTACAGGTTATTGCTTAGTAATGTGTAGTCGTTTTTTCTACATTACTCTACTTTGAAAAACAATGACTTAGGCGTAAAAAAACTCGATTTTCAATCAGGGTTGGTAAGATAATGATTACTTTCAGAAATTTATTACGTATGCAATTACAATTACACGTTGAAGTAATTCACGTCACCAGTTTTGTCTTGCAAAAGAGCAAGTGTGCGAAGTTTGTTTTTAAATATAACAACCACATAGAACATAATTTCGCCCTAACTTACGCACTTCGCACTACCTATAACCAAGTGCATCGCCATTCTTTAAGAAAAAAATTCATAACAAGAAAGAACACAAAATTTTGCAACTTTTTTTCTTTTTCTAAAAAAAAGCTAAAAAAAATTACAGAAATCTTTTTAAATCAAAATGAATGCGGTATAAAAAAATATGAAAATCATAATGAAAAAATTATTAAAACGGAAATAAAACTGAAATTCATCAAAATTAGGAGTATTTTAATTTTTGTTTAATTTCGTTTGTAATTTTTTCTTTAATTGTTAGAATTGGTGCTCACGTCAACTCTAGCAAAAGTCCGCATTTTCGCAATTTTACAATACTAATCCTCCATTTTTGTTTTTAAAGGCCCAATCAGTGAACTTTGCGACGCAACGTTGAATGAAGAAAAGTAGCGTAAAACATTTTGTGGAAATAGTAAACAAACGTAAACGTATCATATGTTTTTGAACATTCATTGTGTGAACAACCCTTTCTTAGGTTATTTTGCAAAGAAAATAAACTACAGGTTTGTCAGAAAGTCACGCAGCTATGTAAACATCTATTTTCTATAGATTTCTGCGGTACGCTACCTAAAATTTTTGTGTCAATAGCTACTTACACATATCTCCATGAAGCAGCTGATTGCGATATGATGAGTTTTTGTTCACTGGTTGGACTTAAGCCTGAGATTAAGCATTGTACAGAACGGCAAACTTTTATAAAAAATATGGTAATTTGTACAAATATCTTGTTAATATTTATGGAAATTTGGATTAATAAATTAAATTTCAAGAGAAATGCGTAATAAAGTCGGTGTTTGGTGATCTTTACAAAAGAAATTTCTAGAAGTTCGAAAATGCAATCACTAGCTGTCATTTATAAGTTGTCTATGACGACGTCCGGAAGATTTATTGCCTCGGAGATACTTATAATAATTAAATTAAATATAAATAAACTAAAAAACAACATTCAACGATTAAATTTAATTTAATCGGTAATCTTTAAGTGAAAAACTGGATGTAAGTCGTTCAGAATTATTTCAAATAAAAAGCGTACATTCATTTTTCTTTAATACATAACATTTCGATGTTATTTACTTGAAAATATAATTAAACGCCGTACATTGCGATTACATGTAAAATAATTTAATTGCAAATGTAATTGGCGTCTCCCAAACCTGCTTTCAATTATATGTGTTGGTTTAATTCCAATTAATTAAACCATTTCTTTTACTAGTTATATTATAGATTTCATCGTTGATAATATTGTAATTTAAAAAAGCGTTTTAGTGTGTGGTTTCCTTGATTAAAATTTTTTGTTTAATTTCTTTTGTAAATAAAAGTGTTACCTTTACGTTAAAACTTTAATTAAAAATGTAATTTTGTGGTTTTTCTTAATTAAATTGAAATTATACAATCAATAGATTTAAATGTATTAATGATAATATATTTAATCACAAATATGATTTTGCATTGTTCTTAACTGTTAACATTTCATGTTACATTGAAAGTTTAGATAAATTGAAAGAAAAATAGTTTTTTGATTCGTATTTATTTTAACCATAACTGATTACGGGACTTATAAATTTTTTGTTTGGAAAGTTTACTTAATATTTGTTTATATGAATGTTTGTATATATTTTTCAAATCTTATTATTTATTAATTAAACAATAATGAATAATATTGATTATTATAATGTGTTTAATAAAAATTAGTATGTATGTATTTTCCTGTTTTTAGTATATAATTGCTTTTAAAAATGTTTATTACATTAAAATAGAAAAAAAACTTTTTAAATACTTATTACAATTATGTTTTTTTTTTTGCGAGTGCTTACATACTAAATAAAAAACTATTTTGTAATCAGTAATTGTTTTTTTGTTATCTTGTATGATACATTAACAACCCAGACAATTTATAATTAGAATCAAAATATTTTGTATATGTTTTGGTTTTTAATGTGTTTTTTAATGTAGACACTGAGAAAATGTAGGAAGATTAAGTTATTCTTATATATTTATATTTTTTTGTTCTAATTTAGTTTTATATTTTTCTTACCACCTTTATTATTCTTAATTTGTGAAGTAAATCTTTGTTTTGTTTAAAATCTTTGTCTTAACCTTTTGAAAAGTAAACTAAAATTATTTATATTTATTTGGTTTTCGTAGAACTTTTCATTTTATTGGTTGTCAAATTTTGTAAAAATTTTTTCTTGTTGTAGTTTTCTATTATTAAATATCTACAAAAATAAACTTTTCTGTTTTTTTTTAGTTCTGTATGTATATTTAGGATTGGTTTAATTTTGTTATTATTACTTTTTAAATTTTTTAATGGCACTGCTTTTTTGTTGGAAATATACTGTTTCAGTTTTTATATATTTTTTTTTTTTATAAAATTAAAATTATTTATATAATTTTAATTTTATAAAATTATTTTTTATAAAATTAAACAAAATTAAAAAAATCGCTGTGTAAGTTTTGATATGTTGTTTTAACATTTTTTTGAGATTTTTCTGCAATGAAATTAATAAAATTAACAAAAGCATTAAAAACAAAGCAAAACATCAACTTATAAAAAACTACACAAATTTTATATAAAATTTTAATTATAAATAAAATTCATAAAATTTCAGTATCTGTGTTGAATAAAAATTTATTTCATCAGGAAGTGATACGTTCATCAGCTCATGTAAAATGTAAATAAATTTAGTAGCTTTAGAAAAATAGCAGGATTTTTTTTTATAAAATAAATTTTAAAATTAGGAAAAGACCTGATATGAGAACTTAAAATAGATTTGACAGCAAACCCGACAAATCAAAAAATTATCCAAAAGCGCAGGTTATGAAATGCGCTGTAATTTTTTAAATAAAAAAATGTATTTTTGTTGTTCGAACATTGAAAATTCATCTTTCTATTTTTCAACAAAGAACAAATTACAAAAATGTCCCCTTTGACACATTATATAAAGTTTTCTTTGAGATCAAATTACGCACTAATCATCCTGAAAGTTAACAAAATCGTAATAGTCTTTTAAATAAGAAATACAAAACTTTATTAAATTTGATAAGATCTGTTGCACTTTTGAAGAGTAAAAATTAAAATGCCCAACAAAAATTTTTTAAATTTTGGTAATAGTTAGTATTAACTCATTATTTTAAAGTATAAAATAACTACCTGCTGGTAAGAACTTAAATAAGTAGTGTTACCAGCTGTTTTAATAGCTAGCAACATCTTACAATTCGATGACAAGAATTCATGGATCCTCATTATTAGGGTACTTATTTAAAATATCATTATTTAACTTTTTTAAATAATGATATAAAATACTACTTATTTAAGTCATTACCAGCAAGTAGTTATTTTAACTTTTAAAATAATGAGATAAATAAGTCTGTGGCAAGAAGGAAAAACTACATAACTTAAGATATGCAAAAATCTTATTTTTAAATTTTTGAATTTTTTATATGCAGTTTTATGCTGTATCAATTTTTTTAAACTAGCAAGTATTTACAAGATATTTACATCTGGAATTAAAATTGTCTATAATGTTGCATGGAAATTAAAAAAATATAAACAGCTCTCCTAAAAAGTTTAAAAAAAAACTACTTATGTAGTTTTTCATTGTCGCCACAGAAGTACCACTAATTACTTTGAAATGTGTGAAATAACTAATACCTATTACACAAATTTAAAACTTTTTTGCTAAGTGGAAATAAAAATCAAAAGCAATAAAACAAAATAATCATACACAATTTTGATTAAATAAAATTTTATTAACATTTTTGAATTAAAAAAATAAATATTAATAAAACGTTAATGAATTAAAACAAAACTTCAAAATAGATCAAAAAAATATATGAAACTAATGATATATATATATATATATATATATATAGATATATAGATATATAGATATACAATGAATAGATACAATTGCAAATAAATAAAACATTAATATTTAAAAAAAATACATATAGATATATGTATATCAAAATAATAAAAATAAATTACAATTTCGTATTTGAGGAACTTATACACCACCAGGTAAAGCAATTATGTTGTATATTATTTATTTTACTTATTTCTTTGTTTGTATGTTTTCTCAAATTATTTTCTTATTTTAAATATTTGAATTAAAAAGGTTTTTTTTTATTGTTTTATTGGTTATTATGTACTTGTGTTAATTAAACGATATTTTAAATATGATTTCTTATATAAGTATCTATTTTATTATTAGTATGTGATGTAGATATACGTATGTAATTGTTATATAATTATTAAAGTAAATTTTCCTCCGTAAGTGAAGAACCACATCAATTTTCATTTAAAATTTCTATGTGTATGTTTGTTTTTATTTGGTTTTCAAATATTTATTATTGAAAATTGTTTGCTAATCAATATTTTAACTTGAGTTTAGGAATTTTGATTTCATTTTAGTTATTAGTTCATATATATACATATATATATATATATATATATATATATATATATATATATATATATATATATATATATATATATATATATATATATATAGATATATATAGATATATATATAATTTTTTTTTTTTTTTTTTGATTTATCCTTATTAATAGTAATTGTTTTAGTATTGTATTTAAACAAAAATAAGTATGAATGATAGATAAAATTCTAAATAATTATGGTATTTGTAAACAAAAAAAAAAAAAAGTTTTCCTAAAATATTATTTATGCAAATGTTTGAGGGGAATTTGTTTTTAAATATATTAATATATTTTCTTTTTTCCATTTAATTTTTATAAGGCGTAAAATATCATCAAAAATTGACATACATACTAGGATTGCATTTTTTAATTTTGTTTAAATATTTATTTTTATGTATGTAGATAGTAAGTATATATACAATATTATAAGTGTATAATTATATAGTTGATAGTTATAAATTGATGCACACCTGTATTTTTAAATATTGTACGTATTTCAATACATTTCAACATCAAAAATTGTAAATACGTTTTCAATTTTTTTTTATTTATTAATAACACAAGTTTACAAATTAGGGCCAACTTTTGGATCATAGTAGATGAGAACTAATTTTAATGAAATTTGGGGAGCTGAATTTGAAAATGAAATCCATTCTTAAGAATGGTTCTAATTTTTTAGTTCTCGCATGTTGGCTGCATTTCATATTATTGAATTCTAAATGTTAGAATTTATTCGTAAACGTGAAACAGATTCTCGACAGATAATACAAAAGGCTTAGTTTGACCGCTATTCATTTCTAATTTATATAGGTTTATCGATAGTTTTCAAATCTAAGGGTTCAAAAAGTTTTGAATTTCGAACAATTTTAAGAATAACTTTTGGAACAATGCTTTATTTTTTCTTTAGAAGATGATACAGCCTTATTGAAAACTAAGAAAGTAATTTTCGAGGAACACTTAAAATTTTATAATAAAATCTGATAAAAAGTGAGTTTAATTTACATCAATTCAATTCATTTCGTTTTCGAAATCAATTTCCATCACATTTTTTTAATAAAATTTAAATTGACGTTCAAATATGGTGAAAATTAATTTTTACCGTTCGGCCTGTTTATGAAATCCTCAACAGAATTGAATTGGAAACGAAATTCCAATCCAATTTCAACTTGAAATGGGTTTATGAAAATGTAACAAAAACAATTTATTATGGATTGATATTTCCACTGTAAACCACATTTTTATATTCTTAAATAAGGAACGATTTTAAGAAATTATCCTTATAAACTGGAGACGAAAATATTTAAATTTTCAAATCCAATTTGCCTCAAAACAGGACTGTTCTGAAAATTACTTACCGGCAAAGTAATTTTATTTCACTAAAAAGGTGTTCTGGACGCCAAAAAAAAACATTAAAATCACGTAATTTGTTGTTTCAAAAACACATCAGAAAAATCGTTATTGTAATAAGAAAAATACAATTAATTAAAATTTAAGACAAGATATATGTGTATTCTTATCTCAAATTGAAAATAGTCAAACAGTAACTATGCGCCTTTTTATGTAAATGTAATCATATAGAAGCATAAGAAAAAATAGGAACTGTAGAAGCTTCATTATTTCAGTATTCTTACAAAAATTTTAAATCAAGCGATTTTCAGAACAGGAGCAAATAACCAATTTGATTTTAAAATGGTCTGTGGTTTGAAATCGCACGGTTTTTTTTTCAGAACAGACCTAAAAAATTCGGTTTACAGAATATTATATATACCGAGTACGAATAAATTCTACGGATTCTATTTGAAAACAGATCCAACTATTTATTATTAGAACCTTAAAAATACTTGAAGATGTGTTTCTCAAATGTTTGCCGTTTAACAGCGATTTTATAAGGATCTCAACAAGAACTATGTACATCATATCCAAATTATTTGTATTCACATTAGATATTAAATGAATTATAAAATTTAATTTTTGCTGGACTAATGTACAAATCAGCGTTTTTAAATATTCTAATGATAAGTATAATCTTTTCTTAATAAAAATAAATAAAAACGAATTGTATAAAAAACAAAAAGTTAGGCATTAAAATTGAAATTTATTAAATAAAATAAAAACATTTTAGGTGAAAAAGTTAACAATAAAGTTTTTTGTTTTATCTTCTGTTTTATTAAGTGTGTATGCATGTTTGTGTACTAAATCAGCGTACAGTAGTGTAATTTAAAATTATTAATTATTATAAAAAGTATACAAAGTATGAAAACAAATACATACATAGAATAAAATAAACATAAAAAATATATTGTTTTAAGTGGACATTAGTTATGCAGTTTATGACTAGTTTTGCATATAATAAAGTAAATATGTAAAATTATCAGAAATATGTAGGGGTATGGCCAATCCGAAAATAATTTTGGTTATATAAAAATCAATAAAAATTAAATATTAAAAAATACGTGTATAAAAATATTAATATGTATAAAAATACTTATTTAAATAAAAAAAAAAGAGAATTTTTGTATATAAAAATGCATTTGGTTTAATATTTAATACAACCTGTTTTAGAACAAAACTAAATTGAATCGATATAATTTTTAATAGTCTTTGTTTTTCTTTTAACACTACTGTACGTTTTACTTAATTTTTTTGTTTGTTTGTTTGTATTTTCATAAAAGGAAACACTAAGATATAACAAAGAATAAATAAAATAAAACCGATTACAAACTTATAAATTAATAAATAAAATTATATAAAATAAGATAAAGTATATTGTATGAAAATTGACTTAAAATAAAATTTATTTGTTTGTTGGTTGCTTTGTAATATCATTAAGTTAAGCAAATTGGTGGAAAAGTATAAACTATAACAAGAAAAAAATACAACATTTTTGTAAAACAGAAAAAATAAAATAATTATTTAACTAATAAAACTATATTTTAATATCATATTTGAAAAAAGGCATTTATGAATTAAACCTCCATGATGCAAAAAAAAAAACGTATGTATATAATAAAGAAATAAATATGTATATAAATATTTTTTTTTAAGTTTTGTTTAACAAAACTTTTTGTTTGCTTTTTGTAAATTGAATAGTAAACATAATTCTAAGAAACAAAACTTAATAATTAAAGTAAAAGCTTATGGAATTACAGTTTTTTTGGGTTGTTTTTAACTTTATAATAAAAACAAAGTTTAATATTATAGATAAAAATAAAATGATATTGTAAAATAATATTTGTTTCTTCATTATTCTTTTTTTGTGTATATCAATATATATTTTATAATAATTGAAAAAATTGCATTCATTTTTTATGTAAAATATATTTTTAATATTATTTATATAAATATGTGTGTGTAATTATTGTTTTATTTTTTGTAACAATTTATCAAAATGCTTTAAAAGGAAATTTTGTATAAGCGAAAAAATATATATTGAATAAAAATAACACAAACAACATTTGATTAAAACCGATCATCTTCTACAGCGTATATTTCGTCATCTAAAATGCAAAAAGCCGTAACCAGACTTCTTAATTTTTTTGCAGCATAAGCAAAAAACGTTATGTAAATGCAAAAGGCCGTAACCACAATTTTTAATTTTTTACTTTGAACTGGTGAAATTATCACGGAAGATCTGTAATAAACACAATTGATCCATTTAACGAACGAAAAGCACAAAAATTCACTTTCATGTTTTTTTACTTTATTTGTTTATTTACATTTATTTCAGTTGAACTTTCAAAATAGTGTTTTCGATAACATTTTGGCAACTGAAATGGTGTTGCTATTCATAATGTAAATTTTGTCTGTAGGCAACACAACTAAAGTTCGGTTGCCATATAATCGACCTATAATTTTACAGCTTTTTCGTTTATGAAGTTAATATTTATGTTAATATTCATATCATATTTTGTGTGTAGATGCATTTGAATCAGTATATCACCCAATAAAAAACCAACATTTGATTTTTGAGTGGTTACGGCCTTTTGCCCCTTGACGATTTGAAAACTGAATAGAAATTCGTATATGTCTCATCGTACAGAGACATATTTTTTACAAAATTTTACTATAAGAAATTTTACCATATTTGGTACAACGCGATTTAGCATAATTGAGGAAAAATAATTTACGAGAATTTACTAATCTTCCAAAGTGAAATAAAAATAATATATGTGAAAAGTTGAGCAAGTGCAACAGTTTTTTCTTCACGATTTAAATTTAAGGATTTACGTAAAATGAATTTTGATCGATTTTAAGAATAATTTTCGAAACAATGCTTTGTTTTTCCTTTATAAGATACAGCTCTATTGAAAACCAAGGAAATAATTTTCGTCGAACTTTAAACTTTATAATAAAAAGTGGGTTTACCGTAATTTTCATCAATAAACAAAAAAATAAATACATCACACATTTTTTCGATTTCAATTCGTTTCGTTTTCGAAATCGATTTCCATCACATACCCGATTGAAATACAATTTATTGAACAATTTTTAGGATCTTATTGTTGCAAATATCCGATTTTCTTAAAAAAATATTACTAAATCGAGTTATGACATAACCCTACAGTTGATTGAATATACATTTAAAAAATAGGACATAGACAAATAATCCAGTTTTTTATTACATCTCTTCGACAACTTTATTTTTATTTATTTAAATTTAACCAAGTTCGAGAATAACTGAATTCAAAATTGAACATTTGATCGATACTGAATTTCGACAAATTCGAGTCAATTGTAAAAGATGTTGTCGTGTATGTATGTGGTCGACGTTTGTTATTTTAATGTAAGTAATGAAATTAAAATGTATGTATATATAGTATAATTATAAATATTAAAATAAAATTTGTTGTATATAACTATTAAACTAACAAATTAAAAACAAAAACTACATTTTTAAACAGCCAAACATTACAAATGTATATGAAAAATTGCCTTTTCTTAAAAAAATAAAGAAAGAGTAAGGGAGCTTTCTTAAACAACTTTCAGGTTTTCTTCCCTTTTCTTTAGGTTTGATATTTAACTACATAATATAGTACATGCTAAAATTAAAAAAAAGCTAATAGTATGCCTTATTCAAATTAATAATATAGAATATAAAAAAGTGTGTATGGTAATGACAATTGTATAAAGAAATATTAGTTGAATAAGGCAGAATTATTTATTTTATTTTTTATTTATTTATTTATTTATTTATTTTTTTTGTTATATTTCTGAGGAAAATATTATTTTGGTACTACTTAAAAATATAAATATGTTTTCTTAAAGGATTGCTTTTGGGTAATTCTTGTAATCGTTGTTAATGCTTATAGTAATATAATAAAAAAAAGGTATGATTGGTAGATTTTTTTAAATAGTTTTTTTTTTAATTTTTAAATTAAAAACTACAGCCTCGCATAAAAAATAATTTTTAACTTTTTTTTTGTATTTTCGAAATTTTTTTCGTTCGTTCAAAACTGTATATGGTATTATTAATTAAAGTATATTTTTGTAAAAAAATCTTTTGTAATTGTTAATAAAAAAAAAATACATTTTTTAAAAGTATATATTTCTTCTTTACAATAAAAAATAAATATAAAAAATAAAATAAAAAATACGATAAAAATGACAAGAAAATATTTGAAACACATAAGTTAAAATTATATTTAATTAAAAAAAGTTAAATATTAAAAACTTTTTTTAGTTTCACTTCTTTTTAAGTTAAAAATTTGTTTTTGTTTTTATATATTTTATATACTAAAACATTTTTATGTAAATAGTTTTAAAAGTAAATTACTTACTAAAAAAGGTAACAGTTTATTTTTATTATAAAAAAAAAAATAACACAAGTGAGTAAATAAAAAATAATGTCTTGGAAAACCAGCCTTATTTAAAAAATAACAGGGGAAATTGATTCAATTAAAAAGGAATATGTTTTACAGATTAAATACATTTACGAACTAACAAAAAGTAAAAACTTTTTAAAATAATATAATAAAAAGAAAAACATAACAAAATTAAAATATTCATTAAAATAACAATATTTAAATAGGTTTTGTTTTAATAATGTTTTTTTTCTTTACATTGCAACGTTTTTAAAACATTTTTTTTTTTTTTTTTTTTTTTTTTGTAAGTTAATTTTAAATGTTTAATTTTAAATTTAATTTTATATATATATATATATATTATATATATATATATATATATATATATATATATATATATATATATATAGTATTTAGTGATGAACTATATGTTATAAAATTAAAAAAAAAACAAATAAAAACGATTTGAATACAAAGAGATCAAAATATTTTACAAAATGTATGCTTGGTTTTAAGATTATTTTTTTTATTTTTTAATCTAATATTCTGTTTCTTTTTTGATAAAAAAAAATTTAAATTAGTAAATTTTCATATAAAATAATTTTGTATAATAAACTTTTTTTAATTCTACCGTAAAATCTTTAAGTAATAAAACAAATAAAAAAGGAATATTTTAAAATAAAAAATCTCTTCATATATGTATATACTATATATATGTATGTATATAAGCTATAATATTGTTGTATATAAAAACGGCCTTTTGTTTTGTTTCTTGTTAATATTTTTAACTACATTTAAAAAAGTGTAAAGTGTAAAACGATGTAGAATATAATAATTTATAATAAAAGTAGTAATAGTTGTAGTAGTTATAATAATAGTAAGAAGAGGTGTTTAAAAAAATATGATTTTTTTTTTGGCTTTTGGCGGCGTAAATTCAAAATTTCGTCGTATCTTTGGAGGCGTTGTTATAATTATGTGTTTATAGTTTTTGTTTTTTCCTTCATCTTTTTTTCTTTTTGTTTTGTTTGTTATTTTATATTATTAATAAAGAATAATGAAAACAATACAAAATATTATTGCCTTAAATTTCATCATAATCTATTAAATGTAATTTGTTTTGTTCAATATTATCACCATTTTCATTATAAAGCTGCTTGCTAATTAAAGGCAAATTGAAATTCACTGCTGCTAAATCTGCTGATGCTGCTGCTGATACCGCCGCTGCAGCTGCTGCTGATGTTCCTGTCATAGATGACAAAGAAGTTATATTTAAATTTTTACTTGCAACCGTATTTGTCGTTAAAGGAAAAACTTTATTTTGCTGAAGTGTTTTCAGTTGTACTTGCGACTGTGACTGTAACTTTTGAGATTGTTGTATTTGTTTTTGAATTAAATTTTGCTGAAACTGCTGCTGCTGTTGTTGTGGTTGTTGCTGTTGTTGATAATTATGATATTTATTTATATTTAAAGTTTTTCCACATTGTAACAAATCGTTTCTTGCATTTAGTGCTTTTCTTTTTTGCAATCACTGAACGTACAGAGTATTGAGCACTAAAACATGATGGTTATTTTTAGCCAAAGTAACAACATAACCTTCCGATGTAATTTTCAAACCGCAGCAACGCGAAACCTGTGTATTTAAATAAACGTATGATTAAGTAGGTGGTACGTATATAAGATGTAATAGTTCATGCCATCAATCAAATGTTAGAATCGATGATATAAAATCGTAAAAAGTTGTTTTTTATTGTTTGTTTGCTTTAAAATAAGAAATTTACAATACTTTAAAAATATGCTCCAAAAAAGGAGCAGTGTTTCATAGAAAATTTTAACAAAAAACTTATTGTTTAATCCGGAAATTTTTGGGTAGACAGAAATTAAATGAAGTTAGCTTTAAACTGATTAGAAGTATTAAAAATCAGTGTTAGTTATAATTATACGCATTTAGAAATCAAATATACAGTATATTTGAAAAAATATACTGTATATTTGAAAAAAAAATAATAGAAACAAAATTATAACTTCCTATTTCTCAGTGTGTGATCCGGTTCATTTATATTTTAAATTAAAAGTAACCAAGGGTTCTTGATTTTCCAACTTGAATTTCTTCCCTTCTTTAACTTATTCCACTGTAATTCCAGTTTAAGAGATAAAGGTACTACCTTGGAAAAAATAATATAAACAAATGTAATATTATACTAATAGTTTTCAATATTTGGAAACTTAATCTGCATAAAATTACTTTGCAATAACTTAGAATGTATTTGTATATATTTAGTAGAAACATTTTATACCACTCCAAAACATCTGGGAACCTGATAAGTTTGTAGCAAATTCACGGTGTATGGAATATCACCCTTCCTGGATCGTTTCCGTTGTGGGTCGGAAAATACCGAATAATAAAGGTTGTATATGCTTTATAAGACTCAGATCAAGTCACTGCGCTGACCACTCCATTATCTTCTCTTCATTCCAGACGAAAGAGTTCTTCACAGGATAAAATGGATATATTTAGGGGCATTGGACTGCGAAAATTTTCTTATTATTGTAATTTTTTCTATCGAAGCACTTGGCATACCATGCTTAGGAAAATTGAACATAAATGTAAAAGGTAGAAAAATTCGAAATCTGTTAAAGCAACAAGCTAAACTATTAGCAACCGAAATAAGAAAAAACGTCTGGACCTCACATTAAAAAATGTTTTATGGTCCGATGACACCGAAATAAATTTGCTTGATACTGACAGTAAAACCTATGTTTGATGTCCACCAAACTAGTTCCATGACCCAAAGTACACAAAGAATATTTGAATTCTTTTCCTTAAACGACTAGGGTCCAAAATATTGGACTGATGGGAAAAAATGTACGAAATGTACTAATATTTCGATATATTAAGATCGAAAATCCATTTACGATAGAAAAAATGTCAATAATACGGGAATTTATTAAGGTCAATAATCCTAAGCATCCATCCCATCATGTGAAGAACTCCTTCGTCTAGAATAAAGTGAAGATAATGGAGTGATCAACGCAGTGACTTAATCTTAATTATATAAAGCATCTATAACCTGTATTATTCCATATTTTCCGACCAAAAAAAAAAGCAGTAACGATGGGAAATGATTCAGGAAGGGATATTTCATACCCCAAGAATTTTCCACAAACTTATGAACTCTATGGTTACCAGAAGGGTTTGAGTAGTAGAAATGAGGATACCAAATATTATATAAAATTAAATTTTAAATTATTACAAAGTAATTTTGTACAAATTAAGTTTCCAAATATTACAAACTATTAGCATAATTACATTTGTTTATATTATTTTCCCAAGGAAATGGGGTACGTTTATTTCTTAAGCTGGAATTACAGTGGACTGAGTAAAAGAAGCGAAGAAATTCAAGTTGGAAAATCAAGAACCTGTTAATTTAAAACATAAACATGCACTTTTAAGATCAAGGTGGTAGGTAGCAGTGCCAAGGATCTGAATGATTAGTTAGTGCTAAAAGAAACTAATAGAGAACAGCTCCCCTCTGATGCTGATGGCAAGGGTCAGTTGTATTACAGCCTAGTCCGCATACGCCGTCACTGCGCGAGATGGTCTATTTTTTACGTGCTCATTCGTGGGACAAAATTGAAGAAGCAAAAAATATAAAAACAAATAGGTTAAGGGAGGAAAGAGACAAAGGGACAATGGACAAAGGAGATTGGGTTAGGGAAGTGGAAGTGACGGACGCTGACATAGGAGCTAGGGATAGGGTCGTGGTAGGGGAAAACAATGACGACGTTAGGAAAGGGGGGAAGAATGAGGATGAGGACGATGACATGGACTTGCTAAGACTGCATAAGAACATCCTCATAGAACACGGACAACTAATGACCCAACCGACGGAGGAGGACAGCCTGCTGGACTCGGCGGAGGACCTTGTAGGATCTGGTGCGACGGAGGGACTGGAAGACCTGTCTCTTGGATCCGATGAAGAACATGAGACAACAGTTGTCTCTGCTCTTGATCGGGGCAAGGAGAGCGGAACTGCAGTCACTGCGTCATCACTGGGTATGAAGCAGGTGAGCTCGACGGGGGCATCAGGCATGTCAAGGCCTATGGCCAAACCTATTGTTCGGCAGGAAGCGGTAGCAAATCCAATGGATGAGCAGGCCGCAACCGACAGTCGAACGGGATATGAAAAAGCGAAGAACGATGTTAGGGCCTCCATAGCTGCACTAAATAAGTTGGCTAAGAAGGACCCATCGCTGTTAGACGGGCGGGATAGGCATGTTCGCAGGAAATACCGAAAGAGCATCTACAGGTTTGAACGGACCTATGGCTCTATCGGTGATATCTTGGGATTGTCTTATCCCGATGGTTTTACAGTGGAGGTAGAGGAAGGTCCGGAAATTGCTCGCAAGGGTAAAGAGTCCGTGTCTACCAGCACTTTAGAACCACAAGTCGGCGCTGGCAATCATGGAGGTGCTCACAAGCCATCCAGCAGTCCTGTAAGTTCTCTCAAGGGAAATGACAGGTCAGCAAGGATTAGTAGTGGGACAAAACACATTAAGAAGAGAGTAGAGAGGGTAAACCAAACTCTTCCGAGCCCCGCTAAGGAATCTCAAATGAGGTCCATTAGTGAAGCTCTGCCTGAGATACCCTCTACCTCCAAGAAAGCAGGTCATGTACCGCATGACTCTTTTAAGGGTCCTTCTAAGGGGACCATAAAAAGAGTGAGGTCTGGGGATGACCCGCAGATTCCATCTGCGAAGAAGGTTGGTAAGGCACCAAGTGGCCCGCTCAAAAACTCTCATAAGGGAGCAGTGAAGCGGATAGTATCTGGTGACGAACAACCTTCATCGTTCAAAAAGGGGAAGGATTCGTCCAAGTCAGACATTCTTCAAGCAGCAGTCATTGACCGTGCTGATCCAGATGGGAGAATCAGTACGGAAATGTGGCGGCTGATTGAGGACAGACTTATGGACGAAATCTTCCAGGCAAGGCACAGGCCGGGTGAAATAGCCTTCATGGGTGCAGACTGGACAAGGGGTGTCAAGACTGTTGGTTGCGGTAACAAAGGAACTTTTGAATTCCTGAAAGCCGCGATTGACAGATGAGGCAACCTCTGTACAGATGCGCAATTGGAGGTTATACCAGAGTCGGAATTGCCTCTGCGGCCAATAGTCACGGAGTGGATTCCACCACCCATTAAGCCGGTGGAAATCATACTGGGAATATTGGAAGGACAGAATAGGGGGATCAATACAAGTCAATTTAAACTTGTCTCTTCATTGACTTGTAAAGAGAACTAAGGAAAACACTTCCGATTCGCAGTGGATCAGGAATCTATTAAGAAATTGGACTCATTGGGGGGGGGGGGGGGGGGTGGGTTGTTACGTTCGGGCTTGGCTATATCAAATTTCGCTACACGAAAAATGACAAAGCCAAAGAGGTTGCAGATAAATCTGCACCATTGTGAAGCAGCCTCGACCGAATTAATAACCTACTTCAGTGAGACCAATGTGGACGTGGCCCTAATCCAGGAGCCTTGGATAAATAATAAAAAGGTCTGTGATTTAAGGGCCAAAGGATACAAATTGTTCAAGCCGTCCACTGAGGACAAGGTGAGGACTTGTATTCTAGTGAAGAATGAACTTCAGTTAATTCTTCTAAATTCTTTCAGTTATGCTGATCTAACGGTCGTTCAAGGAGATGCGTTGGGAGGCAGTAAACTGGCCTTGGCCTCGGTGTACATGCCCTATGAGGAGCTGGAACCACCAGATGACAGGGTGTGGGCCTTAGCCGAGTACGCAAGACGGAATGGAGTACGTCTATTGCTCGGTTGCGATGCTAATGCACACCACAGTCAATGGGGTAGCAGGGATACCAATAAGAGAGGTGAGTCAACATTTGATTTCATTATTACGAATGATCTTTTAATCTGTAATAAGGGTAATACCCCTACGTTCAGGACGAAGGATAGGAATTCGGTAATAGACATCACATTGACTAATTCTAGGGAAATAGTTGAGGATTGGAGGGTGGCTATGGGGTGCACTTTCTCTGACCATGGCAGGATAACCTTTAATCTGAACTTTCTGGGTTCTGAAGGGAAACCTTTTAGGAATCCTAGAAGGACGGATTGGGACGCTTTTGGGCGGGATCTGGGGTTAAGATTGACAGAAACTCCGAGGGAGTTCATGTCGAGGGATAATCTTGACTAAGTGGTAGAAAAGGTAACGGGGTCTATTAGCAGAAGGTATGAGCTCAACTGCCCGGTGAGTTATCCGGGTAAAAAGAAACAGCCGGTCTGGTGGTCAGAGGAGTTGAGAGCTCAACGGACCACAGTTGGCAGGCTGTACAACAGAGCCCATAGAACTGGTAAGGACGAAGATTGGAGCACCTATAGAGTGTGTTTCAATAAGTACAAAAAGAACATTAGAAGAGCTAAAAGAGCCTCGTGGATTAAGTACAGCGAGGAAATTGACTGTGTCAATGAACTTTCTAGATTCAGGAAGATACTGTCAAAGGACCCTAGTGTTCCTGGGAGTATCCAGAGATCAGATGGTTCATGGACAGAGTCTAGCTCTGAGTCACTTAATGTGCTTTTGGAAACCCATTTTCCGGGTTGTAGGGATCCATTGATGGAGGAATCAGGTGAGGGAGAGCACTTCTTCACAGAGTCCATCAGTGGGATAATTGAAACAGTGGTAAGAGACCTGATTACGGTTGAGAAGGTCACATGGGCGGTGAATTCATTCGAGCCTTATAAATCACCTGGGCCGGATGGTATTTTTCCGGCCATGTTGCAGAATGCACCGTTGGTGGTTCGTCTACTACTGGTTGAGATCTTTAAAGGGTGTCTGGTACATAGACATATACCAAGGGGGTGGAGACAGGTAAGGGTCATATTCATACCTAAAGGTGGTAGGACCTGTCACTCGAAACCCAAGGACTATAGACCTATCAGCCTATCGTCTTTCCTTTTGAAGACTTTAGAGAGACTGATAGACCTATATTTAAGATCTTCTGGTAGCTCCAGCATCATGAGTAGTGCTCAACATGCTTATCTGAAGGGTAAATCTGTGGAGAGTGCGCAGAGTGATGTGGTGGGTTATATAGAACAAGGACTTCGGTATAAGGAATATACCATGGCCGCGTTCTTGGATATTGAGGGAGCGTTCAACAACATCAAGATTGACGCTATCAAGCAGGTGCTGGTGGATCTTAAGGTACATGACTTCTTGATCGAATGGATAATCCTAATGCTAAGCAACAGGTTTGTCAATTCAAGCTTGGGTGGAGTATGCTTAAGAAAACTAGTGACTAGGGGGACTCCGCAAGGGGGAGTACTCTCACCCCTGCTGTGGCTAATAGCTGTCGACGTAATTTTGCGTCAATTCGACAGCAGAGAACGGAATATCGTGGCATATGCTGATGATGTGGTCATACTGGTAAAGGGAAAATTTCTTCCCACAATCAGTGAGATCATGCAGTCCGCGCTGGGTGAGCTGTCCTCGTGGGCCGCTGATAAGGGGTTGGGAGTGAACCCGGAAAAGACAGAGTTGGTTCGGTTTACTAGGAGGTACAAGGTAGAGAATTTCAGACTACCGGTACTGTGTGGAACTGAACTGAGGCTTTCCGACTCAGCGAAATATTTGGGGGTATTCCTCGATAGTAAACTGACCTGGAAGAGGAATGTTCAGGAGAGACTCAAGCGTGGCCTCAATGCCTACTACACCTGTAGAAACTCCATAGGTAAAAGTTGGGGGGCTCAAACCAAAAGTTGTATATTGGATTTACACTTCGGTGGTGAGACCAATCCTTGCTTATGGTTGTTCTGTCTGGTGGCAGGCACTGGAACGCAAGAGTAATAGGAAACTTTTGTTGAAGGCACAGAGGTGTGCTTCGATTGGCATTACAGGTGCAATGAGAAGCACACCACAGGCGGCTCTGGATGTCATACTTCATCTCTTACCCATTGAAGAGTTTGTGAAGGGTATGGCAGCAAGGAGTCTGCTGAGACTTAAGGAATTGGGTCTATTAGGTTCATCAATAGCAGATCACTCCAGGGTCATATACGAGATCAGCTATGGTGAGGCTAATTTGTACACCATGGGGGCATCAGATTACATGGCCGCTGAATCAGACTTTGGGGTAAATCCTGTCGTGGTGATATCTGATAGGGAGATCTGTTCCGGCACTGAGAGACTATATGAAGGTTGTGCAGTGTTCACAGACGGATCAAAGATGAACGAAGGTACTGGGGGGGGGTCTATATTATGGGCACGGATTTGAAAGGCTTTTTTAGACTCCCTGATGAGTGCGGATTTTTTCAATCTGAGATTCTCGGCATCCTGAAAGCCGCAGAAATAATCAGGCAAAACATTGCGAGGGGTACCGAGGTCACTCTCTATGTTGACAGTCAGGCGGCTCTGAAGGCCTTGGGGACACATTTGGTGAGATCCAGACTAGTTGCTGCCTGCAAGAAGACACTGAGAAAGCTGATGGAGGACTACATGGTGAGACTCTGCTGGGTGCCTGGCCACTGCAATATTTTAGGCAATGAACTGGCTGATGAACTGGCAAGGTAAGGCGCAGCAAAGAATGTCTCGGAGAGGGAAACCTATGTGAAACCACCACTAAGTTTCTTCTATGGGAAGATGAATGATTGGATCTTGGTCAGAACCAATTCGGCTTAGGAGAGTAGAGAAACCTGTAAGGTGTCGAGGGCGATATGGCCAGCACTAGACAAGGCAGGCTCTAGCACTCTCTTGGGCTTGAATAGGAAGAGCTTAAGAATCATGATAGGGGCCATAACGGGTCACTGTTTGATAGGGAAGATGAGGTCTAGATGGGACGCTGGCAATTCCGATTTTTTTAGAATGTGTGAAGACGTCGACGAGACCGAGTCTATTGAGCACATTGTGTGCCATTGTCCACGATTGCAGCATCGTAGGATGAAATGGCTGGGTAGCCAATTCCTCGGCGGGCTAAGTGACGTTCGGGACGCAGATCTTGTAGACGTCATAGGCTTCGTCATGGGAATCGACTGCTTAAGGGAGAATCAGGGGTATAACCCTAGGGGGATTGATAACATTGCTAATCCCCCTATATGATTCGTTCTCATTCCTACTCTTTTATCTTCTACTTCTACTCTCCTATTTTTTGCATTCTATACTCTATATTTCACAGCTAATTCAACGAAGGGAGATGTGGTACTTTCTGGTATCACATCAACCTTCTCTATCTATCTATCTATCTATCTAAATAATAAATAACTTACCTTGACATGAGGGCACTCAAATTCAGATTGCAATATGCCATCTCGAGAATAGCAAGCAACATGGAAACGATTGCCATGAGAATCTCCAATTAATATATCACCAGCATTTGAGATATCAATTCCATTGGGGAAACAAGTGACTTTTTCATTACCAATGCGATACTGGAATGTACCGTCCTCATGGAAGACAGCAACGCAGTGACCTTTAAAATCGCAAACGTAAAAATCGTTGTCTGTAAGTAAGTAAACGTTGTATATTTGATGGCATAATTTTGAAATGGTTGTGTACGTAACTCACCTCTAATTGCGATATCTGAAGGTTCACGCATATAATCGCTGCAATCAAACCAACGTACCAATTCACCATCTTCAGAAATAACAAAAACAGTAGGTGAGACGCTGTCAACAGCAACAATATGTCCCTTAGACGTTACAGCCAAACCAGCCACAATATCTATGTATCTGTTTTAAATTTAAATGTAATTCATATTTAAAATTGGACGCCTTTTAGAAAAGAACAAATTAAAATGCTTACCTGATGGCTATTTTGCGCATGAAATGACCACTCTTGGAAAAGATCTGCATACGAGAACGTTCATTGCCACGATCGCAAACTACGAATTTACCGTTAGTATGCATAACAGCAACTTTTCGGGGATACCACAATTGACCCTCCTCTTTTCCGGGCACACCAAAGTAAAATTTCAAATTTCCCGATTTGTCAAAAATCTCAATGCGATGATTATTGGTGTCTGCCACAATAATTTCCTCGTCAACACCCAAACAAAAGCCATGTGGCGAATTAAACTGTCCCTTGGATGTACCCAATGAGCCGAACTTGCAACGTATTTGCATTGGGGTGGCCTTGTTGCGACCGGTTATTATACTAGTTGTATTGGGTGGAGGTGGTGGTGGGGCATGGAAATTTGTAATGCTCATGTCATCAACTGAACCACCACCATTGCCACCAGGACACAACGGCGGTAAGGTGGGTAGACTTGGTGATGGCGCAGTGGGTAGGCAGTAATCTGATAATAAACAATCAATTCCAGTTGGTGAGGCTCCACTCGATAAAAGCTGATTGCTTGTCATGTCTGTGTGAAAATCTACTTGTAATATGCCAACAACAACAATAACAATAGTTATATTTATAACAAAAAGTTCAATACGCGCCGCCATCAGCACAACAACAACATCAACAAACAATCAGTTTATATATAATTTCGGTATAATTTTTAAGTTTTTGGATTTTTTATATTTTAAGTTTTGGTCATTTGAGTTTTCAACATAATTGTATATTGTATGAAGTATTATTGTCAGCCAGTGGCAACAAAAGATATATATATATATATATATATATATATATATATTTATTTTTAACGTATATATTTAAAGTAAAACAAAAACACGCATTTTCAACACGATGGAGGTAGGCAATTTGGTAGGTAACAGCGGGTATATTACAATAAAAAAAGAATATATATATTGGAGTGTGGTGGTTGGTTGTGGTGTGGAGTTGGTATGTTTTTTTATTATAAAAAAAATCAATTATAATTTTTGACAACATAAAGAAAAGAAAAATAAATACAAACAAAATTATTTAAAAATAAAAACAAACTAAAAACAATTATTATAACAGTCCTATTCATAATAAAAATACAAATAGTATATAAATATCGTCACCTAAAATGCAAAAGGCCGTAACCACTTAATAATGGAATGTTGGTTTTCTACTGTACTTTAAATTAGAAACCCAAAGTACATCTACACAAAAAATTTCACATTCATATCTTCAAAAATGCCATCAATATTAACAAAAGTCAAAAGGCCCGTAACACCAACTTCGTAAACGCAACAGCCGTAAATTTTGTTCCATTTAAGAAAAATTTGTTTTGCTTCATATATTTTTGCTTAAGTGAACGATAAAAATTTTTATTTAATTGCTTAATTTTAAAGATTACGGTCTTTTGCATTTTAGGTGACGATATGTATGTATATGTATATGTGTATACAACACTTGAAAAAGAAAACAGCATATTACAGTTCATTATGAATTAAAAAGAGCAATCAATGAATTATATATCGTTTGCGATAAAGAGAAAAGGAAAAAGATAACGTTCACGTTTTTCAATGTACGTTTTATTTTTAGCCTTTTGTGGTTGAAGTACCTCAGGTGGGGTTGTGAAATAATTCTTGTAAGAACCCCAGAAATCAAGGCAAGAAATCCAAACTAATTATCATAGCCAAATCACAAAGAAATTTAACATGTAAATGTAAACATGTAAATGTTCATCAAACATTTTAAATTAGTCCTCGATGTTCCCAACTAAAATGAGTTTACTTTAAAATAACTTTTCTCAAAATATTTATTTTTAAAAATATTTTGTCTTCTACGCAGGAGTGATAAGAAAGATAAAGGAAATGTTAAAAAAACAACAAAAAAGATAATGGAAATGTTAAAAAACAACAAAAATTTTATAATTCCCTAGAATTACGATTAGAACGTTTCAAAAACTCCATCCTTAATCAATAGAGAATGGGTCACGCTTTAAGAATATTACAATGGAAACCAAATGGAAACACAGAAATGAACAAGAGCTTACTTTGCACAAAGAAAACATTGAGCGATATCGTTTGCTAAAAAAAAAAAACGATCTTTCCATTAGACGCATTTTTAGTTTTTAAGTTGATATATATTTTTTAAAAATTTTTAATGAAAATTACATCGTGGTCAAATTTAATCACTTTTCTAGATAACTTTACGATGTTGACTATACAAGTAAAATAATACATTGTTGCAAGTAATACACAATAGATTATTATGTAAATAGGACAATATGCTTTTATTGCGATATATATAAAAAAATATAAAAAAGTTCGTACAGGGTACAGTTAATAACTTTGTCAGTTAATAAATCGCTATCACAAATCACACAATGTTAACACGAATTTGCGTTTTTTACTTATGACTTTGTTGCAGCAAATGAGCGATATGTCTTATTTCTGAGACATACTTCACAAAATAATGCTACATTATTGCACAAAATTTCAAATTTTATTACACAAAATAAAGCGAGAGGTTTAATGCAATTACAATTAAAAATAATATTGAACATATTAAGAAAAATTAATTTTGTACAGAAATATTTTAAAATACAACAGTTACAGTGCAAACAACTAATGAATCGCTGTCTATAACATCTCTATATAGTTCACCGAGACAAAGTTAAAAGTGATGTATATAATGAACTATTAACACTTCAAAAACATATAATTTTGAAGAAGGCGACTTTAATTCCAAAAATGCACTTTGGGAATCCCGTCTTACAAGAACCAAAGGTCGAGAATAGTATAAAGCAGCTAAGGCTAGCTATTGGATGTAACTTTATTTCCACTGGCAAGCCCACTTACTAATACACCGACCAGTTTAAGGTTTCTTACCTGATAGATTTTTTTATAAATACAAGCTTTTTTCGGTGCGCTTTCACTACCCCATTTGATGCGTTAACTAATATTTACTTTACATGAGGGCTGCAATTCCCCCTAGACCTATCCATCCTATTTGAAATTTGATATGGAAAATGTAGGAACAAAATATTTTGTTTATAACACTACGTTCACACGATGATTTAAAACCATGTTTTTTTTTTTTTTTTTGTTATTTCTCTTCACATTCATTTGTATTTTTCACATTATGTTTTATTCGTTTTTCTCTTTTGAACTGATAGTATTGCTGCAATCAAGAAAAATCAACCCTACTTATAAGAAAAGAGAAAATAAAAAAAATTATGAAACTAAAAAATCATCATGTGAACACAAATGATTTTTGGCAACTTCAAAAGAGAATTAAAATAAATAAGACGTTATAAAGATCATCGTGTGAAATTATACTTATTGAATTTATTTTATATAAGCTTTGTAATTTTTGTTTTTTGTAAATGAAAAATTATGTATAATTTGTTCATTGTTAAATAAAATATCTAAATTGAAACATCAATTACAATAGATTATGGGCTATTGTTGTTTCATAAGATAAACTTAAAGATACATATTGTATGTTAAAGTTAAAGCCAATGTACGTGTAGTCTTTACTTGTTTACTCCCATCGGACGTGTCCCCAGGTGGCGAATAGGGGGGGTTCGGATGCAAGGTTTCTGACCCGATTGTAGTCAGTAGATTAGAGATCACTTACCATTGGTTACAGATCCCCATGTGCTGACTATAGTCGGATCCTACGCATTACATCTAAACCTAGAAACTCATGGAAGTCCTCGCGGACCAAATAAATCAAGTTCACTTTTAAGATCAAGCTGGGAAGTAGCAGTGCCGAAGATTTGTATGGTTAGTTAGTGCTTAAATAAACTAATCGCTAACAGCTCCCCTCCAACGCCCATGGCACGGGTTGGTTGTAATTTCTTTAAAAGCCTAGTCCGCATACGCCGTCACTGCGCGAGATGATCTACTTAGAACGTGCATTATCGTGGGACCAAAATTAGCAAGGAAACTAATATAAAAAGGATGTGGAGAAGGATGAGGTAGATTCAATAGGAGTTTCGGACACTGACCTTTTGACACGGACCTTTTAAGAATTCACTATGACATATTTGTTCAGTAGGGACTGTTATTGAGCGAAATATTCGAAACGGTAGACCTCTTGGGCTCACTTGGGACTCTCTCGGGGAGACGGGCACTACGGAGAAATTGGAGGATCTTTCTCTTGGTTCTGTTGAGGAACACGAAATCACTATGATTTCTGTTCACGCGCGGGATCAAGGTCCTCCAGTATCCGAAGTGTCATCCGCACGGGATCGTGGACAGGTGGGTTCAAAATTAGTTCGGCAAGACGGGGCAAAACCAAGTGTAACTGCCGTCGTCGACAGCCGAACAAAAGAAGAGAAAGCAAAAAATGGCGTCAGAGCCTCGTTGATCTATCTTAATAAGATGGCCAAGAGGGATCTGTCGTCAGTCAGTGGTAGGGATACATACGTTATCAAGAGGCATAGGCAGAGTGTAATTAGATTTGAAAAAATCGATGGTTCGACCTCCGCTATCTTGGGAATGTCTTATCCCGAAGGACTAAATGCGATATTTGACGCCGTTCCGGATAAGGGCTCGTGAAAGTTCAGGAACCGTGTCAGGGGTCGCACTGAAGTCCATGAATAATGACAATGATAGCAGCCGACCAAATAAACCTATAACACCTTCGGAACGATCGGTTGAAACTGGGAAGCTGTCTATCGTCGCCAAACAGGGGGCTGATCGTAAACCATCCGGCAACTCTGTTGAATCATTCACTAAAGGAGCCAGGCCTGGAGACGACCAACCCTCTATAAGCAAGGAAGGTGCGGCAAACAACACTCCCAGCTCTCTTAAAGGTCTTCAAAAGAAGATGAAAAAGAACGCTGGAAGTGGGGCTGGTTATAAGCCATCCGGCTCTCTTAAGGATCACCGTAAGAAGGTCGTTAAGAGAGCTAGGTCTGGCGATGATTAACCAGTCTCGACCGCTAAGAAGGCGAGTCACACACCGGCTGGATCTCTTAAGGGCCCCCAAAAGGAAGTCATTAAGAGAGCTAGATCCGGTGACGACGAGCCTTCTACCTCGAAAAAGGCGAAGGAGTCGACAAAGCCGGCATATCTTCAGGCGGCTGTCATAGGCCGTGCTGACCCAGATAAGAGGATTAGCACGGATCTATGGAGGTCGATTGAAGATAGGCTCATCGACGAGATGGCCTTAATGAAGGGAAGACCGGTTGAAGTGTCTTTCAAAGGCTCGGACTGGTCAAAGGGAGTCAAAACTGTCAATTATGGCAATGAGAAATCGCTTGAATTTCTCAAATCCACGATTGCCAAGTGTGGCAACCTTTGTCCAGAGGCGAAACTGAATGTGATACTCGCATCTGAGTTGCCCATGCGGCCGGTAGTGACAGTGTGAATTCCACCCATAAAACCGGTGGAAACTATACTGACAGTATTGGTCAACCAGAACGAGGGTCTGGATACAAGTCAGTGGAAGTTATTAACTTCTCTGACTTGTAAAGAGAACCTCGGAAGGGACTTCAGGTTTGCTATAGACCAGGAGTCTCTCAGGAAATTTGAGTCGATGGGGGGAATTGCTAATTTCGATCTGGGCACTATCAGGTTCCGGTATCCGAAATCTGACAGTACCAACGAGGCTGCAAGTGGTGCAAATTAACTTGCATCACTGTGAAGCAGCCTCAATCGAATTAGCAATGAACCTTACTGAATCGAAGAGCCCTGGATCAACAACACCAGGATATGTGGATTAAGTGTCAAAGGGTATACACTTTTCATACCATTCACTGAGGATAAGGTAAGAACGTGTATACTGGCATACGAACGAGTTGAAATTTATAAATTTTCATTCTTTCAGCAATGGAAACCTAACGGTCGTACAAAGAGAGGATAGAGACGGGAGAAAACTCGCACTCGCCTCCTTATATATGGCCTACAATGCGGCCAACCCACCGGCCAATATGGTGAACAAATTAACGGAGTACGCAAAGAGAAGAGGCATACATCTGGTACTCTGTTGTGATGATAACGCACACCAATGCCAGTGGTGCAGCGCTGATATTAATGAGAGAGGTGAGTCAGTATTTAATTTTATAACTACTACATTCAGAACTAAGGATATGGAGGCAGTTATAGATATAACACTGACAAACTTTAGGAGCGATTACGTTACGAACTGGATGGTATATAGTGAATGTTCCTTTTCGGATCATAATAGGATATCCTTCAGTTTAAATTTCGCGGGGTCAAAAGGAGAACCATATAGGAACACGAGGAGAATCGACTGGAACTCCTTTAGGGCAATTATGAATAGAAAACTAAATGCAATTGTCATCAGAGGGAGTTTAGAGTTTAGTGGAGGATTTCACAGGGAAAGTTAGGAATAGTTATGAACTAACTTGTCCGGTAATATTTCCGGGAAAAAGGGAACAGCCTAAATGGTGCACCAAGGAACTTAAGAACCAAAGGTTAACCGTCAGGAAGCTGTTCAATAGGGCAAAACTAACATGTAAGTGTGAGGGATTGGAGCAGCTATAGGGAAAGTTTTAAGGCAAACATAAAGAGGGCAAAGAGGGACTCATGGAGGAACTACTTTGAGTCCATCGACTCAGTAAATTAGTTATCCAGATTCAGGCGAATTTTATCCAAGGATCCAAGTACTCCTAGATATATTCAGCGCGCGGATAACTCATGGACGGAGTCTTCCTCTGAGTTTGCTTATGGAAACTCATTTTTCAGGCTGCAGGAACTTAGAAGCAGATACACAGGCAGGGCGAATCTTTAGATTCTCGGAATGTATATCTGATAGGGAAATTAGTGAAGTAGTCGGTGATATAGTCTCGATGGATAAGGTAGTATGAGCGGTGAACACCTTTGAACCTTACAAATCACCTGGTCCAGACGATATTTTTCCAGCTATGCTACAGAACATCAACGACACGGCACTAACACTTCTTGCAGAGCTTTTTAGTGTATGTCTTATTAGGAGATATATTCCAAGGAGGTGGAGAGAAGTTAAGGTAATCTTCATACCTAAGGCAGGCAAGGCGAGCCACTCGAAACCTAACGATTTCTGACCGATCAGCCTATCGTATTTTCTATTGAAGACATTAGAGAGACTGATCGATCTTTATCTGAGGATGACAATTGACAACTATATCAGCATGCTTGTCTAAAGGGTAAATCTGTTGAGAGTGGTGATTTACATTGAACGTGGCCTACAGTATAGGGAGTATACCTTGGCAGCATTCCTCGATATAGAAGGAGCTGTTAATAATGTTAAGATTGAGGCTATTAGAGAATCACTATGCGTTCAAAACTTCCTAATCGAATGGATTATCTTGATGCTGAATAGCAGAATAATTAATTCGAACTTGGGAGATACATACATAAGGAAGCTAGTGACTAGAGGGACTCCGCAAGGAGGGGTTCTCTCGCCCTTGCTATGGCTCTTAGCCGTCAATGTCATTCTAAGACAATTTGACGCAAGAGGGCGGAAAATCGTTGCTTATGCTGATGACGTTGTTATACTGATCACAGGGAAATTTCTTTCCACGATCAGCGACGTCATGCAGTCTGAACTTAACGAACTGTCCTCATGGGCTACTAGTAAATTGGATTTACACCCCGGTGATGAGACCAATTCTGACGTATGGATGTCTGGTCTGATGGGAGGCAATGAGAATAGGAAGTCGAAGGAATCTTTTGTCTAAGGCCCAGAGATGTGCTTCGATTGGCATCACAGGTGCCAAAGAAGCACACCTCAGGCGGCACTTGACGTCATTCTGCATCTCCTACCCATTGAGGAGTTCGTGATAGGAATGGCTGCAAGGAGCTTGCTTAGACTTAGTGAACTAGGACTTACAGGATCAATCAGAATAGGACATTCCAAACTTCTAAACGAGGTCAACCTCGGTGAACATGCCCTGGCTCCCTCTGGATCCACAGACTATATATGCACGGAGATTGATTTCGGGGAAAACCCTATACTGCTTATCCCTCTCGGATAGTTGCAGTGTGTTCCAGGCGGAAATTCCGGGTATTCTTAGGGCCACGAAATTGATAGCAGGGAACATTGAAGAGAATACAGAGGTAACTCTGTATGTAGATAGCCAGGCGGCGCTGAAGGCCCTGAAAGGACATTTTGTCAAGTCTAGGTTAGTTAGCGGCTGTAAGAAGGCTCTGAGGAGATTGATGAGAAATTATCATATTAGACTCTGCTGGCTACCGGGTCATTGCGAGATAACTGGCAATGAGGTAGCTGATGAATTAGGTAGGAACGGCTCAGCTTTGGATAGGGATGTAAGTGAAAGTGGTGTGAGACCACATCTATGCTTTTACTTCAGGTTAATTAGAGAGTGGATTCGGGATAGATCCAATCATGCATGGAATCGAAGAACGGACTGCAGATAATCAAGGATAATATGGCCCATAGGGGGAGTGACAGGGAATTGGGATATTGACCCCTCCGGTCTTTGCAGGATGTGCGAAGATAATGAGGAGCTACAGACCATAGAACATATTATATGTCACTGTCCATGTCTACAACTAAGTAGGTCAGAAATGGTTAGGCAGTCGATTCGTTGACGAATTGGATAGTGTATCGAGGATCGATCTCGATAGATTGATAGGATTCGTCATGGGAGTGGGTTGGCAAGAAGGGGTCGTTGGCTTAGAGCGAACGATATAGGGCGGTAGCACTTTTCCTTTCCAGGTCTTTTCTATTATTTTCTTGGTCTCAGCTTTTTCTATTATTTTCCTTTCCTGGTCTTTTCTATAAATTCCTCTATAAATTCTCTCTATATATTCTACGAAGAGACTCATAGTGGACATCTAGGTCTCCGAGTAGATGCACAGGTACTCTTCTGAGTACTGTGCAACCCTTCTTTACCTTATCTTATCTTTGAAAAAATATCGAAAACCTATATCTGAATTTGTGAAAACTGCGTATCATCAATACTTCAAAATAAAATTGTGTAATCATATTGTATGCCAGAAATGTGTGGTATATCTACGGTCCAGAGGGAAAAGAGAAGCAATAATGTTCGTAATACCCATGATTTGTCGAGAACCTCGAAACTATCATGACGACTGCTACTTCAAAGTAAATGATCATATCCTAACTTATCTTCTGCTCAACGTCCTCATTTAAAATCACGAGAGGTACAACCCAGCACATCTAAATCTTCTGATGATCCAATTCTCTGTGAACCCGAACGAAATACATCAAGTGACGACTCTGATCCAGACTATTAATTTAGTCTTTCAGAAACTCAACGATTTAATCAGAAAGAACTAAATGACTTAGTAAGAGATCTTAAGTTACCGAAAGAAGCTTCTGAAATTATAAAAAGTACGGATCCATACCTATTGCACATTCGACGACTTTAAAAGAAGAATACGCAAATGTTTCTAAGGTTATGGAAAAAAAGTATCAAGACCACAACTGGGTCATTGTGCTGATCTGAAAATGGTTAACTTTCTTTTATGTCAACAAGGGGAGTACATAAAGTTCCCTGGAACGGTCGTGACAAACAACATGATTGCTTACAAAAAGTTTGGCCAGTGGGGGAAGAGCTAAAAGTTGGTACAAAAAATGTTATAAACGTACATTTAGTTAGCCGAGAACACATCATAGTGCATAGTGAAACAGTTTGTGAAGGCACTTGACAAAAGTGGAGAATGTTTCAATTTTCTTTCTCCCAAGTTTCCAGTATTAAGTACAGAAAAATTGAAAGCTGGTATCTTTGATGGACCACAACAACTCGTGAAAAATCCTAATTCTGTCAAAACAGTGACTAAAGTCGAATCTAAAGCTTAGAATTCATTTGTTTTGGTTATGAGTAATTTCCTAGGTAAAAAGAAATCTGACGACTATGTCGAGCTTGTTAAATGCATGATATCGAACTTACAAGTGCTGGGTGCAACATGAGCATAAAAATCAACTTCTTGAACTCGCATTTAGACCGATTTAAACAAATCTGGGTGATTTTAGTGAGGAGCAGGGTGAAAGATTTCATCAGGATCTTCAGACAATGGAAGAGCGTCATGAGGGAAGGTGGGACTCACATATGATGGCGGACTACTGCTGGAGTTTGCAACGAAATTTACCTAAAGTCGTTTATTCAAGGAAATTTTTTAAAAGATGATTTGATAGTGTGCGATAGAAATTTTGTTAACATGTATTATTTGTTTGTCAAAATAATAAAACGGTATATTTCAAAAAGTAAAGCAGTCATCAATCTCCCGGGACCATAGAGATACCCAATAGCAGAAAAAAATAAAGGAAACAAGAATTATATTGGTCAGTGTTATAGATCCATGTGCAAGTTTACTGAACTCAATTATAGAGATAATGGACAGTCGATTTGTGTAGCAAATGAAAGCACTTCGCAAACTAAAAGCAAAGGTATGTACAAAATCAAGGTGGGAGATGTGTTCTTATTAGTGAATGAAGAATACTGTTTTCCGAATTTCAATTCCAATTTGTTGTCTGTTAGAAAAATTACAGAAAAAGGTTATACTGTAAGTTTTGATAAAAATAGTTTATATACACTTAATGCAATTTCTGAATATGTTTTTAGGGTTAATAGTTGTAATAAAGGTTGTATACACTACTGGCATCGAGTACTTGGTCATCATAATGAAGAAGGTATTAAAAAATTATTTAAATATAATTAAGCAACAGATATACGAATTAATGAGTGCAAAAATCATAAAGAAAAATGTGAAAAGAAAGTTTTTCAAGATCATAGAATTGTTTTGATCTTATTCATTCAGAAGTTTGCAGTCCAATATCTCCTTCAACGTGAATGGCTATAAATACTTCATGTCTTTTATTGATGATCATAGCAGATACTGTGGAAATTATTAATTAAAGGCTAAATCAGAAGTTAGTAAACTAGTAGAATTTTGGAATTTAGTGAAAAATCAAGTTGTTCATTATCCAAAAAATTGATATAAAGACACTTCGTAAAGTGTTTATTGGATATAATTTTAATTCTAAAGGTTTTAGATTTTTTGATCCAAAAACGAATCAGGTTCAGATTTCACGTAATATTGTCGTCCTAAATACAAATTTTGCAGAAAAACAAAAACATAGTAAACAAAACATAGTGAAGCAATTGGCTGCAAATAGGAGTTCAAGAAAAATTTGAATGAAAAAGAAGAAATCGAACGATATAAAGCAAAACTTGCAGCTCAAGGGTATAATTAGAAATTTGGCATTGATTATGACACAGTATTCGCTCCAGTTGTTACGTTTGGGCTTGGCTATGTCAAATTTTGGTACTCGAAAAATGACAAAGCCAAAGAGGCTGCGGATGGAGCAGATAAATCTACATCATTATGAAGCGGCCCCTCAACCGAATTAACAACCTATCTCAGTGGGACCAATGTGGACTTGTCTCTAATCCAGGAGCCTAGGCTAAACAACAACCAGGTCTGTAGTTTTAGGCCTAAAGAATACAAATTGTTTGTGCCGTCCACTGGAGATAAGGTAAGAACATGTATCCTAGTGAGGAATGAACTTCAGTTGATTCTTCTTTATTCTTTCAGTTATGGTGACCTAACGATCGTTCAAGGTGAGGCGGAACCACCGGATGACAGGGTGTGGACCTTAGCCGAGTATGCAAGGCGGAATGGAGTACGTCTATTGCTCGGTTGTGATGCCAATGCACACCACAGTCAATGAGGTAGCAGATATCAATAAGAGAGGTGAGTCAATTGATTTCATTATAGCGAATGGTCTTTTAATCTGTAATAAGGGAAATACCCCTACGTTCATAACGAAGGATAGGAATTCGGTAATAGATATCACGTTGACTAACTCTGGAGACCTGGTAGAGAACTGGAGGGCAACTATGGGGTGTTCTTTCTCTGACCATAGCAGAATAACCTTTAATCTGAACTTTCTGGGTTCGGAGAGAAAACCTTATAGGAGTTCTAGACGGACGAATTGGGACGCTTTCGGGCATGATTTGAAACTTCGAGGGAGTTTACGTGAAGGGAAAAACGGAGTCTATCATAAGAAGCTATGAGCTCTCCTGTCCGATGAGTTATCCGGGTAAGAGAAAACAGCCGGTCTGGTGGTCAAAGGAATTGAGTATTCAACGGACCACAGTCGGCAGGCTGTATAAAAGGGCCCATAGAACTGGTAAGGATGAAGACTGTAGGTGCCCTAGTCTTCATCCCAGAGTTTTAATAAGTACGAAATAGACATTGGACGAGTTAAAAGGTCTTCGTGGATTAGGTTCAGCAAGACCATTGACTGTCAATGAACTATCCAGATTCAGGAAGATACTGTCGAAGGATCCTAGTGTTCCGGGTAGCATCCAGAGATCGGATGGTTTATAGACGGAGTCTAGCTCTGAGTCACTTAATGTACTTTTGGAAACTCATTTTCCAGGTTGTAGGGACCCATTGATGGAAGGATCAGGTAGAGAAGAGCTCTTCTTTACAGAGCCCGCCATCGGGATGAGTGAAACTGTAGTGAGAAAGTAACATGGGCGGTTAATACATTCGAACCTTATAAATCACCTGGCCCGGATGGTATCTTTCCGGCTATGTTACAGAATGCACCGGTAGCGGTTCGTCTACTACTTCTGGATATTTTCACTGGGTGTCTGCTTCACGGACACATACCAAGAGGGTGGAGAGAGGTAAGGGTCATATTCATACCTAAGGGTGGTAAAACATGTCAGTCGAAACCCAAAGATTATAGACCTATTAGCCTATGATCTTTTCTTTTGAAGACATTAGAAAGACTGATAGATCTATAGATGAGATCGTCCATTGGCTCCAACTGTATGAGTAGTGCTCAACATGCTTACCTGAAGGGTAAATCTGTTGAGAGTGCGATTCATGAAGTGGTGACCTATATAGAAAAAAGACTTCGATACAGGGAATTTACCATGGCTGCGTTCTTTGATATTGAGGGAGCGTTCGATAATATCAAGATCGGTGCTATTAAGCAGGCGCTGGTGGATCTTAAAATACATGACTTCTTGATCGAATGGATAATACTCATGCTGAGCAGCAATATCATCAGCTCGAGCTTGAATAGAGTATCTTTAAGTAAACTAGTGACTAGGGGGACACCGTAACGGGGAGTGCTCTCACCCCTGTTGTGGCTATTGGCTGTCGAAGTGATTCTGCGTCAATTTGACAGCAGTAGGCGAAATATCGTGGCATATGCTAATGATGTGGTCATACTGGTAACAGGGAAATTTCTCCCCACAATCAGTGAGATCATGCAGTCTGCGCTGAGTGAGAGCTGTCCTCTTGGGCCACTGATAGAGGGTTGTGAGTGAAACCTGAAAAGACGGAGATAGTTCTGTTCACTAGAAGGTACAAGGTAAAGAATTTCAGATTAGCGGTACTGGGGGGAACGGAACTGAGACTATCCGACTCAGCGAATTTTATTTCTTGATAGTAAGTTGACTTGGAAGAGGAATATTCAAGAGAGACTCAATGCTTACTCAATGCAGCCTTAATGTTTACTACACTTGTAGGAACTCCATAGGTAAGAACTGGGAACACAAACCGAGGATTGTGAATCGGATCTACGCCTCGGTGATGAGAACAATTCTTACATATGGTTGTTCTGTTTGGTGGCAGGAACTGGAACGGAAGAGTAATAGGAACCTTTTATCGAAAGCACAGTGGTGTGCTTCAATCGGCATTACAAGTGTAATGAAAAGTACACCACAAGCGACGTCATACTTCATATCTTACCCATTGAGGAGTTTATGAGGGGAATGGCGGCAAGGAGTCTGCTGAGACTTAAGGAATTAGGATTGTAAGGTTCATCAAGAACAGGTCTTTCCCGGGTCGTATACGAGGACAGTTACGGTGAGGTTAATCTGGGCTGCACAGGGGCATCAGATTACATGGCCACTGAATTGGAATTTGGGGTAAATCCGATTGTGGTGATGATATTTCACCCTTACTAACTTCTTGTTACTCTATATATATATATATATATATATATATATATATATATATATATATGAAGTGATACATTCGTTGTACCACACCTCCACCGAGAGACCGATATCGGTCCATTGTGAGTCCCTTCATTTATACATGATAGAATAGGGCATGATAGAATAGAAGCAGAATTCATAGCATTATCAAATGCTTGTAAAGAGGCTAAATGCATACATAAACTGCTAAAAGAAATGTGCTACATATATACTAATTACAATTATAATACACTAATATACTAATTACAATTATCGAAGACAATCAGAGTTGCATTAAGATGGTTTTAAACTAAAAATTTATGCCAGGTCAAAACACATTGAGATTAAGGATTAAGTACCACTTTGTAAGATTATTTTGTATTAACAATTTTGTAAATCTTAAATACTGTCCAACGGACAACATGATAGCAGATATTTTTCTAAGACACTTTCAAAAACACGAATGTTATTGTTAAGAACACTTTTAGGTCTTATATAAATTATAAACAAAGAGGAGTGTTGACACAAAATACTTTGTTTATTATACTTATATATTATATACTTACTGAATTTATTTTATTTCATTTTCATTGAATTTTTGTTTTTTGTAAATGAAAAATTGAGTACAATTTTTTCCTTGTTAAATAAAACATCTAACTAGAAATAAGAATTATAATAAAAAATACTTCTACAACTTTTTAAGACTTTTACTGTAATATTCCTTTAGATAATTGAAATTAATATTTGCTTTGTATGGGGGCTACCTCTCCCTCTGGACCTATCCATCCGATTTTCATTTCATCAATGCGATATAAGATAGAGGCTTCCGCGAAGTTTGAGGGCTCTCACTGTAATAGTTACTTATATATGTCATAATAAATATTTGTTCCTACCGAAAAATAAAATATCATAATTGTATTTATATTTGGTTCAGCCGTTTGAGTCTTAAAAAAGAACGCTTAAAATGTGGGCGTTCAGCAGTTTAAACGTGATTGACACACCAAAGAAAACAAATAAGCAAACTTCCACTTCATTTTTATAATATACATAAGGACTTATAATCATTGAAAATGGTATAGACTGGTGCTCTGACCATTTCTCCATTCTTCTAACAATTTGTAAGAATATAATTCAACCAGAAAAAAATCATTTCTGTACAGTAAACATACAGATTGGAAATATTATATAAGAAATTTGAATAACATTAATGTACCAAAAAGAGCTTGAGGAACTCACATTATGTTTCACAGTAAACATACTAAACGCAGCATGGAATAATACGTTAGAAATTAAAAGATAACAATCAGATAGAAATTACCCAAAAGAAAATATTAAAAATAAAGGAATACTTAGAAAAATTGCATGAAACAGGTTTTCCTGATGATAAAAAGGTCATTTAATAGATCTTCACAATATTTAAGGCGTAAGCTTAATCAAACCAATTACATGTTCCAGCATCGGATATACAAATTTCAAAAAGCGAGGTTAGACGGGAAATTTTAAACTTAAAAAATTTTCATTGTATGATCTAATAACTGCAATGGTTTTTCTGACAAAATTAATCCAAGATGCAATAAAATCGCAATTTGTGCCATCCTACTGGAAAGCTACTACCGTAATCATGACAGGCCAAGGGCGCGTATTGGATGAAGGGTGTCAAAAGTATTAACTTCGGGAATGAGAAATCTTTCGAATTTCTCAAGAACGCAGTTGCTAAGTGCAACACTCTTTATCTAGAGACGAAACTTGAGATTATACTGGTGTCTGAGTTGCTCCTGCTTCTAATAGTGACAGCATGTTTCCCTCTACCCATTGAGATTGAAACCCTTCTGACAGTATTAGAAAATCAGAGTGAGGGGCTCATTACAGATCAATGAAAGCTTGTGAACACCATGACCTGTAAGGAGAACCAACCAGAGGCTTCAGATTCGCAGTGGATCAGGAGTCTCAGAAAAAGGTGAAGTCACTGGAGAGGTGGGTTGTCGATTACGGATTTGGAGTGATCAGGTTCAGATAATCTAAATCTGATAAACCCAAAGAGAGTATCAGTGGTGCAAATTAATTTACATCATTATGAAGCACCCCCAACCGAACTGATAAAACTCCTTATTGACTCCAACGTGGAGGTTGCCCTTATCCAGAAATCATGGATTAATAATACCAAGGTATGTGGTTTAAGGGTCATCCACAATGGAGAAGGTACGAACATCCTACATTCAGAATGAAAGATAGGGAAACAGTTATAGACATAACGTTAGCAAGCCAGGAGGAGATTTTGTTATACTGGAGGGTAGTTACGGATTATTCCTTTTCGGACGATAGCATGATATCCTTCATGGAAGTCATTTCATGAGTTAGTGAGGATCTGAGGGCTGGAGAAATTCAGCAGAGGGTATCGAAGAAGTCGTGAACAATTAGGAATAGCTTTAAGCTCATCCGCCGAAATGTTCAACCAGGGAACCTAGAGACCAGCGATATACTGTTAGGAGATTGTTAAATAGGGCCAGATAACGAGGAGTGATGCTAATTGCTAAGGTTATGTAGATAGCTTCACTAGGTATAAGAGAGACATAAGATAGCCGAAGCGGACATCATCAGTGAGAGTCTATGGACTGTCAACGAGCTGTCTATATTCATTATCCAAGGACCCTGTGGCACCTGGATATATACAACATGCGGACAACTCGTGGACAGAGTGTGGCTCGGAGTGATATAGGATATGATAGGTAGTATCAGTGATAACCTACAGTCCGGATCAGACGAGGGTGATTTTCATGAAATTTGGTATAGACGTAGCAGAGGAGTGTACAAAGTTATGTTTGGAAGGGGAGCACAACAATCCCCCCAGGGGCGGAGCTAAGGGGGCTCAATGTTAGGTACCTCTGACAAAAAAATGTTAATCGCTTGCAAAATTTTTGTTTCTCGACAGATTTCAAATATTTTTATATATTGTTGTAGGCCCTGATAAGACCTATAAAAAACATGCATACATGTCCTATTTATCTCTTATAGTTTTCGAGTTATTTGCGTTTGAATTTTTAAGTACCGTAATTATGCATGTTCTTGGTACAGTTTTTTTTTTTCATATATATCCTAGTATTTCCGACCGATTTTATTAGTTTTTTTCTTAACTAGTTAAAGAACAGAATGAGCTATTGAATAAAAAATAACTCAATTGGTCATGGTACATACCCTCCCAAATTCGATCCATTTTATATGAAAGTTTTGATTTTAGACCATATTTTCTAAAATCCCAAAGCACGAATCGACAAGCGGAATATATTTTAAGAATCTTCAACATGTTGTTAAAAGTTTTAAATCAAAATCTATGGTACTTCGGAAAAATGTGGATCCTAAAGCCAAAAATGTAAAAAATCCAATTTTTGGGAATTTTGATTAGTTTATTTAGGAATTCAGGAAAACTCTATCCCTGATTGAAATTTGGTTAACGCGCTTTTATTTATATTAATAAGATCCACATTTCCTGCAAATTTCATTAAGATAGCTTTATAAACAAATATGTTATTACAATTAAAAAATTTGTATTTTCTCCAAAAACCCCAAATTGGGCCTTTTGTTTGGTTTATTTCTAAATAGCGAAAGAAATTTTAAAAATATGTATTCCAAATTAAGCTTATCCTTTAGCATATATAATTTTCAATCTTTTGCAAAAAGATTCAAGTCAACATCATGCCTCGTTTCAGAAATATGCGCCTTTAAACTTTTATATTTCCAATTTATTGTATATATGACTATATTTTCACAAACATGCAACTTTTGCCTTTAGTTTTGCATGAATAATTACTTAGAAAATTATGAATATTTCTGTATACTTTTACTAATATCTATACACAAAATATTTTCATAAAAAATAATTAATAAATATTTTTTATTTTTAATAGATTTGCCACATTTCCCAAATTTAAGTAAATCTTTATCCTTTTCAAAGCATTCATATATTTCTATTAATGAGTTTAAAATAACAAAACAAACAAAAAATGTCTATTTTAACTTAATCAATATTATTATTTTTGGTATTTATCATCTTCCTTAATAAATATTATATTTCTAATACGATTTTTTATTGCTTATTTACATTAAATTTATGTAGAAAATTTTTCTAATATTTTAAACTTATACTACTTATTTTCTATAAAATAATCTGTTGTATCTGTATACACATCTAAAAGAAAATAAAGGTCATTCAAGTCTTCAGTATTTTGAGTTGATAAAGGCTCATAATAAATCCAACGTTTTTTCATTGATGATAGTACAGGGTCTGATGGTAACAATATGCTATTAAAAATATCCTTATTTTGTGACGTTCTGGAGTATTTCCTGGAGCTGAATAATTGAACGTGCTTAAAATCTCTGTTTCTTGCTTCTTGAGCCTCTTCTGTTAGCTCTCCAAGTGAAAGAATATTTCGTTCAATTATAATTTCGTCATTGCACAATACTTTATGTACTTTCCTTCCATGGATATAGATAAACAAGTAGTTTAGATATTTCTGTTGCATATTCTCCAAATCGAGCAGAGTTAATTTTGTGCGTACTATTAATTACCATTAATAGTAGTACTATTAATTACCATTAATAGTATGTTAGTCTTTTCAAGTAACTCTTTATTAATACCAGTTATTTTTGATGTAGCTTCGAAATTTTCGAAAAATCTTCTTGCTGTGTTTTCATCATTTGTACTACCACCAGTCGGCAGAGGTTTGTTGATGTTTAATCCCGTCTCTTCTCTGAATTCATCCTGTATTTTACTTTACTCAGATATTCTAAGTGTTTTTAAATCCTCGTTGTTTCTGGTAGGTTTTGTTAAATTTTCTCTATACTTTAAATCATATGCTATGTGCAGAAATTGAACCGTATTGTGGCGTGAAGTGGAGATATTCCGAAATACAGAAATTCTTCATTAATACTCCTTGCTTTACCAATGTCCGAAAATTGTAATTTCGTCTCATCACATAGTGAGCATTTCCAAAAAGAAGATGTTTCCGTAATGGCATTACTAAACTTTCAATCATTGTTTGACTAAATTGAAAGGATATGTCGACTGTGTATTTATTTATGGTTATTGAAAAAGGTTGTAAATCATTTATTTCATCTTTAATACATTCCACTAAATCCTTTGTTGTTGTCTTCGACTCCCTTGTGTATTCGAACCAAATAGGCCTGCAAAAATGTTTTGATCCTGGAGTGGTGTTAAGCCATATATCTTCAAATGAGTTTTTACACTTTTATGAAGATTGCTTTAAGGAATAAGATCGCATTCTTAATGGCACTAAAGATGCTATAAATACACTTTTATAATCCGCCATTTTCTTACTTCCACTAGCATGCTTGTATTCAGGAAGGGCTGATAGTCCGTCACATCCTCACTTACAGATTAATACAACGTCGCTGTTATTTATTTTTACCTACTGATCTGCAGAGAAATCTGCAACTATCCTGGTAGCTGTATTCTCAAGCAAAGGAGATGGTAGCTCTACACATGCTTCCTTTTCGGTAACCGCAATATATGGCAAAATAGTTTGCTTTTTTTTGAATATCCTTGTATGATGGAAGAATTGAGTGTCCCTTTTCAAGTAGAGCTTTTCTTAAAATTTGATATTTGTTTCGGCTGAGGTCCAGTTCATTAAAACAATTGCTTCTTCCTCTGTAAAATTGGGTTGTGATGTTGTAGAAGGTATACTTTCGGCAATCCGTTTAAGACATTTTGGTGATGCGGTTGGCAGTATTTCAGCAATATTAATTGCACTCTTAGGTTGCTTCTCCTTTTTTAACATTTCTTTGAATGTATCAGAAACTTCTTCATTCGAAATTATAGAAAGCTTATGGGCCAGTCTTTTCTTCTTAGATCTTATACTTAAATCATCATATGTCTTGCAGGGTACTCCAGTTGATATTTTGCGCGCTGATATTTCTATATCAGTATCCATCCAATCGGAATGTTTAATTTTTAATCTGTTAGTACGATGATTCAAGGACTTCATTTTTACGTCATACAACTTTAAAAAACTCTCTATCTGAGATTTACCAATGACGTCGACTTTTGCATGATATGTAGTTTTTATGAATTCCACTATAGCTTCTAAACGATTAACATCATTTTTAGATAAACTCCACAGAACACAATACAATTGTTCATGTTTCATTGTAATCACCATGGTAATCAATTTCGTTATGATGTTGATAAGGATTAGCTGCGCATTTATGTATATCTATTAGATATATCGCATATTAAAAGGTATTCCGTGAATTTTCATTAGGTAAAATATCTGAAAGACTCAATTTGGAAGAACACCTATACCGAAATTGACACTAGCTCATAAAAATATAAATTTTGACCATCAGTAATAGATAAATGCTGCAACTAGGTATCACCGGAAAGGATACCTGTACATTGCCACTAGATCATTTTTTTTTTAACCATCACCAATAGATAAATACATTTGTTAAATTTTGGTAAACACCATAATTGTAAACTAATAAAATACTTATTGATTAAGTTAAAATAGACATTTTTTGTTTGTTTTGTTGTTTTGAATTCATTAATATGAATGCTTAGAAAAGAATAAAGATTTACTTAAATTTGGGAAATGTGGCAACCCTATTAAAAATAAAAAAATATTTATTATTTTTATAAAAATATTTTGTGTATAGATATTATTAAAAGTATACAGAAATATTCATAATTTTCTAAGTAATTATTCACGCAAAGCTAAAGCAAAAGTTGCATGTTTGTGAAAACACAGTCATATATACAATAAATTGGAAATGTAAAAGTTTAAAGGCGTATATTTCTGAAATGAGGCATGATGTTGACTTGAATCTTTTTGCAAAAGATCGAAAATTATATATGCTAAAGGATAAGCTTAATTTGGAATACATATTTTTAAAATTTCTTTCGCTATTTAGAAATAAACCAAACAAAAGGCCCAATTTGGAGTTTTTGGAGAAAATACAAATTTTTTAATTGTAATAACATATTTGTTTATAAAGCTATCTTAATGAAATTTGCAGGAAATGTGGCTCTTATTAATGTAAATGAAAGCGCGTTTTTTATGAATTCATGGTTTTCCTGAATTCATAAAAAAAAACTAATGAAAATTTCCAAAAATGGGATTTTTAAAATTTTTGGCTATAAAATCCACATTTTTCCGAAGTCCCGTAGATTTTGATTTAGAACTTTTAAAAACGTATTGAAGATTCTTAAAATATATTCCGCTTGTCGATTCGTGCTTTGGGATTTGAGAAAACATGGTCTAAAATCAAAACTTTCATATAAAATGGGTCGAATTTGGAAGGGTATGTACCATGACCAATTGAGTTATTGGGCTTGTTTTTTATCTTGTCATCTCTGTGAAGTTACCTTTCAGAACAGTGCAAAATTATTATATGTTGCTAAAGAAAATTTTATTTTAGATAAAAAAGAGTGTAGATACTTTTTCGGCTAAAAAAAAAAAAAACACAAAAAGTCGTCTTTTTTGCAATTTTCAAATTCAAAATCGTTTATTTTTGGACTCGGTAAAGATATCAACTTCAATTTTTTTTATTCAATAGATAATTTTGTTCTTTAACTAGTTAAGAAAAAAACTAATAAAATCGGTCGGAAATACTAGGATATATATGAAAAAAAAAACTGGACCAAGAACATGCATAATTATGGTACTTAAAAATTCAAACGCAAATAACTATAAGAGATAAATAGGACATGTATGTATGCATGTTTTTTATAGGTCTTATCAGGGTCTACAACAATATATAAAAATATTTAAAATCGGACGAGAAACAAAAAGTTTGCGAGTGATTAAAAATTGTTTATGTCAGAGGTACCTAACTTTGAGCCCCCTTAGCTCCGCCCCTGGGGGGATTGTTGTGCCCCCTTCCAAACATAACATTGTACACTCCTCTGCTACGCCTATACCAAATTTCATGAAAATCCAACCAGCCGATCAGAAGTTAGAGATTTATTTCCAAAAAATTTCGATTCTGCCCCACTGTGGATTGTCAAGGGAGACCAAATATGTATACTTGCACAGTAAGTTGTCTTGGAGGAGAAATACTCAGGAAAGGAGTACGGAGCTTATTTAAACTGAAGTATTTAGGGTTAATAGGGAACTTCAAAGCGGATTGTCGGATAGTTGCAGCGTTTTTCAGGCAGAAATTCTTGACATTTACAAGGCATTAGAATAATTAGAGGAGAACATTGAAAGGGATTCTATGGTGGTAACTATCTATGTGGATAGTCAGGCAACACTATTTCCGATGACAAGTCATTTTGTTAGGTTCAAGCTAGTGCTTGAGTGCAGGAAGAAATTGAGAAAGGCTAATGGATGTCTACAGGATAAGATTTTGTTGTGATATTCTCGGCAATGAAATAGCAAATAAGATAGCTCGCAGTGGCCCGGAGTTGGATAGGCCTTTTGTGGAGGTTCGGTTAAGATTCCAATAGGGTCCTATTTTAGGGCCATAAGGGAATGGACTTTAGGCAGAACGAATCATGCATAGAGGAATAGAAAGGACTTCAAGGTATCTAGAGTGCTATGGCCTAGTATCAAACTAGCAAATTCGAAACGTCTTCTGAGCATGAATCTTGGAAGTCTAAGGGTCATTGTGGGTAAAATTACTGGTCACTCCTCAATAGGGAATATGACGAGCAAGTGAGACATTGGCACCTCAGACTTCTGTAGGGTGTGCGATAATGTAGAGGCAATATTGCATATACTCCGTCATTGTCTAGGGCTTCAGCGCGGTAATGGGGATAAAATGGTTTAGGGGTAATCATTCTTGATTGCTAAGTTGTAGGTTCCACTCATTTCCAATAGTTTACTTATTGGAAAACACCTTTAGTTCTGCGTATAAATTTTTTGTTTACAACCGAGATTAACGCTGAGATAATACGTGAGATAACTTCGGCAGAAAAGAGTAATAATTTTGTTTGTATTATGTTAAATCTCAAACAAACTTTCATATATGTGTATTTTTGACAGTTCATCTTATAAGATGGTTATGTAGAGAAATCTCATCACAACACTCTCGTAATACTTCTTATAATACTAATGTTTGAATCTACACGTGAGATTATGCTCTCAGAGAGCGAATTAGACACTCTCTGTCAGACATGATTTCAAATCACGAATGATTTTGAAATCACACAAGTGATTTTCAGCTGTTCTGCAAATCACGTGATTTTAAATTTTTCAAAGTGATTTTAATTTTTAATCACGAACAAACAGCTGTTTTATATTTTGTTTGCAATTAAATAAATTATAATAAAATATTTAGCCTTTTGAAATATAAAATATTAAGCCTTTTATTAAAATTTTTATGCTGACCCCTAAAAAATTATAATTTTTAAAACATGTTTTCTTTTAATATTTCAATAACACTTACTTTAATTTTTGAACAATTTCTTTTACTCGTATTAAATTGAATTTCATTTCAATTTAAATTTAATTTATGTAAAAATTTAACACACAAAATATTATTGCAAAACAGAGTTGTCACATTATTTTTATAGATTTTATTGCCATTTACTCACGTATTTTAATTTTGTTTTTCTATATTTACATACGAAAAAACTATTATTATTAATTAATACTATTTGTTTATTAAAAATTTTATTAAATTTAGTCTTTAACGACAAGTTTAATTGACTAAATTAGTAACATTTTAAACGACTCGAATAATTTGTAAGCCTGGGATCTAAATATGTATTTTCGAAGTTGTTAAACAGCTGACAAGTAAAGAAAAATTGAAGTCGTTTCCAAAGTAAATAAAAAATTTGTACGCAGAGCTAAAGGCGTTTACAATAAAATACTATTTTTTTTAATTGTTTTTCAATAAAATTAAAAATTTTCAAACAAAAATGGATAAAGAACATAATAAATTATTTATATAAGCCATTTGATTTAAAACACAGTGTTTGCAATTTTTCATAATTTTATGTGCACAGAACTCCTTTAAGGTGATTTCCAGAATATACCTGCATGTAAAAAATTCAAACGTATTTCAGATATAATCGGACGTGGTCCGAAATTTTTGTTACGCTACTAAATTCACTTTTCCAAAAAAAAAAAAAAAAAAAAAAAAAAAAAAACGAAAAAATAACTTTTATCCTTTGACCCATCTCGCGAAAGGATAATCAGCGGCAGAACAACAATTTTGAGAAATTATATCTTAAAATGAAATTATATCATTTTAGGTGGGATTGAAATAAAAGTATTAAATTTTTTTAATTTTATACGAACTGTGTTAATAATGTTGGAAAGTTTGCATTTCTAAACAATTTAGAAAAATATTTAGGTGTTTTTAGTTGGGATATATGGAAAAATTAAATGTAATGTAAAAAACAAAATTTTTGCTTGGATTGCGTTGTCACGATAAAAGGATAAAGAAGCAAAGCTTACACAATAAGCTTACCGTTGTTATTTAAACCCAGTTTTGCAAGAGCTTGTAGATTATTGAAAGCACGTTGATCACCAGAGAGAAGATCGGCTAAAGTTATGTGTTGATTTTGGGAATTAGCAGTGGGAACTATCGATTGATTCGAAGGTACAGTAGCTGGTCCAACTAGGGCGTCGTTAAGAGTATCAGGAGTATTTTCCGTAAGACTGGCAAGACGAGATAAATTGTATTCGAGTATACTGTTGTAGCCACCATTTGGTGGTCCACCACCCACACCTCCATTTCCTCCGAGAGTTCCATTTAGACCAGTAGCAAGACTGTTATTTAACGGATTGTTCAGAGTGTTAAGACCATTGGTTGGTCCAGTACCGTTCAAAACATTCAATCCTTGGGGGCCCATAAGTGGCCCGCCATTTAGACCAGTGCCCAGCTGTGAGGTTCCCAAAGGTCCATTTAAGCTTGCGGAAGATGCATTTATATTGTTATTGAGGTTATTTCCAGCACTTGATCCAATGGATCCAATGCTATTGAAACCATTAACACCACTATGATGAGAAGAAGTGCTGTTTTGATGCTGTAATTGATGATTGTGGTGCAGCATGCCCGACTGGCCTTGTGGCGGGGAATCTGGCGTAAGAACATTTGACATCATAAAACCATTTCCTAATGCATATACATCACCATCAAATGAACTTTGCATAGAAGTTGGCAAAGAAATTGGGCTACTAGCAGTAACGGAGCTGGTCAACTGACCTTGAGAACTGTTTGAGCAATTCATTCCCACATTTCCAACTCCATTGCCAACGCGACCACCATTCACCATGTTCGGCGGCATGCCAGGTAATGTTGGTGGTGGTGTGCTCTCCTTAGGAGATGGTGGAGTTGACTCAGTACGAAACTTGCCAAAGGTCTCTTTGGCCATCTGTTCGAATTTCTCCGCTTTGGTATCAAAGGTCAGTGAATAATTTATATCGCATTTAGGAGTAGTATTTATCAAGTTAATAAATTGAGTGGCAATCAACTTTTTCATGGACAAAAATTCTGCAGCATTGGCTTGTTCCAAAACACGATTAGTAAATTTGCAAGTGTTATCGATTTTACCCATAGTGTTTTCAATATTCTGCATTAAATCCATTATTTTTAATTCTCTTTCAGAATGTAATTTTTCAAGTTCGATTAATGCCTGATCACGACGTTTTTCCAAAATCTTCTTATAATTTTCAAATGTCTCCTGAATAAGATCTCGAGCAGAGTCGTGTTGAGATTGAAGTTCAGTCAAAGCACTAGATAGATTAGCAGCAGCATCATCGCAATATTGTACCTAAAATTAAATGTATTTTTTATTAATAATGTTCCTATTATAATAACTAAAAATTGAGTAAATATATTTTTATACATATTTCTTCTTGTGAATATCAAAGCAAAAAAAATACATACGTATGTATATTCAGCTGACATCCAACACTGTTCACAAAAATACGAAATTTTAGACTTTTCGTCGTAAAACCAATATATAACTCAACGTTTTTATTTATTATTTTTATTGAAAAGTAATAATTGTGACAACTTTTAGCTCTAATGACAAGTTTAAGTCTCCTCTGCATACTACAATATAATTTTAGTAAAATGGAATAATTAATTCTGGCCAATTCCTCATTAAGAACAATTCAAAGCTCCTCTAGATTTTATGGAACTGAATTCCCGATATGACTATTTTTTTTAATGTATTAAAATAAACCAATAATATGTCAGCTTGTATTGCATTTCATTATTGCATACATTTTTGATGAATTCCTTACATTTTTTGTTAAAAACAAAGCAATATTATAATAAAAATACTATGAAATGTGATGCACTTGGCTCACACCAAAACTAAATGTGGCCATCGATTCCTAAATAGTTTAGGTTAGGTTAAAAAGGGCAGCGTCTTCACGCCTCCACACAAAGACCATTCGATCCATTGTGATCCCTTCATAGATAAAAGAGAAAACTGTTAAATGAAGAAAGAGAAAAATCCTAGTAGAATATAGCAAAAGATTGAAAAGAAAGATATCTAAATATAAGAAAAATAAAAAAGGTTTGGAACCTAAGACCCATCAAATCAACTCTGACTACCTCTAAGCCACCTTATTCCCATTACGAACCCTACAAGGTTGCCGAGTTCTCCCCAAGCATCATTCGTTCTACATATAGTCCATTCCCTTATGGCCATGAAATATGACCTCCACAAAAGACCTGTCAAACTCCGAGCCCTTACGAGCCAGCTCATCGGCTACTTCATTGCCGACAATATCGCAGTGACCAGGAACCTGACAAAGTCTTATTCTGTAGGCATCCATTAGCCTCCTAAATTCCTTCCTACACTCCAGCACTAACCTGGACCTGACACAGTAACTTGACATTGCCATCAGTGCTGCCTGACTATCCACATAGATAGTTACCTCAGTGTCCCTCTCAACATTCTCCTCCAGTAATCCTAGGGTCTTGTAAATGCCTAGAATTTCTGCCTGGAAAACGCTGCAACTATCAGACAATCTAAAAGATCGTTTGATATCTATTCCCATGAAGTATACACCCGCCCCTGTGCCTACTTCCATCTTCGAGCCATCTGTGAAGATAGCGCACCCTCCAGTCCAAAGGTCCCTACTAGGGATTTCAATAAAGGGAGTAGCCTCGAAGTCAATTAGATTAACTACATAATACGTTTGGGCGGACGAGGATAATGTTTGACCATTCAACTTTACTTCATTAAGTATGCTAACATGCCCGCTTTGAAGCTCTCTATTAATCCCAATTCCTTCAGTCTAAATAAGCTCCGCACAGCCATTCCTTTCACGAACTCCTCAATTGGAAGAAGGTGTAGAATGACGCCCAGTGCTGCCTGAGGTGTACTTCTCGCGGCACCCGTAATGCTAATTGAAGCACATCTCTGAACTTTAGAAAGAAGGTTCCTATACATCCCTTTTCTCAACGCCTCCCACCATACCAAACAACTCGTTTTGACAATATTCACTTGTTTCCTAGGGAAGATACTACGAGGGTCTGAACTTTGCACAAATTCTTATAAATTCTCACCTGAATGGAGGCTTTTTGGACAGACCTGAATGAGGTCGTGATATATCAGCTGAAAGCTCTAGAGGAGTAGATCTCAGAACTATATAGGGTTTCTCAGAAGACATACTACAGGGGGTGGAATATAATTTTTCATATTTCAGAGATTTATATTCCAAGTTGTGGGAGGGCCATTTAGGATAGACCTGAATGGGATTGTGATACATCGGATGAAAGCTCTAAATTATTTTACTAGATTATAATTTTCATGTTGGAAATAAAACTTTCTAAAATATACTTCTTTATCAACATGAATATATCTAGTCTACATTGAAAAGTATTTTGTAAAATAAGTTTTTACTTTCAAATATTTTTTCATTAGTTTTTATAATTTTCACTTGATACATTCGTTCTGGTTAAATAAAGTTTTATATAAAATATTGAATACAAAATTTTTTATTCGGAATACTACGGATTATTTCCAACAGGTTATGGACCCAGAGCGTATGGGTAAAAAATAAGAAAAGTGTAGTGATAATAATTATACAAATCAAGATAATTATACAATCAAGAAATAAGATATATAGCGAATCAACATATCACAAGATGGCATCTTCATCCCTTTATCAAATTGAAAAATTGGATGAAAAGAATTTTGAAATCTGGAGTGTTCAAATCAAGAGTGTGCTCATTCATAGTGGATATTGGCGGTATGTAAATGGTGATGAAAAGAAAATTCCAACGTGGGATACTAGTAAACAGTTAGAATGGGACATTAACGATGAGATGGCATTAGCAACAATAATGTTAAGTATTAAGTCTTCCCAAATCAATTACATCAAGAATTGAGCAACATCTCATGAAGCCTGGAAGAAACTAAAGGAGATATATAAACCTAATGGTCCTATACAAAAAGCAAGTTTATATAAGAGAGTTTTAAGTTTAAATATGAAGAATAGCAATAACATGGTGGAGTATTTGAATACATTTTCCAATATTGCTGAAAAACTAAATAAAGTTGGTATTCAATTACAAGATGAATTACTCGTTATAATCCTTCTCTCAAGTCTTTCAAAGGATTATGAAAATTTTGTAATGATTATAGAGACGAGAAATGCATTGCCTTCGCTATCTATCACAAAACTTAAACTTTTGGAAGAAGCTGAACGTAGAAATAATCAAGAGCTAGAAGGATCAAGTACACAGCAAGCTTTCGGAGCTATAAAAAAGGAAAAATTTAATAAAAAACAAAAACAACAAGGTAAGTGTTATTATTGTGGAAAGAAAGCTCACAAATGTAGATTGAAAACAGAAGAGAAATCATTTTCGTTAATTGCAATGGTAACAAATGAACATCGAAAATCATCGTCATGGTATATAGATAGTGGTGCCACAAGCCACATGTGTTCCAACCGTAAGTTATTTACAACATTTGAAGATAGTAAAGATATTATTATGTTGACAGATAAAAAATCTATATCTGCAAAGGGAAAAGGTGTTGTTACATTAACTATTAATTTAAAATCTATTAAATTTAAAGATGTATTGTATTCCCCAGATTTACAAGGAAATTTTGTGTCAGTTAGCAAGGTTGTTCAATATGAAGGAACAATAAAATTTAATAAAAACGGAGCTTTCCTCATGGATGTTAAAGGTGAAAGTAATTTGTTTGTGTTTGAAACAGAAGAACCCAAAGAACAATTGAATGCTATAAGTAACAGTAATCAAATATGGCATAGACGATTTTGCCACCTCAATTATCAAAGCTTAAAGGATTTATACAATAAAGAAATTGTAAATGGAATGAATTTAAATAGTGAATTTCAAGAACAATGTAAAACATGTATGATGAGTAAGATTCATAGAGCAACATTCCCAAAACAATCTGAGAGTAAATCAGAAGAAGTCCTTGATTTAATTCATACGGACTTGTGTGGTCCAATGAATATTTTTTATCTTTCATAGACGACAAATCTAGAAGAATTTGAATATACTTCCTAAAAAGAAACAGTGAAGTATTTGAAAAATTTAAAATATTTAAAAGCATGGTAGAGAACCAAACTGGTCGAAAAATCAAAGCCCTTCGAAGTGACAATGGTGGAGAATACGTTAACAAACAATTTAATAAATGTATCGAAAAATGTGGTGTCCAACGCCAGCTTACAGTCCCTTAAACACCACATCAGATTAGAGTAGCGGAAAGATACAACCGAACTTTGGTAGAAATGGCACGATGTTTGCTTACAGATTCCGGACTTGATCACAAATTGTGGGCAGAGGCTATATCAACAGCAGCTTATTTGCGAAACAGATGTCCATCTAAAATATGGGCAACAAAACTCCTCATGAAGTTTTGACTGGTAAAAAGCATCTGAAAGTATTTGGTTCAACTGCTGTAACTTCAAATGTAAAACGAAAAGGCAAATTTGATTAAAAAAAAGGTTCAATATTGGTAATGGTTGGCTATTCACTTGTGTCTAAAGCATATAGATTATATAACAAAGACACAAATGTGGTAATGGAGCATCGTGATGTGTTATTTGATGAAAACAGTTTACCAGGATCAGAGGAAAATAATTCAAGTATGGAATTTATAAATTTTAATGATCTTATTGATAAAAGTGAAGAACAAGATGAAGAAAGTCATGCAGACAGAACATTAACAGAAGAGGATGAAGCAGAAATTATTTCGGAAAATGATAATGAAACAATCTCAGAAGATTTTTTTGACATGGAAGATTTCAATGGTTTTACTTCCCCTACAGAAGATTTTCCTGAAGAAGTTTCAAACCTGGCAGACCAATAAAAGTTTTAAATTTACTAAATAATGTGGTGGAGAATCAAGAACCACCTAAAACGTATCAAGAAGCATTATCTAGTAAAAGTTGTGAAAAGTGGCAAGAAGCAATGGTAAAAGAAATGTCATCATTACAACAAAAAGGTACGTGGTCATTCGCAGATCTTCCAAATGGACATAAACCAATAAAATGTAAGTGGGTTTATGCATTAAAGAAAAATCAAAAAGGGGAGATTATTCGGCATAAAGTACGATTGGTTGCGAGAGGTTGCAGTCAAAAGTATGGTGTTAACTATAGGGAAACTTTTTCACCTGTAGTCCGTTATGCAACAATTCGTATGATATTGGCGTTAGCTGTGGAACATAAAATTCATTTACACCAACTGGATGTTGTTACAGCATATTTAAATGGCGATCTACAAGAAGAAATATATATTCAACAACCCGAAGTATTTATAGATGCGTCCTGTCCGAAAAAGGTGTTGCGACTTCACAAATCACTCTATGGCCTGAAACAAGCGGGAAGGGAATGGAATGCAAAATTAAATGACATGTTTGTATAAAATTCATTATTGGCTGTAAAGATAAAACTGAAATAATTAAAATGAAATCGATAATTGCTAGTGAATTTGAAATAACTGACAAAGGATTACTGGAACATTTTTTAGGGATGGAAGTACAGCGTGATGGAGAAACTGGTGAAATCAAATTAAGCCAAGAAGTTTACATCAATGAAATATTACAATATGCCATGGAGAATTGTAAACCATCATCAATACCATTACCTGGATTTCAAATAAAATGTACAAATAATTGTGAAAAAGTAGATCCAACTACATATCAATCATTGATTGGAGCTTTGTTATACTTAGCGTTAACAACACCTGATATTATACACTCTGTTTCTAAATTGGCACAACAAAATTCCGATCCACATGTTGAGCATTGGGCAACAGCAAAGAATATTATACGTTACTTAAAAGGTAAGAAAAACTTAAATTTAATATTTTCCAGTGGCAGCAAGAATCTTGTTGGCTATGCAGATGCTGATTGGGGTGGTTGTACAATAGATATTCTGGATATGCATTTTATCTTGATAAAAACCTAATCTCATGGGAATCAAAGAAACAGAAGCAGAATATATGTCAATATCTAATGCAGCAAAGGAAGCAGTTTATCTAAGAAGATTATATTTTAAATGTCGACAATCAAGGTGCTATGAAATTGGCAGTAAACCCCGTACACCACAATAGAAGAAAACATATTGATATTAAGAGATGTCGTTGAATCCAAAGAGGTGGAATTGAAATACTGTCCAACCGTTGATATGATTGCTGATATTTCACAAAGAATTTACCAAAGGCTAAACATGTTAATTTTGTTAATTTGTTAAATTTAAAATAATTTAATTTGTAAAGGAATATCCATGTTGGGGAGTAGTGTTGGAAATAAAACTTTCTAAAATATACTTCTTTATCAACATGAATATATCTAGTCTACATTGAAAAATATTTTGTAAAATAAGTTTTTACTTTCAAATATTTTTTCATTCGTTTTTTAGACACATTCGTTCTGGTTAAATAAAGTTTTATATAAAATATTGAATACAGAATATTTTATTCGGAATACTAAGGATTATTTTCAACATTTCACAATATGCTTTAACATGTCAATACAGCTAAAAATTGTGAAATACAATACAGCTAAAAACTGAAATATGTAGAAACAAAAACTTTGTTTATAATTATAGTTATTGAATTTATTTTATTTTATATAAGCTTTGGAATTTTTGTTTTTTGTAAATGAAAAATTGTTTATAATTTTTTCATTATTAAATAATAAATCTAACTTAAAACAAACATCAATTACAATAGGTTATACGTCATTGTTGTTTCATAAGATATATTTAAAGATACATATTTTATTTTAAAGATAAAGCCAATACTAATGATAAAAATGAATAAAAAATATTCTTAAGTTCTTAAAATTGTTTTATGGTTGAAAACTTAAGTATTCTTATTCTATAACTTAAGTTTTTCCTAAGTATGAAAATTTTTTGATGTCTTAAAAAATATTTATTGAAAATAAACAAAAATAAATAAAAATACAAAATCTAATAATATTATTTCAAATTTTAAAAAGATTTCAAAGGGCTCTAAATTTATATTTTCTTTGTAGTTATATATTTAGCACCTTTTTAATTTTACAGTCCATAAGCTTAAAATTTCTTTACATCTTTAAATTTTTTAAAATTGTTGGTTTTTTATTTATTTTTAGTGCCACATTAGGGTGGCATCGAAAAATGTTTTGCCAAAAAAATGAAGTTTTATGTTTATGATTTTTGGCATTACCATAAGCAAATAGTAATCTAAACTAAAGGATACTCAATGAAAAATTAACATAACTAGTATTAAGCATTTTAGTATAAATAAAATATGTATGTTTTTTAGCTAAAGAAAAATATCTGGAAAGCTGGGACCACCCTATTGTAAATACATAAAAGCCTAAAGCTCTTTATCTATAAACATTTGGTAGATATCTTCCTGGAAGAAATTTACGTAAGATTTTTACAATATTTTTCTAATATTGCATATTTATCAGTTTAAAAAAAAATTAGGCAATAAACAAAAAAATATACAAAAATTTAAATTTTTTTATTATTTTTATCCTCAAAATATCGCCCTTTTTTCAGTAAGGTGAATATCACCTCCACAATAAATTGATGATATCCCATTGAGAACATCTGGAAGAAATTAATGGAATACTTTTATTTTTCAGTCACAATTTTTACAGTTGTCGAAAAATTTTTCAAAAATGAAAAAATATTGAAGAAAATTTTTTGTCTTAGCAAAAAAATTAATATTTTATGTAATCGTTTCAGTTTTCGTGCTTTATGATGTTAAGATTTGTGTGCATACATACATTACAAGATATAAAGGATTTCTTTATTATATTATTTCAAAATTTTTTTAATGATAATTTTTCTATATATTTATTACATCTTCCAAGAGATTATCTGTCGGTATCTACTTTTTTTCACTTAGATGATTATCTAGCAATATTGCCTATTTTTCTTCCAAGCGTATTGATTTCTTATTGATTAGATGTATCGCCTGTGACGCACAATCTCTCCTGGTGGAGGGAACTTCCGCAATACAAAAATGATTATTGCGGCAATAAAATTTTTCTTCTAAGCAATAAGAATTCGAATCCGTGTGGTCTTTACTTGTTTACTCCCATCGGACGCGTCCCCAGGTGGCGGATAGGGGGGACTGGGCGAGAGGCACTGGATGCACTAATGTAAGGTGCTGGAGCACTGTCCCTTTGCCGACATTAATGCATCCTTTGTATTACACCCGGTCCTGGAAACGGATAGGCTTGCTGGACTGAATGCGGTGCAATTGATGTATTCTAATTTGTGATTCTGCTAAAATTAATGCATCTCTGGTACTGGGTACGGTCTTGGTGCCATACGTTTTCCATGGACCAAACAAACAGGTATCATGCACTTTTAAGATCAAGGTGGTAGGTAGCTGTGCCGAGGATCTGAATGATTAGTTAGTGCGAAAAGAAACTAATCGAGAACAGCTCCCCTCTGGTGCTGATGGCAAGGGTCAGTTGTATTATAGCCTAGTCCGCGTACGCCGTCACTGCGCGAGATGGTCTATATTTTACGTGCTTACTCGTGGGACAAAATTGAACAAAAAAATATATAAAAACAAATAGGTTAAGGGGAAAAAAAGACGAGGGGATAATGGACGAAGGAAATTATGGACGATGGAAATTACGGACGCTGACATAGGAGCTTGGGATAGGGTCAAGGTAGAAAAGGGGGAAGCATGAGGATGAGGACATCCTCAAGCAACACGGACAATTACTGACCCAACTGACGGTCGGCGAAGGATCTTGTAGGATCCAGTGCGACGGAAGGACTGGAGGACCTGTCTCTTGGGTCCGATGAAGAACATGAGACAACAGTTGTCTCTGCTCTTGATCGGGGCAAGGAGAGCAGAACTGCAGGTGAGCAGGTGAGCTCGACGGGGGCATCAGGCATGTCCAGGCCTATGACCAAAACAATTGTTCGGCAGGAAGCGGTAGCAAATCCAATGGATGAGCAGGCAGCAACCGACAGTCGAACGAGATTTGAAAAGGAGAACTGCGTTAGGGCCTCCATAGCTGCACTAAATAAGATGGCTAAGAAGGACCCATCGTTGTTAGACGGACGGCATAGGCATGTTCGCAGGAAACAACGAAAGAGCATATACAGGTTTGAACGGACCTATGGCTCCATCAGTGATGTCTTGGGAATGTCTTATCCCGATGGTTTTAAAGTGGAGGTAGATGAAGGTCCGGAAATTGCTCACAAGGGTAAAGAGTCCGTATCTACCAGTACTTTGGAACCACAAGTCGGCGCTGGCAATCATGGAGTTGCTCACAAGCCATCCAGTTGTTACGTTCGGGCTTGGCTATGTCAAATTTCGTTACACGAAAAATGACAAAGCCAAAGCGGTTGCGGATGGTGCAGATAAATCTGCACCATTGTGAAGCGGCCTCGACCGAATTAATAACCTACCTCAGTGAGACCAATGTGAACGTGGCCCTAATCCAAGAGCCTTGGTTAAATAACAACCAGGTCTGTGGTCTAAGGGCTAAAGGATACAAATTTTTCGGGCTGTCCACTGAGGACAAGATGAGGACTTGTATTCTAGTGAAGAACGAACTTCAGTTAATTCTTCTTAATTCTTTCAGATATAGAGACCTGACGGTCGTTCAAGGAGAGGCGTTAGGAGGCAGTAAACTGGCCTTGGCCTCGGTATACATGCCCTACGAGGAGCTGGAACCACCAGATGACAGGGTGTGGGCCTTAGCCGAGTACGCAAGACGGAATGGAGAACGTCTGTTGCTCGGTTGCACACCACAGTCAATGGGGTAGCAGGGATACCAATAAGAGAGGTGAGTCAACATTTGATTTCATTATTAGGAATGATCTTTAATCTGTAATAGGTACATTCAGGACAAAGGATAGGAACTCGGTAATAGATATCACATTGACTAACTCTAGGGACCTAGTTGAGGATTGGAGGGTGGCTATGGGGTGCACTTTCTCTGACCATGGCAGGATAACCTTTAATCTGAACTTTCTGGGTTCTGAAGGGAAACCTTTTAGGAATCCTAGAAGGACGGATTGGGACGCTTTTGGGCGGGATCTGGGGTCAAGATTGACAGAAACTCCGAGGGAGTTCATGTCGAGGGATAATCTTGACTAAGTGGTAGAAAAGGTAACGGGGTCTATTAGCAGAAGGTATGAGCTCAACTGCCCGGTGAGTTATCCGGGTAAAAAGAAACAGCCGGTCTGGTGGTCAGAGGAGTTGAGAGCTCAACGGACCACAGTTGGCAGGCTGTACAACAGAGCCCATAGAACTGGTAAGGACGAAGATTGGAGCACCTATAGACTGTGTTTTAATAAGTACAAAAAGGACATTAGAAGAGCTAAAAGAGCCTCGTGGATTAAGTACAGCGAGGCCATTGACTCTGTCAACGAACTATCCAGATTCAGGAAGATATTGTCGAAGGATCCTAGTGTTCCTGGGAGTATCCAGAGATCAGATGGTTCATGGACGGGGTCTAGCTCAGAGTCACTTAATGTGCTTTTGGAAACCCATTTTCCGGGTTGTAGGGATCCATTGATGGAGGAATCAGGTGAGGGAGAGTACTTCTTCACAGAGTCCGCCAGTGGGATAATTGAAACAGTGGTGAGAGACCTGATTACGGTTGAGAAAGTTACATGGGCTGTGAATTCATTCGAGCCTTGTAAGTCACCTGACCCGGATGGTATTTTTCCGGCCATGTTGCAGAATGCACCGTTGGTGGTTCGTCTACTACTGGTTGAGAGTAAATCCGTTGAGAGTGCGCTGAATGATGTAGTGTGATATATAGAACAAGGACTTCGGTATAGGGAATTTACCATGGCCGCGTTCTTGGATATTGTGGGAGCGTTCAACAATATCAAGATTGACGCTATCAAGCAGGCGCTGGTGGATCTTAAAGTACATGACTTCTTGATCGAATGGATAATCCTCATGCTAAGCAACAGGATTGTCAATTCGAGCTTGGTGGAGTATGCTTAAGGAAACTAGTGACTAGGGGGACACCGAAAGGTGGAGTACTCTCACCCCTGCTGTGGCTAGTGGCTGTCGAAGTGATTTTGCGTCAATTTGACAGCAGGGGACGGAAGATCGTGGCATATGCTGTTGATGTGGTCATACTGGTAAAGGGAAAATTTCTTCCCACAATCAGTGAGATCATGCAGTGCTGGGTGAGCTGTCCTCTTGGGCCACTGATAGGGGACTGGGAGTGAATCCGGAAAAGACAGAGTTGGTTCTGTTTGCTAGAAGGTACAATTTAGAGGCTTTCCGACTCAGCGAAATATCTGGAAGTATTCCTCGATAGTAAGCTGACCTGGAAGAGGAATGTTCAGGAGAGACTCAAACGTGGCCTCAATGCCTACTACACCTGAAGAAACTCCATAGGAATTGGGGGCTCAAACCAAAAGTTGTAAATTGGATTTACACCTCGGTGGTGAGACCAATTCTTACTTATGGTTGTTCTGTCTGAAATGTAAATTTTATTGAAGAAATTTTAAAAATATTAAATTCAAAATTTAGGATCCATCAAACGTTATCGAAAGATAATGATGGAAATTATATACATATATATATATATATATATATATATATATATATATATATATATATATATATATATATATATATATATATATATACATAAACTGCTAAAAGAAATGTGCTACATTGTGAATATACCAATTAGAATTATGGAACGCAATCACAAATACTCTGGTAGCAGGCATTGGAACGTAAGAGTAATAGAAACCTTTTGTCGAAGGCACAGAGGTGTGCTTCAATTGGCATTACAGGTGCAATAAGAAGCACACCACAAGCGGCTCTGGATGTCATACTTCATCTCTTACCCATTGAAGAGTTTGTGAAGGGTATGGCAGCAAGGAGTCTGCTGAGACTTAAGGAATTGGGTCTATTAGGTTCATCAATAGCAGATCACTCCAGGGTCATATACGAGATCAGTTATGGTGAGGTTAATCTGAACTCCATGGGGCATCAGATTACATGGCCGCTGAAGCAGACTTTGGGGTAAATCCTGTCTTGGTGATACCTGATAGAGAGATCTGGTCCGGCACTGAGAAACTATATGAAGGTTGTGCAGTGTTCACGGACGGATCGAAGATGAACATAGGTACTGGTGCGGGAGTCTATATTATGGGCACGGACCTGAAAGGCTCTTTTAGACTCCCTGATGAGTGCAGCGTTTTTCAGGCTAAGATTCTCGGCATCCTGAAAGCCGCAGAAATAATCAGGCAGAACGTTGCGAGGGGTACTGAAGTTACTCTCTATGTGGACAGTCAGGCGGCTCTGAAGGCCTTGGGGACACATTTGGTGAAATCCAGGCTAGTTGCTACCTGTAACAAGTCACTGAGAGAGCTGATATGAAAGACTGCATGGTGAGACTCTGCTGGATGACTGGCCACTGCAATATATCAGGCAATGAACTGGCTGATGAACTGGCAAGGCAAGGCGCAGCAAAGGATGTCTCGGAGGGGGAAACCTATGTGAAACCACCACTGAGTTTCTTCTATGGGAAGATCAATGATTGGATCTTGGTCAGAACCAATTCGGCTTAGGAGAGTAGAGAAACCTGTAAGGTGTCGAGGGCGATATGGCCAGCACTAGACAAGGCAGGCACTAGCACTCTCTTGGGCTTGAATAGGAAGAGCTTAAGAATCATGATAGGGGCCATAACGGGTCACTGTTTGATAGGGAAGATGAGGTCTAGATGGGACGCTGGCAATTCCGATTTTTGTAGAATGTGTGGAGACGTCGACGAGACCGAGTCTAATGAGCACATTATATGCCATTGTCCACGATTGCAACATCGTAGGATGAAATGGCTGGGCAGCCAATTCCTCGGCGGGCTAAGTGACGTTCGGAACGTAGAACTTGTAGACGTCATAGGCTTCGTCATGGGAATCGACTGTTTAAGGGAGAATGTGGTAGTTTGGTATCACGTCAACCTTCTCTATCTATCTATCTAAGAAGTCGAATCACTTTCTTATTATTTTGCTTGTAGTGTTGTTTATTTTCTTGTCAACTTAGGTAAAACGATACATTACTTAAGTGTGAGCAGTAAAACGAAACATTACTTAAGTGTGAGCTTTAACTTAAATGTTTCTTAACTAAGCTCGCACTTAAGTGTACACTAAGGGAACAGTATAAAACTGGGTCTAAGTGATAAGCACATAGTTAAAGATGAGTGAAAATCGGTTTTGCGGCATCACAAAACTTAAGACAATTATTACGATAGGAAATTCAAGATGCGAATGTATTTAATTAAGGTCAGTATTTCAAGATCAAGAATTCGGAAGCGTTTGCTTATACATATACGTAAAGAAACCTTAGCCAAAGATGCTTGGGATAAGCTTCAAAAACAACATGAACGTGTCATCACATTGGGTTAAAAACTTCACCTAATGCGAAAAATATGCTGTTTGCTGTTAGGGGAAGGTGAGAATATGGAGGCTAACATAAGTTCGTAATGGAATAATTTGCTAAACTGCGGGCTGTCGGAAATCAAGATTTTGCTGAAGATTGGCAAGTTTCAATGATCTTAAGCAGTTTACCATCATGCTATGATAGTTTAATTACTGCTCTGAGGTAAGACCAGATAAAGATTTGACGTTAGAAACGGTCAAAAGCAAATTGCTCACAGAATATTTTAAAAAATTATCTCGTTTCGTCGAGCATTTCTGGTTAAAATCAAAAGCACTAAAGAAATTTGATGCCAAATTCTGCTTCTTTTGTAATAAAACTGGTTACCTCAAAAAAGATTGCTATAAATATCAGAAATGTTATAAAAATAACAAAAAGACCTGTAAATATAATTGAAGAAATTAGTAGTAAAGATGATGATGCTGATTTTGTGTTGATGACTAATTTTGCGAAAGGAAATCAAGCTGCATGGATTATAGATTCGTGTGGAAATTGCCATATTGCCCATGAAAAACAACTCAAATATAGTGATAATGGACAGTCCATTTGTGTAGCAAAAACACTTTACAAGTTAAAGGCAAAGATATGTGCAAAGTCAAGGTGGGAGATGTGTCCTTATTAGTGAATGACCTGTACTATGCTCAGCATTTCAATTCCAATTTGTTGTCAGGAAAATTACAAAAAAATGGTTATACTGTAAGTTTTGCTAAAAACAAATGTATTCTAGAGAAAAATTCTGAATTTATTTGTACGGCATTTCTTAAAAATAGTTTATATAGTTTGAATCTCTTGTTATATTCATGTTCTAAAAGAAAAATGGATGAATCTTGATATAAAGGCACTTCGTAAAGTGTTTATTGGATATGATTTTAATTCTAAAGGTTTTAGAGTTTTTGATCATAAAACGAATAAAGTTCAGATTTCACGCGATATTATCGTCATAGGTACTAAAGATACAAATAATCAAATTTCGCAGAAAAACAAAAACATTGTACATTTTACAACAAGTAATCATAAAAATAATGAAACACCTTTAGAAAGTAGAAATGAAATTAAAAGTGAAGATAGAACTAATGATAATAGCAATCTTGAGAAAAATGATATTTCAAAAAATACTATAGTAAGCATAGACAATATGATCAGGCACTGGAGAAACTTTTGAAGGTGCAATAAAAGTCTTATTCCAGTTCGCCGTGTGTCTAATATATAAAGGGATATGTACGTCCAGGTCGATATGAAATAAATTATGCGATTTTAACACCAAATACAAGTAATTTCAATAAAGCGATTTCAATTAAAGAGGATAGATCGCAATGTATTGATGCGATGCAACAGAAGTTAAATCTATTCAGGAAAACAACACATGGGTTCTTATTGATATCCCGCCAGGCCGTAAAGCAATTGGCTGCAAATGGGAGCTCAAGAAAAAAATTAATTGAAAAAGGAGAAATCGAACGATATAAAGCAAGACTCGTAGCTGAAAGATATAATCAGAAATTTGGCAATCCCCTGGTTTTATATTGAATGAATATCAAAATAGTTTACTTACTTAGAAAAAGTATATGTGGGTTAAAACTAGCCGATCGTTCCTAGAGTCAATGTATTCATAAGACGTTATATGAATTTAAATTTAGCAAAGTCTAACGGATCCTTGTTTGTATATCAGAAAATCAAAAGATTAGATCACCCTTTGATATACGTTGATGACATGATTGTTGCAAGCAAATGTAAATTTTATTGAAGAAATTTTAAAAATATTAAATTCAAAATTTAGGATCCATCAAACGTTATCGAAAGATAATGATGGAAATTATATACATATATATATATATATATATATATATATATATATATACATAAACTGCTAAAAGAAATGTGCTACATTGTGAATATACCAATTAGAATTATGGAACGCAATCACAAAAATTCTTCCATTGCTTACATTTTTCCAGAAAAAAATTTTTGTTCAATTCTTTTTTTATTTATTTAATTTATCCCTAAATAAAGAATTTAAATCAAAAGGAATAAAAACGTTGTGTTTTTATAAATTTGCTTTATAACGAAAAGTCTAAAATTTAATATTTTGTGAATAGCTTTAGAAATCAGCTCAGAAAAAAATTACATAACAAACATGGAGTTGAATCAGAGGTTCAAGTGAAGATCTGGTTCAATTTAGGTGCAGAAGGCATGAATTTAACGTTAGCGTGTCATTGGAGTTCATGTATTAATGCGAAAACTCAATGAAACGGCTATTCATTTGAATAATGATGATAAACACATGCATGTTTAATGATTTTGACAACAATTTTTCATTGGTGGAAGAGACGTTATTTAAATGATTTCCAAATATAAATAAAAATTTGTATTAAAAAAACCTTATTTTTTTCGCTTTCGAATGTAGAAATATTACTTTCTAAAAATTAATTTATTACTTAAATAAAAATTATATTTATTACCTATTTGATTAAAAAAATTAAATAAGTAAAATATTAACAACTTTTAGAAAACAGTTAAATTATATTTTTAGATGTTCATTATAATCACTTCCTTAATGGCGAATAATTTAGAATTTAAAAAGGCATTAAGAATGAATTTGGATGTACTATTGATTTAGAAGTCCTGAAACTGACAACCACTTTGAACCACTGCAATTTATTTTTGCTGGATTGTTTATATATTTAGAATACCTAAGAAGGGAAGTCAAGTAACAATTTTTATACCGTGGCCAGTGTGAAGTTTAATAATTTTTTTTTAATTTTTTTCGAAATTTATAACTTAAAATTATTTGAAAATTATTCGGGCTCAAGTTCATTTTCTTGAACACTGCAGAATGGAATGCATTTTCTAGTCAGCCCCGACCTCCATCAGCACCCTTCAGTGTCCCACTAAACATCATCTATTTAACTCCCAACTTTATGGGAAATGGTATTCGTGACCTTTTCCCTATATGTTATTGAGTTAGACGAATAGTACCAATTAAAAAAATTAATTAACAAGTAAGAAACTTTTAGAAGATCGCTGTGGGCCGATAGCGGTGAAATTTGAAATTATGGTTTATACTTCTAAAAACTTATGTAGGTGTGAAAAATACTGATAATTAACATTTATATTGGATACAAACATTTATGTAGAATTTATGTACGTTAAAGAGATTTTCGAAACAAAAATAAGATTTTAGATTACTTAAAAAGTGTACATACCTTAGATTTTGCCTCTTTCATTAAATTCTCAACATCGCCACGCACCGATTTCTCTGCAGATCCAATAATATCATAATGATGTTCACTGCCCTTGTGGTCAGCTATCAAACAGTCATTGCATACCGGAATTTGACAATTAAAACAATAGTACTTGAGATTCTCTGATACATGAACGTTACAATAAAGTGGCTTGTGTATAACCAAGGGCTTATCACTATCAGCAGACTTCTGCAAATCTTCCAATTTAACAACTCCATGGTTCTCAAAACATCTCATATACTTGTGGGCATTATCACAGCCACTACACAAAAAATTGGCACAATCATTGCAGCGAGAAATCGCATTTTCTTTACTTTTACATGAAGTGCAATGCAACTGTTCCGATTCGATAGTAGCCAAATCCAAAATATTGGTCAAAATATAATCGCATGTCAATGATTGTATACCCTTCGAACCAACCTAAGAAAACATTAATTGCATGACAATTCGATCAATAAATATAACTCAAAATACATATTGAACAAATAAATAGTATAAACGCCAAAATTAAATATCTGTTTGTCCAACTTACCGTAGTAATTTGCTTGCAAGTAGGACACTCAATCTGCGACTTTATCGAACATGAAGAAATGTTCTCTACGGCAACAGAAGAAACTGAAGACGATGATGAAATATTGCCGGATAAATCGTCGTTTACCAATTTGGACAGACAAGATTCACAGAAGACATGAAGACAAGAAAGGACACGAGGCGATTGCAAGCGAAAGCTGTACAAAATATACAAATTAAACATACATATTTCATAATACAAAATGAAAACCTACCTGCAGATCTTGCAATGTTTATCAACACCACTTTCTCCCAATACACCAGACGAGTCTTCTAAAGAACCAGATTCCAACTCAGTACAAGCATTACTTTCAAACACCTCACTAAACATATTGCCTCCTCCGAAGCCTAAAGTTAAACTGCCAGCAACTGATGACGAACGCGAGGAAACGCTTCTTAAATCCTTTGCAATATTGTTACTTGCCAGAAGAGAATCTTTCAATTCTAACGAATTAACAAGTTTATCAACAATTGAATCCACAGTGGAAGCACTGCAATTAGAACCGGATTCTAATGCTTTGGTAATGGGCGGTAAAGAGGATTCAAAAGAGTTGGTAGATGAAGTGCAGCTTTTAGTGGTGACAATGGTATTTATTGTAGAAGAGGAATTGGAGGCGGAGCTATTTAAAATATTAGGTGCGAAATCTTCTAGAGTTGCCATATATAAAACCTCTTAAATCGTACTTGAAGAAAACCACAAAGTGATAGATACGATTTTTATGAAGGAATTCTTTTTTATTTTTATTTTGTATAATAAGGAACGTTGAAAGGATAAATTATTTCCCGCTATAATTTTTGTATTAATTAAAAATATAGTATTTTTTCTTTACAATTTATTTAATATGAAGTTTTTTAATTTAATGGGAAAAACAAATTGTTATGCTATTTATTTAAAAGCAAGTCTTTAGATTTTTCTAGTTTTTTTCAAGAATCGTGTCTTTTTTATTTGTATTTAAAAAATATTTTTTATGAACCGATTATTCGCCAAAAGCCAATTTTAGTGAATATGTATATATTTTTATATTTTATTCTTGTAGATCTTCGTTTTATGCGATTTGCTGAATTCAATTCATAAGTTTGTCTTTTTTTAATTGAAATAAAAAAATAAGAATGAATAAATAAATATTCGTTATATATATTTTATATTGAATTATTTTAAACAATTTTATATATTACTAATATTATTATTATTATTATTATTATTATTATTATTATTATTATTATTATTATTATTATTATTACTATTATATTATTACTATTATATTATTATTATTATTATTACTATTATATTATTATTATTATTATTATTATTATTATTATTATTATTATTATTATTATTATTATTTTTATTATTTTTATTATTATTATTATTATTATTATTATTATTATATTATTTAACGTAAATTGTTAAAATTTTGTATTTCTTTTATTTAAAACTTTTTTTTTTTTGTATTTTTGTTGAAAGAATCACAAAATATTTTTTAATATTTGTTGATTTTGTTAATTAATATTATTTTTTATTTTAATATAACTTTTTATGTTTTTAATATTTAGAAATTGATGTAATTATTATATTTATTTTGATGGTTTTTGCACAAAAAAACCATACGCCGCCTTAAGTTTCCAAAAATATGATGCAAACAACAAAATGTCTTTTTAAGATTTAAATATTTGCTGATTGTTCTCACTTTTTTATTTTAATAAGTTTATTTGAAAATTATTTTCAATACCCCTGGATTTTATTTCATTTTTGGTCTTTGACGAAAAGAATCCTTATGTATTTGTTGGCCACGTTTGTATATATCCCTTTCAATTATTAGACTTGTTCTTAATCATTCTGCAAATGGCAAAAATAAATTAAATTAATATTTATATTTTCTGATTATTTCATTTTTTACTAAACGCTAAGGCTACTAATATACATATTTGTTTTCTATAACAAGTACGTTTTTCCAAAAGAATGAAATTTTTACTCGTCATTTATTTCAATATTTTTACATGCAAATACTGTCGTACATTGCACAATATATTTCGTAATTTAGAATTAAGAAATAATGTGAGTATTTCCGATTATGGCTACTAAATGTAGAATGAATGAATAAATAATTAAAATAATGTAGTGGGTCAGAAAGAAAAATTAACATTAAATCATTACTTATTGATTTGTTACTTTTCAATTGAAAATTAAAAAGCAAGTAAAAAAGATTGACTGGTCGCCAAAAAAAAAATATTTTTTAGTAAATTGTGAATAAAATCATTACTTGATCATCAACTTTCTTGCATCCTACCTAGCTTTATGATAAAAGGTTAAAAACCACCATTTTTAACTTTTTAATAACTTTTACGTAGCAAAATTTTTCCAATATTGCATGAAAAATTGATTTTTTCGCCACTAATTTTTGAAAAACATTGAAACTATTGAACCTATACAAAATAATGTTAACCACTTCGTTTTGTTACTATATTTGTATCAAACAATATTAGCATGTTGTTATAAAGTAATATTTAATTTATAACTGAATACTTTGACAAAAATTTTCATAATTTTTATTTCGATTTACAAATTTGTTTGCAGCGCAGAATTCAAAAAATTAATGATTAAAGAATTACAGGTAACAATTGATCAAGGTAAGTTTTAATAATTTTGATTAAATTGTGTGATGTTTGTGTTAAAGAAAATATACAAAATTTCTTCAATTAGTCTAGGTTCACATAAGGCAATTTTACTTGCTGGAATTCTGATTTCGTGTGAGAGCGAGCGAGAGGGAAATGAAAGGGTACAAAACCTGGCTGTACTTCGAAATTCGTTTTGTTGTTAATTTTCGTACTTGAAAACAAAAATAAATCAAAGTAATTAAAGCAAGAATTACTGAAGTAAAATTTTGTGTATAAACATAAATGCAAGTTTAAAAGAAAAAATAGAAACATTTCAGAAGAAAAATCGGTTGATTCATTTATGAATCATTACGCATTTGTATAATATAAAATTACAAATAACGTAATGCAAATAATATAGCTATTGTAAAAAATATGTATTTCTACACTTTTTTTAATTATTTGTGTTATCTGATATGATTATATTACTTTAATGTTTAAAGTGCCACTTACATAAATTTTATTCAGAAGCTATAAATGCGAATAAAATTTGAAATTTAACTGAGCAAATAGTTAAAGACGAATGTTTGGTACAAACATATGCAGTGTTCTTCACTATTTTAGCCCACCTGACCTGAAATTTATTTGGCCTTATTTTTTTTTTTTTTTCTAGAAAAAGTTTTCAATTATTTTATTAATTTTATATATTAACCATAATGTACTAAATACACCGCATTCAAGACTCGTAATATTAAACTTACAATTTACGCAAAAACATTATTTAAAAAAATTATTCAAGTGACAGAAATTTAGCCCACTTTCAAAAATATTACAGAAAGTTAAAGTTATATTAAAAAAATGAATTTTTAATATAAATTACAATTTATTAATGCATCATAATTAAATTACGGACATTAGAACATTTTATGTAAAAATGGGTAAAAACGCTTTAAAATTGGAATATTCGATAACTAGTAAAAATTACGATCAATTCGGCTAAAACTGCGACAATCATTTAATTATGGCCAATAATCTTTTTTTGGAAATGATTTTTCTTGCTTAATTACTGATTGTATGATCTTTCATATTCACGGAGTAATTAAAACTAAGTTTTGTAAACGAATTTAAATTTTGTATATTCCTTTCGTCGCTTTATGATTATTGACCATAATTCAAGAATTATCAATGTTTCTTTAGATTTTTTAGCGATTTTTATTATATATATTCGAATTTTAAGGCGTTTTTACCGCAATTTAATTATGATGCATTAATAAATTGTAATTTGTATAAAAAATGCATTTTTTCAAAGATAACTTTCGATTTTTTGTAATACATTTGAAAGCGGAAATTTGAATTTGAATTTTATAAGTACATTTTTTTTTTTAAATAATCGGATATGTAATGGAAATGGATTTCGAAAACGAAACGAATTGAAATCGAAAAAATGTGTGATGTATTTATTCTTTTCATTTGCTTTATCGATGAAAATTACAGTAAACTCACTTTTTATGAGGTTTTATTATAAAATATTAAGTGTTCCACGAAAATTATTTCCTTGGTTTTCAATAGTGCTGTATCTTGTAAGGAAAAAATAAAAGCATTGTTTCAAAAATTTTTATTTATTTTTATAAATAAAATCGATCGTAATTCATCACTTTTCAAACCGTTCGATTTCAATAACATACCTGAATGTTTTGTGTAAAATTTAAGTTTAATATTCCGAACTTGGATGCAGTGTATTTAGTACATTATGGTCAATATATAAAATTAATAAAACAATTAAAAACTTTTTTCTAGAAATAGATATTTGTAATGGACGGTTCTGGTTAATTCCTAAGAATTTTATTTCTGTTGGTTTCCGTTCAGTTGTATAGAACATACATCACATAACATCTATATGTAACAAATTCATGTTATTTTTTTATTCATTTTGATATTCCGATTAACTAATTTGGATATCTAGGAAATATTTTTTTCAGTGTATTTTTATCTTAAAAAAAGTACTTAACATAGTGTCGACATTAGAGATTTTTTTATCATGACAAACGTCAAACTTAACGCGAATTTGTGTGAGGTGGCAACAGTTGCAAAAAACAACAATATGGCGTATTCATATTGTTTTTTATTTATGCAGTTTGACAACTGTAACAACCAATATAATAATCAGCTGTTTAACTAAAGTTACCTTGTATATATTCGCATTGATTTTGACGTTTGTTTTGATAAAAATTTGCCTAATGTAGACACTAAGTAAACCCAGGTCTACAGCTGAGATTAACGCTGATATAATATTTGAGAAAACGTCGGCAGAGGAGGGTAACCATTTTGTTTATATTATGTTAAATCTTAAACAAGGGGTACACGTATTTTAATAAATCCTATAAGATATCATTATTTTCAATCAGTCACAGAGTAAATATATCCTTTTTATTTAAACAATTCGCACTTTTTTAGCACAATTTTTATAAAAATGTTTTTTAATATGTAAAACAATCACTAAAAGGAAACAATACTACAAAAAACATTGTTTTTTAGTAATTTCCAAAATACACATGCACACACACAAACAAACTTTCGTATATGTGTATTTTTTTGACAGTTCATCTTATAAGATGGTTTTGTAGAGAAATCTCATCACAACAGTTTCGTAATACATCTTATAATACTAATATTTGAATCTAAACGTGAAATAATTCTCTCAGAGAGCGAATTTGACACTTTCTTACACAAAAATCTAACATATTATGTTACGTCTAGACGGGCTGTAAATAAATTTGACATATAATTTTACACCATCATTTTGTGCTTTTTCTTCCATTAAGCTTTTTGTTTTGTTTTGTTTTTTTTTTTTTTTTTTTTTTTTGTATTAACTCTGGACAATCTTCCTATAGGAAGATCGTTGTTATAAATCCTAACGGTATCATCGTATGATTTTTTTTTCAATCTCCTTTTATTCATGGAAAAGAAAAGAATGAAAAAGAATGTCGAGTGGCCTGGTTAAGGCATTAAGTTGGTGAAAGTCGTAGAGCGTGGGTGAATAAAAACAATTAAAAGTGAACTGTTGTACAACCGCAAAAAAAACAATTAATTATTAAATGTTCTTATAGGGCATTCAGACCGACGCGAAATTACGTACTTTCGTGATTTCGGCCGAAATCAAGTTGAAATACATTTTGACACTTGCGAAATTACATAATTTTGTGTAATTTCGGCGAAATTACATTGAAATTACGATGCCCATTTCCGTGAAACTCTGTACATGGTTGGAAAAAATACTTTTTTTTCAACTATGTACTGCATGTTTCAACCGTGAGAAGAAAAAAAACAATTCACAGCTGATCTTAAATTTAAACACATATCTTAAAATTAATTATTAGTGATTTTACAAAATGAAACGTATCCTTTTTACCTTGGCATGTCTAACCATTTTTAATTTTTGAAATAACAATTTCTTATTAGCAAGTTTTTCATTAACAATTTCCAATTTTGTATGTAATTGTTTCTTAATTGTCTCCATTTCAAAATACTTTATTTACCCCTATAACAATTTAAAATGTAAGCAATAAGTATCAGATGTTCACGAAATTACATCAAATGTCATCTAGCCAGTATGAACACTCTAGATTTCATTTGTAATTTCGGCATGAAATTTCGTAATTTCGCGCCGGTCTGAACAAGGCTTTAATAAATATTGAAAAGGCTAAATAAAAGTTAAAACAAACTAGTGCGGAAGAAACTAAGATAAAAAGAAAAAGATTTCCTTTTGATTTTGTGAAAAAACATGATTTAAAATCATTAACTTAAGATAAATATTTTAACTACTTAAAGATTATTATTAAAAAATATATAAGAACAGACAAGCCAAATTATCATAAAACATATACAAAAATTAAATAAATATAAAAAAAGAAATTGTTATTGCATACCCCCGAGTTTTCTAATAACTACATATACAAGAATAATCGAAAAAACTAACAAAAATTTATATTTTTCACAGAAATTTAAGTGAAAAAATTGTTCTTGACATTAAAAAAATAATAATAACGGAATATTTAATAAAAAAAAGTACTGCAAAAAATAAAATTATAAGTCAAAGAGGTGAAGAGAAAGAACACCATTTTTTAGTTATAGAGTAGAGCTTCAAAAATAAAACTTGCGGTATTAAGAAAAAGCATTAAAAAATATAAAATTTACAAAATTAATCTTAAAAACAAAAACACTAACTACCTCATTAACGTCGTGCTGCATTTCCTCCCAGTTGTGTTTTTGGTCTATCATAACCAACGTCAGTCCACAATTTTTTTTTTTTACATCGCTAATTTAATTTAATGTTTTCAAAACTTAAATTGTAAAAGGTGATTTGTTTAAGTAAGGCTGGGAAAAAAACTAAATTTAAATTTCAGCCACATCAAAAATGTTCATCTAGATCCAGAGGCCTTAGCGAACTTCAAAACATCATTGGTGAGTCCAGTCATACCTTTTTTAGTAAACCTATTGTTTTATTATAGCTACTACATTTGTATTTTTTCCATTTATCATTTTTTTTATAAACATTGTAATTTTTTTATTTTTTTAGTTTGATTTTTTTTCTAACCTCATTAACAATTTTTTTGTTTAATTACTTATTTTGTTTCGTTTTCTTTTCCCTCCAATGTAATTTCATTTGGTACAAAATTGTTAATTTATTTTATTAATTGCTTATTTAATTGATAAATAGATTTTTTGGTAAACAAAAATTAATTATGATCATGAAAGTTAGCTTATTTAATCATCTCTTACATTTTTTAATAATAGAGAAAAAAAAACATATTATACATAATTTTTGTAATCCTTATAAGTAAATATTTATCAATTTGCAATAAATGAATTGTTTAATTACATCAAAATGATGACGTAAATAAATTGAGTTTCCTTTCAAAAGGTTAGTAGTTAGTTGTTATGTTTTGGGGTCCTAGAAAATTTGTTGGTCACTAGTACATAGGTAGAGGAAGGGTTTAGAGATCAAGCTCGTCAATTCTATCGGACGAAGCATTCTTAAAGAGAGTACCGGAATCATTTAAGGAAGAAAAAAAATAGTGTTAGTGTTTAGTTTTGAATGGTCATCCTGGTCCTTGTCAATACTATAAAATTTTATCATCAACTTAAAAAAAGGGAGTCTATAATAAACATACTGTTTGCAATTGAGCCAATGTATATGAGAACCGAACCTCCCCACGCCCGATTATTAGCTAGTCTATTTAATGGCTTCCGCAGTCCTCATACAATGGCTCACATTCAAAGTAAGCCATGGACTATTTTCAGATAAAATGATTAATACATAATGAAAAGAAAATTTTGTTGACAAAAATATCACGTAGTTTTATTAATTCAATTGAAAGCTTCAAGTACATGTAAATTATGTTTAATATATTAAATGCTAAATGTTAAAAAAAAAACACAAAAACTCAAAAAGGACTTCAAATCTACATCACAGTGAAAGTGAACCACTTAAATTAAATACGGTTTATATAAAATATTAATATTTTGTTGGACCACCTTTCGCTGAAATCACGGCTCTTATTGACAAGTTTTGCAATTTCTCTTTGAGACTTGCCTTCTTTGTACAGTTTAATTACTAATTCTCTAATTTCAACACTAGTTTGCCGTTCCATCTTCACTATTTGAATTTTAAACACAAATGATACATAAACAATAAGAAAGACGCAAAAATATTTAAGAAAAAATCACTTACCGTTATTTTACACAAAAACAAAATCAAGTGGCTCATTTTGAGTGTGGCTCATTTTGAGCTTCTTTTTTTTTGCTTTTATTTTTTTTTTTTTAACTTTGGAATTGAAGACTCAAAAAATTTTGCTTTTATATTGCACACCAATTGTGGATCTAAAACTGTATAATAAATGATTTCTGTTATGACTATATATTAAAAACTATTTTAATGAAAATTTTTTAAATTGTGTTGGCTCACTTTGAATGTGAGCCACTGTATCTCATTCTGCACTGGATCTAGTTTAGATACAGAGAAAGACATCATAATTTTTATGTATGTGTTCATAACATATTTTAAACTATCTGTCCAAGATAAGAACTATTTCAATTACTTTTTTAATTGTATTCATTATTCAATTGATCAAAATTAAAATTTTATATTTTTTATTAAAAAAAAAACAATTTATCGGCATTCAATTATTTTTCTTATTGTATCAATTAATATATTAATCAAATATAAATAAAAATAATAAGTGAGAATTTGAATAATTGAATATACAATTTTTTCATAGGTGGAATTTCAATTAATTAAAATTTGAATTTAGTTTGTTAGAATACTTTCATTTTGAGTTATTTATTTAATTATAAAAATATATAAATTCATTTTAAAATTATGATTAATAATTTAATTAAAATTTTTTCTTAAATATTTTGTAATTCTTACATAACTTTTGCATTGAATATTTTTTTCTCGAAAATAAAAAAATTACTCACTAAAGGGTTAATTTTATTGGGAATCTATTGGAGTTTTATTTATCTAAATTAGTTCTCGAGTTATACTAACGTGACCGCCTAAAAAAGAAGAAATTTCAAACAAGTCCATAAAAATATCAAGACCTGATAGAAAAAAACTAAAAGCAGATTCAAGCAACAAATTAGTAAATCATCTACATATACAGAAATCAAACACAACTTACCTACCTTCAGCTAACATTTTGTGTAGGCATGGTTTATTTATACACACGACGAATCCAATATTTCGAATAACTTCATCAAGTTTTAGGTTCCATTCCCGACCTGATTGTTTATTTAATTTTAAAACATAATTAGGAGGCTTTTTATAAACGAATTCCTCAGGCCGTTTCATTTACACCTCCTCAGATAGTTCACCATAAAGGTAAGCAGTGCATACGTTCATTTGATGCAAATACACTTTGTGTTCTGCTGCAAATACATTTTGTGTTCTGCTGCGAACACAAACACATACGAATTGTCTCATACCTAATCACAGGCGAGAAAGTTTCTGTATAATTTATACCCAATTGTTGACTACAGCCCTGTGCGACTAGATGTGATTTGTATTTCTCAATTTCGCCAAATTTATTTCTCTTCAATGCAAAGATCCACTTTGAACCAATAACCATTTTACCTTCAGGAAGCTTCACCAACGATCACGTTTTATTTGCAATTAAAGAATTATATTCTCTTTGCATGGACTGTCTCCACTCAAACGAATTGCAGCCGTTCAAGGCATCTTCTACCGTCACTGGTATTTCGACTTCTACGTCATTTCTGACTGTGTTGAGCACATTTTCTTGGGTCGGCCAGGCCTTCCCGTGTGGACCACTTTTGCTCTACCACCTTTTGCTCTTACAATACGCTTATCTTCACTTGGTGACTGATTAATTTCATCGCAATCACGAAACTCTTCACTGCTGCTGCTATGTGGCTCCTCTTCAAACCTAATAAACTCCTCCTCGTCCGTACTACGGTTTAAATCTTCGGTGTCATACTCATTTATCATTTATCAAAAATTCCGAAATATCAACAATTTCAGACGTATCAGGTGTTGAAGACTCAATAAACATTACATCCCGTCTTTCTATCACCACACGTTTCTCAGTATCGTACAAACGATATGCCTTAGCTGTTAATGAGTAACCTACCATTCGATATTCTGTACCCTTAGGCTGGAACTTCTTATGCGCTGTCTTATCGAGAGCTATCGCTATTGAGCCAAAAATTCTAAAATGCTCCACGGATGGTTTCTTACCAGTAAATACTTCATAAGGTGTTACATCACCAAGTATTTTGTAGCACTTTTATTTTCTTTGACGTTTGACGCTCAATCATTTCTTTAAATATTTTAAACTCTTCAAACACTTCGTCTTTGCTTTTCAAGAAATACACAAAAATGCGTCTGGAATAATCGTCTATAAATGTTAAAAAGTATTTGGAACCGTTCAAAGACTTGGTATTAAATGGACCGCACACGTCTGTATGTATTTTATCAAGAATTTCCTTCGAACGCATTTCACTGCTTTTATGAGGCTTAGCGTGAATTTTTGTCTTCATGCATGTTTTACACGGAGTCTCATTATTAAATTTCATGATTTTCATCATACCGCACACCATATTCTTATTTGCCAATTCATAGTTTAAATGGTCAAATCGTTCGTGCCACTTTACATCATTCCCGTTCATCGCACTAAAACACTTTTCAGATTTACATTTAATTACGAATAAATTTTGTTCCTTCACCGCCCGAAACATTACGTTATTGACCTTGTCCATAACTCGTGCGCCGTTCATATTAAACATAACTTTATAACCGTTATCACGTAATCTGCATACTGACACAAAATTACCATTCATCTTTGGCACATATAAAATATTTTGCAGAATTATTTTTCAGTTGTCACTTTTTATTTCTATTTCTCCTATTCCTTCTGCTTCTATATAATTTTCGTCTGCCAAGTAAATGTTTTCCTTATGTTTCTTTAATGCATTGAACAACGTTTCATCACAACAAATGTGCGCAGTTGCGCCGTTGTCCAAACACTACGATAACTTGTTAATAACATTTGCATCAGCTGCAGCACAGTGGGGTCAAACGCAAATTTTTTGGTAATAAATCTGAATCTCCTAAACTACTAGTCGGATCAAATTGAAATGTATGGAAGAGTTGTAGAGGAGGACTTAAGCTTTCAGAAAAATCATCTTGTAGTCACCCTGTGATAACACGAGATAAGCTACAGGGTGTCAAAGTTGACTACCTCGAGTATGTAAAAGTTAAAAAAAAATCGTAACTTGTACAAATGAAGTCCGATTTTAAAGATTTTTATATTTCTGGAAAGTGCTTGGCAAGATAAAGAAAAAATAAGCTTACTCATCTAAGTTATCTCTTACAGTTAAAAAGATATTTACGCTTGAATTTTGAATTTTTGATTTTTTGGCTCGACTTTCTTTCGTTTTTCGGAAATAAGTCCGGAGATATATGAGGTAAAAATTTTTTAAAAATATTCTGTAATTTGCTACATATTTCAAAATAATATGCTGAAAGAATTTTTGGATTATCTCAATTCGTCTAGACGTGAAAAATATTCAAAGTCAGCACTCTGAAATTGGCATGAAAAATGGCTATTTTTTTACAAAAATATAATACAATTCACTCACTTTTTTCTCAAAGTTCCGTTAATAAAAAAATTTTTTCCTTATTAATTTCAAAAGATAAGGGTTCATAAATGGTTAATAAGGAAATTATGAATTGATTTAAGTTTGCACCCTACATCCAGCATTGGCCGAAAATTGTCAATTTTAAAAAATAGTTTCATTTTTATCGATTAATAAAAAAAAAAATGTCACGCGAGCTTTTTTAAATTTGGTACCCATATTTTTTATAGAAATAGATTTAGAATGATTTAACACTAAACTGCTTCCCGCCCGGCCAAAAACGAATGGAGGAGTGGAGATTTTATGTTAAAAATCAGTTTTTTTAACGACTATTTTTAAAAAAATATTAAAAGCATATTAGCATAATATTTTTGATATTATTTCTTATGTAATGTATAAAACACAAATCAAGCTTTCATTCCTAAAAAAATCAATAAAATAGCTCTAATAACCTATTTTTGGTAATTTTTCAAAAATAATTTTTTTTTTTTTTTTTAAATAGCTGAAAATCCAAAAAAATTTAATTTTTTTAATACAACTCCACTAATTTTGCAAATACTTTAAAAATGTTAAAAGAATATCAAAATAGACTTATTTACCAATTCAACGATATATAAAATGTTGATATAGGTCATTTAATAATAGTAATATAATGGCCTCAAAACTACCAAGTCACGTCAAAAGTTGCAAAATTCACTATTTTGTTCCGTATTTCCATATGTGTGTATACGTAACATTTTAGTTTTCTAATGTATTATGTAGGTATATATTTGCTATTATAAAGTAGTAAATTCTTTATTTGAGTAATGTTTATTTAATTTGTTCTACATATTTACATACTTATTATACATATATCCCGTATATTTATTTTATTAAGAATATATTATCGAAGATATTATTAGAGATTTTCTTGAAAATAATCAGAAACATCAAACGTTAGCAAATTTTTAACTTCCTTAGCTTCGGAATCCTCTTTTTCTATTTCAAGAGTGATTTTTGGTAGCCATCGTGTTCTTATAGAATATATAACTGGATCTGATGATATTAATAAATATTCCATTAAGTCCATATTTTTCGTTATTTTCGAACATTTTCGGGTATTGAAGAGTCGGAAATGTTTAACATCTTTATTTCGGGCTTCCTGTGCTTCCTCTGTTAGCTCTCCCAATGGCAAAATACTATTTTCTATTATTTCTTTACCATGAGCCAATACTTTGTGAATTGTTGTGGTCATTGATTTCCAGGGGTATGTAATGTTAAGTAGTTCTTTAGTTTCGTAAGCAAAAATTTTAAATTTGTCCACATTAATTTGTTTTTTGCTATTAATGGCTGCCAATATAATCTTAAAACGCTTCAAAATATTTCAGTCAATGCCTGTGATTGAAGATGTGAGTTCCGGATTTTCAAAGAAACGTCTTGCTATATCATTTGAGTTTCCATAGCCATGTAGAGGTTTATCAATTATTAATCCGAGTTGTTCTTTGAATTCTAATTGAATTCTTTTCTTCTCCTCTTTTCATAATTCGTGAAGTTCCAAATTGTTTTTTACTGTAGCATTTTCCGGCCCGGGAATATTTCTGTACTTCATATCATATGCAAGATGTAAGCAGAACTCCAAAAATCTTATCCTTGCGTGGAGTGGTGATATTCCAAATTTTAAAGAATTTTTATTAGCAAGGACTTCAGAATTATCCTGAAATTGTGAACTTATTTTTCCACATATATTACATTTCCATGTAGATGTTGTATCTGTTATAGCGTTTGCAACTTTTCCATCAATCATCGTTAATTGTTGTTGAAATGTAACTTTAATAGTTCTGTTTGATACTTTTACATATATTGGGGGCAATGCTTTAATTTCTTCTTCCAATTGGTTGACAATGCTGTTTATTGTAACCGTGGTTTCTTTTGTGTAATCAAAAAGGATTGGACGGCACAAAAATTTGGAACCTGGAGTTAAATTTATCCATATATCATCAAAAAGCGAGTCATTTCTTGTCGATGAGGAAGGCTTATTTAAGCGCATTCGAAGTGGTACCAGAGACGCTATAAACAGCGAGGAATAATTATTTCCAGAATTACTTCCATCCAGTTGTTTGTATTCTGAAAATCCTGATGTTCCATCGCAGCCCCATTTGAATATTAAAATAAGTTCAGAGTCTTTGCATTTTTCAATGTTATCATTGCTGAAGGTAGATATAATTCTAGAGGCAGTATTTTCAAGTAATTGCAATATATTAACTTGAGCACTTTTAACGGAAGCATTAACCGGGTGCTCCATAGGCTGTAAAATATTACTTTTCGCTTCTCTCACTGATTTGCTACTGGGAAAGATATCATATCTAAACTAAAGAACTACTTAACATTACATACCCCTGGAAATCAATGACTCCAACAATTCACAAAGTATTGGCTCATGGTAAAGAAATAATAGAAAATAGTATTTTGCCATTGGGAGAGCTAACAGAGGAAACACAGTAAGCCCGAAATAAAGATGTTAAACATTTCCGGCTCTTCAATACCCGAAAATGTTCGAAAATAGTGTAAAATATGGACTTAATGGAATATTTATTAATATCATCAGATCCAGTTATATATTCTATAAGAACACGATTGCTACCAAAAATCACTCTTGAAATAGAAAAAGTGGATTCCGAAGCTAAGGAAGTTAAAAATTTGCTAACGTTTGATGTTTCTGATTATTTTCAAGAAAATCTCTAATAATATCTTCGATAATATATTATTAATAAAATAAATATACGGGATATATGTATAATAAGTATGTAAATATGTAGAACAAATTAAATAAACATTACTCAAATAAATATAATAACAAATATATACCTACATAATACATTAGAAAACTAAAATGTTACGTATACACACATATGGAAATACGGAACAAAATAGTGAATTTTGCAACTTTTGACGTGACTTGGTAGTTTTGAGGCCATTATATTACTATTATTAAATGACCTATATCAACATTTTATATATCGTTGAATTGGTAAATAAGTCTATTTTGATATTCTTTTAACATTTTTAAAGTATTTGCAAAATTAGTGGAGTTGTATTAAAAAAATTAAATTTTTTTGGATTTTCAGCTATTTAAAAAAAAAAAAATTATTTTTGAAAAATTACCAAAAATAGGTTATTAGAGCTATTTTATTGATTTTTTTAGGAATGAAAGCTTGATTTGTGTTTTATACATTACATAAGAAATAATATCAAAAATATTATGCTAATATGCTTTTAATATGCTTTTAAAAATAGTCGTTTAAAAAACTGACTTTTAACATAAAATCTCCACTCCTGCATTCGTTTTTAGCCGGGCGGGAAGCGGTTTAGTGTTAAATCATTCTAAATCTATTTCTATAAAAAATATGGGTACCAAATTTAAAAAAGCTCGCGTGACATTTTTTTATTAATCGATAAAAATGAAACTATTTTTTAAAATTGACTATTTTCGGCCAATGCTGGATGTAGGGTGCAAACTTAAATCAATTCATAATTTCCTTATTAACCATTTATGAACCCTTATCTTTTGAAATTAATAAGAAAAAAATTTTTTTATTAACGGAACTTTGAGAAAAAAGTGAGTGAATTGTACTATATTTTTGTAAAAAATAGCCATTTTTCATGCCAATTTCAGAGTGCTGACTTTGAATATTTTTCACGTCTAGACGAATTGAGATAATCCAAAAATTCTTTCAGCATATTATTTTGAAATATGTAGCAAATTACAGAATATTTTTAAAAAATTTTTACCTCATATATCTCCTGACTTATTCCCGAAAAACGAAAGAAAGTCGAGCCAAAAAATCAAAAATTCAAATTTCAAGCGTAAATATCTTTTTAACTGTAAGAGATAACTTAGATGAGTAAGCTTATTTTTTCTTTATCTTGCCAAGCACTTTCCAGAAATATAAAAATCTTTAAAATCGGACTTCATTTGTACAAGTTACGATTTTTTTTAACTTTTACATACTCGAGGTAGTTAACTTTGACACCCTGTAGCTTAACTCGTGTTATCACAGGGTGACTACAAGATAATTTTTCTGAAAGCTTAAGTCCTCCTCTACAACTCGTCCATACATTTCAATTTGATCCGACCAGTAGTTTAGGAGATTCAGATTTATTACCAAAAAATTTGCGTTTGACCCCACTGTATGCAGCTAGTACTGTGTACTGTTGTTCTCGTTTCTTTTCATCATCATTAGGTTTATTTGTATTAGTGTAACAGTTTGCCGCATAGCGACCGCGTTTTGAAATTTCGTTTTTTCGCGTTCTTCTTTACACTACTTTCTGCAGAATTGTTTTTGTTTCTAGCTACATAGGCATGCGATTAACCGTTATTATTTTCTGCGCTGTATTGATTTTTTCTCTCCGCTTCTTGTATTAGCTTCGCCTTCAAAGTTTGAAAATTTGGTAACGAATCCCTTATTTCCATAGCAACAACAAACTGCTCGTTTGGCAAACTTGATAGCAATATTATTACCACTAATTTATCCTGGATCACAATCCCAACTTCTGCCAACTTGTCAACTGCACTCGAAAAATCATTTAGGAAACTTGACATGTCTTCAAACTCTGACATAAGAGAATTTAACAATTTTTTATATAGTAATACTTTTCGAACTGGACCGCTTGGTCCAGTCTAACTTTTTCCATGCTTCAACTGATGTTTTACACAATTTTAAATGGCTTAATTGTGATGCATTTACACTAAGTGTTATAGTGGCCAAAGCTTTTTCATCCTGTTGATCCTATTCAGCAACATCTTTCGCCTCATCTCTATTAGATTTACCGCATACAATATTCCACAAACCCGAGTGGATTAAGACACCTTTCATTTGTATGCACCACACATCATAGTTCTTTTCGTCTAATTTATTTATTTGATAAAGCGAATTTATTTTAACAAACACTTTTTCACAATACCGTCTTTTAATAATGTCCTGGGCCCATAACCTGTTCGATCTATATCCTATTTATGCCACAGTGTCATACAAGTTAAAACACGAAGACACGATGTTTTAATTAAGAACGTTTATTAAAGACTAAAATATACATATTTAACAGAAAAAGAGATCAAAAATACAGAGTTGCAAAAATCGTGGAAATAATAGCTGATACCGATTACTTATATTTCAAATTCGTACTCTAACATTTTTAATATTATTATTACCATTATTATTATTATTATTATTATTATTATTATTATTATTATTATTATATTATTATTATTATTATTATTATTATTATTATTATTATTATCATTTTTATTATTATTATTATTATTATCATTATTATTATTATTATTATTATTATTATTATTATTATTATTATTATTATTATTATTATTGTTAATGCCAAAAACGTTTTGTCATCGTATTTGCATTAACCCTTAAAGTGGTTGTCTTCAAGTTATATCTAAAAGCTGATTGCTATAGTATTCTAAAAAATTGTCAAATAATCTTCTGTCTTTATCTTACAAAAAATGCCTAAATATATTCTGTCAAAAGCAATCATGTCATTCATACTTTTTCCGGTTTGTCAAAATGTATAACCGGCCCTTCTAACTTTAGAATCCGTACTGGTAAGAAGTCTTTATACTGAACTCCAATAAAAGACAAATTCCAATTCCTTTTTCTGTTTTGTTTTATTTCTTTATTTTTGCTTGATTGGATTGGAGCACTTTGTTTCTATAAACATCGTTCTGCTCAGAGAGGGTACCAGTTTACTAAATCCCAGTAATACCTTTGTGGACATTTAGAAAAAACATTTGGTCTAATTCGAACCGGGTTATTGAGTGGTCATAACTGGAAACATTCTCATTCCTACCGTTTTATTGGAGTTTCATTCCAGCAACAACATCATTTCAACAATAATACAGCACTTGCAGGTTTGTTTGTAATTCTTGTCTTTAATAAAATTCAAGCGTTCGGAAGAGCAAGTCGAAATTTACAATTGTTTCTTAAAAATTTAATTATATCCACGTGAGAGTGAAAATTGATAATTAATAAAAATGAGAACAAAAGTATAATCACTACTGTCGTCTAAATGAAATCCGAAATAAATAGTAAAAAGAAAAGTAATTTTACTATCCTAAATTAAAAAAAAAAATAAATAAATAAAATATTAAATTATTAGAGCCTAAAGGAGTGATAATTTAAGGAGTGAAGGGTTTCATCAGGCGAATAATTAAAAGAACGAGTAAGAGACAAAAAGTTGGTGGTGAGTGCTAAATTTTTCTCAAATAGATGCAAAATAGTGACTTAAAAGAGGGAAATTCAAGATTTATCGTACATAGAAACATTATATGCCGAAAGTTATTAATTTCATTAACATTTGAGTAGAACCAAGCTTTGAGTAAAATTTAAATTTGAGTGAAATTGAACTATCTTTTTGCTTAATGTATGTATGAAGAAGATTTTTTTCCATATTACAGGTCTTACATTTCTATTATTTTATATTACATATTCTCAGTTACTCTTACACATTTCATTTCTCCCTTCTTTTGATATTTTTACTCTTCTTAAAACGTCACACATTCCTAACTCGTATATTTATTTTTTTTTTTCCAAATATTACTTTTGTTGCAATACACACATACACCCATGTTAATGGAATAATAATACATCTCATACAATTGCTTTGCTTTTTTGTTTTTTCTTATTGTTGATTATGCATTAAAATCAAACATTTTTATTTATTTAACTCATTATTTCAATTATCTCTTAACTTGCATTCCATTTCCCACAACGAAGAGAAGTAAATATCACTTGATCTCTTCGTTGTAATAAATGAAAATATAATACGTTCCACAAAGTCGCTCAAGAAAATTTGAGTTCCAATACAATATTCTCTTACAATATTTTAAATTTCCATTGATATTATAAATACTACAGAGATATACAGTGAATTCTACATAGTACAAATTATATTACAATTGTAATACATATTTACCAAAACATTTGTGTTTGAATTTTTTCTCTTCATTTTTGTATTAAACATATTAGTTATATGTAGCGTGTCTACTTTAAGTTATATGGCTGTTGAGATAAATAAAGAACAGATCCTCTATTTTTATGGAAATTTGTGTCAAAGTAATTGTTTAAAATATTAAGATGCCAATAACTAATAGGTCTCACCAAACATAATTAACATTCCTATAGCAAGTTTTCGATGCTGATTTGTATTCTTTTTTTTTTTTTTGACTATTCGTAATACCAGACGCCTCCTGTACAATATATCGGTTATTCTTGCCAGAGGTTCGCAAATTGTTTTATGGTTAATCCACACCATTAGTAACAGTTTTTTTTCCTATATTCTTCGTTTTAATGTAAGCCTGTTGTTTATTCTAAGGTTTAATCATATCTTCCTATATTACTTATCAATATATTCGCGTATGTTCTGAATTAAAAGAATACAAATTTCCCAAGGTATTTAATTTTCCTATTTATTTCTACAAACTTATTTTCATTTCTTTTGTGGAAAATATTTAAATAGTACTCTTTTTGCCATCCCTGATTCCAATTTGCTTTCCAATTTGAATTTTACCCTTCTGTTTTCAGTGAGAGTATTGGAAAGACATTACTACTTTACTGACACATTAGGTCTGTTCGTGAAACAAATTGTTTTCATATTTATAGTGTTTTTTTTTTCTGCAGATCAGTGCTGCTTTATTGGTTTTGTTATTCAAATTGAATTCAAATTTGATTTTATGATTGGTAGCTCTTTCTTATTTCTTTTTTCCTCTTTGTCTCGTTGTATTAATAAACAAGATTTATTCTTATATTTCTATTAGAGTTTAATTAAAAAGTAATTTCACTTAGTAAAAGCATTACAAATATCTATTGGTACAATAATTAGTAAAAAAAAAAAAAAAAAAAGAGAAAAACATAACTCCATAAAGATTTATCGGAAATTTAAATTCGTATTCAAGTCAAATCTTTATTGCAAGTGAAACGCAATTTTATGAATTTGATGGAACAATTTGCACCCAATTCAATGAAATTAAATATATATCACCACTAATTGCGTACTGTCCAGACTATAGTTATTCTAACAAAACTCGTTGCGTATTTCCACAACTCCTTTAAACTCAAATATATTTCATCATGACACTAGATCACTTTATTCGTTTAGCAGACGTTTAGTCGAATTTGAGTCAGACTTAGATGAACATCGGTATCCTATTAATACATTTCATGCAATTGATTTGCATAGAAATGAGATTAGAACAACATGGTCTAGAATTAAGACCGCATATGAAAAATTTTTATTTGACATTGATAACGAAGAAAAATCTGGAAGTGAGACAGAAAAGGAACCGACAGATTTGGAATCCTTCAAACTGAAATATAAAAGTACATACATTACCTTCTGCAACTGTCTCTCCAAATTATCGGAACTTTATGATTCTCTCCGAAGCCAATCTATTGCTAAATCTTCTAACTCTCAACCATCAAAATCAGGAGATTCCGGAGTTAGTAATTCTTTTAACGGTGATTCATATAGTCTTCCTCTTCCCCCATGTGACATTGAGGTTTTTTCTGGCGAATATTCATCATGGCCTACATTTCGAGATTTATTTACTGCACTCTATGTAAGAAATTCTAGACTAAGTCCAATAGAAAGATTACTGCATTTGCTTAAAAAGACCACTGGTGAACCTCGTGATATTGTTCAAAAGAGTCCTTTAACGAACCAAGGGTTTGATTTGGCCTGGGAAAATCTCTGTGCTAGGTATGAAAATCGTAGGGTACTCATCAATGGTCAATTAAGAATACTGTTTAACCTTCAGTCTATTTCATCTGAGTCTGGAACATCGATAAAACAGTTGCAACGAGAAATAAACTCCTGTATTTCTACACTTAAATTATACAATATCGATGTGGCAAGCTGGGATCCAATTTTTGTGTTTTTATGCACCAACAGACTTCCTCATTTAACTCTCAGTTTGTGGGAACAGAGCCTTCCTGATAAAACCTCTATCCAAAAATGGTCAACTTTGGATACATTTCTTACTGATCGTTATAGGACCTTAGAATCAATTTCAGAAAATCGTACTTTACCTAAGGTCAAATCTTCTGATTCGAAGTCCAAGCCATCGATCAGTTCTATAAAGGTCAATGCCTTTCAGTCCAGTATTTCCATACCAAAATGCCCGTTATGTACGAAAGAGTCTCATATTATTCGGAAATGTCCGCGCTTTTTAGCCATGAACCATAGTCAAAGATTCTCCGAAATTAAAAGGCAAAAATTATGTCTTAACTGTTTTTCAAAAACCCATGGAGTTAAGAATTGTAAAAGCAAACATAGTTGTTATAGATGTAATAAACGTCATAACACGTTGCTCCATAAGGATGCAGAAAATTCTAATCCTAGTCAATTATCGCAAGCATCCAGTACAAGTACTGGTTCAACTTTGAATCCAAACTCCGCTCCATTTTCTTCCAATCCTTCACTACAGTCCAATTCCAATTCGGGGGCTGGAGTTGTTCAAATGTATTTTGCTTCAAATAGTAGGGGTGTTCTGCTTGGTACTGCAATAGTTGAGGTATGTCATTTAAATATGAGACACAAAGCGCGAGCTCTTATAGATTCTGGATCCGAAGCAACTTTCATATCAGAGCGTCTTTTCAATATGTTAAAGTTGCCCGGAAAACCTGCGAATGCTCGAATTTCTGGGTTAAATAATACTGTTTCCGCCACTATAAAAAGGGAATGCTTTTGCACACTTGGCTCTCCCATAAATGATACTATTCAGCTTCCAATCAAGGCACTAGTAGTACCAAATTTGGCTGGAGATCTTCCTACACAACCTGTAACAGAATCACACTTTTCTGATCTTCCACAAATTACCCTTGCTGATCCACAATTTTTCCGTAGTTCTACCATTGACATACTTATAGGTGGGGATTTGTTCCCATCCGTAATGATATCTGGTGTCAAACATGCAATATGTGAATCCTTAATGGCGCAAGAAACTATCTTTGGATGGATTCTCACTGGTCCAATTTCTCCGAGTTCTTCCCGAACAAGCTCCATATTAACTTCATACATATGTGAAGTCTCCTTAGATACTCAGATTTCTCGTTTTTGGGAGGTGGAGAATCTTCCACGGAAGAACTATATGTCTGCCTCAGATAAATATTGCAATGATTTATATGTAAGAACTACTAAAAGAGATAAAAGTGGTAGATATATTGTTGCATTGCCCTTCAAGCAATGTTATCCCCAAGAGTTAAACTTGGGACAGTCCAGAAACAGTTCATTGGCTCAATTTTACCGAAATGAAGCCAAATTAGTGAGATCTCCCGAATTTAAAAACGAGTATGATCAAGTCCTTGATGAATACATTCAATTAGGACATATGGCAAGAGTAAATTCTCCACAGGTTTCCGAATGTCCTTTTAGTTACTATTTGCCTCATCATGCCGTTATAAAACCCGAAAGTACGACTTCGAAGGTTCGGGTAGTATTTAATGCATCATCTCGTTCTTCAAATGGGCTAGGTTTAAATGATGTTCTCCACACTGGTCCGGTTCTCCAAAATGATTTGACTCTTTTAATACTTAAGTGGCGATTTTTCCAATATGTATTCAATGTCGATATTCAAAAAATGTACAGGCAGATATTGGTTAATCCTGAGCACACTCCATATCAAAGAATTCTGTTTCGAAAGGACCCAAGTGAAAATATTCAAGATTATGAATTGAAAACTGTCACTTTTGGTGTCAATTGTGCTCCGTACTTGGCTATCCGCACAATCATCCAATTGACAGAGGACATTCAACCAACGCTTCCCCTTGCCAGTAAAATTCTACAAAATTCAATGTATGTAGATGATGTGTTAGCTGGATCACATTCTATTTCAAATGCATTAGCTGCAAGGAATGAGCTCATCTTAGCTTTAAAATCTGCTGGCTTGTCATTAAGAAAATGGACTGCTAATTCCAAAGAAGTCCTTGCAGAGATTCCAATTGATCACTTGTTATGTGAGGAATTCCTGAATTTTGATGACAATAGTACTGCAAAAACATTAGGTATCCGATGGAATGCCAGCACAGATTCTTTTTATTTCAAAACAAGTCCATTTCCGGAATCATATAAATTCACGAAACGGGAAGTTTTATCCCATATTGCCAAATTGTTTGATCCTGCAGGATGGCTTTCTCCAGTCATTATTCTTGCGAAAACTCTGATGCAAAAAATATGGGTAGAAGGAACTGGCTGGGACGAACTTCTTTCTCCTGAACTAAGATCTCAATGGACAACATTCCAGTATAATTACAAATATATCAATGATATCCAAATTCCTCGTTGGATTGACTTTAGTCCACAAGCTGAAATCCAATTCCATGGCTTTTGCGATGCGTCCGAAAAAGCCTACGCTGCGGCATTATATGTTCGTATTGTAAAAAACAATACAGTATACACTCACTTATTATCTTCAAAAACAAAGGTTGCTCCTGTTAAAACGTTATCCATTCCACGGTTAGAGCTTTGCGGAGCTTTGCTTTTAGCGGAAATGATCGATAGTTTACTTCCTAGATTAGATATTGAAAAATATTCAGTATTATGTTGGACTGATTCATCCATTGTACTTTCTTGGCTTGCTAAACCCCCCTGTTATTGGCTAACATTTGTAGCAAACAGAATTTCGAAAATAATTCAGATTGTTGAGCCCTCACTTTGGTACCACGTTACATCCGAAAATAACCCTGCCGATTTGGCGAGCCGCGGAGTTCCTCCGCAGGATATTATTACCAATACACTATGGTGGCATGGACCTCATTGGCTTCAAGATTATGAACTTCCCTTTTCCGATCCCAAAATGTCTATTGTGAAAGAAACGAATTTAGAGAGAAAATCATTGAAGGTAAATTTCAATTATTTTCAAAACTTTGATGATATTTTGAATAGATTTTCATCTTATTCAAAGGCAATGAGAGTAATAGCCTACTTTCGTACACACCCAAGACACCGCTCTAATTTTGCTAAGTCCTCTTTTGTGGTAACTAGTTCTGAAATCAAGGTAGTTCGGGATCAGCTCATATCTCTGAGCCAAAAGGCATGGTTTCCAAATGAATATAGGGCATTGTCGTCCCAGAAAACTATATTGAATTCAAGTAAAATTCTAAGTTTAAATCCTTTCCTAGATTCCGAAGGTATCATTAGGTCCTGTGGTAGAATTGAGGCTGCTCCAGGACTACCATATAATGAAAGATACCCAATAATACTTCCTTATGGGTGCCAATATTCAAGACTTTTGGTTCAATTTGTTCATTCGGTCACACTTCATGGTGGTAACCAACTAGTCCTTCGTATAATTCGTTCACAATATTGGATTCCGAATGTTAAAAACTTAATAAAGGGTACCATAAACAAATGCAAACCTTGTATTCTTTATAGAAAAAGATGTCAAAAGCAACTAATGGCAGCACTACCTCCGGAACGGGCAGAGATGTCACGCCCATTCACCCACACCGGTTTAGACTTTGCAGGTCCTTTTGATTTAAAAACTTATTCTGGTAGGTCTTGTAAAATAACAAAAGGTTATGTCTGCATTTTTGTGTGCTTTTCAACAAAAGCTATCCATCTTGAAGCCACTTCTGATTTGTCCGCCTCCGCATTTCTAGCTGCGTTCCATCGTTTTGTATCCCGACGAGGTTGTCCACTTAATTTACATTCAGATAACGGTAAAACTTTCGTTGGTGCCTCCAAGATTCTCGCCAGAGAATTTGTCCAAGCATCGTATGATGCCATTGCGTCAAACTATGCCTACCAAAATTTGACTTGGCATTTTATACCCCCGGGAGATCCCCACATGGGTGGATTATGGGAGGCCGGGGTTAAAAGCTTTAAATCCCACTTTCGCAAGGTTTCTGGTAATTCCAAGTATACCTTTGAGGAGTTTTCAACCCTGTTAGCTAGAATTGAATCTTGCTTAAATTCTCGTCCTATATCTCCCATGTCCCAGAACTCTTCTGACCTTACGGCCTTAACTCCGGGGCATTTTTTAATAGGAACTCCAATTCTGGCTCCAGTTGATCCTAAAATCCATGAGTCTTCTGCATCCATAATAAATCGCTGGCAGAGACTGAAATTGATTCACCAAAACTTTTGCACTCGCTGGAAGCATGAGTATCTTAAGGAAATGCAAAAACGTGTCAAATGGCAGAAGCCTGAAGATAATTTAAAGACAAATACTCTAGTGGTCATAAAAGATGAAACCCTCCCTCCAAACTCTTGGCGGCTCGGCAGAATTGAAAGAGTATACTTAGGATCAGACAGTAGGGTACGTGTAGCGGATATTATTACTCAAAGAGGCAAAATAACACGGCCAATAACTAAGCTAGTAGTTTTATCAACAGAATAATTTCGACTTTTGCAACATTCGGAGATTTATAACTTTCAATTTTTTCAGCCGCAATGCCTAAAAAATCGTCCACCAAGTCCGCTAGAAACAACAACCGTCGAAGCAGCCGTAGAACACTCATTCCAAAAAAGTATAGCTCATTTGTATGTAAAGTTTGCAACCGCCCACATCCGTTAAGAACATGTAAACAATTTTTAGCCATGAATGTCACAGAACGCATACAAGCAGTGCGAAGCCATAAATATTGCATCAATTGCCTTGCGCATGACCATTCCAAAGGCACATGTTTTAGCAAATATGGTTGTAAGAAGTGCAAGAAATTTCATCACACTCTCCTCCATATGAATCCTCGTTTGTTGAATGAATCGTCGTCATCTCGATCTTCTATACCAACGGAGCAACCTACTACTTCGAAAGGCACTCGTTCCAGAGCATCCACAATTCCAAGTCAAAATTCTTGCATTTTTACCTCCCTTACGTCCGTCCTGAGGCAAAATTGCGCAATTCTTCTACCGACAGCCCTGGTCAAAATTGGTTCGAAAAATTCACATGTACGCTGTCTTCTTGATTCTGGCTCTACTATTAGTAGAATATCCAAAAAAATTGTTGAAAAATTCCAACTAACAACTCTGACGCACCAAAATGAGACTATTTGTCCATTAACCCTAAAATCCAGGTTCGTCTCTACATCTAAAATTGACGGAACCTTTCGGGTTGATAATCGTCTCACTCTACAAAGGCCATCACATTCGTTGCCAGAATCAATTCAAACTAACTTCCGAGACCTGTTCCTAGCCGACATGAAATTTTATGAGACGGCAGGAATCGACTTAATAATTGGTGTTGACCTTTATCCTAAAATTATTTGCGAAGGGGTGATTTCGAGACCAGGTTTACCCACGGCTCAAAGCACGATTTTTGGGTGGATCATTTATGGCTCTTGCTCTATTTAAAATTAACACTTAAAAAAAAATAACAAATAAACATGCTCTACCAAACGCATTAAAAGACAGTTTACAAACAAATTCTCCATATATAAACTATAAAAACTAAAAACAAAAAAAAAATATATATATATACATATGAAATATTGAAATTTACTGAACTTCTAATCATAAGTTGTATTAAAACCTATATCCAAATTGTAATTAACCTAAGCTATTTTAATACATATGAATGAGATGATTGCACACAGTTAATATTGCATGTACCCTGCAAGGCGGGCGGCAATGTTAATGCCAAAAACGTTTTGTCATCGTATTTGCATTAACCCTTAAAGTGGTTGTCTTCAAGTTATATCTAAAAGCTGATTGCTATAGTATTCTAAAAAATTGTCAAATAATCTTCTGTCTTTATCTTACAAAAAATGCCTAAATATATTCTGTCAAAAGCAATCATGTCATTCATACTTTTTCCGGTTTGTCAAAATGTATAACCGGCCCTTCTAACTTTAGAATCCGTACTGGTAAGAAGTCTTTATACTGAACTCCAATAAAAGACAAATTCCAATTCCTTTTTCTGTTTTGTTTTATTTCTTTATTTTTGCTTGATTGGATTGGAGCACTTTGTTTCTATAAACATCGTTCTGCTCAGAGAGGGTACCAGTTTACTAAATCCCAGTAATTCCTTTGTGGACATTTAGAAAAAACAATTATTATTATTATTATTATTATTAATATTATTTTTATTATTATTTTTATTACTATTATTACTATTATTATTATTATTATTATTATTATTATTATATTTATTATTATTATATTTATTATTATTATATTTATTATTATTATTATTATTGTTATTATTATTATTATTATTATTATTATTATTATTATTATTATTATTATTATATTCAACAAAAAGTGAAACAAAAATATATGAAAATACTTTAATTTTGAGATTTTTTCGTTTATTATTTATTTCAAAAATTATTTCAATGATTTATGTGATGTGGAAATAACCAAAGATTCTGAAATGTATGACGATGGTTTGTTAGAACTCAATAAATAAAAAATATTAAAAATTTAAAAAATTAATTTTTGCAATATTAATGATCATTGACTTTATTTAGAAAAATCCAAAATGAACAGAAAAACTAGATTTGCTCTTCATATTATTCTTAGTGTTTTGCCTCCATCAATAAAGGGTGGTTCGAAGTACTTTTTGCCATTTTCAAAATGCAATAACTAATAAATATATTTTCACAATTCCTTCACAACCTAACTGATATAAGTCCAAATAGTATTTGTGTGAAGTATACGGTCGAAGTCGTATTTACTAAGTTAAAAAAAAATAGGAAGGAGAAAAAAATTGTGGACATTTTGGGTAAAAATTATATTAATTTAAAATGGAGTCAATTATAACTCTTAAGTGTTACATTTGGGAGAAAAAATTATATATTTCAAATTTGCAATAAATTTTTCTGTTAAATGGAAAAAAGTAGTTAGTTCTAACTAATTGTATATTTGACTAATTGATTATACAATTTTATTGAATTTATGTAGAATTCTTTACATTTTTTTCGCCGACATTGTTAGGAAATTAAGAGCTGCGAAATCACTAGATCACTATAATACAAATAAAAGTAAATTATCTTAAAAACTGTACATATTTGTATAATAATAAATGATCATCTGAATATCTTCTAAATAATAAACATAATATTATGCATTGCAAAACCTCGTGTACAGAAATTATTCTAAGCATAATGATAAAAGCTTCTGTGTTGTTTAGATCAATTCGGGTCTAAAGATATATTGAGATATAATTATTTTAAATTACTTAAAAAGCTAGTATCCATCCGGTTGGTTATTTGTTGGTATGTTATGGATAATTTCCAAATGACGCTATTTAGAAAAATCACCCTCAATTTTACTATAGCAAGAACTTTTTTTTTTACTATAGCAAGAACTAACTAAAATTGTGTGATGGTAAAGATTGTAATGTACTTAATTCATTTAGCTGTCTGGCGATCATACAATGTAGTATATGGGTATACGATCCCAAATTTCAATTAGTGAGACAAAATCACAAATTATTCCAAAGCGGTTAAAAAAATCAAGATTAATTTTTATTTTGGTCAAAAGCATAGATAATCACCTTTGATTGCGTATCACTAGTTTTTTCGTAGTGCAAAAAGTAGTAATTTTATAGCGTTTTAAAAATGACAAAAAGCACTTTATCAAAGGATTTTTTCCACATCGGCTTTTATTAAAAAAAAAAAAACAATAATCGTTTTAAAGCCAAAAGGCTTAATTATATTCTTTATGAATGATTATTTTAAAATACTGTGAATAAAATTAAGATTTGTGCATCAATTTTGATGATGCATGGCTTTTTTATTCAGCTTTATGCTGAAGATAAAAAACAGATAAAATTTAAAAAATCTTCAATTTTGCAAAAAAAATTCGGATGGCCTTATTATGTGCGAAATATTAGACACGTCAATAAAAAATCAAAACCAAAAAGGATATATAGATTAATAACTTTAAAAATATGGGCAAAATCGGGGGTCCCAACAAATCCTAATACCGAAATCGATCATTATAGTTGAATAATTTTATTTTTAATTAAAAAGCAGCTATGCTATTTAAAAACGTATAATGTAAAAAAAAAGTTCTTCCGAGTTCAGAAAACCACCAAAAATTTATATCAATTCCATTAAGTCGGTACAAAATGTACTAGGAACATAAATTTCTTCTAACAATATAAGAAGACAAATGAAAGAAAAATTATTTTTTTGGAAGATCATTCTAGAGTTCCCTAATACTGAGATATCGACCTGAAAATTTGGTATGGTTTTGGTATGGTAGTAACCCACACCGTTACATTACCAATACTGTTGTGCTTAATTGTACAGGGGATATAAAATATTTTCAATTCTGTATTTTTTGACGCCTACGAAAGATTTGCGATCAAATTTAACTTTTATAGTTCATCTATAAAATAAATAGTTTTTTTTTTTTTTTTACTTGATATTACGTACTTTTTTACTTTTGGGTACATGAGATTACTATTTGAGGCTTTTCCTAGTATGTGTTATAAGACCGGGTCTTTCGGGGATGGTATTTTGAATAAATCATATTTCCACCAATTGTCTTCTTATATTCTTAGAAGAAATTTATGTTCTTAGAGACTTTTGAATTTTTTAGATCAGCTTTCGAAATTGCTTCTGAGTGCTATCTGCTAATTGAAAATAAATTTAATTAACTATATCGATTAATTTATGTACTTATAATTGTTGCTTGGACCTTAGATTTTCTGTTTTTAATTTCTACAATATTCACCTAGTACCCAAAAAATTATATATATTGTGGATCATTATTGATAGGGAAGTCGATGTAACGATGTCTGTTGAAATCAGTTGTTAGAAAGTCCCAGATATCGGATATATGTTTTATACATCAGTTTACAGAGAATTTCCCTTAGATGAACGCTAATAAAAATGATAATAGCCGAGATATTTTTTGTTTTAACTAAAAAATTCTAATTTTTTTGCGGCAGAAATGAACAAAATCGGTCCATTAGTATTTGCACGTTTTATCTATTGGAACTTGTACAACCTTTCTGTATATATATACCTGCAAACCTTTTAAATAATATATATATATATATATATATATATATATATATATATATATATATAATATTATATTATTATATATATTATTTATATATATATATATATATATATATATATATTATTTAAAAGGTTTGCAGGTATGTAGAGAAAGGTTGTACAAGTTTCATTAGATAAAACGTGCAAATCCACTCGGAGGCCTATAGGTCCATTGTGAATCTCTTTCAGAAGACTGACAGGATAGAGGAAGGAAGAAAAGAAGGAATTCTGAGGATGAAAAAAGTGAAACCTGAAGAAGAGAGATAGATATAAATAAGATAGTGAAGAAGAAAAGTCTACTGCACCACCACGTTCCTTAGACAATCTATTCCTAAGACGATTCCTGTCAAGTTTCCTAAATTGATCCCGGAAACAATCTCTAATCCGTCGATGAAACGACTGCCTAACCATTTCTGCCTACTTTCTGAAAAGACCTGAAAAACTTACATCGCAATTGCATGTCATTTTTCCTATTGAACAATGACCTGTCAATATACCCATTATGGTTCTCAGGTATCTTCTTTTCATGCCTAATAGCAGATTTGTATCTGCCATACCAAGTTTCGGCCTAAAGCCCTTGATATATTACAGTCCGTTCTGCTATTCCATGCATGATCGGTTCTATCCTGGATTCATTCCTTATTAGCCTGAAGTAAAAGCCTAACGGAGGTTTCACACAATTTTCTCTCTCAGCCCTAACCAAAGCTGAGCCATTTCGAGCTAATTCGTCAGCTATTCATTGCCAACTATATCGCAGTGACTCGGTACTCAGCAAAGTCTTATCCGATATTCTCTGATTAATTCTCTAAGAGAATTTCTGTAGTCGCTAACTAGCATAGACTTGACAAAATATCCCTTCGGAACTATGAGTGCCGCCTGGCTATCCACATACAGATTTATCTCTGCATTCCTTTCAATGTTCCTACATATTTTAAATACAATCGAACATCTTAATGAATTACATAACTGATTTTCCCTGCAAATGCTCTATGCACATGTTGAATATGTTTTAAGTCAGATGAATATAGTAAAATCTCAACAAAAAAATAAATTACAAGTTTTCCAATTTTATGGAAAATTTAATGACTCTGGAATGCATTCAAGTTCTAAAATTGAAGAAAAAAATTGAAATATTAAAAACATAACAATTTAACGTTAAAAATCAGCGATTTTATTTAAAGTGTAGGCGGTTTCAAGCGGTTTTTTCAAATATAATCTGGTGGGACATGTCCTCAAAATTTGGTCCGCACTGAAAAGGACTATTTACGCATGAGCCGATGTACCGTTATTGTAATAATGTTAAAGAATATTATTTTTGAAGGTTTATAATTTAATGTATTTACACTAAAAGTTTTGATACAATTTTGTTGAAAAATAAAAAAAAAATTAATATAGTTGACCCAATTTTTTGTTCGTAACTGCAAACCGTAAAAAATGTTCAATTTGTTTGTTTTTGCTTTCAAAAATTTTGTTTGAAAAATATTTACGACATACGTCAATACAACGATATATAACAGAGGTTATAAATTGGACAATTGAATATATATACGTATTACAATTTCAAAATAAAAAGTACACAAGTGTTAATTAACAGGCATATGCAAAAAAACTTAATGCAGCTTTCCAAACCCTTGTTAAGCAAAATTCCTTTAAGGTTGTATTCAAAAACGATTATCAATCAGCATTAATATAACAATGTTTTTTAAATATTTTAATGAAGGGAGGTGCCTGCTTTAAACCAAGTTATAAGTTTTTATTTTTTCTTTAAGTTTTTAAATAAAACTTGCTTGATTCTCCCTATTTCTTCCTTTTGCATTGATTCATAATTTTCATTCATTATAGATGAGTTTCTTTTATTCTAGACAAAGATTTAAAGAAAAAACTAAACAAGTAAGATATAGTCAGTCAAACCCGACCATATGACATTTGCATTTTTTCCTTATAGCTATGCAACTTATGTTGGAATTGGAAATAATTTAATTATAATTTTGATATATCTAGTGTTCTTTATTACTCTATTAATTAATTTTATTAAAAATTTATGTTATTTATGTATTTATTTATTTATTTTTTTGTTGATTATGTATTTATTTTTGTTGAGTAGAATATGGATCATATTTGGCCCATTGGGCTTGATTCTCAATTTATGGAATAAAAAAACATATTAATAAAATATTTCGTTTAAATTAAATAGAAAACAAATGCTTTATTTCAATGTTTACGTCTCGTAATCACTATTTTTCACTGCAAATTTTACAGCCATATTCAAAAAAAAAACTTAAAGCAGACTTACAAAGCATTGTTAGACAAAATTTGATAAAAATATATTTAAAAACAATTGCTAGCTTAAAATACATTTTGTAAACTATTGTTAAATACAAAAAATGTAAAGTAGCTTTGCACCTACTTTAAACCTATTTTAAAGGTTTTTTTTTTTTGTATTTTATTTTGTTCATGAAAAAACGAAAATTGTATCGTATTCTTAATTTTATGACAAAACTATTTTTTATCTTTAGAAAGTAGCCAGAAGAGGATATCCCTCTCCCGGCCAATACCCTTTCTCACATGTGGTTAATTTTAAATTAAAATTTATTTCAGATATACACCCTAAAATAGGCGTATCTCGATATCCTTGGATTAAGAGAACATTCGATTGCCTATACGCGAACCTGATGTCTACAATTGCTTTTTGCTTTTTGCGTGTTTACCGTTTTCCCGTTAAGCCAAATTAAAATTAAATGTGTTTACCTTGTAGAATGAGTTGCTCTTACTTCAATGCACCAGTTCCGCTTTAAAGACTGAAAGTTTAATTCATGTTTTTGCATAAAAATTCATAAAAATTTGTAAAAATAACAAAATAACAATAAAAATAAATTAATATAATAATTTGTAAAATAGTGATGTTGATTTTATCACAAAATATTCGTCATTCGAATACCTCTCATTCTTACTAACAAAAACTGGCCATAGATATAGTTAAGCTAAAGATTGAAATTTATTTCCCATAAATCCGTTTTTTTTTTTTTATTCAAAAATCTTAAAAATAATTCGAACATTAAAAAAAATAAAGAACTGAAAATGCATATTAGTTAAAACCCAGTAAAAACTTTGCTTTCCTGGTAAGTTAGCAGGTATAATTGGAAATAGAAACTATTTATTTTTATTTATTTATTTTGCCTGAATAACTAGTTATTTTTGTTCAAGATGTCTACAAATTCATGTAGTTATTTTTAGACTCTAGAGGTATTCAAAAATATGTACCTAAACACAAAATAACACTAAAAAAACAAAAAAATTCAGTGAGATTTGAACTTGGGCACAAATTAACCATTCGTTTTTAATGACTAACTACTAACTAACTTTTTTTTAGTATAAAACATTTTTTTAAACATTTTCTTAAAAAAAAAAACAATAGCATCAGACTGGGATTGAACCAACAATCTAGCGTACTGATCCACGTGATTGCAATATTACTCTGATATTATACTATTGAGCACTTATTTATGTACTAACGAGAAAATGCATTAATAAGTTTTATTACCGAGAACCAAAAAATTTTTGGTGAGAATATTATTAATAACTGTTTTTTAATATAATTCTTTTAGTAATGATTTAAGAGGCTAAAATGTTTGTTAACTATTTTGTATTTAAAAAACTGAAATATAATTTTTTTTTTAATACTGCCGTTAAGTTTCATTGGGAGATAATTTAATGTGTTGAAATATAACTTCAGATCATTAAAACTATGTTTGTGAACAAAAAAATTTTGGGACAAATAGATGTAATTACAAATATCGGTATAAAGTTTTTTTTAAAATATTTTTTTGGAAAAAGGGTGCACTTATAAACCTTGTAATGTAAAAAAGTGGTGGTTGCGCAAATCGGGCTGTTGCAATAATAGGAACCGGTCAACTAAATGACTGACGATTTGAAATCACTTGCATCTTTTTTCTATCTTATTTGTAGAGAAGGACACTGCTTGTTTTGTAAAAAATAGTTTTGCTTTGTTTACCAATGTTTGTGATTTACTTTTAACAGTCAGCTTATTTGTTTGTTTTTTCGAAGATACTGTTAAGGTTGCCAATGTGACACAGACGTAAAATGTCATGTAAAATATATTGAATTTATACTATCCTGTTTCTTATTTAAGACAAAATTTAATTTTTGATGCTAAAAATTTAATAATATTCTATAATTGAGTAGTTTTTATGCAAATTTAGAAATAAGTAGGTGCAACATTAAGGCAAATTTCATCGATAAAAACAGTGGCCACTTCGTTATTTTTGTATCCATAGGATTTGATGTCCCGTAAATGACTTTTTTAACACCCCTGAAAATAATCCAAGTTGGTTTGGATAATTTCTTTTAATATAAAAATAAACAAGTAAGAAAATTATATTTGGCTTGGCCGAATCTATTTACCCACATAATTTAAAATTTTAACTTAAATGGGAGGTGGGCGGATCACGCCCATTTTTGATTTCCGAGTAGAAAAGTATGAACAGGAGTTACGACGGACACTAAGTTTTTCTAGTATTTGGTCCATAAATTTTTTGTTTATTAATCGATTTTGCTCATTTGTAATACCAAATAAATGATTTGGATAATTCCTCATATGATGAAGTGGTATTGGTTTCCAATATTAAGCCAACCATTCAAAAATTAGGAAAATGTATTAAAATGTTTAAAATATCTAAATGAAAACAGGACAAACTGCAGAGATTGCTCATGAATTAATTCTTCAACTGGACATATCCATGGGCATTATGACATTGGACATAATGTCCATAGACATGACACACACACTTTCAAAATAAACGACTCATATGTGTATTTATTATTTATTTGTTTTATATTAAAAAATAAATGAAGAAAATTTGTTTTTTTATATTTTTATAATTTATTAATCAAAAACTTTTTCTTCTGAATCATTCCCCACTGCGATATTTCGCTTATGCTAGCCAAGGATTTTGGTTAAAAAGTATACTTCGTTTCAAATTCAAATTATTTTAAAAAACAATCTGCAAAAAATACAAGCAGCCAACACAATTTTGTTATTTCTTAAAAGCGAAAAATTTAAAAGTTTCTTAAAAATATTTGTTGAACAGATATCTCGGTATTATGGTCCAAATTCACAGACTATGAATGTAAATAATCTTATTCATATACCAGATGACGTAATTTATATAGGAGCTCCCACATCAGAATTTTCACCTCTTATTAAAAAACCAAAATATTCTCTTGGAAAAATTATAAAAACAATTGAATCCAAAATAAAGTTTTCTATTGCCAATATTTCCCACTAATAATATGTTTACTCAGCAAAGAAAATGTTATGGTAATATCAGAAATTTTCAGTAATAAACTTTGTAAATTCAAACGTAATTACAATATGTATTTACAGTTACGAACAAATGAATAGGTTCACTTGGTAAGCCTTATAAATTCATTCCTAATATACAAAAAATACCAAGATTCCAAAAAAGTTGGTGACTTGAGTTGCCATGCTTTATGGCAGCCTTTGATAAACTATAACACTTCTTTATATTAAATGAGCTGAAGAGGAGAAATACTTAAAATCTTAATCCTTTCATGCCAAACGTTGCGTACACGTTTTCTTCAAGTTTTTAAAAATTAAAAATCTGTTATTTGGGGGATTAGTTTTGAAAATTTTTACTTTTATCGAGTTACTAGATGTGTTATTTGTACTTTGGGAGAAATTAATGTAATTTTTATTGTTCGTGGATAAGTGATAATAGATTGAAAATAGGTACTTGAAAAAAGGTGGTGTAACGAAAATTTTTTAAAGTACTTTTAGTTTTATTGAAATAAAAAGCAGGAAAGCTAAAATTTTGCAACAAAAGGTGTTAAGAACATCGAGGAACATATTAAGAAAACAAAATATATTAAAATTAGGTACAAAATTTCATCAGATGATTAAAACACGCTCCCAGGACCAAAATTAAAGTCCTTATAAAGAACAAACCAAATCATCTAGGACTTTGATATTGACATCATTTATTATTATATATACGGTCATTAAAATAGGTACGGCATAAAATTTGCATAAAAGTCCTTATGTTTTAGATATTTTTGGAAATGATTTTCGTTTGATTATTTATTATTTCAAAAGGTAGGTAGGTACGTAAATTATTAAAGATACGTACGTAAATTATTAAAGATCTAATGACACGGACAAATTATGAAAATTGGTCATTAAAATAGGTACCGAAACCAACTTTGTACTACACTAAAGATTAAAAGCAAGAATAAATAAAAAATCGTGATTATTATAATAGCTATCTATTGTCTTATGTGTTCTACACGTTTTTGGAATAATTGTTCTATTCTATGGGACAAAGAATTAATTCATTTTCATAAAGTCCTCCCAAGAGTATTTTTATCAAGAATCTTATAATTTGTTCCGAAATTCTGACTTATTTTGCTGATTTCAATAGGGATTCCAGTTATTGACTTGGTTGGTTCAAAATTTCAATTACAATTTTTTAAGAACAAATAATTTGTTTGTTCTTTTTTTTTCTTTTTTTTTTTTTTTTTTTGTTTTTGAGCGAAAACGCATGGGATTCCTTATCATATTAAAATTACCATTAAGCACTGATATTATTATCAGCATAAGATAAGTTAACTTTTTATATAATTTTCTTGTACAATACTTTAAGATTACTAAGATAGAGTTTGATAATATACACCCAAGTTAAAAATCCTGATTTTTGATGTGGTAAAAATGGTGTGTAAACTCGGAAGTGAAGGATATACTATTCAAAAAAAAAACATGTTAGATGATTAATAGGTAAGTATTTTACAAAAATATTTACAAAGAAATGGTTAAGCAGAATGGCGAATATGGTATAGATTAGTAGTACAACTCCTGTGACGGAGATTGGTCTCATAATACCTACTAAAGTTAAAAATTCAATAGAAAAATTTTAAATAATCTTCATTAAACGTTATCTTATCCTGAAGAAAGCATTTAAGTTCGGTGGAGTTTTAGTAAAATAATGATCAAAATTTATCCCCTAAACTGTTGAATGATTAATTCCAAAGTAATCAAATTGCATTTTTTCGATTGATTTTCGGAAAGATCTAAAAAATTTAGCGGCAATAACTCTAAAAATTAGGGAAAATACAAAATTCCTGATACGAAACATCTGGAGAAGATTTCGAAATTTTATGGCTCATAAAATAGAAAAGATATTTCAAAAAGGGTGGAATATATATGAAACTACTGTGAGCGTCAAAATAAAATATACAAAAAATTTTCTACAATATAGTACTTTTTTTAGTCTTTTAAGATATGACAAAATTTATCATTTTAGGGTTTTTAATTTAGTATACTATTCTCTAATTAGTTATAAAAAGACAATGAGAAATTTTTTACAATTACATAAATTATAGAGCAAAAACAAATTCGAATGCATATATTATGCGTCAAAATAAAGTGTACATGTTGCATGTGCATTTGGTTCTTTGCTTTATTTAGCATTCTACTGAAACTTTTTTATTGTTTTATGTTAATTAATTGTGATCGGCTGAGTAAGAACACCTCGTGTGAAGTACATTTTTATTTATTTTTTTTTTTTTGGAATAGAAAATCGTCCAGGGCCGGGCCGGCGAAAACTTTTAAAGGTGGCTGAAATAAGATCTATAGTGCGTGATGTAAAAAAGAATCCTTTTAAAAGTGCCGTTAAAATATCAGAGGAAGTTTCGGCAACATCAGGAACTATAGTAAGTGCCAGTACAATACGACGAGCATTACACGAAAACGGGTTACATGGTCGATTCCCACGAAAGAAACCACTAATATCGCCAGCTAATCAAAAAAGACGCCTAGAATCAAAATAAAGATGTTTCTTTCTTTCTGTGCTTTTTAGTGATGAAAGTAAATTTGAAGTGTTTGGCCAGAAAAAACCAGTTAAAGTATGGAGAACAAAAAATTATGAATATGCTGACCAAAATTTAATAACCACGGTTAAGCATCACCGAACCCCCTCCGGTGATGGTGTGGGGATGTATGGTGGCAAGCAGAGTTAGGAATTTGGTTTTTATTGAAAGTACAATAAATAAGATGGACTACCTGAACATTTTGCAAAACAACGTGCCAGCCAGTGTGGAGAAATTGGGGTTGGAAGGATCTTGAATTTTTCAACAGGACAAACTGATTTAAAAGCGCCTAAAAGTAAAATTTTATCGTAAATGAAAAGACTGAAATATTTGTGTACACTTTATTTTGACGCTCACAGTATGTAATTTTAATAACCAAAATTTAATTGTTTCGTACCTATTTTAATAACCAGTTGGATTTTGATTTTTAGTCGATATTAGTAGATACTTATGGCTTTACTTCTGTCCAATTAAATAATATTGTAAATTGTTCCTAAAATATACCAAATAATCAAAAACAAATGGATTTTAATAAATATTATTAAAAAATTTAGATTTTTTAAAAAAAAAATGTTTCTAATGAAATCGAGTTTTTGGCTTTAAGTGGTAAAATAACATCCTGGACAATTCTCCCAAGTTTCTAAATGCGATTTAGATCCAGTGGATGAAGTTAAAGTGTTCCATTCTAAACTAATCATTTACTATCTTAGTTATGTTTAGTGTCATTATCTTCTTGATATCGCGGCATTGCATTATTAAGAATATGGGTAGAGATGTCGACCCATATTTTCCTTGAATCACAAAATTGGACCAAAGATAACTTTAACTTCATGACATGGAATTCTTATCTACTGGATCTAAATATAATTAAAAAACTTTTGGAGAATTGTCCAGGATGTTTTTTTACCTCTTAAAGCCATAAACAAAGATGAATTATGGACAATAGTATGGAAACTTGGTACTCGATTTCATCAGAAACATGTAAGGCATTAGTTATCTATATGACTTATATGTTCTTGGGAGCTATAAAAGATAAAGGTTTTCTAACAAAATGTGACTAAATATTCCTCCCTAGAACGATAAATAGGATCATGTTTTGATATCTTTGTATTTTATTTTATTTTATTTTATTTTTAGGTACTGTATTTAAAAGGCAATATTTATAATAAAGTATTCGATTTTTTGATTATCCACCGTCATCCAATGAATTATTTTACAAAGGAATTAAAATAGACATAAATATGATAGATGTTAAGTGTATATCCTTACTAAATTTCAAAATGAAACAATTGCTATTACACTTTTACATTAATAATTTTGAATATACGTGTAAAAAAATCAAAAAAAATTAAAGTAAATAAAAAAATAAATAAATAATTTAATCACCCTTATTCTGCGTTTCGATTCGGATCGTAACGTAACAAACTGAGAAATTTGTTTTCCGATTGTATGTATTCTGCGTTACGATCGTAGCTACGTTTTTTCAAGTTGTTTATTTGCTAACGGAAAGTTTTTCGCTTTTTGTTTCTGTAGTTAAAAAAGTGTATAATTAAAAGTGAGTATAAAATGCTATAAATTTATTTTGTCATAAATTTTGTTTTTTTTTTTTTTTTTTTTTGTAACTTTAAAGCTTTATTTATTATTTAATTTATTGCAGGCCAAAAAAACACAACACCTGAGCAATATGAAAAACTGGCGAGTTTAATGGCAACTAAGGATGATATTGCGTCCAAAGGAAGAAGTACAGGCATTCTGGGAAGAAGTTGTAAACGTTTACAATGATGTGTAGAAAATTAAAATTTCGCTCCGGCGCTTCAGGATTCCTCACACTGGAATAGTTTGGCCACAAAAACCTTTTGCTTGTAATCTGGCTATTTTCTTCCTTTCCGCACTTAACTGATGAGTTTATTTAATTATAGTTACCACAATATTTAGTTTTTATATACGTATTTATCACTATTTATTCATAAAATTTTACTTTTTATAGTTTAACAATTACAATGTTTACAAAAATTTTTATTTTTTATGTTTCCATTTCATACGTTTCATAACAAAGCAGCTGGTTTAAACATACTCTTCTCTTCTTCTTTTTCTTTCGATTAGGTTTTTTTTAGAACACCTATTTTCGATTCGAGTGTAACTGAATGCGGGAACGTAATCGAAACGCAGAATGACCCAGAATAAATAAACAAATAAATAAATAAATAAAGAAATAAATAAAACCGAAGATTTTTAATAAAAAAAAACTATTGGCAAAACATTTTACTAGTTGTAAATTCTATCGTTGGTAAACCGCTTTGCTTGTAAAAAAAAATATTTTTGAAATCTTTGTATTTTATTTTATCCAATGAATATTTTACTTTATACATTGTTAAAGAAATTAAAATAAACGTAAATATAATAGATGTTAAGTGCATCCTTGCTAAATTTTAAAATGACATAATTGCTATTACACTTTAACAGTAATAATTAAAAGGGTGTGAGATAGCTAAGAAAGTTAGCTACGTTTTTTAATTTTATGTTACCTAACAGTTCTCTCACCCAAAGGCAGTTAAGTTAGCTAAATTTGATTATATTAAATTTTAATAACATAAAATGTTAATGACTTTTATTCAACAGAATTGATTTATCTGCACTTTTGTTAACATTTTTAAAAATGTTAATAGCATTTCCGTAATATTTGTTCATTAAAATTATTATAATTTAAATGTCTGAATAAAACAAAAAAATTATAATTAAATACCATGATTTTTAATCTATCTTATATTTCAAAAATATGTTTTTAAAATAAATACTTTTAAAAATTTTTAGATAGATAGATACAGAAGGTTGACGTGTTACAATCATTGTACCACGTCTCCACCCAGAGACCGATATCGGTCCATTGTGAGTCCCTTCAATCAAATGAGACAGAAAAGAGGAGAGGAAGGAAAGAAAAGAGAAGAGAAAAAAACAACAAGAATTCAATATGGGTGAATTAGCAATTGTAAAAAAAAACCCCAGCCAGCCTATTCTCATGACGAAGCCTACAAGCTCCTTGTCCCGAACGTCATGTAGCCCGTCGAGAAATTGACTGCCCAACCACTTCATCCTACGATGTTGCAATTGCGGACAGTAACACATAATATACTCAATAGATTCGGTCTCGTCGACGTCGTCAAACATTCTTCAAAAATCAGAATTGCCAACCTTCCCTACATCACCTTCCCTACCAAGCAGTGTCCTGTTATGACTCCTATCATGATCCTCAAACTTTTCCTACTCAAGCCCAGGAGAGTATTTGTGCATGTCATATCCAGTGCCAGCCATAACGCCCTCGACATCTTTCAGTCGACTCTGCTCTCCCAAGCCGAATTAGTCCTGGCCATGATCCACTTGTTGATCTTCCCAAAGAAGAAATCCAATGGGGGTTTCACGGTGGTCTCCCTCTCCTTCGCTGCGCCTTGCCAGTTCATCGGCTAATTCATTACCAAATATATTTCAATGGCCAGTTATCCAGCAAAGTCTCACCATGTAGTGTTCTGCTAGCTCTCTCAGTGACTTCTTACAGTTGGCTACTAGCCTGGATTTCACCAGATGTGCCTCCAAGGCCTTCAGAGCCGCCTGACTGTCCACATAGAGAGCAACTTCAGAACCCCTCGCAACGTTCTGTCTGATTAGTTCCGCGGCCTTCAAGATGCCGAGAACCTCAGCCTGAAAAACGCTACACTTAACCGGGAGTCTAAATGAGCTTTTCAAATCCGTGTCCATAATATAGACTCCCATCCTTCCGTAAATACTGCACAGCCTTCGTATAATATCTCGATGCTGGACCAAGCCTCCCTATCAGGTATCACCACAACAGGATTTACTCCAAAGTCCAATTCAGTGGCCATGTAATCTGATGCCCCCGTAGAGCCCAGATTAACCTCACCGTAACTGAACATAATTCCTTAAGTGTCAGCAGACTCCTTACCGCCATACCTCTCACAAAACCACCTCAATTGGTAAGAGATCAAATATGACGTCCAGAGCCGCCTGTGGTGTACTTCTCATTGCACTTGTAATGCCAATTGAAGCACACCTCTGTGCCTTCGACAAAAGGTTCCTATTACTCTTTCGTTCCAGTGCCTGCCACCACACAGAACAACCGTATGGAAGAATTGGTCTCATCACCGAGTCATAGATCCAATTCACTAACTTCGGTTTGAGTAACCAGTTCTTACCTATGGAGTTTCTAAAGGTATAGTAGGCATTAAGGCCACGTTTGAGTCTCTCCTGAATATTCCTCTTCCAAGTCAGCTTACTATCAAGAAATAGTCCAAGATATTTCGCTGAGTCGGATAGTCTAAGTTCCGTCCCCCCCAGTATCGGTAATCTGAAATTCTCTACCTTGTACTTTCTAGTGAACAGAACCAGCTCCGTCTTTTCAGGATTTACTCACAACCCTCTATCAGTGGCCCAAGAGGACAGCTCACTCAGCGCAGACTGCACGACCACATCATTAGCATATGCTACGATATTTCGTCCCCTGCTGTCATATTGACGCAGAATCACGTCGACAGCCAATAGCCACAATAGGGGTGAGAACACTTGCGGTGTTTCCCTAGTCACTAGTTTAGTTAAACATACTCCATCCAAACTCGAGTTGATGATACTGCAGCTCAGCATGGGTACTCGTATCATCCATTCGATCAAGAAGTCATGTACTTTAAGATCCACCAGCGGCTGCATAATAGCGTCAATCTTGATATTATTGGACGCTCCCTCAATATCCAAGAAGACAGCCATGGTAAATTCCCTGTACCGAAGTCCTTGTTCTGTATAGGTCACCACTTCATGAAGCGCACTCTCAACAGATTTAGCCTTCAGGTAAGCATGTTGAGCACTACTTATGCAGTTGGTGCCAATGGACGATCTCAGATATAGATATATCAGTCTTTCTAATGTCTTCAAAAGAAAAGTCGATAGGCTGATAGGTCTATAATCCTTGGGTTTCGAGTGACATGTCTTACCACCCCTAGGTATGAATATGACCCTTACCTCTCTTCACCCCTTTGGCATGTGTCCGTGAAGCAGACACCCAGTGAAAGTAGTAGACGAACCGCTACCGGTGCATTCTGTAACATAGCCGGAAAGATACCATCCGGGCCAGGTGATTTATATTTTATTTTTTGATCATTAATGGGGCCTTATATGAGAAGTCACTTTTTCAAAATTCTATTACTCAAAACCTATGATCAATTTTAATATTATCTTTTCTGCTCTGAAATCCTTAAGACAATAGCTTTCGAGCCTACTAGGTCCAAATAGAGCACCTTTTTATTTTGACCCATTTTTCGATCATCAATGGGATCCTCATATAAAGATTTTTGAGAAATAAACATTTTTAAAAGTATTTATTTTAAACACATATTTCCGAAACATAAGGTAGATTAAAAAGCATAGTTTTTAATTATAATTTTTTGCTTTATTCAAACATTTAAATTATAATAATTTTAATGGAAAAATATTGCGAAAATGCTATTAACACTTTTAAAAAACAAAAGTGCAGATAAATCTATTCTGTTAAATAAAAGTCATTTCTAAAAATGTTATTAAAATTGAAAATAATCAAATTCTGCTAACTTAACAGTCTTTGAGTGAGAGAACTGTTAGGTAACATAAAATTAAAAACGTAGCCAACTTTCATATCTATCTTCACACCCTTAATAATTAATATATATGTAAAATTAAAGTAAATAAATAAAAAAAGATTTTTAGTAAAAAAAGCTGCATTTGGCGGAGCACACCAGGAGGAGAGGAGTGTACATGGCCTTGGTATGTGACGAATGCTCACCACTACCAATAGGAAAGCAGAGACATCAACAAAAGAGGTGAGTTAGTATTTGATTATAACTAGTTATAATCTTCACATCTCTAATAGAGGTAATGATCCTACATTCGGAACGAAAGATAGGGAAGCAGTTATAGACATAACGCTAGCAAACTGGAGGGTAGCTAAGGATTATTTCTTTTCGGACCATAGCATGATATCCTTCAGTCTTGACTTTGTGAAATCAAAAGAAAAGCCCTTCAGCAACTCCAAGACGAATTGGAAGTTCTTCGGTTAGTTATTAGGGATTTGAGGGATACTGAGGGCTAGAGAAATTCAGCTGATTGTATCGTGGTGTGATGCTGATTGGAATTACTATAGGGAAAGCTTCATTAAGTATTAGAGGGACATAAGGCTGGCGAAACGGGCATCATGGGTTAATTTCTGTGAGTTCGTGAACTCTGTGAACGAGTTATTTACATTCAGACGGGTATTATCCATATATATGTATATATATACATATATATATATATATATATATATATATATATATATATATATTTAATTTAATTTTAAATGGTCCTAATGGCCATAAATAAGGAGCAGACATGAATCGGGTAAACGGAAGAGTGGAAGTAGCCTAGGACTAGTAGATTCCAGAAATGTATGTTCTATGTCCAGATTCCATCTGTGATCAGAGATATATAATTTTGAAAAATGTGTTTTTTCACTATGGATATATGAAAAATGTGGAATTTTCAAGTGGCTCCAGTGGACATAAGGAGCAGACATGAATCGGGTAAGCGCAAGAGTGGAAGTAACCTATGACTAGTAGATTCCAGAAATGTATGTTCTATGTCCAGATTCCATCTGTAATCAGTGATATATAATTTAGATTTATTTTTTGTTTTTTTGAAAAATTCGAAATTATGTATTGAAGTTGATAAGTGGCCATAAAATTTTATACGATATTTTTTATAAATAGCTTTTGAACTATATATTTCTTCTTTCACCAAAAAAGTTGAAATTTTTCTTCATTATTACTTTTTTTCTTTTAGAAATACAAAAAAAAAAAAAAAAAAAAAAATATGAATCTTTGGTTCGTAAATTTCAGGGAATATTGAACAGATAATAATTTAAGGTGTGTTTTTATTTAATTTTTATCCTCTAAAGCATTTCAAACAAATAATGAAATTAATTAAAATGCATGATCTGAAAAGCACGGAAGGTTGAGCTGTGTAGGTTTTGATACTTAGAATATCAATTTTACTTAAATAGTTAATCCCTTAATATCAAAAACTTACTGATGAAAAATAGGGTGCTAATCTGATAAAGGGAATATTTCCGAAAATTGTTATTTTTTTTTTTTTTACAAAAATAAAATCAATACTTTTTTTGTTTTTTAATTTTATTTCAGTAATAAAGCTGTAAGAAAAACAACAAAATTCGAAATATCCTGTAAATTTTAACTTTATTTAAATCTTTTATATCTACTACAAATAAGAAATAATTCATTAAATTAAATTTGCTTTTCTATTTCAATATAACACTAAAGATATGAAGTTTTAAAAGATATTTCATTTACAACAAAATGGGACGTCAATCTTTCAAATCGCTGAAATATTCAAACAATTATTTAAAAATTTCAAAACTTTATCAAATTGTTTTTAATATATTTTTAGGCTTTATTTGAAGCATACTTGGGGCAAAAATAAAAACGTATAAAAATTTAAATAAATCATTCTATATAAAACCGAATGAGTTCTAAAATTTTTGTCCAATTTAAAAGAAAATAAATCTTGTTACAAAGAAAAATGTATAATAAATTGCGTTAGAACATGAAAATTTTCCTTTTTTTTTAATGTTGTTTA